>OY726529.1:28214112-30614112 GCA_963383655.1 Bathymodiolus septemdierum | reverse complement strand
CCGGGGAAATAATTCATTAAGACAAATAATTTCCCTATAATTATGATTTTCATCTTAGAGGACATTTGTAAATTAAAATTAAAATGCTAAAGTAATGTTGATATCTACAATATAAATGCAATTTAACAAATACAATATGCAGTCTAAAGATAAATTCATATCTCGCCTTGACCCTCTACATGTGTATATTAGACATGCCATTGGGATACGTGCAATTGGTTGTATGTTATACAAATGACATGTGAATATAACTGTAGTAGACATATATTTATCAACTCTAGCTTTACGATCAGATAACATTAGTGTATATTCGTTTTAAAACGACCTTGTTTGCGAAATACGTCCTAAAGGTGATTTTAAAATAAGTAAGACTGATTGCTGCTTGCTTAACGTCTAACAGCAAAGATTTCATGCCTATGGAGAAGACATATCAATTCAACAATATATAAAAACTATTCAGAAATGGAAAAAGGTTTGAAACAACGATGGCAACGACTTTTTGACTACCACGGGAACAATATGGAGAGTTGGATATGTTCAAACAATTTAGCGAATTTTCGAAAACTAGATAAAAGGTATCCATAGTGTATGGAACGTGGCACTCTTTAAACACACCTCCCTCTATGGTTCATGACCATATTTTCTGTATATTAACCGAACAAATCTCCTTCTTGAGAACACACCTATCTCCCATCTCGGAAAGCGGTGGAAAGTTCTGTTGGTCGAGCCCTGGGAACCGTCATAAATATCATGAAAATAATTTAGTAACCGCATGAAAAGTCTAAAATGAGCTTAATGATTCGCATACCGACACCAGATAGATAATAAAAAAAAATAATTAATCTATGTTGTAAACAAACAGAAGAAGCAATGCTACACCGGTGAAGCATCCATGGCTATATAAGTAACACGACGGGTGTTTTCAAAGAAGCAGAAACTGGTTACCCTTCGCTCCCAGGTTTTGGTAGGGTTCGTATTGCTCATCTTTTTTAATTTTCTGTGTTGTGTTTTTGTGCTTTGTTTGTTTTATCGTCTATCGATTGTCCATTCTTAATTGTTCCTTCGGTTTTCTCTAACATTTATATGCAACATTGCAGTTTAGAATAAGCGCAATGTCAAAATAACAAAACAATCTATTTTTTATGTTTAAAGTTGTGCAACATAAAAAACACTAATATGGATTAGGCACAGCCTACAGGCGAGCATCGCATCTACGCATAGACATGTACATGTACAAATAGTAGTTTTGGGTTCCTTTCTTCATTATTCTTGATTATTTTTCTTTGTTCTTCAATTCGAATTATCCAGTTAATTATATTGCAAAGGAGATTTTTTGGGCCGAGATATATCAGGGACGACTTTTTTTTTAGGGCCGAGATATATCGGGGACGACTTTTTTTTAGGGTCGATCGTTCTTTAGGGGCGAAACAAGAAGGTCTAACGATTGTCCTTTTTTTAAATAAATTAATCGTTTCATGTAAAGAAGCTGTACGGTTTCCTTTCTATTTTTTTTTTTTTTTTTTATTTTTAAACTGGATAGTTATTTTTTATTCAAATTAAAAGGCTATTTCCTGTACTTCACCCCGATTGTCCATTCTATGCTGAAACTTAGAATCCATTTCTGGTTGGTATTGATCGTATATACAAAATGTATTGATTCATCTCCTTACACACATGTTGCTGTTTAGCTCGCATCCTGCGATGCTCGCTATTATTAGCGTTGGACACGAGAGCACAGTCTTGCCAACAAAACGCTAGGAATGAAGCATAAATCAATAGTGCTAAGATCAGAAGCGAAAATGAAAATATGAATATCAATTTTAGTGAAACATTAAAAACTAGCAGAAACAAACTCGCAATCTCCAAAACAACATAAGTAAAATTCCAATGTAGATTCTGAAACAAAATGTAAAATCTAGATATTGTTATACAAAAACCGAATTCAAATAAAGTTTTCTTATTCTTATTCTTATTCTTATTCTTATTCTTATAGACAAACATATATAATGTTAGGATCAGACACGAAATCTTAATCTAGATATTAGACAAAGGAACATTGCTAAAACATAAAACAGTAAATAAAGAAAGAAAAACCCAACAAAACTTCATCAACCCGAACTTCCATAACAAAATACAAAAATGAAAAAGCGTTCACGTTTTGAATGCCAGTTGCAATGTAACAACATCTTGTTTTCTTAATAGAGGTACCTCAAACGAAATGTGGTAAAACAATGTTATACACACGAGGACTATCATGGGTATTAATATAAAAGTAACTCAATGATCATAGTTAAACATACCATGATAACAACATTTCTACAATGGTAATAAAGGGTGACAACTCTTTTGAAACCCGAAATCAAAATTTTCATGCCATTACAATTTTTACCTCCCTTAGTTTTGTGAGCTGGATCAATGTGTTTGATTATATATTATTTATTCAACACTAACTATTAGTGGTTTGTAGACCGTTACTGTTATCTGATTTCATCCTGATGTTAAGTTCACCTGTTATAACGTTTTAATGTACAATTGCCGCAAAGCAAAACCATTGAAAGAGACACAATCTTATAAATATTCTACCTGGATGATAACAAATCAACATATTTATATAATGTACAGGTGCATTATCGGTCATTATTGTACTTGAGTTTCATTGACAACTATTTTACCTATTTTGTTCCAGTATTGTTATAAATACTGTTATAGCGACAGCCGGAACCTTTGAGCCGTAATGAAAGCGGGAGGTTTGGCGCTTTAAAATCTGATTCAACCCACCATTTCTTTAGAAAATGCCTGTACCAAGTCAGGGTCATTACGGTTTTCACAGTTTTCCGGTTGTTGACTGATTTTGTCTGTTTATATACTTATGAGTTTTGACTTTCCCTTTGTAAGATTGTTCGGAGTTCGGTAATTTTGTTATAACTCTTATTTCATGCATTAAATATATTTAGATTATCACAATCTAGAGCCTGTGAACTATAGTTTTTGTGTGTCATGACAGTGACAGTGTTGTACTTTTTTTTCTTCATTTGATGACTTATCACCTGATTGTTGACAAGACTAACACGACGGGTGCCACTAGTGGAACAGAAAATGCATACCCCCTGAAACATCTGAGTTTTACTGCTTTATAACATATAACTATTTTTGACCAAAAATATATGTATTTTCAAGAAGGATTATTAACATTTGGTGTGGTTAGTTTAATTATTGTACTATGTACACGACTTTTTAAATATTTTCTTAATATGAGAATATAAGTTCTAAGCTCCCTAGTGACCGTCTATCGTTATTTGGACGGTCAGTAAATTGTTGAAGGGTGAGCGCCTTAGCGCGAACCCTTCAACTATTTACAGACCGTCCAAATAATCATAGTCGGTCACGGGAGCTTAGAACATTTTTGTACGATGTTGCTGATCTATAGCTTGAAACAATAACTAAGTTTTTTCCACAAACTATGTTTGACGGACTTTCGTGGAAGTTTTTAAGGCTAAATACGTAATGGCCACTAGACAAAATTAAGCACCGCCCACTGACCTTCTGTAATTTTCCGTCTGCATCGTTATATTTATGAATGGAATTTTCTTCTGGTCAGGTAAAGCGTATTAATCTTATTCTCTAGATTTCCATATATGGCTCTCCTTTCTATTGTTATTTTTAGGAATGATTTTATCCAATCATAGGTCGTCAAAATAAATACAACATCGTACAAACGTTTTTAAGCGTAATACGAAAGGGGTAGTACAAACAAATTGTCTATAAAACGCCACAAGAAAAACTAAAGATTAGGCAACACGAACCCCACTGAAAACCGTTTGTGATCCTCAGTGCTCCGGAAGGGTAAGCAGTTCCTACTCCACATATGGCACCAGCAGCATCACTTTTAAGGATACGACACCATCTGGAAATTGTATTGAACACCAGTGTACGTACATAAAGATTACCTTCATGGACGAAACGTTTTATGTAGTAGTATCAGCTGTTAATAGAAAGTAGCATGCTGAACATCTGATTTTAAAGAGATTGATTTTGTAATTATATTGTGTATTTTTTACCTCCCTCCTTTTTTCTTGTTTTAGCTAACTGACTACGTCATCCCTATATCACTATGTAATAATATTGTTTACCGGTGTGCAGATGACAAAATATATATATCAGCTGATTATTTTAAACGGTAAGTCTTTGTGTTTTCACGATTTATTTTTTTGTAACACAATGTGCTAGAAATAAACAATTGGTATTTGTTGGACAAATTCGTAAGTCATTGAAGAGAAAGTTCAAATTTCTGCTAATTTCAGGTCAAAAGACAGACGATTTTTAACTATTTAAAAACAGTTTTATTTTTAGTAACCGTGACCATCTTGGATAAAGAAAAAAAGGCTGTTTGCTACATTTATGAAGTAAGATTGCCAATGACCAACCCCAGTTTGGCTTATTTTGATCAAAAACGAATTTTAAGGCAATATTCTAGGGTAAAGCAACAAAACGGAACTATGGTTTTACTGTGATAATTTATTAAAAAAAAACTGTAGGATAGAACACGAACGAAAAGGATGTCAGAAGATTGTGGGGGATGTATCACACCTCACCATTAGAACGAGGTGGTAATCCGCATCTCGCATGTGGTGAATGCAGTACATTTACCGGCCTATGCTTAAAAAAGAAAGCTTAAATTGCCATTTAAAATATTCATATACCGCGAAATCTATCACTTATGTCTATTTTTAATTCATTTATGATAACAAAAAATCAAATATATTATCTAATTAGTTGTTTATTATATAAAGTCAACAATACATATACACATGCATCACATTTTAAAAAATTCATTTTGTATTGACAGCCACAACGACACACATGCCTCTCTAATGTAACTCTTGGGTATTGGACGTGAATCTTGAAAAATCTTCTGGTGATGGTTTTAATCCATATAGTAAGTCTTACATTATTTAGCTACATGTAATTGTCATTATTAAATATTATAGTAACAGTGGTATTTATAGCCTATATTTATTTGTACCATAGGTAGATCAATATATCTTTGTTAAAAGTCTGGTGTATGTACTCCAAACACATACTTTACTCTCTTGATTGCGATTGGCTCAGTAGAGTTCATGCAGTTCAGAGTTACTAATAATGACAAGTAAGATCCCATGGAGCATGCGTAAGCTTCACCTGACAGCCAGAACCTTTGAGCCGTAATGAAAGCGGGAGGTTTGGCGCTTTAAAATCTGATTCAACCCACCATTTCTTTAGAAATGCCTGTACCAAGTCAGGGTCATTACGATTTTCACAGTTTTCGGGTTGTTGACTGATTTTGTCTGTTTATATACATATGAGTTTTGACTTTCCCTTTGTAAGATTGTTCGGAGTTCGATAATTTTGTTATTACCCTTACTGACCGAAACGTTAATATTTTCCGGATGTTTCGAATTATGAAACAAAATTAATCGGTGGCTAATAAAATCTACTCTAACGTTACTCCCCCAATGGAGCAACATATATTGGGAAGATAATAAAATAGAGTGGGTGCAACAAGAGGGGTGCTGTTTCCAGACCCAGGAACTTTTTGAACAAAAGCATGGATTAAAATTTACATTGTTAAATTACATGCACTAAAATTGCTGTAACAGGTATCTTTGCTTCCATTCAAAACAAAACAAAACGCCGCGTGAGTTTAAAAATAAAATTGATGCCTTTGCATTAGTACAACTCCATCTGTGGAAAGGGTTAGGCTAGTATACCTCATCAACAAAAAACCTTGCAGCCTTATTGAAATAGTATTCCATTCTTAATTTACCGATATTATTACGAAATATGAGGAATGTATTCATTACTTTAAACTATGAACTTCATTAGAAACTACACTTTCAAATGATTAAAGAAATATTGGTTGTTCACTGTAAGATCTTAGTCAAAGTCGAACCGACGTACTTCAAATTGGATGATTATTCGAGTTATCCGGTGTATATTATCATAGCAATTACTTAAAAATGACTTCGAGTTATCCAAGAACATGACACAGCCGTGTTCGTGATATCAGTTTTCACTCGTTATAGAATAACATCACTCGTTATATAATAAAATATACCAAGAAATGTATGGCTTCTGGTGACGCCATTGGTATCTTCAAACTGTTATATTTATGTAATACCGAAAAGCGTTACGTAGGAGATAACTGTCTTATATTTTAAGCTTTGCGGTTGTAGATCGTTGGTTTTACGGTCGCAAATTGAGCTTACCTAGCAACGCGTAGCGGACCTATGTAAACGGATATTTGCGACTGTAAAACAAGATTTACGTCAACAAAGCTTAAAATACAATACAGTTCTCTTTATTCTAATGCAATATTGAACATTAATATGTATTATTGCAGATCCCTGGGTCTAAAAATCACACAAATTAAAATTCCGCGAAAAGTTGTTGACGAATTTGGCACATAAACAACCCTGATTACGTCATGTAAATACTTCCAGCTTAAAAGGTAAAGATCAGACTTTTTTTCACTTCCTGTACGCTTCAATTTTGATAAAAATTTCACTAAAATACGTTTGCAAGGTAGGCATTTAAACATTTGTGTGCATTGTTGTGAATGTGACATGTATGATTCCACGTTTTCAAGATGGCGGATTCTTCCAGCTGAGCCCCTTAGTTACGACTGGTAGACTGTGAATTTTACATAGAATAGTAACCGATCAAATCCGACGATACAAACAAATTGCATGATAATTATTATTTCATTTTCAGTCTTTAAAGTACTGTTCAATATGAATCAAATTGAACTATTAATGTTGAGTTATCTGATTTTTATTATTTTATTTTCAGCATGTAAAGTAATTATCTACGGAAGGGAATGAACCGTGTACTGGTATCTTATGTCATTGTTCTATCTGTTATAGGAGGTGGTATCATCCTGGTCTTTATTTGTATGGCAGTGTATTATTGGGTGAAGAAATATTGTTGTCCGTGCAATCTAATGAACAGTATTACTACTCAGACTACTCACCGTAAGTTCCGAATGGTTTTACAGATTGTACGTACATAATTTGCATAAAGTCGCATCAGAGAAACCGATGTTTAAAAATACACAAAGCACAGTTTCTTCGATTTAAAATACAATCCCTTAAAAAGGGATGTCCTCTAGTTATTCGAGACAAATCATCATCTACAGTAGGGAGAACTATGAAATAGTTTATCGCTATATGTGTGCATCAATATCTACAATTAATATCAACATTAGATTATTGTTGTTTTCTTTTTCGTTGGCAATACACTAACATATTACGATATCTCCTCTGATGTCATATCGAGGCTCATATTTTCAACCAACTAATTAGCCATGGACCTTCCAAATTTTATGGTATTAAAACCGAGCACATGTTGAGTGTGGTTTTCCACTTGGTCAATGTATTAATGCTCTCTTGCATATGATTGGTCAGTTAAAGGGGAATTTGCGTTAGTGCTTACCGACAAAATTTGTGGGCGGAGCTTATCATCAAAAATCCCCGTTGATATGAACAGCATATTTATGAAACTGCATGTCACATGACCAACGTGACCTAAAGGTCACATACCTCAGAAATTTGAAATTTCGAAGAGACTTTTGTAGATTTTAGACTGACGAAGAATATTTTTCTTAATAAGACTGAAAGTTTCGTAGGGAGGAACACTAGTAACTATCAAATGTTTTGCTCCAAAAATAACTGTGAAACTATGCATCATTGATTTTCCCCCTCGACATAACCATGGTCAAACAAATGACCAATCTGAATGTTTCCTCCGCCCACAGCTATTTATACCTACGATCCCGGTTTTAAGGTGAATGCAAAGTTACCTAACGTGATCATATACAGATGGTGCTCGATGTTAGTCAATCGTCAAAGAATGGATTAGGGATAGGGTTATGATGTTTGACTCATTTTTCAACGATATTTCAGTTATAACGTCGCGGTCAGTTTTATAGGTGGGGAAAACCGGAGTACCTAGAGAAAACCACGTACCTGTCGCAAATCACGGATAAAGTTTATTACACAATGTTTTTATCGAGTACACTTCGCCATGAGCGGGATTCGAACTTAAAACTTTAGTGGTGATAGGCACTGATTGTACATGTAGTTGTAAAATACGATAGGATCATGACCACTGTAGCCCCTCAAAAACAAAGAATAAAGACAATAGATAAAGAAATAAAGAAAGAAAGAAAACAAACAAAAAGATACACAATTGATCGCGATTCAAATTTTCATTTTTTTTCTATTTTCTTTTATCTTCGATTCTACCTACAATTTACTTTAAGTATTTGTGTACGACAAACTCCTTTTATAGCTTTACTATGTTATAGACCTAAATGTTATATCAAATTCCATTAATATTATTTGATAAGTGAGTGATTATTGTTATAAGTGGGCAATATGTCAGCTCATTGCCAGAACATGTTACATTTCGAAGAAATTATGACGATGTCCGCTATGTATTATACCAAACACGCTTAATTGGGTTTTTATAATGAAAGGTCACTGAAATAACAGTCCGATTGTAGAAATGTTACTCCACTCGGACACATTATTGTGATTCCGAGCCAACTAGTGTTTGTTCATAATGCTGTGTGCCTAGCGGAGACAATCGTAACTACTCGGCCATTCTCGCTACCCTGAAATAACCTCGCATGCATTAGGCGTATAAATCGCACTACTGTTCACATGTCAGTTACATGAAAGTTTGATAAAGTTATATTTTAAGCAATTTTCTATATTTCAATTAAAATTTTAATTAGTTTTGCATGATTAGATTTTACTTAGTATGTCTTCCATATTGGATTTTCGTGGACTATATTTTTGTGCGGCTTAACTTAACTTAACTTCCGGCAAACAATTTAAGAAGAATTTCTACTATGTACGTACGAGGTTATTTGCAGGGTAGCGAGAATGGCCGAGTAGTTACGATTGTAGCGGAGAACCAACACATTTTAAACTCTTTGGCTTGTGAATAGGATCTTTGTATGTTGTATAATGTATCTCCAATATATTTTTTGACATATAAATTTAGCAATGAAATATATTTAATTCGATTTTGATTAGATTGGTTTATCCATATTCATATATATTTGAATCTTCATTGTAGAAAACGAAAATACTGCAGAATTAAACAGACTGCCACCAACATACTCTGAATTAGAATTTTGCCGTCCTCCATCGTACGGACAGGCATATAGCTATAGGATTACTGGATATCGTCAGCCAAATGTCCATTCTTCAACACAATACACAAGTATCGGACTGGAAGATAGTAATCCGGTCAGTCAGATATAGCATATTATGTCAATGCAACACTTGAATATCAGCCCTGGAGTTGATAATTCTACAACCCAATAATTTTGTCCAAATACCTGATATTTGAACAGTAAAGCATTGCATAGGTCAGTGGTCAATGTGCAGGGCTTTATGGGATAGCATAGCCCGTACATAGTGATGAGTTGGTATAGAATATCACTTTATATTAGCCTGGAGATAAAATTTCTACAGGTCAATACTTCTGTATTAACATATTTGATCTGTGGACAATATATCATTGCATTACTCAGTTGTATATGTGTATGACATAATGGGACAACATAGCCCGTACGTAGTGACGAATCGGTATAGAATATCAATTCATTAATTTGATATTTGGAAAAGACGAATGGCTATTTTAAATTATTTTACACGATGCAACATTATAAGGATTCAGAGTGACATATAAGCAAATATGCTTGTTCTACAGGGGCGGATCCAGGATTTCAAGCTAGGGGACGCACTTAAAAAAATTGCGCCGAGCGGAGGGAGGCGAAATTTTTTTTGGGGTATTTCGTGTGAAAAATCACGATTTTACGCCAAAAAATCACATTTTTTCCAATTTTAGGGGGGACACGCGCCGGGTGCCCCCCCCCCCTGGATCCGCCCCTGTTCTATCTATATTCCATGTCACGGTAATGAAACAATGATGTGACAGTGAAAATATACCTAAAATGATACTTATAGTAAACTGAGAAAACTGTGCTCCATGGAAAAGAAATACATTTATGCTTTGATAATATCTATTTTCTTTATGCTTTTGTTACATTGCATCTCAATGCATTCATAAATAAACGAGCACTATGTTACATACAAATTTTCTATACTAGTCATGGGCAGAATGCAATCGGAAAACCTCGGGTGAGTCCGCTTTGCTTCCTCAATATCTCGGCTGTAACACGGTATTTGATATGCGTCTACGCGTCACATTTCTTCGCCGGAAGACCGTATCACTTCAATCAAACATTGCGCACCGCGAATAAGTTCTAAAATGGCGACAATAGATGAGTGTATAGAGTTTGCTTTGAAAAATATTGGTCTTTGATGAAGGTACGGAATCAGCCGACATTGCGACGAATGAAAATATATTATTATTGGACTAATATTCGAAAGTGAAATTATTTTAATACCTCCTTCATTGAAGATTTCCGAAAGTAGTTCCAATGGGAGCTATCGTAATACGGACGAGGTTTGATGAAGGTACGGAATCAGCCGAAGTTGCGACGAGTGGGGCAGAATGCGGAGTACAATTAAGAGCTAGCATGTTACATTTTTTAACAACAATATAATATCATTTTATTCAAATGATTGCTGTTACAACTAGCCCCATAAGCCCAAGATTCTTACGTAGTAATTTAATATATAATATAAATATAGAGCAATTAGCGACATAATTATTCTAAAATAATTCATAATCAAATATTCTAGCATGTTCCCTTTTAATAATTTAGGCAAATTGAATTATTCTTATCATTTATACTGAACATAAACGTGTTTCAACACTGACAGAACTGTGTTTCTTCCGTAAATGGTCGTTTTCGGGTTGAGACGACCGTCTTTACTCGTTGTGACATCCAATCAGAATGCCTCTAACAAGAAAAAAATCGTTTAAATATACATGTATATCTTAAGCCGGGAATGTCACATTATATACCCTGTCTGATAGCTGAATAACAGATACATTACGGATTTAGCCATTGGGTTGTTTTTTTCAAATACAGACTCCAGCCGTATTAAATATATTTGTGTCTTTTATTTTCATATTTTCATATTTCTAGATGTCCTTTTCAGTACCTTTGACGTCATTCGTCAATGACGTCAAAATATGTGTCACGTCATATTTCATGTATGGGGTTTCTCATGAAGGAAAATACTGTACTTTCAACAAAATATTAGTGAGAAAAGCTCAAATATCAGTAGAAAGCTACTTAGTTTGTCAATCGGTGTCACAAAAGTCAATTTTATGTGATGTGTATTTCATAACGCTCAATTTTATGATATTGATCTGATAATTTATGCAAATTAGTTACTGATCAATGACGGGGGTCTCCAGGAGTTCGCGATAGTAAAAGTTGTTGGTTTACGGAAGAAATAGGTACTTACATGCGTTGTTGGGAAAGCTCGGGTGATCTTCCACTCGTGATAGAAATTGTTGTTTCTTTTCGCTCGTTTCGCTGCGCTCCTCTGCGAAAAGACATAAAATTTCTATCACTCGTGGAAGATCACCCGGTCTTTCCCAGGAACGTTTGCAAGAACCTATCAGCCATAATTATTGAGAAAACTTCAAGCTAAACATGCAAAAATATAATAGAAGTGATGAATATGTACGATTCGTCGGTACGTTGCAATAATAATAATGATAATCAACTAACATAAAATCATGCGTTCTGTTTATCATCCGAATGAATTATCAACGCCAATCACATTCGAAATGAATAATTCATGATTACGAGGATTTCTGTTTGGGTGAAAAAGGCTACAAATACATGCAATCCCTGGGAACTAATGGCCAATATTCTTGAGAAATGCATGCAAGATACATCTTGACAAAATGTCTTTTTTTAAATGTGGTTAGTTCCCTTAGATCATACATGATCACAGTTTCCAATCATTTAAATCACCAATCCCATTATAAATACCAATCAACTAATTCTAAAAATCAGACTGCGGTGTTTCTTTCAACACCTTAAATAACTGTAAACAGGTTTCGTGTGACAAAAACTTTGGTTGTATTATACACTGGATTTCGATATTCGGATTTCTATAGTATGTTTTTCCTTTGAAAGTATTTTTCTCGCTCTCTTAACATGCTTACTTTCTCAAATCCCAATGGATAAATACACCGAATATTCGCTCAGCTGCATGCTAGATGCCATTTCATACTCATCTTAGGGTGAATGTGAAATGTAGAACTGCAATATAGCGATGTTTCTTTACTTGAACTTATGTCTAAGTGTAATGTTGAATAGTCTCCCATATCTTGTCTTTCTATGGAGAGTGTTTCCATTGAACATCGGTGCATCACTTGTGAGATCACGTGATGACTGACTGAAATATCCAAATATGGAATAGCTTCTCCACTTGTTTTGTGAGATAGTACAATCATTCCTCTAAAGGAGAACTTGGTGGTAGTGGGTTATGATAAATAGTATTTTGCTTGGGAGGAATGTCGAACTTCCGGTTTTCACAGTTTTCCGGTTGTTGACTGATTTTGTCTGTTTATATACTTATGAGTTTTGACTTACCCTTTGTAAGATTGTTCGGAGTTCGGTAATTTTGTTATTACCCTTATAACATATTAAGATCTAGGTTAATAGGCAAGCTTCTAGCACATTTCTAACCATTGTACCGGTGCTAAGTGACGAACAGCTTGTTACAAGCGGTTGTTAAGTAACTGTTCCAAGTGATATGGGTCGTTTTTTTTTGCTGCAAGTCACATTGGTCGTTCATTTATTTTCTGTGTAAATATTATTGGTCATTGATTGGCGACAAAGCCATATTGATCGTTGCTTGGCTGTTACAAGTCACATGTACCGTTGATTAGTTGCCACTGCTCACAAGGTTGCAGCGTCCATCATTTCGCTACAAGAAAGAGGTTTGTTGATTGAGTATTACAAGTCACATGTATTTGATATAATTCATCATATCCTAATTTTCCTAGTCTTTACATTTAAGTTCTGAATTATTGTTGGCAAACTTGTGATTTGTTTATTGTTGTTGGCAAACTTGTGATTTGTTTATTGTTGTTGGCAAACTTGTGATTTGTTTATTATTGTTGACACACTTGTGATTTGTTTATTATTGTTGACACACTTGTGATTTGTTTATTGTTGTTGGCAAACTTGTGATTTGTTTATTGTTGTTGGCAAACTTGTGATTTGTTTATTGTTGTTGGCAAACTTGTGATTTGTTTATTATTGTTGACACACTTGTGATTTGTTTATTATTGTTGACACACTTGTGATTTGTTTATTGTTGTTGGCAAACTTGTGATTTGTTTATTGTTGTTGGCAAAATTGTGATGTGTTTATTATTGTTGACAAACTTGTGATTTGTTTATTATTGTTGACAAACTTGTGATTTGTTTATTATTGTTGACAAACTTGTGATTTGTTTATTATTGTTGAAAAACTTGTGATTTGTTTATTATTGTTGACAAACTTGTGATTTGTTTATTATTGTTGACAAACTTGTGATTTGTTTATTGTTGTTCAATATTAAAAAGAACGGTAATTAAGTTATGTTCGTTAGAAGAGGATGTTGTTAAAATCGAGAAGAAAAGTGTGCAGATAGCAGAGCGGTACAGATAAAATAATGACTTAGCGACAACCAATGATCTACCAAACAGAAAACTAACGATTAAACAACACAAGCTCACATCATAAAATAGGGGATGAACTCAGGTGCTACTGGAAGATTAGCAGTTCATGTTCCCCTAGTAAAGAGGGGTATTGTGATTACGACAAACAAAAAATATTGGCCTTCTGTTTTTGGCCTTTGTATTGTCTTCGGTTTACTGCTTCTGATTACCCCTTTAGTATCTTCTGATTACCCCTTTAGTATCTTCTGATTACCCCTTTAGTATCTTCTGATTACCCTTTTGTATCTTCTGATTACCCCTTTAGTATCTTCTGATTACCCCTTTTGTATCTTCTGATTACCCCTTTAGTATCTTCTGATTACCCTTTTATTATCTTCTGATTACCCCTTTTGTATCTTCTGATTACCCCTATTGTATCTTCTAATTACCCCTTTTGTATCTTCTGATTATCCTTTTGTATCTTCTGATTACCCCTTTTGTGTCTTCTGATTACCCCTTTTGTATCTTCTGATTACCCCTTTAGTATCTTCTGATTACCCCTTTTGTATCTTCTGATTACCCTTTTGTATATTCTGATTACCCCTTTAGTATCTTCTGATTACCCCTTTATTATCTTTTGATTACCCCTTTAGTATCTTCTGATTACCCCTTTTGTATCTTCTGATTACCCCTTTAGTATCTTCTGATTACCTCTTTTGTATCTTCTGATTACCCCTTTTGTATCTTCTGATTACCCCTTTTGTATCTTCTGATTACCCTTTTGTATCTTCTGATTACTCCTTCAGTATCTTCTGATTGCCCCTTTAGTATCTTCTGATTACCCCTTTAATATCTTCTGATTACCCCTTTTGTATCTTCTGATTACCCCTTTTGTATCTTCTGATTACCCCTTTTGTATCTTCTGATTACCCCTTTTGTATCTTCTGATTACTCCTTTAGTATCTTCTGATTACACCTTTAGTATCTTCAAGCATTTCTTACAATAGGATGGCACTCGGATGTGACTCTGGATGGATGTTTTGATTTTATCCAAAAATAAATAGCAAATAGAATGTCAGGGAATTGTGGATTAAAACGGGCAATCCACGAACATTTCGTACACACTTTGCAAAAGAGGTTATTTTACGTACACGAAAAATAACATTCCTAAGATCCCATCGTTTTCTGGTCGATGACTTATCACTGAAATGTTAGTATGCACGTCGAGTGTGACTAGCGGAGCAGGATGGCTTACTCTCAAGAAAACGTCTATGCAGCGACTCCAACAAAACTTTTGACACTAATATCATGTCAATACATGTACACTGTCTTACAAAATTTGCCTAAACATTTGAAAGTATTTGAGGAGACCAAAAATCATTTGGAATCTGATATAGCAACGACATAGCATTCAAATATTGATCGGTTATGGGGTTAGGGTTATGGCGCTTAACGCCACTTTCAACAATATTTCAGTTATATCGTGGTGAACAGTTTTATTGGTGGGGGAAATCGGAGTCCCCGGTGAAAACCATCGACCTGTCGCAAGTCACTAGCAAACTATCACATGATGTTGTATCGACTACACCTCTACTGAGTGGAATTCGAACTCACAACTTGTGGTGATAGGCACTGATTGCATAGATAGTTGTAAGTCCACATATCATACAATCACGACCACGACGTTACAACATGTATATTTCTGAAACAATTTTTTTAGTTGACGATATCCTATGTTAAACCATCAATACACTATTTGCGTCAGACTACGGAACTTTATCAGATGAAACAAAAGTAAAGATTGCCTAATTCGTATTAACATAGTGTTTAACTTTTATTGTTGGATAGCTTTTATCATGATTTTACATGCATTTGGGTGCAAACCCACAAAACTGATCAGTTAGTCATCAGATAGCTGATAAGGTGCGCCTTTCTGATGAGAGGGTGTCATGTTATAATTCGCAAAGCTTGACCATGAACCATAAATTGCTTAAGTGTTCCTTTACATGAAAGACCTTTACAGAAGATTTAATGTTTGTCCCGACCCAACTCTCTTTACTTTTCCTTTATCAGTCGAAGGACGTTCCGGTTTCCCCATCCCTAGCTCATCTCAACATAGTTTTTGTTATATATCGTTGAACTTGTACTCGTCCTGACGTTTAACAATGCTCAATCTATCCGTAAATTAGTTTTGCATGATATGAAGTTATTATTGAAAATTGTTATATTCACTACATCCATCAATAAACGTTACAGAAAACCGAAGGGGTAATCAATAATGGACAATCCAAAGACACTGGTAACATTAGGTACACAAGACATAGGATGAAGACAAACAAAACACAGCACAACAGAGATAACTAAAAAGATGAACAACACAGACCCCACCAAAAAACCGGGGTTGAACGCAGGTGCTCGCGAATGTAGTCATATAATGTTAACATAATTTTCTCTCTTATACCACTATTCACGACAAGACGATTGGGCATCAAATATAACATTACTTCAGTTATTGTCAAATGCTTTAACGAGTGATAAATAAAATCATACACTTCAAAAAGTTGTCTAATGTTCAAACTTCCGTATATCAGACGTGATATTTTGATCATACAAATGAAACAGAGGTCGTTAAGGCTTTGATTCGGAAGACATATATATTGTTATCTTTGTTGTAATGATGATTGTCGTTTTTTTTTCCATCTTAATGTGTTAGAAATGTGTCAATAAGCCAATCAATACAGATGAGAGCATGGTTTTTACAGGAAATGAGATTTTATTTTTACTGTTTCCAATTTTATCTGGTATTGTAGATATTCTGCATCGTAAAGTTCAAATTAAAAAAACCCAGATATCCGGTTTGAAGAAATCAATTACTTGTAACGTTATTAAGTATGTGTTTCCTTTACAATATAACATGAGGGTAATCGGCTTTGATGTGATTTGTTGGTGTTATGATATCCAGACCAGAAACCAGACTTCATAGCCTATTTCCTACTTCCGTTTAAATTTGTAAGTAGGGTAATGAAATCGATCTATATATCAAAGGTTATGTCTGTACGTGGCGGGTGGTTGGTATATTTAACCATGCTAAAACCGGTAATCAAAAGGAAAAAATTAGCGTAATCATATAAAAGAACAAAAACAACAAATAAGTTTAAAGATGAACTTCTCAGTCAAATCCAGTTAAAGTTGCAAAAAACGCGAGCCTCGGTTCATAAATTGTGAATATAAACTTCAATCTCAACTACTGATGGACTATGTACATTATCATTGGTAGCGCAGTTCGGTTCGTCCTAACGATAATGTCTGTCTTGACCGTCAAAACTGCCGGTACTTATTATTTATGTATTTATTATTTCAATAATTTAAATTCTATATAGTATGTAACCAAAAGACATTCATAAAAACGTATTTCTTGGTTTTGTTTGTGTATTATTGTGTATTATAAAAATAAATAAACGTTAGGAAAATATGGCAATCATGAATGGACAATCTAGATACATTGTCAACATTGTGCACACAAGACACAGAACGAAGAAGCAAAAACACAATAAAACACAGGCAAATAAAACGATGAAAAACACGGACCCCACCAAAACTAGGGGTGAACCCAGGTGCTCGAGAAGGGAAAGCATATTTCTTTTGTATAATTTAATTTTTGTGATGACAAGTTTTACTAATGATGAAAAATACCAGCCATCCGCCATGAACGAACAGATAAGACATTCTGTGTAATACGGTGAAAAAATGCACAAATACAGACCATAAAGACATCTACAAGCATATCATATATTACTGGTACACAATATATATATATATATGTCAATAGCAATTGTCCTACTGACACATTTCATTGAAACAGACACCAGGAAACATGCTTGTATAAAGTCTGATTCCTTGTCTGGAAATTATTTATTATATAAGATCAGCAAATTAAATCAAAAATCAATTACCCTAAAGTTAGATTGCAAAGGTTGCAAAAAAACGTAATAACGTATAAAGTAATTAATTTCTTGAAACCGGATATTGCCAGATTGTATTAATGTCTGATTTGTTTTAATTTGAAGCTTACGATACAGAATATTTACAATACCAGATAAAATCGTAAGCAAAAATAAAATCTCATTTCCAGTAAAAATCATGCTCTCATCTGTATTGATTGGCTTATTGACACATTTCTAACACATTAAGATAAAAGGAAACCACAATCATCATTATAACATAGATAACAATAATATGTCTCCTGTAGCAAAGCCATAACAACCTCTGTTTCATTTGAAGGATCATAACATCACGTCTGAATGGTGTTAGGTGTTATATGGAAGTTAGCATTTAAAATGCTAGTTAACATTCTGAAGTATAGGGTCTAAAGTGTAGTAATGTTATCTTTGAAGCTCAATCTTCATATTGTAAGCAGTGCTATAAGAGAGAAAGTAATTTTGGTTTTCAGAATTGTGAGGTAAGATCACATTCCTCATCTTTCATGAAAAGACCAAAGTAAGACAAGATCCATGATTTCCTCTACCTTGTAAGCTATCAAGATCTATCTTTAAACAATCTATGTAATAGGTTTTTCTTGCAGATAAGAACAATGTTGTTAGCGGCCTTATCTGCAGGAACAACAACATATCTGTCGTTGATAGTAGACCTTGACCTTCACCTTGAAATCGACAACGGAGGAAGAATAAAAACAAAACTCTACGACAAACGCGATGACTTCACTTTTCCAATAGTCAACTTCCCCTTCATCAGTAGCAATATTCCAGCATCACCAGTGTATGAAGTTTACATTTCACAACTCATGCTTTATTCCAGAGCCAGTTATTTTCTGGACATAGCTCAGCTGCTGACGTAAACTAGGCTACGTTGCTCCTAAATCCTAATTCTATGGTCGTCATCACAATCTGGTTGACCGTTGCGAAATATCCATTTCTCAAATGACAATGGATCTTTTACTTTTTACGGGATGTTTCTTTCCTATATCACCGCCAAGACTTTTGCCGGACTTGACTGTATATATGAGTAGCACGGTGGGTGTCTTATAAGAAGCAGGAACTGCTTACCCTTCGCGAGCACTTTAGTTCACCCCCGTTTTGCTCCGTGTTGCTAGTTTTGGTGTTCTTGTCTTGTCCTATTATGTGTCTTTACGTTCTGACTTCCGTATGATTTGTGTTTGTTTGCGTACAGTGGTGTCCAACACATATTGCGTTGTGTTTTTGTTTTGTTTTTGTTTGTCTTATGTACCCTATGTTGCCAGTTTCTCTGATTGTCCTTTTCGATTACCTTTTCGGTATTCTCTGACACCAGGATCTTTGAATACTGATGTTGCTTTTGTGCTCATTGATCTGTTGATATTGCTGATGACATCACATCTTCAACCCATTATTGAAACGGTCTCAACTTTCTTTTATTTTTTTTGTTTCCATTTTCTGGCACATGTATTTATTATTTCCATAAAATACTGACATAGTTTAGAGCTATATAAATTCAGGGATCGCTGCATGAAACCCTTAATACTGTGGGCTCAATTTTATTTCCATGTATTTTATAACTTGATAGTCGGTAGTTATTGCTTAACGTCAAATAAACAATTTATCAGCTATATCATGGCCAGAGCCAACTACATTTTGATGAGATAATGATGATGATGATGTTCGCATTGTTCTAGACAAATGGTGGAGAACTCATTGCATTATACACATGTGTCATAAGAGGATTAAATATCTCCTAATTTAGTTGAGATCATTCATTTATGCCATATCTCTTGAAGATACCAAAGAGGTTATCCGTACATTGAAGAAGGACAGAAAACACAATGGCCAAAAGAAAATGGACAAAAAGACAAACAACGATCTGCAAAACATATACATAAAACTAAAGATCGATTAACACGAACCCCACTAAGAAAACAGGAGTGAACTCAGGTGAAGCTATAGTATGACACGACATTGAACGGAGGTGTTTTGATGAGCATAAAAACATAGATATTAAATTTAGTACACACGAGGCGTTTCTGGAATAACCTTCATCGGGCAGATACGCTCAAAGTCAAATGTTTTAAAAGTCGCTGGAAGCATGGAAATCGTTTGAGGTCAACTATTCCTGGGGGGGAAATAATATATATACATACATATTGTAACAATTACAAGCATATCTGTGTCCAAACAGAATCCTAAGCTACATTAAAATTTCATGCAATTACAGATTATGTTTATTTTGGAAATCTATATTTTTCTAATAAATATTTATTACAGCTCTGCAGTAAAGGCAGCATGTATTTCCATTCGCTTAATTTCTAATTTGTTTTAATTAATAATATTATACGTTAAATTCCCTGTCTCTATTCATTGTTTATCTAGATAATTGTACGGAATCAATTTCAACATTGAATTATTCAATTGAAATTGAGATATAAATACAAAACGGTTTTCATTCTACCTAGAATTAACAATCAGAAAACAAACATCATTAATTTCAGTTCAATGAAGTCAATATTAAGTCGGTTAATAATGCTTAGCCCGTATTAACCGTGTGTTTTGCTTCACGGCCTACCTAATCTATATTGTGTGAGGCCTTGTAGGTTGCTAAAATGCCACACTGGGATCAAACCTTGCTTTGTACTGAGTATGTATCTCATTTCACCACGTGAAAGCTCGGGCCCATATCTAGTCCATGTTAACATTGTGTTTTATTTCCCGGCATACCTAATCTATATTGCTTGAGGCCTTGTATGTTGTTAAAATGCCATACTGGGATCAACCCTTGCTTTGTACTGAGTATATATCCCATTTCACCACGTGAAAGCTCGGGTCCATGTCTAGCCCATGCTAACATTGTGTTTTTGTTTCCCAGCCTCCCTAATCTATGCTGCTTGAGGTCTTGTAGAATGCTAATTGGCATTCCTTTGGCCAAATCTTGTTTTCTATTGAGTATATATCTCATTTACTCAGAGGGGACTTGGGCCCATAAATCTATTGATTAAACCCTCAACTTCCTACTGAAGTGTTTGTGCCAATCAAGGAAAGTGAGATCAAGAGGGATCAGTTCGGGCCTATATTACTAGTTTAACTTCACTTTTAACGGAAGTGTTTGCACCTAGCAAGGAAACTGCGCGGTCATCTATAAGTGTGCTGGGGCTATCGATTCTACTCGTGTCACTATTTGCTATCTAAGCTTCACACAGTGTTTCTGTTGTATAAAATGTATTCCCTTTAAGTTTTAATGTTCAATCGTCGTTAATGTAATCACATCGTCGGACAATTCGATCCGTGTGTCGGGCGACATCGACAGATGTTCACTTTACCTTTCCTGTTATCTATAGTAGTCGATAACAGATCAACAAACCAATTACAGTCAAACCTGCACATGTGGTCGCCTCTATTAAGCAGTTACCTGTATTAAAAGATCACCTCTTGTATCTTGTACTGTCATAGAAAATTCCATATGAGTTGAACCTCGTTTAAGAGGTCACTTGCCCTAAAAGACCACTCATTCTTTGTTCCAAAGGTGACCTTTTAATACCGGTTTGAATGTATACTTGGAAATGTAATTTCATTTATTTCAGTACATCCATCTACCATTTGTTTATATAAACGTAGCATCACACAATCAGTCATGTGTGAATGATAAATAGGACTTAACAGCTTAGATAATAGAAAAGTGTTAAATGGATGTTTATAAGTTGGAATCGAGTGGGCTTAACGGAATCGCATGTGGTTACCTTAAACAATGATAATATCATAGAATTGATGGATTTTTTCATAAAGCCGTTCCAATCCTGCTGATATTACTGATGATTTTCTACTTTTTTGTGTAGGCAACTGGTTGTATATAGTCTGTTATTAACTATGATCTGCATGCACTAAATTAAAAGTGCATATTCTTCATTGACTTCGCTACTTATTTTTACAGTAATGCACAATTTATTTAATTATCCAATTATTTGATTTTGAGCGTACCTGATGAAGGTTATTCTAGTGTGCACTAATTTTGATATCTAGGGTTTTATTATTAGCAGTGAAAATAAAATGTCGTGACATTAATCCTGGTCTCAAACCTTTTAAATTATTTGACTTTCCAATCTTTCGATTTTGATCGTACCTGATGAAGATTATTCCAGTAACATGTCGTGTGCACTAAATTTGATATATACGGTTTTATTTTTATGATGGGGAATTATTACCTACAATCTGTATGTACTAAATTAAAAGTGCATATTACACAATGACTTCGCTTCTTTATATGTTCACCTACTCGTTTTATGGTAATACATAATTTATTAACAGTGAACTGCTGTGAAAATAGATGTTATGACTTCAGTCGACAAACCCACAGGGCGATAGGATTTGAAGCCCTCTGGCGGCAATGTTATAAGCAAACAAATAACAATGCATCTAACGAGAAGATTCTACTGTGCTAGTTAATAACATCCACTGACCACTTTATTGTACTGTCCATGTTTATATTGTAAGTACTTCATTTTGTGATAGAGTATGATTTTTTGAGAGGTTGACGATTCTCTGTATATATTTTTATTAGTTGAATATACATTTATTTTTCTTTGTATATTTATTGACGTTGGGGATCACATCAAAAACAGTTGTGTGATTATTCTTAGCCAGCACCGAGATTTACATCGGCATGCGTTTGTGTTCAATTATTGGATGTGAGAAGTGGTTTTTCGTGTGTGTGTTTTACATTGGTTGTTCTTGAAATGTCGGGTGTCATTAGCCTTGACATGGTGGGTTCTTAGTCTCCAAGCGTACCACAGATCTTGACATGGTGGACTATAAGACTATCACCGGCCTTGTCAAGGGGGTTGCTAGTCCCCAAGTGTATCACCAGTCTTTTCATGGACGGATGCTAGTCCCGAAGTATATAACCCGTCTTGTCATTGCGGACTGTATCACCAGCCTTGCATGGCGGACTCATAGTCTCCAAGGCTGTCTCCACCCTCTACCATGGAGGATTATTAGTCCCCAATTATATCATCAGTTTTGTCATTTACATTTTCAACTAGTGCCTTTTACCACTAAAGTTGTGAGTTTTATTGCAACTAAGAGAGATCACATGCGTTACTGACTTGCGGTAGGCCGTGTGTGGTTTCCAACAGGTTTTCCTGTCTCTACTAGGTACTCCCGTTTCTTCCAGGTACACCGGTAACGTCTGGATGCTCCGTTTTTCGCCAATAATTGCGGTTTCCTCCATCTTCCTCAATTCTCTCTATAAATATAATATATTGCCACAATATATTGTTGAATATGGTGTAATACACCCACATCCTAGATGCTAGATAAATAACTATTTGTACTGGATAACTTATATTTCAACTGCATCCACGTAGAAATGATAAATGGTGATTATTTCTTTGTTGCCAATGGGACAAATTATTGACTTATATGGGTTTAGTATAATATATATAACAAAGAAATATTACATTAATGCAATTTATGGAAATTTCAATGTTTGGCTTTGGTTTCCAAGACAGTAAAGCAAATCTTTATTACTGCAGTAATCGATATTTTTCAAAAGACATACCACTAATGGGAATACTATTATTTTAATGGGACTTTGTCAAAACACTATTTTCCATATTTAACAAACCCAATGTCAAAACAAGATTTTGATTATCAATAAATCTATTTGTGTTGAATGGAGGCAATACAATCGTCTGAATTGAAAATTGTGTTATTTCACCCGGCTTTTATTTTTCTATATATTTTCAGAAGCTTAATACTAAAAGCATCGTTAATTATTATAGCATACATGGCATTTAAACTGACAGTTTTAAATGTCAAAAGAAATACATATTTCCATGTAACTGAATGATTCAATGAAAGACCCAAATGTTGTAAGAAAATAATGACAAGTAAGTTGTTGTCCCTGTGGGTTAGTCCCATAACAATATAATGTTTTGTGTTTATATCACATTATGTTTGGTGGACATGTCGACATTCCTAAGGTATTAACAGTGTCCAGTTCTCGCCGATTATTTCCATTATTGGTATGAGGCAGACTCTATGCAGGAGTTTCTCTATAAAACAATATTTTACGTCCCGCTTTATAGATGATGTCATTTTATTTCAAAACTTCAGATTCGTATCAAATTTTTAAAATCTTGTTCTATTAATATTTCGGACTGTCTTAAATCTCCAGGTACTTGTGACTCTTCTCCATGCATTACTACATGCAAAATGAAAGCTGACAAAAATAATACTTGTAAAACATGCGGCATGCTAATAACTTCTCCTGAATTTACAAGTAATTTAACTAGAAAAACTTACTACACCAAATCGTTTGACCCTCTGGACTGTTTTACTAAAAATGTCAATTACGGCATAGAATGTACATTCTGTGGACTTTTGTATGTTGGTGAAACTCGTCAAACATTGCGAAGTAGAATGAACTAACATCGATATGATGCAAGCGATCCAAAATACAGGCTTTTGTATAATCATTTCAATCAACCGGGTGATGACCGCTGTTTGACGATGAAAGTTCGAATCATCGATAAGATTTACCATCATACAAACTGTCCAATACTTAGTACACCTTGCCGTACCGATAGAGAGTTGTTTTGGATTAAAGAGTTAGGTACTGCAATGCCTTACGGTTGCAATGATAACATAAAAGGAGTAGGAAATTTGTCAAATCCTTGATGCAGCAAAATCAACGTGATGAGCCTTTTTAATACTATTCCAAGAACTAAGCGTAGCCATGGTCATATAAGAATTCAACATCCAAATGTTAAAAAGGCCTCTAAACCAAGAACGTTACAAGATACTTTTAATAATTTACTTTCTAATATACAGAAACCTCATGGAATTCATCACATTCGTACAATCTTTTTTTCACTACCTGTAAACTACCTCAAAGATCTTAGGGATTTTGGACTTGACAAAGGAGGCGTAGATACTTTTTCTCCTAAGTACAGATTGTCTAGTATTATATGTGACGTGGCGTCCTTTCGTCTTTTCAAACCAGTTCGATCGGAACCTCTTCATGAAAACAACAGAAAATTCCTCCATATTCCGTTTGCCAACAAAGGAATCGATGCTATTAACATCAGCAACATTCTTAATAGAAAAGAGGTCGTAAAAGAAATTCCACCATATTTTAAAAATCAATCTGTTCTCATTGTCTCCTATAGCTACACTAACAGCATTGGCCGTAAAATTGTCAACTACAAAGAAGCATTGCAAGATATTAACATATAAGAGTACCATAAGAACCCTTTGACTTGTGACTGCTCCCACTCTCCTTTTCAATACAACCCATCTGGACATGTAATCACTGGTGATCTGAATATCATTTAACATGAGAGTCTCCGAAAGGTGATTTTTCATGGTCCTAAATTCAGAGAACCTCAACACATCAATTGGAAACATAATTTCAAGATAATTATGGATGCTGTTGAAGATTATGCCAGAAGGTGGATAAAGAGGAGAGAAGTAGACCAAGATCCTGAGTTAGAGTTCCTGTCAGACTGGGTTAGAACAATTAGGTCTCTAGTACAAGGTCGGATTCACAAACTCAAAAATTGTGTTAATAGTCGACCTAAGTCTATATTTAAAGACCAAGAAGCTGTTAAGTAGCTTTCCTCTCTTCAAGACAAATATGCTATCGTTCCTGCGGACAAGGCTTCCAACAATATCGTGTTTGTATGTAAATCATATTACTTCGAATGCCTAATCAAGGAATTAGGCATAAATAACAACACCTCTAGTAATACCACATACAAACCTACTTCGTTCGACAAAGATGAATCCTAGCTAACCACAGATCATTCATGACCTCTTTAAGCATTCCCTCTGGTAAAGAGTCTGAGGATTTACCCTATTTATATTGGATACCTAAACTCCATAAGACACCATACAAAGAAAGGTACATAGCGGGATCATCAACTTGTTCGACGAAAGAATTGTCTATTCACCTGAAAAAGATTATGTCTGCAGTAAAAGAGGGACAACAGAAATATTGTGAAACTGTTTACTCGCGTAGTGGCATAAATCACATGTGGATTTTGAAAAACTCTAAAGATCTTTTGGATAACCTGAAATCAAGATCTTTCTCTCAGGTATCCTCCATCAAAACTTTTGATTTTTCAACTCTATATACCACCCTACCGCATGACAAATTAAAAACCCGCTTAAAAGAAACAATTCACAAAGCTTTCAGTCATAGAAACTATGGCTCTAAATTTGTTGTGTTAGGCTACAATTTCACATATTTTTCTAACAAAATTCAAAAAGGTAAAATATGCTACTCCGAGGAACAAGTGATCAATATGCTGGAGTTCCTCATCGATAACATATTTGTCTCCTTTGGACGGATACTGTTTCAGCAGGTCGTCGGCATACCAATGGGTACGAATTGTGCCCCTCTTCTAGCCGATTTATTTTTATACTCATACGAGTCGGAGTTTCTTCAAAAACTTGTAAAAGATAAGAGGATTCATGAGGCTAGAGCCTTTAATTTCACAAACAGGTATATTGATGACGTTTTATCTATCAATAATTCTAGATTTGCAGAATTTCTTCCATTGATATATCCTCCAGAGTTGGAAGTTAAAGAGACGACACATACCGCTTCGTCCGCATCATTTTTGGACTAATACCTCGAATTTGACGACAGTGGTCAAATCAGTACTAAAATATATGATAAACGGGATGACTTCAATTTTAAAATCATAAATTTTCCAAATATGTGCAGCAATATACCAGCTTCTCCTGCATATGGTGTTTACATCTCGCAATTGATTCGTTATGCAAGGGCCAGTAACAATTATTCTGATTTCCTGAAACGTCATCTTCATCTGAGAAACAGGCTACTGGACCAGGGCTATGAAAAGATTCGTCTTATTCGATCTCTTAAAAAGTTTATATTCCGATACCAAGATCTTGTCGAAATATATTCCGTCTCTGCAGAAAAGATTATAAACGATGGATTTTCATATAGTGAAAATGTATAAAGATAAGTGGTCAAAAACAAAAATGTAAAAGATATTTTTTTTTATCAATGTGTGACGTAAAAAAGTTTTTGACATTCACTTCACTGAGTTTGGTACTGTTATGACAACTGTTTTACAGGTTTTGTTCAAGTATTGTTATAGATACTGTTATAGTGACAGCCGGAAACTGAGCCGTAATTAAAGGGGGGGTTTGGCGCTTTAAAATATGATTCAACCCACCATTTCTTTAGAAATGCCTGCACCAAGTCAGATTCATTACGGTTTTCACAGTTTTCCGATTGACTGATTTGGTCTGTTTGTATACTTGTGAGTTTTGACTTTCCCTTTGTAAGATTGCTCGGAGTTGGGTAGTTTTGTTATTACCCTTATTCACTAAATACTTCTAGATGTGGTGATTTTATTGATGGCATCTATCCTATTGAATTTGACTAATGCGCTTGAAATAAAAGACAAGATAGACACAGCTAGGTCCGCTTCATATCTTGACATATACCTAACAATTGACAGTGAAAGCCGGTTAAGAATAATTTTTATGACAAAAAATGATCTCAATTTTCCCATTGTGAACTTTACAATTGACATTTCAGAAGCACATACAAATGGAGTATCTATATCTCAGTTGCTACGATATTCCAGAGCATGTGGTTCGTATAATAATGTCCTTCACTGAAGGCGACAGCCTATAGGGAAGCTACTGAACCAAGTGTTCCTAGTGGTTAGGTTGATGTCATTACTTCGAAAGTCTTATGGTCGCCATGGTGATTTGGTTAACGTTACGGAATAAAACTAATTTGTGATATATATATTCCTGTCATTATCATGGTGGCCTTGCGTACTATCTTGTATTTAAATGATGGTTGGGGCCATCAAATCTCTTTGATAGAACTATTATTATACAAATGACAACTTCTGTATCACGAAGATTAAATATTTCATGTATAATGTTTAAGATTATATCGGTTTTATTTTTTTATTATAACACTGTTCGCCTGGTTATATGTGAGGGTTACCATTTTACTCACATTTAAACACTTGCATGGCCCCATCATTTCACTTAGAGGGGAGGTGTGTGCCCATAAAACTAGTTAATCGCCATAATATTGGTTTGATCCGGCCGGAGATAAACCCTACGATCCATCTCATGCGAAAAACAGGCAAAAAGAGGCCATGACCAAAAATTTCAAATACCATTCTCGAGAATACAGAACCACCAAAACTCATACTTCCCTTCAGCAATCCGAACATGGAATAGCTTGCCAGTAATGTTAATCAGTGTTCCCACACTTGAAGCGTTCAAGATGGGACTGGTTCATGTGTAGACATTCGCATAATAGTTTTATCTGTATATATTACATTTTTGAGAAGTGTTTTTATTCACATGCCTCGCTGTCGGCGAAAGTACACAACACAAGTTCGATAATATTCAGGGTCACTGAGGGACGAACTTTATTGGAAGAAGAAGAAGAAGAAGAAGAAGAAAACAATATCCTTTGATATTGTATATTTAATGCTTATTTTAGGCCTTACGTTGTAATGGTATTTTAATTTATGTACCCCGTCTTTCGCAAAGACACTTGTTTTATTTCCTGCATGTTTATTACTAATTGATATTGATCGTTCCGAAATGGTGGTATTTTTTGTTCCATTAGACCTAACAAATATGATTATTTTCCGTAATGATTTTAATTTCTTGATTGTTATTATCATTTTGATATTGAACGAAAGAACAGAGTGGTATGTTTCCCATTTTATTGTTTATTGTTCCTAATGATAATGTCCTACAATCAACGTACTTTCTTAATAAGTGGCTTACAAACACGATGACTTCACTTTTCCAATAGTTAACTTCCCTTTCATTAATAGCGATATTCCAACATCACCAGCGTATGGAGTTTACATTTCACAACTCATACGCTATTCTAGAGCTTGTGTCCAGTACAGTGATTGTCTGGACAGAACTCAGCTGCTGACGCAGAAGCTACTCAAACAAGACTACATTGCTCCTAGGTAGAGGTCATCGTTACAAAATTATACGGTCGTCATCACAATCTGGTTGACCGTTACGAAATATCCATATCTGAAATGACAATGGATCTTTTACTTTTTACGTAGATACTTTCTTTCCTCTATTACTGCCAAGACTTTTACCAGACTTGACTGTATATATGAATATCACAGCGGGTATCTAATAAGAAGCAGGAATGTACCCTTCCGGTTTTATGTTGGGTTCCGTGCTGCTCACCTTTTAAAATTTACGTTCTGAGTTCCGTGTTGTGATGTCCGTTACGATTTCGGCATAAACAACGATGTTCGTTTGCTCTTTACCTCCAGTTTTCTGTGGGAGGGCGCATGCATTATCTACGTTATTTGTGTTAGTTTACGTTTAGTGGTGTCCACCATATATTGTGTTGTCTTTTTGCTTTGTTTTGTTTTTTTCCGTCTTGTTTTCTGGATTATGCTTTTTTGATTGCTCCTTCGGTATTTTCTAACGTTTATTTACATGTAAATATGGACATTCGTTGACTCTTTTTTTATTTTATTTTATCAAATGTATATATTTAATGGTACCCCCTCCCCCTTCCCCATGGACCGCTTACATTTCTTGTGCCTGTGATATGTAGTCCTGTTCCATAATTTAAATGTTATCCGGATGTGCATCACTTAATAACAATTGAAAGAAAAGACTAGTGTTGCTACATACAGAGCTCAAGTGTACTTTACAAAAATAATGTTTATTTTTATATATATTATATTCTTGTTTTTCATTTGTTTTCATGCATGATTAATATTTGTTTTTATTGATATACCTTAAGCGATTATTCTATCATATCTATTTATAGAAATCGCAGGAAATACATACAATACAAGTTTCAATTGAAGTTTTTACAAGCTTATTTTACTACAAAACTTTCTATGATATTTTAAATAAAATTTCATGCCTCAAGTAACATTATTCATTTAAAATTGAAAGTCACGCTGTAATCAATAAAAAGTTGTTAGTTCTGCGACACGTTCATTAAGCATTTTACTTTCTGTCTCAATAGGTCGTGATGACCTCTGGAATTAATGATGTGAACTGTTCTATTTTTATGAAAAAAATATAAAGAATAAAGATTTAATGATTAGATTTTTGGTGTTGAACTCCACTTTCAGCAATATTTCAGCTATATCATGGTGACCAGTTTCAGTGGTGGAAGAAGCCGGAGTACCCGGAGAGAACCACCGACCATGGGCAAGCAACTGGTAAATTTTATCACTTGCGGCTGCGAGTGGAGTGCACTCATTTTTGTAATTTACAAAGCCTGGTGCGAACCCACGCCGTATTGGTGATAGGCTTGTATGAGTTGCTAGGTATTCCAACTACCTAGCTCATTGAGCCACCCGGGTTCTAAAGAATAAAGAACCATTGAGTTGAGTCTATATATATTTAAATAATTTAATGACGCAAAATGGTAATATTTAATGGCAATGTCCTATCCGACAGGATAATTCTTTGCAATCAATCTACAAAGCGGGGTTGGTACCTTTGAGCAAGTCTTATCTTTACTGTTGATAAGAAAATATTGTTTTTCTATTTTCTTAAAGGGATATGGTATCAGAAACCGTAAATTGAAGAAGGTCAGACAATACAATGTCCAAAAGAACAAGTACAAAACTACAAACAAATACAACAATATACACATGGAAAACTAAAGATTGAGCAAGCTCAAACACCATTAAAAACCATGGGTGAACTCAAGTGCTCCGAAATGATAAACAGTTCCTGTTCCATATCTGTTAGTAGTATTCGTTGTTCTGCTCTTGCTACACATCTAGTGATAAGTAATGAATGAGGAAAGAAATACAAATGGAGTATATATGTCACAACTATTGACAAGGTCATGATGCCGAACCATTGATTCAGTAGTTTGTTGTTAGCAGTAATCCTCTATCAAGGACATCCTGATAGGAAACCCGATCTCTGGAATACTGACAGGTATATACACCATACGCAGGTGCTGCTGGAATGCTACTACATAAAAATGGAAAGTTCACAATATGAAAACTGAAATAATCTCTTTTACTCTCACTCTCAGTTTCTATATGAAGGAATGAATATGAGGTGTCCTTTATTTCAAGTTCAATTATCAACATAGTCACCAAACTTATTTAGACATAAGATACCGAGCCAGGAAAATGAACGGTCAATGTATGTGTTTTAGATATATCAAATTTGCCTCTTTCTGCGATTTTTGATTGGATTTTGGAACTGTTGCGACAGTGTGGTATTTCTTGTTTTTCATTTTATTGCACGTGAACAGTTCGTAAGAATAATCTTAGTCCAACTTAACAATTTAGATTAAAAAAAAAAGGTGAATCAATTAGACCATCCATAATTATGGCGAAGGGTCCATCAAATATAGCATATTGCATACAAGGTTAAGGCACCAACGAAGTTCTTTAAAAGCTGATCTAAATAAAATACATGTAGTGAAAAGAGTTTGAAGATACCAAAGGGGTAATCAGAATCCGTATATCGAAGAAGAACAGACAACACAATGGCCAAAAGAAAAAAGTACAAAAGGACAAACAACGATATACAAAACTTATATATAAAACTAAAGATCGAGTAACACGAACCCCACTAAATTCCAGGGGTGAACTCAGGTGCTCCGGAAGGATAAACAGTTCCTGTTTTGAACTTTGAATGTACCAATCATAGCCCATGTCATAAAAAACCGCTTACTGACGTAGACACAATAAGATATTTGAATCCATATATTCAAAGTGGATTAAGGCATTTGTGGCTTGATTTCTATTCATATGGTATACGGTTTTATATCCTTTCTTGTTACTATGGTAATATAAATATAAATACCTTTCTGCAATCTTAATGGAAGCTTAATGCAACGTAAGGTGTGAAATGCCTTGACTAAGCTCTTTAATTGCATTTTTTTAATAATTCATTATTATTCAAGTTTTGATCCTCAAGGGAAAAAATTATAATATTTGTTCTTCCATAGCAAAAGGTACAATAACATCATGAAAGGAATATTAGATTGGATTATCATATTACTATACAGAAGCTTTAATAAAGGATACTACCTGTTTAAACATTTGAATTACTGAAAGTATAAAAGGTAAGACTAAAATTTATATGAGTAACCCGGCTGGTGTCTTATAAGAAGTAGGAACTTCTAATTCATCGAGAGCACCAGGGCTCACACTCCGGTTTTTAGTGAGATCCAAATAGTTCATTGTTTTAGCTTTCTGTGTTGTGTTATATTTTGCTTTGTTTTTGCCTTAGTCCTGGATCTTATGTACCCAGTATTGCCAGTGTCTCTGGATTGTCCATTCTTGATCGCCCCTTCGGTTTTATCTAATGTTTATTTATCAGTTAAGTTAATGAGATCCTAAGATTCTCCTGTTGATCTCTTTAAATTTCCTAGGCCAAAACAGCTATTAATAATGGATGTTAAATAAGAAACAAAGATCCAATAGATTATATAGCAAATGGCCTAAGCTATAGAATAGAGTCAGTCTAAAGGGTCGTTTCGTTAACCCCGCTACTTTTTATTGAAGTTTAAAGTGCCTGCACCAAGCCATGCAAGTGTACGTTCATGTGTGTAAGGGGAATCGACCTTGCCTCTTTCTATGATTGATTGATTGATTGATTCATTGATTGATTGATTGATTGATTGATTGATTGATTGATTGATTGATTGATTGATGTCTATAAAATAATCGGGTTATATGTACAAATAAAGGAAACATTAAAAGAATTAACCCATATATTTAGAACGTATTGGAAATGTTTTGACAGTGTGGGGTTGAATTCATACTAGACGAACAACTTACAATATAACATTAAGATTGAAAGGGTGATTGATATGAATGATAACATGACCATATATATTAGAAAGTCTCTACATATTGATATTAGTTAAGTAGATCGTTGTTTGTACTTTTGTGCTTTTTCTTTTGGCCATTGTCTTGTCTGCTCTTCTTCGATATACGGATTCTAATTGTTCCTTTGGTATCTTCAATCACTTCTTAAAGTTACTTTTATTTACGTTTATTTACGTTTATTTACCTATTTTGTTCCTGTATTTAAATACTGTTATAGTGACAGCCGGAACCTTTGAACCGTAATGAGAGCGGGAGGTTTGGTGCTTTAAAATCTGATTCAACCCACCATTTCTTTAGAAATGCCTGTACCAAGTCAGGGTCATTACGGTTTTCACAGTTTTCCGGTTGTTGACTGATTTTGTCTGTTTATATAATTATGAGTTTTGACTTTCCCTTTGTAAGATTGTTCGGAGTTCGATAATTTTGTTATTACCCTTATTTATAATATTGAATACAGTACACTTATTATTGTGTGACCTATCATTACTACAAGCCATGATACTATCATAATATACATCGATTTGACCTAAAACCCAACAAATCATGTTATTGTGTTGTGCCATAAGACATATTATCTTCTATTATGTATGTAGATTATTATTGAAAACAATTCCTTCATGATTATAAAACACTTAATGAAATGAAAATCTGTATTTCCTGTTCTATCCTCTCTGCATCAGCTCAAATTAATCTTGTTGATACAGTGTTTACATTTCATAATTAATGTAATTAATAACACTAAGGCTAACCTCCCTCAGACATATGCAACCATTGCCAATTTTGGCTTATTCTGTGTAGGCCTCTTGATTCTCGCTCCCAAAGAATTTCCTTAATTAGTTGGCTTTCCAATCTTTTGACTAGGAGCTCACCAGCATTGTGGGGATTATTCGTGAAACTGAAGTAGATATTTACGGTTTTATTACTACCAGATATTTATTTTATGTTTTTTTTACCACATCATTTTTAGTTCTGATCAATTAAACAAACAACGGCACAGTAGTGTTATCAGTTGAGAAGATCGCATCAGTTGAGAAGATCAGGAATTCAAACTCCGGTCGGCAAAGGCAAGGATCATAAACTATTGTTTTCTGTTGCTTTGTAGCTAATTCGTGTCGGAATAATGTCTCCGAAAGGGTGTTCCAGTGAGCTATCACTATCATTATAAAAGTCCAGCTACCGTCTTGGTCTAATACATCTTTCATCTTCATCGTCGTCGCGTCTTTGTCATCATCATTTTCATCGTTGTCGTCGCCGTCGACATCGTCAACATCATCATCAGCCTAGTTTTACATGTTTATGTCTGTTTATCTGTCTGTGCCCTCAAATACTTTGAACATGTTTTGGCCTAACAACCATTCAGCGTTACTGTTTTTGGGGATATAGATATGGATGTATGGAGTTGTATCTCTAGGGCATGTTAATTCATAACAAAGGGTTAGGGTGCTAGTATTTAACGTCACTTTCAAAAATATTTCAGCTATATTATGACGGTCAATTTCATTGGTGGAGGAAGCCATATGTACCCGGACAAAACCACCGACCTGTGGCAAGTCACTGACAAACTTTATCACATAATGTTGTACCGAGTACACCTCGCAATTAGCAAGATTAGACCTCACACCGTTAGTGGTGATAGACACTCATTGCACTGTTAGTTGTAACTCCAACTACCATACCATCACGACCACGACATCCCTAATTCATCAATATATCTTTAATGAACAAATTATACCTTCTTAGCTAGTAATCAGTTAACTGCGTGCATTCGTTGACTATTCTATTTCATGGTGTTCATTATTGCATATTGTATGGACTTTTTAATGAATGTGAAGCTGCTAAGGTTTTCATTGTTGGTGTATAGTTGTAATACCATAATAAAAAGGGAATTATAACGTATTTAATATGGTGCTAATTTATAATTTTCAAAATTTAATCCTCAATGAGAATATCCAAATTCATCTTTGCTGAACCGATATTTACCATATTTTGAAAAAAGCAAAACAATTTTCAACAAAATCTAGGTTATGTAGGTGAAATACAATTAATATTCGCTGAATAGAAAATAATGCTATAAGGGTAATAACAAGATTACCGAACTCCAAACAATCTTACAAAGGGAAAGTCAAAACTCATAAGTATATAAACAGAAAAAATCAGTCAACAACCGGAAATCTGAAAACCGTAATGACCCTGACTTGGTACAGGCATTTCCAAAGAAATGGTGGGTTGAATCAGATTTTAAAGTGCCAAACCTCCCGCTTTCATTACGGCTCAAAGGTTCCAGCTTTTTTTTGTCATAATTCTGAATCTTTTTTTAATATTAGAACAATTCAAAGTCGATTAGTCAAAATATATTATGTCGTTCAGATGACTATCTAAAATGTTGTGTTCATTCTGCCATAGCTGCTAATGCCGCTTTAATGTCTGTCATCCGGTGTAGTTGCTAATACAACCACTTTATGCTTAGACAATCTAAATTGAATTATAAATAAGTGTATTATGTTTTTGATTGGTTTGGGTGTCGATAAAGCATTATTTAATTCCAGAGCTCTAGATATGGCTTCAAGCTTATGTGCCGGTTCGTGTTCTGCTCTTTTGTGCTTCTTTGCATTTGTGATTGTGCTGCTGTTGTATTTGTATCTTGAAACAAGAATTGAAGATGCCGAATGGGGAATGCGAAACCGTAAATCGAAGAAGGAGAGACAATAATATGGCTAATACAAAACGGATTAAAGGCAAACAATGATCTACGAAACATTTGACAGAAAACTAAATATTTAGAAACACGAACCCTACTAAAAACCGGGGATGAACTATGCACCGGAAGAGTTAAGTAGTTCCTGCTCTACTTGTGGCAACCCAGCTTTAAATATCTTCCTACAAATATATTCCTACTTGAAATTTCCTCCTCTGACTTCTATGTATTAAACGATAGAGATATATTGCCGTTTCATACACGTGTGCTAAGCTATGAGTAATTTACCATACTGGAGACTACATGATGACAAAAACCTATGCTTAAAAACAATGTTCGGTATGTCTTTTCCCCAGCTGGTCTAGTACAAAGTTGACGTCATCACATCAAATATAACTTTTTCTATCCATGATAGAGCTGCAAAATTGCTCAATTTCCATTAAATAATATAACCGCATCGGTGACGTAATGGTTAGCTTGATCGTTTCGAGTGTGGTAAATCGTGGGTTCGAGTCCCGGTCGAGTCAAACCAAAGACTATACAATTGGTATGTGTTGCTTCTCCGCTAAACACGCAGCATTAAGGAGAAAGAGCAAAACCTGGTTGACTCGGAATCAGAATAATATGTCCGAGTGGAGCGACATGTCTACCCATGGACTGTTGTTTCAGTGAGCTAGCACTAAAAAAATCCAACTCAGCGTATTGATCCAGAACAAGCATATGTCATTGATTGACTGATTGTTTATTACGGGATATATTTCATGCATATTCAGAACGAGAACATACTCAACAATATCAACGGAAATGAAGGGGTAATGGGACAACTTGGTCAACCAATCGTAACTACTCGGCCATTCTCGCTACCCTGCAAATAACCTCGTATGTATTAGGCGTATGAATCGCACTACTTTTCACATGTCAGTTACATGAAAGTTTGATAAAGTAATATTTTAAGCAATTTTCTATATTTCAATTAAAGTTTTAATTAGCTTTGCATGATTAGATTTTACTTAGTATGTCTTCCATATTGGATTTTCGTGGACTATATTTTTGTGCGGCTTAACTTCCGGCAAACAATTTAAGAAGAATTTCTACTATGTACGTACGAGGTTATTTGCAGCGTAGCGAGAATGGCCGAGTAGATACGATTGCTTGGTCAACAACTTTTGGCTTCCACCGTAAAAATATTGAGAGCTAGGTAGGGGCGATAACTTATGTCGTCTGTAGCGGCTACAATGCGCATACTTTGAAAAATCTACAACACGGGTCTTTAATGTGAAGGGAGCATGTCACTAAAACACGTTACCACTAAGGTCCACGGTCAGGACTTTCTTATTAGGGCCTGACAATCCATATCGAGAGATCAACTCCTATCCACCAACTGGGTACGCGATGGACCGCTCTATCGGTCGATCCATGGGAACCGTCACCAATACCCAGAACATGTACCATTTCAATAACATATAATACAAATTTGCATAAGTACTATGGGACATGCGTAAAAGAATATGAACTCAGAGTAGACGAGTCCTAAGAGATTTACCAACATATATGGACGATTAAGATACAAACAACCACAAGCGTACACCAAAGTAAAATATCAAACACTGGTAAGACACGAATTCGCATAATACAATAAACGAGACGATGTGTTGCGAAAAGTTTATTAGTTCCCAGAAATTCCCATTTATTCTCAAAGCCATACTGCCATTCCTGTTTGATCGAACAGTCACCGAATTTTCACAAATTATTCACTAAATTGTCACCATTCAGTTAAAGATTGGCGCATCTGAATGATAGATAGAAAAGTTTTGACATATGACTGATTGATAGTATCCGTCATATTCGATATTTGACTGACCGATATCACTACGTTACTATGACGCCAAGATAATACAGTAACTATCACAATTCCACCAATATGAACAAAACGAAAACCCCTCAAATCATTGAATACAAAAAAGAACATGATATATGGCGATGTTAATCCACGTTCTGTTTTGGTACAGGGACAAACATGTGCCGAGAACAAACCAGTTAAAGGGATAACAGCCGTAAAAAAAGTTTGTTTGAAAGAAAAGTACATGCTTGAGCTTACAATGTAAGTTGTGCAATATAAATTCCATAGGAGAGGATGATTGGTATATTATTATCAAGATGTGAAAAATTTATAATGACAAAATTGAAGTCGTCTTTTTTGCCATAATTTACAATTTCGCTTTCTGACAACAATGCCATTAATTGATCAAACTTTTTTAATGAATTGGGCTTTAAATAGTATAGAATAGAAATTAGACTTGCTTTGGTAAGGTGTATGAAGGATTAGGAATTTAATGAAAAATGACATGAAAATAGCAGTTGTTGATATCGATAGCATATAATTCTGTTTGATATTTAAGTCTAAAAATGTAAACACCTTTTTATCTACTGTCTCTAATTTCATCGACTTTTTTCTTTTTCTTTCCTTCCTTGTATTTTCGAAATAATTTTCCATGAAGAAAATGTTAAACTGGATGAACAGAAAAAGGTTGGCTGTTTGATTTATGATACTTAACGCAATGGTCAACAATATTTCAGTTGTATCGCGGTGATCGGTTTTATTGGTCGAGTACACGGGAAAACCCACCGATCTGCCACAAGTCACTGACAAACTTTATCACATATTGTTGTATCGAGTACACCTCAACATGAAAAGGGTTCGAACTCACAACTTTAGTGGTGATAGGCTCTGATTGCACAGGTAGTTGTACATCCAACTACTATGTGATCACGACCACGACGGCCCCTGGACAAGTAATGATAACAATGGAATCATATTTGTTTTTGCAATTATTTCGTCTTAATTGATTTTGATGAGGTGAAAGAATTTAACACGCTAATTAGACTGTTGATAGAAAGTCGATACGTAGAAGACAAACCTGTCAATTTAATAGAACATAATCAGATTAAATATTGATTAACATTATTGATGATTGTATACCTTATGTTATTTGATAAATTGCAAATTCACAAAAGAACAAAAATACGTAAAACATGTATCTCATAAAGCATTAGTGATAAAAACGTGGATATCTACTCTAGTGCGCAAGACACATTTCTGGAATGACCTCCAGCAGTTACGCTCAATGTCAAGACATGTGTGCTTTAACTTGTTTGATATTATGAGTGCTCTTTTAAGCTATTAATTTGCATGCATGCTTTTGTTGTTTTTAACTGTTATTTATTTTTGTGCAGTGTATGTCGGTCAAAAGCTCACTAGAGTTTGTGTTGTCTTGACATGCCGACTTTAAATAAAACTTATCTGATCTTATCTTAAGAGATTTGAAAGCCAAATAATATGAAAGTCTTTGGGAATATGAAATTCAAAGGACACAAATAGGGTAGCCAAAATCAACTAATGTTTCATAGGCCTGCAGTAGATTAACCTTAGCTTTAATAACTATTATTTTTTAGGAATTGTAAATTTCAATAATAAATATATCTAATTAGCAACGTCATCGAAAAACACGGCGCACTATTCGGATGATGCCCTCGGTGTCTAATATGCCATTAACAGGGGTATCGATTCCGTAACGTCGATATCCAGTTGTGAGTACGACCAGTTTCTGGAACTATGTATTTTTTTATATTTATATATTTTATGACAATATTGATTACAAGTTAAATAGTTCACAGTTGAATAACAATTAGTATTAATATTTTGAATAAATATGAATCCGTATTCTGTTCCATGAAGAAACTGTCAATATTATAACGTAGAACATTCTTCGATGACGTATACAATTAGCCAAATACGGCAACATCAATTTAGGATTCTTCGTCACCGATAATTCACCAAGCAGTAGCTAATCATTCACCATCCCACCATTTAGCATTCACGGAGCTGTCAAATATTCACGGCTACTGTTGCGAAGATTTTAAAAATCAATTGAAAATCAGCCAGTGCCTATTTTGTGAATCATCATGTGCTTGCACGGTATTATCCTTTGTATTTAGCCAAGGAATATTATTCTATTTCTGAACTTTATTTAACGATTAACTGACCTTCGACTGGTTGATTTTAGTGTATTATTGCAGATTGGCAACATCCACAAAATATCGTGGAAGCTTGTCCTCATTCTCACGTTTGTTCTTTAATGAAAAGAAAGTCTAAATAATGATGGTCAACCATTGCAATAACATTAAAAGCCAAATAACTATCTACCGCTCTACCCAAGCAATTAAACACATGAAAGACCACAACAATTATATAATAATGTGGTCTTGTCCAGGTAATATGCCAAAATATTACCCAGGTCTGAGAGACATATTACCCGACCACATTAATATCATTATTATACTGAGTGTCTAATTGTCCATGTAATATGCCAAAATATTACCCAGGTAATATGCCAAAATATTACCCAGGTAATATGCCAAAATATTACCCAAATAATATGTCAAAATATTACAGAACCAAATATCACTACAGAAACTTACACGAAGTATAATAATTACCGATACAAATACATGGCTTGGCTTGGGACATGCACAAACATGGGGTGAGTTTACACCATTTACTGGGATATCAATCCTCCACTCCGTTAGATCTCCAACTGTAATACAGATATAAAGGCAGCTTATCATTATCATTCCTGTCATCAGCTACGTTCTTAGCTAGAGAGAATTAGGTGATAAAATAAAATAACATTAATCGGCTTACCATAAATAAACGTTAGAAAAAACAACAGGGGCAATCCCGGCAACATTGGACTCAAGCCACAGCACAAAAACAAACACAAATAAAACAAAAAACCAACAAGAGAACTAAAAAGATGAGCAACACAGACCCCATCAATTTATAATATTTCCTTACGTAGTGTATTATGTTCCCTACTCTTATCAACTCTTAGGTACTCAGTGAAGCATATTATATATGAAGTCTGTGTCTCTCAATTGATATCATACTCCAAAGATTGTGGTTCCTATCTTGATACATGATTGTTGCTAACAAAGGGTTCCTAGTAGTTATTCTTAAGCCATCACTTCGAAAGTTTTACGGTCGTCACCATGGCTTGGTTAGCCGCTATGGAATGTCTGTGTCACAAATGACCGGGAATATGTTCCGTTTTTCTCAATCACAATCCAGTCGTTTCCTCATTCATTGCTTATCACCGGTTTTAGAACAGGAATGATACGACTGAATCCTCTAGAACAGCAGGAACTGCTACCTTTCGCAACACCTGAGTTCATCCCTTGTTTTTGGTGAGGTTTGTGTTGGTCAATTGTTAATTGTCTGTGTAGTGTTTTATAGATAATTGTTTATCACTTTGTCCTTTTCTTTGGCCATTACATTGCATGTCCTTCGATTTAAGGCTCATTATTATAATCTTTAACCTTTGCGTATCATATTCTTTGTTCGGTGTTCGTTTATCTTTACCCCCATCTGTTTGTAGGAGAGCTCATGTCTTTCTTAAGTTATTTGTATTTGCTTACGTATAATGGTGTCCAACACATGTTGTTTTTTTGTTTTGTTTTTCTTCGTGTTGCCAGTTTCTCTGGATTGTCCATTTGTGTTGCCCTTTGATATTCTCTAAAGTTTCTTTACTTTTGTCAACCTATGTGCTCTATTGTATTTTATCATATGTCTTTCTCTACTCGACTACGGTGCGTGTACTCAACATTGAAAAAGGTTAAATAGATGAAGCAGTTTGAAGATAGTAAAGGAGTTATCATAGTCATTACTCTCTTCAACTACTGCACGCAATGCGACAATTGTTCATGCGTGTTTTGATTGAAATCTTAACACAAATTTGTGTGTGCAATATCAGATCTTTTCTATGTTATTGTTTTTCTATATCATTGATTCATTGATTCATTGAAGGATTACTGTCCTTTCGGACATGATGTACCTCAGATCTGAGAACTAGTTCATATAGCTATGTCATGTCTTATTGTGCCATCATCGTATGTTTCTGTATGTTTCACAATATTTTATTTTATTTATAGGTTTTGTACAATGAAATCCCTTTGATATTTCACTATATGAAAAAAAAAAAAAAAAAAAAAAAAAAAACATAAAAAATGTCATACATATTCATGTATACATTAGCAGATATAGTTCATAGAATTGTTTTATTTGATGTGTCTAAAAGCTTTATTCAAATTATTCATTTAAAATTACAAATCATCAATAAGGTTACGTTGTTATTATTACTAACACGACATCCTGTGACCAGTACCATTATTTATTACCTTGTGATAAAAACAGGTATTGATGGCTTTTAGGATTAATGAAGTGTTTTAATTTTACGATTCATAACAGAGAAAATATTTGTAGATATCCACTTTAGGGCACACAGGGAGTTTCTGTAAGAACACTGATAACAAGCTGATTTTACCTATGATAACATATATCATTCATTACGTACCAAACAACATTAGTATTAATTGAAATGTCATGTCCTGATTGGATGATTAATTCTTCACAAATGAATCTGGTTTTTTGGGGGTTTTTTTTTGTTGCATCTTGACATTTTCATCGTATATTTCTTTAGTGATGGAAAGTTGCAATGCGTTTGCACAACTCTAATATTTGAATAAGACCAACCGTCAACGTCAAAAACAAACGTTTACTCATAATATCATTACATTTCTGAAGCCGTTCTTTGAAACTGATTTCAGGAATTCGTTGCATGTTATCTATCTATATAGAGTACAATAGTCCAATAATGTCATCGTATGGTAGTTGGATTTACAACTACCGGTGCAATCAGTGCCTATCACAACATTATATGATAAAGTTTGTCAGTGACTTGCTATAGGTCGGTGGTTTTCTTCGGATACTCCAGTTTCCTCCACCAATAAAACAGACTGCCACGATATAGCTGAAATATTGTTGAAAGTGGCGTTAAACACCATCAAACAAACAAACATAATGTGTTTATTTCTTGTACATACGGTATGATAAATGAAATTTATAATATATATGATGTTCTTAATGACTTGACTTTCGGAAATTAACTCATTCATGTCTGCTGATTGATCGAACTGATAATACAAAATATTGTGTAGAAAAGCTTTACAGAACGGATTAATTTCATATTGTTGCATTCGATGGATAATTATTTATGCTGTAGTTTTTCATGGGATTTGTTGAAATAAAAACAAACACAACTAATGCAGTGGTAAAAAGAGGAATATCTATAACATGATTCAGTAGTTTTGAATTGTAAAACATATAGACAGTACCATCAGATGTTAAATCATAAGATTGGATTACTATATTATTATACAGGTGCTTTAATGAAGGATGTTTATTAGGAAGGAAATTAAATTACTGATAATTTAACAGACAGGTAAGACTAAAATTGTCGTGTGATTTTTCTTCTTTTGCTTTATTGTTTATTTGTGTTTGTCTTACTTTTTGTTTACTTTTTCTTACCGATGGTTTGTTATTGTTTTTAATGTTTATTTATTTATCCTTATATTTAATATTTATTTATTTACTTCTAATGTTTTTTGTTCTTTCTTTTGTTTTCAGTGTAGTATTATATCAACACAAAATGTTTATCTTTGTGTCCTTCTTCCTTTGACCATTGTATTGCCTGTCCTTCTTCATTTGACCATTGTATTGCCTGTCCTACTTCATTTGACCATTGTATTGCCTGTCCTTCTTCCTTTGACCATTGTATTGCCTGTCCTTCTTCATTTGATCATTGTATTGCCTGTCCTTCTTCCTTTGACCATTGTTTTGCCTGTCCTTCTTCATTTGATCATTGTATTGCCTGTCCTTCTTCATTTGACCATTGTATTGCCTGTCCTACTTCATTTGACCATTGTATTGCCTGTCCTTCTTCATTTGACCATTGTATTGCCTGTCCTTCTTCATTTGACCATTGTATTGCCTGTCCTTCTTCATTTGACTATTGTATTGCCTGTCCTTCTTCATTTGACCATTGTATTGCCTGTCCTTCTTCCTTTGACCATTGTTTTGCCTGTCCTTCTTCATTTGACCATTGTTTTGCCTGTCCTTCTTCATTTGACCATTGTATTGTCTGTCCTTCTTCATTTGACCATTGTATTGCCTGTCCTTCTTCATTTGACCATTGTATTGCCTGTCCTTCTTCATTTGACCATTGTATTGCCTGTCCTTCTTCATTTGATCATTGTATTGCCTGTCCTTCTTCCTTTGACCATTGTTTTGCCTGTCCTTCTTCCTTTGACCATTGTATTGCCTGTCCTTCTTCATTTGACCATTGTATTGCCTGTCCTACTTCATTTGACCATTGTATTGCCTGTCCTTCTTCCTTTGACCATTGTATTGCCTGTCCTTCTTCATTTGACTATTGTATTGCCTGTCCTTCTTCATTTGACCATTGTATTGCCTGTCCTTCTTCCTTTGACCATTGTTTTGCCTGTCCTTCTTCATTTGACCATTGTTTTGCCTGTCCTTCTTCATTTGACCATTGTATTGCCTGTCCTTCTTCATTTGACCATTGTATTGCCTGTCCTTCTTCATTTGACCATTGTATTGCCTGTCCTTCTTCATTTGACCATTGTATTGCCTGTCCTTCTTCATTTGACCATTGTATTGCCTTTCCTTCTTCATTTGACCATTGTATTGCCTGTCCTTCTTCATTTGACCATTGTATTGCCTGTCCTTCTTCATTTGACCATTGTATTGCCTGTCCTTCTTCATTTGACCATTGTATTGCCTGTCCTTCTTCATTTGACCATTGTATTGCCTGTCCTTCTTCCTTTGACCATTGTATTGCCTGTCCTTCTTCATTTGACCATTGTATTGTCTGTCCTTCTTCATTTGACCATTGTATTGCCTGTCCTTCTTCATTTGACCATTGTATTGCCTGTCCTTCTTCATTTGACCATTGTATTGCCTGTCCTTCTTCATTTGACCATTGTATTGCCCGTCCTTCTTCATTTGACCATTGTATTGCCTGTCCTTCTTCATTTGACCATTGTATTGCCTCTCCTTCTTCATTTGACCATTGTATTGCCTGTCCTTCTTCATTTGACCATTGTATTGCCTGTCCTTCTTCCTTTGACCATTGTATTGCCTGTCCTTCTTCATTTGACCATTGTATTGCCTGTCCTTCTTCATTTGACCATTGTATTGCCTGTCCTTCTTCATTTGACCATTGTATTGCCTGTCCTTCTTCATTTGACCATTGTATTGCCTGTCCTTCTTCATTTGACCATTGTATTGCCTGTCCTTCTTCATTTGACCATTGTATTGCCTGTCCTTCTTCATTTGACCATTGTATTGCCTTTCCTTCTTCATTTGACCATTGTATTGCCCGTCCTTCTTCATTTGACCATTGTATTGCCTGTCCTTCTTCATTTGACTATTGTATTGCCTGTCCTTCTTCATTTGACCATTGTATTGCCTGTCCTTCTACATTTGACCATTGTATTGCCTGTCCTTCTTCATTTGACCATTGTATTGCCTGTCCTTCTTCATTTGACCATTGTATTGCCTGTCCTTCTTCATTTGACCATTGTATTGCATGTCCTTCTTCATTTGACCATTGTATTGCCTGTCCTTCTTCATTTGACCATTGTATTGCCTGTCCTTCTACATTTGACCATTGTATTGCCTGTCCTTCTTCATTTGACCATTGTATTGCCTGTCCTTCTTCATTTGATCATTGTATTGCCTGTCCTTCTTCATTTGACCATTGTATTGCATGTCCTTCTTCATTTGACCATTGTATTGCCTGTCCTTCTTCATTTGACCATTGTATTGCCTGTCCTTCTTCATTTGACCATTGTATTGCCTGTCCTTCTTCATTTGACCATTGTATTGCCTGTCCTTCTTCATTTGACCATTGTATTGCCTGTCCTTCTACATTTGACCATTGTATTGCCTGTCCTTCTTCATTTGACCATTGTATTGCCTGTCCTTCTTCATTTGACCATTGTATTGCATGTCCTTCTTCATTTGACCATTGTATTGCCTGTCCTTCTTCATTTGACCATTGTATTGCCTGTCCTTCTTCATTTGACCATTGTATTGCCTGTCCTTCTTCATTTGACCATTGTATTGCCTGTCCTTCTTCATTTGACTATTGTATTGCCTGTCCTTCTTCATTTGACCATTGTATTGCCCGTCCTTCTTCATTTGACCATTGTATTGCCTGTCCTTCTTCATTTGACCATTGTATTGCCTGTCCTTCTTCATTTGATCATTGTATTGTCTGTCCTTCTTCATTTGACCATCGTATTGCCCGTCCTTCTTCATTTGATCATTGTATTGCCCGTCCTTCTTCATTTGATCATTGTATTGTCTGTCCTTCTTCATTTGACCATTGTATTGTCTGTCCCTCTTCATTTGACCATTGTATTGCCCGTCCTTCTTCATTTGATCATTGTATTGTCTGTCCTTCTTCATTTGACCATTGTATTGTCTGTCCTTCTTCATTTGATCATTGTATTGTCTGTCCTTCTTCATTTGATCATTGTATTGTCTGTCCTTCTTCATTTGATCATTGTATTGCCTGTCCTTCTTCATTTGACCATTGTATTGCCTGTCCTTCATTTGATCATTGTATTGCCTGTCCTTCTTCATTTGACCATTGTATTGCCTGTCCTTCTTCATTTGACCATTGTATTGCCTGTCCTTCTTCATTTGACCATTGTATTGCCTGTCCTTCTTCATTTGACCATTGTATTGTCTGTCCTTCTTCATTTGATCATTGTATTGTCTGTCCTTCTTCATTTTACCATTGTATTGCCCGTCCTTCTTCATTTGACCATTGTATTGTCTGTCCTTCTTCATTTTACCATTGTATTGCCCGTCCTTCTTCATTTGATCATTGTATTGTCTGTCCTTCTTCATTTGACCATTGTATTGCCCGTCCTTCTTCATTTGACCATTGTATTGCCTGTCCTTCTTCATTTGATCATTGTATTGTCTGTCCTTCTTCATTTTACCATTGTATTGCCTGTCCTTCTTCATTTTACCATTGTATTGCCCGTCATTCTTCATTTGACCATTGTATTGCCCGTCCTTCTTCATTTGACCATTATATTGCCCGTCCTTCTTCATTTGACCATTGTATTGCCTGTCCTTCTTCATTTGACCATTGTATTGCCTGTCCTTCTTCATTTTACCATTGTATTGCCCGTCATTCTTCATTTGACCATTGTATTGCCCGTCATTCTTCATTTGACCATTGTATTGCCCGTCCTTCTTCATTTGACCATTGTATTGCCTGTCCTTCGATTTAGAAGGGTTCTGATTACTCCTTTGTTGTCTTTAACCTTTTCGTATCATATTCTTTAATCATATGAACCTCTGCAGTCAATTGTATTTTATCATATGTCTTTCTCTACTCGACTATATAGATAAAACCGTTTGAAGATAGTAAAGTGGTAATCATATTCATTATTCTCGCCAACTACAGTACGCATGGCGACAATTGTGCATACGGTTTAACGCCACCTATACAATATTTCAGTTATATCGTGGCAGTCAGTTTTATTGGTGGAGGAAACCGGAATACTGGAGAAAACCACTGTTGTGGTCGTGATCGTATGGTAGTTGTAAACCCAACTACCATACGATCAAGAAAACTACGACCCCTTGTTCATATGTGTTTTGATTAAAATCTAACACAAATTTTTGTTTTCACTATCAGATCTTTTTTATGTTATCTTTTTTATGTTATCTTTTTTATGTTATCTTTGGTGTTGTTTTGATTGATTGATTGATTAATTGATTGATTGATTGATTGATTGATTGATTGATTGATTGATTGATTGATTGATTGATTGATTGATTGATTGATTGATTGATTGATTGATTGATTGATTGATTGATTGATTGATTGATTGATTGATTGATTGATTGATTGATTGAGCCATCGTATGTTTCTCTATATTTCACAATATGTTATTTTATTAATAGGTCTTATACAAAGTCCCTTTTATATTTCACTGCATGAAAAAAATATAAAAAAATAAAATAAAAAAAAATGTCATAAATATTCATGTATATATCGGCAAACATAGATGGGAGAAAAAAAAAATTATTTGATGTATGTAAAAACTTATTCCATGACAAACCCTTTTTAAGTATTCATCTAAAATTGCAATCATCAATAAGATTGCGTTGTTATAATTACTAGGACGACATCCTGTGACCAGTACCATTATTTACTACCTTGTGATAAAACAAGCATTGATGGTTTCTAGGATTAATGAAGTGTTTTAATTTTACGATTTATAACAGAGAAAATATTTTTTGATATCCACATTAGTGAACACAGGGAGTTTCTGTAAGAACACTGATAACAAGCTGATTTCGCACAGTGAATTTCTGTAAGAACACTGATAACAAACTGATTTAACACGGGGAGTTTCTGTAAGAACACTGATAGCAAGCTGATTTAACACAGGGAGTTTCTGTAAGAACACCGATAACAAGCTGATTTAACACAATGAGTTTCTGTAAGAACACTGATAACAAGCTGATTTAACACAGGGAGTTTCTGTAAGAACACTGATAACAAGCTGATTTAACACAGTGAGTTTCTGTAAGAACACTGATAACAAACTGATTTAACACAGTGAGCTTCTGTAAGAACACTGATAACAAGCTGATTTAACACAGGGAGTTTCTGTAAGAACACTGATAACAAGATGATTTAACACAGGGAGTTTCTGTAAGAACACTGATAACAAGCTGATTTAGCACAGGGAGTTTCTGTAAGAACACTGATAAACTGATTTAACACAGTGAGTTTCTGTAAGAACACTGATAACAAACTGATTTAACACAGGGAGTTTCTGTAAGAACACTGATAACAAGCTGATTTAACACAGGGAGTTTTTGTAAGAACACTGATAACAAGCTGATTTAACACAATGAGTGTCTGTAAGAACACTGATAACAAGCTGATTTAACACAGGGAGTTTCTGTAAGAACACTGATAACAAGCTGATTTAACACAGTGAGTTTCTGTAAGAACACTGATAACAAACTGATCTAACACAGGGAGTTTCTGTAAGAACACCGATAACAAGATGATTTTACCTATGATAACATATATCATTCATTTCGTACCAAACAACATTAGTATTAATTGAAATAGCATGTCCTGATTGGATGCTTAATACTTCTGAAATGAATCTTTTTTCCACTAAGTTTAATAATAAGATTTGCTCACACCGTGACATGGGTGAAATATTGCTAGATTTGGCGTTAAGCACCAATCAATCAACCTGTTCCTTTTTTGAAATTTGAAATTTTCATCGTATCTTTCTGTAGTGATTGAAAGTTGCAATGCATTTGCACAACTCTAATATTTGAATAAGACCAACCGCCAACGTCAAAAACAAACGTTTACACATAATATCATTACATTTCTGAAGCCGTTCTTTGAAACTGATTCCAGGAATTCGTTGCATGTTATCTATTTATATGGAGTACAATAGTACAATAATGTCATCGTATCAGTGCCTATCACAGCATTATGTGATAAAGTTGTCAGTGACTTGCGACAGGCCGGTGGTTTTCTTCCGGTCCTACAGTTTCCTCCACCAATAAAACAGACCGCCACGATATAACTGAAATATTGTTGAAAGTGGCACTAAGCATCCATCAAACAAATAAACAATAATGTATTTATTTCTTGTACATATGATAAATGAAATTTATAACTTACATGATTCACTTAATGATTTGACTTTCGGAAATTAACTCATTCATGTCTGCTGTAATCTGATTGGTCGAAATCAAAATCCAAAGTATTGTGTAGGAAAGCTAACTTTACAGAACGGGTTAATTTCAAATTGTTGTATGAAATGGATAATTTAATGCTGAGATTTTTCATGGGATTTGTTAAAAAACAGAAAAAACTGATATAGTGGTAACAAATAGAATTTTCTATGAAATGATTCAGTAGCTTTGAATTGTACTATATAGACGGTACCATGAGATGTTAAATCATAAGATTGGATTACTATATTATTATACAGGTGCTTTAATGACGGGTGTTTATTAGGAAGGAAATTAAATTACTGATAATTTAACAGACAGGTAAGACTAAAATTGCTGAGATTTTATATCCTTTTGTTTTATTGTTTATTTGTGTTTTAGCTTTTGCTTTGTTTTCCGATCGATTTGTTTTTTGTTTTATGTTTTTGTTTATACATTTATATATTTATTTATAATTGTTTTTTATTATTTATTTATTTATTAAAATAAACCAAACAGTGTTAGAATTAGATTTTTAAGCTGTCAAATTTTTGTTCTTCCCTCGACTGGATTTGAATTCACACTATTGATACACTGCAGCAACAATCGCTTAACCTTATGTCCAGCGCCCTAGACCATTCGACCACATCCGCTCCATATATATATATGCTTTTAATCAATTTATTTACTATGTTGTTGTTGTTGTTGATTTTGTCGTTAATCACGTTGGTTCTCTAGTACCATTGAACATAATATTCCAAATGAATCAAGATGCTTATCAGCTCGCGATCAGAATTGTTGCGACATTCATTATTTGTTGCTCTTGAATTGTACCGTCATTGATTTCCAGGAACTGTTTTCTGGGTACTTGAGTTTACTCCCGTTTTAATGAAGTTCGTTCAGTTTGCTCAATCCTTTGTTTTCTGTGTAGTGTTATGTCGACAAATGTTTGTCGTATTGTCCTTTTTCTATTAGCCATTATAAGGTGGCTCAATGAGTTAAGTAGTTGGATTATCTCACAACTCATACAAGCCTATCACCAATACGGCGTGGGTTAGCGCCCGGCTTTGTAAATTACAAAAAGAGTGCACCCGACTCGCAGCTGCAAGTGATTATCTTTAATAGTTGCTTTCCCATGGTCGGTGGTTCTCTCCGTGTACTCCGGTTTCTTCCACCACTAAAACTGGTCGCCATGATATAGCTGAAATATTGCTGAAAGTGGCGTTAAAGTACCGAAAATTAAATCAAATTAAATCACTAGTGTCCATTATATATAAATCCTTCGATTTACGGTTTTTGAATACCTCTTTGATATCTTCAAACCTTTCTCAAAAAATAAGCTCACCTCCACAATGTAGGTTAGATATTGTTGAAAGCGGCGTTAAGCACCCTTAAGAATGTAACGATCATTTTTACTATGAATGTATCTTGCGATTACCCCTCTGCTATCTTTTTAGCATTTCATTTCTTCCGTCGGCCTAATTGATGAGAACAATACGTTTACAACAATAAATCATGTAATAAATCATGTAGGTAAAAGGATAACGTTGCATGTTTTCTTTGTCGCAGCATTTCATAAGCATAAGACAGTCATATGCGTTCCATCCGAGAGAATAATAATTTATGTATCGCTTGACAGTAACACGGTGGATATCATTAGTGGAATATTAATTTCCTCCTCGTCCGGAGCAGGTGAGATCATCCCTGTTTTAGTGGGGTTCGTGTTTGCCGAATCTTTTAGTTTTCTGTGCAGTGATTTGCAGACCATTGTTTGCACTTTTTCATTTCGACATCGTATTGATTGTCCTTCGATTTACGGCTTCTGATTACCCCCTTTGGTTTCATCAACCTTTTTTAGATCTTTGCATATATATTTTTGTGCAGAAATGTTTTCTTATGTATCAAGCAACCACAGATATTTGTGTATTATCAACATACAAAACATAGCGCAAATATATATCGACCCAACCAAGTTCTGAAAATAGATATCGAAGGGATAATTAGAAACCGCAAATCGAAGGACAGACAATATAATGAAAAAGTGCAAATAATGGTTTGCAAAACACTACATAGAAGACTAAAAGATTCGGCAAACACGAACCAGACTGAAAACGGGGATGAACTCACCTACTAACACATCCAAGACGAAAACAAACTCATTGATAGAAGTCATTTAAGGGGGTACCATACACTACAGGGAGATAACTCTTTAAAATCAGTTGAACGTTTTGATCATATGATGTTTGTATGCAGATTTCAAACATCTCGGTGATCAAAACCACAGAGAGAAAAGCTGCTATGTGGGTAGTGAATTCATAGCTCTGAGTCTGTTGGTTGGAATTTGCTAAATTTTTGATATTTATTACAGTGGATATATTCAAACACACTGCCAACAAAATAAGAAAATTAAACGAGCAGATCAAATTTTACCTGAAGTGTATAGTGCCACCTTAATAGGAAAGTAAAAATTGAGCAACACGAATCCCACTAAAACAGAGGGTGAACTCATGTACTCCGGAAGGGGCAACAGTCCATGATCCACCAGTGGCACTCGTCGTGTTAATCATAATAAATATCCGGTGATAAATCATAGTCGGTGTTAATTCATGTACAAGGAAAAAAGGATGGAATTGTGAGTACGATAAGCCAAACATATCCGTGATCATCTGTGAGACAACGTTAATGATCTGGCCTTATCAGAATCAAACGTACGTGCTTGTAAATCATAGCACTGCCTTTAGTATTGGGGCACATGTATTGCAGATTAAATATGTTGGTCCATTGAGATAACAGATGGTGGTGTTCGACGTCCATAGTAAAATGAAAAACACATATGTAACACTAACATATTTAAATACCCCCACCCCTTTTCCCCAAATAACATATAATCTGATAAGGTATTGACCTGGTTTATTAGTTATATGAGAATTTTTTTATTCCATAATAATATATATAACCTCATCGATAGCGTAATAGTTAGCGTGCTTGCCGCGAGAATATCGTGGAATCAAACCAAAGACTATTAAATAGGTAATTGCTGGTTCTCCGCTAAGCAAGCACCATTAAGGAGAAAGAGCAAAGACTGGTTGGCTCGGAATCAGGATAATGTCTCCGAGTGGGGAGACATATCTATCCGCGGATTGTCGTATCATTGAGCTAGCATTATAAAAATCCAATTAAGCGTGTTGGTCTAGTACAAAGCGGACATCATCATCATCTCATAGACAATTACCTTGTTATTGCTATGATATAGCTGCGTTGGCGTTAAACATCACTCCTCAATTATATAATTTATTAAAACTAAGGTCATTCTCCTTGAGAATTAAGCTAACGATACCAAGATCTTATCGAAATATATTCCGTCTCTACAGAAAAGATTATAAACGATGGATTTTCATATAGTGAAAATATATAAAGATAAGGTGTCAAAAAAAATGTCAAAAATATTTTTTTATCAATGTGTGACGTAAAAGTGTCTTTGACATTTACTTCACTGAGTTTGGTGCATATTTGACAACTGTTTTGACCTTTTTTGTTCAAGTATTGTTATAAATACTATTATAGTGACAGCCGGAAACTTTGAGCCGTAATGAAAGCGGGAGAATTGGCGCTTTAAAATCTGATTCAACCCACCATTTCTTTAGAAATGCCTGTTCCAAGTCAGGGTCATTACGGTTTTCACAGTTTTCGGTTGTTGACTGATTTTGTCTGTTTATATACTTATGAGTTTTGACTTTCCCTTTGTAAGATTGTTCGGAGTTCGGTAATTTTGGTATTACCCTTATTTAACCGACATTTGTTACCCTGTTGCGACCCTTTGGTTTACTTGCTTTGAAAGGCCTTTGTATTCTCTTTTCCAGTCTCATACCTGGTGATGGTTATTAAATAAGGGTAATAACAAAATTACCAAACACCGAGCAATCTTCCATACGGAAAGGCAAAACTCATAAGTCAACAAACAGAAATAATCAGTCAACAACCGTAAAACTGGGAAAACGCAATGGGCCTGACTTGGTACAGGCATTTCCAAAGAAATGGTGGGTTGAATCAGATTTTACTGCGCCAAACCTCCCGCTTCCATTACGGTTAAAAGGTTCCGGTTGTCACTATAACAGCATTTTTAACAATACTGGGACAAATTAGGTATAATAGTAGTCAACGCAGTACTTTATGAAAATCCATCGTTTATTATCGTCTCTGTAGAACGGTTTAACTAAACGGTCATCTTCTTACACAATTTGATTTCAAATAGGATGTTGAATGACGTCATGTCTAAACCACAATTACTTAATCCTTATCTTTATACATTTTCCATATTTACTTTATGAAAATCCATCGTCTATTATCATCTTTGCAGAGACAGGATATTTTTCGAAAAGATCTTGGTATCGGAATATAAACTTTTTAAGAGATCGAATAAGACGAATCTTTTCATAGCCCTGGTCCAATAACCTGTTTCTCAGATAAAGATGACGTTTCAAGAAATCAGAATGATTGCTACTGGCCCTTGCATAACGAATCAATTGCGAGATGTAAACACCATATGCAGGAGAAGCTGGTATATTGCTGCACACATTTGGAAAATTTATGATTTTAAAATTGAAGTCATCCCGTTTATCATAAATTTTAGTACTGTCGTCAAATTCGAGGTACAAGTCCAAAAATGATGCGGACGAAGCTGTATCTGTGATCTCTTTAATTTCCAGTTCTGGAGGATATATCAATGGAAGAAATTCTGCAAATCTAGGATCATTGATAGATAAAACGTCATCAATATACCTGTATGTGAAATTAAAGGCTCTAGCTTCATGAATCTTCTTATCTTTTACAAGATTTTGAAGAAACTCCGACTCATATGAGCATAAAAATAAATCGGCTAGAAGAGGGGCACAATTCGTACCCATTGGTATGCCGACGACCTGCTGAAACAGTGCCTCTCCAAAGGAGACAAATATGTTATCGATGAGTTCATGCACACTAAATTAGATATCTACGCTTTTATGCTTTTATTACTATGCAACAAATTCGTATTGTAGTCATGGCTTTGCGAACTTTACTAAGAATTCTAATATGATTTAATGCAGTGCTTTGTTGCAAAATGTGCATATCACGGAAACACAGCTTGTTATTAAAATGCGATGTATAATAACGATTTGATGCAATTAAAAAGGTTTAACACAGAGTCATCAGAAAATAAGCCATACTACCTTGTTGAACGTTAATCTTTGACGTATCTCGTTTGAAACATTTAATTTACTCCTCACGGTGAGAATTTAAATTATAAATTAAATGAAATAGGCATTGATCCCCTTACGGCACCGATGATCGATAATAAATTTACATATGAAAATGGAAGATAAATTATTGAAATGTTCCAGTATTACCTGTTGTTGGCTATTCATTGCATGTAAGTTTTTTTTATTTATTGTGGGAAAATAATTTCCTTGGCGACCAATATTGTTAGAATTATATTTTTAAGGAATGAAATGAAAGTAAAAATGATTATCATTATATTCAGGGAAATCTGTGTTTGAACGATGAGTTTCAAGATAGCAAAGGGGTAATCAGAATCCGTAAATCGAAGAAGGACAGACAACACATATGAATTACGCTTGCTAAGATTAAATAAATTACATATATTATTAAATTACATATTATATTCTCCAAATGACAAATTTGAAGATACCACTGGCTATGCAGAAACCGTAACGCGAACAAAGACAGATAGATAATATAATAGCCAGGAGAACAAGGAGAAAAGGACAGATAATATAATAGCCAAGAGAACAAGGAGAAAAAGACAGATAATATAATAGCCAAGAGAACAAGGAGAAAAAGACAGATAATATAATAGCCAAGAGAACAAGGAGAAAAAGACAGATAATATAATAGCAAAGAGAACAAGGAGAAAAACACAGATAATATAACAGCCAAGAGAACAAGGAGAAAAACACAGATAATATAACAGCCAAGAGAACAAGGAGAAAAACACAGATAATATAATAGCCAAGAGAACAAGGAGAAAAACACAGATAATATAACAGCCAAGAGAACAAGGAGAAAAGGACAGATAATATAATAGCCAAGAGGACAAGGAGAAAAAGACAGATAATATAACAGCCAAGAGAACAAGGAGAAAAGGACAGATAATTTAATAGCCAAGAGAACAAGGAGAAAAAGACAGATAATATAACAGCCAAGAGAACAAGGAGAAAAAGACAGACAGATAATATAACAACCAAGAGAACAAGGAGAAAAAGACAGATAATATAATAGCCAAGAGAACAAGGAGAAAAAGACAGATAATATAATAGCCAAGAGAACAAGGAGAAAAAGACAGATAATATAATAGCCAAGAGAACAAGGAGTTAAAAAAAAGATAATATAATAGCCAAGAGAACAAGGAGAAAAAGACAGATAATATAATAGCCAAGAGAACAAGGCGCAAAGGACAGATAATATAATAGCCAAGAGAACAAGGAGAAAAAGAGAGATAATATAATAGCCAAGAGAACAAGGAGAAAAAGACAGATAATATAACAGCCAAGAGAACAAGGAGAAAAAGACAGATAATATAATAGCCAAGAGAACAAGGAGAAAAGGACAGATAATATAACAGCCAAGAGAACAAGGAGAAAAAGGCAGAAAGATAATATAATAGCCAAGAGAACAAGGAGAAAAAGACAGATAATATAATAGCCAAGAGAACAAGGAGAAAAGGACAGATAATATTATAGCAAAGAGAACAAGGAGAAAAGGACAGATAATATAATAGCAAAGAGAACAAGGAGAAAAAGACAGATAATATAATAGCCAAGAGAACAAGGAGAAAAGGACAGATAATATTATAGCAAAGAGAACAAGGAGAAAGGGACAGATAATATAACAGCCAAGAGAACAAGGAGAAAAAGACAGATAATATAATAGCCAAGAGAACAAGGAGAAAAGGACAGATAATATAATAGCCAGGAGAACAAGGAGAAAAAGACAGATAATATAATAACCAAGAGAACAAGGAGAAAAAGACAGACAGATAATTTAATACCCAAGAGAACAAGGAGAAAAAGACAAACAATGGTACATAAAACAACTACACAGAAAAATAAAGATTCAGGTACTCAAATCCCACTGAAATAGGGTTTGAAATCAGTTAATCATCCTGAAAGATAAGCAGTCCTCATCCCTCTAATGACACTCGTCTTGCTACTATTGGTAAAATTACAAATCCGATGTAGATCATGAAAGAGGAAAGAAGAACGGTAATGTGACATTGAAAAACGGAATATGTTCGTGGTGATCTGTTACAAATATTCCATATATGTTAATAAAGTCCTGGCAGCGCCCGTAAGCCTGTTGAAGTGATGACCTCAACGTAACCGCTAGGAATATTTTGTTCAGTAGCTTCCTCGCAAGCAGCAACACACTATCAAGGACATTCTGATAGTAACCACAAGCTCTTGGATGCAGTATCGACTAACAGATATGTATCGGGGTCCTATGGGACCGTCATGTCATGGCCAAATTATCTTGTATTCTAGCATAGGCTGCAGCCTAGAGTCCCAAAGTTTGAGGGGGTCTGCTAAAAGATTTTCAAATATATTTTTATTTCACTACGGTTCTGTTGAAATATGTGCTAATTTGGTTAGCAAAAAATAGTAAAATAGTGGTATTTCTTAAAGAATGTTTTATTGACAATCAATAGATAGCTATTCTGGTTTATTTAAAGCATTTGCAATAAGTGTACTTCAAGCTATTTAAATGTCGCTAACATTTATTCAAGACGGTGCGGGCGAGTTAGAGTTAGCTCCGTCTGAAGAGGGTCATAATTCCATTAATCTAGGGATCCCAAAAGATAATAATTCGGTCCTGGGTTCCGTGGTAGTTAATTTTTTTTTTTTTGAATGGCGGCAACAATTGGTTGAAATAGCACGAAAGTACACGGTTTCATACAACGCGTGGTATCATAGGGTCGGATTCTATATTCCATCTGCAGATGCTGGTGGAATACTATTGCATGCAAATGGAAGGTTCACTACGGAATCATCTCTTTTGCTTCTCTTGAGATTAATTGTTAACTGGCCTTACACATGTAGGTGTCAATACTTAGGTGCAGGTCAATGTATGGAGGAAACCTAGATGTACCTGTAGTGGCAGGGTTTCCAAGAGAAATTTTGCAAGACGGAGCCAGACTGCTTTGGGCCCCCGGGGACAGGCGGAGACTTCTCTCAAATTTGAGGATTTGTTGTCCAATAAAACTACTGGTAAGCTTTCATAAAAGTCTAAGTGAATTTTACATATTTATTTTTCTGAATAAACTAAAAAATAATTGAAAATCCCAAAAGCATGAACAAATCAATCTAAAGTTATGGGGCCCTTCAGAGTTTCACAAACCTCTTCTTGTCTCTTCGGGTCCTGGGCCGATGTACCGGCTGAACCCACCTCTAATAGGCCCTGTGTGGTGGCCTTAATATCATGTTCAATGTGATAAACACGATGAACATAGACATTATAGCTCAATAACATTCCAAGAGACATCATACGGCGTGATACAACTTGAAATCGATATCAATAATAACTTACTTGGCAGTTTATGTTTTGCAACTGACGAAGACGGTTGTGCCGTCGAAAATTTTTGCAATACTTTGTTTAAATGTAATAATAACTTAGATATCTATTTTAGTTCACACGACGTGTTTCTGGAATAATCGTCATCAGGTACATTCAAAGTCAAAATATTGGAAAGCCAAATAATGTAATTAAAACTTTGGGAACAGCAAGTCAAAGGTCATATTCAAAGTAGCCAAAACTGACTAAGATCTTCTAAGCCTGCAGATGGAGGAGAACATTAGTTTTAATAATAATTATATTATTTAGGACCTTACGGTAAATTAAATGGAATTGATAGTTTTACCTTTGCTTCGTCTTTTGAGCCGTAATGAAAGCGGGAGGTTTGGCGCTTTAAAATCTGATTCAACCCACCATTTCTTTAGAAATGCCTGTACCAAGTCAGGGTCATTACGGTTTTCACAGTTTTCCGGTTGTTGACTGATTTTGTCTGTTTATATACTTATGAGTTTTGACTTTCCTTTTGTAAGATTGTTCGGAGTTCGGTAATTTTGTTATTACCCTTATTCGTTGTATTTTGGTTTATATCTTCTTCTTACTTGCATATTTCACATAATATTGTCATTTTATAACTGAAAATGAATAGTAGCCAAATTCAATTTCATATTAATGATTGATTTATTGTGTTTAACGCCACTTTCAGCAATATTTCAGCTATATCATGGCGACCAATTTTAGTGGTGAAAGAAGCCGGAGTACCCGGAGAGAACCACCGACCATGGGCAAGCAACTGGTAAGCTTTATCACTTGCGGCTGCGAGTCGAGTGCACCCTTTTTGTAATTTACAAAGCCAGACGCGAACCCACGCCGTATTGGTGATAGGCTTGTATGAGTTATTAGGTAATCCAACTACCTAATTCATTGAACCATCCATAAAGTTGGTACATAAGGAAAACTGATATACTGAGAAAAAAACACATTAAAAACAAGCAAACAATCAAACAATCAACCAGCTAGATCATCCAATCAATATCAAAGTTAATACTTACAGTTTTAAATAATAGTAATAAAAATATATCTCAATTCATTCTCAATTTAGAAAACAACTTTTTCTATGTAAATTGAAACCTATTGTTCGAAATTTACAATACGTGATCGATTTTACTTCCTCGTATCAATGGTTATATTGAAACATTTGCTCTTTTTCGCATTTTGTTGTTGTTAGATGTAGTTCAATATGGATACTAAGGTGTTTGAGGTCTCTGTAAATATGCTTTGCATCTTTTAATACATGACGGATGTGATGGCTGATGAATATTATGATACTGTTTGAGTTGCAGTCTGAAATGCTTGGGAACATATTTTCGTTGTCATACATGTAATTATATTAACATAACCCGACCTTGTAGACGAATGTGTCAATAATGGAGCTGTGATGCAGAACTTGTTGAATAATAGTTTGTTGTCGTAAGGTTATCTTGCCCCAAATGACAATGTAAATATACATATCTAATTCAGTGTGCAGCAGGAAGCTTTACTGGTATTCCCTTTTTTTGACATCCATTACAATTTTGTATTCTATGTGGTTGCTCACGTGTTATGGGATTCATCACAATTTTGGATTCAATGATTAAATTGACGTCATGAAGCGTCCACTACAACTTTGTGTTATATATAAACGTTAGAGAAAACCGAAGGGGCTATCACAAATGGACAATCCAGAGAAACTGGCAACATTGGAACACAAGACACAGGACGAAGACAAACAAAGCACAAAAACACAACACAACACATCAAAGTGACAAGATGAGCAACATGGCAAACCCAAATATTGGGGGGAACACATGTGTATGTGCCGTCCATCACAATGTTCTCTCGCGTGTAATCATTGAAGTTTTTTGTAGATTCCACCACCACACAATTTTGTGTTTGTTTCTTCTGTTCATTGACGCTCTATATAATAAATAGAAAAAACAGCAATGATGGATGATAAGCTATGGAGAAGAATATGCCGACTTACTTGAGGTATACAGTTTTGTATTGATTTCTCATGAAAACATTTATCAACATTGGTACTCACGTTTCCATCACCAATAAAACTGACCGCCATGATATGGCTAAAATATTGTTGAAAATGGCGTTAAACACCATGACCCTAACCCTACAAACAATGATATATCACTAATTAGATCATTCTACAATAATATGTGAACCAATTGTGAGATGTAGACAATGCTTAATGGTATTAGTTCTATTACATGTTTTAGTGTAAGATATCAAATGATACTGATCTGAAATAAATTTACAGAAATAGTCAATTTCGAGTTGAAGTAGATTAGAAATTGATGCTAATTAAATTTTCATGTTATATTTAATAATTTTAATCTCGTGTTTTACTTAGACTTCATGTAACCTTCGATTATTGTTTTTAATCAGAAAAAAGCATCATATAGACATTCTTGATGAGTATGTTAAAAATCAAACGTTCAATGTAACTTGAACTTCAACCCAAAATAAATTGTGCTATGAGACAGCTTCCGGAACACATGTCATACTTTTATCCAGTTAATTCATTTTTTTTTTATTGCAATACCTTTGTGTTTGTACAACTACTTGTTTGTGAATGCGTCGTTACTTTATTTGTACATTGCTTTTGATTTCGATGACGTGCGTTTGTTTATATTTTACAATAAACAATTATTGCCTTCGTGTGAGGTGAGCATTCAGATTTGTCGATATGAAGAGAGTTGTGTCCCCTCGCAGAAGGGGAAATAACTACTCGACAAAGATAAAGCTAATTTTATCATACCGAACAGTTAACAAATCGTTCGCATTAAGAAGACTTGAAAATATCAAAGGGGTAATCAGAATTCGTAAATCGAAGGACAGACACCACAAAGGACAAAAGAAAAAGGACACACAACGATCCACAAACATTGCAGAGAAAACTAATGATCGAGCAACATGAACTCACTAAAAATCGGAGCTGAACTCGGGTGCTCCGGACGGATATGCAATTTCTGCTCCACTAGTGGCACCCGCGGTGTTACTCTAGTTACAAACCCGGTGATAAGTCATGAATGAGGAAAAGACCAGGAAGTGCTTCCGACAAGGGAATCATCCATTGTCATTTGTGACACAGATATTCCGTAATATAGATATATAAATTAGATATTCACAATTTCATTACTAAGATTGATTATATTTAGAAATTATTTATGGTTGCTGTAGGCCTACATGTATTTGCTTTCAACATAAAGTGTTATTTCTTTGTGCGTAATTGTATGTTTCCCATGTATGTTCAACATGAACAAATCAGACCAGAGTTTGCACATAGCAATTGAAAAGATTTACCATTGTGTACGTTTTGATCGAATTTCGGAAAATATATTACTTAAAATCGACAAAAGTATGTGTAGTAAATATGTAGATACCTAATCTAGTGAGTACGCATGTTTCTGGAATAACCTTCGTCTGATCAAGGTCAAAGGATTGGAAAGCCAAATAACTTAAAAGTCGTCACGAGTAAGTAAATCAAAGGACCTAAACATGATATCCAAAGTCTGATAAGGTCCTAATATCCAAAGTCTGATAAGGTCATAATATCCAAAGTCTGATAAGGTCTTAATATCCAATGTCTGATAATGTCCTAATATCCAAAGTCTGATAAGGTCCTAATATCCAAAGTCTGATAAGGTCCTAATATCCAAAGTCTGATAAGGTCATAATATCCAAAGTCTGATAAGGTCATAATATCGAAAGTCTGATAAGGTCTTAATATCCAATGTCTGATAATGTCCTAATATCCAAAGTCTGATAAGGTCCTAATATTCAAAGTCTGATAAGGTCCTGATATCCAAAGACTGATAAGGTCCTAATATCCAAAGTCTGATAAGGTCTTAATATCCAAAGTCTGATAAGGCCCTAATATCCAAAGTTTGATAAGGTCCTAATATTCAAAGTCTGATAGGGTCCTAATATCCAAAGTCTGATAAGGTCATAATATCCAAAGTCTGATAAGGCCCTAATATCCAAAGTCTGATAAGGACCTAAACATGATATCCAAAGTCTGATAAGGTCCTAATATCCAAAATCTGATAAGATCCTAATATCCAAAGTCTGATAATGTCCTAATATCCAAAGTCTGATAAGATCCTAATATCCAAAGTCTGATAAGGTCATAATATCCAAAGTCTGATAAGATCCTAATATCCAAAGTCTGATAAGGTCCTAATATCCAAAGTCTGATAAGGGCCTAATATACAAAATCTGATAAAGTCCTAATATCCAAAGTCTGATAAGGTCCTAATATCCAATGTCTGATAAGGTCCTAATATCCAAAGTCTGATAAGGTCCTAATATCCAAAGTCTGATAAGGTCCTAATATCCAAAGTCTGATAAGGTCCTAATATCCAAAGCCTGATAAGGTCCTAATATCCAAAGTCTGATAAGGTCCTAATATCCAAAGTCTGATAAGGTCATAATATCCAAAGTCTGATAAGGTCTTAATATCCAATGTCTGATAATGTCCTAATATCCAAAGTCTGATAAGGTCCTAATATCCAAAGTCTGATAAGGTCCTAATATCCAAAGTCTGATAAGGTCCTAATATCCAGAGTCTGATAAGGTCCTAATATTCAAAGTCTGATAAGGTCCTGATATCCAAAGTCTGATAAGGTCCTAATATCCAAAGTCTGATAAGGTCCTAATATCCAAAGTCTGATAAGGTCCTAATATCCAAAGTCTGATAAGGTCCTAATATCCAAAGTCTGATAAGGTCCTAATATCCAAAGTCTGATAAGGTCCTAATATCCAAAGTCTGATAAGGTCATAATATCCAAAGTCTGATAAGGTCTTAATATCCAATGTCTGATAATGTCCTAATATCCAAAGTCTGATAAGGTCCTAATATCCAAAGTCTGATAAGGTCATAATATCCAAAGTCTGATAAGGTCTTAATATCCAAAGTCTGATAAGGTCATAATATCGAAAGTCTGATAAGGTCTTAATATCCAATGTCTGATAATGTCCTAATATCCAAAGTCTGATAAGGTCCTAATATTCAAAGTCTGATAAGGTCCTGATATCCAAAGTCTGATAAGGTCCTAATATCCAAAGTCTGATAAGGTCTTAATATCCAAAGTCTGATAAGGCCCTAATATCCAAAGTTTGATAAGGTCCTAATATTCAAAGTCTGATAAGGTCCTAATATCCAAAGTCTGATAAGGTCATAATATCCAAAGTCTGATAAGGCCCTAATATCCAAAGTCTGATAAGGACCTAAGCATGATATCCAAAGTCTGATAAGATCCTAATATCCAAAGTCTGATAAGGTCATAATATCCAAAGTCTGATAAGATCCTAATATCCAAAGTCTGATAAGGTCCTAATATCCAAAGTCTGATAAGGGCCTAATATACAAAATCTGATAAAGTCCTAATATCCAAAGTCTGATAAGGTCCTAATATCCAATGTCTGATAAGGTCCTAATATCCAAAGTCTGATAAGGTCCTAATATCCAAAGTCTGATAAGGTCCTAATATCCAAAGTCTGATAAGGTCCTAATATCCAAAGTCTGATAAGGTCCTAATATCCAAAGTCTGATAAGGTCCTAATATCCAAAGTCTGATAAGGTCCTAATATCCAGAGTCTGATAAGGTCCTAATATCCAAAGTCTGATAAGGACCTAAACATGATATCCAAAGTCTGATAAGGTCCTAATATCCAAAATCTGATAAGGACCTAAACATGATATCCAAAGTCTGATAAGGTCCTAATATCCAAAATCTGATAAGGTCCTAATATCCAAAGTCTGATAATGTCCTAATATCCAAAGTCTGATAAGATCCTAATATCCAAAGTCTGATAAGGTCATAATATCCAAAGTCTGATCAGATCCTAATATCCAAAGTCTGATAAGGTCCTAATATCCAAAGTCTGATAAAGGCCTAATATACAAAATCTGATAAGGTCCTAATATCCAAAGTCTGATAATGTCCTAATATCCAAAGTCTGATAAGATCCTAATATCCAAAGTCTGATAAGATCCTAATATCCAAAGTCTGATAAGGTCCTAATATCCAAAGTCTGATAAGGGCCTAATATACAAAATCTGATAAAGTCCTAATATCCAAAGTCTGATAAAGTCCTAATATCCAATGTCTGATAAGGTCCTAATATCCTAAGTCTGATAAGGTCCTAATATCCAAAGTCTGATAAGGTCCTAATATCCAAAGTCTGATAAGGTCCTAATATCCAAAATCTGATAAGGTCATAATATCCAAAGTCTGATAAGGTCCTAATATCCAAAGTCTGATAAGGTCATAATATCCAAAGTCTGATAAGGTCTTAATATCCAATGTCTGATAATGTCCTAATATCCAAAGTCTGATAAGGTCCTAATATCCAAAGTCTGATAAGGTCCTAATATCCAAAGTCTGATAAGGTCATAATATCCAAAGTCTGATAAGGTCATAATATCGAAAGTCTGATAAGGTCTTAATATCCAATGTCTGATAATGTCCTAATATCCAAAGTCTGATAAGGTCCTAATATTCAAAGTCTGATAAGGTCCTGATATCCAAAGTCTGATAAGGTCCTAATATCCAAAGTCTGATAAGGTCTTAATATCCAAAGTCTGATAAGGCCCTAATATCCAAAGTTTGATAAGGTCCTAATATTCAAAGTCTGATAAGGTCCTAATATCCAAAGTCTGATAAGGTCATAATATCCAAAGTCTGATAAGGCCCTAATATCCAAAGTATGATAAGGACCTAAACATGATATCCAAAGTCTGATAAGGTCCTAATATCCAAAATCTGATAAGGTCCTAATATCCAAAGTCTGATAATGTCCTAATATCCAAAGTCTGATAAGATCCTAATATCCAAAGTCTGATAAGGTCATAATATCCAAAGTCTGATAAGATCCTAATATCCAAAGTCTGATAAGGTCCTAATATCCAAAGTCTGATAAGGGCCTAATATACAAAATCTGATAAAGTCCTAATATCCAAAGTCTGATAAGGTCCTAATATCCAATGTCTGATAAGGTCCTAATATCCAAAGTCTGATAAGGTCCTAATATCCAAAGTCTGATAAGGGCCTAATATACAAAATCTGATAAAGTCCTAATATCCAAAGTCTGATAAGGTCCTAATATCCAAAGTCTGATAAGGTCCTAATATCCAAAGTCTGATAAGGTCCTAATATCCAAAGTCTGATAAGGTCCTAATATCCAAAGTCTGATAAGGTCCTAATATCCAGAGTCTGATAAGGTCCTAATATCCAAAGTCTGATAAGCACCTAAACATGATATCCAAAGTCTGATAAGGTCCTAATATCCAAAATCTGATAAGGTCCTAATATCCAAAGTCTGATAATGTCCTAATATCCAAAGTCTGATAAGATCCTAATATCCAAAGTCTGATAAGGTCATAATATCCAAAGTCTGATAAGATCCTAATATCCAAAGTCTGATAAGGTCCTAATATCCAAAGTCTGATAAGGGCCTAATATACAAAATCTGATAAGGTCCTAATATCCAAAGTCTGATAAGGTCCTAATATCCAATGTCTGATAAGGTCCTAATATCCAAAGTCTAATAAGGTCCTAATATCCAAAGTCTGATAAGGTCCTAATATCCAAAGTCTGATAAGGTCCTAATATCCAAAGTCTGATAAGGTCCTAATATCCAAAGTCTGATAAGGTCCTAATATCCAAAGTCTGATAAGGTCCTAATATCCAAAGTCTGATAAGGTCATAATATCCAAAGTCTGATAAGGTCATAATATCCAAAGTCTGATAAGGTCATAATATCGAAAGTCTGATAAGGTCTTAATATCCAATGTCTGATAATGTCCTAATATCCAAAGTCTGATAAGGTCCTAATATTCAAAGTCTGATAAGGTTCTGATATCCAAAGTCTGATAAGGTCCTAATATCCAAAGTCTGATAAGGTCTTAATATCCAAAGTCTGATAAGGCCCTAATACCCAAAGTTTGATAAGGTCCTAATATTCAAAGTCTGATAAGGTCCTAATATCCAAAGTCTGATAAGGTCATAATATCCAAAGTCTGATAAGGCCTTAATATCCAAAGTCTGATAAGGACCTAAACATGATATCCAAAGTCTGATAAGGACCTAAACATGATATCCAAAGTCTGATAAGGTCCTAATATCCAAAATCTGATAAGGTCCTAATATCCAAAGTCTGATAATGTCCTAATATCCAAAGTCTGATAAGATCCTAATATCCAAAGTCTGATAAGGTCATAATATCCAAAGTCTGATAAGATCCTAATATCCAAAGTCTGATAAGGTCCTAATATCCAAAGTCTGATAAGGGCCTAATATACAAAATCTGATAAGGTCCTAATATCCAAAGTCTGATAAGGTCCTAATATCCAATGTCTGATAAGGTCCTAATATCCAAAGTCTGATAAGGTCCTAATATCCAAAGTCTGATAAGGTCCTAATATCCAAAGTCTGATAAGGTCCTAATATCCAAAGTCTGATAAGGTCCTAATATCCAAAATCTGATAAGGTCCTAATATCCAAAGTCTGATAAGGTCCTAATATCCAAAGTCTGATAAGGTCCTAATATCCAGAGTCTGATAAGGTCCTAATATTCAAAGTCTGATAAGGTCCTGATATCCAAAGTCTAATAAGGTCCTAATATCCAAAGTCTGATAAGGTCTTAATATCCAAAGTCTGATAAGGCCCTAATATCCAAAGTTTGATAAGGTCCTAATATTCAAAGTCTGATAAGGTCCTAATATCCAAAGTCTGATAAGGTCATAATATCCAAAGTCTGATAAGGCCCTAATATCCAAAGTCTGATAAGGACCTAAACATGATATCCAAAGTCTGATAAGGTCCTAATATCCAAAGTCTGATAAGGGCCTAATATACAAAATCTGATAAAGTCCTAATATCCAAAGTCTGATAAGGTCCTAATATCCAAAGTCTGATAAGGTCCTAATATCCAAAGTCTGATAAGGTCCTAATATCCAAAGTCTGATAAGGTCCTAATATCCAAAGTCTGATAAGGTCCTAATATCCAGTGTCTGATAAGGTCCTAATATCCAAAGTCTGATAAGCACCTAAACATGATATCCAAAGTCTGATAAGGTCTTAATATCCAAAATCTGATAAGGTCCTAATATCCAAAGTCTGATAATGTCCTAATATCCAAAGTCTGATAAGATCCTAATATCCAAAGTCTGATAAGGTCATAATATCCAAAGTCTGATAAGATCCTAATATCCAAAGTCTGATAAGGTCCTAATATCCAAAGTCTGATAAGGGCCTAATATACAAAATCTGATAAGGTCCTAATATCCAAAGTCTGATAAGGTCCTAATATCCAATGTCTGATAAGGTCCTAATATCCAAAGTCTGATAAGGTCCTAATATCCAAAGTCTGATAAGGTCCTAATATCCAAAGTCTGATAAGGTCCTAATATCCAAAGTCTGATAAGGTCCTAATATCCAAAGTCTTATAAGGTCCTAATATCCAAAGTCTGATAAGGTCCTAATATCCAAAGTCTGATAAGGTCATAATATCCAAAGTCTGATAAGGTCATAATATCCAAAGTCTGATAAGGTCATAATATCGAAAGTCTGATAAGGTCTTAATATCCAATGTCTGATAATGTCCTAATATCCAAAGTCTGATAAGGTCCTAATATTCAAAGTCTGATAAGGTTCTGATATCCAAAGTCTGATAAGGTCCTAATATTCAAAGTCTGATAAGGTCTTAATATCCAAAGTCTGATAAGGCCCTAATACCCAAAGTTTGATAAGGTCCTAATATTCAAAGTCTGATAAGGTCCTAATATCCAAAGTCTGATAAGGTCATAATATCCAAAGTCTGATAAGGCCTTAATATCCAAAGTCTGATAAGGACCTAAACATGATATCCAAAGTCTGATAAGGTCCTAATATCCAAAATCTGATAAGGTCCTAATATCCAAAGTCTGATAATGTCCTAATATCCAAAGTCTGATAAGATCCTAATATCCAAAGTCTGATAAGGTCATAATAACCAAAGTCTGATAAGATCCTCATATCCAAAGTCTGATAAGGTCCTAATATCCAAAGTCTGATAAGGGCCTAATTTACAAAATCTGATAAAGTCCTAATATCCAAAGTCTGATAAGGTCCTAATATCCAATGTCTGATAAGGTCCTAATATCCAAAGTCTGATAAGGTCCTAATATCCAAAGTCTGATAAGGTCCTAATATCCAAAGTCTGATAAGGTCCTAATATCCAAAGTCTGATAAGGTCCTAATATCCAAAGTCTGATAAGGTCCTAATATCCAAAGTCTGATAAGGTCCTTATATCCAGAGTCTGATAAGGTCCTAATATCCAAAGTCTGATAAGGACCTAAACATGATATCCAAAGTCTGATAAGGTCCTAATATCCAAAATCTGATAAGGTCCTAATATCCAAAGTCTGATAATGTCCTAATATCCAAAGTCTGATAAGATCCTAATATCCAAAGTCTGATAAGGTCATAATATCCAAAGTCTGATAAGATCCTAATATCCAAAGTCTGATAAGGTCCTAATATCCAAAGTCTGATAAGGGCCTAATATACAAAATCTGATAAGGTCCTAATATCCAAAGTCTGATAAGGTCCTAATATCCAATGTCTGATAAGGTCCTAATATCCAAAGTCTGATAAGGTCCTAATATCCAAAGTCTGATAAGGTCCTAATATCCAAAGTCTGATAAGGTCCTAATATCCAAAGTCTGATAAGGTCCTAATATCCAAAATCTGATAAGGTCCTAATATCCAAAGTCTGATAAGGTCCTAATATCCAAAGTCTGATAAGGTCCTAATATCCAGAGTCTGATAAGGTCCTAATATTCAAAGTCTGATAAGGTCCTGATATCCAAAGTCTAATAAGGTCCTAATATCCAAAGTCTGATAAGGTCTTAATATCCAAAGTCTGATAAGGCCCTAATATCCAAAGTTTGATAAGGTCCTAATATTCAAAGTCTGATAAGGTCCTAATATCCAAAGTCTGATAAGGTCATAATATCCAAAGTCTGATAAGGCCGTAATATCCAAAGTCTGATAAGGACCTAAACATGATATCCAAAGTCTGATAAGGTCCTAATATCCAAAATCTGATAAGGTCCTAATATCCAAAGTCTGATAATGTCCTAATATCCAAAGTCTGATAAGATCCTAATATCCAAAGTCTGATAAGGTCATAATATCCAAAGTCTGATAAGATCCTAATATCCAAAGTCTGATAAGGTCCTAATATCCAAAGTCTGATAAGGGCCTAATATACAAAATCTGATAAAGTCCTAATATCCAAAGTCTGATAAGGTCCTAATATCCAATGTCTGATAAGGTCCTAATATCCAAAGTCTGATAAGGTCCTAATATCCAAAGTCTGATAAGGTCCTAATATCCAAAGTCTGATAAGGTCCTAATATCCAAAGTCTGATAAGGTCCTAATATCCAAAGTCTGATAAGGTCCTAATATCCAAAGTCTGATAAGGTCATAATATCCAAAGTCTGATAAGGTCTTAATATCCAATGTCTGATAATGTCCTAATATCCAAAGTCTGATAAGGTCCTAATATCCAAAGTCTGATAAGGTCATAATATCCAAAGTCTGATAAGGTCTTAATATCCAAAGTCTGATAAGGTCCTAATATCCAAAGTCTGATAAGGTCCTAATATCCAAAGTCTGATAAGGTCCTAATATCCAAAGTCTGATAAGGTCCTAATATCCAGAGTCTGATAAGGTCCTAATATCCAAAGTCTGATAAGGACCTAAACATGATATCCAAAGTCTGATAAGGTCCTAATATCCAAAGTCTGATAAGGACCTAAACATGATATCCAAAGTCTGATAAGGTCCTAATATCCAAAATCTGATAAGGTCCTAATATCCAAAGTCTGATAATGTCCTAATATCCAAAGTCTGATAAGATCCTAATATCCAAAGTCTGATAAGGTCATAATATCCAAAGTCTGATCAGATCCTAATATCCAAAGTCTGATAAGGTCCTAATATCCAAAGTCTGATAAGGGCCTAATATACAAAATCTGATAAGGTCCTAATATCCAAAGTCTGATAATGTCCTAATATCCAAAATCTGATAAGATCCTAATATCCAAAGTCTGATAAGATCCTAATATCCAAAGTCTGATAAGGTCCTAATATCCAAAGTCTGATAAGGGCCTAATATACAAAATCTGATAAAGTCCTAATATCCAAAGTCTGATAAGGTCCTAATATCCAATGTCTGATAAGGTCCTAATATCCAAAGTCTGATAAGGTCCTAATATCCAAAGTCTGATAAGGTCCTAATATCCAAAGTCTAATAAGGTCCTAATATCCAAAGTCTGATAAGGTCATAATATCCAACGTCTGATAAGGTCCTAATATCCAAAGTCTGATAAGGTCATAATATCCAAAGTCTGATAAGGTCTTAATATCCAATGTCTGATAATGTCCTAATATCCAAAGTCTGATAAGGTCCTAATATCCAAAGTCTGATAAGGTCCTAATATCCAAAGTCTGATAAGGTCATAATATCCAAAGTCTGATAAGGTCATAATATCGAAAGTCTGATAAGGTCTTAATATCCAATGTCTGATAATGTCCTAATATCCAAAGTCTGATAAGGTCCTAATATTCAAAGTCTGATAAGGTACTGATATCCAAAGTCTGATAATGTCCTAATATCCAAAGTCTGATAAGGTCTTAATATCCAAAGTCTGATAAGGCCCTAATATCCAAAGTCTGATAAGGTCCTAATATTCAAAGTCTGATAAGGTCCTAATATCCAAAGTCTGATAAGGTCATAATATCCAAAGTCTGATAAGGCCCTAATATCCAAAGTCTGATAAGGACCTAAACATGATATCCAAAGTCTGATAAGGTCCTAATATCCAAAATCTGATAAGGTCCTAATATCCAAAGTCTGATAATGTCCTAATATCCAAAGTCTGATAAGATCCTAATATCCAAAGTCTGATAAGGTCATAATATCCAAAGTCTGATAAGATCCTAATATCCAAAGTCTGATAAGGTCCTAATATCCAAAGTCTGATAAGGGCCTAATATACAAAATCTGATAAAGTCCTAATATCCAAAGTCTGATAAGGTCCTAATATCCAATGTCTGATAAGGTCCTAATATCCAAAGTCTGATAAGGTCCTAATATCCAAAGTCTGATAAGGGCCTAATATACAAAATCTGATAAAGTCCTAATATCCAAAGTCTGATAAGGTCCTAATATCCAAAGTCTGATAAGGTCCTAATATCCAAAGTCTGATAAGGTCCTAATATCCAAAGTCTGATAAGGTCCTAATATCCAAAGTCTGATAAGGTCCTAATATCCAGAGTCTGATAAGGTCCTAATATCCAAAGTCTGATAAGCACCTAAACATGATATCCAAAGTCTGATAAGGTCCTAATATCCAAAATCTGATAAGGTCCTAATATCCAAAGTCTGATAATGTCCTAATATCCAAAGTCTGATAAGATCCTAATATCCAAAGTCTGATAAGGTCATAATATCCAAAGTCTGATAAGATCCTAATATCCAAAGTCTGATAAGGTCCTAATATCCAAAGTCTGATAAGGGCCTAATATACAAAATCTGATAAGGTCCTAATATCCAAAGTCTGATAAGGTCCTAATATCCAATGTCTGATAAGGTCCTAATATCCAAAGTCTGATAAGGTCCTAATATCCAAAGTCTGATAAGGTTCTAATATCCAAAGTCTGATAAGGTCCTAATATCCAAAGTCTGATAAGGTCCTAATATCCAAAGTCTGATAAGGTCCTAATATCCAAAGTCTGATAAGGTCATAATATCCAAAGTCTGATAAGGTCATAATATCCAAAGTCTGATAAGGTCATAATATCCAAAGTCTGATAAGGTCTTAATATCCAATGTCTGATAATGTCCTAATATCCAAAGTCTGATAAGGTCCTAATATTCAAAGTCTGATAAGGTTCTGATATCCAAAGTCTGATAAGGTCCTAATATCCAAAGTCTGATAAGGTCTTAATATCCAAAGTCTGATAAGGCCCTAATACCCAAAGTTTGATAAGGTCCTAATATTCAAAGTCTGATAAGGTCCTAATATCCAAAGTCTGATAAGGTCATAATATCCAAAGTCTGATAAGGCCTTAATATCCAAAGTCTGATAAGGACCTAAACATGATATCCAAAGTCTGATAAGGACCTAAACATGATATCCAAAGTCTGATAAGGTCCTAATATCCAAAATCTGATAAGGTCCTAATATCCAAAGTCTGATAATGTCCTAATATCCAAAGTCTGATAAGATCCTAATATGCAAAGTCTGATAAGGTCATAATAACCAAAGTCTGATAAGATCCTAATATCCAAAGTCTGATAAGGTCCTAATATCCAAAGTCTGATAAGGGCCTAATATACAAAATCTGATAAAGTCCTAATATCCAAAGTCTGATAAGGTCCTAATATCCAATGTCTGATAAGGTCCTAATATCCAAAGTCTGATAAGGTCCTAATATCCAAAGTCTGATAAGGTCCTAATATCCAAAGTCTGATAAGGTCCTAATATCCAAAGTCTGATAAGGTCCTAATATCCAAAATCTGATAAGGTCCTAATATCCAAAGTCTGATAATGTCCTAATATCCAAAGTCTGATAAGATCCTAATATCCAAAGTCTGATCAGGTCATAATATCCAAAGTCTGATAAGATCCTAATATCCAAAGTCTGATAAGGTCCTAATATCCAAAGTCTGATAAGGGCCTAATATACAAAATCTGATAAGGTCCTAATATCCAAAGTCTGATAAGGTCCTAATATCCAATGTCTGATAAGGTCCTAATATCCAAAGTCTGATAAGGTCCTAATATCCAAAGTCTGATAAGGTCCTAATATCCAAAGTCTGATAAGGTCCTAATATCCAAAGTCTGATAAGGTCCTAATATCCAAAGTCTGATAAGGTCCTAATATCCAAAGTCTGATAAGGTCCTAATATCCAAAGTCTGATAAGGTCCTAATATCCAAAGTCTGATAAGGTCATAATATCCAAAGTCTGATAAGGTCATAATATCCAAAGTCTGATAAGGTCTTAATATCCAATGTCTGATAATGTCCTAATATCCAAAGTCTGATAAGGTCCTAATATTCAAAGTCTGATAAGGTTCTGATATCCAAAGTCTGATAAGGTCATAATATCGAAAGTCTGATAAGGTCTTAATATCCAATGTCTGATAATGTCCTAATATCCAAAGTCTGATAAGGTCCTAATATTCAAAGTCTGATAAGGTTCTGATATCCAAAGTCTGATAAGGTCCTAATATCCAAAGTCTGATAAGGTCTTAATATCCAAAGTCTGATAAGGCCCTAATACCCAAAGTTTGATAAGGTCCTAATATTCAAAGTCTGATAAGGTCCTAATATCCAAAGTCTGATAAGGTCATAATATCCAAAGTCTGATAAGGCCTTAATATCCAAAGTCTGATAACGACCTAAACATGATATCCAAAGTCTGATAAGGACCTAAACATGATATCCAAAGTCTGATAAGGTCCTAATATCCAAAATCTGATAAGGTCCTAATATCCAAAGTCTGATAATGTCCTAATATCCAAAGTCTGATAAGATCCTAATATCCAAAGTCTGATAAGGTCATAATAACCAAAGTCTGATAAGATCCTAATATCCAAAGTCTGATAAGGTCCTAATATCCAAAGTCTGATAAGGGCCTAATATACAAAATCTGATAAAGTCCTAATATCCAAAGTCTGATAAGGTCCTAATATCCAATGTCTGATAAGGTCCTAATATCCAAAGTCTGATAAGGTCCTAATATCCAAAGTCTGATAAGGTCCTAATATCCAAAATCTGATAAGGTCCTAATATCCAAAGTCTGATAAGGTCCTAATATCCAAAGTCTGATAAGGTCCTAATATCCAAAGTCTGATAAGGTCCTTATATCCAGAGTCTGATAAGGTCCTAATATCCAAAGTCTGATAAGGACCTAAACATGATATCCAAAGTCTGATAAGGTCCTAATATCCAAAATCTGATAAGGTCCTAATATCCAAAGTCTGATAATGTCCTAATATCCAAAGTCTGATAAGATCATAATATCCAAAGTCTGATAAGGTCATAATATCCAAAGTCTGATAAGATCCTAATATCCAAAGTCTGATAAGGTCCTAATATCCAAAGTCTGATAAGGGCCTAATATACAAAGTCTGATAAGGTCCTAATATCCAAAGTCTGATAAGGTCCTAATATCCAATGTCTGATAAGGTCCTAATATCGAAAGTCTGATAAGGTCATAATATCCAAAGTCTGATAAGGTCCTAATATCCAAAGTCTGATAAGGTCCTAATATCGAAAGTCTGATAAGGTCCTAATATCCAAAGTCTGATAAGGTCCTAATATCCAGAGTCTGATAAGGTCCTAATATCCAAAGTCTGATAAGGACCTAAACATGATATCCAAAGTCTGATAAGGTCCTAATATCCAAAGTCTGATAATTAGGTCCTAATATCCAATGTCTGATAAGGTCCTAATATCCAAAGTCTGATAAGGTCATAATATCCAAAGTCTGATAAGGTCCTAATATCCAAAGTCTGATAAGGTCATAATATCCAAAGTCTGATAAGGTCCTAATATCCAAAGTCTGATAAGGTCCTAATATCCAAAGTCTGATAAGGTCATAATATCCAAAGTCTGATAAGGTCCTAATATCCAAACTCTGATAAGGTCCTAATATCCAAAGTCTGATAAGGTCATAATATCCAAAGTCTGATAAGGTCATAATATCGAAAGTCTGATAAGGTCCTAATATCCAAAGTCTGATAAGGTCCTAATATTCAAAGTCTGATAAGGTCATAATATCCAAAGTCTGATAAGGCCCTAATATCCAAAGTCTGATAAGGACCTAAACATGATATCCAAAGTCTGATAAGGTCCTAATATCCCAAATCTGATGAGGACCTAAACATGATATCCAAAGTCTGATAAGGTCCTAATATCCAAAGTCTGATAAGGTCCAAATATCCAAAGTCTGATAAGGTCCTAATATCCAAAGTCTGATAAGGTCCTAATATCCAAAGTCTGATAAGGTCCTAATATCCAAAGTCTGATAATGTCCTAATATCCAAAGTCTGATAAGGTCCTAATATCCAAAGTCTGATAAGGTCCTAATATCCAAAGTCTAATAAGGTCCTAATATCCAAAGTCTGATAAGGTCCTAATATCCAAAGTCTGATAAGGTCCTTATATCCAGAGTCTGATAAGGTCCTAATATCCAAAGTCTGATAAGGACCTAAACATGATATCCAAAGTCTGATAAGGTCCTAATATCCAAAATCTGATAAGGTCCTAATATCCAAAGTCTGATAATGTCCTAATATCCAAAGTCTGATAAGATCCTAATATCCAAAGTCTGATAAGGTCATAATATCCAAAGTCTGATAAGATCCTAATATCCAAAGTCTGATAAGGTCCTAATATCCAAAGTCTGATAAGGGCCTAATATACAAAATCTGATAAGGTCCTAATATCCAAAGTCTGATAAGGTCCTAATATCCAATGTCTGATAAGGTCCTAATATCCAAAGTCTGATAAGGTCCTAATATCCAAAGTCTGATAAGGTCCTAATATCCAAAGTCTGATAAGGTCCTAATATCCAAAGTCTGATAAGGTCCTAATATCCAAAGTCTGATAAGGTCCTAATATCCAAAGTCTGATAAGGTCCTAATATCCAGAGTCTGATAAGGTCCTAATATCCAAAGTCTGATAAGGACCTAAACATGATATCCAAAGTCTGATAAGGTCCTAAAATCCAAAATCTGATAAGGTCCTAATATCCAAAGTCTGATAAGGTCATAATATCCAAAGTCTGATAAGATCCTAATATCCAAAGTCTGATAAGGTCCTAATATCCAAAGTCTGATAAGGGCCTAATATACAAAGTCTGATAAGGTCCTAATATCCAAAGTCTGATAAGGTCCTAATATCCAATGTCTGATAAGGTCCTAATATCGAAAGTCTGATAAGGTCATAATATCCAAAGTCTGATAAGGTCCTAATATCCAAAGTCTGATAATGTCCTAATATCGAAAGTCTGATAAGGTCCTAATATCCAAAGTCTGATAAGGTCCTAATATCCAGAGTCTGATAAGGTCCTAATATCCAAAGTCTGATAAGGACCTAAACATGATATCCAAAGTCTGATAAGGTCCTAATATCCAAAGTCTGATAATTAGGTCCTAATATCCAATGTCTGATAAGGTCCTAATATCCAAAGTCTGATAAGGTCATAATATCCAAAGTCTGATAAGGTCCTATTATCCAAAGTCTGATAAGGTCATAATATCCAAAGTCTGATAAGGTCCTAATATCCAAAGTCTGATAAGGTCCTAATATCCAAAGTCTGATAAGGTCATAATATCCAAAGTCTGATAAGGTCCTAATATCCAAACTCTGATAAGGTCCTAATATCCAAAGTCTGATAAGGTCATAATATCCAAAGTCTGATAAGGTCATAATATCGAAAGTCTGATAAGGTCCTAATATCCAAAGTCTGATAAGGTCCTAATATTCAAAGTCTGATAAGGTCATAATATCCAAAGTCTGATAAGGCCCTAATATCCAAAGTCTGATAAGGACCTAAACATGATATCCAAAGTCTGATAAGGTCCTAATATCCCAAATCTGATGAGGACCTAAACATGATATCCAAAGTCTGATAAGGTCCTAATATCCAAAGTCTGATAAGGTCCTAATATCCAAAGTCTGATAAGGTCATAATATCCAAAGTCTGATAAGGTCATAATATCGAAAGTCTGATAAGGTCCTAATATCCAAAGTCTGATAAGGTCCTAATATCGAAAGTCTGATAAGGTCCTAATATCCAAAGTCTGATAAGGTCCTAATATCCAGAGTCTGATAAGGTCCTAATATCCAAAGTCTGATAAGGACCTAAACATGATATCCAAAGTCTGATAAGGTCCTAATATCCAAAGTCTGATAAGGTCTTAATATCCAAAGTCTGATAAGGCCCTAATATCCAAAGTTTGATAAGGTCCTAATATTCAAAGTCTGATAAGGTCCTAATATCCAAAGTCTGATAAGGTCATAATATCCAAAGTCTGATAAGGCCCTAATATCCAAAGTCTGATAAGGACCTAAGCATGATATCCAAAGTCTGATAAGATCCTAATATCCAAAGTCTGATAAGGTCATAATATCCAAAGTCAGATAAGATCCTAATATCCAAAGTCTGATAAGGTCCTAATATCCAAAGTCTGATAAGGGCCTAATATACAAAATCTGATAAAGTCCTAATATCCAAAGTCTGATAAGGTCCTAATATCCAATGTCTGATAAGGTCCTAATATCCAAAGTCTGATAAGGTCCTAATATCCAAAGTCTGATAAGGTCCTAATATCCAAAGTCTGATAAGGTCCTAATATCCAAAGTCTGATAAGGTCCTAATATCCAAAGTCTGATAAGGTCCTAATATCCAAAGTCTGATAAGGTCCTAATATCCAGAGTCTGATAAGGTCCTAATATCCAAAGTCTGATAAGGACCTAAACATGATATCCAAAGTCTGATAAGGTCCTAATATCCAAAGTCTGATAAGGACCTAAACATGATATCCAAAGTCTGATAAGGTCCTAATATCCAAAATCTGATAAGGTCCTAATATCCAAAGTCTGATAATGTCCTAATATCCAAAGTCTGATCAGATCCTAATATCCAAAGTCTGATAAGGTCCTAATATCCAAAGTCTGATAAGGGCCTAATATACAAAATCTGATAAGGTCCTAATATCCAAAGTCTGATAATGTCCTAATATCCAAAGTCTGATAAGATCCTAATATCCAAAGTCTGATAAGATCCTAATATCCAAAGTCTGATAAGGTCCTAATATCCAAAGTCTGATAAGGGCCTAATATACAAAATCTGATAAAGTCCTAATATCCAAAGTCTGATAAGGTCCTAATATCCAATGTCTGATAAGGTCCTAATATCCAAAGTCTGATAAGGTCCTAATATCCAAAGTCTGATAAGGTCCTAATATCCAAAGTCTGATAAGGTCCTAATATCCAAAGTCTGATAAGGTCATAATATCCAACGTCTGATAAGGTCCTAATATCCAAAGTCTGATAAGGTCATAATATCCAAAGTCTGATAAGGTCTTAATATCCAATGTCTGATAATGTCCTAATATCCAAAGTCTGATAAGGTCCTAATATCCAAAGTCTGATAAGGTCCTAATATCCAAAGTCTGATAAGGTCATAATATCCAAAGTCTGATAAGGTCATAATATCGAAAGTCTGATAAGGTCTTAATATCCAATGTCTGATAATGTCCTAATATCCAAAGTCTGATAAGGTCCTAATATTCAAAGTCTGATAAGGTACTGATATCCAAAGTCTGATAATGTCCTAATATCCAAAGTCTGATAATGTCTTAATATCCAAAGTCTGATAAGGCCCTAATATCCAAAGTCTGATAAGGTCCTAATATTCAAAGTCTGATAAGGTCCTAATATCCAAAGTCTGATAAGGTCATAATATCCAAAGTCTGATAAGGCCCTAATATCCAAAGTCTGATAAGGACCTAAACATGATATCCAAAGTCTGATAAGGTCCTAATATCCAAAATCTGATAAGGTCCTAATATCCAAAGTCTGATAATGTCCTAATATCCAAAGTCTGATAAGATCCTAATATCCAAAGTCTGATAAGGTCATAATATCCAAAGTCTGATAAGATCCTAATATCCAAAGTCTGATAAGGTCCTAATATCCAAAGTCTGATAAGGGCCTAATATACAAAATCTGATAAAGTCCTAATATCCAAAGTCTGATAAGGTCCTAATATCCAATGTCTGATAAGGTCCTAATATCCAAAGTCTGATAAGGTCCTAATATCCAAAGTCTGATAAGGGCCTAATATACAAAATCTGATAAAGTCCTAATATCCAAAGTCTGATAAGGTCCTAATATCCAAAGTCTAATAAGGTCCTAATATCCAAAGTCTGATAAGGTCCTAATATCCAAAGTCTGATAAGGTCCTAATATCCAAAGTCTGATAAGGTCCTAATATCCAGAGTCTGATAAGGTCCTAATATCCAAAGTCTGATAAGCACCTAAACATGATATCCAAAGTCTGATAAGGTCCTAATATCCAAAATCTGATAAGGTCCTAATATCCAAAGTCTGATAATGTCCTAATATCCAAAGTCTGATAAGATCCTAATATCCAAAGTCTGATAAGGTCATAATATCCAAAGTCTGATAAGATCCTAATATCCAAAGTCTGATAAGGTCCTAATATCCAAAGTCTGATAAGGGCCTAATATACAAAATCTGATAAGGTCCTAATATCCAAAGTCTGATAAGGTCCTAATATCCAATGTCTGATAAGGTCCTAATATCCAAAGTCTGATAAGGTCCTAATATCCAAAGTCTGATAAGGTTCTAATATCCAAAGTCTGATAAGGTCCTAATATCCAAAGTCTGATAAGGTCCTAATATCCAAAGTCTGATAAGGTCCTAATATCCAAAGTCTGATAAGGTCATAATATCCAAAGTCTGATAAGGTCATAATATCCAAAGTCTGATAAGGTCATAATATCCAAAGTCTGATAAGGTCTTAATATCCAATTTCTGATAATGTCCTAATATCCAAAGTCTGATAAGGTCCTAATATTCAAAGTCTGATAAGGTTCTGATATCCAAAGTCTGATAAGGTCCTAATATCCAAAGTCTGATAAGGTCTTAATATCCAAAGTCTGATAAGGCCCTAATACCCAAAGTTTGATAAGGTCCTAATATTCAAAGTCTGATAAGGTCCTAATATCCAAAGTCTGATAAGGTCATAATATCCAAAGTCTGATAAGGCCTTAATATCCAAAGTCTGATAAGGACCTAAACATGATATCCAAAGTCTGATAAGGACCTAAACATGATATCCAAAGTCTGATAAGGTCCTAATATCCAAAATCTGATAAGGTCCTAATATCCAAAGTCTGATAATGTCCTAATATCCAAAGTCTGATAAGATCCTAATATGCAAAGTCTGATAAGGTCATAATAACCAAAGTCTGATAAGATCCTAATATCCAAAGTCTGATAAGGTCCTAATATCCAAAGTCTGATAAGGGCCTAATATACAAAATCTGATAAAGTCCTAATATCCAAAGTCTGATAAGGTCCTAATATCCAATGTCTGATAAGGTCCTAATATCCAAAGTCTGATAAGGTCCTAATATTCAAAGTCTGATAAGGTCCTAATATCCAAAGTCTGATAAGGTCCTAATATCCAAAGTCTGATAAGGTCCTAATATCCAAAGTCTGATAAGGTCCTAATATCCAAAGTCTGATAAGGTCCTTATATCCAGAGTCTGATAAGGTCCTAATATCCAAAGTCTGATAAGGACCTAAACATGATATCCAAAGTCTGATAAGGTCCTAATATCCAAAATCTGATAAGGTCCTAATATCCAAAGTCTGATAATGTCCTAATATCCAAAGTCTGATAAGATCCTAATATCCAAAGTCTGATAAGGTCATAATATCCAAAGTCTGATAAGATCCTAATATCCAAAGTCTGATAAGGTCCTAATATCCAAAGTCTGATAAGGGCCTAATATACAAAATCTGATAAGGTCCTAATATCCAAAGTCTGATAAGGTCCTAATATCCAATGTCTGATAAGGTCCTAATATCCAAAGTCTGATAAGGTCCTAATATCCAAAGTCTGATAAGGTCCTAATATCCAAAGTCTGATAAGGTCCTAATATCCAAAGTCTGATAAGGTCCTAATATCCAAAATCTGATAAGGTCCTAATATCCAAAGTCTGATAATGTCCTAATATCCAAAGTCTGATAAGATCCTAATATCCAAAGTCTGATCAGGTCATAATATCCAAAGTCTGATAAGATCCTAATATCCAAAGTCTGATAAGGTCCTAATATCCAAAGTCTGATAAGGGCCTAATATACAAAATCTGATAAGGTCCTAATATCCAAAGTCTGATAAGGTCCTAATATCCAATGTCTGATAAGGTCCTAATATCCAAAGTCTGATAAGGTCCTAATATCCAAAGTCTGATAAGGTCCTAATATCCAAAGTCTGATAAGGTCCTAATATCCAAAGTCTGATAAGGTCCTAATATCCAAAGTCTGATAAGGTCCTAATATCCAAAGTCTGATAAGGTCCTAATATCCAAAGTCTGATAAGGTCCTAATATCCAAAGTCTGATAAGGTCATAATATCCAAAGTCTGATAAGGTCATAATATCGAAAGTCTGATAAGGTCTTAATATCCAATGTCTGATAATGTCCTAATATCCAAAGTCTGATAAGGTCCTAATATTCAAAGTCTGATAAGGTTCTGATATCCAAAGTCTGATAAGGTCATAATATCCAAAGTCTGATAAGGCCTTAATATCCAAAGTCTGATAACGACCTAAACATGATATCCAAAGTCTGATAAGGACCTAAACATGATATCCAAAGTCTGATAAGGTCCTAATATCCAAAATCTGATAAGGTCCTAATATCCAAAGTCTGATAATGTCCTAATATCCAAAGTCTGATAAGATCCTAATATCCAAAGTCTGATAAGGTCATAATAACCAAAGTCTGATAAGATCCTAATATCCAAAGTCTGATAAGGTCCTAATATCCAAAGTCTGATAAGGGCCTAATATACAAAATCTGATAAAGTCCTAATATCCAAAGTCTGATAAGGTCCTAATATCCAATGTCTGATAAGGTCCTAATATCCAAAGTCTGATAAGGTCCTAATATCCAAAGTCTGATAAGGTCCTAATATCCAAAATCTGATAAGGTCCTAATATCCAAAGTCTGATAAGGTCCTAATATCCAAAGTCTGATAAGGTCCTAATATCCAAAGTCTGATAAGGTCCTTATATCCAGAGTCTGATAAGGTCCTAATATCCAAAGTCTGATAAGGACCTAAACATGATATCCAAAGTCTGATAAGGTCCTAATATCCAAAATCTGATAAGGTCCTAATATCCAAAGTCTGATAATGTCCTAATATCCAAAGTCTGATAAGATCATAATATCCAAAGTCTGATAAGGTCATAATATCCAAAGTCTGATAAGATCCTAATATCCAAAGTCTGATAAGGTCCTAATATCCAAAGTCTGATAAGGGCCTAATATACAAAGTCTGATAAGGTCCTAATATCCAAAGTCTGATAAGGTCCTAATATCCAATGTCTGATAAGGTCCTAATATCGAAAGTCTGATAAGGTCATAATATCCAAAGTCTGATAAGGTCCTAATATCCAAAGTCTGATAAGGTCCTAATATCGAAAGTCTGATAAGGTCCTAATATCCAAAGTCTGATAAGGTCCTAATATCCAGAGTCTGATAAGGTCCTAATATCCAAAGTCTGATAAGGACCTAAACATGATATCCAAAGTCTGATAAGGTCCTAATATCCAAAGTCTGATAATTAGGTCCTAATATCCAATGTCTGATAAGGTCCTAATATCCAAAGTCTGATAAGGTCATAATATCCAAAGTCTGATAAGGTCCTAATATCCAAAGTCTGATAAGGTCATAATATCCAAAGTCTGATAAGGTCCTAATATCCAAAGTCTGATAAGGTCCTAATATCCAAAGTCTGATAAGGTCATAATATCCAAAGTCTGATAAGGTCCTAATATCCAAACTCTGATAAGGTCCTAATATCCAAAGTCTGATAAGGTCATAATATCCAAAGTCTGATAAGGTCATAATATCGAAAGTCTGATAAGGTCCTAATATCCAAAGTCTGATAAGGTCCTAATATTCAAAGTCTGATAAGGTCATAATATCCAAAGTCTGATAAGGCCCTAATATCCAAAGTCTGATAAGGACCTAAACATGATATCCAAAGTCTGATAAGGTCCTAATATCCCAAATCTGATGAGGACCTAAACATGATATCCAAAGTCTGATAAGGTCCTAATATCCAAAGTCTGATAAGGTCCAAATATCCAAAGTCTGATAAGGTCCTAATATCCAAAGTCTGATAAGGTCCTAATATCCAAAGTCTGATAAGGTCCTAATATCCAAAGTCTGATAATGTCCTAATATCCAAAGTCTGATAAGGTCCTAATATCCAAAGTCTGATAAGGTCCTAATATCCAAAGTCTAATAAGGTCCTAATATCCAAAGTCTGATAAGGTCCTAATATCCAAAGTCTGATAAGGTCCTTATATCCAGAGTCTGATAAGGTCCTAATATCCAAAGTCTGATAAGGACCTAAACATGATATCCAAAGTCTGATAAGGTCCTAATATCCAAAATCTGATAAGGTCCTAATATCCAAAGTCTGATAATGTCCTAATATCCAAAGTCTGATAAGATCCTAATATCCAAAGTCTGATAAGGTCATAATATCCAAAGTCTGATAAGATCCTAATATCCAAAGTCTGATAAGGTCCTAATATCCAAAGTCTGATAAGGGCCTAATATACAAAATCTGATAAGGTCCTAATATCCAAAGTCTGATAAGGTCCTAATATCCAATGTCTGATAAGGTCCTAATATCCAAAGTCTGATAAGGTCCTAATATCCAAAGTCTGATAAGGTCCTAATATCCAAAGTCTGATAAGGTCCTAATATCCAAAGTCTGATAAGGTCCTAATATCCAAAGTCTGATAAGGTCCTAATATCCAAAGTCTGATAAGGTCCTAATATCCAGAGTCTGATAAGGTCCTAATATCCAAAGTCTGATAAGGACCTAAACATGATATCCAAAGTCTGATAAGGTCCTAAAATCCAAAATCTGATAAGGTCCTAATATCCAAAGTCTGATAATGTCCTAATATCCAAAGTCTGATAAGATCCTAATATCCAAAGTCTGATAAGGTCATAATATCCAAAGTCTGATAAGATCCTAATATCCAAAGTCTGATAAGGTCCTAATATCCAAAGTCTGATAAGGGCCTAATATACAAAGTCTGATAAGGTCCTAATATCCAAAGTCTGATAAGGTCCTAATATCCAATGTCTGATAAGGTCCTAATATCGAAAGTCTGATAAGGTCATAATATCCAAAGTCTGATAAGGTCCTAATATCCAAAGTCTGATAAGGTCCTAATATCGAAAGTCTGATAAGGTCCTAATATCCAAAGTCTGATAAGGTCCTAATATCCAGAGTCTGATAAGGTCCTAATATCCAAAGTCTGATAAGGACCTAAACATGATATCCAAAGTCTGATAAGGTCCTAATATCCAAAGTCTGATAATTAGGTCCTAATATCCAATGTCTGATAAGGTCCTAATATCCAAAGTCTGATAAGGTCATAATATCCAAAGTCTGATAAGGTCCTAATATCCAAAGTCTGATAAGGTCATAATATCCAAAGTCTGATAAGGTCCTAATATCCAAAGTCTGATAAGGTCCTAATATCCAAAGTCTGATAAGGTCATAATATCCAAAGTCTGATAAGGTCCTAATATCCAAACTCTGATAAGGTCCTAATATCCAAAGTCTGATAAGGTCATAATATCCAAAGTCTGATAAGGTCATAATATCGAAAGTCTGATAAGGTCCTAATATCCAAAGTCTGATAAGGTCCTAATATTCAAAGTCTGATAAGGTCATAATATCCAAAGTCTGATAAGGCCCTAATATCCAAAGTCTGATAAGGACCTAAACATGATATCCAAAGTCTGATAAGGTCCTAATATCCCAAATCTGATGAGGACCTAAACATGATATCCAAAGTCTGATAAGGTCCTAATATCCAAAGTCTGATAAGGTCCTAATATCCAAAGTCTGATAAGGTCATAATATCCAAAGTCTGATAAGGTCATAATATCGAAAGTCTGATAAGGTCCTAATATCCAAAGTCTGATAAGGTCCTAATATCGAAAGTCTGATAAGGTCCTAATATCCAAAGTCTGATAAGGTCCTAATATCCAAAGTCTGATAAGGTCCTAATATCCAAAGTCTGATAAGGACCTAAACATGATATCCAAAGTCTGATAAGGTCCTAATATCCAAAGTCTGATAATTAGGTCCTAATATCCAATGTCTGATAAGGTCCTAATATCCAAAGTCTGATAAGGTCATAATATCCAAAGTCTGATAAGGTCCTAATATCCAAAGTCTGATAAGGTCCTAATATCGAAAGTCTGATAAGGTCCTAATATCCAAAGTCTGATAAGGTCCTAATATCCAGAGTCTGATAAGGTCCTAATATCCAAAGTCTGATAAGGACCTAAACATGATATCCAAAGTCTGATAAGGTCCTAATATCCAAAGTCTGATAATTAGGTCCTAATATCCAATGTCTGATAAGGTCCTAATATCCAAAGTCTGATAAGGTCATAATATCCAAAGTCTGATAAGGTCCTAATATCCAAAGTCTGATAAGGTCATAATATCCAAAGTCTGATAAGGTCCTAATATCCAAAATCTGATAAGGTCCTAATATCCAAAGTCTGATAATGTCCTAATATCCAAAGTCTGATAATGTCCTAATATCCAAAGTCTGATAAGATCCTAATATCCAAAGTCTGATAAGGTCATAATATCCAAAGTCTGATAAGATCCTAATATCCAAAGTATGATAAGGTCCTAATATCCAAAGTCTGATAAGGGCCTAATATACAAAATCTGATAAGGTCCTAATATCCAAAGTCTGATAAGGTCCTAATATCCAATGTCTGATAAGGTCCTAATATCCAAAGTCTGATAAGGTCCTAATATCCAAAGTCTGATAAGGTCCTAATATCCAAAGTCTGATAAGGTCCTAATATCCAAAGTCTGATAAGGTCCTAATATCCAAAGTCTGATAAGGTCCTAATATCCAAAGTCTGATAAGGTCCTAATATCCAGAGTCTGATAAGGTCCTAATATCCAAAGTCTGATAAGGACCTAAACATGATATCCAAAGTCTGATAAGGTCCTAAAATCCAAAATCTGATAAGGTCCTAATATCCAAAGTCTGATAATGTCCTAATATCCAAAGTCTGATAAGATCCTAATATCCAAAGTCTGATAAGGTCATAATATCCAAAGTCTGATAAGATCCTAATATCCAAAGTCTGATAAGGTCCTAATATCCAAAGTCTGATAAGGGCCTAATATACAAAGTCTGATAAGGTCCTAATATCCAAAGTCTGATAAGGTCCTAATATCCAATGTTTGATAAGGTCCTAATATCGAAAGTCTGATAAGGTCATAATATCCAAAGTCTGATAAGGTCCTAATATCCAAAGTCTGATAAGGTCCTAATATCGAAAGTCTGATAAGGTCCTAATATCCAAAGTCTGATAAGGTCCTAATATCCAGAGTCTGATAAGGTCCTAATATCCAAAGTCTGATAAGGACCTAAACATGATATCCAAAGTCTGATAAGGTCCTAATATCCAAAGTCTGATAATTAGGTCCTAATATCCAATGTCTGATAAGGTCCTAATATCCAAAGTCTGATAAGGTCATAATATCCAAAGTCTGATAAGGTCCTAATATCCAAAGTCTGATAAGGTCATAATATCCAAAGTCTGATAAGGTCCTAATATCCAAAGTCTGATAAGGTCCTAATATCCAAAGTCTGATAAGGTCATAATATCCAAAGTCTGATAAGGTCCTAATATCCAAACTCTGATAAGGTCCTAATATCCAAAGTCTGATAAGGTCATAATATCCAAAGTCTGATAAGGTCATAATATCGAAAGTCTGATAAGGTCCTAATATCCAAAGTCTGATAAGGTCCTAATATTCAAAGTCTGATAAGGTCATAATATCCAAAGTCTGATAAGGCCCTAATATCCAAAGTCTGATAAGGACCTAAACATGATATCCAAAGTCTGATAAGGTCCTAATATCCCAAATCTGATGAGGACCTAAACATGATATCCAAAGTCTGATAAGGTCCTAATATCCAAAGTCTGATAAGGTCCAAATATCCAAAGTCTGATAAGGTCCTAATATCCAAAGTCTGATAAGGTCCTAATATCCAAAGTCTGATAAGGTCCTAATATCCAAAGTCTGATAAGGTCCTAAGCCCTAATGTAGAGAACCTAATCATTACATTATTTAGGTTCTTCGTGTGCACTAAATTTGGTATCTACGTATTTACTAGTAACTGTAATGTATATTATATATACAAAATAGTTAGGTATTAACCTTATCATCTCTTTTAAAGTTTTAACATCATTATGTTTATTTACTTCAGATAATCAGCGTGTCTCTATTGTTAACAACCTATCACTATGGCCAACGGTAAGTTACTATCTACATAGTATAAATTTTCTGATAAGTACCTGCCTACTTAGCAACACAGCATATGGTTCTGTGTATGTAGATATTGTTTTGCAATCGTCATATCACTATGACCAATGGTAAGTAACTATCTACATAGTTGTTGCTTTCTGATAAGTACCTGCCTACTTAGCAACACAACATATGGTTCTGTGTAGGTAGATGTTTTTGCTATCATGACTGATGGTAAGTAACTGTGTAAATAGTTGTCATTTTCTGAAAAGTGCCTGCCTACATACCACCACAACCAGGACCGGATTATTACCACATGGGGCCCGTAGGTTAATGAAATTAGGGTGTCTTCTCAGACGTAGCCACCATCTAACTCGCCCGCTCCCGTCTTGAATATTTTTTACTCATAATATATTTTAACGACATTTACATAGCTTGAAGTAAAGTCATTGCATTTTTTTTAAATAAACGAGAATAGATATCTGTTGATTGCCAATAAAAATATTCTTTAAGACATACCACTATTTTACTATCTCAAGCTTGAGGGGCCCAAGGCTGTAGCCTATGCTAGCCTATAGGATAATCCAGCCCTGATCACAACATATGGGTCTGTGTGGGTATATATTTTTGCTATCATCATATCGCCATGACCAATGGTAAGTAACACGATGCACACCATTCACATTTTCTGGTAAACATTTGCCTACATCACTGATGGTTGTCAGTATATCATAATGGAATGTTTTAAATATTCACTGTTCTTATCTGTCATCCATTGTGACGTATGGTTATTATTTATTAATGTTATCTGCCTCCCACCATCACACATTGTAGTTATTTATTAATAATGTCTGCGTTTTACCGTCATACATATTAAGATATCTGCTTATCTGACAAATAACATCAGCATATCATTAATTTATTTGATGTTCTCGTGGCAAGTAGAATTTTGATTGGCTAAAAGGGTACTTTTAAAACTTCAGGGAAGCCGTGCGGTGACAGAAAATCAATAATCGCTCTCACCTATGTGCTGTCCATTTACATTGTTCACAGCAGACGACACACATTTCACAAGATGACAGAAAATAAATAATCGCTCTCTGTGATCTTCGTCCAAAGATACACGTATTTATGTTTTTCCTATAATAAGGACATACTTATTAATGTTGGAGCATTCAGATAAAAATGTTATCAGTCTCTAGATGTTATATATCCCGTTTTAAAGGGGATATATAGCATCTCGAGACTGATAACGTATAGTGGACAGCCAGGATGTAGAGACTAAAGAAATTATGCTTTAGAACATGTGAAGTACTTAAATAGATAAGAAAAGAGAATGAGGTAAATTTGTGTAGCAACATAATTCTATTACATTTTATTTAGTCTTACAAGGGCTTGAGAGAATGAGGTAAATTTGTGTAGCAACATAATTCTATTACATTTCATTTAGTCTTACAAGGGCTTGAGAGAATGAGGTAAATTTGTGTAGCAACATAATTCTATTACATTTTATTTAGTCTTACAAGAGCTTGAGAGAATGAGGTAAATTTGTGTACCAACATAATTCTATTACATTTTATTTAGTCTTACAAGGGCTTGAGAGAATGAGGTAAATTTGTGTAGCAACATAATTCTATTACATTTCATTTAGTCTTACAAGGGCTTGAGAGAATGAGGTAAATTTGTGTAGCAACATAATTCTATTACATTTTATTTAGTCTTACAAGAGCTTGAGAGAATGAGGTAAATTTGTGTACCAACATAATTCTATTACATTTTACTTAGTCTTACAAAGGCTTGAGAGAATGAGGTAAATTTGTGTAGCAACATAATTCTATTACATTTTATTTAGTCTTACAAGGGCTTGAGAGAATGGGGTAAATTTGTGTAGCAACATAATTCTATTACATTTTATTTAGTCTTACAAGGGCTTGAGAGAATGAGGTAAATTTGTGTAGCAACATAATTCTATTACATTTTATTTAGTCTTACAAGGGCTTGAGAGAATGAGGTAAATTTGTGTAGCAACATAATTCTATTACATTTTACTTAGTCTTACAAGGGCTTGAGAGAATGAGGTAAATTTGTGTAGCAGCATAATTCTATTACATTTTATTTAGTCTTACAAGGGCTTGAGAGAATGAGGTAAATTTGTGTAGCAACATAATTCTATTACATTTTATTTAGTCTTACAAGGGCTTGAGAGAATGAGGTAAATTTGTGTAGCAACATAATTCTATTACATTTTATTTAGTCTTACAAGAGCTTGAGAGAATGAGGTAAATTTGTGTACCAACATAATTCTATTACATTTTATTTAGTCTTACAAGGGCTTGAGAGAATGAGGTAAATTTGTGTAGCAACATAATTCTATTACATTTCATTTAGTCTTACAAGGGCTTGAGAGAATGAGGTAAATTTGTGTAGCAACATAATTCTATTACATTTTATTTAGTCTTACAAGAGCTTGAGAGAATGAGGTAAATTTGTGTACCAACATAATTCTATTACATTTTATTTAGTCTTACAAGGGCTTGAGAGAATGAGGTAAATTTGTGTAGCAACATAATTCTATTACATTTCATTTAGTCTTACAAGGGCTTGAGAGAATGAGGTAAATTTGTGTAGCAACATAATTCTATTACATTTTATTTAGTCTTACAAGAGCTTGAGAGAATGAGGTAAATTTGTGTACCAACATAATTCTATTACATTTTACTTAGTCTTACAAAGGCTTGAGAGAATGAGGTAAATTTGTGTAGCAACATAATTCTATTACATTTTATTTAGTCTTACAAGGGCTTGAGAGAATGGGGTAAATTTGTGTAGCAACATAATTCTATTACATTTTATTTAGTCTTACAAGGGCTTGAGAGAATGAGGTAAATTTGTGTAGCAACATAATTCTATTACATTTTATTTAGTCTTACAAGGGCTTGAGAGAATGAGGTAAATTTGTGTAGCAACATAATTCTATTACATTTTACTTAGTCTTACAAGGGCTTGAGAGAATGAGGTAAATTTGTGTAGCAGCATAATTCTATTACATTTTATTTAGTCTTACAAGGGCTTGAGAGAATGAGGTAAATTTGTGTAGCAACATAATTCTATTACATTTTATTTAGTCTTACAAGGGCTTGAGAGAATGAGGTAAATTTGTGTAGCAACATAATTCTATTACATTTCATTTAGTCTTACAAGGGCTTGAGAGAATGAGGTAAATTTGTGTAGCAACATAATTCTATTACATTTTATTTAGTCTTACAAGAGCTTGAGAGAATGAGGTAAATTTGTGTACCAACATAATTCTATTACATTTTATTTAGTCTTACAAGGGCTTGAGAGAATGAGGTAAATTTGTGTAGCAACATAATTCTATTACATTTCATTTAGTCTTACAAGGGCTTGAGAGAATGAGGTAAATTTGTGTAGCAACATAATTCTATTACATTTCATTTAGTCTTACAAGGGCTTGAGAGAATGAGGTAAATTTGTGTAGCAACATAATTCTATTACATTTTATTTAGTCTTACAAGAGCTTGAGAGAATGAGGTAAATTTGTGTACCAACATAATTCTATTACATTTTACTTAGTCTTACAAAGGCTTGAGAGAATGAGGTAAATTTGTGTAGCAACATAATTCTATTACATTTTATTTAGTCTTACAAGGGCTTGAGAGAATGGGGTAAATTTGTGTAGCAACATAATTCTATTACATTTTATTTAGTCTTACAAGGGCTTGAGAGAATGAGGTAAATTTGTGTAGCAACATAATTCTATTACATTTTATTTAGTCTTACAAGGGCTTGAGAGAATGAGGTAAATTTGTGTAGCAACATAATTCTATTACATTTTACTTAGTCTTACAAGGGCTTGAGAGAATGAGGTAAATTTGTGTAGCAGCATAATTCTATTACATTTTATTTAGTCTTACAGGGGCTTGAGAGAATGAGGTAAATTTGTGTAGCAACATAATTCTATTACATTTTATTTAGTCTTACAAGGGCTTGAGAGAATGAGGTAAATTTGTGTAGCAACATAATTCTATTACATTTTATTTAGTCTTACAAGAGCTTGAGAGAATGAGGTAAATTTGTGTACCAACATAATTCTATTACATTTTATTTAGTCTTACAAGGGCTTGAGAGAATGAGGTAAATTTGTGTAGCAACATAATTCTATTACATTTCATTTAGTCTTACAAGGGCTTGAGAGAATGAGGTAAATTTGTGTAGCAACATAATTCTATTACATTTTATTTAGTCTTACAAGAGCTTGAGAGAATGAGGTAAATTTGTGTACCAACATAATTCTATTACATTTTATTTAGTCTTACAAGGGCTTGAGAGAATGAGGTAAATTTGTGTAGCAACATAATTCTATTACATTTTATTTAGTCTTACAAGGGCTTGAGAGAATGGGGTAAATTTGTGTAGCAACATAATTCTATTACATTTTATTTAGTCTTACAAGGGCTTGAGAGAATGAGGTAAATTTGTGTAGCAACATAATTCTATTACATTTTATTTAGTCTTACAAGGGCTTGAGAGAATGAGGTAAATTTGTGTAGCAACATAATTCTATTACATTTTACTTAGTCTTACAAGGGCTTGAGAGAATGAGGTAAATTTGTGTAGCAACATAATTCTATTACATTTTATTTAGTCTTACAAGGGCTTGAGAGAATGAGGTAAATTTGTGTAGCAACATAATTCTATTACATTTTATTTAGTCTTACAAGGGCTTGAGAGAATGAGGTAAATTTGTGTAGCAACATAATTCTATTACATTTTATTTAGTCTTACAAGGGCTTGAGAGAATGAGGTAAATTTGTGTAGCAACATAATTCTATTACATTTTATTTAGTCTTACAAGGGCTTGAGAGAATGAGGTAAATTTGTGTAGCAACATAATTCTATTACATTCTATTTAGTCTTACAAGGGCTTGAGAGAACTATTTCGAAGCACCTGGGTTCAGCTCCATCCGGTTTTGAGTGATGTTCGTGTTGTTTAACCTTTAGTTTTCTGCTTGGTATTTTGTTGACCTTTGTTACTGCTTCTTAATATCACTTTTGGTATGTTTAAACTTTTCCTGTCTGTTTGTTCTTGTTTTTCTTTGTATTTGTCTTCTCCTCTATCGATTTACTGATTCTGATTATCTATTTGGCATCTTCAACCTTTTATTATTAATTCTTAGAAATCCAATACGCTTTAACCAGATCATTTTCATTAGTTGCATTTCTAATAGTGTTTTTACATACCAAGAAAGATAACTCCATTTGAAAACATGAACTCGAATTCTATTTAACTTTGATATAATATTAGTAAAATGTATTGGTAGTAAAACTTTGGTCTAAAGGTAAAATAGATTTGATATCAACTAATCATAAACACCGAAGTATATTGACCCTAGGAAAGGTTCCACTAGTGGAGCTGAATCTACTTACACTTCTGGAGCACTTGTGTTCACTCTCGGGTTTTAGCAGAGTTCGTGTTGCTCGATCTTTAGTTTTCTGTGTAGTGTTTTGTAGATAGTTGTTTGTACTTTTTCTTTTGTCCATTGTGTTGCCTGTCCTTCGATTTACGGATTCTGATTACCCCTTTGGTATCTTCAAACTCTTATGATGACAGTCATAATTTTTTTTAAATCATATTAATTCTGACTAGTTGGAATTTGTCGCTATCGTTTGTGTGCGTCTTGTATCTAATTGATTGAAATTGTTTCTGATGATTGTTTCTGGCAACGAAATAATAGGTCTTTCATTCAACAACATTTGACTCTGCTGGCATTTCTATCATAATGTTAAGATATTAAGGTGCTACCATACACTTCAGGTAAAATTTGATCTGCTCGTTTAATTTTCTTATTTTTTTGGCAGTGTGTTTGAATATATCCACTGTAATAGATATCAAAATTTTAACAAATTCCAACCAACAGACTCAGAGCTATGAATTCGCTAGCCACATAGCAGCTTTTCTCTTTGTTGTTTTGATCATCGAGATTCTTGAAATCTGCATACAAACATCATATGATCAAAACGTTCAACTGATTTTAAAAGAGTTATCTCCCTGTAGTGTATGTTACCACCTTAAAACATGCACGGCAATACAGAAAATTATCTCAAGAAAAGGTTGAAGATACCAAAGAAGAACAAACAATGCAATGACCAAAAGAAAAATGTTGCAGTGTTATGCAAAATACTACACAGAAAACTAAATATATATATATACATAACAATATAGCAATAGTGCAATTTAGCAACTATAACAACAAGCAGGAAACGGATCAAACAATATGTGTTTTATCATAAATTATCATCTCTCTCTCTCTCTCTCTCTCTCTCTCTAAATTAAACTCATGTACATTTCAAGTAAATTTAAGTCTCTATTACGTATTACTTGACACTTAAATTTAATTGATGGTTGTGCAACCCAATCCTGGTTTTTCCAGCAGTGTTTTAGGTTTGGCTGGAGTTGAACGTGTTCTGATTTCTGCCTTCTTTTGTCCTATTACGACACCTTTCGTTTTTTCTTAATGTTTCGTATACGAGTTATCGCTCTTGCAGTACGATATATTTTTAAGGTTAATACCTAAACCGAATGATCCAGTCGTTATATTCCGCACCACCATACACCTAACACCCTGTTGGTCAAATAAAGCCCTAATCTTTATTTTTCGTATTTGGATGCGGATTTAAATTAGCACGATCTTTTCACAAATACACTAAATCATTATATAGTGGTAATGATTTCAGATGTTTTATTAACGTGGTAATTTTACACTTTATTATTGGTTAAATTTGTCAATTGTTCAAATATTGCATCACAGTGATGGCGGACTTCAGTAAATAATAATTTTAAATTATACAGTTCATAGATTCAATAAATCTATATTAAAGCAATTATAAAATATGGTTTAATAGATATATCTATTATTGAAATCTACAGTTCCTACATAATATAATTATTATTAAAATTAAGGTTCTCCTCCCTCAGGCATAGGCGACCCTAAAAACAAATTTTGGCTATCCTGTTTAGACCCTTTGGTTTCATTGCTCTCAACATTTGTTAAATTATTTGGCGTTCTAGTCTTTCGACTTTTAGTGTACCTCATAAAGGTTATTCCAGAAAGGCGTCGCTAGAACTAAATTTGATATGGTTTTACATTATTTGTGCTAACAGGACTATGTTTTTCGTTTCCCTTGGACGCTCTATTAGAATGAGCCATCTTAATTCTTCTTTTATCCTTTCTTGTGAATGTTGAATATATAGGTCATGACGTTTCCTTTGACATCCTTTTTAATCAATGTTTAACTATTTGTCTATTCACGGTGTCTGAAATACGTTTCATTATGTAAATCAAACTCGTTGAAAGAGAAAAATCAAAATTGAGCACGCCATAAAATCATTATACAATCAAACCTCTATAAAGAGGTCACCTTTGGGACAAAGAAAAAGTGGCCTTATAAGACAGGTGACCTCATAATAAAGGTTCAAGTTATATGAAATTTTCTATAGCAGAACGAGAAAAAGGTGACCTCTTAATACAGGTGGCTGCTTAATAGAGGTTTGACTGTAGTTACCTGTTAAAACTACGAAACTTTCAAGAAATCGCTTTATTCTTTTGATTTTACATCCGCTTTATATGACATTAAAATCAATGACATTTATTTTAAATAGTAAATGATGCGAACAGCTTAATTGTTATATGAATATCAAGTAAAATTACCTTAGCACTTTTATTGATTCGTATGGGTTTTCAAAGATCAATTTGAAGGTGTTTCTGAAACGTACCAGTGAGTTTAAATATGACGTCTGATACAATACATCCTAAAGGGATAAATATATATTGATCTACATAACATAGCAAACATTATTAAGTTGTTAAATTACTGTTTTATGGATGAAACATGTAATTTGTACCTGTATTGTATAATGGCGGTTTAATTAACAGGTATGATTTTTTTATTATTATGTCTTAGATTTGTTTATTTAACTTTAAAAAAAAATCATAATCTGTATTTCATTAATAAGAGTTTGAAGAGACCACAGGAGTAATCAGAATTTGTAAATCGAGGAAGGACAGATTACACAATGGTCGAATGCAAAAGGATAGAAATTTAAATCTTTGTCCAGTTTTTAACTTTCAATTTAAGTATGAATGTGTTCCCCCTTATTTGTTTCTAGTTAGGTAGAACGGGATCGTTCCTTTTTGTGCATACATGTGAAAATAAACATAGACTTCGTGTGCAGGAACATATTTTTAAACGACCGTTTGCCCAAATATGTTTAATTCGAATAAATGTATATTAAAGAGAATTAACGTATATTATTATTCAAATCTATCTAAAATTAATATAGCACCACCACTCTTTACTGACGTGCATATCATCACAAGCCAGGAGAGTGAGTGGTCATACATATGTGTGTCAGGGGTGTCAATTTTCCTAGCGGTTCTACGAGTTTCCGGTTGGAAGTAAAGAACTTTCCTGACTGTGTGGCGGGTTTTTTTCTTCATTTTATTGCATCCAACGATTCGTTGATAAGTTTTAAACTAACGTAGAGTTCCGAACAGATCAAGGAACTATCATGATGTAAACACATACCCTTCGCGAGCATCTGAGTTTACCCCCAGTTTTTTTATGGGGTCAGTGTTGCTCATCTTTTTAGTTTTTTTGTGTGTTGTCCTATTATGTGTCTTTACGTTCTGTGTTCCGTATTGTGATGTCCGTTACAATTTCTGCATATAAAGATGTTCGGTTCGTCTTTACCTCCAGTTGTTTGTAAGAGTGCTCATATCTTATTTACGTTGTTCGGTTCGTCTTTACCTCCAGTTGTTTGTAGGAGGGCTCATATCTTATTTACGTTATTTGTGTTTGTTTGTGCATAGTGATGCCTAACACATATTGCGGGGCCCGGGTGGCTCAATGAGTTAGGTAGTTGTAGGGCCCGTGTGGCTCAATGAGTTAGGTAGTTGTAGGGGGCCCGGGTGGCTCAATGAGTTAGGTAGTTGTAGGGCCCGGGTGGCTCAATGAGTTAGGTAGTTGTAGGGCCCGAGTGGCTCAATGAGTTAGGTAGTTGTAGGGGGCCCGGGTGGCTCAATGAGTTGGGTAGTTGTAGGGCCCGGGTGGCTCAATGAGTTAGGTAGTTGTAAGGGGCCCGGGTGGCTCAATGAGTTAGGTAGTTGTAGGGCCTGGATGGCTCAATGAGTTAGGTAGTTGTAGGGCCCGGGTTGCTCAATGAGTTAGGTAGTTGTAGGGGGCCCGGGTGGCTCAATGAGTTAGGTAGTTGTAGGGGGCCCGGGTAGCTCAATGAGTTAGGTAGTTGTAGGGCCCGGGTGGCTCAATGAGCTAGGTAGTTGTAGGGCCCGGGTGGCTCAATGAGTTAGGTAGTTGTAGGGGGCCCGGGTGGCTCAATGAGTTAGGTAGTTGTAGGGGGCCCGGGTGGCTCAATGAGTTAGGTAGTTGGATTACCTAACAACTCATACAAGCCCATCACCAATACGGCGTGGGTTCGCGCCAGGCTTTGTAAATTACAAAAAAGGTGCACTCGACTCGCAACCGCAATTGATCAAGTTTACCAGTTGCTTGCCCATTGTCGGTGGTTCTCTCCGGGTACTCCGGCTTCCTCCACCACTAAAACTGGTCGCCATGATATAGCTGAAATATTGCTGAAAGTGACGTTAAACACAATAAATCAAATCAAATCAAATCAAATCAAATCATCTAACACATATTGTGTTGTGTTTTTTTTTCCTTCGTCATGTGTACAATATGTTGCCTAGTTTCTCTGGATTGTTCATTTCTGATTGTCTCCTCGGTATTCTCTAACGTTTATTCAAGCTTCCTAAGAGTATCAAGCTCAGAAGAAATCAAGGACCGATCTTTCATGTTTGTTCCTGCCTCAGGCCAGAGCCTCGATTCCATCGACATATGACGTAGTTTTTTGTATGGTTTCAGGCTTCTTCAAACTTTTCTTTTTCATTTTGTTGATATCAGTGAAATTGTTTCTTTTCACAAGACAATCTATAAGATTTAATATAAGACAGGCAACCTGTTTGAAGGACGAAGTCCTAAAATTTCAATAATACGATGATCCGTACAAGTTATTATCTTTTATTTTGAATGAATTTTGTAGCCGATTTGCTATGGCTGTTCCATTCATTTTACCTACTGTACGCCGCTCTTCCGTCGGGAGTTTCGTAGAAAGAATTTTTTTTATTATAATTTTATTTCAAGTTTATTTCGATTTTACATAGTTTAAATAGTTAAAGAATTGGGAATTTTTCATTGAAATAAATTTCTTTTGCGTTTCTAAATTATTTATTGATCTATTTTTTAAACTTCCGATGAACAGATATTTGGCTATAATATAGAAGGAAAAATCGGACAGCCTACCGTTAAAAGGACTTCGTCCTTTATAACATTGGAATAAGTATTGTATATATTTATGATGATGTGAGAATAAAATCAATCTAATGCAAAATATTTCATTAACACTGTAAGTGGAATCAATACCATATATCTCATTATTTTAATTAGTCGAATACTAATAAATCAACAGTAAACCGGTCATAAAGGTCTGAAGTATATTTGTCTTGATGAATATAGACAGCAGTGGTATTCATGAGAGCAATATTATATTAATTTGTTGAAAATAAACGTTAGAGAATACCGAAGGGACAATCAAGAATGGACAATGCAAAGATACTGGCAACATAGAGTGCACAAGACGAAGACAACTGAAGTATATTTGTCTTGATGACTATAGACAGCAGTGTTATGCATGAGAGCAATATTATATTAATTTGTTGAAAATAAGCGTTAGAGAATACCGAAGGGACAATCAAGAATGGACAATGCAAAGATACTGGCAACATAGAGTGCACAAGACGAAGACAAACAAAGCAAACAAAAACACAACACAATATGTGTTGGACACGACTATGCGCAAACAAGCACAAATAACGTAAATAAGACATGAACTCTCCTACAAACTTTGAAATTTAGACAAATGATATAACATATATGCATACAACATGATGTTGATTCTTTGGAGATCCAATTATCAAGAGAAGGTTGGATCCCATTAAATAGTTTACTTTATTTGTTGTTCCTGTCCCAAGTCAGGATTTGGATTTCATACGTCATGTGTGATGGTCTTGTTTATGTTAAATGACTTGAGGTGAGAGGTGGTTGTTCGTTTTGTTGTTATTAGTGGAATTGATAACCATTACTGTTTAATGAGGTACCATACACTACAGGGAGATAACTCTTTAAAATCAGTTGAACGTTTTGATCATATGATGTTTGTATGCAGATTTCAAGCACCTCGGTGATCAAAACCACAGAGAGAAAAGCTGCTATGTGGCTAGTGAATTTATAGGTCTGAGTCTGTTGGTTAGAATTTGTTAAAATTTTGATATTTATTACAGTGGATATATTCAAACACACTGCAAAAAAAATAAGAAAATTAAACAAGCAGATCAAATTTTACCTGAAGTGTATGGTACCACCTTAAATTTTCTTTTTTATAATAAAGACATACAAACGTTCAAAAACCATTAAACAAAAGTAAATACTGTCGGAACTCGTTGTGCTGAAGTCGAAGGAATCGAACTCTGTTTTTCGAACGGCCCGAGTACTCTAGTACTCCATAATAATTGTTAATAATAGTTACAACGCAATTGTACTACTAACTGAAAAAGGAGGTGGTTTCATTTAATAAATAACAAGTTGTAAAATCGTTAACGAAAAAAGTACAAAGGTGCCACACGTGGAACAGGAACGGCTTACCATTCCAGAACACTTGAGTTCACCTCCGGTTTTAGTCGGGTTCGTGTTGCTCGATCTTTAGCTTTCTGATAAGTAGATCGTTGTTTATCTATTTGGTCATTGTCTTTACTGTCATTCTTCAATTTACGGTTCTGATTATCTCTTTGGTATCTTTAATCTTTTCTTACAAAGATGTAAAATGTGTTTATCTGTTGAAAGCGAAGTATGGTTTCACACTATCAAATGTACCTCAAGTGGCAATCCATATATATTTTGAAATTAGTTGAAATTGGTACTTTACTTTTTCAAAAGTGCCACTATCGCACGTATTTTATCACAATAATCTAGAACTGAAATGATTCTACCTGAGATATATCTAACCATAGCCAATTTTGGCTTTCCTGTTTAGGCCTTTTAGTATGCTTGTTCCCAACGACTTTTAACTTATTTGGTTTTTCACTCTTTTAACTATGAGCTACTGAATGATGAATGTTATTCTAGGAGAGCATCGTCAGCATTAAATGTAATATATACATTTTATTACTGGACTGTTGCCGCTGATTTGTGTTTTTGATATATGCAACTTTGAATTGAAATAGCAAATAATATATTTATGTTAAACAACGAACGTCTCGCGAACCACATTAGCTCAACTATGGGCAATATACAATGACTAGAAAGGAATTTCAAATTGAGGTTTGAAAATCAACATGTTTGCAAAATTCTTGTTTAAAACATTTATGGATTCTGTCCGCACATTTTCATAGATATATGAGTAATTACTTAAAATAAACATTAATTTTACCCTAATGGACGTAATTACGGTATTTGTTAGGCAGTTCATTGTAATAAACAGAATATCAATCAAAATTAAAAGCTTTTAAGCTTCAAACAAATATGGATCCCCGGTGGTCAAAGCTTGTGATCTCATCTTGGTTTATATAACCGTTATTGTGTAGTCAAATATGCGCTTTGTATCCAGAATCATATTGCATCATATATTTTCGGTATACAACGCTATCTCTAAGACAACGTGTTTGGATAACTCAATAGAATAAAACAAAAAATACTACACTGGCGGAACAGTTCGAAAATCAAATAGAAAAATCGTGGAAAGAGGAAAAATCGATATCCCTAATAGGAAAGTTGATCCGAATGTAGATTATAGTATTAATTCATAATATAAAACCATTATTATTTTTAATTGGATCCAAATATGTGTGTCGGATTGCCTTTTTGTATTCTAAGTGCAAAAATTTATTCCATTTAGTTATTTTGTTTTACATATTTAATGATAACACAATCTCACTTATTGATTTCGTTCTACAATTCTGCGTTTGTTAAAAAAAAATGGATTACGATATGAATGTATGCTTAATAGTTTTAAAAAGTCTTTATGGTCTTCGAAAATATAACAAATGTCTGTTCTTTCATTGATTGCGTTATAGTAGATTGATATTTGATTGAATGTTGTCTAACGTCAAGTGAGCCGAGGGGCCCGGATGGCTCAATGAGTTAGGTCGTTGGATCTAGCAACTCATACAAGCCTATCACCAATACGGCGTGTGTTCGCGCCCGGCTTTGTAAATTACAAAAAAAGGTGCACTCGACTCGCAGCCCCAAGTGATAAAGTTTACCAGTTGCTTGCCCATGATCGGTGGTTCTCTCCGGGTACTCCAGCTTCCTCCACCACTAAAATTGGTCGCCATGATATAGCTGAAATATTGTTGAAAGTGGCGTTAAGACACCAAAAATCAAAATCAAATCAAGTGAGCCGTATTACATATTCAGAGTTACGGTGACAGTAGCAACACAATGGATCGTCTAAATCAGATCAGGATTCTGCAAAAATACTGAAGATATGTTAGTGTACATACAATCAAGGTCCTTCTCCTCGTGCAATAGCATCAAAACATTTGAATTCTCAACCCTCACTTAAAAACTAATATAGATTAACCAAATCATTGTAAATGTGTTTCATAAAAAAGAATGGCCAACATAGATACAAATCCCTTGTTGTATTTTGGTGAAGCGACAAAAACAAATATGAAACTCGCTGAATCTTACAAATCTTACATCATCACAATACTTTGTTGTTTTATTGATAGCATATTTGTTATGTTTGGTGAATATGATTTTTCGGCATTCCTATGGGTAACAACTGTGTTCCTCCGCTCGCCTACTCGTTCGTTTATTAGTATGAGTGACGATTGTGACCTCGAGTCATACCACATAGTGGATGCTGTGCAAAACCTTTATCATGCTTTTATTCCCTGGGGGTTTCATCACCATTGAGTGGGGGAGTGGTTCTTTTTGATTAGGCGCAGATGCGCCTTTTTCCAGTTTTACCAAGGCGAGAACAATTTTTTCATGACGATATTATTTTTACTTTGTGCTAGACAAATACGCGTTTGTATGCAATTTTTATTGTTATAACCATACTGAAAACAAACAATAGTCATGTCGTTTTACCCCACCAGGAATCGAAGCCAAGAATATAATATTCGAGGCGATCATGATAGTCGTTGAACCACAGACTTTGTTTTTGTCAAATTCTAGATATCTATAACATATATATTAAATCTCCCTAACGCTAGAAAAATATCATGAAAAGATAAGTGTGAAGATATCAGAAGCCGTCAATTGAAGAAGGTCAGACATCACAATGGCTAAAAGAAAAAGGACAAAAAGACCAACAACGATCTATAAAACATTACACAGAAAACTAAAGATCGAACCCCACTAAGCACAGACAATAGACATGTTCCTTTTTTTTTTACGAAAGATGTCGGCAAACATAAGCACAGACCAGGGATTTTTAAATAAATAGTTTTGACCGCTTTATATGGCAGCATCTCCAACGAATTAAATAAAGTTAAACGAAGTTTTGTGAAAGTAAGCTGACTTTTCATTATCTAAATATAACTTATTAATACGACAAATGCTACGTTTTAATTTCAAAGGAACAGAAACATTACAAACATAAACTTTAATAAATAAATGAGTTTCTGTATGTTGATTATCAGGTTCTGTTTCATTTGATAGGTATTTTGCCTTTGTCTCATATATAGTGATAACTGTACTGGATACAGGACCAATAATCCTAAGAGTCGCCGTTGCGTGGATCGCTTTAATTATGCATGTAGTTGAATTTTCATCTAACTTTATAAACAGTGCCTAGCATTATGAATTTTGTTCTATTTCCGTCCATGGGGAAATTATCTGACATACCAATGCATGTATATGATCAATTTTATAAAGAGCTTTTGACGGGTTGGTGGTTTTATGCTACGGGTAGCACTCATGATCGAGGATATGATATCCATTTCCAAACAACTGCTCTCTGTCCTGTGTGTTGATTGGGGGAGGGTCATATGTCATTTTGTGTTATATTTCATTTATGTTACTTTGGCTATTTTTCATTTTAGCAACATCTAATTGGTATTTGGTCTTTATATTAGGCCCGAAATTTCAACTGTCACGAATTACATAAATTTACCGTCTATCGCAAGACATTTCTAGTAAGCTATGATGATAAGCTTACCATTCCTAACAGTATTAAACCGTTTAGCCTCCTCTAAAACAAATTAAAATGAAATAATTATCTATCGATTGTTTGATCATATAAAGGATGGGTGTTCAATACATTTGTAGAACATTGTTTATATAGGATTGTGATACTGATAAGTTGTTGTCTGGAGTATCATGGAGTGTAATCTACTTCACACGTTATCGCATTGTCTTGAAAATGATTTATTAAATTCCGCAGTATAACAACAGGATAAGATACCAGATGGGTGGTCAAAAACGGTGCGCTGAAAAAGGAAAGACAATCCAACTATTTTACCTATTTTGTTCCAGTATTGTTATAAAAACTGTTATAGTGACAGCCGGAACCTTTGAGCCGTAATGAAAGTGGGAGGTTTGGCGCTTTAAAATCTGATTCAACCCATCATTTCTTTAGAAATGCCTGTACCAAGTCAGGGTCATTACGGTTTTCACAGTTTTCCGGTTGTTGACTGATTTGGTCTGTTTATATACTTATGAGTTTTGACTTTCCCTTTGTAAGATTGTTCGGTGTTCGGTAATTTTGTTATTACCCTTATTAAGGCCAAGTGAAAAAGGCAAAAGGACAATGATCGACAGAACACTACACAGAAAACTAAAGATTGAGCAACACGCACCCCACAAATAACAGGGGAGTGAACTCAGTTGATCCTTTAAGACAATGCTTTCCTGCTCCACTTCTGGCAGCCGTCATGTTGCTATTGTTACAAACCTGGCGATGAGCTATGAATAAGGAATGGACGCATTGTGTTTACGACGAACGGAACATATTTGTTGCAAATTGTGACACAGATATTCCGTAACGGCTAGCCAAGTCATAGTAGCGACAGTAAAACTTCCGAAGTGTTGAGTTCCACTGAACCACTTAATGCTGTTCGATTATACACCATGCACACTGACCATTCCAACTCAACCTATGACCAACGTATCCTTGTTTGGGTAGCTATTGTGTCAACAGATGTCCAGAAAACCACGGGACTGGGCGCAAAAAGCACTAGAATAATGTTTAAGTTGAGAAATGTAAACTCCATACGCTAGTGCTAGTGGAATATTGCTACTGATGAATGGGAAGTTGACTATTTGGAAAATGACGTCATCATGTTTAACGTAGAGTTTTGATCTTAATTTGCCTCCATTGCCGATTTCAAAGCGAAAGTCACTGCAAGAAATCCGTAATACCTTACTACATGTCAATTTGGATGAGGATAGGCACCGAAGCGATATTTTGTGTTCAGATAATGCAATATATGTAATATCAAATATACATCTCAACAGATGAATGTGTTTTGATATGTTATTACTAGTTTTACTTTTTCGTCTTTCCTTTTAATTAAGTATAATAGTCCTCCAGTTGTTTTTGTGCACTAAGATGTCCATATTCTATTTTCAATTAAAAAAAAGGACTTGTAGCCCTACAATATGTACACTGTTTCTGCTACCCAATTAACAATGTTGCCATACTGGACACTAAGATGTCCATATTCTATTTTCAATTAAAAAAAAAGGACTTGTAGCCCTACAATATGTACACTGTTTCTACTACCCAATTAACAATGTTGCCATACTGGACACTAAGATGTCCATATTCTATTTTCAATTTAAAAAAAAGGACTTGTAGCCCTACAATATGTACACTGTTTCTGCTACCCAATTAACAATGTTGCCATACTGGACACTAAGATGTCCATATGCTATTTTCAATATAAAAAAAGGACTTGTAACCCTACAATATGTACACTGTTTCTGCTACCCAATTAACAATGTTGCCATACTGGACACTAAGATGTCCATATTCTATTTTCAATTAAAAAAAAATGACTTGTAGCCCTACAATATGTACACTGTTTCTGCTACCCAATTAACAATGTTGCCATACTGGACACTAAGATGTCCATATGCTATTTTCAAATTAAAAAAAAAGGACTTGTAGCCCTACAATATGTACACTGTTTCTGCTACCCAATTAACAATATTACCATACTGTTACGGAATATCTGATAACTAAAAGATGCCACCATCCAATTGCCTTCGAGTGATATTTAAAATTGATATTACTGCAGCGAAACCTTAATTGGTAAAAACATGTTTGATAGGACAAATATTAGTTGCAAAATCATTTAGATCCATATTTATCATATTTTGTTTTATCAATTGATAATTAAGCTTGACAATTTACTATATTTATGTAGCTAAATTCGTCATGCAGTGTTAAGCATAAAAGGTGCAGATTTAGTGTTGTATAAAAGTGCATTTATTTCATCGGAATATGTGAGATTGTGTTCAGTTTCCTACCCCAAGGTACGTTTTAAACATCAATAATTTATTTATCAGTATACTAATTCGTCTTGTTTTCTATACTTTCTTTGAATGTTAGGCTATGCTATAGTTAAATGGTGTACGACATATGTCATGTATGTAAAATGAACAAAAATTCAGTGTGTATCGTACGTTCATGAAAAAAAGCTTAAATAGTAAAACGAAAATAACAACCTCCTCTATCTCAAACCATGGAACACAAAAAGGCCACGACGTGTGGAAATCCAGGTTAAGAATTAGGACAAGTGTTATCTTTTTTTCATATTTTGCATTCCAATTATTTGTTTACACGAATATCTCAATTGACGTTCGTATGGCGTCATCATATCACATAATACTGAACACATTAAAAATAAAGAGCATCAAGGTTACTGGATAATGTGTAAGAACACTTGACAAGCATAATTCTGCTTGAAGTGGGCACATAATCAAAAGGAAATATATTAACTTTAAGAATATGTCGTCAACGGGATCAATGTCGATTAAGTTGAAATATGGCAAGGTTAAATCAATCACAACAAACATTTCGATACCGTAAACTATATATAGCTGGTACAACTTAACCAGGATGTTAATTGACCAAAATTGTGAATGCTTTCACACACAAAAAATCTGTGGTTGAAATTTTCACACCCTTCGACACTTTCATCTCTTTGTGCTATGTGCTTAGCGGAGAAGCCACATATTCCAATTTTATGGTCTTTGATTTGATTCGACCGGGGATCAAACCCACGATCTACCACACTCGAGGCGAGCACGTTAACCATTACATCAGCGATGTGATAATATGAAAATAATATGCTTGTATTATATACTAATGCATATGCATCGGGCATATCCTTATTAAGAACTTTGTGATATATACTAATTACAGTCATTATACGATTAACATCTAATATTAAAAGATGTTATGATGTTATTTATATTTGTTTTATTGTCGTAATGCAATAGTATTAATTAAACAATCGTGTAGGGTAATTTATTGCATGAATTCAATCATTATTATTTAGATTTTAGATTTTCATTAAGACTATAAAACTGATGTTTGCTTTCTATTTATGCCTAAGGCACATTAACTTTGTTAATGAGATCTGCTGTATCTATAGCAGTGGCGGATTCAATGGGGGGACTTTGGGGGCTTCAGCACTCCACCCCCCACCCCCGTCGAATAAGTCAAGCACATATATTAACATACGCTTTCCAAGGCTAGTTAACGTCACGATATGGCTTTTAATCGAATTGTTTCGAACTGTGTGATGAAAGTAAAAGAAAATAGAAATTAATTTCTTTGTATTGAATTAATCTTCAAAGAGGTAATTATAAGTAATTATGCTAAATCAAATTTTCAAGTTTATTTGAAGTTTTTATGAATGTATTGTCAAAATACCAATTAATCAGGTATTGTCTTAAACCGTTATATAAACATGTCTAGTGTCACAATTTCATATAGGTATAACCATCAACACCTGTAAATTGAGGCTCTTTCAAGGAAATTCTTTTTTAAATATTATTTATTTTTACAAGAAAATTAAAGGCAAATGTTGCTGTATTACAAAAAGAAAAAACAACAAAAAAACACGAGTTTCCGCTTTGAAAATATATGAATACAGCATATTTTAAACTTTAAATGAACATATAAATAGATATGAAATAATTAAAATTAATTAGAAATAAAATAGACTTAAATTAGATTTTTTTCCCTGCTATTGTTCAAATCCTTGACCGGATTTTAAGTTAGGGGGCGCACTTAAAAAAATATCACCGAGCGGAGGGAGGCGCGAAAATTTTTACTATGAGCTACTGAGTGATGAATGCTATTCCAGAAGAGTATCGTCAGCATTAAATGTAATATATACATTTTATTACTGGACTGTTGCCGCTGATTTGTGTTTTTGATATATGCAACATTGAACTGAAATAGCAAATAATATATTTATGTTAAACAACGAACTTCTCGCGAACCACATTAGCTCAACTATGGGCAATATACAATGACTAGAAAGGAATTTCAAATTGAGGTTTGAAAATCAACATGTTTGCAAAATTCTTGTTTAAAACGTTTATGGATTCTGTCCGCACATTTTCATAGATATATGAGTAATTACTTAAAATAAACATTCATTTTACCCTAATGGACGTAATTACGGTATATGTTAGGCAGTTCATTGTAATAAACAGAATATCAATCAAAATTAAAAGCCTTTAAACTTCAAACAAATATGGATCCCCGGTGGTCAAAGCTTGTGATCTCATCTTGGTTTACATAACCGCCATTGTGTAGTCAAATATGCGCTTTGTATCCAGAATCATATTGCATCATATATATTTGGTATACAACGCTATCTCTAAGACAACGTGTTTGGATAACTCAATAGAATAAAACAAAAAATACTACACTGGCGGAACAGTTCGAAAATCAAATAGAAAAATCGTGGAAAGAGGAAAAATCGATACCCCTCATAGGAAAGTTGATCCGAATGTAGATTATAGTATTAATTCATAATATAAAACCATTATTATTTTTAATTGGGTCCAAATATGTGTGTCGGGTTGCCTTTTTGTATTCTAAGTGCAAAAATAGATTCCATTTAGTTATTTTGTTTTACATATTTAATGATAACACAATCTCACTTATTGATTTCGTTCTACAATTCTGCGTTTGTTAAAAAAATGGATTACGATATGAATGTATGCTTAATAGTTTTAAAAAGCCTTCATGGTCTTCGAAAATATAACAAATGTCTGTTCTTTCATTGTTTGTGTTATAGTAGATTGATATTTGATTGAATGTTGTCTAACGTCAAGTGAGCCGAGGGGCCCGGGTGGCTCAATGAGTTAGGTCGTTGGATCTAGCAACTCATACAAGCCTATCACCAATACGGCGTGTGTTCGCGCCCGGCTTTGTAAATTACAAAAAAGGTGCACTCGAATCGCAGCCCCAAGTGATAAAGTTTACCAGTTGCTTGCCCATGATCGGTGGTTCTCTCCGGGTACTCCAGCCTCCTCCACCACTAAAATTGGTCGCCATGATATAGCTGAAATATTGTTGAAAGTGGCGTTAAAACACCAAAAATCAAAATCAAATCAAGTGAGCCGTATTACATATTCAGAGTTACGGTGACAGTAGCAACACAATGGGTCGTCTAAATCAGATCAGGATTCTGCAAAAATACTGAAGATATGTTAGTGTACATACAATCAAGGTCCTTCTCCTCGTGCAATAGCATCAAAACATTTGAATTCTCAACCCTCACTTAAAAACTAATATAGATTAACCAAATCATTGTAAATGTGTTTCATAAAAAAGAATGGCCAACATAGATACAAATCCCTTGTTGTATTTTGGTGAAACGACAAAAAAAAATATGAAACTCGCTGAATCTTACAAATCTTACATCATCACAATACTTTGTTGTTTTATTGATAGCATATTTGTTATGTTTGGTGAATATGATTTTTCGGCATTCCTATGGGTAACAACTGTGTTCCTCCGCTCGCCTACTCGTTCGTTTATTAGTATGAGTGACGATTGTGACTTCGAGTCATACCACATAGCGGATGCTGTGCAAAACCTTTATCATACTTTTATTCCCTGGGGGTTTCATCACCATTGAGTGGGGGAGTGGTTCTTTTTGATTAGGCGCAGATGCGCCTTTTTCCAGTTTTACCAAGGCGAGAACAATTTTTTCATGACGATATTATTTTTACTTTGTGCTAGACAAATATGCGTTTGTATGCAATTTTTATTGTTATAACCATACTGAAAACAAACAATAGTCATGTCGTTTTACCCCACCAGGAATCGAACCCAAGAATATAATATTCGAGGCGATCATGATAGTCGTTGAACCACAGACTTTGTTTTTGTCAAATTCTAGATATCTATAGCATATATAATAAATCTCCCTAACGCTAGAAAAATATCATGAAAAGAAAAGTGTGAAGATATCAGAAGCCGTCAATTGAAGAAGGTCAGACATCACAATGGCTAAAAGAAAAAGGACAAAAAGACCAACAACGATCTATAAAACATTACACAGAAAACTAAAGATCGAACCCTACTAAGTACAGACAATAGACATGTTCCATTTTTTTCTACGAAAGATGTCGGCAAACATAAGCACAGACCAGGGATTTTTAAATAAATAGTTTTGACCGCTTTATATGGCAGCATCTCCAACGAATTAAAAAAAGTTAAAGAAAGTTTTGTGAAAGTAAACTGACTTTTCATTATCTAAATATAACTTATTAATACGACAAATGCAACGTTTTAATTTCAAATGAACAGAAACATTACAAACATAAACTTTAATAAATAAATGAGTTTCTGTATGTTGATTATCAGGTTCTGTTTCATTTGATAGGTATTTTGCCTTTGTCTCATATATAGTGATAACTGTACTGGATACAGGACCAATAATCCTAAGAGTCGCCGTTGCGTGGATCGCTTTAATTATGCATGTAGTTGAATTTTCATCTAACTTTATAAACAGTGCCTAGCATTATGAATTTTGTTCTATTTCCGTCCATGGGGAAATTATCTGACATACCAATACATGTATATGATCAATTTTATAAAGAACTTTTGACGGGTTGGTGGTTTTATGCTACGGGTAGCACTCATGATCGAGGATATGATATCCATTTCCAAACAACTGCTCTCTGTCCTGTGTGTTGATTGGGGTCGGTTATATGTCATTTTGTGTTATATTTCATTTATGTTACTTTGGCTATTTGGACTACGATTTTTCATTTTAGCAACATCTAATTGGTATTTGGTCTTTATATTAGGCCCGAAATTGCAACTGTCACGAATTACATAAATTTACCGTCTATCGCAAGACAATTCTAGTAAGCTATGATGATAAGCTTGCCATTCCTAACAGTATTAAACCGTTTAGCCTCCTCTAAAACAAATTAAAATGAAATAATTATCTATCGATTGTTTGATCATATAAAGGATGGGTGTTCAATATATTTGTAGAACATTGTTTATATAGGATTGTGATACTGATAAGTTGTTGTCTGGAGTATCATGGAGTGTAATCTACTTCACACGTTATCGCATTGTCTTGAAAATGATTTATTAAATTCCGCAGTATAACAACAGGATAAGATACCAGATGGGTGGTCAAAAACGGTGCGCTGAAAAAGGAAAGACAATCCAACTATTTTACCTATGTTGTTCCAGTATTGTTATAAAAACTGTTATAGTGACAGCCGGAACCTTTGAGCCGTAATGAAAGTGGGAGGTTTGGCGCTTTAAAATCTGATTCAACCCATCATTTCTTTAGAAATGCCTGTACCAAGTCAGGGTCATTACGGTTTTCACAGTTTTCCGGTTGTTGACTGATTTGGTCTGTTTATATACTTATGAGTTTTGACTTTCCCTTTGTAAGATTGTTCGGTGTTCGGTAATTTTGTTATTACCCTTATTAAGGCCAAGTGAAAAAGGCAAAAGGACAAACAATGATCGACAGAACACTACACAGAAAACTAAAGATTGAGCAACACGCACCCCACAAATAACAGGGGAGTGAACTCAGTTGATCCTTTAAGACAATGCTTTCCTGCTCCACTTCTGGCAGCCGTCATGTTGCTATTGTTACAAACCTGGCGATGAGCTATGAATAAGGAATGGACGCATTGTGTTTACGACGAACGGAACATATTTGTTGCAAATTGTGACACAGATATTCCGTAACGGCTAGCCAAGTCATAGTAGCGACAGTAAAACTTCCGAAGTGTTGAGTTCCACTTAACCACTTAATGCTGTTCGATTATACACCATGCACACTGACCATTCCAACTCAATCTATGACCAACGTATCCTTGTTTGGGTAGCTTTTGTGTCAACAGATGTCCAGAAAACCACGGGACTGGGCGCAAAAAGCACTAGAATAATGTTTAAGTTGAGAAATGTAAACTCCATACGTTAGTGCTAGTGGAATATTGCTACTGATGAATGGGAAGTTGACTATTTGGAAAATGACGTCATCATGTTTAGCGTAGAGTTTTGATCTTAATTTGCCTCCATTGCCGATTTCAAAGCGAAAGTCACTGTAAGAAATCCGTACTACCTTACTACATGTTAATTTGGATGAGGATAGGCACCGAAGCGATATTTTGTGTTCAGATAATGCAATATATGTAATATCAAATATACATCTCAACAGATGAATGTGTTTTGATATGTTGTTAATAATTTTACTTTTTCGTCTTTCCTTTTAATTAAGTATAATAGTCCTCCAGTTGTTTGTGTGCACTAAGATGTCCATATTCTATTTTCAATTAAAAAAAAGGACTTGTAGCCCTACAATATGTACACTGTTTCTGCTACCCATTTAACAATGTTGCCATACTGGACACTAAGATGTCCATATGCTATTTTCAAATTAAAAAAAAAGGACTTGTAGCCCTACAATATGTACACTGTTTCTGCTACCCAATTAACAATGTTGCCATACTGGACACTAAGATGTCCATATGCTATTTTCAAATTAAAAAAAAAGGACTTGTAGCCCTACAATATGTACACTGTTTCTGCTACCCAATTAACAATGTTGCCATACTGGACACTAAGATGTCCATATGCTATTTTCAAATTAAAAAAAAAGGACTTGTAGCCCTACAATATGTACACTGTTTCTGCTACCCAATTAACAATGTTGCCATACTGGACACTAAGATGTCCATATGCTATTTTCAAATTAAAAAAAAAGGACTTGTAGCCCTACAATATGTACACTGTTTCTGCTACCCAATTAACAATGTTGCCATACTGGACACTAAGATGTCCATATGCTATTTTCAAATTAAAAAAAAAGGACTTGTAGCCCTACAATATGTACACTGTTTCTGCTACCCAATTAACAATGTTGCCATACTGGACACTAAGATGTCCATATTCTATTTTCAATTAAAAAAAAGGACTTGTAGCCCTACAATATGTACACTGTTTCTGCTACCCAATTAACAATGTTGCCATACTGGACACTAAGATGTCCATATGCTATTTTCAAATTAAAAAAAAAGGACTTGTAGCCCTACAATATGTACACTGTTTCTGCTACCCAATTAACAATGTTGCCATACTGGACACTAAGATGTCCATATTCTATTTTCAATTAAAAAAAAGGACTTGTAGCCCTACAATATGTACACTGTTTCTGCTACCCAATTAACAATGTTGCCATACTGGACACTAAGATGTCCATATTCTATTTTCAATTAAAAAAAGGACTTGTAGCCCTACAATATGTACACTGTTTCTGCTACCCAATTAACAATGTTGCCATACTGGACACTAAGATGTCCATATTCTATTTTCAATTAAAAAAAGGACTTGTAGCCCTACAATATGTACACTGTTTCTGCTACCCAATTAACAATGTTGCCATACTGGACACTAAGATGTCCATATTCTATTTTCAATTAAAAAAAAGGACTTGTAGCCCTACAATATGTACACTGTTTCTGCTACCCAATTAACAATGTTGCCATACTGGACACTAAGATGTCCATATTCTATTTTCAATTAAAAAAAAGGACTTGTAGCCCTACAATATGTACACTGTTTCTGCTACCCAATTAATAATGTTGCCATACTGGACACTAAGATGTCCATATGCTATTTTCAATATAAAAAAAAAGGACTTGTAGCCCTACAATATGTACACTGTTTCTGCTACCCAATTAACAATGTTGCCATACTGGACACTAAGATGTCCATATTCTATTTTCAATTAAAAAAAAGGACTTGTAGCCCTACAATATGTACACTGTTTCTGTTACCCAATTAACAATGTTGCCATACTGGACACTAAGATGTCCATATGCTATTTTCAAATTTAAAAAAAAGGACTTGTAGCCCTACAATATGTACACTGTTTCTGCTACCCAATTAACAATGTTGCCATACTGTTACGGAATATCTGATAACTAAAAGATGCCACCATCCAATTGCCTTCGAGTGATATTTAAAATTGATATTACTGCAGCGAAACCTTAATTAGTAAAAACATGTTTGATACGACAAATATTAGTTGCAAAATCATTTAGATCCATATTTATCATATTTTGTTTCATCAATTTATAATTAAGCTTGACAATTTACTATATTTATGTAGCTAAATTCGTCATGCAGTGCTAAACATAAAAGGTGTAGATTTAGTGTTATATAAAAGTGCATCTATTTCATCGGAATATGTGAGATTGTGTTCAGTTTCTTACCCCAAGGTACGTTTTAAACATCAATAATGTATTTATCAGTATACTAATTCGTCTTGCTTTCTATACTTTCTTTGAATGTTAGGCTATGCTATAGTTAAATGGTGTACGACATATGTCATGTATGTAAAATGAACAAAAATTCAGTGTGTATCGTACGTTCATGAAAAAAAGTTTAAATAGTAAAACGAAAATAACAACCTCCTCTATCTCAAACCATGGAACACAAAAAGGCCACGACATGTGGAAATCCAGGTTAAGAATTGGGACAAGTGTTATCTTTCTTACATATTTTGCATTCCAATTATTTGTTTACACGAATATCTCAATTGACGTTCGTATGGCGTCATCATATCACATAATACTGAACACATTAAAAATAAAGAGCATCAAGGTTATTGGATAATGTGTAAGAACACTTGACAAGCATAATTCTGCTTGAAGTGGGCACATAATCAAAAGGAAATATATTAACTTTAAGAATATGTCGTCAACGGGATCAATGTCGATTAAGTTGAAATATGCCAAGGTTAAATCAATCGCAACAAACATTTCGATATCGTAAACTATATATAGCTGGTACAACTTAACCAGGATGTTAATTGACCAAAATTGTGAATGCTTTCACACACAAAAAATCTGTGGTTGAAATTTTCACACTCTTCGACACTTTCATCTCTTTGTGCTATGTGCTTAGCGGAGAAGCCACATATTCCAATTTTATGGTCTTTGATTTGATTCGACCGGGGGAGATCAAACCCACGATCTACCACACTCGAGGCGAGCACGTTAACCATTACATCAGCGATGTGATAATATGAAAACATTATGCTTGTATTATATACTAATGAATATGCATCGGGCATATCCTTATTAAGAACTACGTGATATATACTAATTACAGTCATTATACGATTAACATCTAATATTAAAAGATGTTATGATGTTATTTATATTTGTTTTATTGTCGTAATGCAATAGTATTAATTAAACAATCGTGTAGGGTAATTTATTGCATGAATTCAATCATTATTATTTGGATTTTGGATTGACATTAAGACTATAAAACTGATGTTTGCTTTTTATTTATGCCTAAGGCACATTAACTTTGTTAATGAGATCTGTTGTATCTATAGCAGTGGCGGATTCAAGGGGGGGGGGGGGGGGGGGGGGCTTTGGGGGCTTCAGCACCCCACCCCCGTCGAATAAGTCAAGCACATATATTAACATACGCTTTTCAAGGCTAGTTAACGTCACGATATGGCTTTTAATCAAATGGTTTCGATCTGTGTGATGAAAGTAAAAGAAAATAGAAATTAATTTCTTTGTATTGAATTAATCTTCAAAGAGGTAATTATAAGTAATTATGCTAAATCAAATTTTCAAGTTTATTTGAAGTTTTTATGAATGTATTGTCAAAATACCAATTAATCAGGTATTGTCTTAAACTGTTATATAAACATGTCTAGTGTCACAATTTCATATAGGTATTACCATCAACACCTGTAAATTGAGGCTCTTTCAAGGAAATTCTTTTTTAAATATTATTTATTTTTACAAGAAAATTAAAGGCAAATGTTGCTGTATTACAAAAAAAAAAACAAAAAAAAACACGAGTTTCCGTTTTGAAAATATATGAATACAGCATATTTTAAACTCTTAAATGAACATATAAAATAGATATGAAATAATTAAAATTAATTAGAAATAAAATAGACTTAAATTAGATTTTTTCCCTGCTATTGTTCAAATCCTTGACAGGGGCGGATCCAGGATTTCAAGTTAGAGGACGCACTTAAATAAAAATATTGCCGAGCGGAGGGAGGCGCGAAAATTTTTGGGATATTTCGTGTGCCAAAATCATGATTTTACGCCAAAAAATCATATTTTTCCAATTTTAGGGGGGGGGGCGCCGGGTGCCCGCCCCTGCTTGACCACTTTACAAAACTGCCAAAACACACATACACCAGACCAGAAGAAGCTGATGTAACTTCTTTGTTGAATTCCATAATAAAAATGTAAACGATCGTAAAGTGTTATTATGCAAACAATGAAAAAATCAAAGACGGCTGTAAATAGATATAAACCAGATCACCTTGTAATCACAAAGTCTCATACTAAAAACAATGCTTATGTAAAGAACCATCAGAGACCAATCAGCGATACCTCAACTTTTACTTTCAAGACTATGCTAACTCATTTAAGATTTTGAACGTTGTTTTAGACCAATGGGTACAATAATAGACATACTTTGATGATGGTTTAATATTAAAGCTTTAGAGTTTATAGTAAATCTGACTGCAAGTTATTCTAAAGGGGAATATCAGAAAAATAAGTAAAAAACGACCAAATATAGTTTAAATTCTTGAAATATGAAGCTTAAATCCAAATATATAATCAAATATATAGAGCAATAAATACAAAATTGGACAATACTAAGTAATGGATGACATAATATGAAATATTGTCTAAGTTTTGAACTGATGAAGGTTCTCATGATTAAATCCACAAAGCTACCAAGCATGTCACCAGGTGACGGATAGCGGATGCTCTCTCGATGGGGGGGGGGGTCGTCAGGTTATAGTAGGGATAGTCTACTCGTGGATCATGTCTGGTGCCGTGGCTTGAGAGAGTGTCACGCTCCTTGAACGTCAAATGCTATTTCTCCGTCCCAGTCTAACCCCCCTCCCCCCCCCCCTCTTTTTTCCAGTAGCAGTCACATTTTCCCCCCTCATATTTGTCTCATTTCTATATCATTTGTAAATATCATTGAATTTGTTGTTTTCGTCGTGAATATCCATGACATAATATTGCCATTTAACGTTAATATAATATTTAAACATTTGTATTACAAAATGTATATTTAAACAAATTAGAAACGGAGTCAAAATTGATTTTAAATTAACCTATTAAACTATATGTATGTTTGAATCAAACACTTAAGTCTTACAATTCATGTTTGCTGACAGCATGACAGTGTAATGCTGCCGAATAAACAAATACACATTGATAGTTGTATGTATAGATTAAATGGTTAGCAAATAATTAAAACAAATAATTAAAATAGACATTTATTCTTAAGAAATCTAGCATTCAACCCACCATTTCTTTAGAAATGCCTGTACCAGGTCAGGGTCATTACGGTTTTCACAGTTTTCCGGTTGTTGACTGATTTTGTCTGTTTATATACTTATGAGTTTTGACTTTCCCTTTCTAAGATTGTTCGGAGTTCGGTAATTTTGTTATTACCCTTATTAGATTACGCAACATAAATATATATCATTTTATCGATCCTATACTCTCATTTGTTTGCCTTAATTGTGAAAGTTACTTCGGATGGTTTCGTAAAATAGTGATTAAAAATAAATCAGATAAAAATTACATGTTTCACGTGACCTTTAGAATGTTTTTTCTTCATCTGGTTATCCACTAGCATCTTCAAACACCATATATCAGGTCGTCTTTGGAAGGTTTTCATTCACATCGGAAGTTCCCGAATCTTCCATGTTTTAGAAATGTTACCGTTGGCTCTTTGCATTAACAACAAAACGATCCAACAAACATAAACTTTAAACTACATTGTTGTAAAATAGTTTTATTCATCTATGTCATAAAATCGAGAGTTTACAATTATGCGCGCGCAGACTTTGTTTCTATGTTGTTGTTGATTTATATATTTCAAAATCATTTGACCTTCAGATATTTTGACTTTGAGCTTACCTGATGAAGGTTATCCCAGAAACGCGTCGTACGCAATAACTTGATATCTAAATTGAAAAAAAAAAAAACTTAAAGAAGAAAAAAAATATACATCTTTCATTTTTTAGAAATCACATTTAAAACATATAACTGGGTTGTGGCATAGTTAGTAGGTTTAGTATCTTTGTATCATATTTTTGCTTTTTGGATTTGATTTTGATTTATGGTGTTTAACGCCACTTTCAGCAATATTTCAGCTATATCATGGCGACCAGTTTTAGTGGTGGAAGAAGCCAGAGTACCCGGAGAGAACCACCGACCATGGACAAGATACTGGTAAACTTTATCACTTGCGGTTGCGAGTCTAGTCCACCATTTTTTGTAATTTACAAAGTCGGACGCGATCCCACGCCGTATTGATGATATGTTGGTATGAGTTGTTAGGAAATCCAACTACCTAACTCATTGACCCACCCGGGTCCTTGCTTTTTGGATATATTTGTCTTGGCTATAAAAAAAAGATGCAATTAAAGAAAACACGTTTTTTTTTTTAAATATAGCACCCCCTCCCTCCCCAACCCCCCAAAGTATAGCTTCCTGGTATGCTTAAAAATAAAACTGGGAATTCATATAAATTCGTTAGTACCAATTTTCGTGGTTTGCAGAATACATATTTTCGTTGATGCGTAAATTTATGGATTCCAATCTACAAAACAAACATAATTAACAAAAAAAATGTCTGGTATGAATTGTGTAGCTACATATAAGATACATCGTAGCTTAACATATTAATTAAAATATCATTTTATACTTAGGTAATTCATGGTTTTGTTTTAAATCTTTGAAATTGACAGAAATAATATTGTTATTCCTTTTTCCATGCATCAAAAAATAATTTTAGGGAAAATAAGTCTTATATCATTCGATAATATGTCAAAATGAAAAATACATAAAATTCTTATTTATTTTTATTTCGACAACATAATATTTTAACCAATGGGCCTTGGTAGTTGTTGCCATGTTGAAACCAAACGTTTTAATGAATGAAAGTTCCCGAGGGTAAGATTTTAATTTATGGCATCACAGACATCTGTTTGTCTTTGTGAAAACGTGAATCTGTGTACATAATGGCTAGATTATAAAACATTGATATAACAGAAAAAGTTATGACAGATGCTGCTGACAAGATCGTCAAATTTCTCGTGGGTATTTCTGAACATATGATTTAAAAGTATTATTTTATGTGTTCAGTAAAAGAGCTTTAAGAGAGATGTGGAAAGTTTTCCTATAAAAATCCATTTTTACGGATAGAACCAAATATGAAAAAGAATGCAATAAACCGCACAACATATAATAGATTGGATAAGCATGCAACATGGAACTCTAATGCCTGCATTCATTTTGGAAATATTTCGTCGCTATATGAAGACGATATTCAGATTAAATATCCATTCTCCAACATGAAAAGTAAGTAATTATCAAATTTGTCTTTGCTCTTTCTTACTCAAAATAATAAGTGAGATAAGAATAGGCGCAGTCAGACAGAATCCGTAAATTGAAGGACAGACAACACAATGGGCAAAAGAAAAAGATCAAGAGGACAATATACTTGTTAATGCTTCCAAACATTTTAGTCTTGGTGTGCGAAATATCTTTACCAATTGAGTCAGATTTCGTTTTCCGTCATGTCAAGGTGAGCTATCTTTTGTCAGGAGTTCGTGTTGTACTTATGTATGTTAGATGTGTTTTGCTATGTATTGCAATTTGCGCCATCACCACTATTTTCGGGTAAAAACGATGTCCATTGTGCATGACGAGTGTAGTACAAGGAATATAAGATTCCATCTCGTTCGCAGTCTCGCCCACATGAAAATTCATATCCGATCTGTTGTTGTTTTATTTCTAATTTATTTTTAGGTATTTTAACTTTGTCCTGTAATAGTTTTATTTCAGAAGTCAGAATTGCATTGACTGTATATTTTTTGTGATATATAGTCAGTGTCTGAATATTTTGTTGGTTTTATTGGTGGAGCCATTTGTTTTATTGACGGGCATCATTAGTGTTATTGGTGGAGCCATTTGTTTTATTGGCGGGCATCATTAGTTTTATTGGTGGGGCCATTTGTTTTATTGGCGGGCATCATTAGTTTTATTGGTGGAGCCATTTGTTTTATTGGCGGGCATCATTAGTTTTATTGGTGGGGCCATTGGCTTTATTGATGGGCACCATTGGTGTTATTGGTGGGCATCATTGGTTTTGTTGATGGTGCAATAGTTTGATTGGTGGTGCCTGTCTGTTATAATTTTTTTGATTTATTGATTTAATCCATCTTCATGTTTGGTATTTTTAACATTGGTAACAACATATTTGAATTTATTTTTGTATTTGTAAGCATTCATCGCTCTGTTCTCTTTAATTGTCGCGTCGTTAGAATTTTTTTAGTTGTTGATTCTATTGCATTCTTGATTTAAACATTTATTTGGATAAATTGGTTCATATTACAATGTACAAGCTTTTGTATTTATTGCCATGTTTTATCTTACAAAATCATTATTAACATACTCCCTGGCTTTCCTATGCAATTATATTTAAGCTGCTCTCCCAAGAGTTATTATACAGATGTGAAGAGTGCAATCAATACAATCACATACCTATGTCATATATAAACGGCCATATATAACGTAGGAAATATTTGTTTCTTAATTATATTCAGACAACATTCTGCGGATATTTGTGTCTATGATAATTGTGAAAAATTCTTTCTTTTCATTACATTAGAATGTCTGTAAAATAAAAACGTAAATATCTAATTTAGTGCGCATAGCAAGTTTCTGGAATAACCTTCATCATGGACGGTCAAAGCCAAAATATTGGTACGCCAGATAAGTTTTAAAAATCTATGGGAGCTATATTGAAACCAAAGGGCCAAAGATAGCCAAATTCGTATAAGGTCACATATTCCTGGGGGAGAAAAACCTTAGTGTTATTAATGATTACATTAACATCATTAAGAAGCATTCTGGTTTTCGCAAGCAATTATCTGTAAGCTCTCGTGAGAGTCATTATACAGATGTGAAGAGTTCAAACAATACAATCACATTATCTATGTCATGTTTAAACAGCCATATAAAACGTAGAAAATCTTTGTTTCTTAATTATATTCAGAAAACAGTCCGTTTATAACAAGTAATATATTGTAAAAACTTCTTTTTATTCATCTTATTAGATCGTCTAGAATTTTTAGTTATCATGACTTACGTGAATGTTTGTTTCTTCATGTGATTCTCGTGATCATATACGTTAGGGGAATTCCACAAGCAATTAACAAACATGAATTTATAGAGAAGAAAATATGTCTCAGATATTGCCATATTATGACATACAACCGGATTATTGACAACAGAAAGATGACGGGTGCCACTAGTGGAGCAGGTGCTGCTTTCCCTCTCGGACTATCTGAGTTCACCCCTCCCCCAGTTTTCATGAGGTTCATATTGTTCAATCTTTAGTTTGCTGTGTAGTGTTTTGTAGATCATTGTTTGTCTTTTAGTCCCTTTTAATTTAGCCATTGTATTGCCTGTCCTTCTTCAATTTACGGATTTTGATTACCCCTTTGGCATCTTCAAACACTTTTTGTCTTTTGTCGTTTTTCATTTGCCTCTTGTGTTGTCTGCCCTAATTCGATTAACGGCTTATGATTACCTCTTTGGTATTTTCAAGCTTGTCTTGCTCATGTTATAAATACTGTTATAGTGACAGCCGGAACCTTTGAGCCGTAATGAAAGCGGGAGGTTTGGCGCTTTAAAATCTGATTCAACCCACCATTTCTTTAGAAATGCCTGTACCAAATCAGGGTCATTACGGTTTTCACAGTTTTCCGGTTGTTGACTGATTTTGTCTGTTTATATACTTATGAGTTTTCACTTTCCCTTTGTTAGATTGTTCGGAGTTCGGTAATTTTGTTATTACCCTTATGTACATAGCAGTTGTTACACAGGTAATGCCGTCAGGTGTAATACGATCTATGTAAAATTACGCAATGCAAGTCTTCATTTACACAAGACAACAAAGCCTTATTAATGAATAAATTCAACGCCATCATTTCTGCATATGGAACATATTTTATTAATGCAAAATCAATGTATGCAGAGAATACCGGAAATACAATATTGTAGTACTGCATAGTTCATAGAGTGTGCGTTGATAATGTTACTTGAAGTATGAAATGAAAGAAGAAATGTTTCAAATTTAGCAGTGTTTAATGATTTATGTTTAATATTTTATCATGCTGCTGAATTTTCAACATGAATAAACTTTTAGTGCGATGCAATAAACATATTGACATGTTATAAGAAATCACCGTTTTGTACGGTTTGGTTTCATTTTACATTTAATGACATTTCATCCAATATCATATACATCCATTATGCTATCAGACCGGGGCCATCGTGTTCGTGATCGTATGGTAGTTGGATTTACAACTACTTATGCAATCAGTGTCTATCAACACTAACGTTATGAGTTCGAATCCCGCTAATGGCGAGGTGTATTCAATACAACATTATGTGATAAAGTTTGTCAGTGACTTGCGACAGGTCGGTGGTTTTCTCCGGGTACTCCGGTTTCATCCACCAATAAAACTGACCACCACCATATAGCTGAAATATTGCTGAAAGTGGCGTTAAACCCTGTTCACAGACTTTCTATCGGAATGTATCCTACTTCAGAAATATATCATCAAACGGATCTTGTTTTCTACGTCAGATGGAATCACATATTCCCAAGGATTTTTCTGACTGTAGATAGGGATGAAATCCTAGTCATGATCTTCCATTCTTCATTTTATATAATATGCTCTCCCGTATCTTCCCTACTAACTTCAGATAATAAGACTTATCCCCGGCTTGATAAAAATGTCGGCTTTTGATTGGTCGATGACCCGTTGGTACAAAACCCATGCTACGGGCTGGTAGTTACGTAACGTCACTGAGAGTCTTTACGTTGCTATGTATACATGTAAACAACCTCAAAGCCTTTGCATTCAACATGGAGAACGGAGGACGCATTTCTTGAGAGAAAAAAATCAAGGGTCTCAATAAATGCAGAAAAAACAAACAATGCACCAAATTCTGTTGAGAGATTTAAAGTTCCTACGGTATTGATGGTCATGTTTAACAGTGTAACATTTTGTTAATTCGCGCTACATGAAACTTTTAGGGACCAACCATTTAACTTGAAGGGGGGGGGGGGGTTATGGTTTTTTGTTTCGTTCAGAAATTTTATTTCGGACAACACAAGAGTTATAATATTTATTTTTTTTTGTCGCGCATAGCGCAAATTTTTTTTCCAGAATTTAACATTAGGTTATATGACAAAAACTCTGAATAAGATTATTTTTTATTCCTCCACCAAAATCAGAATATTTTTTTCAGCAACCTTTCAAGTTAAATGGTCGTTCCCTTACGAATTTTTTTTAACGTAATCAGGCTTATAACGAAGAGAATTTTAAAATTTTAAACCCAAACAACGTTTTTATTACTCAAAATTGACATGATATAACAAAGAAAATTGCTGAACAAACAAATCGTTTACCTGTCTTCTGTTACGCACGGACGATCACATATTAGAATGGTCAAGTGCACTTGACACTTCCGTTATTGATAATTGAAAAATCATTAATCCCACCTTTGATGTTGTTAATGATTTTTCACAATTATCATAGACACATATTTTTTATCAATAGAATTCTCGGCTCTATTACTAGTGACGTCATGGATACTGTAACGCTATCCACGTGACAATACGCGCCACATACAAGAAATTAAATTACAACAAAACAAGACTGAAAAACGTTAAAAATTAGTTAACTGTAGGGTGATACCCTACATGTTGTCAAAATGCACCCAAATTTTCACCTGAGCTATGGCATTTTAGTCCGCAAGTACAAAAACGTTACGATTACGTTACAAAAAGAACGAGAAAATCCATTAAAAATCAGTTTTTGTTTTCAAACTGGGGATAAAATTGTTATCTACGTGTCTACCCGTGGGCATTGAGATTGTACCACCCTTCAGCACCACTGTACAACCTTCGCCTACATAAGTGCTTCAGGGTGGTACAATCTCAATGCTCACGGGTAGACACGTAGATAACTTATAATGTTTCCTGCGATTTTCCCTGTTTTTCCTTCACAGTTTTTTATTCGATTTACGGATTCTGATTACCCCTTTGGTATCTTCAAACTCTTCTTTATGCAACCTTCCATGGGAATATTGAAATGTGGACACATAAGAAGGTGGTAGCTAAATACAGGTTAATTAATATAAAATGCATTGGAACAGGAAATATAAATTAAGGTAATCTAATACAAGTTAATTGCTTAATAGAGGTGGTCGCTAATGCAATTTTGACTGTATTCACTTGTTTTGACAACATATGTTCATGATATTGATGTTGTTTGGTTTCCCGATATTATTATGTGGCTTTCTTTTTTCAACTATGAATATCTTCATTTTAAATATGTTTATTTCAGACAAAGAAGAAATAAAATTATTGAAGAAAAATTTTATGGCAGTATACGGTATGGAGTTTGTAAATGCCAGCCGTGTACTTAAAGCCAAATATAAACGTAACAAAAACAACAAAGATGGGATGACCTTAGCAGAAAGAATTAAAAACGGAAGATATGGAAGTGGGGTGAGTAACCCCTTTGTTTTAATCTCCCTGGCTAGAACGATTATGTGAGAAAAGCTTGAAGATACCAAAGGGGTAATTAGAAGCCGTATATTGAAAAAGGACGGACAACACAATGGCCAGAAGAAAAAGGACAAAAAAACAAACAACGATCTACAAAACATTATACAGAAAACTAATGGTCGAGTAACACTAACCCACTGAAAACCTAGGGTGAACTCAGATGCTCCGGATGGGGGTGTTCCTACTCCATATGTGGCATCCGTCGTGTTATTCTTGTTACAAAAACGTAGATATCCAATTTAGTGCGCACGGCGCGTTTCTTGAACAAACTTCTTCAGGTACGCTCAAAATCGAAAGGTTGTAAAGCCAAATCACTTAAAAGTGTTTGGGACCAATAAAACGAATTGACCTAAACAGGATAGCCAAGGTCAGCTAAGGTTACCTATGCCTGAGGGAGGAGAAACTTAGCTTTGATAAAAATTACATATTTAGGAATTGTAAATTTCTATAATAAATATATATGATAAACCATGTCAGTGCAGAGAAAAATCCGGCCAGAAGTTTATCAACGAGAAAAGGACCAAATAGTGACTACGACAAACGGAACATATCCGTGGTCATTTGTGACACATATTCTTCGTAACGGTTAACCAAATCATGGTGGCGACTGTAAAACATCTGAAGTGATGACTTCAACTTAACAACTTGGAACCCTTGGTTCAATAGCTTCCATGTTATTTATTAGAGCTAGTAAAATGAAGATAAAAAAAATACCATATCGTCTGAACAGTTCGTAGGAAGAGACAAAACCGACACCTACGTGGTGGAGCTATGCTAGTATTATGGGCCCAAACCACCTCTCTTAATGAAATGATGCGGTCATTCAAGTGTTTTCCATTATTTAATAAGTTATTTCTTTTTAAACCTATTTGATATAGACCTGTTGTAATAAGTGTTTGTGTCACTACGTACATTCTACATTGAACAGTATTTTTTTCTCGGTAAAATCATTAAAATGTCTAGCATCAGCATTACTACAGGTAGCACATTTTCCCCGAGGATTTATACAATCCCTACAATAGCGACAAGTATTTATTCTTTTGAAAACAAACTCCTAAACAACAAAGGAATATCGATAACAATTATAATCAGCTGTTTTAATCTGTATCGATTGTAAAGTCATGGATCAAAGGTTCAAAAGCTGCCAGCTTACATTTCTATGTTGATGATACGGCTTTGTAGCTTTGCAGGTACAGTTAAATCTGTATTAAGAGGTCACCTTTGGTACAAAGAAAAAGTGGCCTTATAAGTAAGACAGGTTATTTCTTAAAAGAGGTTGAATTTATATGAAATTTACTATGATAGGACAAGAAAAAAGTCACCTTTTACTACAGGTGACTGCTTAATAGAGGTGACCGCATGGGCAGGCTTGACTGTATATGTTTGTTTTCCATTTCAATTAAGAATGGATTTATATTAGAGGATAAGTAGAAGGCTTTTGTTTGGTGTTCGTCTAATAAACAAGTTGATGGTAAAAGCACTTATTGGTTATTGAACGATAATGAAAAATGATTTCAACGAGAGTGTTTTGTAGTGTTTCCGCTATACATTTATGGGACGCTCACAATGATTAATAGTCGAGTCAATTGCCAAGAAATGTGTCTGAACATAAAACCTCCTATTAAACTGCATTTGTTCCTTCCGTCTTTTTTTTCAAATATGAGCTACAGAGTTTTAATAAACGTTTGAAGAATGACTGGCAATACAATGGCCAAAAGAAAATGGACAAAAGGACAAACACGGATCTACAAAACACTACCTAGAACACTAAAGAATGAGCAACACGAACACCACAAACAAACCGGATGTATTCAGATACTCTAGTTGGTAAGCAGTTCCTGCTCCACTAGTGGACCCGTCGTGTTACATTAGTCCAAAGTCTGCTGATAAGTCAGGAATGAATGAAATGGCCAGATTGTGAAGTATTCAGCATAGCCAACTGTCAAGCACAAAATGTATTCATGTAATGCCCAATTTCTTACTCTGGTATAATGACTTGACTTACACAAATTAAGGTGTATTTAATAAGTATATTTCTAACTTTTTCGTAAATTCATACCTTGAAATTGACGGAAACTGTGTATGTTGACACCAATTCCACATTGCAACGTACTTGCTGTTTATTAAAAGTTCGAATCGCGTTTATATGAACAAATTTGTCAGTGACATTCGGCAGTTCTGTGGTTTTCTCCGGTTACTTCCACCAATAAAACTGACCGCCACGATATAATTGAAATATTGGTTAAAGTGGCATTAAACACCATTATGAAATATCTGTGTCACAAATGACCACGGATATGTTCCACTCGTCGTAAGCACTTCTCGGTCCTTTCCACATGCATGACTTATCACCAGGTCTGTGACTAGATTAACACGACGGCTGCTATTGGTGGATTAGTGGAGCTGGAACTGCTTACCTTTCCGGAGCATCTGAGTCCCCCCCACCGGTTTTAAGTGAGGTTCGCGTTACTCGATCTTTAGTTTTATGTGTATGTTTTGTAGATGGATGTTTGTCCTTTTGTCCTTTTTCTTTTGGCCATTGTGTTGTCTGTCCTTTTTCTTTTGGCCATTGTGTTGTCTGTCCTTTTTCTTTTGACCATTGTATTGTCTGTCCTTTTTCTTTTGGCCATTGCGTTGCCTGTCCTTTTTCTTTTGGCCATTGTGTTGTCTGTCCTTTTTCTTTTGGCCATTGTATTGTCTGTCCTTTTTCTTTTGGCCATTGTGTTGTCTGTCCTTTTTCTTTTGGCCATTGTGTTGTCTTTCCTTTTTCTTTTGGCCATTGTGTTATCTGTCCTTTTTCTTTTGGCCATTGTGTTGTCTTTCCTTTTTCTTTCGGCCATTGTGTTGTCTGTCCTTTTTCTTTTGGCCATTGTGTTGTCTGTCCTTTTTCTTTTGACCATTGTATTGTCTGTCCTTTTTCTTTTGGCCATTGCGTTGCCTGTCCTTTTTCTTTTGGCCATTGTGTTGTCTTTCCTTTTTCTTTTGGCCATTGTATTGTCTGTCCTTTTTCTTTTGGCCATCGTATTGTCTTTCCTTTTTCTTTCGGCCATTGTGTTGTCTGCCCTTTTTCTTTCGGCCATTTTGTTGTCTTTCCTTTTTCTTTTGGCCATTGTGTTGTCTTTCCTTTTTCTTTTGGCCATTGTGTTGTCTGTCCTTTTTCTTTTGGCCATTGTGTTGTCTTTCCTTTTTCTTTCGGCCATTTTGTTGTCTTTCCTTTTTCTTTTGGCCATTGTGTTGTCTTTCCTTTTTCTTTTGGCCATTGTGTTGTCTGTCCTTTTTCTTTTGGCCATTGTGTTGTCTTTCCTTTTTCTTTTGGCCATTGTGTTATCTGCCCTTTTTCTTTTGGCCATTGTGTTGTCTGTCCTTTTTCTTTTGACCATTGTGTTGTCTTTCCTTTTTCTTTTGGCCATTGTGTTATCTGTCCTTTTTCTTTTGGCCATTGTGTTGTCTGTCCTTTTTCTTTTGGCCATTGTGTTGTCTGCCCTTTTTCTTTCGGCCATTTTGTTGTCTTTCCTTTTTCTTTTGGCCATTGTGTTGTCTTTCCTTTTTCTTTTGGCCATTGTGTTGTCTGTCCTTTTTCTTTTGGCCATTGTGTTGTCTTTCCTTTTTCTTTTGGCCATTGTGTTATCTGTCCTTTTTCTTTTGGCCATTGTGTTGTCTTTCCTTTTTCTTTCGGCCATTGTGTTGTCTGTCCTTTTTCTTTCGGCCATTGTGTTTTCTGTCCTTTTTCTTTTGGCCATTGTGTTGTCTGTCCTTTTTTTGGGGCCATTGTGTTGTCTGTCCTTTTTCTTTTGGCCATTGTATTGTCTGTCCTTTTTCTTTTGGCCATTATGTTGTCTGTCCTTTTTCTTTTGGCCATTGTGTTGTCTGTCTTTTTTTTTTGGCCATTGTGTTGTCTTTCCTTTTTCTTTTGGCCATTGTGTTGTCTGTGCTTTTTCTTTTGGCCATTGTGTTGTCTTTCCTTTTTCTTTCGGCCATTGTGTTGTCTGTCCTTTTTCTTTTGGCCATTGTGTTGTCTGTCCTTTTTCTTTTGACCATTGTATTGTCTGTCCTTTTTCTTTTGGCCATTGTGTTGTCTGTCCTTTTTCTTTTGGCCATTGTGTTGTCTGTCCTTTTTCTTTTGGCCATTGTGTTGTCTGTCTGTCTTTTTTGGCCATTGTGTTGTCTTTCCTTTTTCTTTTGCCATTGTGTTGTCTGTCCTTTTTCTTTTGGCCATTGTGTTGTCTGCCCTTTTTCTTTCGGCCATTTTGTTGTCTTTCCTTTTTCTTTTGGCCATTGTGTTGTCTTTCCTTTTTCTTTTGGCCATTGTGTTGTCTGTCCTTTTTCTTTTGGCCATTGTGTTGTCTTTCCTTTTTCTTTTGGCCATTGTGTTATCTGTCCTTTTTCTTTTGGCCATTGTGTTGTCTTTCCTTTTTCTTTCGGCCATTGTGTTGTCTGTCCTTTTTCTTTCGGCCATTGTGTTGTCTGTCCTTTTTCTTTTGGCCATTGTGTTGTCTGTCCTTTTTTTGGGGCCATTGTGTTGTCTGTCCTTTTTCTTTTGGCCATTGTATTGTCTGTCCTTTTTCTTTTGGCCATTATGTTGTCTTTCCTTTTTCTTTTGGCCATTGTGTTGTCTGTCCTTTTTCTTTTGGCCATTGTGTTGTCTTTCCTTTTTCTTTCGGCCATTTTGTTGTCTGTCCTTTTTCTTCTGGCCATTGTGTTGTCTTTCCTTTTTCTTTTGGCCATTGTGTTGTCTGTCCTTTTTCTTTTGGCCATTGTGTTGTCTGTCTTTTGTTTTGGCCATTGTGTTGTCTTTCCTTTTCCTTTTGGTCATTGTGTTGTCTGTCCTTTTTCTTTTGGCTATTGTGTTGTCTGTCCTTTTTCTTTTGGCCATTGTGTTGTCTGTCCTTTTTCTTTTGGCCATTGTGTTGTCTTTCCTTTTCCTTTTGGCCATTGCGTTGTCTGTCCTTTTTCTTTTGGCCATTGTGTTGTCTGTCCTTTTTCTTTTGACCATTGTGTTGTCTGTCCTTTTTCTATTGGCCATTGTGTTGTCTTTCCTTTTTCTTTTGGCCATTGTGTTGTCTGTCCTTTTTTTTCTGCCATTGTGTTGTCTTTCCTTTTTCTTTTGGCCATTGTGTTGTCTGCCCTTTTTCTTTTGGCCATTACGTTGTCTGCCCTTCTTCCATTTACGGATTCTGATTACCTCCCTTTGGTATCTTCAAACTCTTCAACTTACCATATCACTGTGTTCACCTGTCGATGAAAATGGTTCGAACACAATTTAATACATGAATATTTGATTAGCTATGGATGTAACTATGATAGATTATGCTATACATATTTACTTTTTAAAGCATCAATATCAAAATCAATTATGGTTTCCGTTTTACCAGAATTTTGTATTAGTTATCAAATTTGTTAGCCTGTTTTTATAAATATAACGATTATTCAAGATGTTTCTCCATGTATGTAGGACTCTGATCTCTGGTAAGTTTTACTTTTCTCTAATTTTTTAATGAAATTCAAATAGTTTTATAAGAAAATCTGATTAAGATTGGGAAAAAAGAAAAAAGGAAATTATATATATGTCTATAAGACCAATACGCGTGTGCATGTAGCGCGTCGGAGTTAAGCTTTTTACTATGAATATAATTGGTCTTGAGTATAGCTTTATATGTCGAATGTGATACGTGTGTACATGTAGCGCGTCATAGGTTAGCTTTCTACTATGAATATAAATGGTCTTGAATTTAGCTTTATACATCGAATGTGATACGTGTGTACATGTAGCGCGTCATAGGTTAGCTTTCTACTATGAATATAACTGGTCTTGAGTATAGCTTTATATGTCGAATGTGATACGTGTGTACATGTAGCGCGTCATAGGTTAGCTTTCTACTATGAATATAACTGGTCTTGAGTATAGCTTTATATGTCGAATGTGATACGTGTGTACATGTAGCGCGTCATAGGTTAGCTTTCTACTATGAATATAAATGGTCTCGAGTATAGCTTTATATGTCGAATGTGATACGTGTGTACAAGTAGCGCGTCATAGGTTAGCTTTCTACTATGAATATAAATGGTCTTGAATTTAGCTTTATACATCGAATGTGAGGATTGTGAAAACTAGCTTTTCACTATTAATACAACGAGTCTTAAACCTAGTTTTTCTTAACTGCGAATGCAACGGATCTGAGGTCTAGCCTTTCCTATAGATGTAACTGGTAAAAGGTAGCATCTTAGGTTCAGATTTATCTTAATACTACGAATACAATATACCTAGATCTCTTGTTTTCTAATTTGCATTTTTATGGAACGAGTCTTAGTTCCATTCTGAATTCGGTGAGTGAATGCGTGATTGTTCTGTTACGTCCAATTGAGCGATGGGTTAGCTATATGTAATTGTCAGTTCAAGTCATTCGGAACTCCTCGCGCCTTTCCCGAAGTGCGCGAGGAGTTCCGGATGCAGTTCAAGTAGCATGTCGATGAGATGATGCCCATTTTGTACTAGATCAACATGCGTAGTTGTGTTTTTATTTAAAGTAATAATTTTTTGATTAGAAAACGGAAAATTTGAGTTTTCTCGAAAACAATACATCTTTTTAAAACACAGTAAACGAGAGTTTTGTGCAGAATTTTACTACCATTTTTAAAATATGCATTTCATCTAACAATAACCTTTCATTATTGCTGCACTCATCTGAAATTTGACATTTCCCCCGATTTTTACCGCCAAAATTGAGGTGGGAGTAAACTAACTAGAGGTAGCAGCCAGGTAAATCTTACCTTGATAGAGACAGAGACACGTGTACAGGCATATTTTGACACTCCACTTTTAAACTTTAAAATCTTTCTAAAAGTTCACATAAAATTTCTTCATAAACCTATTTTTTGACATCTTAGCATATATATAAACATCGCAAGAATGGGTAAAACAAAGGACTTGTCAAAAGATTGTAAAAACATTGTGTTAAATCTATTCAAGTTTTTTCAGCTTGAGAAGGCCAAGGGAAGACCATTTTATTCCCCAGATAATTTGATTAAAAGAACATGCAAGGCTGCTGGCATATCCTACAGTTCTGTGTATAGAGTTGTAAACGGTAAAAGTCCTCCTGAATCCAACAGACCGAAAGAAAGAAAGAAAACTCTTGATGATTTTGACCGTTGCGTTATTAAACGGACCGTTCATAGCATGTACAACAGGAAAATTGCCCCAACAGTCTCAAAAATTAAGAAAGAAATTGAAAATACAATTAAAATCTCGAAATCAACGCTTACTTTAACTTTATTAGATCTTGGTTATAAGTACAAAAAATCCGGCGATAATAGGAGGCTTTTATGTGATCAGAGGTCAGTAATAAATGATCGGTGTAATTACCTCCGAAAAATCAGGAAGTTTCAAGAGGATGGGTATGAAATTGTATATTTGGATGAGACCTGGCTTAATCAGAATCATGCCACTGACTACATGTGGTTACCAGTTGATGGTTCTGATGCCCCAAAGATCCCTTCAGGAAAAGGTAAAAGGTTGATAGTTTTGCACGCTGGTAATCGTGAGGAGGGTTTGATTGATAGGTGTGATTTGGTTTTTCTTGCCAAAGCTAAAGATGGGGATTATCACCAAGAAATGAACGGGCCCATCTTTCTAAACTGGTTCGAAAATCAGCTTATGCCAGCATTAAAAAGCCCAAGTGTTATCGTTTTAGATAATGCCAGTTATCACAACATCAAGACTGAAGAAAATGTTGTGCCAAACTTTAATCAGAGAAAAGCTGTCTTACAAGATTATCTTTCAAAACACAACATTCCTTTTCAGCCCCTTGAAACTAAAAAACAACTTTATGAAAAAATCAAATTTAAGAAACTCCTTTCCGTTTTTAAAACTGATAAATTTGCCAACCTACACGGTCACGAAGTTCTAAGAACCCCTGTTCGCCATTGCGAATTGAACCCCATAGAACTTATTTAGGCACAGGTTAAAGGGTTTGTTGCAGAAAACAATACAACTTTTCGTTTGAAGGATGTGAAAGAACTTGTTTATGGGGGGTTTGGCAGAATTACAAAGGAAGTTTGGGCGAAGGCAGAAGACCATGTATTAAAAATAGAAAAGGAGTATGGGAAAGAGAATTGCATTGATAGGAGTGAGATTCCCCCAATAATAATTGATTTTGATGACGACGAGTCCATCGACGAGGAAAGCTGAATCCAGTCCAACATGATTACATATTGAACGGGTATACCGGTTGTTAATGACAGATTGTACATAACGTTTTTACCTATAAAATTTTATTCATATCCAATAATTGTGTACTCTATGTCTAACTTCAGTGAATTTATTAGCAGAAAAGACCTTCTTTTTCGAATTATTTCCGAAAGATTGAAATAGCTTGGTCAAATTAAAAATCAGTAATTATGGAAATTTATGATTTTACGTTTTTTTTCAAAATTTTCGAGGTAAATCTCAGGTAAGCATGTGTATAAATGTCACGTAGTCAAATGCATTAACCATGAAGGGAACAATAGCCTTCTCCGGCACTTCGACGAGAGACAATAGACCAGCTGCGGGACCACCGTCGTTCCTATTGTTATATGGGATTACGTCCACGGTGAGTTGGCTGTCACATTTAACGAGCAAACTTGGCCTATTTTGAAGAACTTAGCCTGAAATAAAGACCAAAATAACGCCAAAAATTGGTAATTTTTCAGATGAGCAGGGCCTTCAGAATAATTTCAACCGTAAATATTTATATAATTCCAAAATGGTAGTAAAATTCCTGACAAAACTCTCGTTGGATGCGTTAAAAAAAAATCTACGCTTTACGAAATATTTAGATTTTTCCGTTTTCTAATAAAAAAATTATTACTTTAGTACAGTTTGTTCACTGAAAACCATAGCATACCGGACTGGAGGTTCTTAAGTCAGTACCAGTTTTTTAAGTCAGTACCGGATTCAACAATAGGCTTTCGGCAAGAAGCTCTGTAAAAAGCTCCTTAGAGCTTATGTTGTACTGTTTTATTATGTGCCGAATCAAAATAAAGTTTTCTTATTATTATTATTATTATTATTATTATTATTATTATTATAGGCTTTTACAGGCTGAAGCCTATGTGTATTATATCTTACACTATCATTGGACATTCATACTTATGCTGTCATAACGCACTGTAGTCTCTAAACAATCATTCATTAAATGTCCTTGCACAGCTGCACTCCATTTCAGAATATTGCAGAATTATCACCGGATTTGTAAAAACATGAACACGACGGGTGCCACTCGTGGAGCAGGTACTGCTTACCTTTCCGGTGCACATGAGTTTACCTCCTGTTCTGAGTGGGGTTCGTGTTACTCGATCTCTAGTTGTATGTGTATGTTTTGTAGATCGTTGTTTGTCCTCTTTCTTTTGGCCATTGTGTTGTATGTTCTTCTTCGATATACGGATTCTGATTGCCCCTTTGGTACCTTCAAACTCTTCTTTAGACACCCGATATCATCCCCGCTTGAATGTGGCCTATCGAAATAACCTATAGCCTCTCTGCATCTAAATCCGGCACAGATCAAAGTGTAGATACGTCCATAGTATGAATGTATGGATAATGTGTACTATGAATATAACGGGTCATGTGTCCATCTTTTTGCTACGAATAGTAATGGGTCTTAATTTCATCATTTTACGAGTTTTAGCCATTTTTAATATAGTGTTTATAAATTACAAAATGACATCTGACAGATATAACAAAATGACGGATGAAAGCCATGTATGTGTGTCTAGACACTTTAGTACTAGACGAGTATCTGGAGACCCACATCATTGCTGTTAACATTGTGCTTGAAATTCAATTACCCTAGACATTTGGCCACCAAGCCTATCTGTAATGGCGACATACACCACACCGATCGCCACTGGCTACCTTAACCATTTAGCCATCACACCAATCGATACTGGCTACCATGACCATTCGGTCATCACACCAATCGATACTGGCTACCATAACCATTCGGTCATCACACCAATCGAGAGTGGCTACCTTAATCATTTGACCACCACACCAATCGATTTTGGTTAATTTAACTATTCGACCACCACACCAATCCATAGTGGCTAGCTTGACCATTCGGCCACCACACCAATCGATAGTGTCTACCTTAACCATTCGGCCACCACACCAATCGATAAGTGGCTACCTTAACCATTCGACCACCACACCAATCGATAGTGGCTACTTTAACCCACCGGCCACCACACCAATCGATAGTGGCTACCTTAGTTATTCGGCCACCACACCAATCGATAGTGGCTACCTTAACCATTCGACCACCACACCAATCGATAGTGGCTACTTTAACCCACGGCCACCACACCAATCGATAGTGGCTACCTTAGTTATTCGGCCACCACACCAATCGATAGTGGCTACCTTAACCATTCGGCCACCACACCAATCGATAGTGGCTACCTTAACCATTCGGCCACCACACCAATCGATAGTGGCTACCTTAACCATTCGGCCACCACACCAATCGATAGTGGCTACCTTAATCATTCGGCCACCACACCAATCGAGAGTGGCTACTTTGACCATTCGACCACCACACCAATCGATAATGGCTACCTTAACCATTCGGCCGCCACACCAATCGATAGTGGCTACCTTAACCATTCGGCCACCACACCAATCGATAGTGGATACCTTAGCCATTTTGCCACCATACCAATCGATAGTGGCGATCGCCGTAGACTATAAAAGATCATTGGTTGGTGATCAGTAATGTGTTTTAAAGTTATCTCAAAATAAAGCATGCAAAATAAATAATCATATAATACAAACTAACATTTGATTGTTTGATTAGTTTGATTGTTTTTAATTCATTTCAGTTGTTAATTTAAGTTTAAAATTTGAGTAAATAATGTCATATTAGAAAAAATATCAGAAAGTAGGTTTATCAATGAGTGAAATATCTAGAATGTGAGATTTGTGTACGTGACGGTGATAAACAATGTGAATTCTTGAACAATTTCTAATAATAACGTTAGAGAAAATTGACGGGGCAATTAAGAATGGACATTCCAGAGATACTGGAAACATTGGGTACGCAAGACTCGGGACGAAGACGAACAAAGCAAAAACGACAACACAGAAAACTATAAAGACGAGCAAAACAGACCCCACCAAATACCAGGGATGAACCCATGTGCTCGCGAAGGATAACAAGTTCCTGCCTCTTATAAGACGACCGCCATGTTACTTATATTAGACCCCAATATGCGCAAACAAACACAAATAACATAGATAAAACATGAGCCCTCCTACAAACAACTAGAGGTAAAGATGAACTGAACATTGTTTTTATGCGGAAATCGTAGCGGACATCACAACACGAAACTAAGAACGTACAGACAGAAAATAGCTTTCATTCCAAAAAGCTACTCCAATATTTTTTTATCTTAACATGTTGGTATATAGGGTGGCGGGGATAAATCTGCTATATCTAATATAATATTGTAAGGGTGGCTGGGATTAATGCATTATATTTAAAACAATACGTAAATGTAATGATGATAATAAATATTTGATAAAATACTGTATTCGATCATGTTGTAAAAGTGGCGGGGATAAATCTGCTATATTCAATATATTTTGCATTATATTCTGTTGTAAATTGGTGTTATATTTGATATATAATACTGTATCATATCCTGCTGTAGAAGTGGCGGGGATGAATCTGTATATTTGATATAAGATGTATTGTCGTTCATTTGAATAGGTTTCAACTTAGTTTCTATAGTCTACTCTATGGTATGCTGTTCTAAAGACAGAGAAGATCAAAATGTTTTCGTTTTTGTTTTTGTTTGTTTTTTTGATTTTTTGTGGTTTTGTTTACCGTATGTTGACAGTTTCTCTGGATTGTCCATTTTTGATTGCCTCTTCGGTATTCTCAAGCGTTTATTTACTTTTCACATTTATATGAAAAGTACATAACATTTGTGGATAATAATATTATCATTTCATTTTTAAATTTAGATATAGTTATCCCACACATAATTTGCACAGCTTCTTTAAAAGAAACTGTACCTACATACTTCTGAAATTGTAGGTCGAGAAACAAATAGAACGATTCTTTTAAAGGGTGGCCTTAACAAAATACAGATATCTATCAAAAATGACAATTAAATTCTAATTAAAAAATATAGGCGGTTCTTTTTGTTCATTATAAAGAAGATATAATTATATGTCAGTGAAAAAAGTAAAAAATATGATTTTTTTTTAAATTTCTTTAATAAATTAAAAAATATTTCATGTCTACAGTATGTTATCGATAATTGCAGTGTGATATATTGAAATAATTCACCATTCAAACTGACATACTGGTTATTGTATGAGTAAGGTCAAAGAAAAAGTGAAAAAAATATAAATTGCATCTATTATTTTTGTCTGTTCTCTTTTTTCCCCCTTGTCTATTCACGAGTAGTCCATAATTCACTGCATAGGACAATATAGCATTGGTGACCTACATGTTGCCATTCATAATGATGTAAGGATTGTTGAATGCTCAAGGTAAAAGAAATGAAAAAAAATACCAATTACATCTATGTTCTTTGTCTGTTCTTTTCTTTTTTAACTATTCATAAGCACTCCATAATTCATAGCGGAGGAAATAGAAAATAAGGTGATTATATTGGGTAACCTAAATTCGTTAATTAACTTTCAAATGTCATCATATTCTAATAGAATATAAATATTTAGCATGAATATAGATGGAGTAGGAAAGTGGGTTTAATGTTTGTCACATAAATATTTTCCAGAATTGTATTTCTTCTTCTTCTTCTTCTTATTTACATCCACATTTCCCTGATATACACGGGAGGTAATATACAGTGAAATTGAGACACCGGAAATTGGTGATGAAATTGTTTCATTTTGGTATTACAATAGAATTAATAAGACGAAGAGAAATTAATAACATTTTGTAAGTTTTCTGCGTCATGCGCACTAAATTTGATATCTACGTTTTTCTTACAACAACAGTTCCAGTATGATATGGAAAGAAAACATTTGAACGTGCTGATATTGTGCTAGGTACTGTGAATTCATTTAAATCCGTGGTTGCCAATATTAGTGGTTTCAGGAAAAAAAAATATTTTCGTGAATACTTTGAAAATTAGTGGACCCCTTGGTATTGTCATTACATATACATAATTTCGTGTTTTGATACTCTCCCACGAAATCCACGGAATGTGGTATACCACGAAATATAATGAATTCATAGGATATTTCTGGAGAGATACCGTATGTGATATTCAATTTAAATGCTAGTGACATTTATGTGGGCTGATAGTAGTTATTTATTGTTACAGTTGATATGACAATGTGATAATTGAATATCTTATCACAGCAATTACAGCAAGGCCAAAAAGCAATATGACATAGAAAAAAAACGATAGTGACATTTTGCGGGCTGATATCATGTATTTAATGTTACAGTTGATATGACAATGTGATAATTGAATATTTTATTACAACAAACCCAATATGACATAGAAAGAAATGATAGTGACATTTTTCGGGCTGATATGTATTTAATGTTACAGTTAATATGACAATATGATAATTGAATATTTTATTACAGCAAGGCCAATATGACATGGAAAGAAATGATAGTGCTTTTGAAAGTGTTGATATAGATTGTGGTGAACTTGACGACGAGAAACGCACGCCTACTCCCGAGCCCACTGTACGACGATCGCCACCTAAGGTAAATATTGTAGTGTGCATTGTGTGCTATTTCTTTGATATGAAAGACAGTGATGGAACGTATTGCATGAAGAGCTTCAGTGCGGTAGATCTTGGGTTCGATACCCGATCGAATCATACCAAAGACTATTAGAAGAGTTTGAAGACACCAAAGGGTAAATCAGAATAAGTAAATCGAAGAAGACAGACAACACAATGACCAACATATTGATTTTATTTTATTTTTGGTGTTTAACGCCACTGTCAGCAATATTTCAGCTATATCATGACGACCAGTTTTAGTGGTGGAAGAAGCCTGAGTACCCGGAGACAACCACCGACCATTGGCAAGCAACTGGTCAATGGCCAAAAGAAAAAGGACAAAGGGACAAACAGCGATCTGCAAAACACTACACAGAAAACTACAGATCGAGCAACACGAACCCACCCCAATAAAAACCGAGGGTGAACCCAGGTACTCCGGAAGGGTAAGCAGTTCCTGCTCCACTAGTGACCCCCGTCGTGTTACTCTAGTTGCAAAGTTATAAAATGTGTATTTTCTGTTTCTCCGCTAATCACTCATCACTAAGGAGTAAGAGCAAAGACCGATTGACTCTGATTCAGGATAATGTGTCCGAGTCTACATGTAGACAGCTGTTGACTCTGAATCAGGATAATGTGTCCGAGTCTACATGCAGACAGCTGTGGACTCTGATTCAGAATAATGTGTCCGAGTCTACATGTAGACAGCTGTTGACTCTGATTCAGGATAATGTATCAGAGTCTACATGTAGACAGCTGTTGACTCTGATTCAGGATCATGTGTCCGAGTCTACATGTAGACAGCTGTTGACTCTGATTCAGGATAATGTGTCCGAGTCTACATGCAGACAGCTGTTGACTCTGATTCAGGATAATGTGTCCGAGTTTACATGTAGACAGCTGTTGACTCTGATTCGGGATAATGTGTCCGAGTCTACATGTAGACAGCTGTTGACTCTGATTCAGGATAATGTGTCCGAGTCTACATGCAGACAGCTGTTGACTTTGATTCAGGATAATGTATCCGAGTCTACATGTAGACAGCTGTTTACTCTGATTCAGGATAATGTATCCGAGTCTACATTTAGACAGCTGTTTACTCTGAATCAGGATAATGTGTTCGAGTCTACATGTAGACAGCTGTTGACTCTGATTCAGGATAATGTGTCCGAGTCTACATGCAGACAGCTGTTGACTCTGATTCAGGATAATATATCCGAGTCTACATGTAGACAGCTGTTGACTCTGATTCAGGATAATGTGTCCGAGTCTACATGTAGACAGCTGTTGACTCTGATTCAGGATAATGTGTCCGAATCTACATGCAGACAGCTGTTGACTCTGATTCAGGATAATGTATCCGAGTCTACATGTAGACAGCTGTTGACTCTGATTCAGGATAATGTGTCCGAGTCTACATGTAGACAGCTGTTTACTCTGATTCAGTATAATGTGTCCGAGTCTACATGTAGACAGCTGTTGACTCTGATTCAGGATAATATATCCGAGTCTACATGTAGACAGCTGTTGACTCTGATTCAGGATAATGTGTCCGAGTCTACATGTAGACAGCTGTTGACTCTGATTCAGGATAATGTGTCCGAGTCTACATGCAGACAGCTGTTTACTCTGATTCAGTATAATGTGTCCGAGTCTACATGGAGACAGCTGTTGACTCTGATTCAGGATAATGTGTCCGAATCTACATGCAGACAGCTGTTGACTTTGATTCAGGATAATGTATCCGAATCTACATGCAGACAGCTGTTGACTTTGATTCAGGATAATGTATCCGAGTCTACATGCAGACAGCTGTTGCAGTGAACTAGCACCATGAAGAACCAATTGGAACATTATCACCATTCCATTGAATTTTATTTGTGTTGATAACCTGAATTTATACCAAGTCGTAGTAGTAAATAGTGATTAAAATTAAGCTATATATAGTTGTAAAATCCTAATATACCGTCACACTGTCAATTTATAGATGTATATCAGGATATACTCGTTGATTCTTCATTCTTTACTTATATGTTATTCAAATAATAGTACATTTTCGTAGTTTTTGTTTGTTTGTTTGTTTGTTTATTTGTTTGTTTGTTTGTTTTATTGTTTGTTTGTTATTAAGTTTGTCTGTTCTTAATAATGATACAACATTATGTGATAAAATTTGTCAGTGACTTGCGGCAGGTCAGTGATTTTCTCCGGGTATTCCGGTTTCCTCTACCAATAAAACTGACCGACACGATATTACTGAAATATTTTTGACAGTGGTGTTAAACTCTATAGCCCTAACCACTAACCCTTAATAATGACTTTTACAATTTAGATGGAAATATATGGTAACGAAGCTATTTTACACCATAGTTTGTGGTTGAAGTAGAGAAAAAAAAGACTGTCAATTATTTTAGAACGTTTTGATGTACGTTTTTTTATGTTAAATGTTTTTTTGTCTTTTTCAGGACCAAAATATGGATCAAACGCCAAGAGGAACCCGGGTATGTTATTTTTATGGTTTCCGCTGAATACATTGTGTACATAATATAATCTAATTAGCTAATTTATAAATAAACGTTAAAAAAACTGAAGGGGTAATTAAGAATGGACAATCAAGAGACACTGTAAACATCCGGCACACAAGATACCGGACAAAGATATAAAAAAAAACACAACACAACACAAAAACCTAAAAAATGAGCAACACGAGCCCATCCAAAACAAACGTGTGTGAACCCAAGAGGGTAAATAATTCCCTCTTACTGTCTTTTCCGTCATCTAGAATTGCATTAACCATGTTCAGAATCCTGATTAAATTCAAATTGTTCTAACCACACATTTTATATAATGGTTAGCCATAGCGAGGCTTGATGTTTGAATAGGTGTGACAGTGAGGTTTATCTTCGGTATCTCTCAAACCTCACAGTTTTTTCTTTTGTTAAGACATGCGCATAAACAATACGTTGATTGATTGATTGATTTTTGGTGTTTAACGCCACTTTCAGCCATAGTTCAGCTATATCATGGCGACCAGTCTTAGTGGTGGAAGAAGCCGGAGAGAACCACCGACCATGGGCAAGCAACTGGTAAACTTTAGCACTTGCCGCTGCGAGTCGAATGCACCCTCCCTTTTTGTAATTTACAAAGCCGGGCGCGAACCCACGCCGTATCGGTGATAGGCTTATATGAGTTGTTAGATAATCCAACTGCCTAACCTAACCTACAATACGTTGGAGATCCATTTATCAATGGGAAGGGTGGGAGGCCCGTTAATCGGTTTTACCCCGCCACATTCCAGAAATGCGCTGTGCGCACTAAATTATACACGAATTTATTCAAAGGTAAGACAAAGCTTTGTTACATAGCAAATCGTATTCATAACACTAAATCAAACGCAAATAACAAATATCTACAATAAAATCGGACTTGAACCAGTAGATGTTGAGTAACAATTATTTAATCATATTTTTATCTTTTACAGCGGAGACCAATCAGGGACGACTCACGCCAATCTTTATCATCAACCCCTCCATTGCCCCCGATTAAACAGAATCCAGATACCCCTAGACTAGAAAGGAAAAACAATCCTAGTCAGGATTCACCAGGAGGTTCCAATAGTAGGATGAAACAAAAACAAACGAAAGTGCTGCCTCCCATTAAAGGAAATACCGGATCGTCTGGAAACCATAAGCTTGAAGATGATCCGTCACGTGATAAGGTCACGAGACCCCGTGATGATCGCCAATTTGATCCCGATATTGGAGTTGGAGTTCTGGTCGTAGGAAAAACGAAGAATCGTTCACGTTCGAGATCAGATTCTCCAAAAAGAATTTCACGACAAGGTGCTGTTTCAAGATCAAGATCTAGAACACACTCAAGAGGTAGGAGATCGAGATCCCGATCGCGTGACGTCAATGTTAATGTTGTTCACAAACATTCACGATCTCGTGAAAACCGCAGAAGATCACGTTCCAGATCACGTCCCAGATCACGTTCCCGATCACGTGACATAAATGTGAACGTAATTCATACACGTTCGCGGTCTGATTCAAGAAATCGTCGTCGAAGTTCATCAAGGAGACGACGTAGATCTCGTTCTGGTTCTGGTTCAAGAGGTCGACGCAAAGAGGTCATTATAATAAATAGATACAACAGTCGATCTAGATCTAAAGAGAGAAAAAGTAGACGAAGTAAAAGTAGATCCGTATCTAGACGACGTCGCAGATCTAGAAGTAGAAGTAGTTCGTTCGATGTGAAAATCATTAATAATTCGAAAAATTCTAATCGTAAGCAACAAAGGTCAATATCAAGGTCGTCATCAAGATCTAGTGGTAGGTCAAAGTCCAGAGATAAAGCAATTATTGTTCACAGGAAACGAAGTCCGAGTCCTAAAAGACGATCCCATTCAAGAGGACGATCTCGCGAGAGAAGGCGTAGTCCAAGTCGATCACCATCTCCGAACAGGAGACGTAAAAGTTCAACCCGTATACATGCAGTTGCCGCAGCTGCAAGACCGAAGGCTGAGGCGCATGCTGAAAGGAGTGAAAAGGCTCGATCAGGACGTTCACCATCTCCACGGAAGTCTACCAACCAACGTGTTCCTTCCGTGCTAGCTAAGAACTTAGATTCTCCAACTAGACGCTCAGCACCGTCTGATACTAAATATCCGTCCAACGAAAGACATGGTCCAAGCTCCAATAGAAAATCATCTGCAGATGATATGTCAGGAATAATAGAACAATTAGATCAATGGTCAGACTATAACCTCAAATCTATAATGGGGAAGACGGATGATTCGAGTAAACCTAAAGTGGATGAAAAGGTTCTAAAGGAGTATCTTGGTGATAAATACCAGAAAAAGATAGATAAATTTCTACATAGCTAGATAAATTAATATTTTTGAATTGTACACAATTTAACATTATGGGTTAAATTAAATATGTGAGAACCTTTGAGAGGTTTTATATTTTTATGAAGTCTACACAATTTAACATTATGGGTTAAAAGAAACATGTAAGAAGAGGTTCTATGTTTTTATGAATTCTATATAATTTATCCTTACGAGTTAAAGGATATAAAGTCAAACCTCCATTAAGAGGTCACCTTTGGGACAAAGAAAAAAAGGCTTTTTAAGACAGGTGACCTCTTAAAAGAGGTTCAATTCATCTGAAATGTTCTATGACACGTCAAGAAAGAAGTTGCCTATTAATACAGGCGACTGTTTAATAGAGGTAACTACATAGATATACGTGAGCCTGTAAGACGTTCTACATCATTCGGATCAATGCATAGATACTATTGGTGGAAACTAGAGCTAGAAAATACTGTATTCGTATCTATTGTATTCATAATATAGACTTAAGACATGAGAGGAAGTCCAGTATTATGTGGAGGATGATAAGAGGTTAGAATAAACATTTCAGGTGGTACCTAACATTACAGGGAGATAACTCTTTAAAATCAGTTGAACGTTTTGATCATATGATGTTTGTATGCAGATTTCAAGCATCTCGGTGATCAAAACCACAGAGAGAAAAGTTGCTAGTGAATTTATAACTCTGAGTATGTTGGTTGGAATTTGCTAAAATTTTGATATTTATTGCAGTGGATATATTCAAACACACTGCCAAAAAAATAAGAAAATTAAACGAGCAGATCAAATTTTACCTGAAGTGTATGGTACCACCTTAAGTTGTTAGTATAATGCATATTTATATTTTTATTATGTTTGTCAAATCCAACAAAGTAGTTTTTTTTGTGCAAAAACGTTTCATGTTTGTATAGATAGCTAATATATATAATGTACTTCCCTTCTAAGCATTGATAAGTTGATTGTCTTTATCCTTATAAAAAGAAAGTTTGAACATTGATGGTAATAAATTAAACTAATATCAACAAAACGAATAATCACCTCTCATCTTAACTGAACTTACTGAACACAAAAAGACAATGACATATGACGTTGGAAATCCAGGTCCTGGCTTGGGACAGGTACAAAATTGTGGCAGAGTTAAACCAGTTAATGAGATTCCAACCCTCCCCTCTTAGCTGACTACATCGCATTACCTCCTGAATACTTATATTAGTTGGAATTCGATTGTCTTTTTTCGGGTCGTCCTTGTAATTGCGAGTACATTTCTTGTTAAAGGTATACAAAGCACCATTGATTTGTATATCAATGTTGTCATCAGCTCAGTGGTCAGTGTTTTGGCTCTGATAAGGTATTTTGACCATTATTTTGTCTGTCCATCTTCGATAAATGAATTCAAATAACCCCTTTGGTATCTTCAAACTCTTCTTGTTTCAAGCCAGGATATGTATTTCCAACAAAAAATGTCATGGTATTGTTTAGGGACGGATAATTTAACTTGAAAAGGGGGGGGGGGGGGGGGGTATGGTTTTTTTCTATAAAAAATATTCTGATTCCCAATGTTACTGAAAAAAATATTCTGATTTTGGTGGAGGAAAAAAAAAATCTGATTCAGAGTTTTTGTCATATAACCTAATGTTAAATTCTGGGAAAAAAATCGCGGTTTGCGCGACAAAAAAAAAATTCTAACTCTCGTGTGGTCTGCCGAAAAAAAATTATGAACGAAACAAAAAACCATACCCCCCCCCCCCCCCCCTGCAGGTTAAATGGTCGGTCCCTATGGTGTTCAGTGAGCTTAGGTGAAAGGTGACTGTTCGTTTTGTTGATATCGTTAGAATTGTGGCCCATCATTGTTCACACTTTGTTTTCATAATGAGAACAACAAGTAGTTTAACAAGCATCAATATTTCATATACAAACAATTGTTTTGTTTTTCTTCATTTGCTCGTCATTCAACAACATATTCATCAAAAATATTATTCATTGTTTAATATTCAATAATTAATGAAGTAATATATGTAAATAGTGAATAAGAAAGTGAGGCCCCAAAGGATAATTTGTTTATTAATGATATATTTCCTTTTATATTATATCGGGATCCTATGGTACCGTGGCAGTAATAGTGATTGAAATAGCACGTGAAAACACGGTATCATAGAAACCGCGGTACCATAAGTTCGGCCTATATATCATATTTTTAATGACAAGATGTGTAATTTGTAATGTTTGTTTTAATATTGAATTTTAAACCCAATTCTATGTGAATTACCGCCCTGTAATCAATGCACCAATCGTCAGCTGTCAATAGACCTTTTCCACATTTCCCTTTTGGTTCTAAATTTTTATTATTATTTTCAGATTATGAGAAAAAAATATATGTTATTTTCATTGACATTTGCATAAAGGGGACCATTTTGTCCACACTAAAGGGAAACCACATCTCTAAAAACATTTAATTTTAGAATCAAGTTGGAAATGTACAAAAGGTCTGTTCGTTTGGCCAAAATGTTTGTGTATGTCTAAATAACTGATTTTGAAATATTGTGCAATGACCATTGTTGATCAAAACTTCATGTTTTTTTTTTTAATAGTTATCTTCAATCCAATAAATCATATGCCGGTGAAAACATTAGGTAGTCATACATCCAAAAATACCGCAGTTTAAAGGTGAAACCATTTCACGAAAAAATAAACCAATTTGTTTATATTTTTGCCAATTTTTTGTATTGGAAGACTTCTGTTTTTAATATTACACCTGAACTTTTTCATATCATTGACAGGGGCCGTCGTGGTCGTGATCGTATGTAGTTGGATATACAACTACCTACGAAAGCAGTGCCTATCATCACTAAATGATCCATATTAGTTATAATCAAGTATTAATTAAAATTACTTTTGCTTAAGCCTCATAAATATTCATGATTGACCATTGTCCATTTATTTTATCACGTGTTCCACTCTCTTATAAGATTGCATGATTTTTCTGCATAGAGGGCTCGCTATAACCCAAGACAGGTTGACACAGATAATTTGTTTCATAGCATTTATGAACTACATATTCATGTATTTAGGTTTAAGTATAATTAATGTTATGCTGTATATACCCAATTGTAAAAGGTTATAAGGAGTTTAATTCCATTACATGTTTTAGTTTTACTTAAGCAATTACTGAATAATTGATATATATTTGGATGAACACATGTACAGTGATGTAGTGCAGTGATGTAGAATATAACTATTTGTGACATGAATGCATTTTTTTCCTTTGATCTTTTTATGGTTTATATAACAGAATATAAGAAACAACAAAGAACTATGAAATAATACACCCAGATAGGAGATAGTAATTGCACACTTTAAATCTGGCTTGTAGTTTTATCACACTCAAGAGATCCATGCAATAATTAACGACCTAGATGTGATATTGCATGGATTCATTTTAAATTTTGTACTTTTTTAAAATCTGCGAAGAAGCAAGACGAAGTAAGACGTGTGTTGAGTTATAGCATAACTACTTGTGCATTCCGAATATCGGCAGTAAATCACCAGTAACTAAACAAGGAAGTAATTCACAATTGTGCACGAAGTGAATTATCATCCTGGTTCCATTATGATTGGTTCATTTTTGATATTTGGAAAACAAAAGTAGGATATACTACTAAATACCTGGGAAAGTACTGCTTTAATGTTTCTGTTTGAAAATCCGTTGTTAAAGTCCAATTTTATTGTAGTGCATTTTTTAAATATTTTTCATCAAAGATTTAAAATAAGATTTGTTTATATCTAGCTGACTGTGATATATTTGTATTCATTGTTGTTTATTAAATGTTTGTTTTTTTCTATGATATTCGGCTTGTGCAATAAATAATTGTATTTTTGTCTTTATAACATTACTGTTGTTATTTCAATTTTTATTTACTAAATCAGACTTAAATGACAATGGTAAAATATCACGAAGAACAATATTGATTAATTGTTTGGTGTTTAATGCCAACTTTAGTTGTATTTCAGTTATATCGTGGCATGCAGAACAATATCATCAATTTGGATTATCAAAATATCACCAAAATAAAATAAAGAGATCATAGAAACACGAACACCAAAAAAATATTGAGGCCGATACCAGGTGTTTTGAAAAAAAATTATGTTCCATATATGGAACCTGTCATGAAGTTCCGTTTTACAAATCAGTTTTGTGGTGTTGGTGGTATAATAGTTACGTCACAAACATGTCTGATGGAACTATTTGCAAAACATTCAAACAATTTGAAGTCAGTTGTCTTTCCTTGGCGTGTAAAACGACAGATGGAAAATGGCCTTAGCCTAGGTCAGCATATTAAACAGAATTGAAAAAGGCATACATCAGTATTTTATAAAAAGGAAAGTTAGTGATATCAAAGCATGAAAAATGACACAGAACAACAGATATTGCAAAGATTGCATTTTAGGGCCAAGCTGCCAATTTACTTTTCAAATTGAGTCTGATCTATACCAAACAAAACCAATTTATATTGCAATCAGTACATTTACTGACTATATAAAGATGAATGCATAGACCTTTGCTTTATACGTCTACTAGGCGCATAACGTCGTCTGGTACCATGTGTCTTATGTAGAGCAGACATGGGGTAATCGTAATCGGTTGTAATCGATTACATTTTTCATGTAATCGAATGTAATCTGTAATCAGACATTTTTTAGATTACATGTAATCATAACCCTGTAATCATGGTTACTTTCTGATTACATTTAGATTATTTTTCATCATTTTGACTTATTTTATCTTAACTGAAACATATATCTCCTTAGATATTTAATGTATGATTTATGTAAATTAATTTTCTTCATGAAATTTATTAAACTAATAATGTACATATTATTATATGCTTAATTGCAATCAAAACTATCACAGCTACAAAGAACATTAAGTATAAATTATGACTTCAAAGACTTGATATCCAAACATAATATCTCAATTTCAATTTCTTTAGGGTTTCAAAAATTCAGTGAAAACAGTGTCGGCTTGTGTAAAACACAACAAGTTTTAAAAATTTTAAATTATCTGACACAACTTTCAAGATTTCATATATGAAATTGCTTCTATGAAAGACTATCACCATGTCCTCATGATTCGCATAAGATAAAGAAATATTTTATATAAACCAAAACATAGGTATCTCATGAAGATTTCTTATAAAAGTTTAAAAAGAGATTTAAATTTCAATAAAGATATTATATAAAAAGCAAAATGTAAATTATAATTTTCAGAAACATTTATTTATGATGCTCGTTCATACATGTATATTACAAATTAACTGATAAATAGCAAGTTGTAATATTTGTAAAATTTTGGATTTTTTTTTTTAAAGAATATTCTAATGGGGTTACTATGCAACCTGTAATGGATATTTTATTAAACCTATTTACATAAATTAAGGATTTAGCTTTCATATTTAGACTGAGAAATTATGTACATTTTTAAACAAGTTTTTAGAATCAGAATGATTTTTGCTTTCTTATCTTCTAAATTATATATCAAGGACAAACATTCAAATGGTGTGAAATTTAGTAATGGTGATTGTTACATAATTTGGTGTCATAAATAATACCTTAATTACAAATTTTATCAGGTAATTAACTGCTAGTTTATTATAGACTTTCACATGATGTTTGAAATTATTTGATATATATTATTAAAATGTGCAAATGTATGTTATATAATATTTACTAATAGTATAAGATGGAATCAATATTGGTCATATATAGTAATAAGTGTAGACATATTTTATGAAAAATAGGAAAATGAGAATTGCTGTTTATAATTTACAATGTACTGTTTGTTATTGCATGTAATGATCACATTACAACTGAATTGTAATTCATAGTTCTGATTAAGAAATACATTAAAAAAAATAAGAGATATTGGACAGATGCACACGAGACAAAGTAACATAAAACACTAATGTATTGGTTGTCATGACATTAAATGTAATCAGTAATGTAATCGATTACATTTACAAAGTGATTGTAATTTAATCGATTACATTTGAAAATTGATGTAATCGTAATGTAATGTAATCATGAAAATTGCAAAGTAATTGTAATGTAATCGATTACATTTGAAAGTAATTGACCCCAAGTCTGATGTAGAGCAAAGAGTAATAGACACTGGTTGAACAGGGAATGTGTCGTTGAGACTCAAATGGAAATTCAAGCAAAATGCCAAATGCTTTTGCCTTTTTTGTGTATAAATTACAGAGTTTTGTGAATACACGGCATTGCAGTATACATACAATATACGTACTTGTCTATATATAAACCAACCGGAAAGCCATTAAAAGACCCAAAAAATCATCACTGACACTTTAGGTGGGTATTGATTGAGGCATGAACCAACTTAAATCATGTAAGGCTATTGTCTGGTTTAGGTTAGGTTGATGGTGTCACTGACAAATTTTATCACATAATGCTGTATCGCTTGAGAGGGATTCGAACTCACAACATTAGTGGTGATAGGTACTGATTGCATAGGTAGTTGTAAATCAAACTACCATACGATCTAATCCATGACAGCCCCAGCTATTGTCAGTATTTGAAAGAAACTATTAATATATTACAAAATTTATTGCACAAAAAAATTAAATAAAAACCAACTATACTTAATACATATTCTGTGGTTTTTTAAATTTTTTATCACAGATAATTACACATCTTGCTAAAAAATTGGTCTGAATATGAAATACTATACAGCTGATTAGCGACTTGTATGTAACAAAGAAAAACAAAATGAAAGTGAAAGTATTAATCCATTCTATAAATAGAAGTTCTAAAGTCTATTAATAGTCTGCTGTAGGTGTTTTTGCTCTCTCATCTTTAAAACTTCAGTGAGGCAAATACTTCAGGGTACTTTTCAAAAAATCCCTGAAAATATAAATGAAATCATGTTAATGTTCAAATATTATATTGCTAACAGAAGAGTTTGAAGATACCAAAGTGGTAATCAGTGGCGGTTAGTTTTATTGGTGGAGGAAACCGGGGAGAAAATCACATTCTGTCGTAACTCACTGAAAAACATGTTGTATCGATACGCAGGAGTACACCTGGTCATGAGCGGGATTCAAACTCACAACTTTAGTGGTGATAGGCACCAATTGTCCAGGTAGTTGTAAATCTAACTATCATATGATCATGACCACAATGCCAGAAGCTGTCAATCAAAGAAAGGTAGATAATACAATGGCCAAAAGAATAAGGACAAAAGGGTAAACAATGATCTACAAAACTAAAATTGAGCAACATGAACCTCACGAAAAACCAGGGGTGAACTCAGGTGCTCAAGATGGGTAAGCAATTCCTGCCCTACTAGTGGCACCTGTCATGCTACTCTTGTTACAAATCTGGTGATAAATCATGAATGAGGATGTATATGATCTGTTGACAGATTTATTGCCTTATGGAGAACTCACATAATTTGCATACGTAGATAATTCCTAATAAAATTTTAAGATTACCTGCAATGAAAAGAGGGGCTAGGGTTCTGGTGTTTAATGCCACTTTGAACAATATTTCAGTTATATCGTGGAGGAGTGACCAGAGAAAACCACCTGTCACAAGTCACTGACAAATCTGATCACATAATATTGTATCGAGTACACCTCGCCATGAGTGGGATTCGAACTCACAACGTTAGTGGTGATAGGCACTGATTGCATAGGTAGTTGTAAATCCAACTACCATATGATCACGACCACGATGGCTCCTACAATGGAAATAAAAAATGTCCACTTTTACTTTGTGATGTAATAAACTTTACCTTGTATAAACAGATAGCCTGAGATACACTAGAAGTACAACACATTTCTCTGATAGAATGCATACTAAGTTGTGGCGCACCAATGTCTACTGTTGGAATTCCAAGTTTGGCCGACATGATTGGTCCAATGGTTGATCCACAAGGAGAATCATTCCTGACAACAAAATCCTAAAAAAATGAAGTAGAAAACAATAAAATTCCATTTTCTTTACAAAATAGGCACAGTTTGGATCATTTTTAGTAATTACGACTTAAAATCTATATTCCTCCTGTTAACCCATGGTCACGATAGTGGCGTTAAACATAATAACTCTAACCCCTTTAACCCACATGATTTAATATAAAGCAGGAAGTTTGTGTCCCCCAAAAAGCTACATGCATCCAATCTGAATTCCTTTCATAAACTTATAACAAAAAAAACAAGAAATGTGTGCATCATAAAATACGCCTGTCTATATAAATTATCAAACGGTATAATGGTAATGACCCCAAAATAAATAGGGTTCTTCCCCTTCCACAGGGGAATCATGTGGCCAAGTTTGTTAAAGATCCAATATACAGAACTAAAGTTATCGTGTGGAAACGACCCTGTTGTCAAAAATTATATTTATAGTAACAGTGACCTTGACCTTTGACCTGATGACCCCAAAATAAATAGGATTCTTCCTCTTCGACAGGGCAATCATGTGGTAAAGTTTGGTAAAGATCCAATATAAAGAACTAAAGTTATGTGGAAACGACCCTGTTGTCAAAAATTCTATCTATAGAAACAGTGACCTTGACCTTTGACCTAATGACCCCAAAATAAATAGGGTTCTTCCCCTTCCACAGGGGAATCATGTGGCCAAGTTTGTTAAAGATCCATTATACAGAACTACAGTTATTGTGCGGAAACGACCCTGTTGTCAAAAATTATATTTATAGTAATGGTGACCTTGACCTTTGACCTAATGATCCCATAATTAATAGGGTTCTTCCCCTTCCACAGGGGAATCATGTGGCCAAGTTTGTTAAAGATCCAATATACAGAACTAAAGTTATCGTGTGGAAACGACCCTGTTGTCAAAAATTATATTTATAGTAACAGTGACCTTGACCTTTGACCTGATGACCCCAAAATAAATAGGATTCTTCCTCTTCGACAGGGCAATCATGTGGTAAAGTTTGGTAAAGATCCAATATAAAGAACTAAAGTTATGTGGAAACGACCCTGTTGTCAAAAATTCTATCTATAGAAACAGTGACCTTGACCTTTGACCTAATGACCCCAAAATAAATAGGGTTCTTCCCCTTCCACAGGGGAATCATGTGGCCAAGTTTGTTAAAGATCCATTATACAGAACTACAGTTATTGTGCGGAAACGACCCTGTTGTCAAAAATTATATTTATAGTAATGGTGACCTTGACCTTTGACCTAATGATCCCATAATTAATAGGGTTCTTCCCCTTCCACAGGGGAATCATGTAGCCAAGTTTGGTAAAGATCCGATATACAGAACTAAAGTTATTGTGCGGAAACCTGTGTGGACGCCCGCCTGCCGCCCGCCATACCCAATCACATAATACGGCCCGTCTCGAGACGGGCGTATTTTCGTACTCATACTCAAATATTGCCCTATAGAAACAAAGTATTTACTTGATACAGTGCACTAATTGGCAGCTTTTGTTTCGGATATGAGTACGAAATAATGCTCAAATATTTTATAATCGTAAGGCCATACTCATTCAATAAAGACTTTAATATATTCCATTTTCTTAATCACATCTTGAATTATGGTCTTTTTGCAATTGTCTGTGCTTCCATTATAAGGTGTGTTTGATTTATTTACTAAAAATTGTACTTGAAAGCAACACATTGATTGGATTTCAAAGCCAGGTTTGGTTTGGCTTATGATGTTTAACGTCACTTTCAACAATATTTCAGTTATAACGTTGCGGTCAGTTTTATTGGTGGAGGAAACCGGAGTATCCCGAGAAAACCACCGGCCTGTTGCAAGTCACTTACAAACTTTATCACATAATATTGTATTGAGTACACCTTGCCATGAACAGGGTTCAAACTCACGACTTTAGATGCGATAGGCACTGATTGCACATGTAGTTGTAAATCCAAATACCATACGATCACGAAAGCCCACGATTTCAAAGTAAGAATGTCTTGATTGTGTCAATTGTATAAATTAATCAAACTTATATAATCTGGCTATATAGGAGCAAATTCTACAGATTTTGACTGTAATTCTGTAAATAACTTACCTGTAATGGACATCCAGACTTCATTGCAATCTCTCTCAGTATTGTAGTAGTTATAGCCGTGGTAGCATAGCGTTGATTAGCGTTGAATTTTAGAACAATACCCTATAAGATCAAACAAGATATCGTTGATTAGCGTTGAATTTTAGAACAATACCCTACAAGATCAAACAAGATATCGTTGATTAGCGTTGAATTTTAGAACAATACCCTACAAGATCAAACAAGATATCGTTGATTAGTGTTGAATTTTAGAACAATACCCTACAAGATCAAACAAGATATCGTTGATTAGTGTTGAATTTTAGAACAATACCCTACAAGATCAAACAAGATATCGTTGATTAGCGTTGAATTTTAGAACAAAGCCTACAAGATCAAACAAGATATCGTTGATTAGCGTTGAATTTTAGAACAATACCCTACAAGATCAAACAAGATAATACAATATAAACATCAATAGTGGTACTTTAATATTTGCCTAAGTGTAAATTTGGATAGTATCTCATATTTCATAGTTTTACAGAGCTCCAGATAAGCTGCGTATTTGCGTTTTTTACGCAATGAAAACGAGTAAAAACGCATGCAATATCAGATCAGAGTGTACACATTACGCATACATATTGCTGTGTAAGCAAACTTTCCAAATTTGGAGCGTACTTGTACAGTCGTGTACATAACAATACAATTTTGTCTTTGAGAAATTCCCCGTAATTACTTCCCTTTATACTTTTCGAAGGAGAGAGCACATACATCCGAGAGGTACAGAATGCTTGCCTTTCTAAGCATCGATGTCAAAAGAGATCTGATTGGATGCTTAGGATAAACCATCCAATCGTGGTCAATATTACAAATAAATGCGGTTTAGTTAAGAACTAAATGAAAGTGAAATTGGGAACACGTTATTCGTTGAAAATGAGCAAGAACATGAATAAGCGCGCTACGGAAAATTATATACTTAAGTTCCTGACAGTTTCATCTGTGTCTAGTGACAGTATAGTTAAAGGAATCATTGATGACATTATCAACACGGCTGTGAAAACTGCCGAAGTCGACGAGCAAAAAACAAAATATTTATAACATTTTATTAATAAACATGACACAATTGTGTCAAATTAAACAGAGATATACATTTCACTTGCATCCTGCGTTTATTGAATAACACTTGTGTCAAACATAATTTTAAAAGTGTACATGTAAGCAATCTTTTCTGAAGTAGAGAGTACAACAGTGCAAAGGAAATATGCAAATACGCATCATTTTCAAAAGTAGGGGGTAATTACCCTTTGGACTTGAAAATTATCTGGAGCTCTGGTTTTAACTACAGACAAATTTTGTTCAACTTCAACAAAAATATAACTTCAGTCTCCAATCATATTCAATCTGGTTGTTCAATCATAATTTTTTCAAGAAATCTGGGTGTAGCCAACAATGGCAAAAAATATTCAGTCTGCTAAGATACAGAGCAAAACAATTGGCTAGTTATATATAATTAACATAGGGTTATCTGTATCAAGAATCACTGTATATCTTAAGGTATTACTATAGTATTTTGTTATAGATATTATTATAGCCTACTGTATATGAATGTTTTCTATTGGATCATTCATAGTCACATGACCGTAGACAATAATTGATGTGCACAGTAAATTATGCAAAATTTCACCAGGGCTGGTAGACAATCTTATTGTCTTTTATTAAATTGGTGTCTCCTTAGGGCGAGTATTTGCTTGATTATTATAATAAAATCCTTGTTTTCATCCAAACGTTTTAGTCACAAAGCCTTCATCAGTGTGTTATTTGATCAAACCTGTTATGTGATGCTACATCTGAGATTTAAGTTTGTTTCAACAGAGATATGACAATAGTATTGTCACCCTCGACAATCATGTCTGGTATACTTCAAATAAAAATTAAACTGCTACCATTTTTTACAGTTTGCAAGTATTTGTCTTGTACATGCAACTGTGTTATTTTCTGGCTTTTGTCTGTTGTTTTTAAATAATAAAATGGAGGCTAATGATATTTTTCATTGTAACATTTTACCAAAATAACTGTTGATTTCTTACCTTATGAAGTCCTGGCTGATGATTAGTTTCATGTTTATCCCTGTAAAATAAAAAAGTAAAGATTTAATTTGTTTTCAGTTATCCAGGGTAAGCTATAATAACAAGTACAAAATGTACTACAAAGAGACAATATTCTCACCCCTTGGATAAAGTAGTCTGTTAATTTATGTGGAAAAGATTTTTCTTTCTCACTTTTGAGACAGACCAGTTCCTATTTTTAGTGATGTGAGATTTTCTTATCTTGCACCAGTGCTAAACAAAAAAATCATGTGCGTTTTACCGGCAAATGCATGCTGTACAGTTTATGTCAACTGCCCCCCAAATTTTCCATGCTTTTCCTTTTTAAAACAAGGGCAACGCAAAGCGTGGCGTATCCCCTCGCCTAAAAATTAAACCCTGTGACCTTGACCTTGAAAATAAATAGGGTTCCAGACTCTCCTAAGGACTAAGTGTGTACCATGTTTGATCAAAATCCATTGAAGGATGTTGATTCTAGAGTGTTCACACGCAGTAAATTTTTTTGACCCCTTGACCTTTGACCTTGAAAATCAATAGGGTTCCAGACTCTCCTAAGGACTATGTATGTACCAAGTTTAGAATCAACATCCTTCAATGGATTTTGACAAGAGTGTTCACAAGGATGTTATGCGGTAAAAATTTGACCCAGTGACATTGACCATTTACCTATGACCTTGAAAATCAATAGGGTTCCAGACTCTCCTAAGGACTAAGTGTGTACCATGTTTGATCAAAATCCATTGAAGGATGTTGATTCTAGAGTGTTCACAAGGATGTTACACGGTAAAAAAATTACCCAGTGACCTTGACCTTTGACCTTGAAAATCAATATGGTTCCAGATTCTCCTAAGGACTAAGCATGTACCAAGTTTAGTCAAAATCCAGTGAAGAATGTTGATTCTAGAGTGTTCACAAGGATGTTATGTGGTAAAAATTTGACCTGGTGACCTTGACCTTTGATCTTGAACATCAATAAGGTTCCAGATTCTCTTAAGGACTAAATATGTACCAAGTTTGGTCAAAATCCATTGAAGGATGTTGATCCTAGAGTGTTCACAAGGATGTGACAGACGGACGGAAGGACGCGTTACTATATCCCTTCGCAACTTCGTTGGCGAGGGGGTAATAAACAATTCACTGTATATAAGTTTTCAATCTTTTATAAACACACAAATCCTATCAATCAGCCATATTATTACATAATAACCTTCACACAATACACAAAAATACGGAATTACTTTTTTGATTGACATGAAGGGGAAATAACTCACATTGTTTACATGATCATCTGCTAAAAGTACATAGCTGTCAAACAATACACAACTACTGATAAAAGTGAGAAATAAAATCAAACACCAGCAAAAAGTTCAAGACAGGGAAATCTCCGACACCCGAAGGTAAGATTTCCCCGTCTTGCACTTTTGCCGGTGTTAGATTCTATATATCTTACCCCGGCTCCTGGGTAAGACAAGCTACACGCCCTTATTCCCGCAAGTGTTTTCCATTGTTGAATTAAACTGTCGATTTATAGATATGCATCCGTGTCTTGGCAGTATTTTAAATGTATTTCACAATCAAATACAACACACCCTACAACCGGCTATCTGGACAACAGATGCTATCGGGAACTCAGATCATATCTACGTCACACGGAATGACAGGTAGGAATTTCTTTGACGTTTTTCTTCCATTTTATCTACTTTTTGGATTTTAAATTTATGTCTGATTTGTTGCACTACAAATGAGAAATTTGCATACCAAATATGACAATATAGGTTTTAATATTTAGTAAGTTTTCAATCAATGAAGATAGAATTTGACATTTTCAACAGAGAATTCTTCAGAACATTAACGTTTTCTCTAAAATTTCAAAAGAAAGCACAAGTTTCTATCATATACATGAAAAATATAGTGTTTCTTCCATCTTCCTGTACAACGGAAACTCGAAGTGATATGTAGTAAGAATAATATACGCAATTACTTTCCAATGGTCAAAATGCTTTGGCTATCGGGGACAGCAGATTATTTTGAAACTGACTATCACTGACAGCAGATGTTGGCAATCGGGAACAACAGTGACATGAATTCTTATTTCTGGTTTATCCTGTAATAAGTTGAGCCATTAGTGTTTAGAATAATTCAAATGTTGAAATTCATGGCTAATGGTTGCCTTTAAATTTCAAAACATTGAGATTGTTCCGAAGTAAAAATATATTTTCGAAGCTGTGAAACCCATTAAAAAATAGTTTTTTGTCCAATACCATAGTATTTGCTTTTGCTTGTATTGATTTCCATTGTCATTGACTTTGGAAATGTCTTTGACGTGGATAAACTGAGAAATAACATGAAAATTACTTCTTTTATAAAGATTTGATTGAATTAGGATATTTAGAAGTTTTGTAATATTTCATTTTTGATCAATTTCATCAGATCAGTGGAGTTAAATGGCAATCAGGAACATGAAAAATTTCACAAGACTTTTTAGTGTCAAATCAGGAAACAAATGATTTTTCTACAAGTGTGAGGAGCAGCCAGGGAGGAGCGGCATGAATAATGCACAATAATGAGAGAAACAAAGTTAATTAACAATGGAATTTCTTTTAATTTTTTTCATGTTCCCGATTGCCATTTAACTCCACTGATCTGATGTATGTGATAGCCCGATCTGCTGTCCCAGATAGCCAAAACATTTTGACCATTGGATTGAAATTGCGTATAATATTCTTACTACATAACACTTCCGAGTTCCCGTTGTACAGGAAGGTAGAAGAAACACTATATTTTTCATGTATATGATAGAAACTTGTGCTTTCTTTTGAAATTTTAGAGAAAACATTAATGTTCTGAAGAATTTTCTGTTGAAAATGTCAAATTCTATCTTCATTGATTGAAAACTTACTAAATATTAAAACCTATACTGTCATATTTGGTATGCAAATTTCTCATTTGTAGTGCAACAAATCAGACATAAGTTTAAAATCCAAAAAGTAGATAAAATGGAAGAAAAGCGTCAAAGAAATTCCTACCTGTCATTCCGTGTGACGTAGATATGATCTGAGTTCCCAATAGCATCTGTTGTCCAGATAGCCGGTTGTAGGGTGTGTACAATGTATTTTATAAATATATGATATATATGCTACTACAACAGCGATAAATACCTGTAAAAAGGTTATTTGACGTTGGCCAAAGGGGAGGTAACAATTTTTTTATTTACGTTAGTTACTAACAAGGGAGAGCCCTCTATATTTTCTCAAAGTAAACAAATATTGACACAATAGAAAGAGATTAGAAAAAGAGTCAAACACCATAAAAGGTGCAGGATTTTTTTTTATTGTAGAATCTATCACAATTTGTTAACTTTATTATTTTGAACCCTTTTAAAGTAGTAAAATTAAAATCTTGTTTTATTTTATTACGTAGCATTTTGGTCCTGTGATACGGTTTGCAAATTAATACGCCAAACTACACAAAAAGTAAAAAACATTGACACGGTAGAAAGGGGTGAGAAAAAGAGTCAAACACCGCGAAAGGTGCAAGATAGTCAAATCTGTGACACCCTAGGGTAAGATTTAAATCATATCCGACTCGGACAAGCCTCCTCCGATACGATTTAAATCTTACCCTCGGGTGTCACAGATTTTACTATCTTGCACCTCTCCCGGTGTTAAACCCTATATTTCTTACTCTGACTTATCCAAAGACACAACTTTTCCAAGTTTTTCAGTCTTTCACTCACAAATTGGACTTTATTCTGTTTGTGAGTCAGACTCGGCCCAGTTTACCTATCGATAAAATCCTAAAAAAATTGCATTTAATTCTTATAATTCAACTTAAATTTGACAAGCAAGCACTTCAGATAAAGTAATAATCATGTTTCAATTAAATTAAAAAAATTAGAAAAATTTAGTGATTTAATCCAAATTTTAAACGTATGAAAGTTTTAAAATGCCAGCTACCATGACGTCAACATTCCACATTTTTCTGACTTCAAATTTTGCATACAATGATTCATATTACATGCTCTTGTATTTTTAAATTGATTCAATGAAATATCTTGCTTCGTTGCTTTCAAAACAGATATATTTACTCATTTAGAGTCAAACCCGTCTATAGTGATGACTGATGGGAATTCTGAAAGAAGTCGCATAAGATAGGGAGTCTTTATATAGATTGACTGATTGATTTTTGGTTTTTAACGCCACTTTCAGCTATATCATGGCGACCAGTTTTAGTGGTGGAAGAAGCCGGAGTACCCGGAGAGAACCACCGACCATGGGCGAGCAACTGGTAAACTATATCACTTGCGGCTGCGAGTTGAGTGCACCTTTCTTTGTAATTTACAAAGCCGGGCACGAACCCATGCCGTATTGGTGATAGGCTTGTATGAGTTATTAGGTAATCCAACTACCTAACTCATTGAGCCACCCGGGCCCTCATCTTTATATAGAGGTTATGATATTTGCTAACAAAATCATGGCCATCATCATACACATACTTATAGTATATCTAGCTGCCAATTTGTATAAGTGTATATGGGATGATTTCTGTTTACATATCTTTAATTAACAAATTTTTCCAATGAAATATCCTTTTGCATTTTTTTGTATGTTTTTTCCAAATCAGTATCTAATGGTTCGATCTGGTTTCGGGTTATGCCCTAATGTCAACTTCCGGTTTTCGCCATTATTTAATTTTAGTTGACAACATAAATCTGTTACCACCTTCGATATATAAGCATCTCAAAAACAAATTTAATGATAACATAATACATTCTTGATATTTCAGGAATCTGAAATTGATCTTATTTCTGTGTTCAGTAATATATTTTCAAATTCATTGACTTTGATCTTGGCACCATTAACATATTGCGTACTTTAAATAAAAAAAATTATGAAGTTTTCAATTTCCAAACATGATGCTTTAACATTAATTTGGTCATCTTAAATTGATTTTTCAAACGAGAATCGCTGTTTACAGAAGTAAAATGGTCTAGTAAAAATCACGTGTAAACAACATTCGTTTAGCTAAGAGTAAAAATTTTATTTGATAAAATCTTTTTTTCCGCGAGACTGTGTTTATTTATTTATTTATTTTATGACTTCTGGTTTGATAGTAATCTTCAAATAGTCGTTATACTTAGGATTTTTATTAATTTAAAATTCTAAATGTGATACAAGGGTTTATGAATACACCATAGCAGAATGGAATTATCTATGTGTAAACATTAAAAATTGTTGCTGCTTCGTCCCATTAAATGCAAGGAACAACAATATGCATATTAAAATGGAATTGTCGCAGCTTAATGATTGGCTTAGGTTTGGTTTATGGTGTTTAACGCCACTTTCAACAATATTTCAGTTATATTGTGGAGGTCAGTTTTATTGGTGGAGGAAACCGGAGTACCCAGAGAAAACCACCGACCTGTCGCAAGTCACTAACAAACTTTATCACATAATGCTGTACCCCTCGCCATGATCGAGATTTGAACTCACAACAAAGTAGTGATAGGCACTGATTGCATAGGCAGTTGTAAATCCAACTACCATGCGATCACGATCACGACAGCCCCCAACATGCATATTAAAATAGAATTGTCATAGCTTAATGAAGTGGTCATTTGTATGTTTATACTTACGAATAATTAGGATGAACAGCGTGAGCTTGATCAGCACTGATCATATATGATTTAGGAATGGCTTCCTCAAATGCCGTTGAATTACCACCGCTACATAGCCGACGTAAAACTAGTTCCTGTAGAGTCGATGCTGCCCCCTGTGCACTTTCTGACCCAACCTAGAGAGTAATATTACTTGTCTATATTCTGTGATTATATTTCATTTACATCATCATCTCATTGAAAACTTGTTCCCGTCATGATATAGCTGGAAAATTGCTGAATTGGCATTAAACAACAATCACTCACCCACTATATTTCATTTAATTTTACTTACGAATAATTAGGGTGAATAGCGTGAGCTTGATCAGCACTAATCATGTACGATTTAGGCATAGATTCCTCAAATGCTGTTGAACTACCACCGCTAGACAGACGACGTAAAACTAGTTCCTGTAGAGTCGATGCTGCCCCCTGTGCACTCTGTGATCCAACCTAAGGCAGCATTATTTAAACATAAGTCAATATTTTTATGTAGTTTTTCAATATTTAGAATGGAACACATGCTATAAAAAAGCAGAATTACTGTTCTTAAAATTGTGTCCATTACCTCTTTAACTCTCTATCCACATCATTTCAATAATAGGGAATGTTTAACACCACCACTTTGTTATTGAAGTGCCTGTACCTAACCATGAAAATGAGCTGTCATGTATATGTGTGTTAGTGGTATCGATTGTTTTTCATTTTATCAAAAGAGTTGCTTCCCATTTCAGTTCTTTTTTTTTTTTAGTTATTATAGTTTGTACCTTCATTAGACATGATTAAATTAAAATCAGATTCTTGTAGAAATGTTTTTCTTGCATTCGTACTACAATGTACTATGCCAATAATACTACTGATTGAATGGCACTTCTAAGTTGTCCTTTAAAGATTTATCATTTGATCCTCATTTGAACAGACCACTATCCAAAAAGATTCTGTTGGCTCTCTGGTGTCTAGGAAAAAGTCTCAGAGAGATTTCAGTTATACCAATAAAAAAAATTTCAACTCACCTCTTCGTTATCAAAGAGACAAACCATTCTTATATTAGGATCAGTAGATAAACTATCATCTGTCTCAATCAAAGCCTACAATATAAAGACAAATCATTCTTATATTAGGATCAGTAGATAAACTATCATCTGTCTCAATCAAAGCCTACAATATAAAGACAAATCATTCTTATATTAGGATCAGTAGATAAACTATCATCTGTCTCAATCAAAGCCTACAATATAAAGACAAATCATTCTTATATTAGGATCAGTAGATAAACTATCATCTGTCTTAATCAAAGCCTACAATATAAAGAATAGATATATACAATTGTTTATATCTAGTAGGGCCACTGGGCATGAACAGGATATATAGAAGAGATGATAAAACTATCGTTGATGGATTTCTCAGGGTAATATCGCATCGAATGCAGACGGAAATATGAGACGCGATGAGAAGTCCATTTCGAGCAAAAGTTATCAACGATAGTTTATCAAGGATTTGTCAAGATGAAGTCAGTGATATCAATATAGCATCACATTAGAAAACTGCAATAATATATTAGTATCATGCTTGTTGCTTGATAATAAATATTATCATGTGCAAAGATCATTATCATATGTAAAGATCAATATTATCATGTGTAAAGATCAATATTATCATGTGTAAAGATCAATATCATCATGTGTAAAGATCAATATTATCATGTGTAAAGATCAATATTATCATGTGTAAAGATCAATATTATCATGTGTAAAGATCAATATTATCATGTGTAAAGATCAATATTATCATGTGTAAAGATCAATATTATCATGTGTAAAGATCAATATTATCATGTGTAAAGATCAATATTATCATGTGTAAAGATCAATATTATCATGTGTAAAGATCAATATTATCATGTGTAAAGATCAATATTATCATGTGTAAAGATCAATATTATCATGTGTAAAGATCAATATTATCATGTGTAAAGATCAATATTATCATGCATAAAGATCAATATTATCATGTGTAAGGATCAATATCATCATGTGTAAAGATCAATATTATCATGTGTAAAGATCAATATTATCATGTGTAAAGATCAATATTATCATGTGTAAAGATCAATATTATCATGTGTAAAGATCAATATTATCATGCATAAAGATCAATATTATCATGTGTAAGGATCAATATCATCATGTGTAAAGATCAATATTATCATGTGTAAAGATCAATATTATCATGTGTAAAGATCAATATTATCATGTGTAAAGATCAATATTATCATGTGTAAAGATCAATATTATCATGCATAAAGATCATTATCATGAGTAAAGATCAATATTATCATGTGTAAAGATCAATATTATCATGTGTAAAGATCATTATCATGTGTAAAGATCAATATTATCATGTGTAAAGATCAATATTATCATGTGTAAAGATCATTATCATGTATAAAGATCATTATCATGTGCAAAGATCAATATTATCATGTGTAAAGATCATTATCATGTGTAAAGATCAATATTATCATGTGCAAAGATCAATATTATCATGTGTAAAGATCAATATTATCATGTGTAAAGATCAATATTATCATGTGTAAAGATCAATATTATCATGTGTAAAGATCATTATCATGTGTAAAGATCAATATTATCATGTGTAAAGATCAATATTATCATATGTAAAGATCAATATTATCATGTGTAAAGATCAAAGGGAAAATTTACAAATCATGGATAAAATTATTAAGCAATTTCATGCTCCCCACACATTACAACTCATTATGATATAGATACGGTAACGTAACCCTCAGTCTGCTTTTACTCCCAGCGAGGGTTACGAATCGGTCCCATTCAACGTATGGGAGCAGCGCCCGGAGTGATTCACACCGGGCGGTTTTTTGTCCTAATTCCGTTGGAAGTGGTTGGAAAAATTAACGGGGGTGAAAGATAAATATATTTAGGTAAACCTTGAGGTGCTAAGTAAACGCTGCATCAATCCATGGTAGATTTATATCCATCTGAAAATTTGAATGCATGAAATCTTCTTTCTGTCCGACATTTTGTTTACAAGTTGCTATTTCAAGTGCACTTGCCTCATTTTGGAGATATCCTTATTTGGATCAATCGTAGTAAAACACATCGTACTATTCGTAGTAAAGTTTTTCATATTTGGCATTCAGATCCATGTATGGATAGGCTCCGCCCATCACGAGAGTATACGTAAGGTGCCATGGCGGACAAGAAACAATTTCCGAATACTAAATCGATCGTGAAGGTAGAAACAGGTATTGTAACACTTATTTCGTATCGCCATTACTTAAAAATTGTAGGGAATAATAAGTTATGATCAGATATGCAAAAAGAAAGTTGAAATATTCACTTAACGAAAATTTTAATTTGCTCCCATACGTTGAATGGGACCGATTCGTAACCCTAACTGGAGCACAAGCGGAATGAAGGTTATGTTATCGTGTCTAATTATGATATAGATAGTTGTGAATTACAGAATTTTCACAGTGAAATAATCTTTTTTATTTCCATTCGTGCACTTTCAGGGCTACTTTTCTGAATGATTTATAGTTACCTCCCTTTGACCATTTAGTATACAAAATACTAAATTCACTACATGTATTTTTAAGAGATACACATTATAGTATATCCCTATACTACACAAGTAATATAGTTCAATTAAACTCATATTATATTAAATGTGAATCAAAACATTTGTTCATCTATATAATAAATACTTTATGTGTGCATTCATGAGTTACTGCATTATTTGGTAACTAGTGACATATTTTTGATAATGAAACTTGTCAATTAGTTATAGTATGATTACATAGATTTAAAGATTTCCATCTCAAGAATGATACAACTGCAGGACAGGAATTTGAAACAAACTCAAAATGAAACAAATTCTAAAATGGTTTAATTTTCACTAATCTGAACTCAATATAATATTATTAAAATATATACAGGTATTTTAAAATTCCCTGTCTATAATTGGACAGATTTAACTGATCATTATAACAATTAAAATGTAAAAATGTGGAAAAAGTAACGGATGACTTTTAGAGAACAGACTGTCAGCAGACAATAAGATAGGATTTATTACCTATTAAAAAGAGGAGCCACTGTGGTTGTCATCGCTTGGTAGTTGGATTTACAACTACCTGTGCAATCAGTACCTATCACCACTAATGTAAGTTTTGAACCCCGTTCATGGCAAGATGTACTTGATATAACATTATGTGATAATATTTGTCAGTGAATTGCAGCAGATCAGTGATTTTCTCAAATATTCCTGTTTCTCCAACCAATAAAACTGACTGCCACGATATAACTGAAATATTGCTGGAAGTGGTTTTAAATATCATAACGCTACCCTCTAATTGCCCTATTAAAAAGAGAGGTCAAAAAGTGTCGTGATCATGTATTCTCCTATACCAGACTTCAATAAAAAATGTATATACACTGGAACCTGTGCAATCCGACACCTGAGTTTTCCGACATCCTGTGACATCCGACAAAAATTTATGGTCCCAAAGTAGTTCTGTAAACATAAATCAAACTTAAGTATTCCGACATCCTGTACAATCCGACACATTTCCCTGATCCCTTGGTGTGTCGGATTAGACAGGTTCCACTGTATCTAATTTAGTATGCACAGCATGTTTCTAGAATAACATTCATCAGGTACGCTCAAAATAACATTCATCAGGTACACTCAAAATAACATTCATCAGGTATGCTCAAAATAACCTTCATCAGGTAAGCTCAAAATAACATTCATCAGGTATGCTCAAAATAACATTCATCGGGTATGCCAAGAGTCAAAAGACTGGAATGTCAACAACTTACCCTTACAGCAGTGTAAGCATTCAGTAGATTGTCCAATCTTGGTGAGAATATAAACTCATCTAAAGCTCCGCCTATTGCCTACAAAATACATCTATCAATGTTGTAAATAAGTTTACTAAATGTACCAATTAACACTATGTTTGCAAGGTTGGCTCTTGATCACACCCGTAGACAAGGGGATTTGCACGAAATCCCACTTGACAACCAAGAAGGACTATTTAAGTCAGGATTTTGACCCCCTGATGCACATTCCCTCTCACATCATGAGTCTATCGAACCCCAAATGGATACAAAGAACAATGAAAGTCCAGAATTTTGACCCTCTGCTGCAAGACCATCTCACATCATGAGTCTATCGAACCCCCCTAGAAAAATCCTGGCTACAGAAATACTTGATACAATCCTATGTAATAAAATTCAGAATTCTCTTAATTTTTTAGTAAGTTTTTTTTTTTGGAAATGAGAGGAAAGTCTTCCTTTCTCCTAAGAACCTTATAGTTAAAAATCCTGACTTTTTGAGAAATTGGTCTGGTGTTTTCAAATGGTAAGATTAATCATGTAATGCATGCATGGCTGTGAGTATCAACAATGAAAAGGGAATTAGCTGGAATACAATGAATGTATTTTTACCAAAATATTTAGACAATTCAAATATATTTATAACTGAAGAGATGCAAAACTAAAAATTGTGAAAAAAAACCAAAACAATTCTCTGGGGTTTTTTTAAAAGACAAAAATACAATTTGATTTTGTTTTATCTGACACAAAACTACTTACAGCAGGTTGAGTATCTGCTAAACAGAGTTCAAAGTCCATCATTTGATCAGCACTTATACCTAATTCATCACAAATCAGCTTTACTAAGGCAGGCTGATGCTTATCACACTGAAATGAAAACAACAGAAAATATATCTAATTTACGTAACTAAAAACAAATCCTCCATTTCATTTTAACATGAAAGGATGATGATATACAGATATGATATTCAATGAAGGATGGCTTAAGAAGGTGCCACCTGAGAACATAGAAGTTTTCAAAGGGAACCATCAAAGGAGCATTGTGTTAAGTTAAAATCAAATTTGTCAAGGGAGGATATTCAAATGTGGATTTTTGTTGAAATATGCCAATCTAAATTATAATCTGCCACTAGGCCTTCATCAGTGTTTTATTCTATCTACCTCATGGCCAAAACATTCGAATTAAAAATAATTCTCTTATAATTTTATTCAGCAATACTCATATTAAGGAGAAAGCAATCTAATCATTTAAATTAGAATGCACACATTAAACTACACATTGTCCTGAAGCTACAAATGTAAAATATAGAACGATTTGTCATTTATATGAATTTATATTTGAAGCAACCATTGACATTTTAGAGGAAGGGCATGGACATGAGATGCAAGTTTGAAAGTAAACTATAGAAGAATGATCCCAGTCAAGTTTGATTTAATTTGTACCCAGTAGTAACATAGAAGATTAGGCTTGGTTTGGTTAATGAGTATTTCTCACTTTTAACCATTTTTTAGCTGCATCGTGACTACCAAATTTATTAGGGGGAGTTAATCCTGGACAGTTGTAACCATTTTTTAGCTGCATCGTGACTACCAAATTTATTAGGGGGAGTTAATCCTGGACAGTTGCAACCATTTTTTAGCTGCATCGTGACTACCAAATTTATTAGGGGGAGTTAATCCTGGACAGTTGTAACCATTTTTTAGCTGCATCGTGACTACCAAATTTATTAGGGGGAGTTAATCCTGGACAGTTGTAACCATTTTTTAGCTGCATCGTGACTACCAAATTTATTAGGGGGAGTTAATCCTGGACAGTTGTAACCATTTTTTTAGCTGCATCGTGACTACCAAATTTATTAGGGGGAGTTAATCCTGGACAGTTGTAACCATTTTTTAGCTGCATCGTGACTACCAAATTTATTAGGGGGGAGTTAATCCTGGACAGTTGTAACCATTTTTTAGCTGCATCGTGACTACCAAATGTATTAGGGGGAGATAATCCTGGACAGTTGTAGAGAACAGAAAGATGAAACCCTCATCTGTGTGTTTTTTTGTAATTTGTTTATTTTTGAAAAAGGAATAAACATGTAATGTATACCTCAGCTGTGTGTTGGTGTCTGGAAACCTTAACACATGAGGTTGGTACCAGGGATGCAAACTCACATCAGTGGTGTAAGGCCTGTGCCGAGAGATCAATGACCATAACCGCTCTGCCTCTCTCACCCCCCCCTCATGCTAACTAAATAAATAAATATAATAGTTCACTTCTTATAAGGGCCACCCTTTCTGCAATGAAAAAGTGGTCTTATAAGAGATGTGGCTCTCTTGAGAGGGTCAATTTAGTAGTATTTTACTATCTCAGTGCATGTGAAATCTGTTCTGACAAGACAGGTGGCCTTTGGTGAGAGTGGCCCTATAAGAGGAGGGGGGGCTACTGTAGTTGATTATCCTTATTTACCTGTTTTTCTGGACCATCAGTATTTTTATCTTCTTCTTTCTTTTCACCTTGAAGTTCTAGCTGTACTTTAGTAGCTAGAACAGGACATCTAAATAACAAATAGCAAAAATAATCATTTACAGGTTATTGAAAAACATTTATTTTTATTATACCGGGTGGCTCAATGAGTTAGGTAGTTGGATTACCTTACAACTCATACAAGCCTATCACCAATATGGCATGGGTTCGCACCTGGTTTTGTAAATTACAAAAAAAGGTGCACTCGATTCACAGCCGCAAGTGATAAAGTTTAGCAGTTGCTTGCTCATGGTCGGTGGTTCTCTCTGGGTACTCCGGCTTCTTCCACCACTAAAACTGGTCGCCATGATATAGCTGAAATATTGCTGAAAGTGGCATTAAAACACCAAAAATCAATCAATCAACTATTTTACTATATAAATGTAATGACAATTCGGATGTTTTACGAAAAATTTGCTGACGAGGGAGACAACTCGGTGGACAACCCAAACATATATAATGTTGAGCCAAGAGGGGGACAGTAGGTTGCCGCCCGGTCTACAACCCCTGACAACCTGTTAGAAATTCTTTTTTTCATTTCAGTTCTGTAATTGCATTTTCTTTTCCGGAAATTATTTTGTTGTCTTCTGTCAAACAAAACATCTTAAGAGTAGTTTCGGTATAATAAAACAGCTTTTGCCTTCATATGAGCTGAACATCAAGTTGTCAACACTTGAGAGGTTGTTTTCTTTCGTGCTAAAGCTCTAAGGGGGGAACAACCATCCTATAGTTGATAACTTTCAATGTTCACCTCATATGAAGGCAATAATTGTATAGTATTCCATTCTTAATGGCAAAACAATTATGAATTCATTGACATCAAAAAATATAATATGAAAAACCACCTAAAAACAGAATTTGTTTTTCAAGGCATCCATTAAAGATTCCTTAAAAGCACTGCTTAAAATAATGAATTGCATAAAGTTTTGCTTCAGTATTAAATTACATTGTGACTTTCAAATGAAGAATATCATTAAACGTATTTTAAACTTTGATTTTTTTCCTCTGTGTTTTGCATATACAGTCAAACCTGTATTAAGAGGTCACATTTGGGACAAAGCAAAAGTGGTCTTTTAAGACAGGTGACCTCTTAAAAGAGGTTCAATTTATATGATCTTTTCTATGACAGGATAAGAAAAAGGTGACCTTTTAATACAGGTGACTGCTTAATAGATGTGACCTCATGGACAGGCATGACTGTATTTTGTATCTATATGCAGACCAAATTACAAAGTAACAGTACTGTTTCCATAGAAACAACCACAGAGCTGTTCAAAATGCATCAGAGTAACGGATAGGGGGAATCCTCTCAATGGGTGGCTCCAAGGTTACAATATGGAAAGCCTGACAGCAGAATATAGTGAGTAATGTATTTGAAGAGTGGCATGCTCCCTGTATGCCAAAGACCTCTTCCACAGATATTGAAAAAGAGTATGCTCATTGCAGCCGCTAAATAAGACTAAATTTTTCATTCCTACCCACCTCTCCATACTTTTTCAGTGGCAGTCAAAATTCGTTGAAATGGTTGACCCATCCCTTCCCTTGTTTCTTTATAGTTTTTTTTAAATATTTATTGAACTTGTCCTGAATATAGCTGAAATACTGCTTGCTGACGTTAGGCAATATTCAATCAATCAATCAATCACTCAATTATAAATTCAAATTCCCTATGGTTATAGAAACAAAAACAATAAAGAGCCCTTGGTTGAGTAGCTTTCTTGTTAGCTGTAACCCTCTTGCAAGGGAGTCTTGATAGGAACCACATATTATGTCGCTGGTATATCATATCATAATTTAAAGGTCCCCAAGGCAGAAGAAACAGAAATGTTAGCTATCGCTGATACATACATTTGAGACTCTTTATTTGGTCCAAATTTTTCATTGTGATCCCTCATTAGATGAATAGCTATATGTGGCACTCTAAGGATGGGTTTCTGTATATGAACCAGACGATGTTCTATACAGCCGTTGTTCTGAAATATAATCAAATATTGTTTGTAGTGTATCAAACCTATGAAAATAAACATTTATAGTCAAACTTCAGTAAGTCAAACATGGGTTGAATACCAGTCCTCTTGATGAGCACTGGTTCTCCGGTCCAAGACCAGAAAAACTTTGTTTGGATCAATACATTTTTCAGTTTTTATTTAGATATAAATATAAAATAAATTTAAGATTTTGATTCGGACCAGTAAATTCAAATTTTCATTTCGAGGACAGGAATACCATGGATAACTGGAACAGATTTGACCTGTCAATTTTCCCTCTATTTCTAAGAGAAAAAATCTCTATATCGACACTAACAGCTCAAACAGTCAAATCAAACTGGTACATTTCCTTAAATATGTAATCGTCAACAATTGTGTCCTTGTTGATATGATTGTGAATTTCTATCATTAAAGGTTTCCATTAAACAGCCTATAAAAAGCATGGAATAACTAGAATCATCTTAATTAATTAAAATTAGATCTCCACACTTACTCCTTATTTTCTATTGGTTGTTTACTAAGTCGCCGCACGGGAGACCTTAAAAAGTTCCTTTAGGGGTCACATTAGGGTTCAACATGAATGTATTATAAATTTACCAATCAGCAACTTTCCTACAAAATCCAGCAGACAAGGCAAGTATATTCGTTTTGTAATGCAGCCATTAGACACTGAATGTATTTATGTTGACTCCTGATGCGACCCATAAAGGAGCGTTTTTAGATCTCCCATGCGGCGACTAGTAAACAACCAATAGAAAATAGGGAGCAAGTGGGAAGATCTAATTTTAATTAGATTGAATCAACACCTATCCACAGACAGTCAGAGTATATACTGGGGATATACCACATTCCACTCTCATAACTCTATTCAAACCATGGTATAACCAGACTCACCTCAACTAACACCCGACCATCAACAGTCAGATCTCTATCAAACCATGTATGAACCATGGTATAACCAGACTCACCTTAACTAAAACTCGACCACCAACAGTCAGATCTCTATCAAACCATGTATGCCACATTCCACCACCGTAACATTCCACACCGACCATGGCATAACCAGACTTGTTTGTTTTAGACTTTGGTTTAACCTGTAATTATATAATAACATGGTTTTTAATTTCCATTTCAGTACCAAACAAACTGTTACACAGAAAGAATTTCCTCATGCAAAGTTCATGAAAACTGCACATAAAAACTGTGCCTGAACTCAAGTACTAAGTATGAAAGAAATTCTTTGCACAATTTTTAGTACCTTACAGTGTGGGAAACCATTTTTTTCAAACACTCGCCAAAATGGCGAGTGGACTAAAACAAGTACTCGACAAAATGAAATAGAACTCACCATGTTTGGCGAGTGACATTTTTTTTAAACTCGCCAACAAATACCAAATACCGTATTTTACGGACGATAGGTCGATATTTTTTTCTCTCAACACGCTGGCTTCGACCTATCATCCATATTGGCCTATACAAGGATGAAGTTAAAAAAATCTGGAATCCCTAAAAAAAACCTCGATAAAAATGACGATTCTGTTTACAGTATATCTTTATTTTGCTGTAGTTTTTTTTTCTGAATAAGAAAACTGAAATCATTGATTTTCTTAGTGTTATTATTTTTTTAAATAAAGCAATAAAAGTATACAGGGGGTGCAATTCCAGGGGAAAAATGTTCAACATCCGAAAAAAATCAATATTCAATGATTGAAGTGTTAGCAAAAATCAGTTCAATATTGTATTGTATAATAAAATATATACTATAAAAAATGTATGTTGTTGAAAAAAAATCACAGGGTAGATCGTTTTACAATATAAAATTATTATCACAAAATATCTAAATATAGCTATTATATAGCTTTTCCATCAAACACAAGCATGCGCACAAGGTTGTAGTAAACAATGGCGGTTGCATTACATCTTACACTAAACGTGGAGAACAAGCTTTTTATACAAAATATACTGGAAAATAATTATCGATTTCGTTAAACTAGAATGTTCTACACTTGAATAATAGAATTGGTCAATTAGGAACAAATAAAATAATCACCATGAGATAATCAACACAGGTGAACTTCAGTCGGCACTTTAATATTGTGATCAGCTGATTGAAAATTTACTGGACAGAGACGATCACATAATTTGTGTACTATTAATAAAATGTTGGCTAAATGGATAAATGACACAGTTAACAGAAAATTTAACTGTTTGGGAGCTATGATATTTTAAAGGTGTAAATCAGTTATCGTGGCGATCATTTTCAAGTTCCTACTTGCCTTACAACTGTTACTCGCCAGACCGGCGAGTTTAAAGTGGATCTTACTCGCCACCCAAAATTTCGACTCGCCTTTGGTGAGTTGGCAAGCGGTCGTTTCCCACACTGACCTTATCAATTGTCAAGTTTTCCTTTGAAATGACAAAATTAATGGAAAAGGGTGTACCTGAAATTTGCTTAAGGTGGTACCATACACTTCAGGTAAAATTTTATCTGCTCGTTTAATTTTCCTATTTGTTTGGCAGTGTGTTTGAATATATCCACTCTAATAAATATCAAAATTTTAACAAATTCCAACCAACAGATTCAGAGCTATAAATTCACTAGCCGCATAGCAGCTTTCTCTCTGGTTTTGATCACTGAGATGCTTGAAATCTGCATACAAACATCATATGATCAAAATGTTCAACAGATTTTAAAGAGTTATCTCCCTGTTGTGTATGGTACCACCTTAATTGGTCTTAAAAATTCAAATGTAGACTGATTTTCACACGAATGTGAAAAACACTTGCATCACTGCATCTTTTCACGAAGAGGAGAGGATATAGGCCCATAAAACTAGCTTAACTCTGCCACTTTCTATTGAAGTGCCAGTACCAAACCAGGAAGTAAGTGGTCATGTGTGTTCAGGGTATCGATTTTGCATCTGTTTCCATGATTTTCCATTTGGATTTTGGAACTGTTCCACCAGTGTGGTATTTTTTGCTTTTCATTTTATTTTTACATACATGCAATAACTATGGAACATAATATTTAAGTAGGACTTCTCCTTTAAGAGTCTTTTGATTATTTTTGAATCATTACATTGATGTATGAAAACATGGGGGGAAAATCTGAATCTCCTCTTCCCAGGGACCATTCCTGCCAAATTTGATTCAACTTGGATAAGCAGTTTTGGGGGGAAAAAATAAAATGTAAAAAGTTCAGAGAGATTGACGCCAAGTGATGACAATAGCTCACATGACACTTCGCCACAGGAGAGCTAAAAATCAAATAGAGATCATAATTAAATTATTATACAAACCTTTAGACAAGGACTATCTGTATGAGCTCCCACTATACTGAACCCATTACCAGGTTTGTAGTTCCCTCCTACAGAAAAGGCAATAATGGTCGACTGGTTCCTTGTCAGAAAACACTGAAAAAATAAAATGGCAATAATGTTAGTCACAGGGCCGTCTTAACGCATGGGTACGCTGGACAGTTGTTTGTTGTGCAAATCATGTTTTTTAATGCTTAAACACTGATTTTGTTGGAGGTACCAATACAATAAATATATGTTTTATTTAATCAACCATTAACATTGTTATTCCTGTGAGTGGTTGTGTAGGTATGGGCCCCAGTGCACTGCTTTGCCCGGGGGCCTGCAATGCTGTTAAGACACTCTGGTTAACTCAGTCAAGCTTTTTTTAATGTGGTCAGGGGACTTATCAGAAAGTCTACTTGAGTGAAAGCAATTGTGTCATGTTTTTTAATTTGTTTATTTCTGTATTGCTGGTAGAGGTCCAACTATCCAACTATACAAAGAGTGGAAGAATTGGGATCCCATTGACCAGGTTTATCCCTGCCACATTATTGTGCTTGCCCAAAACCAGGACCTGAATTTCCATCTGCATAATTATGTTGAGATCTATTTTTGTGTTCAGTGATTTGAGGTAGTTGTTTATTTTGCTGATATTGGTGAAATTGTTGACCATCATATTTTTCTAATAGCTCTGTAGTGATGAAGGGGCCTCTGTGGCTTTGATTGTATGGTAGTTAGATTTAATCCACCTATGCAATCAGTGCCTATCACCAATAATTAGTTTGTGATTCCAATTCCCATCCACAGGTAGTCTATCAGTTACTTGTCAGTATGTGGATTTCTCCAGGAACTCTGGTTTCATCCACCATTTAAAATAATCGCCACGATAAAATTGAAATGCATGTATTGCTGAAAACAGCTTTCAACCTAATCCTAATCCAAGATTCAACAAGATGTTGCACGCTACGTCGTGCTAAGAATACCCCCACTCGTTCATTTGTGTCAAATTTGTATATATCTCAACAGTAGAAGCTGAGATATCTGTTAAGAAAATTTTCATTATGGCAAACATGAAAAATTCTAATTCACACGGTAAACAGGAAGTAGATGTGCAGTAAACCTGGAAAGGGGAGACACGGTACAAGTCACTATGCCAAAGTCATGTATCAAATATAAAATCATTTCTTCCAGTAGCAGCTGAGACATCTTTTACGAAAGTTTTCATTACGGCAAACATGAAAAATTCTAAGTCGCGCGGTAAACAGTAAGTAGACGGGCGGTAAGCCTGGAAAGGGGAGACACGGTACAAGTCACTATGCCAAAGTCATGTATCAAATACAAAATCCTTTCTTCCAGTAGCAGCTGAGACATCTTTTACGAAAGTGTGAACGGACGGACAAACGGACAGACAAGGTGATTGCAATATAGCCCCCTCTCTACGAGTGGGGGTATAATTTTGGAGCTCTTCTTAGTCTAATTTCAAAAGAGAATGGTCAAATGATACTGTACACATTTTGTTTTGTGTTAAAAGTTCTACCTTGTTTTCATACCGTACACATTGTACTTTGTGTTGAGAGTTCTATCCAGTTATAAGGTGTCAATTCATTATGTGTCAACCTTTTATCTGTCTATGACTTTCAAATCTACTCTAGTATATACATACATACCTTGTCTGATGGCTTGATATTCCAATGATCTATCTCTTTCAACTCTTTATAGCCAGCAGCTACCAGCAGCTTCTTGACCTCATCAACAGCTGTATATGTAAAAACAACGTGAAAGAATGACAAGTAATCAGTGTGTCTTATAGGTAACAGCACCTGCTTACCCTTCGCAAGCACCTGGGTTCATCCCCGTTTGTTGGTGCAGTTCATGTTGCTCATCTATTTAGTTTACTGTTTTGTGTTTTTGGTTTTATTTGTCCTAGTTCTGTGTCTTGTGCCCAATGTTGTCTGTGTTTCTGGATTGTCCCTTATTGATGTACTTATGGTTTTCTCTAACATTTATTCCTACATTGGGACTTTATTTAAAGTTCGGTTTATACAGGTTTTTGTTTTATTCAGTTTCATGGTATTAATTTAAAAAACTTTTCCTACTAACATAAAAATAATTCAATTTGATGTGAATACTGCAATCTGATTGGCTGATTCGCCTGGAACAACATTGGTAATACTTGACACCCTTGGTTGGTATTGTGATGTCACATATTCATTCGCCAATGACAAATTCAAATAATCCCATGAAATAATCGTGATTAAAATCGAGGAATCATTAAATTTTGTTGTAAAAATTAAATTATAAGAAATATGTTAAATTTTTGAACAGGTTATAAAAACATATTCCTTGAATATATAGGTACATACAATTTTATCATCAACTTACCATGGAAAGGTGAAGGACACTTATTAATAAAGGTTATAAACTGTTTAGCTGCACCCAACACTTTATCTGTCGCTGCCTACAAAATATAATACAATAAATGTATGTAATAAAGAAACCTATTATTTATTGCTTTGGGTCCATAACGCTAACTTAACGGCGCCACTTTTCATCCAAGCCAGGAATTTGTGCGGATATGGGTTAGGATTATATGGTGTTTAATACCATTTTCAAGATTCAACAATATTTCAGCTATATCATGGCAGTCAGTTTTACTGGTAGAGGAAACTGGATTACCTGAAGAAAATCACTGGCAAACTTTATCACATAATGTTGTATCGAGTACACCTCGCCATGAGCGGCATTCGAACTCAAAATTTTAGTGGTGATAGGCACAGATACTACATTTTTGTACAACATTAAAACACTACAACAGCATGCATTATGCTAAATATGCACACAATAGACAACTGAATAGAAATCTGTCCAAGGTACCAGTCAATTCAGCAGTGCCAATAGAAATCTGTCCAAGGTACCACTCAATTCAGCAGTGCCATTAGAAATCTGTCCAAGGTACCACTCAATTCAGCAGTGCCAATAGAAATCTGTCCAAGGTACCAGTCAATTCAGCAGTGCCAATAGAAATCTGTCCAAGGTACCACTCAATTCAGCAGTACCAATAGAAATCTGTCCAAGGTACCACTCAATTCAGCAGTGCCAATAGAAATCTGTCCAAGGTACCACTCAATTCAGCAGTGCCAATAGAAATCTGTCCAAGGTACCACTCAATTCAGCAGTGCCAATAGAAATCTGTCCAAGGTACCACTCAATTCAGCAGTGCCAATAGAAATATGTCCAAGGTACCACTCAATTCAGCAGTGCCAATAGAAATCTGTCCAAGGTACCACTCAATTCAGCAGTGTCAATAGAAATATGTCCAAGGTACCACTCAATTCAGCAGTGCCAATAGAAATATGTCCAAGGTACCACTCAATTCAGCAGTGGCAATAGAAATATGTCCAAGGTACCACTCAATTCAGCAGTGCCAATAGAAATCTGTCCAAGGTACCACTCAATTCAGCAGTGCCAATAGAAATCTGTCCAAGGTACCACTCAATTCAGCAGTGCCAATAGAAATCTGTCCAAGGTACCACTCAATTCAGCCAATAAGATGAGCTGTAAAAGAGTGATTGCTGTTTTTAATGCCAAATGAGCATTTTTTCCACTATATCATGGCGAGAACAAGCTACATTCGATGAGATGATGATGATGTCCGCTTTATACGCGACCAACACACTTAGTTGGATTTTTATAGTGCTAGCACTGAAACAATAGTCCGCTGGTAATAAGCATATTGTTCCTCTCTGACACATTATACCGATTCCGACTGAACCAGTCTTTGATCTTTCTCCTTAATACTGAGTGCATAGTGGAGAAGCAACAAATACAAATTTTATAGCATTTCGTTTGACCCGACTGCGGCTCGAATCAACGATCTACCGAACTCAAGACGAGTACGCTAAAGATTAGACCAATTATGCGGTTTATAAGATGAGAAGTTAATATGAGGCACTACTACATATACTGACTAGTACAGTACTGTAGTAAAACTATTACAAATTACTATGAGCATGACAAGCATCCATAAAAAAAACCTAGAGGATGGACATATGTTCTCCTGTGCCAGACCTACACCCATTTGTTCATGCACAAATGCTGTTCATATTACTACATACGACCCATAGGCACTAGCATCATGAAGTGGTCCTGTCGGGACGATTGCGTGAAACAAGTCTCCGTGATGCTTTCGAGACGTTTCGTCCACACTCCGGTTCGGCCATAGTACATTTCGTCCACAGTTTATATTTAATAAGTATGGATGAAGAAACTGAGTGTCGTAGTCTGTACTGTAGTATGAATTATTAGGGGATTTTTAAAATTAATCATGGTAATACACATCACAGTGATACATATACGCATTACATATTGGTGTCTAGATGACTGACCATTTATTTACTTTGTTATTTTCGTACTTTTGTATGGGCCCCATTATTCTTCTTCTCTCAATCGCCGCGATTTTCAGATCTGCAAATCGCCGCGATTGGGAAAAGAAGAACAATGATAATATTTGCTCAAATATATCGTTTTAAATATTATATTTTTGTAATAAAGTACAGAAAATGATGATTAATTCCAGATTTTCATATAGGCAACACTCAAAACTAAGTAAATCGTAGATTATGACTTCTTTTCTTCGTGTCGATCTGCAAATGGCAGCGATTGGGAAAAGAAGAACAATGATAATATTTGTTAAATAATTTTTTTTTTAAATAAAGTACTGAAAATGGTTATTAAATCTAGATTTATAAGACTTAAAACTATGTAAAACGTAGATTTTGGTTTCTTGTCTTCATGTGGACATGCACATCGCCGCGATTGGGAAAAGAAGAATACTGATAATATTTGCTAAACTATTGTTTTTCTCAATTTTTTATTTATTTTTGTATTCAATATGATTATTAAATGCATAATATTGTTATAAATAACACATAAAACAACATAAATAAAACCATGGCCGAAACGTCTTTATAAAATGTGGCCGAACTGGTACTATGGACGAAACGTCCTGTCCCTTTTTTTTTCTTTGGCAATGGCTTTTCTTTCGGTTTAACTTTAACATGCACATGGCAATTCCAAAGAAATAATGTTTATGTCAATAGAAAATTAACATAAAAAGAGAACCGAAGCTGCTTTTCCCTCACAAAATTCGATTTTTGTCTCACCATGGTTTCCTTATCGTTATTGGCCGGCTTGTGCTTGTTACTTTCCAGTTTCGATTCCGTAAAAACCGAATACGTTTTACGATTAGAATGTAATAAAACGCTTGATGGAGGCAGATTTAAAATTAAAAGAGTCACAGATTTCAAAACAGTTTTGAACAGATATGAAACCTCCTAATCATTTGTTTCAGCTAGGCTTATTGGTCTTTATGTTGACAACCAATCATTGCTTGGCATCGAGAGACTGCATACCACCATCTTGTACGTTAAGATCGAGACGTCGTAAAATTGTTGTTTGAGTAATCAATGTATTTCCTTGAAAAAAGTTATAACCATAGTCCATAGACTGGCATAGTCTATAAGATGACGCCATTACTTTTGACACCATGTCTATTGTGTCTGGGTGGTTTGGAATCGGGATAATGTGTCAGAGTGATACGACTTGGACTGTTGTTTCAGTGAGCTAGCACTATGAAAATCCAACTAAGGATATTGATCTGATACATATCAGATGTCATCTCATTGAATGAATGGTACTTGCTCTCGCCATGATATAGCTGTAAAATTGCGGAAACAAGACATTTCGGCACCCGTTGAAAAAGACATTTCGGTACCGTTGAAAAAAAATGTCAAATCGGCATTGCATTTTCTTTCAAACAAACGTGAGTACCTTTTTTAAAATAAAATCAACGAAAATTTAAAAAAAACATCGATGATCGTTTAAATGCAATCAAAGCATAATTTATTTAAATATTATTTAAAAAAAGCCATTATTAACTTAATTAAAATCAAAAGCAGTGATCAAATGTTTACAGCTTGTGTTTGCATGATTGTTTGCTTTCGAGATGATCCGGCCTTAAACAAATGCGGCCTTAGTTGATACGGCTTTGGTTAATGCGGCCTCAGTTAAGAATGATGTGTATCTATGGATATATACGATAAAATGACACATTGTAATGATTTGAGTAAATAATTAATTAATTAATTTGTCTATCAGGTGCCATAAAACATGTTTTTTTTTGTTTACATCATGACAGAAAAATATTAGAAAATTTACATATGTAGACGTAATTTTAATAAATAGATTATTAAAAATATGATAAAACAAAAACAAAATATTCGAACAAAAACGAATTGTTTTGGTAAAAAGTATGGGCGAAATGATTTCCGTCATTATTACCAAAAATTACTAATTAAAACATTGTTAAAATAATAACGATTTATTATGTGTTTTCATATTCAGTTATGAGTAAATCTTGTGAAATCTAGAAAACAGATATCAAAACATCAGAATCAAGGCTATTGGAAGTTTTGTACGTAAAATCAAAGAAAAAAACACAAGTGCCGAATTGTCCGGGTGCCGAACTGTCTTGGTGCCGAAATGTGTCATGGTGCCAAATTGTCCCAGTGCCGAAGTGTCTAGCATTCTAAAATTGCTTATTTGCTTATTTGGTCACAGGCGCTTGTGTAGAGTCAAAAATATGCTCGCTATGTACCTAAAATACCACAAGGCCAGACTCATTCCTACTACCCCTGTCACTTCAACCGCTATTTCCCCTGTCAAAATGTCGATAAGAAGCAAATCGCTTACTAATTTGTGTAGTGAAATGATTTTTCTTCAAGGAAAACCTGTTTTTTTATATCTTCCTACCATATGCACCCCCATACTGACAGATAATCCTCCAATTTTGTTGACAATGGACACCTCAGTGGCTGCAAAAGAGAAAGTAGATCACGTGGCATCTTCCGCCTTTCGGTCATTCTCAGTTTTTTTTTAGATTACATGTAATTGTAATGTAATCGATTACATTCATTTTGACCCTGTAATCATGATTATTTCTGATTACATTTAGATTACTTTTCATCATTTTTATTCATTTTGTCTTGATTGAAACATATCTCCTTAGATATTTAATGTATGATTTATGTAAATGTCTAAAATGAATTTTCTTCATGCAATTTATTAAACAGATAATGTAGAATGGTTTACTAGAAAAAATATAAAGTTTATTGACATCTAAATAAAAAAATATGTTATGAAATTCAATTGTACAAAAACTCCCCAAAAAAATCAATTAAAATTAATTGGCAACCACAACATAATCAAAAGATATATATTATTCTATGTTTAATTGCAATCAAAACTATTACAGGTGCAAAAAATATTAAGTATTAATTATGGCTTCAAAGACTTGATATCCAAACAAATAATATTACAATTTCAATTACTTTAGGATTTCAAAATTTCGGTGAAAACAGTTTGTCGGCTTGTGTAAAACACAACAAGCTCTAAAAAATTTAATTATCTGACACAACTTTCAAGATTTTATATATGAAATTGCTTCTATGAAAGACTATCACCATGTCCTCATGATTTCCATAAGATAAAGACATATTTTATATAAACCAAAACATAGGTATCTCATGAAGATTTCTTATACAATTTTAAAACGAGATCTAAATTTCAATAAAGATATTATATAAAAAGCAAAATGTAAACTATATAGTAGAATAACAAAATATTTTCAATCATATATATTACTAATTGAGTGATAAATAGCAAGTTGTAAAATTTTGGATTTTTTTTAAAGAATATTTCAATGTATGTGATATTTCTGCTTTTTATTTTGGTGCTGATTCTCCTTTTAATATTGGATTATATGATCATTTTCATTATTTGTGGGTTACTATGCAACCTGTAATAGATATTTTATTTAGTCTATTTACATAAATTAAGGATTTAGTTTTCATATTTAGACTGAGAAATTGTGCATATTTTTAAGCAAGTTTTTAGAACCAGAATGACTTTTGTTTTTTTATCTTCTTAATTATATATCACATTGAAATGGTGTGAAATTTAGTAATGGTGATTGTTACATAATTTGGTGTCATAAATAAGACCATAATTACAAATTTTATCTGTGGCATAGGTTAACTGCTAGTTTATTAACCACAATAAACTTTTGACAGGATGTTTAAAATTATTTGATATAATTATATATTATTAAAATGTGCAAATGTATGTTATAATATTTACTAATAGTATAAGATTGAATGAATATTGGTTATAGTAATAAGACACAACATATTTTTTGAAGAAATGAAAATAAAAATTGCTGTTTATAATTTACAATGTACTGTATGTTATTGCATGTAATGATCACATTAAAACTGAATTGTAATTCATAGTTCTGAGTAATAAATACATTAAATAAGAGATATTGGACAGATAAACATGAGACAAAATAACATAAAACACTAATATATTGGTTGTCATGTCATTAAATGTAATCAGTAATGTAATCGATTACATTTACAAAGTAATTGTAATTTAATCGATTACATTTGAAAATTGATGTAATCGTAATGTAATGTAATCATGAAAATTGCAAAGTAATTGTAATGTAATCGATTACATTTGAATGTAATTGACCCCAAGTCTGCACTATGTTGTCCTAATCATCAACAGGGCTTTGAATATTTTGGATTTGATTTGATTTTTGGTGTTTGGTGCCACTTTCAGCAATATTTCAGCTATATCATGGCGACCACCGACCATGGGCAAGCAACTGGTAAGCTTTATCACTTGCGGCTGCGAGTCGAGTGCACCCTTTTTGTAATTTACAAAGCCAGACGTGAACCCACGCCGTATTGATGATAGGCTTGTATGAGTTGTTAGGTAATCCAACTACCTAACTCATTGAGCCACATGGGCCCTGGAATATTTTGGAGAAGTGACTTCTCCTTCTCAGACAGAATAGAGATAAGTGTCAGATGAATCATATTCTTAAGGAGGAGTTACATTATTGTGTCAAGGAAAAATCATTAATAATAATTGACATTTAAAATAATCGTCAAAATTGAAATTCATTCGTCAATTACGAAAATGACGAGTGCTGGCCGAATCACTGGATTTTTCATTAATCTTTGTAATTATTAATTTCATTCTTTTGTAGGTTTTAACATTAGAGAAAGTACAATCTCAAAAGTTTTTGAAGTAAGAAATTCCTCATGGACAATATTTTGTTATGAAGGAAAAGCAGAACAAGTACTGTTACTGTGGTCAAACCCAGTTGTAAGTAGCAGAATTTGTTTAAGAAATAATTCATGGAAGCTATAATTTGTTTAGCATGAGTTGACAAGATATTACAGTACATGCCATGATAAATCACTGTGATAGATGTATCACTCATCTTGGTTACATGGATATATATACAATATACGTACATTGTCGGTAAATATAAAATTTATTTGTACGAGCTTTAGAAACAGGCAGAATAGCAAGCCTTCGGAGTACAAATGAATTTTATATTTAACGACAATGTACGTATTTTGTGTTTATCCTGCAATGTCAAAAAAGTCGGAAAACTGTTTAATATATCTTCAAAATTTCGTTTGTATTTAAGAGTGTTACTTGCTATCACCCAAAATGCACAAGAAAGTAAGTAAATAGATTAAACAGAGCAAAACATATATGATTATTACTAAGAAGAGTGATATGTCTATCACAGTGATTTATCACACTATGTCTCTGACGGTACTGTAGTATTTTATCCTGAACAGTAGTGACATCTACATATATACATGTACAGTCAGTGTCTATCATCACTATAGTTGTGAGTTTGATTCCCGCACATGACAAGATGCACTCTATACAAATATTTATGATAAGTTTGTCAGTAACTTGAAGCAGGTTGTGTGGTTTTTCTCCAGGTACTCCGAATTCCTCCATGAATAAAACTGGCCACCACAATATACATGTAGCTGAAATATTGTTGTAATTGATCTTAAACAAACGTAATTACACTCATGAAACTGACTCCCATGATGTAACTGGTATATTGTTGAAAGGGGTGGAAGAAAAAAAGTTAAGTTTGAAGATACCAAAGGAGTAGTCAGAAGCTGTAAATGGAAGAAGGACAGACAATACAATGGCCAGAAGAAGATGGACAGACAATACAATGGCCAGAAGAAGAAGGACAGACAATACAATGGCCAGAAGAAGAAGGACAGACAATACAATGGCCAGAAGAAGAAGGACAGACAATACAATGGCCAGAAGAAGAAGGACAGACAATACAATGGCCAGAAGAAGAAGGACAGACAATACAATGGCCAGAAGAAGATGGACAGACAATACAATGGCCAGAAGAAGAAGGACAGACAATACGATGGCCAGAAGAAGAAGGACAGACAATACAATGGCCAGAAGAAGATGGACAGACAATACAATGGCCAGAAGAAGATGGACAGACAATACAATGGCTAAAAGAAGAAGGACAGACAATACAATGGCTAAAAGAAGAAGGACAGACAATACAATGGCTAAAAGAAGAAGGACAGACAATACCATGGCCAGAAGAAGAAGGACAGACAATACAATGGCCAGAAGAAAAAGGACAGACAATACAATGGCCAGAAGAAGATGGACAGACAATACAATGGCCAGAAGAAGATGGACAGACAATACGATGGCCAGAAGAAGAAGGACAGACAATACAATGGCCAGAAGAAGATGGACAGACAATACAATGGCCAGAAGAAGAAGGACAGACAATACAATGGCCAGAAGAAGAAGGACAGACAATACAATGGCCAGAAGAAGAAGGACAGACAATACAATGGCCAGAAGAAGAAGGACAGACAATACGATGGCCAGAAGAAGAAGGACAGACAATACAATGGCTAAAAGAAGAAGGACAGACAATACAATGGCCAGAAGAAGGACAGACAATACAATGGCCAGAAGAAGACGGACAGACAATACAATGGCCAGAAGAAGATGGACAGACAATACAATGGCTAAAAGGACAGACAATACAATGGCCAGAAGAAGAAGGACAGACAATACAATGGCCAGAAGAAGGACAGACAACACAATGGCCAGAAGAAGAAGGACAGACAATACAATGGCCAGAAGAAGAAGGACAGACAATACAATGGCCAGAAGAAGATGGACAGACAATACAATGGCCAAAAGAAGAAGGACAGACAATACAATGGCCAGAAGAAGGACAGCCAATACAATGGCCAGAAGAAGAAGGACAGACAATACAATGGCCAGAAGAAGGACAGACAATACAATGGCCAGAAGAAGAAGGACAGACAATACAATGGCCAGAAGAAGATGGACAGACAATACAATGACCAAAAGAAGGACAGACTACAATGGCCAGAAGAAGAAGGACAGACAATACAATGGCCAGAAGAAGAAGGACAGACAATACAATGACCAAAAGGACAGACAATACAATGACCAAAAGAAGAAGGACAGACAATACAATGGCCAGAAGAAGAAGGACAGACAATACAATGGCCAGAAGAAGAAGGACAGACAATACAATGGCCAGAATAAAAAGGACAAAAAGGCAAACAATGATTTATAGAACACTACTCAGCAAGCTAAAGATTGAAAAACATGTACCCTACTAATAGAGGAAATGAACTCGGATGCTCTAGAAGGGTTTAGCAGTTCCTGTCCCACTAGTGGCACCCATAATAGCTGTAAAATGTCCATAACAATATTAGTTGATAATTACAATGTATCAATATTTTCAATTCGTGCAACGTTTTCTTTCAGTTGAAGGTGTCGACCCAGAATGGATCATCAGAATCTTTCCAGTTTATCTGTGCTGAATCACCAGATCTGGTGGAGGAGAAGAAAGAGAGTTCCCTACAGTTACCACAAGTCTTTCAGAATCTCAAATTTATGTTCAATTTAAACCTAAAAGACATATCCTTCTCACCATTCAACAGGAGCTGTATCGGTATCCATAGCAACCAAAAATACAGGGCAACATTTAAATATAAAAGTAAGTTCGCAATGTCAAATTTAGTATAGTCAATTTGGTATATAACATGCAACTACAGTCAAACCTGCCTTAAAGGACACCTCTATATAGCAAATCATGGTCTAGACTATAAAGGGCAGTATCATTTTTCGCATTGATGAATAGTGCATATAATTTTAACCTGTACATAAAAGACAACTGCTCATCATTAAGGCCACATTTTCAGGTTCCCTTGAGTGGCTTGAGTGGCCTCTATCTATATACAGGTTTGACTGTAATTGCAACTCAATGATTTTTAACTGAATAGTGGATAGTTATTTAAGAAAACATATAACAAATATACACAAATATATTTTCTGGAAAATGGTAAATTAAAAAATATCGGACAAAGCTAAATATTTGATTATTTTAGTGGTTGGAAATGTCAACCATATTCCCCTAAAATGAAGTTCTGATATTCACATTCAAACATTTAGCTGACGAAGACAAATATAAATGAAAGAAATTTATTGATATGAATTGTAAAAACTTGTTTTTGTCTTCATTTCTTGAAAGCATACATATATTTTGTCAGTAAATTTACCATGCAGGCAAAATGAAGACCAATGTTTGAATATAATTTCATTTTTTTTGTTGATGTCAGTCTTCGCGCTAACCCACTTGCCCGTTGCACTGGACAAGTAAAACTGGATTCAGACACGTGAAAATTATGAAAGAATTTGTTTGAATAAATAGAATTTTTTTTTTTAGGTTTGGCTCTCGTTCAAGTAGGTGAATAAATTTAAGGGAAAGACTGCAACTTTCCACTAATCATCAATATTTATTTATCCAATTTATAGCACAATTAACAATTACGTTAGCCAGATTATCGTTTAAATATTATCGGCTGTGTCCAGAAAACGCAGTTTAAAGATAATATATCTATAAGCATACATATCAGAAAATTTAGAATATAAAAGAAAACTAGATCTTGAAAGGAGTAATATAGAAACAATGTGGTTTGAAATTAAACCATGTCATAAAAAATCCTTTTTACTATGTTTTGTCTATAGAAAACCTAGTGAACTAGTTTAATGGATTGACAAATTTAAGTCTGAACTAAATAATGCAATTTCATTCAATTCGGATATTGTCTTAACAGGTGATTTTAACATGAATTTTTTGCCCCCCTGTAAACCGTCACAAAAATGGTTGTCTATTCTTGAAACTTACAATCTTAAACAAATAGTAAACGAACTAACTAGAGTGACAAAAGTATCAAAACATTAATAGATCATATTTATATCACCAATTTAGAAAAACTTCAAGAATCACATGTGGTCCAATACTCTGTTAGTGATCATTATCCAGTATGTATGACTAGAAGTGAGTAAATTAGTGTGAAGAAAGACACACATATTTCTATAGTTTATAGAAATTATAAAAAAATTGTTGAAAGTGACAGTGAGTTTTTAAAAGATTTATCATATGCTCCATTTAATAAAGTTGAATATGTAGAAGACCCTAATGATGCTTTAAAAATCTGGTATAATTTATTTAATGAAATACTAAATAAACATGCACCAATTGTAACAAAAAGAGTTAAAAGAGATAAACAACCTGAATGGTATAATACAGAAGTTCAGTATGCCAGAAAAATGAGAAATAAATTTTAAAAACTTGATATGTGGGCTGAATATAAATTCTGGAGAAATAGAACAAAGCAAATGTTAGATGAAGCTAAACAAAATTTCTACAATAACATGTTAAAAGAATCCAAAGACCCCAAAATATTATGGAAATGTATACACAGCCTAAACCCATCAAACCATATCAGACCCCACAGGCTTGTTAATACAGAAAATGATCTAAAAGTTGATAAATCAATAGATATACATGGGGTCCGACCTATAATCCGACAGTCCAACGGTCCGATAGTCCGACAAATGCTTTATTTCTTTGAAAGTTAACACTATAACATGTGTAATATGGGGCTAGAAACCGAACCGTTTACTCACCAAAGAAAGGTCCAGAACATCGGAAACACGATATCATAGACGGACAAACAATTGGTAGGGACACACAAGAACTCAAAAAAACACATATATGAACAACACGGACTCCATAAAAACCTGGATCCAGTTGTGATGAACCGGTAGTGTAAGTATCCCATATATTTTTTAGTAGCGACTACTTCAGGCTTTATTCAAGTAGCATGTAGCCGAGTCCAGCCAAGAAAAGTCACTATTGAAGAGAAAGATAAAATAAATGAATACAAAAAAAAAGGAAAAGACAAAAAGAAGAGCGTACCAGTGTCCCCCGCCCTTTATCATGGAATATTTATGTTAAAAAGCAATGTTGACACTTCAATAGAGCTGGATACAATAATGTGTGTGAATTGATTGATTGATTGATTGATTGCTTAAGGTCCAGCAAGCAATATTTCAGTCATATTCAGGATGAGAAAAGTTTGTAAGCAAAAAATAAGAAAGTGTGGACTCTGGGATGGGTCAACATGGGCAACGACTTAACACGAGAACATGTTTTTCTGCCTCTTCCGACGACAAGTTGGTCCTATTTTTATTCCCCGGGATTCCGACAGGTGACCCTGCTATAGTCGCCTTCTACGACAAGCGCATATATAAAAAGTTACGATTGAAGGAATTGTCCCTAAGTGACCCCTTGTATCACGGAAAGAAACAGCATCGGAATATGACAAAATAAACAACTGTGCCATGATACGCCCCTTCCCCCCCCCCTTGTGACAATTGAAGGTCAGTTGCTCAGCGTGAGAGCAGTAATTAACATGCTGCAATTTTTAAACCAATTAATTGTAAATACCATAAGAAAACTGGCGTTTTCTAAACTGACTAAAATCACACCTCTCACTTGCTCCCCCTTTTATCAATACAATGTGTGTCACGACGTGACCTATCAGTAAAAGGGGGAACAAGTGAGAGATGTTATCGTACGAGGCGTGGATGGACGGACGAACAGCGGTATGCCATAATAAGCCCGTATTTTGACGGGCGTATAAAAATGAATGGCCCATATCCTGAAATTACGAATATATCATCTTTGGCCAAATTATTTTTCAAAGCTTTCATCAGTTTAAAGCATTTGTCGGACTATCGGACTGTCAGACTATCGGACTATCGGACTGTCGGATTATAGCTACGGCCCCAATATACATGTAGCAAATACCTTTAACAAGTTTTTTACTTCTTGTGTTGAAAATCTTAGAAGTGAAAATATGTCAACTTCCACTAATTTTAGTATACTATTTAACTTTGTTAATAATAAAATATCTCAAAATACACAATTTGCTATACCCCCAGTGAAGATGAATAAATTACTACAGGATCTTTTGAATCTCGACATAAACAAATCAACTGGAACTGACAACATTGGACCTAAGATTCTGAAAGTCAGTGCCCCATTTATTGTGTCTCCCTTAACTTATATCTTCAACAGAATAATAGACAGCGGTATTTATCCCAACATATTAAATTTTTAAGTCGGGGGAAAAAATGTCGCCCTACAAATTACAAACCTATATCTGTACTACCTGTTATATCCAAACTAATTGAAAAACATATATCAAGACATATGTATCAGTACTTGGCAAAATACAATCTTCTACATGATGCCCAATCTGGTTTTAGATCAAATCATTCCTGTCAAACTGCTTTAGTCAACATCATAGACAGATGGATAGAGGAAATGAATAATGGAAATGTCAATGTAGGTAGGGAACGACCATTTAACTTGAAGGGGGGGTTATGATTTTTTTCTAATAAAATATTCTGATTCCCAATGTTGCTGAAAAAAATATTCTGATTTTGGTGGAGGAAAAAAAAAATAATCTGATTCAGAGTTTTTGTCATATAACCTAATGTTAAATTCTCAAATCTGTTCTAAAATATCATCAAAAATCTACCTTCTTTCAAAAATTAAGAAATATTTAAATCTTGAATCAAGGCAACTTTTTTATTCGGGTTATATTTTGCCTTTAATTGATTATTGCTGTGTTGTTTGGGGAAATTGTTCAAATGAGGGACTAAATCGCATTCTTAAATTGCAAAAAAGAACAGCAAGATTGATATTAGATCAAGATCCCATAGCACCATCTGAACCTCTATTTAAACAACTTGGATGGATGAGTATTGAACAAAGAATCAAATACCATACAGTGGTTTCATTAAGATTTTGAATAGAAGGATTTTTTTTTAGAATAGACGGAAAATGGAGTGAGCGAAGCGAGCGACCCTTCAAACGAGGGGTCCGGGGGCCGTCTATGCCCCCGGAAGCTGACGACAAAATGATGCAAAATCCTGGCATCTGGGCATTTCCTGGGAGATAAATAAAGCTTTGAATTTGTTACTTTTTACACATTAAATTATTATTATTTTTTTTTTTTTTTTTTAGGTTTTCAGTGGATTACATTTTGTTATACTGACATTAGCAAAATAAATGACTGTGAACCTTTGCTTTTAGCACCCTAATCAGGATAATTTTTTTGTTAATAGAGATTCGATTTGTTTATATCTTTTATTCAAAGAAATCAAAGTCATCTAGGTCAGTTGTGCAGAACTGCTTGGCTTCAGCTACAGATTTAGCAATCTTTAGTTGTTCAAGTAAAGTCTATTCTAACTGTCTTTCATGGTTTTCAATTTCAGCATCAGAGTCCATAGAATCAGTGCCAGAAGCAAAATTTCCAATGTCCATTGGAGTAATCGGATCACTTGGCTCAATAATATTAACTTGTTCTTCCTCTGTCTGAGTTTCTGCCTCCATTGTTACACTAACAGTAGGATTCCCCGATTAGACTGTCTTGAAACTCTTGTCCCTGCAGAAAAAAGATTCTTAAAAGTTATAGCAAATAAATGATAGTAAAACAGGGAACTAACATATATTTCTCAAATTCTGTTTCACTAGGAAAGCTGACTGTTCATATTGGAAATTGTAATGTTTTTTTTTATGTATAGAAATATTGCTTTTTGGATCAAGTTTATCTGCAAGCATCATTAAAACTCCCAAATAATAATTATGGTGTATTGTTAATGAAACATTTTCAGGTGTATAGACAGAGTGAGACAATCTGATGAAGATACATTTTCTGAGGAACGTATGGCATAATGGATTTTTTTTAAACAAAGTCAATGTACCAAGATATTGTTTTTTTCTGGCCATGTCTTTTAAAAAAAATAAAACTGGCATGTTTGTATACTGTATTACAGATATAAGAGTTACATTGATTAAAAATCCCCCAAAAAATAATTCAGATTTTTAATTTCAGTGGTCAAATGATGTATGTTGTAAACAAAATAGATAAATGAAAATCTACCATTTAATCAATACATTTTGATAATTTTGTTACTACATGTATGATATTTTTTGGATGAATAAAAAAGTTAATTGTATTTATTACCTTTATTCCGATTTGGTAACTTTCTTCTGGATTTCGTCTGTAACCAGTTTTTAATAGAAGAGGTTATTAGGTCATGATATTGGTCTGTGCATATGTCTGGTCCATTAACTGTTAAGTGCATCAATCCTTCCAACATATCGTTTTTTAGACGGTTTCTCAAGTCTGTTTTTATAATTTTTACTTTGGAGGCCCCTTTTTCAGACCATGCGTTACTAACAGGAATCGTAAGTACTAGTTCTGCTAATCTAGTTAACTTTGGGCACATGTGCTCATATTCGTGCTTCTGTTTGACAATTCTGGTTAAGCACCATTCTGATGGTGTGAGACAGTCAGCAGTCACATCTTCTTTCTTAGGAAGAATTGTTTTCAACCTACTAAACTTGTATTACAAAAGACTCCATTCAGCCATACATTCCTCCAAAGATGTATCTTCATCAGAATGAGATGCATCTAGAAGTAGTTGAAAATTACTGCAATTGATTCATTGCCATAACATGCAAATTGAGTACTGTTGTTATCTGGTAAAAGCAATGGATTAAATAATTCCAGTTCCGTAAGCACTTCAACATCTGGAAAGCGTTTGTTAACATTTTCAACTAGAGCAGTTGTATAATTGTTCAAAGTAAACCGATTCTCTGTGCTTTCTTTTAGACACAATTCTAAAAGTTCCAACTTACCACCTGACTTTAGATCATCTTTCAAGGACTGAATAGGAGTTTTACTTTCAGCTAGGGCCATCAGTTCAGACTTAGCACAATCCAACATTTGACCTGAATTTCCGGTAGTTGGAAATTGTACATGTTTGCAAAATTTGCAATGATAGTCGCCAGTTGAGCGCCATTATTTTATTTATTCACTTCATAAATTTATGAAATACAAACCTCTAGACTGCTTAGCCTTTGGGCCTGACTGGAAGAAGTCCAGTATCGTCCTTTTAGACATATTAATGATATTTCAACCGTTTCTCACGTTGTTCTGCGGTGTCAAATAATTGTACATATTTAACACCATTGGCGTAGCTTGGGTCTTTTTTCTAGTGAGGCAACTCATGCTAGGGGGGCCCGGAATTTTTTTAAGAAAATGGGCGCTTGAAACGCATTTTCCCGAGTTTAAATGGATAGTTTATGATTTCAATAATAACCGAAATAACACGCAGAAAACTATTTCGATATGCCTCTAGTGACATTTTTTGGTACATCAAGACAACTTTGGGGGGAATTATATTTACTATAAGAGATTACTAATCTGGCAACTATTCATGTCGAAAGTGTGTATGTCTTATATTTTGTATGGTTTTTACATGCACATTTAAATAAGTGATAGTGCTCAGGGGCGGATCCAGGATTTGTGGTTAGGGGGGGGCGTGAGTAGACGAGGGGTCTGAGGACCGCTTAAGGTCCCCAGCGGGTCCAAGGCAGAGCCCTGGTAGAGGGCCTATGGGGGGCTAAGCCCCCCGGAAGCTTTGGAGGTTTGAGGAATTACAGACATTTATTTGAACGACAATTTTGAACCAACCACACCATTTTTATCAGACCAAAAAAAAACTTAACTTTGAGTCTTAATTTTGTCGGATAATTGTTAACAGTATGTTTTTGTCAGATTATAAGAACCTAAAGTAAAGCTTTTCTTTAACAACCGTGACGCGAATTGTTCAACTCATGACTGATCGATCACGATATTTTAACCCTTCAAAGAACTATTGGTTTAGTTTTAACGCATTCCTCATTTCACTAATTGGTCTGTACTTTCGGTGCTTGTCCTTTCGGGTGGTTCTAGTTAATACTGCCCGTCCGGATGGAGCTTTTCTTTTCGTCGTTTGATTCATTCATTGAAAACGTATGATTTCGACCGTTCTTGTTTATAGACAAACAAAAGCGGAAATTGTCAATACATGAACTTGTTATTGATTTCTGATAAGCTAACGTAACTAAATTAGATGATAAGAATCGTTTCATGCAGCATTAATGTTAACATAATTCGCCTTTGTTTGTCTATAAACAAGAACGAATCATACGTTTTCAATGAATGAACCAACGGCGAAACGAAAAGCTTCATCCGGACGGACAGCATACTGATTTTTATCAATGGGTAGAACTTTTTAGAATGATATCCCAAATTTACTCTTAATATCATTACTATTCATTTTGACCCACAGGTCACGAGTTAACCATTCATGAAAAAGTTGTTTGTTGAACTGCTTAATTAACGTTGTATGACATATGCTCTCCTCTAAATCCGCCTCTGGTGCTTTCAGTTAAACATTTTATTTAGTATACATTATAACAACCAGTAAACAATCGTGTCAGAAATGCAATGGTCCAAGGCGACGTTTTTTGGCTTCATCGAATTTTCTCATGATATTTCCTCTACAAAGATAGATATCCCTATGAATGAACAGACTAGCCAGTCCAGCAAGTCGATCTTCTGTCATTGTAGATCTGCTCCAGTGTTTCTAATGTCTCATAGCAGAAAAAAACCTCTCACAGGGCACGGACCGTACAGGCATTGTGAACAAAACCCTAAAACTAGCATGCAAATTCGGATAATAGTTAGGGTCTGCAAGTTCAATGCTTCTTCCAAAGACTGATTAGAATCCTGTTTTTGAAGCCCTGCACAGAACATTTTCCATCTTTCCATTTCCGCGATAAATCCTATAGAATCTGGCAAATCATCTTCATATCTGGTGTGTATATCTTCTACATGTTCTGCAGATATGTTTTGAACGCAACTAGGTAGCAATTGAAACGCTAAGAAGGACGGACGTGTTTGTTCAGGAAACCTCTCGTTTAGCTCACTTAAACAGTGATCGACGAAAGGAAAGAAAGCATTTATCCTATAATAACTAGGTACGGAATCTTCGGCAAATGCAGCGCCGTTAGCCCCATTTGTCATTCGTCCGACTGTTCTTGGTTTAGACAGCTCAATACCGATGCTGTCGGCGATCGCAGTTGTCTTCATCCATATGCATCTGTTGAAGACTGTGTCCGACCTTTGATCGGCAATGACTTTCTTACTATTCTGAGCATCAACGAAAGTCTTGTACACATCGCATTTTGAGTTCTGAAGAGCAAGGCTTAGGGGTTTTGTATAACGATTTCAATTAGACTATATTTTTATTGCAAACTTTGACAAAGGTTTTTATTTCTCGTATTTTAATCAACTTTTATAATATTAATCACATTAATTTTTTTTCTGCAAAAAAATCTAGTGAGGCAGTTGCCTCATTGCCTCAATGGAAGCTACGCCACTGAACACAGAAAACTCGCCAGCGTTAAATCGAGGAAATTATTTAGATCGAGTAATGACTGGTTTCCCGTTTCAAATCTGGAAAAACGGGCTAAAGCACACACTATCAAATACGGAACCAGAATAAAGACAATCCCAAAACACGTACAACTGGTCCCGGAAAAGTACCGATCTATTTTTGTCGGAAATAAAATAGCCGGAAAAAATATCGCAATAGACGGCGAAATTCGCCGGCTTTCGGCTCTTATTGAAAACACTGGCCATAGATATCTTCTTGTTTCAAAATGTCTAAAGAATGAAGCACCTGTCTATTTAAAAAATAAAATCCAATACTTGTCTGATAAAAATCCTTACTCTCTCCGAAATGGTGTAAGTGAAAAATTACAAATCCCAAAGGTAAAAACTGAACTTTTTAAGAAAACTTTTGCATACTCTGGACCAAAGCTATGGAATGAACTTCTATTTTCGATACGGCAAGCTTCCTCTCATAATGCATTTAAAATAAAAGTTAAAAGTCTCATTTTAAATGATGATGTACTTTGTACCTTAAATTACCATTAAATATTTACTAAATCTTTGTGTGTATACTTATTACAATGTATTGCTTCTTGTGTGTAACTTTTATATAGTGTACTTTACAATGTATGTTGAAATATGTCAATGAGGGTCTCGGGGAAGATTAGTTATTAACTAACTGTGTAACCCTCTATAAATAAAGAATTTATTATTATTGATTATTATTATTATTATTATTATTATTATTATTACAAGTGTGGACATAGAAATGTGCTGTCCAAAAGGCAAGTGTGGATGTCAATATTTCATATTATTAACCTCATGGACACAGGAGTCCTGGATTTTTTTAATAAAAAACTAATCCTGGATTATTATTTTGGGTTAAAGTCCGGTCCTGTGTTTTTATTTCAAATTTTCATCATAGCCCCCCTCCTCCTCCCAAGGGATATAAAATTGTATCATTAATAATATTAAATAAATTAATAAATAATAAATTCAGATTTTCCATTTAAAATAAATCTCATTTACAAAACCACTGATATTTGTTCAATTTTTAACGCTGATTTAAGCTTTAGTCACAACAAATTTTTATTTTTCTCTGTCGAAACATAACATTTATGTAACTGAAATTCACAAATAAAATTCACCCCCCCCCCCCCCCCCCCCCCCTTTTCCCCTTTTTTCTTGTTTAAATCAATGATCAACAATATTCCAGAATCAAACAAATGAATAAATATAACATAGATTTCTTTTACATGCATCTTTTTACCATGCGGAGTCGGTGTGTTTTAAATCGGTCATCCAATCAGGACGCTCATTATTCTTGTCCAAGATCAAAATAGATCGCTAAAATTATCTGTGGGTGTTTCCCCACTTCAACTCGTAAATTTACATAGAAATCGGAGATATTTCGTCATAAAACTTCACACATGGTTTTGTCTATCATATTTCTTGAAGACAAACATAAAATTTTATTGCATTTATCAATATTTTATGAGTATCAACAGTTTTTTTCAACACCGTATCTGTTTCTCGATACAGCCGCCCGATTACAGTGACCTGTGACCCACTTTAGCACATTCTACCAGTTTTTTCTTAATAATCAGGGACAGAAATTAACGGTCGCCCACTCGCCATGGCGACTGAAACTTCAGCTGGGCGACTAAATAATACCTCAAAGGAGCCCAGCTGGCGACTAATAATTTTATATTTCCTTGTCGCAAGTTTGACGTTTGAAGCGAGTTGTTTACAATACGACCACGTAAAATATCATAAACATTTCACTGGTTCTGGTTCTTTCTACTTCTTGTCTACTGTAATTTGTGTAATAATTCCCGGGAACCGGTCATACTAAAAAGCGCCCGGGACAGCCCGGGTATTGGAATATTGTTTAAATCGAATTTTTGTCGAAATTATAATATATAATTGTTTTAAATAAAGTGTTGTATAAAATCTGTATGTGTAGTCGATAATTAGCAAATGAATTACCGACATGTGCCTCGGTTATGACATTACACGCATGCATGCATGAAAAAAATAATACATTTTAAACAAAAACACCGTTTACTGTTCATAGTTGGCTTCCATTATGTTATAATGATGTTATAATGGAAGAACCCTCACGCCACGTCAAGGCCACGAACAGTGTGAGGGTGGGCCCCCCTCCCAAAGGGATTTTAAATGAAAATATTATTTCGTTTTAAGTTAAATTTTCCCAAAATATATACAGAAATGTACAGAAAGCAACCGGTATTAAAGCTACTAAGACATCCTGCACAAGGCACGGGCATATCTGTCGTAGTCCACGAAAACAAATTATTTATATTTTATCAAAAGTTAAACTACTAAAATATCCTGCACAAGGCACGGGCATATCTGTCGTAGTCCGCGAAAACAAATTATTTATATTTTATCAAAAGTTAAACTACTAAGATATCCTGCACAAGGCACGGGCATATCGTCGTAATCCGCGAAAACAAATTATTTATATTTTATCAAAAGTTAAACTACTAAGATATCCTGCACAAGGCACGGGCATATCGTCGTAGTCCGCGAAAACAAATTATTTATATTTTATCAAAAGTTAAACTACTAAGATATCCTGCACAAGGCACGGGCATATCTGTCGTAGTCCGCGAAAACAAATTATTTATATTTTATCAAAAGTTAAACTACTAAGATATCCTGCACAAGGCACGGGCATATCGTCGTAATCCGCGAAAACAAATTATTTATATTTTATCAAAAGTTAAACTACTAAGATATCCTGCACAAGGCACGGGCATATCGTCGTAGTCCGCGAACCCAAATTATTTATATTTTATCAAAAGTTAAACTACTAAGATATCCTGCACAAGGCACGGGCATATCTGTCGTAGTCCGCGAAAACAAATTATTTATATTTTATCAAAAGTTAAACTACTAAGATATCCTGCACAAGGCACGGGCATATCGTCGTAATCCGCGAAAACAAATTATTTATATTTTATCAAAAGTTAAACTACTAAGATATCCTGCACAAGGCACGGGCATATCGTCGTAGTCCGCGAACACAAATTATTTATATTTTATCAAAAGTTAAACTACTAAGATATCCTGCACAAGGCACGCGCATATCGTCGTAATCCACGAAAACAAATTATTTATATTTTATCAAAAGTTAAACTACTAAGATATCCTGCACAAGGCACGGGCATATCGTCGTAATCCGCGAAAACAAATTATTTATATTTTATCAAAAGTTAAACAACTAAGATATCCTGCACAAGGCACGGGCATATCGTCGTAGTCCGCGAAAACAAATTATTTATATTTTATCAAAAGTTAAACTACTAAAATATCCTGCACAAGGCACGGGCATATCGTCGTAGTCCGCGAAAACAAATTATTTATATTGTTTATATTTAATGTTCATAAAATATTTAGGTTTTATCGTTTTTACATCTTTGAAACAATATTTCATTTTAGCAAAATTATTTAAAGTAAAATTTACAACTACAAAAATATCCTGCGATTTCTTGTTAACATTTTTTAATATTATACCTTTTATATTAATGCACATAAATTATTCAAAAACAAAAGTCATTATAATCACTAGAATGCAGCACTATTCTACTGTAGCATGTATCATGATGTAATGGTCGTGGTTTTGGCGTTTCTCACTCTTTTTCGTTGGCCTGGTTTTCTCGCTGTTGTCGATGTTTTCGGAATGGTCAACTTTCCGTCTGAAGAAGTCACAGTCTTTGGTTTCTGCACTGTAAATCGGAGCAGCTTTTGGAACACTTGTTCTTTTTCTTCTTCAGTCTTGGATTCCCAGACGACAGTGCTTACTTGGAATTTCTTGGTCCAAGGTGCCAGCGTATAGTTTCCTTGACCATGCAGACTTCTTCTCATGTCTTTATACTGCAGCTTCACTATCTGGTGTAACATTCTAACAGTTCTGGTAACTTCAGTGCTTTCCATTTTGCAGACAATTTCAGAATGTTGTTCATGGATTCACAAGAGTTGTTAGTCCAGTTCAGTGTTGAAAATTATTCTGTTGCTGGCTTCCACACGTAGTTCTTGATGTTGGGTAAGCACTGGTTACTGAAGTAAGCTGCAAATCTGGGAATTTTGTCTGCATACTTTTCTGCCAACTCCATTGCCTGCAGGTCGAAATCACATTCGTTCTCGGCTGATTTCAATCCACTTTTACCAAAAATGTCATTTGTCACTGCTTGGACGCTCGAATCGCTAGCACCAATGTCGTGTCTTAGTTTACGTTTCACGTTTTCTTCCAGATGGCGTGTACATAATATGTGTTTGGAGTCTGGGAAACAATGGTGTAGCGCTTTTGTCATAGCTTTCTCTTCGTCGGAACCAAAGACAAGTTGTTTGCTGCTAATTTCGGTACCTTTGATGTCGTGGAGATGGCTCTGTATGTGACTGAAAAATCTATGATATGTCTGGTAGTGGCCATCCCAGTGCAAATAAACTGGACCCATCATGATAGGTGCTGCATGTGATGTCTTCCGTATCAAGTTGTTGTGAAATACGGTGATGGTAACATAGACGGCACCCAGATTGAATGTGCGGTCTACTCCTATGACACTGGTATGCATGGCATCTGTGGAACAGAAGTTTTTTAAGTCTTGTAGTTGGTCGGACGTGTACGCAATTATGCATGGAGGTTTGTCCTTTAACTGTATAACTTCCTGCATGTAAGGATGGTCACCAAGAATTGACAAAAGATGTTGTAAGTCGTCGGAGTTGTTTGCAGATTTCTGGTTTGTAGGTTTGGTTTCTTTCTTCTGTTGGTATTTTGCGTTTTGTACCTGTTTCAGGTCTCTTGGTGCACAAGTCGAGCCATCCAATGTCAACGTTGTGTAAACCTCCCGAGGTTATTGAACTTCGATCTTGTCATAACAGTGGGAGTGGTTCTGACGTATTCGCTGTTTGCTGACTTGGCGTTACCATGAATACTTATGTTGTCTGGATATGGCCCAATATACTCGACTACTGCAACCTGTTTTCCTATTGTGGTGAGTGACGTAGGAACGATTTCCGCCCAACAGATGCGCCTTTTGTAATCTGGTTGACGCTTTAGTGAGTTTTACATGCGTCTTAATGTTAGTATGGAAGATGGGTCTGGTTGTGGATCTATTGAAACTCTCTTGTAGGAAACAGTCTTTGAGTAAATACCGTCTTTTAAATCTACATACTGGTACTGACCGTTGTTGTATACAAAGTAGTGTGTTTTCAATGATCTGCTGTTGGTACAGTAGACAGGTTTTGGTTTGAAGTAGTAGGTTGGAAGTCGTCGTCGTCAGAAAATACGTGGTAAGTAGTGGCTGGTTGAATATTATGGTCGATATCAGATTGAGGTAGTGATGTTGAACTGGTGGAAGACATGTTGAAGTCGAATGATTGGAATTTGACATGTCGATTCTCCTGGTGTGTTGGTGTTGAGACGGTAACCTTCCTTTTTGGGCTCGGACTGTTGTCTTGTAACACCTCGCTGTATGAGCGTTTGCTGTATGTTGTGTTTAATGGCATACTACATTCAACATTCATTAATGAGACAAAATGGTCTGGAGTCCAAGTTCCTGTTGTATGAGATCCAGTTGATGTCCACATGAAAAAAATAGGTTGTGCTTTCTTGGAAGCCACACGAGGTTTGAATACAGTGTTCAGTATAGGGATGCAGTTGTCCAGAAGTCCATTTACTGATGGATACACAGATCTTATCGGTATCTTTAAGACAGAAGACAAAGCATGAATTGTCCAGGCACACGAGAAGTTACGGTCAATAGTAAAGTGATGATTTCATTTCTTAAATTTCTTGACCAATTTTTCCAAGTTTCATTGAAAGAATGCCTTTAATTTTGGGCGTTTTACAAAATAGGTACTTCTCCTCAATCAACGGCCTATGGCACAAATTTGTCTCTTGGTGCTGTTAAACTATGTCATGTGTGGAATATTGTCACTACGTACTCTATGTACTTGAATGCGTTACGTACTTTGATCGAGGTTGAGGTTATTCAAAGCGACCCGTTGCATCTATGAAATTCGCAACTGCGGCTAGCTTTTCGCTTTTCTCTATTCTCTTCTGGATTTTCCTCCTCTAAATATTGTCTAATTTATATAAATAAGACACAAGCACTGAACAAAGCGTCAGGTAAGTATAAATTAAATGTACCATATACGGGATTTTCCCATACCTTCTCCGTTAACGGAAAATTAATAAAATTTATGAATTTCCGGATAGTTTCCCTTGGTTTCTTCAAAACAAATATATACCACTATAATCCCCTGATCAAAATGTGGAACTTTATAAAAGGTGTAATTGCTAAATAATAAATTGTTTCACTTCACTTTTATAAAACAAGAATACAATTTTTAAATGAAGGATTATATTTTTAAAATGTGTGACAATCTTTGTTCTGGTCAGTGTATAATTCATGTCTTTTAAATGAGATTTTTTCAATGTGTATTTGACTTAACGAATTACTGATTGAAAGGTCAAACTTTGTCAAAAAGATTAGATGTAGGTCATATTCAGATTTAAACCACTTTTTATAAAATAACAGTCTTCACGCTTAACTTTTTACCTTACAAGCCCACCGAGCCTGTAAGTTCAATTATTTACAGGCCCACCATCAATTCTACAGGCCCGAATTTGAAAACTACATTAATGACCATTAATTCAAACCACCAAAACTCAAAACATGATGATGTACCAAATATTATGTGGACATGTCAATTATGCATTAGGTAAGACCAGAATGCAAGTATAAAAAAAAACCAAAAAGACACTTTATTTTGGATTCATGTTTATATTAATCTCCTGAAAATTCTAAAATCATATTGTCAATAGCATCCTCAGTATATTCCATATCATCACTGTCCACCTCCTCCTCCTCCTCCTCATCACAACCAATATTGCTATAAGATTCTTATAGCAAAAACTTGTGGTGTCATCATTGTGTGTGACATACAATGTATAATTTGGTGATAATTTTTAATATGTACCCCCCCCCCCCTTTTTTTAAATATCACTATGCTTTGAATTAATACCACACAAAATGCAAAAAGTCATATTTGTGTATCCTTCAGCAGAAGAAATATGCATATGTCAATTTGCTCAACGGTCCAACTATATATAGATACAGTAACCAGGGGCGGATCCAGAATTTGTGGTTGGGGGGGGGGGGGGGGGGGCGCGTGAGTAGGCGAGGGGTCTGGGGACCGCTTAAGGTCCCCAGCTGGTCCAGGGTAGAACCCTGGTAGGGGGCCCAGGGGGGCAAAGCCCCCCCTGATGCTCTGGGGATTTTAGGAATTACATACATTTATTTGAACGACAATTTTGAACCAACCACACCATTTTTATCAGACCAAAAAAACTTGATTTTGAGTCTTAATTTTGTCGGATAATTGTTAACAGTATATTTTTGTCAGATTATAAGAACCTAAAGTAAAACTTTTTTTGAACAACCGTGATGCGAATTGTTCAACTCATAACTGATCGATCACGATATTTTAACCCTTCAAAGAACTATTGATTTAGTTTTAACGCATTCCTCATTTCACTAATTGGTCTGTACTTTTGGTGCTTGTCCTTTCGGGTGGTTCTAGTTAATACTGCCCGTCCGGATGGAGCTTTTCTTTTCGTCGTTTGATTCATTCATTGAAAACATATGATTCGACCGTTCTTGTTTAAGACAAACAAAAGCGGAAATTGTCGGCGAATCCATATTTGAATCAACGAACACACCCAACATGTATTTACAATGTGTAGGAATATTTTACTACAGGTCACGAGTTAACCATTCATGAAAAAGTTGTTTGTTGAACTGCTTAATTAACGTTGCATAACATATGCTTTGCGAATTTTAGGGGGGGGGGGGGGGGGGGGGGGGGGGGCGCACGCCCCCCTCTAAATCCGCCCCTGGTAGCTAGGGAATGCAAATATAGCAGGAACGTATATTGACACTGACAGTCATAAACTGAAGCAAGTAAAGATTGTAATTATTATTTGTCAGACCTCAAATCAGAGTGCAACAATGGAACAAAACTACTGTAGTTCAATGTCTATTTTCTAACTGCAGAGGTATTAACGTAGACAGGTCTGTCAGCAACAGTTCTATAAATAGATCGCAATTAATAACAAAAAATACCGATCGGATTTGGAAGCGGATCGAAAAAAAATTGAAGTGTCTCCGTGCATTTCAACGAATTTTGAATGACCAACCTTCTCAAATATGAACATATTATATATGAGAACTCAGACTTTATGTCACAGGATTGAGAAAAAAATTAATCAAAAGTTTGTTTGTTAGCTTCGATCAACATTTCCCGTAGTACAGTGTGCGCCCCCTTTCTCGTGGTGCCATATTTATTTGATATTGAACGAAATTAAAGTTTCTTTAAACCGAAATGGATTACTTTTCAAGAAAGTCACTTTCAATATACTTAATACCATAGAATTCCATAAACACGATGTCGATATTTTCATAAATGGCACGTGGCAAAAATATGCGGGCAACATAGGGTGACTTTTCAAAATTACAAGGCTACTTGAACTTCGCTTTTGACCAACGAGAAATCGAAGTCAACCTTCACAAGGCAACTACTTCGCCCTCTAACGTGAGCCCTGCTTCTCGTCCTTTTTTAAAACCTACATGATGGTAAAAATATCAACCAATCAAATTGCAAAAAACAGACACACCTAAATCTATTTCGAATATCGGAAATTCTTAAAAGGACTTGTTTGCGACCTTGTTTACCTACCCCTTTTTTGCATCGACTCGGCAGCAACTGAAAACGGAGAACAATAAACTAAATATCTACACACAATGTCTTATGAAATCAACTTTTGAAACTATATGACTTTTTTTTCACACGCCACGGGCTTCGGACTACCGCCTAATTTCGAAGACTGATAATGCTCTCTTTTTTAGCTAGTTCTACCTTCTTCAAATATGCTCAGAATGAAGGATTTGCCTTTAAAAAATTCAAAATTTCAGGGGGGGGGGGGGGGGGGGGGGGGCATGCCCCCAAACCCCACTAACTTGTTCGGACCGCTTCGCGGCCCTCACCGGTGATACCTGGGCCCCTACATTTACACCTGGGTTACCAGATTTTTAGTTCAACTATTGCCATCACTTGGCGTCTGTCGTCTGTAAGCTTTTCACATTTCAAGCTTCTTCTCCGAAACCACTGGGCCAATTGCAACCAAACTTAGCAGGAATGTTCCTTGGATGATCCTCTACAAAGTTACTGTTTTTCGTTCCAGTCGGATATTCAACATGGCTGCCAGGGCCAATAATATGCTCTGATTGGCTGAAATTTCAAAGATCTTCTCTGAAACTAATGAACTGACTGAACCCAAACTGATCTCCTCAAGCAGGAAAACGAGAAAATTGACAGTTTGTAGATTTATCTAGACTTCAATTTACTTCTGACTAATCGGAATTTATCCCCGATTACATTTAGACTCCCATGATGAAAAAATATTGAAAATTTAACTTGCATCTTTGTCAAGAAGAACTTAGAAATGTAAGAGTGTCACAATTTTCGTCATGTTTTTCTTCTCCTTCTTCTTCCGGTATAGAACAGGAGTCGTTGCCGACTGTTTCAAGTTCTGCTAAAGCTACACTGTCAGGCACACACAGATGTAGTCCCCTAGTCTATTTACATTTAAAACGTTCCTTATTTTTACAATTAAAATTATATACATGGGGTCCATGTCTAGCAACTGGCGGGGCAAACCCTAAGGTTAGCCCTAAACTCCTCGATGGTAGCTGCGGCAACTGTGCTGGCTGGTAGGAGGTTCCAGTCTCTGACTGTTCGTTGGAAGAAGAAATTCCTGTACGTTTCGTTGTTGGTTCTTTCTTGGAAAAGGTGATGTTGGCCTCTTGTCCTGCTGTTGTTATGCCTAATATATAAATTCCTGTTGATGTCAATCAGGTTGTGCTGAATCTTGTATAGCATGCATAGTCTACTGTTCTGTCTTCTCTGTTCTAAGCTATGCCAACCAAGTGATGTTATCATGTTGGTCACACAACCAGGCGTTCGGTTGGTGTAATTGTTGGTGACAAAGCGTGCTGCTCTTCTTTGGATGTTCTCCAATGCCTTGATCTTACTTTGGCTAGTTGGATCCCATACAGTCGCTGCGTATTCGATGGTTGGTCTCACAATTGCGGTGTAGCTTGTCTCCTTGACTGTCCTCGTGCAGTCTTTCAAGTTCCTTCTAATAAATCCAAGAGTTCTATTTCCTTTGGCAGCTACATTGTCCACATGTTTGTCCCAGGATAAGTTGCTGGTTAGGGTGACTCCTAGATATTTGTTGGAATCAACTATCTCCAGTGTGTGGCCATGAAGCTGGTAGTTGGTATGAATAGCGGTCTTGGACTTATTAGGTGCCACTCTAATGACTGTGCATTTGCTCGGGTTGAAGCTCATCTGCCATCTATTTTCCCAATTTTCCAGTGCGGTTAGGTCTTCCTGTAATAGTTGGCTGTCTATAGTCCCATTTATGGCTCGGAATAAGATGGTGTCATCCGCAAAAAGTCGAGTTTCTGAATGTATGATGGTCTCTGACATATCATTAATGTAGGCTAAGAACAGGAGGGGGACTAGCACTGAGCCCTGTGGTACTCCTGACAGGACTTGAGCTGATGTTGACTTTGCTCCTTCCAGCACTACATTTTGGTTTTGGTTTTCCAAGAACGACTTGATCCATGTAACGGTGTTGTGGTTAACTCCATAGTACGAAAGTTTGTGCAATAGTCTGGCATGTGGGACCTTGTCGAATGCCTTAGCAAAGTCTAACAAGATTATGTCGACTTGTGATCCTTTTGCTAAGCGTTTAACTATTTCCTGTACGGTGATGACGAGTTGTGATTCACAAGATCGCTTGTATCTAAAGCCATGTTGCGCATCTGATAAAATGTTGTTGGCATCGAAATGTTTCATTATGCTACTATGTATGATATGTTCCATTATTTTGCATGCTATTGATGTCAGCGATACTGGTCTGTAATTTGCTGCTATGTGTCTTTCACCTTTTTTAAAGATGGGAACAACCCACGCATCTCTCCAGTCTTGGGGAACTGCTCCAATGTCGAGGGAGTGCTGGTAGATCTGCGTTAAAATAGGAGCCAGTTGTTGTGCTGTGGATCTAAGTATAAATGCAGGGACTTCGTCTGGGCCTGTAGCCTTATGTGGTTTCTGGTTCTTTAACAGTTTGTAGACTCCGTGTTCGGTGATGTTTATGTTCATCATTGATGGAAATGGACTTGGTCCTTTGTCTGGGAAGTTTGTATGGTTTTCATTGATAAAGACTGATTTTCGTGGGACGATTGATTTTGCGAGAGTTACACTTCATATACAAGAATAAACTATACATGTTTCTAATCGTGAAAGCATTTGCCACAGCATAGCATTCTCTGATTTTGCAATATTCGAGCAGTAAAAAAGAAAATTTCAATTTTTGACATGTACATACCTTGCGAAGCGTCTTCGTGAACTCTCCTCCATCAAAACCGGAAGTTATCCTCACGAATTTCTTTGCAGAACCAACTGTTCTGCTTGTGCCGATTACCAGCTGTGTAAAGGGAATACATGTATATATTTTTTACAGGAATAGAATTATGGTATGTGGCATATCTAGCTCTAGGAGTGGTCACATTCTTGTATGCCAAACAGCTTAGTCAGTAAGTTTTGTATCTGTTGAAATATTGATTGATAGATTGATTGATTTTATTGTGCTTAATGCCATTTACAGCAATATTTCAGCTATATCATGGCGACCAGTTTTAGTGGTGGAAGAAGCCGGAGAGAACCACCGACCATGGGCAAGCAACTGGTAAGCTTTATCACTTGAGTCGAATGCACCCTTTTTGTAATTTACAAACTCGGGCGCGAACCCACGCCGTATTGGTGATAGGATTATATGAGTTGTTAGGTAATCCAACTACCTAACTCATTGAGCCACCCGGGCCCTTCTGTTATTGAAAATCACAATATTTTCTGACACGACTTAGAATATTCAGATGCATAACTAATGTAGAATCTCATTTTATGCAAGCTTAAGTTGAAGGCACCTGCTATTTTATTTCAAATTTAAGATAAGATTTTGAGTTATCATGGCACATTTAGCTAACAATAGACCATTTACACATTCCTGATTCGATTCTAAAATTGGACATTTTGATTTTTGACATTTTTATAAGAGTAATTTCGCTTCCCATTCCATGCAAGAGCAACAGAAAGGACAAAGAGTATTGAATATAATTTTCCTAAAATTTGTAGATATTTGAACTTTGTAAAACAATCAGAAGATAATTTTATAGGAAATGGAAAATTGACAAGTTGTCACAACATTATAATTTTGGACAGATATAGGGAAAAATCTATTTTATTTTCATTGAACTTTAGATGAAAGGAGACACGTTTACCCACCATAAAAAGGGAAGTAACTCCTATAAAAACTTTTTTTTAAATATAGTTTTACAATCAAGTTGGAAATGTGCAAATTGTCGATTACTACATGTATGAAAGGACTAAATTCTTAGTTCCAATATTTAAAAAAATGACATCAGAATTCAAGATAAAAAGGTTTAACTGGTTCCTTTCATTGTTATTGGTAAATATCAGTTATTGGTTGGAATAGAAACTTTTTGTTGAGCCAATTAGTTTTAGCAATCAATTTTTTCTGAAACCAGTGATTCGTTTAAAAGGAATCTTGGCTTGAATATTTGGAAATCCAAGATGGCCACCACCACAAGAAGAAGTTTAATATAGAACACTATGGGGAAAATGTTCTGAAAAACCACAAATCTTATTGAACTCACATTGTACCTAAATGATTATTGAATAATATAAATTGATAATTTATAAGGAGTGATCAATACAGGCTTAATTGAGCCTCTAGTTGTTTTACTTGATCACAGATAAATTGAATTTTCAGCTATTTTTATACCCCCCACAACAAAGTTGTAGGGGAGTATACTGGTTTCACCATGTCCGTCCGTCCGTCTGTAGACAAATCCTATGTTGTACGATAACTTGAGTTGTATTTCTTAGAATCTTTCAAAATTTTATCAGCTGTTTACTGGTGAAGAGAGGAGGATCCCTTTCATTTTTGATGATTTTCACTTTTGCCGTTCCAGAGTTATTGGACTTGATATGACGGAAAATAGGATTTTTACCCTATGTCGTATGATAACTTGAGTAGTGTTTCTCAGAATGTTTTGAAATTTTATCAGCAGCTTACCGGTGAAGAGAGGAGGGTCCCTTTCATTTTTGGTCGGAACAATCAGTAATGTTTTGGTTATGGAAATAGGTTGGACAGATGTGGGGAGCTGGGGGTATATCTTGGTGAGCTGTACTCACAGTAATACTAGTTTAAGTAAAGCGATCGTTACCTTCAATATTGATCCGTAAGGTTTGACTGCAGTTAATGTTTCTTCATCAGGGATTCTTGTAGGGTAAGCTTTTGACGAGTCCCAATCAAACAGCCAGGAGTCCTATTAGTACATTCTTTGTTGTTTTTTGCAAAAAATGTTCTTTCCCAAAAAACAAATGACGAATCCAGGACTCAAATAGACGAGCTGTAAATATATTTCTTCATTAAATATACTAATGAATATTACAGTGGAACTTGTGCAATCCGACACCTGAGTTTTCCGACATCCTGTGACATCCGACAAAAATTTATGGTCCCAAAGTATTTCTGTTAGCTAAAATAAACCTGAGTATTCCGACATCCTGTGCAATCCGACACATTTCCCTGGTCCCGTGGTGTGTCGGATTCGACAGGTTCCGATGTTACATACTATTTTTATGAATGAATGATTTATAGTAAAACTTTCGAATATCGAAAATTAAGTGCAAATTACTGGTCGTAACCAATCAACCCAGTAATTCATAAATGTGCATTAACATGTGAGTGAGTTAACATCGTTCCTTGGTTATGGTTGGTTCATGGTGTTTAACGCCAGTTTTATTGGTGGAGGAAACCGGAGAAAACCACCGACCTTTCGTATGTCACTGACAAACTTTATCACGTAATGTTGTTTCGCCTGTGTGGGATTCGAACTCACAATGTCAGTGGTGATAGGTACTGATTGCACAGGTAGTTGTAAATACAACTACCATGCGATCACGACCATGACGGTCCCTCCTTGATTATGAGTGATTAATTCTTGTATGTATAAGCATACATAGGTATATTATTTATTACATAGATTTTACACGTTTGTTTACACAAATTGAAAGAAGATTTAAAAAAAAGAACTTGTTTTTTCTTGTTGGAATCCTCGATGTTTTCCATTGTGGCGATTTTTGGACTGTGTTGTCATGCAGTGTTATTTCACCTGGTAAACTGCCGTTAATTGCTTATAATTAGCTGCTACTTAGTACTATATTTTTTTTTTGGAAAATTTAATGAAATTGTAATATGAATGTTTTCATTTTACAGGAATGTAAAGTTACAGTATGGGACTGGTGTATCATTAGGAATTGTAGCATCTCTCCTCATATTAATGATCATTCTTCACAGAGTTTTCCCACAGGTAACAGTTTATTTTAAATAAACTTTAGAAAATGCTGAAGAGGCAATCAAAAATGGACAATCCAGAAAAACTGGCAACATAGGATAGATACACAAGATGAAGAAGAAAAAACACAACACAATATGTGCTGAACACAAATAACGTAAATAAGACATGAAATATGCATGTTGACATAGGAAGAGTGATAATCTTCTAGGTTTTGAGAATCCAGATTCTATTTGAAATATAAGCTATCAGGAACTTCAAGGGAACTCGATGTAAGGAAAAGTAATTTTGATAAGCAAAAACCTTATTTTTTTGGGGTTAAAAAATACAATATTAAAACAGCATTATTTATTGTTTTCTTATATTTATAACTGAAATATACAACACAACGTTCACATTTTTCCAATACATCAATAATAACCACAGTAATATTCACGGACACTGCAACTCAATGTGAACAAAATCAATTTTCCTCTAAAAGAGCTCTGGAGCTAATGCACGGTTGGGGGCTTATATAATGGCAATTACATTAGTTTATTTTGTCACTTTCAGCAATTTGTCAGCTATTTCATGACTAAAAAAATTAATGGGGAGTCAGCTCGGACAGTTATTATGAACAGACCAATGAAATCTCTTGCCAGAGATATGTGTCTGGAAACCTATATGATTAAGTTCCCCTTAAAGGAAAACGCCATGGTCTTAACAAGTTAGCATGAAAATTTAAATGACAGTAAATAAAAGACATTTGTGTTAATGAATGTTAAAAATAGTATACCGTAAGGCAGAATTTGGACATTGAAGTTGCATGTAGCACCAAATAATGGGGATCACCAATTTTCAGAACTCTTCAATGTGAGGAGACAAAAGGCATAATCCATTCTCGGATTATACCTGCAATTAAAGCTCTTCCGAAAGAGCCGTGACGTCACAATAGCGGTATCGTATATTATATCAGCATTGATCAGTTGCAATTTTATCATTAAAAATTATTTTAATTGTAAAATAACGTCCTATAATTATCTTTTGATATTTACAAAATCATTATGACTTCATGTCAAGCATTTTATTGCACTAACGAAAAGGGAAAGTGTGAGAAGATATTTTTTTGTAATGACCGATCAGGACTACCCTTGTCAACACATCAACCAGTGACCACGAAAAACACGGGAACGTACGACAGCATTGGCAAAAAAGAAAAAAGCATGTATATGCATAAAATGAGTTAAAAGTGACAGTTATTTAACCTACGGCCAATCATGTAAAACATGGAATTATGCATTATACGTAGATACCCCCACCCCCAAATACAAATAAACTCATTTGTTTTATGTTAATAAAGGTGTTTTTTGTTTAATAATTAGTTATTTACAAATAAAAAGTTACAATGTATTGAATTATAGCAATTGTTCAACTGACTGGAGTTTTCCTTTAAGCAAATTATTGAAATTTATACACATGGTCATATCGTAAAAGGAAAGTCAATTTTGATTTCAGACTTTACCACTTTTCTGGTTCTAGAGTCATGCCCCTGTTTACTGTAACTGTAAGCGAGGGCATCCATGTCCTATGGACACAGATTTACATTGTCTTTCTTGTTTTACAGAGTTTAAAGAAGTTTGTTCTAGAATCATGCCCCTGTTTACTGTAACTGTAAGCGGGGGCATCCATGTCCTATGGACACAGATTTACATTGTCTTTCTTGTTTTACAGAGTTTAAAGAAGTTTGTTCTAGAATCATGCCCCTGTTTACTGTAACTGTAAGCGAGGGCATCCATGTCCTATGGACACAGATTTACATTGTCTTTCTTGTTTTACAGAGTTTAAAGAAGTTTGTTCTAGAATCATGCCCCTGTTTACTGTAACTGTAAGCGAGGGCATCCATGTCCTATGGACACAGATTTACATTGTCTTTCTTGTTTTACAGAGTTTAAAGAAGTTTGTTCTAGAATCATGCCCCTGTTTACTGTAACTGTAAGCGGGGGCATCCATGTCCTATGGACACAGATTTACATTGTCTTTCTTGTTTTACAGAGTTTAAAGAAGCTTGTTCTAGAGTCATGCCCTTGTTTACTGTAACTGTAAGCGGAGGCATCCATGTCCTATGGACACAGATTTACATTGTTTTTCTTGTTTTACAGAGTTTAAAGAAGCTTGTTCTAGAGTCATGCCCCTGTTTACTGTAACTGTAAGCGAGGGCATCCATGTCCTATGGATGCAGATTTACATTGTCTTTCTTGTTTTACAGAGTTTAAAGAAGCTTGTTCTAGAGTCATGCCCCTGTTTACTGTAACTGTAAGCAGGGGCATCCATGTCCTATGGATGCAGATTTACATTGTCTTTCTTGTTTTACAGAGTTTAAAGAAGTTTGTTCTAGAGTCATGCCCCTGTTTACTGTAACTGTAAGCGAGGGCATCCATGTCCTATGGACACAGATTTACATTGTCTTTCTTGTTTTACAGAGTTTAAAGAAGCTTGTTCTAGAGTCATGCCCCTGTTTACTGTAACTGTAAGTGGGGGCATCCTTGTTCTATGGACACAGATTTGCATTGTCTTTCTTGTTTTACAGAGTTTAAAGAAGCTTGTTCTAGAGTCATGCCCCTGTTTACTGTAACTGTAAGTGGGGGCATCCATGTCCTATGGACACAGATTTACATTGTCTTTCTTGTTTTACAGAGTTTAAAGAAGCTTGTTCTAGAGTCATGCCCCTGTTTACTGTAACTGTAAGTGGGGGCATCCATGTCCTATGGACACAGATTTACATTGTCTTTCTTGTTTTACAGAGTTTAAAGAAGCTTGTTCTAGAGTCATGCCCCTGTTTACTGTAACTGTAAGCGGGGGCATCCTTGTTCTATGGACACAGATTTGCATTGTCTTTCTTGTTTTACAGAGTTTAAAGAAGCTTGTTCTAGAGTCATGCCCCTGTTTACTGTAACTGTAAGTGGGGGCATCCATGTCCTATGGACACAGATTTACATTGTCTTTCTTGTTTTACAGAGTTTAAAGAAGCTTGTTCTAGAGTCATGCCCCTGTTTACTGTAACTGTAAGCGGGGGCATCCATGTCCTATGGACACAGATTTACATTGTCTTTCTTGTTTTACAGAGTTTAAAGAAGCTTGTTCTAGAGTCATGCCCCTGTTTACTGTAACTGTAAGTGGGGGCATCCATGTCCTATGGACACAGATTTACATTGTCTTTCTTGTTTTACAGAGTTTAAAGAAGCTTGTTCTAGAGTCATGCCCCTGTTTACTGTAACTGTAAGCGGGGGCATCCATGTCCTATGGACACAGATTTACATTGTCTTTCTTGTTTTACAGAGTTTAAAGAAGCTTGTTCTAGAGTCATGCCCCTGTTTACTGTAACTGTAAGCGGGGGCATCCATGTCCTATGGACACAGATTTACATTGTCTTTCTTGTTTTACAGAGTTTAAAGAAGCTTGTTCTAGAGTCATGCCCCTGTTTACTGTAACTGTAAGTGGGGGCATCCATGTCCTATGGACACAGATTTACATTGTCTTTCTTGTTTTACAGAGTTTAAAGAAGTTTGTTCTGGAGTCATGCCCCTGTTTACTGTAACTGTAAGCGGGGGCATTCATGTCCTATGGACACAGATTTACATTGTCTTTCTTGTTTTACAGAGTTTAAAGAAGCTTGTTCTAGAGTCATGCCCCTGTTTACTGTAACTGTAAGCGGGGGCATCCATGTCCTATGGACACAGATTTACATTGTCTTTCTTGTTTTACAGAGTTTAAAGAAGCTTGTTCTAGAGTCATGCCCCTGTTTACTGTAACTGTAAGCGAGGGCATCCATGTCCTATGGACACAGATTTACATTGTCTTTCTTGTTTTACAGAGTTTAAAGAAGCTTGTTCTAGAGTCATGCCCCTGTTTACTGTAACTGTAAGCGGGGGCATCCATGTCCTATGGACGCAGATTTACATTGTCTTTCTTGTTTTACAGAGTTTAAAGAAGCTTGTTCTAGAGTCATGCCCCTGTTTACTGTAACTGTAAGTGGGGGCATCCTTGTTCTATGGACACAGATTTTCATTTTTGTTTTACAGAGTTTAAAGAAGCTTGGTTATCTGATGGTTTTATCCAGTTGTTGTGCTTCCTTGTATTTTTGGCAGCTATTGGCGACGTCGCTCTCTGCAACAATCTTTTCTTACTGGAAATGGATCCTGGGATATGTAGCATTAACGGGATTTATTAGTTTTGGAGTATGCTATAAATATGGACCAATCACAGATACGAAAAGCCTTAACATCTTGCAATGGATGATACAGACAATATGTCTCTTGTTGATATTTCAAGGGACACAACTCCCACAAGTGTCTGCAGCTATAATAATTGTGATATTAACTTTATATAATTTACCTGCAGGACTATATAATAATAGATTTACTAGATATTTCAGGTAATTATTAAACTCTCTTTAGGTTTTAGTTTAAACATATTTTATGTGCTCATATGTGCAAAAAGGATAAGACACAAGTTAAATAAACTTATGAAGTCTTTTCCTATATACAATAAGTTACAACATTATTTGATAGAGCATGCATGCTTATGAATATTTCTGAGAGAGAGGGAGGTTGGTGGTGATGGTGTGTGTGGTTGTTCATTTGATGAACCACTTAAGGTGGTATCATACACTTCAGGTAAAATTTGATCTGCTCGTTTAATTTTCTTATTTTTTTTTGGCAGTGTGTTTGAATATATCCACTGTAATAAATATCAAAATTTTAACAAATTCCAACCAACAGACTCGGAGCTATAAATTCACTAGCCAAATAGCAGCTTTTCTCTCTGTGGTTTTGATCACCGAGATGCTTGAAATCTGCATACAAACATCATATGATCAAAACGTTCAACTGAATTTAAAGAGTTATCTCCCTGTAGTGTATGGTACCCCCCTTAAATGACAAGAAACCTTTCAGTCTCTCTGTAGGTCATACACAAGTTTTAACCATGTCAGTACATCTGTCTGTCTATATGTCCATCATTTGATTTTCACTCAATAACTGAAGTTACCCTAAAGCAAATAATTTGAAATTTATGCAAAAGGTCAGGGACCATAAAAGGAAGGCCAGGATCAGAATCAGACTCTACAATACTTTCTGGTCTGGAGTTATGCCCTTGATGACTTTAACTAGTAGCAGTAGCTTATTTTTCTTTTTTCGTTTTTTTGGGGGGGAGGGGGGTTGAGGAGATGTGTACAACTATTACATTCAACACATATGTCTATAGATATTGTGATGGATGTGGCTTTAGATACCGTATATAGTTTGAGCGAACTTTATGGTCATGATTATATATGGTATTATGAAAAGAAAGTTTAAACAGTGATGGTTATCAATTCCACCGATATAAACAAAACAAAGAATCACCTCTCATCTTAACTGAACTCACGGAACACAAAAAAGACTATGACATATGACATTGGAAATCCAGGTCCTGCCTTGGGACAGGCACACACATATGGCGGGGTTATTAAATGTCTAAATAGGATCCCAACCCTCCCCTCTTGATAACTGGATCTCCAACTGCAATACACATATAAATTAATTTTCGAGTCACATGTCATTTTATACGTGTTTTGATTGGTTTAAAAGATTGAGATTATTTTCCAATGTATGGAATTTGAAAATAGACGTCGTTCTCAAGGTGTCACGTGCCGTTGTCATCAGGTGATTTTCTTTAAATGAGGCACCTTTGGGGTTATCTAAATTTATTTCCGATTATTTGCCTTATTTTGAAAAAATAAATATATTTTTCAATATCATAGCGGAAAAAGTTTGAATTAATTTATAAGGATTGATCGATAATTATTTGTTTGGTTAATTCGAAATAACCTCAATCAGGTTATTTCTTCATGAACTGAACAAAAATTGTGATCAATCCTTTAATAAACAAGCAATTAAAAACATGCACAGATTCTCTTCCACTCAAAAAGACCACATACTATTACAAAAATGAATGACAACATAAACATGGACAGTACAGGTATTCTGTTTCTTAGTTGTCAACACCGAAAATTAGCCATAACAACATAACTACCATTTTAATCTGTCGAAACACATGGAAGAAAAGTCACTGAAGTAATGACAAAATAACTGATATAACATGATGTGGCCAAATGAAAAATAACTGTGTTTTCGCTAACCCTATCGACCCTAATTTGTAGTACTTACCCTTACACTATGTATGTAATAAGTTTATCTAATATTTTAATAAAAAAAACAATTAAGCATATAACAAGGGTTGAAATAAGATTAACAAATTTATAAAATACTCTGGGGGATACTACATTTTGTGCGTGACGTCACATTTATTTGTTGCCACTCATTCTTTTGCTTTGTTTACGTTGCTTACATTGACATGATTTTCCCGCATTCCAATGATATGACGTCATGACAAAATAGTTCGGCAGAGACGATCTCGTGCAACGTCGCGCCATTCTTTTATCACCACAGTGTGGTGATACAACATCTTGTATCAGACAGTCTGTTTTCTTTAAATTCAAATGAAAATGTACAAAATGTTAAATAAAACATGATATGGCCAAATGAAAAAGTGTTTTCGCTAACCCTACCGACCCTAATTTGTAGTGCTTACCCTAAAGTTTTTCCCAATTTTTTAGCAAGCTTTGTGATGATCAGATTCCTGTCCTGTATAACTTAAGTAGAAATTTAAAAAGAAAATGCCTACCTATCTACTCTAAGAATGTAATCAGAAACACAGGTGGTTTTTTATTTTAGCCTAGTTGGCAAGGTTCATCATGACTATATTTAAATCAATTTTTTTTTAGAAAGTTTCAATTCATTAAAAAAATACAACTTGTATTACAGATTTAAGTTATTTAAACCTAAGATTAGATTATTAACAGAAGAAGAGTATCAAAGTCAGGGTTACGAAGAAACGAAGAAAGCTTTAGAAGATTTACGACAATTTTGTCAAAGTCCTGATTGTAAACCTTGGAAAGTTATAAGTAAACTTAAAAGTCCTGAAAGGTAAGAAAAATATTGCTAAATTATGAAAAGTAAGACTGAAGACATATGACTTTGGAAATTCAGATCCTAGCTTGGGACAGGCACAAAAATGTGGCTGAGTTAAATTGGTTAATGGTATCACAACCCTCCCTATCTTGATCATTGGATCACAAAAGACAATTCAGATATAACCATATAATAGAAAAACTGCACAGATTCGCTTCCACTCAAAAAAGAGCACACACTATCACAAAAATGAATGACAGCATAAACATGGACAATACAATATCAGGGTCACTGAATGATCATAGTTCACTAACTGCATACTAGCTAAGAAGGTAGAATCTGTTGTACAAGACCATTCCTCGTAAAACAAGCAAAAAAATCATAACTGATACATCTAACCGAATTTGCATGTGTAATAAAAGCATAATTTTCTGCGTGTTATTTGCCTCCGGGGCAATAACATGTTATCTGCCCTCTTGTGAAGGGCAATAATATGTTATCTGCCCTGGCAGAATGTGTGATAAATAGATTAATACATGGCCTTTTTCATATTGCCCTTGTCATCAGCCCTCGACTGATATCGTCCCTCGGGGCCAATATCAAGGTTTCGTGCTGATAACAAGGACAATATGAAAAAACCCATGTATTAATCTATAATTATCACCAGTTTTACAGCGAGTCTGATAGAATGAGCGGTGATGATGTGTGTTGAGATCTGTAATAATGTGTTTGACGTCACGCTGACCGATGACATTCAGTATCTTCTGAAGCTGACAATATCACTTGGTGAGATCAATCGAACAATGTCCAAATTACTGATGAAGAAAGTTTATCTGTATATAATGGAGAGCCCTGCTTAGGCAAGGTGTACTTGATACAACATTATGTGATAAAGTTTGTCAGTGACTTGTGACAGGCCGGTGGTTTTCTCTGAGTACTCCGGTTTCCTCCACCAATAAACCTGGCCACCACGATATAACTGAAATATTGTTGAAAGAAGTTTTAAACACCATAATCCTGACCCTATAATAGACAGGACAACTCAATGTTGTTAAACTTGTGTCCAGTCAAATCATTTCGTCTTTGACCTATAAAGTATGAAAACTGTTTAAATAAAAAAAATTGTGCCTATGATTTTTTTTTCAGTTATGGGTTAGGGTTATGGTGTTTAATGCCTCTTTCAACAATATTTCAGTTATATCTTGGCGGTCGATTTTATTGAAGAAAAATTATTTCCCAGAGAAAACCACTGATCTATCGCAATTCATTCACTGACAAACTTTATCACATTATGTTGTATTGAGTAGACCTCGGCTGAGCGGGATTCAAAATCACAATGTTAGTGGTGATAGGCACTGATTGTGTATGTTGTTATAAATCTAACTACCATATGATCACAACCATTACGGCTCCCCTGTTATAATGATGACAAACTAAGTGTAATGGTTTATTCTGTTTACAGATTTGCTAGTTTTATTGAAGGAGATTCGTGGCATGTTAATGATCAAGAACTATTAGAATATGACAGCGTTCTTGACGCTGATATGCCCAGTGAAAATGAAGAAGATTCAGAGGAAAATACTATCTCAGAAGATGAAATAATGAATTAATATCTATGAATAGAAAGAAACAGATCATGTGACATCTATAATTAGATATTGTTAATATCTATAAATAGAAAGAAACAGACCATGTGACATCTATAATTAGATATTGTTAATATCCATAAATAGAAAGAAACAGACCAGGTGACATCTATAATTAGATATTGTTGATATCTATAAATAGAAAGAAACAGATCAAGTGACATATATAATAAGATATTGTTTACTATGCGACATTGCAATTCACAATGGACAAATGTCATGAGTAAAGGTTTTTTTTAAATCCACTACCAGGAGTTATTGCTCTTTAAGAGTTATGACCAATAGAATTGTAGTTATTGTCCGAGTCATCGATGAATCTCAGTCAGTGGGTAAATTTTAAATCACGATCTACTATCAGTTTGTTAAGAAAGTTATTGTTCTGATCATGTGATGGAGATTTTTTATTGATTGTAGATTTTGTTTGATGTAGAATAATTTCAAGCTGATCATGTAATGGGAATAATTTCCCTTGTAAATTGTTGGAAAAGTTTATCAACAGATGGTGCTTTCTTTTGATTACGATAAGAATTTAGGGTTTTTTATGCTACTTTGTGCATATTCCAATTATATTGTGGCAGCCAATTGAAGCCAAGTGGCCTACTATTTTTGCCTTAAGATGACGTTTTTATTGCACTGTCAGTTTTCAAAGTCGGTATACATTTTCTTCCATATCCATGGATAAGGAGCTCATACATGACATATACAGGGTTTGACATTCAGTATTTGATTCCAAACTTGTTTATTGCATTTTTTTATGATAGTTGGGTAGCTTTTTTTTCTGTGAAAGATGGGGGGGATATGCAGTAGTGCAGAATGAAACATTTAAATATCTGCTAGCTCTTTGGATGTCTCCCAGATTTTCCCTCACTTTGACCTTAAGTTAACTAAAAGAGAAGTCATGCCACCCTGTTTTTACCAGTCGTGGTGAGCCGTAGATGAGGACAGAAAACCATGATTCTTCTATAATTTACTGACCTGTATCACCTGAGATTGTATCATTGACCGATGAGGTTTAAAATTTGAGGTCACAGGTCAACCTTTTAACCAATCAAATTGAGGTTTCTAAATGAAATTAACCCATAATGTAATAATTATTATATTATATTTTAAAAAATTATTAACATGGATGGATTTTAACACAAAATTACCTATGGTGAAGTTACTTAAAATTAAAATACTGCATACATTTGTATATGGCCTTTTTGTGCTGGATAATCACAGGTAAATAAAGGTAATTTGAGTGGTTTTTTTTTTCTTTCTACATAAATGGCATTTATACATAAAATACGAAAACATAATGAAACATAATAATTGATATTTATATTAAGCTTTAAAAATGTAAGCACACATGAAATATGCTCTCCAAGCTTGATTGTTCACTAATTTTTATAATTGACAAGTCAAGTTACATATAAATGAAAGAAATAATTTGTTTTCATTACATTTTAACTAAACATAGCATGTGATACCTCACTTATTGATTACTTTTTTTTATATTAAATTTCAACAAATATATTATTTCAAATCTGTTTTACTTCATTTTCATTAGATTTTAACTAAATATAGCATGTGATATTGCACTTATAAATTACATTACAACAAATATTTTTCATTTCTCATTAAATTTTTCATTTTAGTTTTTTTCTTAAATCACAGTGTTTTACTTCGGTTTCATTAGATTTTAACTAAATATTGCATTTGATATTTCACTTACTAATTACTTTTTTAAAATTAAATTGCACAAATACAAATGTATATATTATTTCATTTCTCCTTGAATTTGTCATTTTATTTTTTTCTTAAATCAACATATTGGATTTAACTAAATATAGCAAGTGATATTTCACTTATTGATTATAAAATTAAAAAGTTTTATTTAAACTGAAAATGTAATTAAGATATAATTAGTGTTTCTTTATTTTTCAAGCACAAAAAAATGATGGTTAATTATTAGAATAACAAAAAATCAATAATTACTGAAATATATCTTATTTCTATGGTAAAATAATAGATATCAATGACTCTTTATTTCATTCTTTACAAAGATTACAATACATCTAAAAAGGAATGAAATAGCATACACATAGTATATCACTAATTTATTATTTTATAAAAAACATAATTACTTATTGATTAAATGTTAAAATAGTACAGATACAAAAAAAAACGAACAAAAAAACATAAATAATTAATTATTTCGTAAGTAACCAAAATACAATATAGAACAGACTATAACGATTTCCTATAGTTTTATGATAATCACACTCTCACATAGCCAACTTTTTTTTTCTTATGAGTTATCACGTTTTTTCTATATAAAATAACAACCTCTAAGGGGCCCCAACTTAAGTGCTAAAACAATAAAATCCATCAGGTAAGAAATTAGCTTGTAGGCCAAGTGAGACAATGAAATTTTCAAATGTTGGCCAGGTGAGACTAAATTCAGACTAATTTAAAAGTAATTATTATACCCCCGCTCCCCGAAGGGGGAGGGATGTATACTGTTTTACCTCTGTCCGTCCAAGATATTTTTCGTCTCACTTTTCTCAGTAACTGTTGATGGCAGAAATCTGATATTTGGTCACAAGCATCATATAGGTATACCATATTGTGGGTAGCGTTTTTGGACCCGTCAGATTCCTACTTCCTGTTTGCCGACTTAGTTGGTCTTTATACACATTGAACATATATGCACATTTTTCGTCACATTTTTCTCAGCAACTATTGATGGCAGAAATCTGATATTTGATCACAAGCTTCATATAGGTACCCCATATAGTGGGAAGAGTTTTTTGACCCATCAGATTCCTACTTCCTGTTTGCCAAAGAGCGGGGGTATCATAGGTGAGCATTAGCTCACAGTTCATCTTGTTTCAGTCTGTATTTAAATGTAATTTTTTCACAGTCTGTATTTAAATGTAATTATTTCAGTCTGTATTTAAATGTAATTATTTCAGTCTGTATTTAAATGTAATTATTTCAGTCTGTATTTAAATGTAATTATTTCACAGTCTGTATTTTAATGTAATTTTTTTTTCACAGTGTATTTAAATGTAATATTACGAAACACAGGTTTGCATCCAGATTTGCTGCAAGTCCATTTCTTATGAATAATCCATTTAAATAAATTGTTGCTATGAAAGTTGAAATCTTGACTACATTTAACAACATAACTTAACAGATAACATGTGGAGTAAATATAGTGTACAACATTATGTGATGAAGTTTGTCAGTGACTTACGACATGTTTGTGGTTTTCTCTGGGTCAGCTTCCAATTTCCCTATATAATTCATATAAAACTACAATTAAAACAAAAATTGTGCAGTCAATTCCTGTAAGATTTTGTTTAAAAAAATCAACAATGGCAGAATTAAATATAGTTGCAGCATTAATAACTTTATGTGATAAAGTTTGTCAGTGACTTCCGACAGTTCGGTGGTTTTCTCCGGGTTCTCCGGTTTCCTCCACCAATAAAACTGACTGCCATGATATAGCTGAAATATTGTTGAAAGTGGCATTAAACACCATCAAACAAACAATATTGTGCTTGTATGCTTTTAACCTCTTATGTGAAATTGTGCTTAATATAGATTATTGAAGCAGACATGCAGTTTTGTAAACATTTCTATTTGGATGATGCTACTGTTCTAGATGGAGACAGAAGGAGCAATAATTACTTTGCCTTTTCCAAGTTGTTTGTGCCTGATCTAGTTCCCACCTGACCATGATAGACAAACCAAAGACTGTAATCGGAAGTTGCTGCTTTTTCACAAATTAGACATCATTTAATGGAGATACAGCAAGGACTTGCTAAGGGAGTGACCATTTAACTTGAAGGGAGGGGTTATGGTTTTTTTCTAAAAAAATATTCTGATTCCCAATGTTGCTGAAAAAAATATTCTGATTTTGGTGGAGGAAAAAATAAATAATCTGATTCAGAGTTTTTGTCATATTAATGTTAAACTCTGAAAAAAAAATTCGCGCTTTGCGCGACAAAAAAAATTAATATTCTAACTCTTGCATTGTCCGAAAAAAAAATTCTGAACGAAACAAAAAACCATAACCCCCCCCCCCCTTCAAGTTAAATGGTCGGTCCCTAAGACAGGTGTCAGAATCATTTGTTCTGTTCAAGTGGGCCCCTTTCTGCTGTGAGCTATCACTATAAAATCACTTTCAGTATGGTAGTCTAGAAGTACATGTATAAACATACACAGAGATTAACTTCTCAGTTCCATTTGTTTTTACTTGAATTTTGAAACACAAGACAGCATAGACATTACAGATAAATTGAGTCATTATAGTTCAAGATGGCTGAGAAATGCTATTTATGTATTTGAATTATTTTTACAGCTGGTAAAGGTGTACTTGTTTATGGTGGTCCACATACAGAGTAGGACTTTCTTACTATGGTGAAGAGCGTGCACTCGATACACTCTCATGTAATAAAGTTTACTAGTTAGTTGCCCAACATCACCGCTTCTCTCCAGGTACTCCAAGTTCCTCCGCCAGTAAAACTAGTTGTGTGGTCGTGATCGTATGGTAGTTTTTTTATATTTATAACTACCTACATGTATGCAATCAGTGCCTATCACCACAAATGTTGTGAGTTCAAACCCCACTCGGGTGAGGTGTACTCGATACAACCTCATGTGATAAAGTTTGTCAGTGACTTGCGACAGGTCTGTGGTTTTCTCCTGGTACTCCGGTTTCTTCCACCAATAAAAACTGACCGTCATGATATAACTGAAATATTGTTGAAAGTGGCATTAAGCACCATAATACCATATCAATCATCATATGCTTAAGGACCGACATTGCAAATGATATTTACATTTTCCACTAATCCCAAAATGTCATTCAGTCAGGTGAGTGATACAGGTTCTCATGAACTTCAGTGCTCATTGCAGAAGATTATTGTGTAAATAAGACATAATTCTCAAAATTCTTGTTTTATTAACAAAAAAAATACAACTTTCCCCAAAAATGCTGTTCATATCGCTTGAAGTTTTCAAAATAAATTAATATAATACCATTGCATCAGTAAGACTCAATTCTCAAAATACCTGTAATTTTAATAAAAAACTCAATATTTCCCTAAAAATAATTTAGAAGACCTTTGTATTTGAAAGTTCTACTCCAAATAGTTTTTAAAGCAATTATATATATTCTAGTTATTGCTAAAACAAGTACATTCTCAAAATCCCTCATTTTTAGCTCACCTGACCCAACGGTCATGTGAGCTATTGTTACCACTGAGCGTCCGTCGTCCGTCCGTTAACTTTTCACATTTTAATCAACTCCTCTGAAGCAAATGGGCCAATTTGAACCAAACTTTGGTGGAATGGTCCTTGGATGGCCCCCTTCCAAAATTGTGTCTGGTGATCCCAACTTCCAACCAAGATGGCCGCCAAGCTAAAAATAGAAAAAAAAAGGGGGGATGAAATTTTAATTGTCCATTGCTGCTTTAGAAATTTTTCTTTCAGCCGATTTAAACCGATTATGCAAATTAGGCATATTTTGATAAAAGATCACATTTAAATCTCCTCTGAAACCGCTGAACCAAATTACACTAAACCTGGCAGAGATTGTCCTTGGGTGGGTCCCTTTCAAAATTGTGTCCGACAGCCCCACCCTCCATTCAAGATGGCTGCTGTTACTAAAAATAGAAATTTCTTCAATTGTCCATTGCTGCTGTAGTATAAGTCAAAATGAGCTCAAATTTTAAATGCAGCTACATGGCAAGGAGTAGTTTAAAATATATTCTGGGTTTTTCTGTGAAATTTTTCTTTCAGCCGATTTATACCGATCATGCAAATTAGGCATATTTTAATAAAAGATCACATTTAAATCTTCTCCTCTGAAACCGCTGAACCTGGCAGGGATGGTCCTTGGGTGGGTCCCTTTCAAAATTGTGTCCCGACAGCCCCACCCTCCATTCAAGATGGCTGCTGTTACTAAAAATAGAAATTTCTTCAATTGTCCATTGCTGCTTTAGTATAAACCAAAATGATCAAATTTTAACTGCAGCTACATGGCAACGAGTAGTTTAACATATATATATTGCGGGCTTTTCTGTGAAATTTTTCTTTCAGCCGATTTATTCCGATTATGCAAATTAGGCATATTTTGATAAAAGATCACATTTAAATCTTTTCCTGTGAAACCACTGAACCAAATTAAACCAAGCCTGGCAGGGATAGTCCTTGGGTAGTCCCATTTCAAAATTGTATCAGACAGCTCCACCCTCCATTCAAGATGGCTGCTGTTACTAAAAATAGAAATTTCTTCAGTTGTCCATTGCTGCTTTATTATAAATCAAAATGAGCTCAAATTTTAACTGCATCTACATGACAATGAGTAGATTAACATATATTCTGGGTTTTTCTGTGAAATTTTTCTTTCAACCGATTTATACTAATTATACAAATTGGACATATTTTGATAAAAGATCACATTTAAATCTTCTCCTCTGAAACTGCTGAACCAAATTAAAGCAAATTTGGCTGGGATGGTCCTTGGGTGGTTCCCTTTCAATATTGTGTCCGACAACCCTGCACTCCATTCAAAATGGCTGCTGTTACTAAAAATAGACATTTCTTTAGTTGTCAATTTCCGCTTTATTGCAAATCAAAATGAACTCAAATTTTAACTGCAGCTATATGGCAATGAGTAGCTTAACATATATTCTGGGTTTTCTGTGAGATTTTTTCAGCCAATTTATTCCGTTTAGGAATATTATGAGATAAAAATCACATCAAAATTTTTTGCTCAGAAATTTGAGTTGAAATGATCTTTGGGTGGCCCACTTTCAAAATTATGTGTAACATCCCCATTTTCTATCAACTTTAGATGTCAAATTGAAAACCAGGTGAGCGATTACAGGCTCCTGGCAGCCTCTAGTTCAACTAAACATGTAATTTATATTTAATCAACCATATAACTGAAATATTGTTGAAAGTGGCATTAAACACCATAACCCTAACCCTATATTTAATAATGATGATTTATTGAGAATAAAAGATATATTTTTAGCAGTCATACACACATTTACTTATGATATTACTATTTTTAGTTTAATTAGATTTACCTATATGTTTATATTCCTTATACATTGTATGTTAATTAAGGTCATGACATTTAAACCTGCCAACCTTCATTTTGCATTCTGATTGGTCACTTTGTGTGATATGTACTTTTTGGAGTGAACTCTTTGTAAAGAGTCTTCACTAGGCTCTTGAAAATCTACCTGATAGTTGTAATCATCCATTTTGTTCACATATTTTGGATATTTTCCTTTATTCATCTAAATATATTCTAACTAAAAAGGTCAGTCTACTACATGTTTCTATGCTAACTATTTTGATAATGTAGTCTAAATCATATAATTTAAGTAAGAAAATGAGTTTCTGTATGAAAGATTATAAAAATGGATTAAAAAATTATACTGTTTACATCATGAAAATATAACTTTTATTCTTGGTTTTTTATTTTCATGATATAAACATTTTAAATGATAATTTTATGTAATAAACAGTTAACTTATAATCACAAGAGTGAGTGACTTTCCAGTTTTTTAGTCAAACTGTAACTTTTATATTTTTGTGCAAATATTATATTTGCAGATATTATTAGTTAATTTAAGACACACAGTTACGAGTTCTAAATTTTTTATTCAGTTTGTGTCCAGAGTTAGTATTGACAATAATGTACAACATGTAGATCTAATCATAACCTTTTATTACTTGTTTATATTAATGTTTATTTACATACTAAATTAATGCTTATTCCAGGGGGCGTCGTGGCCGTGATCGTATGGTAGTTGGATTTCCAACTACTACCTATGTAATCAGTGCCTATCACCACTGATGTTGTGAGTTCGAATCTGGATCGGGGCGAGGTGTACAACATTATGTGATAAAGTCTGCTAGTGACTTGCGGCAGGTCAGTGGTTTTCTCCGGGTTCTCCGCTTTCCTTCACCAATAAAACTTACCGCCACGATATAGCTGAAAGTGGTGTTAAGCACTATCAAATAAATAAACAAACAAACAAACAAACAAACAAACAAACAAACAAACAAACAAACAAACTAATGCTTATTTATAATCTGCTTTGATGTCGCTTGTGTCATTATTGTTAACTATTTTTGATCATGTAACTGTTCATTTATGAAATGTATACATACATGTACAAACAAACAAAACAACTGTGTTTATATTTTTTTTACACTCACAGTGCAACAGTACTTATTAATTAAATAAATAAGAGTTAATTTTTTTTATTTTCTTTATTTTATTACGGAATACTAAAACATTCATTTAATAAAAAGGCATTTATCATGTTGCACAAATTGCTTTTTTCATATTTTTTAAGATACAAATAAATGGAGATAATATTTATGAGGTGAAGGTTTACAGAGCCAAACTAATATACTTTATTTCTTTGCAGTTTTTTTCAAATTCTAATGTAATAACAGACATATATTGCCTCCAACATTAAGCTGTATAGAGAAACTTTGACAGGTAGATAATGTGTTTACATTGTTGTGCATTATACGTTAGTGAATAGAATTTTTAGCTCACCTGACCCAAAGGGTCATGTGAGGTATTACCATCACCTAGCATCCGTCGTCCGTAAATTTTACATTTTAATCTTCTCTGCAACCACTGCGCCAATTGAAACCAAACTTGGTAGGAATTTTCATTGGATGGTCCCCTTCAAAGTTGTTTTTTGTTGTTGATCAGAAGTACACAAAAGAAACAAGAGGCCCAAAGTTATCAAAAAGGGTGTGTCCATATATATGGGAATTTATCATATACTTGTAGATAATATAGCTAAAATTTTACCCTGTGATAAAACTGAGTTTTGTTTAGAATAATAAGAGGAGTCGTGTTCATTTCATCCAGTTTCACAAGAATGGTCCAAGCGGGCTGATAAAGCAAGTTTATTAACTGCTTCCGTAATGTTATTACATGCCTTTCCGTCAATGTTTGCAAGTTCACTTCGTGAATTTCCAGAAAACTGTTTACAAACATGGTGAACTGAAACTGTTTTATTGAATATTTGCACAGAAAATTATTAACAGCCAATTTTCTCTCTTATGATTTTGAAAGTGCTAAAAAAAAAAGTGCATTTATTGGATTTGCATATTTAAACAATACATTTCTTGTTCTATAACTATGTATTTAATTCTAGCCAAAAAGGAAAAGCATTTTGGTACAAATCAGTTATTTCCTCTGTTGAAGTATATGATAAACAGATCATAACATGTTATTTTTCATGTCATACCTTTTATCTAACATTATGTATGTTTTCCTTTGAAATTAACGAAAGTGGCCTGTCTGATACAAGATGTTGTATCACCACATTGTGGTGATAAAAGGAAGGCACGAAACATTCTCCGCCGAACTACTTTGTCATGACGTTATATCATTGGAATGTGAGACAAAACACAATAATGTTAATGAACAGCAAAAGTAACGTGACATCATGCACAAAATATAGCCTAGAGTATTGTACAAATTTTAATTAAACCTGTGTTATTTGTTTAAAATTCGTTTTTATAGAAATGTTAGTACACTACTTTGTATCAGGTCTTGCCTGTTGTGTGAACTAACCGCACCACAACTCGTCGCAAAGTAGTGATACTGATTCACACAACAGGCTCTGATAATTTAATTTAACCCGATACAAAGTCTTGTACCAACACACTATGTATTTAATGGGTATTTATCGGTCCTTGTTCATATATCATCTCTTGAGCCTATCGGCTCTCGGGTTGATATCATGACTTGGGGATGATAAAGAGCTAGTATGACATGAAAAATGTCATGTAATAATCTATATACCAGTATATTATTTATCGTTTATTTGTTTTTATGATGTTTTTTTTTTTTAATACATTCCTTAAGAAAATTCCTTTCAGAAACATGCATACTATGCAACTATTACCGTTTTTGACATAAAGGGTCAAAAGGGGGGGAATAAAAAAAAATAGAACTTTTTAAATCGTCATTCAATTTTAATGTAGTTTTTTTGCAAAGTGTTCATCTTTATGTATTTGATGGGCCTTAAATTTTTTTTTTTTTTGCTATTTTATATGAAAAAGGGGTCAAAATTCAGAAATTTTACATATTTGAATTGTGCATAAATTTTTTAATTTTCATCCAATTTTGATGTTTTTTTGTTGTTGAATGGATTGTTTTGGTGATTAGGCAAGTTTCTACAACCTAGGTTCACCTTTTTCTGGTCCTGTGATAGAAAATTTCATATGAATTTAACCTCTTTTAAGAGGTCATCTTTCTTATAAGGCCACTTTTTCTTTGTAACAAAGATGACCTCTTAATACAGGTTTGACTGTACTTTGATGATGGACCTGGTAGTCTCATGGTACATAAATTTATTTTCTATTTCACACAAACAATTTGCGAGACATAGATCTGGCTACAGTTGTTCCATGTTTTAACACTATTCTACTGTTTCCAGTTTATACCATACGATCACGGCCATGACACCCGACCTGTTTCATCGTACATTAACTTATTTTCTGAGAAATATTTCACACAAAAAATTTGCTGGGTGCAGGCGAGACATAGATCTGTCTACACTTGTTTCATGTGTTAACACAAATCTACTGTTTCCAGTTTATAATTTAATGTACATAAAAGGATATTATTTTGACAACGATAAATATACTATTGTTTTGTTTTATAGAGAAAACTGATATCCTGGAAGATAGTCTGGAAGATTGCCAATATCATTTGTTTCCTAAAGTCTGGAAGATTGCCCATATCATTTGTTTCCTAAAGTCTGGAAGATTACCAATATCATTTGTTTCCTAAAGTCTGGAAGATTGCCAATATCATTTGTTTCCTGAAGTCTGGAAGATTGCCAATATCATTTGTTTCCTAAAGTCTGGAAGATTGCCAATATCATTTGTTTCCTAAAGTATGGAAGATACTCTTTTGTTGCTTGGAAGAATGCAAAGTAAAATAGAAGAAATACCTGTAACCTGAAGGAATTTGAAGGCAACAAAATCTAAGAAGTTCATTTGATGTAAAAATGATATTTGTGTTTTGACTTATTTTACTTATGAATTATTGATTGAATGTTGTTTATAGATGTAGATAATGTATTGAATAATATGTAGATTAATAAAAATAAAATACATTAGTTGAAGATGTCTTTTTGCTGTTTTTTTATTTTAATTTAATGATATATTGAAAATAAAATGGAAATTCTTGACAATATTATTAGTAACTTTGACAACATAAAACCACATCAAACACTAATGGTTGTTTATAATAGCCCAAATTGTATGACCTCTACACCAGGTAAAACCAGGTAAATAACACACAAATCTAAAACTACCAAGTGCAAAAAAACACATGGGCGGCTGAAGGAAATTGTATCTCCTGGTTTGTGATGGGTACAATTAGGAAGAATTGGCGTTCAATGACTGTTGCCTATTGGTAACTAGATATCCAGTTGATAAACCAATATAAACTATAGAAAATTGTATAGATTCACATTGACTGAAAAACCAGAAACTTTCAACAACATTAAAATATTGCTGCAATTATCTATACTGAAAGATCAGAACCAGATCTGACAATTGCCTCGATCAAGGGAACAATTCAACTTGTTCTGATGCAACCACCTCTTTTCAGAGGACATGTTCTGAGGATAACTTCTTCCTGTAGCCAAGGACAGTTGTAACCTGTTTTGATGCAACCACCTCTATTCAGAGGACAACCTGAACCGACAATTACTCATCTCTCAGGAACAGGTAGGTGGAACTATTTGGACTTGGACAAACTAAAGCATAGAAAGTTAAGCCTGGTGTGTTTGGGGGTCACACCTATCAACGTTCCCCCTATGCTTAAATGTCCAGGTCCGAGTGCATTTAGGCATGTCCAAATGTAAGGAGTTACATTTGGAGGCCATGTCTCTTGGGTACTATGCTCTGTGTACCTTGAATAGGGGACAGTGGGGAGGAACGAGATGTCAGCAGCTACATCTAGGTCCTATATTCGGGGTGTCATGGTCCCCTTAGTGGAACTACCACGCAGGCGTAGTTCGACGAGGGGGAGCTACATTTGGGTCACTGGTGAAAAAGAAGTTAATGGAGAAGTCAGTGGCAAGTGAAATGATTTTAGATATTTTTGTGTAAACTACAAATAGCTGGTACAGATAATGTATGTGAGGTCCTCTATATAAATTCTTCATTTTGTAAATTAATTTATGCTATCTAATGGGGGTTTTCCTGAGAACATATTTAACAAAGAAAGATAACAAATTTTTCTAAGAAGTATTTGAACAATAAAAGATAACTCTAGTAAGAAAGGATATGGATGCAAATGATCCAATGATACCCTTTGACACAAATGAAAGTAAAGTAAGATTGGTTTTATTGCTGTTCCACATTTCTCAGTCACAGGAGGGTCTTCTAGGTTATATCTAAATATCAGTGAAAAAATGTCAATGTTACTGGGCATGTCTTGCTCCAAAAATTACATAGAACATCTAAGAAGAGTAAAATATCCAATGTTTTTCGATAAAAATTCAAAAATCTGTAAATAATTTGTTCGAATCTGATATTGCAGCTGTGAATACATGCATTATTAATATTCGATATCATAAAAGCATAAATTGCTTATTTTGGAAAAAGTATCTGTTACTGGGTTTTTCTTCTTCTAAAAATTACATAAAATATCTAAGATGAGTAAAGTTTCCAATGTTTATCTATAAAAGTTTTCAACAATCTGTTAATTAAATTTTCTTAGATTTTTTTTCAAAGTCTTAAATTGGTATTTGCTGCTTTTCCGCTTAGTACACAGATGAAAGGAATAAGAGCATAGGCTAGTTGAATCGGGATAATGAGTGTAGTGACATGTCTACCTGTAGACTGTTGTTTCAGTGAGCTAGCACTTTAAAGATCCAATAAAGCGTGTAAGTCATGACCATCATTATCTTATTCAATGTAACTTGTTCTCACCATTTTATAGCTGAAAACATATTTATATAGCAATAAACAACAATCAATAACTCGATTATAAATTTTACTCCATCAACAAATGTAAATATTGGAAAATAATTTAGATTATATAGAATAACAAGTATACATATCGTAAAGATTCATAATATTTTGCAAATTATGAATTTATTTGAGAACTATTTCATTTAAATTCTAATTTCACCTTTGTGATTTATACCAGTAACTAATTATAATTGTAAATTCAGAAAGATCAGACTCAATTTATATTCATTAAACAATACTATCTTGGAATTTCGGTAAGATAAATGTTTTAAAAAGTCAACATTTTAACATAATTAATTGTCAGAATCAAAGCAAGAATTTAACAAAATGCACAAAAAAAGTTATTTTGATAATTTTTATGAAAATTATATTAAAAACTTGAAACTGTTTTATAATTTGCTCTGTTTCGTATTAATATTTTTAAATAAATGAATCTGTCATATGTAGCACATCATTAATGAACTGATCTATTGACTGACCGTTATCTAGGTAATGACGAATAGTATTCGTCAATGACAGATGCAATCAGTCAAATAAGTTGCTATTGGTCAATCAGTCAATAATCAATCAAACAGTTACTGTTGCAAGCACTCCAACACATATGCTTGATCACTCACTCTCCTGGATTAGTTCAATAAAAAAATGACTGGTCTAAGCTAGTTTTATGGGCCCCAACTTCCATTCAAGAAGGGAGATAACTCATTCATAATGTTCATGCAAAACAAAAAACCACTCTTTCAAATTAAAAAGCAATGTGATCCATCTACAAGACAATGATGTAATCCTGGTTTGTTTGGTTTTTTTCAATTTTCATCTGTGCTATGAAATTGCCTGATTTTTGCAGAAAGTTGCACACAATCATGATGTAAACAGGGAAATTGTTACACTTTTCATTGTAGTCAGCAGCAAGGGAGGCCTATCTACTAGCACCGTAGATACCATGGAGGAGACCAGTGAGCCACATCAACCGTAAGGGAGGCCTATCTACTAGCACCGTAGATACCATGGAGGAGACCAGTGAGCCACATCAACAGCAAGGGAGACCTATCTACTATCATGGCCACTGTAGATACCATGGAGGAGACCAGTGAGCCACATCAACCGTAAGGGAGGCCTATCTACTAGCACCGTAGATACCATGGAGGAGACCAGTGAGCCACATCAACAGCAAGGGAGACCTATCTACTATCATGGCCACTGTAGATACCATGGAGGAGACCAGTGAGCCACATCAACAGCAAGGGAATCCTATCTACTAGCATGGTCACTGTAGATACCAGGGAGGACACCAGTGACCCACATCAACAGGAAGGGAATCCTATCTACTAGCATGGTCACTGTAGATACCAGGGAGGACACCAGTGACCCACATCAACAGCAAGGGAATCCTATCTACTAGCATGGTCACTGTAGATACCAGGGAGGACACCAGTGACCCACATCAACAGCAAGGGAGGCCTATCTACTAGCATGGCCACTGTAGATACCATGGAGGAGACCAGTGACCCACATCAACAACAAGGGAATCCTATCTACTAGCATGGTTACTGTAGATACCAGGGAGGACACCAGTGACCCACATCAACAACAAGGGAAGCCTATCTACTAGCATGGCCACTGTAGATACCAGGGAGGACATCAGTGACCCACATCAACAGCAAGGGAATCCTATCTACTAGCATGGTTACTGTAGATACCAGGGAGGACACCAGTGACCCACATCAACAGCAAGGGAGGCCTATCTACTAGCATGGCCACTGTAGATAACAGGGAGGACACCAGTGACCCACATCAACAGCAAGGGAATTATATCTACTAGCATGGTCACTGTAGATACCAGGGAGGACAGCAGTGACCCACATCAACAGCAAGGGAGACTTATCTACTAGCATGGCCACTGTAGATACCAGGGAGGACATCAGTGACCCACATCAACAGCAAGGGAATCCTATCTACTAGCATGGTTACTGTAGATACCAGGGAGGACACCAGTGACCCACATCAACAGCAAGGGAAGCCTATCTACAAGCATGGTCACTGTAGATACCAGGGAGGACACCAGTGACCCACATCAACAGCAAGGGAGGCCTATCTACTAGCATGGCCACTGTAGATACCAGGGAGGACACCAGTGACCCACATCAACAGCAAGGGAATCCTATCTACTAGCATGGTCACTGTAGATACCAGGGAGGACAGCAGTGACCCACATCAACAGCAAGGGAGACTTATCTACTAGCATGGCCACTGTAGATACCAGGGAGGACACCAGTGACCCACATCAACAGCAAGGGAATCCTATCTACTAGCATGGCAACTGTAGATACCAGGGAGGACACCAGTGACCCACATCAACAGCAAGGGAGGCCTATCTACAAGCATGGTCACTGTAGATACCAGGGAGGACACCAGTGACCCACATCAACAGCAAGGGAGGCCTATCTACAAGCATGGTCACTGTAGATACCAGGGAGGACACCAGTGACCCACATCAACAGCAAGGGAGGCCTATCTACTAGCATGGCCACTAGATACCAGGGAGGACACCAGTGACCCACATCAACAGCAAGGGAATCCTATCTACTAGCATGGTCACTGTAGATACCAGGGAGGACACCAGTGACCCACATCAACAGCAAGGGAATCCTATCTACTAGCATGGCCACTAGATACCAGGGAGGACACCAGTGACCCACATCAACAGCAAGGGAATCCTATCTACAAGTATGGCCACTGTAGATACCAGGGAGGACACCAGTGACCGACATCAACAGCAAGGGAGGCCTATCTACTAGCATGGCCACTGTAGATACCAGGGAGGACACCAGTGACCCACATCAACAGCAAGGGAGGCCTATCTACAAGCACCACAGATACCATGGAGGAGACCAGTGAGCCACATCAACAGCAAGGGAGACCCATCTACTAGCACCGTAGACACCATGGAGGAGACCAGTGGAGCCACATTTATTCACCAAGGCCAAAATCAACACTATCAACTGAACATAACCACCTGCATATTCATGAAGGTAACATTCGATGGTATTTACACACAACCTAATCTGTTAAATCCTTGTACAAAGTTTATATTCATGTTCATTCTTGTTCATTCATGTGTCTTCAGATCATAACGTTTATTGATTAATTTCCTCCACACATGTAATATCTCATTTGTATTTGTAATTTTAAAATGCTTCAATGACAATGGTTGATTGTTTAACCAGAAATGCTTTGAACACTTACACACAAGAGAATGTTTGCTACACAAATGTAACAATTTGCTATGGCATCTTCAGTGTATGATATTTTGCTTCTGAATTACTGGTCTGAAATTGAAAAAAAACATCACTAAATTACCCTTGAAAAAGGAAAATTGAAATTAGAGTTACCTCCCATTAACACTTTAGTACATAATTTTTAAATTACACTTGAAATAGTTTGAGTTTATTTGCCAAAAAAAAATGAAATTAAAATTAGGGTTATCTCTAGTAAAGAATTTTGACATATGTCTTATGAACATGGAGTCTAATAAAGATAAACTTTTATCTGTATCTACTATATTTCAGTATTTTAAAATTTTATTTAAACATTTTGAGCAAGTAGTTAACTTTTTATATCCACTTTTAATCTCCAAATGTTGGAGGAGCTGTCGTGGTCATGATCATATGGTAGTTGGATTTACAACTACCTGTGCAATCAGTGACCATCACCACTAACATTATGAGTTTGAATCCCGCTCGTGCAAGGTGTACTCGATAGAACATTACGTGATAAAGTTTGTCAGTGACTTGCGACAGGTTGATGTGTTTTGCAGCACTCGTGATCATATTTTCAATATCCACTCCGTGCAATTATCCTATAGTTGTTTGGAGTTGCGATTAGATAGGATATGATGATACAGTCCGGGATGCATGGTCGGAGTATTAACGAGTGTTGGAGTAATGACTGTCGGAGTTATGAGTGTCGGAGAAATAACTGTCGGAGTAATGAGACGACCCCAAACAAACAAACATTATTGATGATGGATTGATTTTTGGTGTTTAACGCCACTTTCAGCAATATTTCTGCTATAGTATATCATGGCGACCAGTTTTAGTGGTGGGAGAAGCCGGAGTACTTGGAGAGAACCACCGACCATGGGCAAGCAACTGTTAAACTTTATCACTTGCAGCTGCGAGTCGAGTGCACCCTTTTTTGTAATTTACAAAGCCAGGCGCGAACCCACACCGTATTGGTGATAGGCTTGTACGAGTTGTTAGGTAATCCAACTACCTAACTCATTGAGCCACCGGGGCCCTCAAACAAACATGAAACTTGTGGAATTGACACAAAATTTAACAATGACTAACATTTGGAGACATATTTTCTGAAATCAATTTTAATTCCTCAATTATTGATGTAATTCTGCTGACTAACCTTATATTTCTTACTTCTAAACTCGAGGTTCCGTATTAAAATGTAATATGATCATTTTTGCATGCTCACGACTACAAAAAATGGCTAAAATCCTTACAAAAGAAAAAAATATATGATTTGAAATGTAGCAGACGATAAACTCAAATGCGGAAACCAACAATGATTTCTAAATATCGAATCATTGACGGACACGTTGAATTTTCGTATTGTATGCTATTGACAAATCTGATAATCAATCCATCCAGGGCCGTCTTAACAGTATTACTAGGCCCCTGGAAAAACAGTGCTCCGGGGCCCATACCTACACCGTGGCAAGCACTCACAGGAATAAAACTGCAAATGTCGATAGAATTAAACATAAATTTATTGTATTCAAAATCACTTAATCAGTGTACATTGAAAAGCATGCTGTACACAACATACATAGATTCGCATGGGGCCCCCTATTATCGTGAAACCCCCGGGCAACTGCCCACGGCACTGAATCCATCCAACTTGAAACTGCAATCACGTGATAAGTACCATCAATTTCTGGATTAAATTTTTTTTTTTTTTTTTTTTATATTTCCAAGTTCCATAGCGGAAATGTATCTTATTCAAATTTAACAGTGTTCGACCATACTGAAAACATTCCAAAAATGGTACACAACTTAAAGTAAAAGAAGAGCAGATTTTGGAAGGCTCATTTTCGTTTTTAAAATAATTTTTAAAATTTGATACTGCAGACTTTAAATGTTTTGAGCACTTGAAATTGTGAAAAGAAACCATACGGCACAACCGTACCTAATAGAAGGGCGTATGATAGAGGGTCATAATATAATGAGTCTCCAAACGTAATTCGGTTAAAGTTACTGCGCTCATATAAAATCGTGTCATACAATGCAATTTAGTTTTTTTCTGGACATTATCCTTTATGCATGTTTCTATATATGATAAGTAAATTTTAGGGAACATGAAAACTACTCCACAAGATACTTATAAACATGTGTTTCTTCTATTTGATAATTTCCAAGATCTCATCGTTTATGTTTCTATCAAGCTTCTTGCCTAATTACCATTACCTTTGACTTTTTGGAATTAAATTTTAAGTTCCACTTACTTGCAAACTTAGCTGTAAACTTATATAAATCAACATCGAGATGAAGCTATGTCACCGGCGTCGCTCAACATCGTTCAAAAGCACTGTCCTCCATATCATGACATTGAGTGAGCGAGTGAGTGTTGTTTAACACCAATTCGGCAATTTTTCAGCTATATCATGGCGAGAAGTAAATTTTCAATGAAACGATGATGTGGTCCGCTTTGTTCTAGACCAACACGCTGAGTTGGATGTTTATAGTGCTAGCTCACTGAAACAACAGTCCTTGGTAAGACATGTCGTTCCACTCGGACACATTATTCTGATTCCGACTCTTTGTTCTTTCTCCTTAATGCTGCGTACTTAGCGGAGAAGCAACAGATACCAATTTTAAAGTTTTTGGTTTGACCTTACCGGGGTTCGAACCCATGATCTACCACACTCGAGGCGAGCACGCTAACCATTACGCCACGGATGCGGTTTAACATTTGAAAGGAGGCATCACAAACAATATCATTAAAAAGAAGCTCCCGACAGAGAAATGGAAAGAGGTCCACGAGTTAAATTTTCCATCATTTCCTGCTTTTGTGACAAATTTATATATTTTTTTTAAATTGTTGATTTAAAGGAGAATAAGATCAATAATATGGTCCTTATGTAATTTGTTTATGATAAGCCATGCATGTGTATAATTGGAGTTTTCATCCGAGATACAAAAAAAAAAAACAAAAAAAACAAAACAAAACAAACAAACAAACAAAAAACACAGTATCTACCTTATATAATTAAAAGCAAAATTATTAGTCCTTGATTTTTTCCCTTTTAGCTAGATTTGTAACTTTCCTCCATCACTGACATAGGACCCGGGTGGCTCAATGAGTTAGGTAGTTGGATTACCTAACAACTCATACAAGCCTATCACCAATACGGCTTGGGTTCGCACCCAGCTTTGTAAATTACAAAAAGGGTGCACTCGACTGATAGTCGCAAGTGATAAAATTTACCAGTTGCTTGCCCATGGTCGGTGGTTCTCTCCGGCTTCTTCCACCCTACCTACACAACCACTCACAGGAATAAAAATGTAGATGGTCGATAAAATTAAACATATATTTATTGTATTAGTATTTCCAATAAACTCAGTGCTTAAACATTAAATAACATACCTAGATTAGCATGGGGCCCCCGCGCAACTGCCCATCGTGCCCACGAGTTAAAACGACTGTCTGTATCCATACTTGATTACTCCTTCGGTTTTCTCTAACATTTATTTAACATTGACAAGTACTTAGGTAAAAGTAAAAAGTTAATGAACTTAATCTCAGTCATTAACAAAACTAGAGGCCCACATGACCCTGCAGAGCTCACCTGATGTAAAATACTTATTTTGACATTATTAATCCTCAAACGACTTAAGAAATAATTAGCATTACTGTGAGCACAGCTCACTAAGATATACCCCCCGCTCCCCACATCTGTCCAACCTATTTCCATAACCAAAACATCACGGATTGTTCCGACCAAAAATGAAAGGGACCCTCCTCTCTTCACCGGTAAGCTACTGATAAAATTGCAAAACATTCTGAGAAACACTACTCAAGTTATCATACGACATAGGGTAAAAATCCTATTTTCCGTCATATCAAGTCCAATAACTCCGGAACGGCAAAAGTGAAAATCGTCAAAAATGAAAGGGATCCTCCTCTCTTCACCAGTAAACAGCCGATTACATTTTAAAAGATTCTAAGAAACACAACTCAAGTTATCGTACGACATAGGATTTGTCTACAGACGGACGGACATGGTGAAACCAGTATACCCCCTTACAACTTCGTTGCTGGGAGTATAATAAGGGTTAGGGTGTTTAACGCCACTTTTAACAATATTTCAGTTATATAGTAGCGGTCAGTTTTATTGGTGGAGGAAACTAGAATACCCGGAGAAAACCACCGACCTGTTGCAAGTCACTAACAAACTTTATCACATAATGTTGTATCGAACACACTTCGTCTGAGTGGGATGCGAACTCACAACGTTAGTGGTGATAGGCACTGATTGCATAAATAGTTGTAAATCCAACTACCATACGATCATGACGACACCGATTGCATACATATAGGTAGTTGTAAATCCAACTACCATACGATCACAACCACGACAGCACCTTGAAGAAATAATAAGGCCTAGATGAGGTTTTAACTACTTTAATGCATAAAACAGCTTGCAGCATAGCTAATAATAAGTAACAAATCAATTTGATCACAACAACATGGCACATATTAGTGAAATGAACATGCAATAACATATACAACACAGGCACTTGTAATCTTCATATAGGAGGATGACAGAATCTGTAATCCACTAATCACTGTTTTGTTCACCATATCTGATTCAAATACACAGTTGTTATAATATGCTGCACCCCCCACATATCTGACGGAACAATATTTGAGGACATAACCAGATGAATACATATAAGAAATCAACCAATCTGAGAGCTTTTTATTTGTGATGCAATAGTAAAAAAGTGTGAAATGCGCTGTTAAAATTTTATGAGGGGCATTGAAAAAAAACACCCAATCTGAGAGCTTTCTATTTGTAATGCAATGATAAAAAAGCAATAACCAGAGGCCCTTTCATTGGTTGATCCTGAGTTCATGAAGACATGCCCTCTAATCAGGTTCTGTCAGATGTTAGGGGGGGCTGTAGTATATTATAACAGCTGATTTTAATCAGATTGTTGTTAAACATGAACTTTACAAGTGTCTATATATACTGATCTGGGAATGGACATATATTCAAAATCAAACAATCGTCATCTCTGTAATGCTAACCAACATACTAATTGCACTCATAGAAAAAAAAACTGAATTGTAGTGAACTCTTCATTAAAATATGGGAATACATTTCCACGATTTAAAAAATTTATTACTCTATAAATCTAGGTCAGAATCATGGTGTTTAACACCACTTTCAACAATATTTCAGTTATATCGTGGCGGTTCCATCATTAAAATGTCGGAATATATTTCCATGATTTAAAAAATTTTATTATTCTGTAAACCCTTCATTAAAATGTTGGAATAAATTTGCAAGATTAAAAAAAAATTATTCTATAAACCCTTCAATAAAATGTTGGAAAACATTTCCCTTATTTTCAAAATTTATTTTTCTATAAACCTTTCATTAAAATGTTGGAATACATTTCCATGATTTTAAAGTTTTTTTTTCTATAAATCCTTCATTAAAATGTTGGAATCAATTTCCATGTTTCTTAAAGTTCATTATTTTACAATAAAATCTGGCTTGTGAGACCACGTTCCAGCCAACAACATATGGTCATGAGTGTGGTCCATCAAAACATGTTTCATTGTAAAATATATAATCATTCTTCTTCTATTCCAGATAGAAAGAGAAATAAATGTGAAAAAAAGAAGAAAGACAAGAATTGAGAGAGGGAGAGAGAGAGAGAGAGAGAAATTGAGATGATGTCTTGAAATGGAAAGAAATGTGAAATTTAGAGAGAAATTCTGATGATTTACGGTCAAGTACATAACCTAAAAGATATTTCATCAATGAACTAATATTAATTATGTTTATCCTACAAATGGCGTTAAAAACTAAATTTTTCATAAAATTTAATCAAGATTTTTTACTAGTGAACCACCATGCCTATATATTATCATGAGTGAAATGACATTATGACATCACACTTAGAACTTAACTTGTATAGTATACAAAATTCCTTTACGTATTACAAGGTCTGATTGTGGGGAAAATATATACAGTGGAACCCGTCTAATCTGACAAACCAAGAGACCAGGGAAATGTGTCTGATTGTAAAGGATGTCGGAATACTCGGGTCTTATTTTAATTAACAGAAATACTTTGGGACCATACATTTTTGTCGGATGTCACGGGATGTCGAAAAAATTCAGGTGTCCGATTGCACAGGTTCTACTGTACTTTTGTTGGTTTGTTTTGCGAGAATATATTTCTCAGAGCATTGACGAGAATATATTTCTCAGAGCATCGACGCATCGAAGAAGAAGCCCGAGATGTGATATAGTATGTTTATCAAAGTTTTGTAATGTCACGTCAGTGATGTCAATATAACGATTGACGATGACGATGGTACGAGTTTGCAAATTTTGGTATGAGTTGACAGTGGTACGAGTTAACTAGTTACCAAAACAATATAGTCAAACCTGTCTTATGTGACCTTCCAAGGGAATATTGAAATAGGGTCACACAAGACAGGTGGTCACTTAATACAGGTTAAATTAATGTAAAATGCACTGAAGGGAAATTAAAATTAAGGTCACATAATACCGTTACAAGTTATTGCTTAATAGAGGTGGTCACTAAAGCAGGTTGGACTGTAACGTCATGTTAGAAATAAACAATCATACCTTGAATCTCGCTTGTCGCTTGATAAGATCCAAATGGAAAATTCACAAATCATTGATAAATATAAAGTAAAATCCATTCTACAGTTTTGTCAACAGTTAATAATATAAAATCAACTCTATATCATATATGGTGTAGAACAAAATTTTAAAAAATGTCGACACCATCTATTTCTTAATCACAAAGTAATGTAAATTTTACTGGATTATAATTAAAAAGAGAGTGTAGCTACTATGACATCAACATTTTTACTATTTCCTCATTTCATATAATCTTTAAAAAAAAATAACAACTTCATATAAATATTTTCACAGTTCATATACACACAACATTTGCATTAATTTGTTCACCTACTTGCCCGAAAGCCAAATTAAGAAAAAAATGTCTATTTATTCGTACAAATTCTTTCATAATTTTCACTTGTCCGAATCCAGTTTTACTTGTCCCTGGATTCAGACAAGTGGGTTAAAGTGAAGACTGTACACACCTACTTTCAACAAGATGTTTTATAATCTTATTCAATCAGACTGTCTTTTCTTTAATTTTTCTAAATGGGATGCTATTTACCAGGTAATCATCCTATTTAATAACCTATCGCACGCCTCAAAATGTTTGATACTGAAAACTGACCTTTGAATAATACTGTACAATATCAAATGCCACTTTCAACTATATTTCAGTTATATAGTGGCCGTTTTTTATTGGTGGCTTAACCTCGTTGTGTTGTAGTCAAAGATACCGATAATTTTACGTTGTAATAACAGAGTATTTGAGTTATACTGGGATAAATTAAGTTGAAGACGACTACAAATGGACCAAATATTTTTTACTTTGAATTATCCAACAGAACAACATATGTGAGTTCTAGATAAAAGAGGTTTGACTGTATTAAATTCTTCAGTTTAAAAAAAAAAAGTCTTCACTTCAAGTTTAACGTTTAATCTGTATGACGCGGAACGACATATATTTGAAGTCTGATTGAATGAGATGATAAGACAATATATTTCTTAAAAATTACAAAAGCTAATGGATGTAAGCATGTTTAAGGGGTCAGGGGTTACCTGGGATATAGATAGGGGAGGGAGTATGAGGAGGCTGGTGGCCCTTTTAAAAAAAAATTTATTATGAAATGTTCTCAGACCCTTGGAATAAATATGAACCAATCATTTTGTGAAAAGTAATAAGCGTCACGTTTGTGTCCATAAAACTAGTTTTAAACCCCACCACTTTGTCATTGAAATATGAAACTTTTCACTATTCTAAAAATGTCACAATATAAATGTAGCTGAAATACTGCTAAAGTTGGCATTAAACACCAATCAATCAATCAATCAATCAATATTCTAACAGCATAGCATATTTGGTTTTTCATTTTATAACTTGTCACAATCGGATAAAATGAATAACAAAAAATACCACACTGTCAAAACAGTTCTAAATATGACAAGACTTAATTAAGTGTTAAATATTTGTTTTGTACGTTTTTTTAAATCCATTTTTTTTTTTAGGAAATGTAATTATATGTTGTAACATAAATACGTATTTTTTCCTTTGATGTTTTTATGCAATAATCAACTTAAAAATAGTGAACTTTTACAAACCATGGTCTAACATGAAGATCTTGATGTTATTCCATGATTTTGACGTATTAGATCTGTTATTCCATGATTTTGACATCATAAATCTGTCAATCATGTAATTTCTGTTACAAAACATATATACCATGGATCTTACTCATGAACTTATTTAAATAAGTTAATTCGTAAGATCCATGATATATATAATACTTAATTGATTGATGCATGATAAAGTTGATATAATTATCAACATTTTGATAAGATGATCTGAATTTGGATCTACTAATGTTAAAATTTCATATGCTTTTTTGATTTCTTGGGGGAACAAAACCTTAAAAAAAAAGGTGCAAAATAACCATAAATAAGACAGGTAAAAAGTGATTACAGGTGGGAAACTATTACCTATGGCCATTATAATATTGAAGGCAAATACTACAAAGCACTCTCTCTCTCTCTCTCTCACACACACACACACCCAAATCTCCATTTTGATTTTCTATATCCTTGTTTCTAATACAACCTTTTTGAGGTGAAATATCACAAAAAATGATAACAAATAGCTATAAATGACACAGAAAAAGCTAATAATACAAAAAAAATATGCTTACATGTTTTATATTCTAGAGTTGAATTAGGCAATGATATAACAATATGTGACAATAATGTAATGATCACTTTCAACAATGTTCTGCCAAATTATGTTACTTTCATATTCAACAAATTTCAGTCATTTCATGTTACTTTCACTTTCAATAATTTCCAGTCATTTCATATCACTTTCACTTCCAACAATTTTCATTCAAATTATCTTACTTTCACATTCAACTATCTTCAGTCAAATTATCTTACTTTCACTTTTCAACAATTTTCAGTCAAATTTTGTCACAGTCACAGTCACTTTCAGCAACAATAGATGCTATTACAACAAGGAACCAGAACAGTGCTGTATGACTGATCACCATATAAAAAATAATCCCTTATCTTTGTTTGAAATAAACAAATAAGCTTCTCAAATATTAGTTATATGGTATTCTTTACATATTTTACAATATATGGGGTCATTATAACCGGTTTATATCAAGTTAACCTTTAATAAACAGATTTTGCCAAGATTCTTGGCATATAGGCATGACAGAGATTGGAGAGAGTGTAAGGACCGACAACTCTGGGTAGAGATTGGAAACATAAGCAGATGGGGTCAACATTGAGACCAAAATGATTAGCCGATATAATGATTGGCTGATATTTTGTGTAGAACTCTAGGTAATTATGAGTTTTTGCCTGAAGATGTGACAATAAAACAAGTACATAAAACAGTATTTAACCAATTAATAGAAGTTTCACTGAAATGTGAGAAAGCAAGATTTTTTTTTTAATCAATGAAAATTACACTTGTTTTTTGTCTATCAAAAATAAAATTTTAAAATCTAGAATAATATGATACAATTTTATCAAAATGAAGTAGCACAGCATATGTATCTAATAACAAACAAAATGTTCGGCCTCTTCTCAAAAATAATACCAAATTTGTAAAACTTTGTGTTATTGAACAATGTACACTGAAACAATATTAAACAAGTAAAACAGTACCTTGGTAAAACCAGAAAACTGTGAACTTTATACATGTGTATCATTTATTTAATCTATGTAAATTTATGACGTTTAATGGTGAAAAATTTGGTTGAAACAGGAATATCACTAACTTAACATAAAGAGTTATTTTTAGATTAAAGGGGGGGGGGGGGGGGGGGGGGGGGGGGGTGTCAGATCTTGATATTTTTCTACTTATTGTGATTTATGCATAAATTTCATCCTATCATTCATGCCGTCATTTTTAATTTCTTGTGATATTTTAAGATAGAGAAGAAAACAAGAAGAGTTTTCTGAGATTCATACTCATAATTTTACATTTTCCATGACCCACGATTAAGGACATCTTTACTGCATCTCTTTTTTTCTAACAATTTTCTAAATTCTTAGATAAAAATTCAAAACATTTTGAAAATTTCTTTCTCAAACAAAACAAGCAATTCAGATTTAATATTGTGCTTTAAAACCACATACATGTATTAGGAAATCTAAAATGTGATGAAAATATTTTGGGTCTTTTTTACAATCAGTGCCGGATTTAGGACAAATGAGGCCCTGTGATAGTTAAGTTATAAGGCCCCTTACTTGGGCCCTGAAGGAGGTAGACCCGGTAGGCCTACATGCTCAGGAAATTTAGGAATACAACGTAGTTAAAAAATTTTATATTGCACCACATAAGCAAAAATTCATCATAAAATTTTTTTTTGGCAGACCTAAGCACAATGGTAAATTCGGCACTGTAGACAGGCTAGTGGATTAGGGCTATGGTATTTAAGGCCACTTTCAACAATATTTCAGTTATATTGTGGCAGTCAGTTTTATTAGTATAGGAAACCAAAGTACCCCGGAGAAAACCACCAACCTGTCATAAGTGACGAAAGGCTAGTGTATAATAAAGAATAAACAGATATATTTAACCATCGAGACCCTAGACACACGATAGTTAATCTTCAAAGATTTTCCACCTCAGGCGAGGTGTACTCTATAAAACATTACATGATAAAGTGACTTGCGGCAGGTTTTCTCCAGGTACTCTGGTTTCCTCCACCATTAAAAGAGACCGCCATGATATAACTGAAATATTGTTGAAAGTGGCGTTAAACACCATAACCCCTCCAAAGATTTTCAAATTATTTATTTGATGATTTACTGTAAATTCTAATGTTGTTTTATCAAAATATTTGCATGTCTAAATGAAGCAAAATGATACAATTTATTGCAATTCATTCTTATTACAGGCCAAAAATATCATATATATAAATATTGGAAGTTCATTCAAAGTTTGGTAAATTATAGATCTTTTCAATCTCCATGGTAACATATAAACACATATAATCACAATTCCATTGTTTTCTTGAATATACTAAAATGTAGATGAACCTTGCAGTCAGAAAATTACATATTCACAGCATGAACCAGTTGAAACATAAGCTAATATCCTCCATTTTTTCAATCAAATTTACGATGTTATTAAAAATATACAAACATTTGAACTTCATGAAGAAAAACAATTGTTAAAAAAGCACCAAATAGTTGTTTCAAATATGGGCTCAGTCTTTGCCTTAATGTTTTCCACCTACTTGCCCGAAGGCCAAATTTAGAAAAAAAATTCTAATTATTCAAACAAATTCTTTCATAATTTTCACTTGTCCGAATCCAGTTTTACTTGTCCCGGCCATCGGGCAAGTGGGTTAGTGCGAAGACTGTGGGCTAATCTTAAGCTATATAAATTCATGGCACAAGACATCATCACAAGGATTACAAGCACAGTCCATACGAAGCATTTACAATGCAACTTGTAGCACTAATATTAAAGAGTAAATTCACAACCTTGTAAGTTACGTAATCATTTTAAAATCAACATGTTCAACCGATCAAGAGACACGCGACACTCGTTCATTTAAACCTTACCTGTATCAATCGTAACAATAATTCCCACTCTTGTAAAAGTCCAGTCAAGACTACCTCATTTACAACCTCTATTTAAAAAAAAATGTTGCCAATTTTTATTTATATTTACATTAAATTTTCTATTCGTGTAACCTGTTTTCACCTATAACCACTTTTAAAGGTTAGACCTCTCTGGTATAGTAACCTAAGTTTTGACTGTAATATGTCCTAATAATGTTTTTTTTCTGATAATACAAAACGTTATGAACCTATTTTACTTCTCTTGTTAGTTTTATTGGTTTAAAATGAATCTTGAAAGAATGAACCAGAGGTTCACTTGAGTCTGTATCATTCTCTTGAAAATATTAATGAAAGCCCTATAAAGTAAAAAAATAATTTAATAAAAAAAAAAAAAAATAATAATTGAACAAAGTTGTTAATAATGTATTGTTCTTAACATTTCATACAGAAGTGAATTTAAGATCACAGAGTTGTCATCTGTCATCTGTTGATTTTTTTTTCTACCAGTGGTGGACTTTTGGGGTACCTTGAAAATTCTTTCACAACAAAAATAGACATGGTTCTGGTAAACACTCAACTAGTTCTTTCTTGAACCAGTTATTTTTTTAAAGGTTTCTTCCATAGCCCAAACGTAAAAAGATTTTTTTTTCTGTTACAATAATATTTTTAAATCATGAACATTTAACATGTTATTAGAAAATTACTGGAACACAGTATATCTGAGAGTAAATTCATTTATTATTTAAATGCACATGTGAAAAATACTTGCACTAAAAAGATTTAAATTTATTTATTTTTAAAAGAAAAAATGAAAACAAACAATAAAACTAATGTGTAAAAACATTTCTGGACAGGAAAAAACCCCCAACATTTGAGGCATAATTGGGTAGTTCATGAGAAACAAGTAAATTTTTTATAATTGACCTTACAAAGAAAAGATCATACAACATAATTTCTGGTTTAGGTAATTCTAGATGAAAAGCCGGAAGGAATTATCTAAATTTCTGACAACTGCCTTTCAGCAAATATGATCAGTAACCATGGCAACATTTATAGAATTAGCGTTATCATCACAGCACTTTTTAATTTGATTCATACTAGCACTAGTCTTCTTAAAATAATTATTTTCTATCGGAGAGTCCTTGACGATCTGACTCATTAATCGGTCGTCGTATAAAGAAAATCGTCCGTGTTTAATAACCTTAATCGGTGTTTTCACACGGCGCTTGATGTTCAATCGTTTGTCTCGTGTGTTTTTTTGTGGATATGTTTGACTAGAATTTTGATTCCATTCTTTATCTTTGTAATTATGACCTTTTAATTTTAACGAGTCAGGACGACGAAGTTTATACATTCCACAGTCATCAAATTCTTTGTTCCTCTCTAAGGGAGATAAATCTGATGTACTCTTTGAATACTGTTCACTATTGTCCTGACCATTTATAACAAGTTTCAATTTTTGGGGACGAAACATCTCCATTCGAGCAATGCCAATTTGGTCATTCAAATTTGGTAATTGTTGATCGTCGGGTTCCGATGACTCGTCAGAAGTATCGGTTCTCATCTGATTGGATAACATAATGTTTGTAGGTTTAATGACTGGTTTTCCATTTTGTAAACTGACGATCAAATTTTGTGGTCCGTTTTGTTCAGTAATGTTACAATTTGATGGTTTGGCACTATGCTGATATGGTCTAGGACCAGACGTTTCACCACGGTGCTCTAAATTTCTCAATGGTCTTGGACCAGAATTTAGACACCGGTGGTTCAAGTTGCTTGATCTTTCATTCAACTGAACACCACTATCAATTTCAGAGTTCTGTGATTGCACATTCCCACTACTGTCTGACTTCCCACTGGATTTTGAACCCAAATGGAAAATCCCTAAAGGATTAAATCCTCTAGATCCAAAAAGTCTTGTAAAAAAAGTTTTTTTAGCTTCCACATTATTTAGTTTGTTTGTCGTATTATTTCCAGCGTTGATAATGTTGGCGTTCTTTGGTCGCGTTCCCATATCTGTTCTATGAACTTGGTTCTGAAGGTACGGGATCGGAGCATGAACATGTCTCGTGTTCATATTGAGAACATCACTCTGCACTAAAGACGTTTCTAAATTGTCATTCACGTTTTCCAAAAGGTTATCGTTTATAGACGACATATTATTTTCTAAATCAAAAATTTCATTTCCGTATACCAAAGTATTTCCTGATATGACGATTTCTTCGTCGCTTCGTTTGTGAGTGTTTCTCTCGACAGTTGGATTACGACCTTGATGAGGTTGTAGGACACAGTTATTTTTTTCCATCATCGTCTTAAAATTTTTTTGGAATGATTCACCTTCTGAAGGTGTTGTAGGTATAAAAGTTTCTACTGTAGAATTTGACACGCTCATACCTCCTCTATGAGAAAACGAATTTCTGATGTCTCGACTAACATCAGCATTTGGTGGGGAGCTGATAATGAAATGTGCCGTACTACTGTCCGTCAAATCTGACATTTCGGGTCGAGTTGAAACATAATCAACATCGTTCATGTTCGACATCCGAGGTCTTGAGGAAACTTCTTCAGCCAATACAGATTGGTCCGGGATATCAGTTGATGGGGGATAAGTGAACACATTACTTGTAGTTGTCAACAGAGGTGTTGGTGCTGAAATAAACAATAATAAAAGAATGTCAATCATAATAAATTTATGATATACAGTTGAATCTCATTATCTCAACATTAACGGGACTGTTACAAAATTTGAGTTATCCGAAATTCGACTTAAGAGGAGTATGGAAATAAGTAAGATAGCAGGGATTGGGAAGGCCACGCGCCATGCGCAATTGGCGCTTCCAAGTCGATTGTGGCGCATTGAGGTCCGTTATCTATGCGCCCATGTGCGCCCTGTAAATTCTGATTAATTATTTTATTTTTTCATGTGTCCATTAAAGTCGTTTTCTATTTTGTGCTGTGATTTTGTCACTGTCTTCACTCGTCGTTAATTTCCCTTTAATGGCAGTTCCTTGATTTTCCCTTTCTATGTTTAGAACAGTTATTTGTGTCAACCAATCCGACAAAAGGATTCACTCTTTCGATTCTAAATTTAGCGTATTTAAAACACATTTGTCCTGGCGTTTCGTTCTCTTTTCTGAATAATTGATCGGTTTTGGTGGAGTGTATTCTACTTTCTGGTTGAATAGAATCTAATTACAATTAATTGGTAAAGGTATACCGCGCCGATCTTTTTATTTGAGTGAAAGTTGTATCTATAAATAAAAATCGTAAACCAGAACCATGCGCTTGGTATAACTAATAACCGAAAAGTATCAGGGAGTGTGATACGCTATATTTCCAACCCAAAATGGACTTTTTTTTATATCATAATTGTTTTTTCTTTGGGTACATTTTGACAGTTAATACTTCAAGTCACATTCCTGTGTTCAATTTTGAAGAAAAAAATTGTGTAATCCAAAATGCAATCATAACATGAACTGATATTTTTTTTAGAACATGTGTATTTTATTTTTTCCATCTTAGCTTAGTGAAAACAATTTTCAAATCAGCAAAGTACCCAGTTGATAATATACCATCCCTTTGGAAAACTATCACTCTGTTTCACAAGGATGAAGTGCCTGAAATTTTTTAATTGGCTCAATATGCACTCACTTTACCACTTCATACTTGTAGCTGTGAAAGAGTGTTCAGTAACCAAAACTTAGTTACCAGACTTAGGTCTAGGCTAAATCCTAAAATCAGTGACAGACTTTTAAGAGTAAGAACACAAGGAAAGGGAAAAACCAAGCATGCCTTCCAAAGCTCTTTAAACAGATGAAGGGCAGCAAAGAACAGACTCTTGAAAAGAAAAACTTTTATTACAGTGTAGACTCTCTTTATTAAAATGTTTGTTCATCTGTTCATCCAAGCTTTTTTTATTACTAGTCAAACCAAGACATCCAATTTAAGAAGATACATTGTACATGTTGTAGGTTAGATCTGAAACAAGCAAACTTAACAACTGTATGATTGCTAGGTTTGCTTGTTTCAGATCTAACCTATACAACATGTACAAAACATCTTCTTAATTTGGATGTCTTGGTTTGACTATTTGCTTTTTCATGTTACACAATCCATACAAGTCTAAAAAATGATATTTATCAATGCATAGGTTAGCACACAGTTTAACTAACCAAAGTTGTGGTCCGTTGCTAATTTGAAATGGCCCATTGCAAATTTGAAATGGCACATTATTCTCTAATATGGCCCTTGATGTGGTCAAGTAAGGGGCCATAGTCTCTTCGACAACAAATTCTTCCCAATCCCTGAGATAGGTAACTCTGTCAGGTTAGATTGTCAAATGTGAATAAAACTATTGTTGTCCGTCGTTTAACACATGCATAAGTATTGATTTTTTGACTTTTTTTGCTTTGAAAAAAAAAAAATATATCAAAATTTTCTGTTGATGTGCTATTATCTGAATATTACCAAATATAGATCCAATAATTATCAGGAAACCTCTCGAGAGAGAAAAAGAAACATGCATTTGATTACATCACATTCATACACAATAGTGTATTTACAAATTACGAAACTGTCAACAAAACGAACTTTCATAGAAATGTACAAATACCATGTAATTGAACACTAATAAAAAAAAACTATCTGTCATTATTCTCTTGTAAAAGCTGATCGACAACCTGACAAAATGTTGAAATGTTATTCTAAACAGCGGTTCAACGTTTAAATGAATATTGTTTCATAATAAATGAGTGATATTGCTGTACACAGGGGGGGGGGGGGGGGTGTGCTTCACTCAAGGTGTCAGACATCAAGTGCTTTGAAATTTATCATTCAATAATATTTCATCAATACGATTATCACTTCAATGTTTGAATTAAGAAATCCAACTGTTTTCTTTACAAATGATAATTAAGTTATCAAAATAAATATCACCTGACGCAGTAAACACCAGAAACCATACTGTTGACACCTTGACAGGTTTGTTAAATGACTGAATTTATAATTTCGACATACCGCACAGAATTTGAATGAATTTGTGTATAAGGGACGGACAAGTTACTAAGACTAAGAGGAGTAAATTAAGTTCAAATACTATATAAAAATTTTGTAAACCGAGTTTGACATAACAAGATTCAACTGTTATGCAAAAATATATATATATATATATATATTTCAATGCTGGAATTTTCAAATACTGTATAAAATCAATATTGAAATCAAAAACAAATATGAAACAATACAAATGCTGTGGCATTTTTTTAAAATTTTTTCAATGAGTTGGAATGAGAGGTTCTTTCTCCTATATTGGTGGAATTGTGGACCATCACTCTTCATACTTTATTTTCATAATATTACCACGGCCACATTCAAAGAAAAGGTATTAATATGATGTGGTTTTATTGAAAATATAAATAGACTATTATCAACAGGAGATATTCTTGCAATGACAAGAGTTATCTACCTTTATGTTTCTTACAGTGACAAGAGTTGTCTACCTTTATGTTTCTTGCAGTGACAAGAGCTATCTACCTTTATGTTTAGAATCTTGTGTCCACAGAATCATCATATCAAGTATTCTCTCCTCAACACACATTGCTGTTAGTCTAGCCTCAGCATCATGGTCCCAACAATCTTCCATAGTATCTTTCAATGACCTGATAGCCTGTTAGTATAAACATATTTTATTAATTAATTCAATATTACACATTATGATAATACACATATAAATTATATATACATTTAAATTAATCAATAGGATTCGGAAACTAGTGGTTATACTAATACATTAATCTGTATCTCTGATGTTATCTGGTGTTCAAGGTTTAATTAATATTGAAAGGTAGAAGTGTTAGTGTATAAATGTAAAATTAAGGAATAGCTGTATTATTGCATTTAAACATATGCCATGGTCAATCAATCAATTTACTGTTTCAAAATAAATTTGTTAGAGACATCATAGCAGAGATAAAAAAATTTCACTTTTGAGACAGACCAGTTCCTATCTTTAGCGATGTGAGATGTTCTTATCTTGCACTAGTGCAAGACAAAAAAATCATGTGCGTTTTACCGGCAAATGCATGCTGTACAGTTTATGTCAACTGCCCCCCCCCCCAATTCTCCATGCTTTTCCTTTTTAAAATAAACAATTCACTGTATATAAGTTTTCAATCTTTTATAAACATGCAAATCCTAACAATCAGCCATATTATTACATAATTACCTTCACGCAATACACAAAAATACGGAACTAATTTTTTGATTGACATGAAGGGGAAATAACTCACATTGTTTTAATGATCGTCTGCTGAAAGTACATAAACAAACACGAAACTAAAAACAGCTGATAAAAGTGAGAAATAAAATCAAACACCGGCAAAAAGTGCAAGACAGGAAAATCCCTGACACCCTCGGGTGTCTGAGATTTCCCTGTCTTGCACTTTTGCCGGTGTTAGATTCTATATATCTAAATGGATATTTGTGACTGTAAAATATTGGAAAACTGTGGTATAAATATTACTTGGAAAATATTCAAATACAATAAGTTATCCTGCAATCATTATATTCGCTGTAAAATAAATGCACAGAAATTATTTTTTGCTTTATTTTGTCTAATATACCTCCAGTTACCTGTTTGAAGTAGAGCAAAAGATCAGAAACAGCAACAGCATAGCATGGATGTGACAAAGAATGCCATTGAAAACGATTGGAACTACGCGTTTCTGCTCTTTTCAGTACAAGTTGACATTTGTTTTGGATTTTTATCCATTGCAAGATAAGTACAATATACATACACTGTTGGTAAAAATAAAATTTATTTGGACTTCATGCAAAACAGGCCACAAAAGTTTTTTCATCTCGTACAGATAAATTATATATTTCAACATAACAATTCAAATGCTAGTATTTTAAGACAGGTAGTGTTGGGAATCAGAAGGGTCAGAACTGATCAATATTTAATTTCAAATAACTAATCATTGATCAGAACAGAAAATCATATATGTGAGAAACAGAAAGGGTTGTTTTTTTTATTATTAATGTTGAAAGTGGATAGATATATATACAATATACGTACATTGTCGGTAAATATAAAATTTATTTGTACGAGCTTTTCAGGCCTGTTTCGCAGCGAGTACAAATGAATTTTTATATTTAACGACAATGTACGTATATTGTGTTTATCCTGCAATGTCAAAAAAGTCGGAAAACTTGTCAGATTTAAGCAAAAAGGACAGAAACAAGCGTCATTCTTCGCCTTTCATAAATGTTGTCAAGGGTGTCTTCTTCGTGGTCCGCGTTACATTAGTACCAGTTTCATACTTGTCTGCGCCCTCCGCTGTACCTAGCTACAGGGTACCAGGAAAGTTTATTCGCAGGCTGAAAAGTTTATTCGTAGGCTGAAAAGTTTATTCGTCTAGTACGAATAAAGCAAAAATTTATTCATATAGCATATTTGTACAGCAAATGTACTGATTGCAGGATATATATTAATTCTTACTACACTAAGTATTTATTATACAAAATAACTGCTGCTGCTATTTTTCTTTATTTTTGTTTCATAAGAAGCCAAGGATACATTATTTCAAAACAGTTATAATTTCTTTATACTTTAGTTAACAGAAATTATTTTTTTCCTGCACGGGTTCTATCTGAGCAGGCCAATTGCATTGACTGGATAAATTTATGTTATATACTGTGACTGACCAAAATATAGCTTTTTCTGGTACCCCTGTCACATGTTACCTGTTGAGCTTTGGGAATCTAGTTGTAAATCCAGTTCACTTCCTGTTGACAGAAAATATCAAAAGGGGCAATCAAGGGATAATTATATAATTTAATTCAAAATATGAACGTCGATGGATTAATGTGATTTTTCTGCAGGATAAACACAATATTAATGCATGTCTTAAAATATGAAGTTCATGTGTATTTGGCACAAAACTGGGGAAAGAATCAGTGAACCTCGCCTTTATCCCAGTTTTAAGCCTCATACACACAAGCTTTATATTTTCAGACATGGCACTAATCTTGTGTATATGTACATATCTTGTGCTTTAATATTTAGTTACCTGATTATAATCTTTCCAAACTTCAGAAAACTTTGGTCTAACTTTATTCCTAGAAACAAGTATCTGCATTTCTTCGAAGGTTGGATGTAATCCAGCCTCTTTTTGGTAAGGTAAGGTATAATCTGGGACTGGTACACCTAATAATATATAAATTGAAATCTGTTTATAAAACAATAATTCCAGAAATGTACCGTCCACACTAAATTCAATATCTGTGTTTTTATTACTATCACTGGGTCGATACCTCTACTGGTGGACTATTAGTCTCTGAGGGTATCAGGTACTAACATGGTTTTTTATAAATTTTTATTATTGAAATTTATCGTTCCTAGACAATATTCAGGCCTCGACATTAACGTTTGTCCAATTGTCCTGTACCAGTAAAAACTGACGTCGGAAAAAATAGATCTTGTACCACGGTTGTCCGACAGGACAAGTGAAAAAAATGGCTGTCCTACCTTTTGAAGGTTATTTTCTATAATAAAAATTGGCTGCTCTCTAATTTTTACAGACTTAAACTTCATAAATAATGATTTGAATGTGTGTAAAAATATCAGTTTCCATTGAAGTACACTATTGCTAATTACAAGGGTGAACCAAGAGATATTCCGAATATATACTTTTCAGTGATTTGATAAAGCGACAACTGACATTAAGTAATAATAATGAAATAGAAGTAGATTTGCTTATAGTGTTTCCTTCCCCTATACTATAATTCCCTGGACACGTCAATGCCATGCACATCGGCATGGATCTATCATCTTAGAAAGTACGGATTTACAACCAGTGGCGGAGCTCAATTCAACCAGAAATGCTAAGGCATCTGATGTTTATTTCCACTGAGGGACATTCAGTAACTGATTTAGATACACAATCTGCATTCAAATTTCAATAGATGATGAAGAACGACGTCCAAACATCCTGGATTTAATCCATATTATATGATTAGTTAAATGGGCATGCTATTCAAGAACCAAACTTGGAAATTGATGATCAGACACTCATGCCATGATGGCATCGTTTGATACCAGTGATGTTATGTCTAAGTAATATATGTTGATTAGAGTCAATAAAGATGTCATAATCATAATATCTATTAGTCTTAATAATGACAGAATGAGATAATGTTTGTGAGACAATAAGCAAAATAGTTTCCACAATTTGCTGATAATTTTTCTCTGGTTTTTATGATTTTTATTAATTTGTTTGGACAACTAAAATATTGAGTCGGACAAGTACTTTTTTAAGTTAGTTGTCCGAAGGGACAAGATTAAAAAAATGTTAATGTAGAGGCCTGATGATATTATTATTAAAACTAAGGTTCTCTTCCCTCAGGTATAGGTGACTGTAGCTGATTTTTGCTATCCTTTTTAGGCCCTTTGGTTTTCTTGCTCTCAAAACTTTGGCTTTCCAATCTTTTGATTATGAGTGTACCTCATGAAGGTTATTCCAGAAACGTGTCGTGCACACTAAATTAGATATCTATTGTTATGAGAAATCCATTCTCATAAAACCAATCAATGATAGTATGTAAATTTTGTATTTATAGAATAGCCCTTACCATTATACAAACAGGTACATCTGGTGGCCATTTCCCATATCACACCATTACACTTACCCTAATCCTGTATTTATAGAATAACTCTTACCATTATACAAACAGGTACATCTGGTGGTCATTTCCCATATCACACCATTACCCTTACCCTAATCCTGTATTTATAGAATAGCTCTTACCATTATACAAACAGGTACATCTGGTGGCCATTTCCCATATCACACCATTACACCTACCCTAATCCTGTATTTATAGAATAGCCCTTACCATTATACAAACAGGTACATCTGGTGGCCATTTCCCATATCACACCATTACCCTTACCCTAATCCTGTATTTATAGAATAGCCCTTACCATTATACAAACAGGTACATCTGGTGGCCATTTCCCATATCACACCATTACACTTACCCTAATCCTGTATTTATAGAATAGCTCTTACCATTATACAAACAGGTACATCTGGTGGTCATTTCCCATATCACACCATTACACTTACCCTAATCCTGTATTTATAGAATAGCTCTTACCATTATACAAACAGGTACATCTGGTGGCCATTTCCCATATCACACCATTACACTTACCCTAATCCTGTATTTATGGAATAGCTCTTACTATTATACAAACAGGTACATCTGGTGGCCATTTCCCATATCACACCATTACACTTACCCTAATCCTGTATTTATAGAATAGCTCTTACTATTATACAAACAGGTACATCTGGTGGTCATTTCCCATATCACACCATTACACTTACCCTAATCCTGTATTTATAGAATAACTCTTACCATTATACAAACAGGTACATCTGGTGGCCATTTCCCATATCACACCATTACACCTACCCTAATCCTGTATTTATAGAATAGCCCTTACCATTATACAAACAGGTACATCTGGTGGCCATTTCCCATATCACAAGTCCTAAGGCATATATATCTATCTGTTTGAGAGAAGTTTCAGATTCTCGTAGATTAGCAGCACCATCTAGTAATTCTGGAGCCATATAACGCAAAGTTCCAACCTAAAAAGATATTTATAGAATTCTATCCTATATGTACATTTATTAATAATTGACTTACAGTCAAACCAGCATATAACAAATCACTGTCTATAAATGACAGCTTCATTTTTCCCATTAACGAATACTGCATATAATTTTAATCTGCATATACCGGTAAAGGGCAACTCCTCATAAAGTGCACATTTTCTGGTTCCCTCGAGTGCCCTTTGTATACATGTTTCACTATACATCTCTTTTCATAATACACTCTAACAAAATTTTCAGTCAAAACTAGAAGAAAACAGTTTGACTTAACGATTGCTTTTCATTCATGAACACTTTTTAAACAAATGAAGAGTTACTTCCCTTATTTTTGTTGTATCTCAGGTGAAATGGCATCATTTTATATGCTTAAATGAGTCATATTAAGAATCAGCCAGAAAATAAAGATTGGCAAAAAAATATCTCTGTAATTGAATATTTCAATCCAAATTTATATTCAATATTCATAGTGATCACAATTATCGTTTAAAAGTGAAGTCATATGAGAAATTAATAGAGGTTTTCACAATAAAATCAAGAATTCACTGTATATATATAATTTATTTTACTATGACATGCACCAAAGGTTTCATGCTTTATAACCTGACCATGACCCATTTTAAGACCTGTCATTACAAATTTTGTAAATTGGCATTTAAATAGATTCAGCTTAATGCAACATCCATGAGATAGTAGAAATGTGTTGGTGAATTTAATTATTAGATATATTAATATTATTTATCTGTCAATATTTACAAGACATAGTTACATACATAAGTTTGTCATTCTTGTGTGTAGGGCATTCCACAGCAGTCAAGCAACAGGCAAAATTGGCTGTGGTTAATTGCATTTTCACCCTCGCCTACTTTGTTTTCAAAAATGAAAATATCAAACTGAAAGTACAATACGGCTTTGGTTTGCATACTGGTTTAGCGGGATCGCATCTTACGTGGACATTAGCCCCCCTGGATCCCCTTTCTACTTTAGGAATATCACCTCCTACTTGAAAATGAGTGGAATTCCCTGTGTGTGACTTATATATAAAGACTTTACTTCATTTTGCTGTTGTAAGATCCCCTAGGGAACCTCTGTATATGGAAATATAATGCAAGTTTCTCTGCTGCAGGTAGCAATTCCACTAGTTGTGCAGGACAAGTCTACAACTCTCATTTAGAACAGGTTGAAAATGGGTGTCTTGTATTTAGAGAATTAGACATAACTTGCACTTAAAAGACTTACAAGCCCCTCCTATTATCATTGGTGGCCTACTACCAAGCAAAATGTATATCCTTATACATTACCTCCCCTTTCACTTATAGATCAACCCCAGGTAATCCTTTAACAAATGTAAAATTAGATGTTTGTTTTAACTTTTATCAAAGAAAAAAAAAATATTGATTGATTGGTGTTTAACACCTACTTTAGCAGTAGTATATCATGTATATCGTAGCGTGTCTTTGGTAATACACTAACATCTAACATCCCACATGAGGTCAAGTCAGGGTTCATATTTGCAACCGACCAATCAGCGATGAGCCTACTAAATCTTTAGGTATCAAAATCGAGTACACACCAAGATTTGTTGTCTAATTGGTCAATATATTTAAATGTCTTACATATGAGGACGTTCAAATATGAATGAAAGTTTACATGACATGACCCCAAAACAAGATGGTGTCAGATGTATGGTTTACGATGTTTAACGCCACTTAAACATAAGAGTATCGCCAAAGAAATAAATAGAAAAAGATACAACAGGCATCTAAATATAGGTAGCTATAGATTGTCCTTTTACACCTACAGTATATGGTTTATTGTTTGTAAACTTTGACCTTAAACAACAATCAATAGTTCAATCCTGTCATGAGAAGACAAACAGTTTACTCTTTTGTATTTGACCTAATTAATAATGTAGAAATTACATTAAAGCACATTTAATTAGATATCTACGTTTTTTTTACAGGTAAATTAAAAGTGCATACAAAATGGCTGTCAAAAATTTGAACTTTTACAGTCCTCATGATGAGCACCGGTCCTCCAGCCCAAGACCAGTAAAATTTTGTTGAGACCAATACATTTTTCAGTTTTTCTTTAAAACTATATAAAAATAAATTCAAGAATTTGATTCGGACCAGTAAATTCAAATTTTCATTTAGAGGTCTGCTTTCACTATGATTTATTAATAATCAATTATGCAAATTCAACATCAAATTGCATTACAGAAATTTAGTGTCTTGGGAACGGACATCAATTTATACAAGATATTAATATATTATATTATATAACATTATAATGAAGCTTTCATAAAACTACTAAATCATTTATCTACCCTTTTCTACAGACAATAGACGTGCTGATTCCAGGAATAAAAGTTTATTTTGGTACTAAGGACAAATAAATTTTTAAACGAGATATAATGAGAAATCGTAGATATTACTGGTGTGAATCAAACATTAGCATACACATAGTTCAGCAAAGACTTTTGAAATATTTAGGTTAATTTTGATTATCGGCTACTTCAAATGAAGAAGAATAGGAGTATTAGAAGAGTTCATTTCCACACAAAAGGGTGAAATGACGGAGAGGGTCGGATAAATCTGAAAAAGCATGACATTCTCCAGGACACAAGGCATACGTTACATTCCTTGTTAAAGGCTGAGAGTCCTCGAAATGAAAATTTTAATTTACTGGTCGGAATCAAATTCTTGAATTTATTTTGTATATACAGTCCAACCTGCCTTACCGGTCACCTCTGTCTAACGGTCACTTTGAGACCCGCCCAACTAATATTACTATATAATTTAACTCTTTTCAACTCTACGGAGTTCGGTAATTTTGTTATTACCCTTATTCAACGGTCACTTATTTCATGCGTGAATTGTGAGATCGTCTTCTAATAACGGCCATTTTGGACATCTTATCACATAACATAATGTGTACGATCAATCACGTGATACGGTTACTTTTAAAATAATAAATAATCGCAGAAGGGAAATACAACTAATTGAGTTGGTAATTTAAATGTTAAATAAACATAGATAAAAAGAGATCCTAATAAACAATTGAATAGGTGTAAACAGTGTTCATTGAGGCTCATTAAAATAATCTTTATGAAAACAGGTGCAATAAAAGTTCGTCGGAGACAAGATATTTCAAAGCCGTATTTTAACGTTAAACTAGAAACATGAAGCTATTAAAAAGTGGGAAAAGTGGCCGTTAAGTATTTTGAAAGTGATTTTGTTGAAAAGTAATACATTACAGTTTTTAAAGAAACTTTAATTTCGTTCAATAACAAACAACAATGGCCCATTGGAAAGTGAACGAAATCCGACTCTGTGCTATGAGAAATGTTGACCAAACTTTTTGTCTGAAGCTACTTTCAGCAGAACGAACTTTTGATTGATTATTTTCTCATTTCTGTTTCATAAAATCCTAGCTCTCGTATTTATTATGTTCATATAAGCAAAGATTGGCCATTCAAAATTCGTTGAAATGCACGGGGACGCTTCAGATTTTTATCGATCTGCATTGGTATTTTATACTTGACACCGGGTTAATATTACAATCTATCGAACTGTTTATTTACATACAGACATTGTGTAAACGTTTATGCATATGCATTTAAAAAATAAACTTTGAACTACATTATTCAACATAACTTATGATCATTTAGCACCGTCCCCTGGTGTCTCCTCCAGCTAAGTAATCACAGTCCTTTCATCAAACACATGATGTTTTACTACTTGAGCCGCTTGCTTTGCTGGATCAGACACACGGAGAATCAAAATACAATTCTTAAGCATCGTCCCCTGGTGTCTCCTCCAGCTAAGTAATCGCATACATGTAGTCCATTCTTCAACCATACGATACACTCTGCAACTATACATTACTCCTTGCCTCTCCTCGGGTCATGCTGCCGAAGACGGCCTATTTATTTATATATTTTTTGTAACATATATCATTTAAATAGTTAGAACTGTCTTGTTTATGAACATATGTCTCCATTCTGTATTGTTGTAACTGTTGATATAATTATGAATGTATATTTGTTATTGCCCTTTGAGGGACCTTAATTGGAATAAAATATATTGTATTGTATTGTATTGTACAAAATGTATTACATGAAAGTGCTTGGCAATCCATCTGATGACAACTTTGGTCTGTTTTTACTGAACATCTTTTAAGAGGTCACCTCTCTTGAGAGGTCACTTTTGACACTCCCCATGAATGACTGCCTAAGACAGGTTTGACTATATATATATATATACGTCTAAAATGTAGCACAACATCAAAAAAGATGTTAAAATATAACAAAAATAACTACAAGTCTACAAAAAGACTATAATTATAATCAAATGGACGGATATTTCGCTTGGCTACTTTTTCAGACGTTTATATTATATATATATATATATATATATACATATCTAAATAAAAACTGAAAAATTTACTGGTCTTGTACCGGAGGACCAGTGGTCATCGTGAGGACTTAAGTCAAGTTAAGCATTTGATTCATTCTGGTTCCCATTATTTTACAGTCCCTCTTTCACTGTAACTCTACCTAACTATATAGGTTTTTCATTCTGGTTCTCATTATTTTACAGTCCCTCTTTCACTGTAACTCTACCTAACTATAAAGGCTTTTCATTCTGGTTCTCATTATTTTACAGTCCCTCTTTCACTGTAACTCTACCTAACTATAAAGGCTTTTCATTCTGGTTCTCATTATTTTACAGTCCCTCTTTCACTGTAACTCTACCTAACTATAAAGGCTTTTCATTCTGGTTCTCATTATTTTACAGTCCCTCTTTCACTGTAACTCTACCTAACTATAAAGGCTTTTCATTCTGGTTCTCATTATTTTACAGTCCCTCTTTCACTGTAACTCTACCTAACTATAAAGGCTTTTCATTCTGGTTCTCATTATTTTACAGTCCCTCTTTCACTGTAACTCTACCTAACTATAAAGGCTTTTCATTCTGGTTCTCATTATTTTACAGTTCCTCTTTCACTGTAACTCTACCTAACTATAAAGGCTTTTCATTCTGGTTCTCATTATTTTACAGTCCCTCTTTCACTGTAACTCTACCTAACTATATAGGTTTTTCATTCTGGTTCTCATTATTTTACAGTCCCTCTTTCACTGTAACTCTACCTAACTATAAAGGCTTTTCATTCTGGTTCTCATTATTTTACAGTCCCTCTTTCACTGTAACTCTACCTAACTATAAAGGCTTTTCATTCTGGTTCCCATTATTTTACAGCCCCTCTTTCACTGTAACTCTACCTAACTATAAAGGCTTTTCATTCTGGTTCTCATTATTTTACAGTCCCTCTTTCACTGTAACTCTACCTAACTATAAAGGCTTTTCATTCTGGTTCCCATTATTTTACAGTCCCTCTTTCACTGTAACTCTACCTAACTATAAAGGCTTTTCATTCTGGTTCCCATTATTTTACAGCCCCTCTTTCACTGTAACTCTACCTAACTATAAAGGCTTTTCATTCTGGTTCCCATTATTTTACAGTTCCTCTTTCACTGTAACTCTACCTAACTATAAAGGCTTTTCATTCTCGTTCCCATTATTTTACAGTCCCTCTTTCACTGTAACTCTACCTAACTATAAAGGCTTTTCATTCTGGTTCCCATTATTTTACAGCCCCTCTTTCACTGTAACTCTACCTAACTATAAAGGCTTTTCATTCTGGTTCCCATTATTTTACAGCCCCTCTTTCACTGTAACTCTACCTAACTATAAAGGCTTTTCATTCTGGTTCCCATTATTTTATAGTCCCTCTTTCACTGTAACTCTACCTAGCTATATAGGCTTTTCATTCTAGTTCCCATTATTTTACAGTCCCTCTTTCACTGTAACTCTACCTAACTATAAAGGCTTTTCATTCTGGTTCCCATTATTTTATAGCCCCTCTTTCCCCTTATCTCTACCTACATAACTTACATCTTGCAAAGAAGCCTGTTCAGCACTTTCATAATGGCCGTTCTTCATTAGTTTAGAGCCAACTGTGGCTATGGCAAACCCTAAATCTCCTACTATACATGTGTTTTCTGGAGTCACTAATATATTTCTGGTATTGATGTCTCTGTGAGCTATAGTAGGCTTGAATTGGTCTGTAAAAATAGAAATTTACTATATTATTATATCTACTAATGAAATAAAGTGAAACCTCAGCATGCCCATTTACCCTCTGCAGAGGGTTTTTTACCCCCAAAATTGTAGGGATTTTCTATATGCAGGGGTACAAAGTTAAAGAAAAAACAGCAATTGTACCCCATTCAGCGGCATTGTACCCCCAGTTTCAAAACTCAGTGGGCACCATGAAACCTGTCGAAACAAAATCCTGAATAGACCAAACTTTAAAAAAAGTTTCAATGTAGAAAATCTTTGTTTATTTTCCTACATTGAGACTGAATACCTGTCTTATCGGAGCATCAAAGCTGGTCCTAGAGAAGTAGAGTGGTTAGGGCCTGGGTTATGAATACCTGTCTTATCTGAGAATCAAAGCTGATCCTAGAGAAGTAGAGTGGTTAGGGCCTGGGTTATGAATACCTGTCTTATCGGAGCATCAAAGCTGGTCCTAGAGAAGTTGAGTGGTTAGGGCCTGGGTTATGAATACCTGTCTTATCGGAGCATCAAAGCTAGTCCTAGGGAAGTTGAGTGGTTAGGGCCTGGGTTATGAACACCTGTCTTATCTGAGAATCAAAGCTGGTCCTAGAGAAGTTGAGTGGTTAGGGCCTGGGTTATGAATACCTGTCTTATCGGAGCATCAAAGCTGATCCTAGGGAAGTTGAGTGGTTAGGGCCTGGGTTATGAATACCTGTCTTATCGGAGCATCAAAGCTGATCCTAGAGAAGTTGAGTGGTTAGGGCCTGGGTTATGAATACCTGTCTTATCGGAGCATCAAAGCTGGTCCTAGAGAAGTTGAGTGGTTAGGGCCTGGGTTATGAATACCTGTCTTATCGGAGCATCAAAGCTAGTCCTAGGGAAGTTGAGTGGTTAGGGCCTGGGTTATGAATACCTGTCTTATCGGAGCATCAAAGCTGGTCCTAGAGAAGTTGAGTGGTTAGGGCCTGGGTTATGAATACCTGTCTTATCGGAGCATCAAAGCTAGTCCTAGGGAAGTTGAGTGGTTAGGGCCTGGGTTATGAATACCTGTCTTATCGGAGCATCAAAGCTGATCCTAGGGAAGTTGAGTGGTTAGGGCCTGGGTTATGAATACCTGTCTTATCGGAGCATCAAAGCTGATCCTAGAGAAGTTGAGTGGTTAGGGCCTGGGTTATGAACACCTGTCTTATCTGAGAATCAAAGCTGGTCCTAGAGAAGTTGAGTGGTTAGGGCCTGGGTTATGAATACCTGTCTTATCGGAGCATCAAAGCTGATCCTAGGGAAGTTGAGTGGTTAGGGCCTGGGTTATGAATACCTGTCTTATCGGAGCATCAAAGCTGATCCTAGAGAAGTTGAGTGGTTAGGGCCTGGGTTATGAACACCTGTCTTATCTGAGAATCAAAGCTGATCCTAGAGAAGTAGAGTGGTTAGGGCCTGGGTTATGAACACCTGTCTTATCTGAGAATCAAAGCTGATCCTAGAGAAGTTGAGTGGTTAGGGCCTGGGTTATGAATACCTGTCTTATCGGAGCATCAAAGCTGATCCTAGAGAAGTTGAGTGGTTAGGGCCTGGGTTATGAATACCTGTCTTATCGGAGCATCAAAGCTGATCCTAGGGAAGTTGAGTGGTTAGGGCCTGGGTTATGAACACCTGTCTTATCTGAGAATCAAAGCTGATCCTAGGGAAGTTGAGTGGTTAGGGCCTGGGTTATGAATACCTGTCTTATCGGAGCATCAAAGCTGGTCCTAGGAAAGTTGAGTGGTTAGGGCCTGGGTTATGAATACCTGTCTTATCGGAGAATCAAAGCTGATCCTAGGGAAGTTGAGTGGTTAGGGCCTGGGTTATGAATACCTGTCTTATCGGAGAATCAAAGCTGATCCTAGAGAAGTAGAGTGGTTAGGGCCTGGGTTATGAATACCTGTCTTATCTGAGCATCAAAGCTAGTCCTAGGGAAGTTGAGTGGGTAGGGCCTGGGTTATGAATACCTGTCTTATCTGAGCATCAAAGCTGGTCCTAGGGAAGTTGAGTGGTTAGGGCCTGGGTTATGAATACCTGTCTTATCTGAGCATCAAAGCTAGTCCTAGGGAAGTTGAGTGGTTAGGGCCTGGGTTATGAATACCTGTCTTATCTGAGCATCAAAGCTAGTCCTAGGGAAGTTGAATGGTTAGGGCCTGGGTTATGAATACCTGTCTTATCTGAGCATCAAAGCTAGTCCTAGGGAAGTTGAGTGGTTAGGGCCTGGGTTATGAATACCTGTCTTATCGGAGCATCAAAGCTAGTCCTAGGGAAGTAGAGTGGTTAGGGCCTGGGTTATGAACACCTGTCTTATCTGAGAATCAAAGCTGATCCTAGAGAAGTTGAGTGGTTAGGGCCTGGGTTATGAATACCTGTCTTATCGGAGAATCAAAGCTGATCCTAGAGAAGTTGAGTGGTTAGGGCCTGGGTTATGAATACCTGTCTTATCTGAGCATCAAAGCTGATCCTAGAGAAGTTGAGTGGTTAGGGCCTGGGTTATGAATACCTGTCTTATCTGAGCATCAAAGCTGGTCCTAGGGAAGTTGAGTGGTTAGGGCCTGGGTTATGAATACCTGTCTTATCTGAGCATCAAAGCTGGTCCTAGGGAAGTTGAGTGGTTAGGGCCTGGGTTATGAATACCTGTCTTATCTGAGCATCAAAGCTAGTCCTAGGGAAGTTGAATGGTTAGGGCCTGGGTTATGAATACCTGTCTTATCTGAGCATCAAAGCTAGTCCTAGGGAAGTTGAGTGGTTAGGGCCTGGGTTATGAATACCTGTCTTATCGGAGCATCAAAGCTAGTCCTAGGGAAGTTGAGTGGTTAGGGCCTGGGTTATGAATACCTGTTTTATCTGAGAATCAAAGCTGATCCTAGAGAAGTTGAGTGGTTAGGGCCTGGGTTATGAATACCAGTCTTATCGGAGCATCAAAGCTGATCCTAGGGAAGTTGAGTGGTTAGGGCCTGGGTTATGAATACCTGTCTTATCGGAGCATCAAAGCTGATCCTAGAGAAGTAGAGTGGTTAGGGCCTGGGTTATGAATACCTGTCTTATCTGAGCATCAAAGCTGATCCTAGGGAAGTTGAGTGGTTAGGGCCTGGGTTATGAATACCTGTCTTATCGGAGCATCAAAGCTGATCCTAGGGAAGTTGAGTGGTTAGGGCCTGGGTTATGAACACCTGTCTTATCTGAGAATCAAAGCTGATCCTAGAGAAGTAGAGTGGTTAGGGCCTGGGTTATGAACACCTGTCTTATCTGAGAATCAAAGCTGATCCTAGAGAAGTTGAGTGGTTAGGGCCTGGGTTATGAACACCTGTCTTATCTGAGAATCAAAGTTGATCCTAGAGAAGTAGAGTGGTTAGGGCCTGGGTTATGAACACCTGTCTTATCTGAGAATCAAAGCTGATCCTAGAGAAGTAGAGTGGTTAGGGCCTGGGTTATGAATACCTGTCTTATCTGAGCATCAAAGCTGGTCCTAGGGAAGTTGAGTGGTTAGGGCCTGGGTTATGAATACCTGTCTTATCTGAGCATCAAAGCTGATCCTAGGGAAGTTGAGTGGTTAGGGCCTGGGTTATGAATACCTGTCTTATCGGAGCATCAAAGTTAGTCCTAGGGAAGTTGAGTGGTTAGGGTTATGGTGTTTAATAACACTTTCAACAATATTTCAATCATATTGTGGCTGCCAGTTTTATTGGTAGATCTAAAGGAAACAGGGGTGCTAGGAGAAAACCACCAACTGTGGCAAGTAACTGACAAACTTTATCACATAATGTTGTATCGAGTACACCTTGTCTGAGCGGGATTCGAGCTCACAACATCAGTGAAACCTGTCTAAACAAAATCCTGAATAAATCATAATCTTGTATAAACCAAACTTTAATTAAAGTTTCAATGTAGAAAATCTTAGCTTATTTAACCTGTATAAACTGAATACCTGTCTATTCTGAGCACAAAAGCTGGTCCCAGAGAAGTGCAGTATAGACAGATTACAGTGTATTTACAAGTAGAACTTGGCTTACCCTTCTGTAGCACATGAGTACACCCCGGAATTTAGTGGGGTTGGTGTTACTCGATCTTTTGTTTTATGTGTAATGTTTTGTAGATTGTTGTTTGTCCTTTTTCTTTTGGCCATTGTGTTGTCTGTCCTTCTACGATTTACAGATTCTGATTACCTCCCTTTGGTATCTTCAAACTCTTCTTATGCATATGTATAAATAAAAATCAAAAGATGGTAAAAATTATAACAAATACATGTATAACAAAGTTGTTGCATTGTCCCCAAATAAATGTACAACAGAAATAGAAATAATCTAAGATTTCCACTTTATATCATTACAGAACTCTAACAATAGGGTTATGACTTTGGGGTTGTGGGTGTAGAACTCCACTTTCACCAACATTTCAGTTAAATCATGGTGGTCATTTTCATTAGTGGAGGAAATCAGCAATAACCAGCAGGTGAATGACAAACTTTCACCACAAACTGAGTATTTTGAGTATATCTCACCACTGACAGGAATAAATCTTATAAGATTAGTTTCTCAACAATAAAATCACACAATGAGGACAGAATATTCAATTACATTTAGCTATGAAAAGAAAGTTTAAACAGTGATGGCCAAAAATTCTACCAATATCAACAAAACAATCACCTCTCATCTCAACTGAACTCACTGAACACAAAAAAGACCATGACATATGATGTTGGAAATCCAGGTCCTGGCTTGGGACAGGCACAACAATTTAACTGGTTAATGGGATCCCAACCCTCCCCCCTCGTTTCGTTTTCTAAATGTTGATAAACAATCTAACAACACCTGGTTTATTAGGAAATAAACGTTAGAGAAAACCAAAGGGGCAATCACGAATGCCCAATCAAGAGACAATGGTTAGAGAATACCAAAGGGGCAATCACGAATGCCCAATCAAGTGACAATGGTTAGAGAAAACTAGAGGGGCAATCACGAATGCCCAATCAAGAGACAATGGTTAGAGAAAACCAAAGGGGCAATCACAAATGCCCAATCAAGTGACAATGGTTAGAGAAAACCAGAGGGGCAATCACGAATGCCCAATCAAGAGACAATGATTAGAGAAAATCAAAGGGGCAATCACGAATGCCCAATCAAGTGACAATGGTTAGTGAAAACCAAAGGGGCAATCACGAATGCCCAATCAAGAGACAATGGTTAGTGAAAACCAAAGGGGCAATCACGAATGCCCAATCAAGTGACAATGGTTAGAGAAAACCAAAGGGGCAATCACGAATGCCCAATCAAGTGACAATGGTTAGAGAAAACCAGAGGGGCAATCACGAATGCCCAATCAAGAGACAATGGTTAGAGAAAATCAAAGGGGCAATCACGAATGCCCAATCAAGAGACAACGGTTAGAGAAAACCAAAGGGGCAATCACGAATGCCCAATCAAGAGACAATGGTTAGAGAAAACCAAAGGGGCAATCACGAATGCCCAATCAAGTGACAATGGTTAGTGAAAACCAAAGGGGCAATCACAAATGCCAATCCAATCAAGAGACAATGGTTAGAGAAAACCAAAGAGGCAATCACGAATGCCCAATCAAGAGACAATGGCAACATCGGGCACACCAGACAAAGGATGAAGACAAACAAAACACAAAAACACAGCACAGAGATGAGAAACACAGACCCCATCAAAAATCAGGGGTGAACACATACATGTAGAAATTGTGATCAGATAAATTTCACTACAACAAACAATGATGACAGTATTTGTAAGGTTACTTCATACCAATATATTGTTTTTTAGTAGGTAAACCTTCATCTGGGAAATGAAACTATATACACCAAATGACATCAAAACAAAATATATGCCCAGATGTGGAGTTTATTGACAACATAAGTGTACTGCTCCTCTATTATCAAATACCAATATCTGTATATTGCACAGGGCTCACCACACATAGTAAAAACAGGGTGACTTGACTTCTCTCTCTCTTGACTTAAGGGCGAAATGAGGGAAAATCTGGGAGACTTCCGAAAATTGATCCAAATTTTAACGTTTCTTTCCTCGCTACTGCATGTTCCGCTACCTTTCACAAAAACGAACAATGATCTTAAAAGGATGCAATTAACGAGTTTGGATAAAATATTGAACATCAAATCCTGTATGGGTCACATTTCAGGAACATGGGAGCTCCTTTTATGTGAATATTGAAGAAAATGTATGATTATTGGTGAAAAAAATACGAACTTGAAAAGACTGACAGGGCGACTAAAACTTCGCTTTTTGACAGAAATTGGGCGACTTCATTGAAACCAAGACGAAGAAGTCGCCCACTTCGCCTGGTTTGGTGAGCCCTGGCATTGCATTTTCTTTACTAATGTTAACAATTCCTGGATAAGGTACAGGCATTCAATTTCATTTTTAACTAACAAATGTACAGATTTCAATAAAATATTATGAATTAAAAAAAAAAGAAAGTGTACTGCTCAAATGCAGACCAGGGGTCGATTCACAAAAACAAAATTAAAACTATTAGTAACTAATAAATGTTTCACTTACCTCCCTTTTCTATTTCTGTATGAAGGTGGGAAAGTCCTTTAACAACAGTCAAGGCCATCTGACAGAATGTTGGCCAATCAAGTGTGTTGTTCTTTAAATAGCACTGTAAGTTACCAAGGGGACAGTAGGATAATACCATCCAGTATTGTTTATATCCTTCCATAGTTAATCTTTCATCACAGCCGTAAAACTTTAATAAATTTTCGTGTTCCATGAAAGGGAGTGAATAAATATATTTTTCGTTCAAAAACAACTGTCTATGATTAGAGGCAAACATTTTGATGGCTACATTTACATTTCCCATAGTTCCTTGCCAAACTTCGCTATTTCGTCCTCGACAAACTTGAGTTTCTATTTCTAGTCCTTCAAAATCAAAATCTCTCGGAGGCGGAGCTTCCACTAAGTGGAGAGAGTCATTGGATGCTTTTTTAGAGACTAAACACAGTCTATATAATAAGTATACACCCATAATAATTAATGCTACAGAACATACAGAAACAAGGGAGATAATTATAGTCCTCTCTCTATAACGATTATACTCTTCTGATAATAGCTTGGTATCTGCAATAGAATATAGAAGTAATTAATGACTTTGTTATCATATTAATTCAATGGATAAATACAGAGGATGTACTTCCTGTTTTTATAAAATGGTTCAATCTAACTTCAATCTAAACTAAATTAGATGCCTGTTTTTAATTTTTTTTTCTCTGGCTATACAATGCTTCAGTTATATCATAGCAATAATTTTTATTGGTGTCAGTTAACCGAAGTACCCGGAAAAACAGACGACATGTCACAAGTCACTGACAAACAAGTACACCTCGCCATGAGCGGATTAAAACTCACAATTTTTGTGGTGATAGGCACTGATAAGATAGGCAGTTGTAAATCAAATTACCGCAGTCTTCACGCTAAACCACTTGTCCGAAGCCCGGTGTCAAATGGTATTTTGAACCCCATGGTAAATTGAACCCGGGGTCGATTTACCTATGATATTTTGACCCTGGGTTCAATTTTCCATATGGTATTTTGACCCCAGGGTCAATTTTTTGTCATTGTATTTTGAACACCCCCTCATTTCTACCAAAAGAGAGGAGTTCATAATACCATAGGTAGGGGGGTCGATATTACATGGACAGGGGGTCAAAATACCATTGGTTGGGGGGTCGATATACCATGGGTAGGGGGGTCGATATACCATGGGTAGGGGGGTCAGTATACCATGGGTAGGAGCCTAGGAGGTCGATATACCATGGGTAGGGGGGTTGATATACAATGGGTAGGGGGGTCAATATACCATGGGTAGGGGGTCAATATACCATGGGTAGAGGGTCAATATAGCTTGGGTAGGGGGGTCGATATACAATGGTTAAGGGGGGTCAGTATACCATGGATAGGGGGGTCGATATACCATGGCTAAGGGGGTCAATATACCATGGGTAGGAGCCTAGGAGGTCGATATACCATGGGTAGGGGGGTTGATATACAATGGGTAGGGTGTCAATATACCATGGGTAGGGGGGTCAATATAGCATGGTTAGGGGGGTCGATATACAATGGTTAAGGGGGTCAATATACCATGGGTAGGGGGGTTGATATACCATGGGTAGGGGGGTCGATATACCATGGGTAGGGGGGTCAAAATACCATGGGTAGGGAGGGGGTTCAATATATATTAATAATTATGGGTAGGGGGGTAATAAAATTTCAAAATTTCCAAAAAATATAAATTTTCAAAAAAGTTCAAAATTTCAAAATTTTTTAAAAATTTCAAAAAAAATATAAATCAAAATTGAAAATTTTTTATTTCAAAAATTTCAAAAAATTACAAAATGTTCATAAAATTTCAAAACTTTCTTGTATATTGAATTCCTTCTTGGATATCTTAACATTGATTGTGAATTCGAAGTACAAAAGAAATTTTGACCAAATCCTGATCAATTGATTTCAATGCCCATGGAATATTGAACTCCTTACCCATGGTATATCGACCCGCCTATCCATGATGTATCGACCCCCCTACCAATGGTATATCGACCCCCCCTACTCTATACAATTATTGACTTTTAATGCGGTCTACTCATGACTATACGGACCTGGTTAATGAATGATTGACCGAGGCCAACGGCCAAGGTTAATCAATCATTGACCAGGTTCGCAGTCATGAGTAGACTGAAATTAAAAGTCAATACATAACTGCTTATTAAATAATAAGGAATTTTTCAAACTTTTCAACAGTATATTCAACAAAATAGGCTACAATTGTTTTATCATTTTTCAAGATTATTTAAATATTAAAATTTTGTAATCTTATGAAATTTTTTAGTTTTGAAATTGTATATATTTTTTTTAATTTTCAAATTTTGAAATTTTTTGAAACTTTAGAACTTTTAGAAAATTTTGACCCCCTACAGATGATATATCGACCCCCTACCCATGGAATATCGACCCCCTACCCATGGTATATTGACCCCCCTACCTATGGTATTTTGACCCCCCTATCCATGGTATATTGACCCCCCTACCCATGGTATATTGAACCCCTTACCCATGGTATTTTGACCCCCTACCCATGGAATATCGAACCCCCTACCCATGATATTTTGACCCCCCCCTATCCATGGTATATCGACCCCCCTACCCATGGTATATTGAACCCCTTACCCATAGTATAATGACCCCCCTATCCATGGTATTTTGACCCCTCTACCCATAGAATATTGACCCCCCTACACATGATATTTTGACCTCCCTGCATATCTTTTCATTAGAAATGTGGGGGGGGGGGGGGGGGGGGGTTCAAAATACCATGGATGTAAATTGACCCTGGGTTCAATTTACCATGGGGTTCAAAATACCATATGACACCGGGACAAATAAAACTGGATTCCGACAAGTGAAAATTATGAAAGAATTTGTATGAATAAATAGAAAATGTTTCTAAATTTGGCTTTCGTGCAAGGAGGTGAAAAAAATAATGGCAAAGACTGCTACCATACGATCACGACCACGATGGCCCCTCATTCATCTTTGACCGTCCAATCACATGCAATCGTAACTACCATATAATCAGGGTCCTAATGACCACTCTATACCTCATTGAAGAAACAGTAAACAATGACCTAATGTGTGTTTTTTTTTAATCTAAATCTAAATTTAATACGGCAATTTCTGAATTTTTTATTATCAATTTTCAAGCTTTTTAAAATAAAGTTTTACTTACCGGTATACAATTTTATGAACTCTAATTTTAAAATAATTAGAGATACTTGAAACTCAATCAGGGCAGTTCTGGACTCATCATTTGCATTTGAGATTCGCATTTTTTTAACAAAAAATAATTAATAATTAATAAAGAATGAACTATTGGGACTTGAGACTTTTTGATTGGGACACATCAACATTTTATATTACAAGGATCTCTGATAATCAAACAATTTTACATAGTAACATACTCTACCATCTTCCCGTAATAAATACAATAGATAATTAAAACAGTCATGCTCATGTTCATTGGTTAGGTTAATGGTGTTTAACTTCACTTTCAACAATACTTCAGTTATATCGTAGCTGTCAGTTTTATTGGTGGAGGAAACCGGAGTACTCGGAGAAAACCACTGACATGTCGCAAGACACTGACAAACTTTATCACATAATGTTGTATCGAGTACACCTCGCCATGAACGGGGTTTGAACTCACAACTTTAGTGGTGATAGGCATTGATTGCACAAGTAGTTGTAAATCCAACTACCATACGATCACGACCACGACGGCCCCTCCTATTCATTGAAACAGTGAAATAAAGTGTTCCTTTAATTCATACTTGGAAATAAAGGATCTTCTGTTGTATGCTGGGAAGGATCATATATGTCAGACATGTTTCCATTACACAGGTCACCATAGCAACAACAATATCTAGTATTCGAAGTAGCCTTGGCTGATCGTCTATTAGAAACACATTGTCCAACTCTACAATACTTGTCATCAGTTTTCTGCCAACAGCCTGAAATTAAAAAAAAGATTTATTAAAAATAAGATATAATTTTAATCGCAGGGATGATTCTGGGTAGAAAATAAAATAACTGAAATTAAATGAAAATAGCTGAAATCATTTAACCCCCTTTCAAAAAGGTCATTCTTGACATGCTCGGACTGTCAGAAAAATAGCTGAAATCAGTTAAATAACTGGAAAAAAATCATCCCTGTAGTTGTGTGGGAAAGAAGGCAGTAGATAATGACACATATATTCTAATGAGGCCATTCCTTTTCCAATGGATTTGATTTGATTTGATTTTTGGTGTTTAATGCCACTTTCAGCAATATTTCAGCTATATCATGGCGACCAGCTTTAGTGGTGGAAGAAGCCGGAGTACCCAGAGAGAACCATCGACCATGGGCAAGCAACTGGTAAACTTTATCACTTGCGGTTGCGAGTCGAGTGCACACTTTTTGTAAATTACAAAGCCGGGCACGAACCCACACCGTATTGGTGATAGGCTTGTATGAGTTGTTAGGTAATCCAACTACCTAACTCATTGAGCCACCCGAGCCCTCTTTTTCAATGGAAAAAAGTGGCCTTAGAAGAGGGGTGGCCTATCTAGAGGGGGTTGATTTTCTAGCATTTTACTGTCTCAGTGCATCTGAAATCTGGCCTGATAAAGAAGAGTGGTCATTGGGAAAAGGGGCCTTGTCAGAGGGAGAGTACCGTATTTGATGTTTCATAGCTATTTAGAACCAACCACCTAAACTAAAAAAATAAATATCACAGGTAACAAGCTCAGGGTAAAAATACAAAATTAAACAGAACAGTGTAGAAGAATGAGAATTCAAACACCATAAAACAATACCTGGGAAATGCAAAATAAATAGAAAACAAAATATAACAAAAAGTCTTTTGTGTTGATTTAAGGTGGTACCGTACACTTCAGGTAAAATTTGATCTGCTCGTTTAATTTTCTTATTTTTTTGGCAGTGTGTTTGAATATATCCACTGTAAATAAATATCAAAATTTTAACAAATTCCAACCAACAGACTCAGAGCTATAAATTCACTAGCCACATAGCAGCTTTTCTCTTTGTGGTTTTGATCACTGAGATGCTTGAAATCTGCATACAAACATCATATGATCAAAACGTTCAACTGATTTTAAAGAGTTATCTCCCTGTAGTGTAAGGTATCACCTTAAAATAATATTGATTCCTGTTCCAATTAAAGTCTTTTAGTTTGTCAATTTGTGTTTTCATGGTTTTTAAAATATAGTTAAACATTACATTATTTATTTGTTGCTTTGATTTTATTTCATGTGCATCAACCCTACATTGTATATCTCCTTTTCTCTAATTAATATACTTAAGTATTTATAATTTATTTTATTTCAGGTTATCTGATGTGCTGGGTGGTAGATTGAGACCAAATATTGTCAAACCTGCTTTAGTGACCACCTCTATTAAGCAATAATTTGTATTATGTGACATTAATTTTAACTTCCCTTCACAGTAAATTTAATTTCATATCAATTACACCTGTATTTAGTGACCACCATTCTTATGTGACCCTATATTTCAATGATCCATTGGAAGGTCACATAAAACTGGTTTGACTGTACTTACAAAATATAAAGTAAGTTGGGAAGCATATCTCTCTGTATGACAACAATAAACAATTACCCATTGTAAATGTAAAAGAAGAATAATTGGGTGGTTGTTGGTTGAACAACGTCATGTGACATATATTTCATTCATATTCAGGATGAGAGAAAGCTTAACAATTGAATATTATAAAGAACAAGATGTTGCACGCTACGTCGTTCTAAGAATACCCCCACTCGTTCATTTGTAAGTCGCACGGTAAACAGGAAGTAGATGTGCGGTAAACCTGGAAAGGGGAGACATGGTACAAGTCACCATGCCAAAGCCATATATCAAATATAAAATCATTTCTTCCAGTAGAAGCTGAGATAACTGTTACGAAAGTTTTCATTATGGCAAACATGAAAAATTCTAAGTCGCACTGTAAACAGGAAGTAGATGTGCGGTAAACCTGGAAAGGGGAGACATGGTACAAGTCACCATGCCAAAGCCATATATCAAATATAAAATCATTTCTTCCAGTAGAAGCTGAGATATCTGTTACGAAAGTGTGAACGAACGGACGGACAAGGTGATTGCAATATAGCCCCTTCTCTATGAGTGGGGGTATAATTATGTAAGGCTAGAATACATCTGGCACAACTTTTGACTGGCATTGGAAAAGGATGGAAGGCTGGGCAGGGATGATACAAGTAACAAACTGTGGTAGCAGCTACCATTTGAGCCTATTCCTTTTTACGAAATCTACAAAAGAGGTCTTTAACATGTAAGAAAAGCATAGCACCCTCCAAACACAGCACTTACTATGGTCCAGGGGCTGTAGGGGAAAAGTCACTCGGACTTCAAAGAACCAATAGATATATATAATTCTTTCTTTCTGAAAAAGGAAAGAATTACCATGGTTACTATTCATGAACTTGTTTTACAAAGAGTTACTGACCTTGTTTTACAATAACAATATCAGTATCATTTGCTCCATCACCGACTTGCCACACAGTAAAGCAGTAGTCATCTCCTGGACAGAGAACTCGTACGCTGTCTCTCAGTAATGTCCCTGCTAATTGGTCAGCTTCATAGTCTGCTGTGTCATTGGGCTCTGGTCTACTGCTGTCATGATAACTGCAATAAGTTCTGGGTTTTTTATCTGAAAATAAAATAAAAGAGTACCGATAAGTGGGTGATTGTTGTGAAGGTTTATTTTTAAGAAATGTTTCATGAAATTAAGAGCCCTAGCTAGTTTTCAATCTAGTTGATAACCAGTAATAAATGTTGAAATAAGAGTGTTTGATGCCACTTTCAACATGTATATATGTTGGCAGCCACGATGGGCCACATCTCCAGGAGCGATTGTGATATGATACCTGTTATGAATATGAGCGGTGTTCTTGACTTTAACTGCTGAACAAAATATTTAAAAGGTGATGGTTGAGGGAGTACAAATAAGAAATTGTCTGTAATCAATAAAAAAAAATATACAAGCAATGGAAAATTTTACTCACTGAACAGAAGACAATGATAAACTTAATTGATGAGGATGCATTTTGTCATTATTTCTGTAATAGTTATATGTGTTTTCAAAATGAAATAAATTGTAGGAGATTTTTTTCTATTTGTGTACTTGTACCATTGCTTTGCCATTGGAAATCTAGTGATTAAATTGGTATCTATCCCATGGATCTGTGCAACCATGATCACCTGTCCAAGACAAGAACACATATTTCCATCAGTCATCACCTGTTGTCTCGTTTGTGCTTTGAGGGTCCTGAGTTAATTGCTGACTTCTCTATCAATTGTCATATTGTTATTGGTCGTATAGCCGACCACAACTGTTTGATTAAGATTTTTGTTTACAGTAGTATTCCTTTTACAAGGCCACTCTCAACAAAGGCCATCCCTTTTAGCAGGCCAGATTTCACCTGCTCTAAGAGAGTAAAATACTACAAAGTTGTCCCTCCTTGAGAGAGACCACCCCTCTAATGAGGCCACTTTTTCATTGCAGAAGGGGTGACCTTACATTTTGTAAAAGAAGGAGACTTTTTTTTGAGATAGTAAAATACTACAAAGTTGTCCCTCCTTGAGAGAGACCACCCCTCTAATGAGACCATTTTTTCATTGCAGGAGTGGTGGCCTTACATTTTGTAAAAGAGGGGGATTTTTTTATATATAATCTACCCTAACAATTGTTCCTACCATTCCATGAAGGTTCTATGTGTGTTCGTTCACTGTTATCCCAGGGATCCAGTCTCTTCTTTGCATTGATTTGATCTCCATCACGTCTAGGAGCAATGGCTTTTGTAAAGTTTTTATTACATAAGTCACTATAGCAACAACAGAAGTGATCGCTGGTATCACTCGTCCTCTCCTTACATTCTGATACTCCACAGATGTCACGTGACGGCATATTCAAACATCCTGAAAATAATTTTAAAATTCGTGATCAAAAATTATTTTTCCCTAATTATTTTTTTTGCCATGGAAGCATGTGATGTCTACTAGTATGATATTAATAGACTTGCAGCAGTTACATGTGGCTGCATATTCAAACATCCTGAAAATAATTTTAAAATTCGTGATCAAAAAATAATTTTTTCCTAATTATTTTTTTTGCCATGGAAGCATGTGATGTCTACTAGTATGATATTAATAGACTTGCAGCAGTTACATGTGGCTGCATATTCAAACATCCTGAAAATATTTTAAAATTCGTGATCAAAAAATTATTTTTTCCTAATTATTTGTTTTGCCATGGAAGCATGTGATGTCTACTAGTATGATATTAATAGACTTGCAGCAGTTTCATGTGGCTGCATATTCAAACATCCTGAACATAATAAAAAAATTCATGATCGGAAAAATTGTATTTCTAATTTTTTTTGCCATGCAATCATGTGATAAGTCTATTAGTATGATATTAATAGACTTGTGCAATCCCCTGCACAGCAGTGTCACATGACGGCATATTCAAACATTCTGAAAATAATTAGAAATTTGTGATCAATTTTTTTTTATTTCTATTTGATTTTTGATTTTTTTGCATGTAAGCATGATATGTTGTCTAAATAGTATGATATTGCTAGACTTGCACAATCCATTACACAGCAGTTTCACAAATGATTTCTTATCTATAAGTGTGAAACATAGTACTATATGAGATTACAAGTCTGTGGGGACTTTAGGTTTAATTGGACTTCTGAACTAAAGTCTATGAGAACATACAGTACAGTCATAGACATAGCATGACAAATCACTGTGACAGACGTATCACTCTTGTTAGTGATACCGATATCTTTTCATCTGTTTAATCTATTTACTTATTTTGATATGACTTTTGGGTGATACTAAGTAACACAAAGAAATTTTAAAGATATATTTAATAGAACAAAATATATATATCCAAATCACCAAGACGAGTGATACGTCTGTCACAGTGATTTATCACGCTATGTCTCTGACTGTACCATACTTCTGGACTAGTCTGTGAATATTGAAATCATATTTGGTTAAACAGTATTCCAACAAAAATTTTTTTGGCAGTTAAGATGGGTCACGGCCTCATGAGACTTTGTGTATTATTCATTGAACTTTATAACAAATTTCTTCAATCCTAAATTTATAGATGTTGCTGAATGAATTACTACTGAAACACTGAAAATAAATCTTTAAAAATACTTTAAATACCATACCTATATTGAATATGCAGTATGTTTCATTGAGTTTCAACCATTTTTTGCAATAATTTGTCAATTTATGGAGTCATATTTCATTTTTTTTTTTCAAATAAATTTCATAACTTTTTAACCTCTTGCTAAATTTTCAAAAAACTGACCATTTTTGTCTCCAGATCTATTTATGATATCTGATCACATTATTTCATTAACTTTTTTCAGATAACTTGCATGTAGAATTTTTTCCCCTGTAACATTTGCACCTTTTAACAGATTTTCAAAAAACAAATGACCATTTTTGTCTCCATTAGCTCTATTTATGATATCTGATCACAATACAAATAAATATTATGTACTTTAGTCTAAAAGCAACTTTGACCTCCCTTAATTTATCAATAATGTTATGATATATTCTGTTACAAATAAATGAGCCTTTTGGAATAATATTAAATTCAGCTTGCATGTTACCACGTATTCTTTCACGGTAAAATAAAAACGTTTTGATGACTCAGATGTACAGAAGTGTTCAATAGTCTATCCATTACAGTACGGTGAAACGTGAAAGTCTCCTATTGATTTTTATAACAAAACTGAATTGTCTAACAGTAAATGACTCATTCTTCGTATCTACACTGTACAAATGTACGACTACAGTGTGATTGAAGCTTTATAGAGATGCAGGAATATTCAAAGATGTGGGAGAGGGGTTTGTTTGGACAAATTAACATGAAAAGGGGTCTAAACACATACTGTTTGAACAAGATGAAGGTGTTAAACATCCTATGTATTCAGTACAATTCCTCTGTTGTGGCAGATCAGTAGTTTTTTTCTCAGGGTACTCCCGTTTCCTCCACCAATAAAGCTGATCGCCATGATATAACTGAAATATTGTTGAAAGTGGCATTAAACACCATCACCATAAGCCTCATGATAATAACACCAGAGGTTCCAAGAAGTATACATACATTATTATTCCATCAATGTTTAATAATTGGGTTTTAATTTGACTTGATTGATTTTTGGTGTTTAACACCACTTTCAGCAATATTTCAGCTATATCATGGCGACCTGTTTTAGTGGTGGAATAAGCCGGAGTACCCGGAGAGAACCACCGACCATGGGCAAGCAACTGGTAAACTTTATTACTTGTGGTTTGAGTCGAGTGCACCTTTTTTGTAATTTTCAAAGACAGGCGCGAACCCACGCCGTATTGGTGATAGGCTAGTATGAGTTGTAATGGTAATCCAAGGCTAGTATGAGTTGTAATGGTAATCCAACTACTTAACTCATTGAGCCCTTGGTTTTAATTTGATAGCTGGTTTTAAGGGATAATTCTGCCAAATCAAAGTTGATCAAATCATACAAAGCAGAATTTTGAGCAAAAAAATATATGTAGTTCAGATTTAAATTTGGATTAAAAAAATATATATACTGTTTGTTCGCCAATAAATCCATACAAGGTAAAACTTCACATATTGAAGCTATATTATCAAATAGCAGATGTAGAAGAATGATCGAGGGCATTGCACATAAGGTTTGGTGCTGTAATATATCAAAACTATCAAGGGAGAACAAAAAAATTGTCAGCTCATAAATCTAATTCCAACACTTTGAATTTTCAGATGTATACACAAAAATATACTTACGGTTGGTAAATTACAAACAACCATAGAACAAGGGGAGATAATCATGCATATTTCTATTATTGTAAGTGTCTGGATTTCCTTTCAAAACAAAAGCTAGGGATGTACATGTCATTAAAAAGTACTGGTACTTGAAAATATTTTCATCAACTTGAAAAAGTCTGCAATGTATATTAACCAAACAAGTAAGTTTGACACTTGATATCATCTTAAACATTTATATATAGTTATGTCAAAACTTAATTAATGGCCGATAGGAGAGGATGTGTTCAATTGAGGTATTTAGATCTAGGAGTTGAATAGACACTGTGCTTAAGCCACTTTGAAAATGTAAATGGACTTTATTCTTTATACAGTGAAATCTATTTAAACTGAACCCCTATGGGACTGAAGAATTTATTCAGTTTACACAGGTTCAAATTACATAGACATTTAGTAGATGGGACTGTAAAGTCTGTCTGGTTTAGGCAGGTATTCGGTTTACTGAGGGTTCAGCTTAGACAGGTTTTTTGGTTTACTGAAGGTTCAGTTTAGACAGGTTTTCGGTTTACTGAGGGTTCAGTTTAGGCAGGTTTTTGGTTTACTGAGGGTTCAGTTTAAGCAGGTTTTCGGTTTACACAGGGTTCAGTTTAGGTAGGTTTTCGGTTTACTGAGGGTTCAGTTTAGACAGGTTTTTGGTTTACTCAGGGTTCAGTTTAGACAGGTTTTCGGTTTACTGAGGGTTCAGTTTAGACAGGTTTACTGAGGGTTCAGCTTAGACAGGTTTTTGGTTTACTCAGGGTTCAGTTTAGACAGGTTTACTGAGGGTTCAGTTTAGACAGGTTTCACTGTATTTAAAATTGACAGTACTTAAATAATGTAACTATAAATACAACCAAAGTTCTTCCCCCTCAGACATATATTTAGGTAACCAATTAGCTGGTTATGGTGTTTAATGCCACTTTCAACAATATTCCAGTTATATCGTGGCAGCCAGTTTTCTTGGTGGAGGAAACTGGAGTACCTGGAGAAAACCACTGAACTGTTGCAAATCACTGGCAAACTCCTGTTTAGGCCTTTAATGGTTTTCCTGCTGCAAAGACTTTAAAATTAAGTGGTTTTCCTGTGACTGTGTTTGGACTTGATCGTATCTGAAGGGGATGAAGTTATTCCAGAAATATATTGTGCACACAATATACATGTCACTAATTAGATACCTACATTTCTAATTCATACACACTCCCCAATTTCTCACATAAATCGAAAACATAGGGAGATATTATTTGTATACATACACTGTACATATAAAATGTCACTGATTATCAGAATTTAAACAAAAACAAAGTGGTCCCTTGTTTCAACATTTAATCATTATGTATACACATGTCAAGGTCGTCATAGGGATTACAAATAATCTCAAATTGAAGAAATATGCAGAAAGAATTATATAAAAGTCATATTATTACATAATCATAGAGGATGTAAGTGTTAAGTATTACAAGGGGGTATTTTTTTACCCTAGAAATTAAGCCAAAAATAATACCATGCATGATTATATATATAACATCCTGATTATGATAAGATTATTTTTATCATCAAAATTATATAATATTAAACAATTATATCATTTATCCAGTTGTTTTAATTTTTTTAATCAGTTATAATTTTAGACCCTTTGGTAATCCTATTATCACATCTAATTTTAGGACATAGTAAGCAATTCTAATATATTTATTGTTGCATGTTGTATTAATAACAAATCTAACTGTAATTTTAGGACCCTGTAAACAACTTTTAATATACTGATTGCCATTAATAAAAAATTAAATTGGATAATAACTACAATGTATCAAAATAGTATATAAATCTTCATATTTTGATATTGTTACAGAGCTCCAGATAAGCTGCATATTTGCGTTTTTTACGCTATGAAAACGAGTAAAAATGCATGTATTATCAGATCAGAGTGTACACATTACGCATACATATTGCTGTGTAAGCAAACTTTCCAAATTCGGAGCGTACTTGTACAGTCGTGTACATAACAATACATTTTTGTCTTTGAGAAATTCCCCGTAATTACTTTCCTTTATACTTTTCGAAGGAGAGAGCGTATACATTCGAGGGGTACCGAATGTTTTCCTTTCTAAGCATCGATGTCAAAAGAGATCTGATTGGAGGTTTATGATAAATCATCCAATCGCGGTCAATATTACAAATAAATGCGGCTTACGTAATAGGCAAGTAAATTTGGCAACACGTTGTTTGTTGAAAATGAGCAAGAACATGAATAAGCATGCTACTAAGCGCAAGAGCGTTACAGAAAATTCTATACTTAAGTTCTTGACAGTTTCTTCTGTGTCTAGTGACAGTATAGTTAAAGGAATCATTGATGACATTATCAAAACGGCTGTGAAAACTGCTGAAGTCGACGAGCAAAAAACAAAATATTTACAACATTTTATTAATAAACATGACACAATCGTGTCAAATTAAACAGAGATATACATTTCACTTGCATCCTGCGTTTATTGAATAACACTTGTGTCAAACATAATTTTAAAAGTGTACATGTAAGCAATCTTTTCTGAAGTAGAGAGTACAACAGTGCAAAGGAAATATGCAAATACCCATCATTTTCAAAAGTAGGGGGCAATTACCCTTTGGACTTGAAAATTATCTGGAGCTCTGTGTTATATCTTTATAAAAAATGTTGCTAATAGTTTTTTATTTAACCTTCTCTCCCCATTTTATTTAATCTGGGTTAGGCCAAATAAAAAAATATGTGTGTTTACGGTCACATGTCAAAAAAATGTAGGGTCGGTCGGTCGGCATTAATTTTTTTTATTCTCGGCAAAACCGGAAATCGCCATTCCCGGTTCCGGAATCTGATATTTCATTTTCGAAATTTCCGGTAAGCCGTCATTTGTTGAAGCTGTTTTACGACGAATTACGCAGTTTTTCTACATTCTTTGCTCTCAATTTCGACAAAAAGCTAGCGGTTGAATAAATAAAACATTGCTGCTGATTAAACAACAAAAATGGTTATCCGAATTCTGTGTAAAAATTGATAGGGTCGCTAGCAAAAATTAGGGTCGAATAATTGCTGATAAAAAAGGTTAGGGTCGGCGGCTGAAAAATAGGGTTGGTCGGGTGACCGTAAACACACATATTTTTTTATTTGGCCTTAGGGTTATGGTGTTTAATGCCACTTTCAACACTATATCAGTTATATCGGCGCGGTTAGTTTTATTGATGGAGGAAACTGGAGTACCCAGAGAAAAACCAACTACCTGTCACAAGTCACTGACGTGATAAATGTAGTATCGAATTAGAGACCCTGTAAGCAACTCTTGTAAATTTATTGCTATTAATAAATAACTAATTTAATTGGATATTAATAATCAAAATGGTATATAAATCTTCAGATTTTGACATGGTAATTGTTAAAATTGCAAATTGTTTTTTGATTTAACCTTTTCTCCCTGTATTATTTAATCTGTAACTGAAACTAAATGTCTTTGCAGATGACGTTCGTTTTTGTCAAATACAATTTTAAAATACAATTCAGATCTTACTGATCTTGTGTTATAAATTATGTATTTCACCTTTATTGATTGATTTACTTGTACTGTATGTAGTTCTGTCTACACAAGAATATGGAGTAGACATACATAATAAACTATTTAAGAAGTTGGAAAAGGGACCATACATTTTGTAATTCTCACAGAACTCATTCATTTGGAAAATCATAATAATGGCATGCTCACATCCATCAAGCAAACACATGACAATTTTGTCAAATATGAGCAACTTCCATCAAAAGATAAAAAAAAAACTACATGTAGTTGCATCCACAAGAACATGGAGTGGACATACAGAATATAGCATTTAAAAAGTTGGGCTGTAAAATAACTCCTTTGGAACTTGTCTGTTTGGAAACATCTTAAGATTTGCACATATTCATAACATACCAAATATGGACAAGTTCCATCAAAAGATAAAATACTAGTCGCCTACATAAGACAAACTTGAAAGTCACGTACGTAAGTGACATATATAACTTAAATAAAATATGGAAACCTTCCAAAGCAAATGGGAGTAAAAATAATTGTATTTACACAGAAATCATAGAGAACATCACAATACACAAATAAAAACGTAAAAAAGTGAAGACATGTTATTGATAAAGCGTTGAATTCTGGATGTTTTAAATCGTCACATTTTGCAATTCTTTAGCTATATCCTGACTATTACACTTATTGGGGGAGGAAAGCCTGGACTGTACTGTTATAAGGCCAAGAATAAAAATACCTGTGTTTCCGCTAACATGCTCTAAAATATTAGGGTCGATAGGTTGGAAAAAGATTTTATATTATTTAAATATTTTTAGCTAGTTTCTACAGGGGACACATTCTGACTTTAATAGTGCTTGTTCAAAAATGGACAAAAAAACTTAAGGGTAGGCACACAAAATTAGGGTCGGTAGGCTTAGCGGAAACACATGTAATTTTTTTGTGTGTCTAATCAGAGCTCCAGATAAGTGCGTATTTGCGTTTTTTACGCTATGAAAACGAGTAAAAACGCATGTATTATCAGATCAGAGTGTACACATTACGCATACATATTGCTGTGTAAGCAAACTTTCCAAATTCGGAGCGTACTTGTACAGTCGTGTACATAACAATACATTTTTGTCTTTGAGAAATTCCCCGTAATTACTTCCCTTTATACTTTTCGAAGGAGAGAGCGCATACACCCGAGGGGTACCAAATGTTTTCCTTTCTAAGCATCGATGTCAAAAGAGTTCTGATTGGATGTTTACGATAAATCATCCAATCGCGGTCAATATTACTAAAAAATGTGGTTTACATAATAAGTAAGAACTAAAACGAAAGTAAATTTGGGAACATGTTGTTCGTTGAAAATCAGCAAGAACATGAATAAGCGCACTACTAAGCGCTACAGAAAATTCTATGCTTAAGTTCTTGACAGTTTCTTCTGTGTCTAGTGACAGCATAGTTAAAGGAATCATTGATGACATTATCAAAAGTTTAAACGGCTGTGAAAACTGCCGAAGTCGACGAGCAAAAAACAAAATATTTACAACATTTACAACAATCGTGTCAAATTAAACAGAGATATACATTTCACTTGCATCCTGCGTTTATTGAATAACACTTGTGTCAAACATAATTTTAAAAGTGTACATGTAAGCAATCTTTTCTGAAATAGAGAGTACAACAGTGCAAAGGAAATATGCAAATACCCATCATTTTCAAAAGTAAACCCTTTGGATTTGAAAATTATCTGGAGCTCTGCTAATGTACCCCTGGACTATTGAGGCAGGTGATGGGGCTAGAACCCATGTTACTGGTGTTATGTTTGTGGTCAAAAGTCAATTACCTCAACCACTCTGTCACCGAGGCCCCCTAATCAAGGTTACAGAATCTTATGCCGTTATTTCCACTAATTTATTGCAGGATGCAACTTTTGACTTCAATCATGCCTTCAAGTTATAACTTGGATAGTAATCTCCAAATCTTTCAGAAGTGGCACTAAACACCATAACCCTAACCAGGGCCAGATTATCATATTGGCTAATATAGGCTGCAGCCTAGGTCCCCTCAAGCTTTTGCTGTTCTAGTTTATTTAAAGAATTTGCAATAAATTTACTTCAAGCTCTGCAACTGTCGCTAAAATATATCATGAGTAAAACATATGCAAGACGGGTGGGCGAGTTAGAGGGTGGCTCCATCAGAAATGTAAAGAACTATTGCTTCTGTAATAAAAACAGTTTGTTCATCTATTTCTGAATGAGGTTTTGCACTTTTTTTTAATAAAAAAAAGAGCAAACAAAAAGCAATACCAACATATATGTTTTTTCTACTAATTTCATGATTTAAAACATGCTGATTAAACCTGACTTTACAATTAAAATCATAAAAACTGTAGAAATGCAGAAAAATTTATCTTTTATTTTCTTGCACAATCTTAACACTCAACTGGAGTCTAAATGTGTTATATAATAAAATAATTATAATGGTTCTATTCTCTTGTGTGTAGTCTGATTAAATAATATTATTAAAGAGTGAAAATAGAAATTTAATTTTATTTATTAGGATAAGACGTGACACACGGTTGTTGGAAATGAGTTGATGCATAATTTGTAAGTGGGGAAATTTTTTTCTTCTTTTAAAATTGGCTAAAATTTGGAGTAAGATACCTTATGGTTATATAGATCTTGAAAAAATCCAGAAAAATTATTCATTTGTTTATGAAGAAAAAAAGAATTTGAGTAGGTCATCTTTTTTCCTGGTCAAACAAACAATTTATTAATTATGGCCCTATTTTCAAATTTATCACACTACAGACAATGAACAACAGTATTCGCACGCTTCCAATTTTCCCTATGTATTTCATATAAAACTACAATTTTTCAGAAGCTTATCCTGAAGTCAATTCACACCCGATTTCGATAATTTTTATATCAATAAAAACAGAATTTGATGTAGTTTTACTGTATAATTTCAAAATAATTTTCTATGATAAACATTTTGAGAATATACAAACTAAACACACAACTGAATTAATTTCTTTCGAAATATAATGCTTTGATAGGATCTTTGTAGACAAATTATTTAAGTCTGTGTTTAAATCATGGCGATTTGAAAAACATGCTTCAAAAAGTTATTTCAAAATTACTATTATAGTATAAACTACATATCTTTCTGCTTTCCTTGATAAAATAATGATTAAAATCGGACGTGAATTGATTTCAAGATAATATTTTGAAAAACTGTAGTTTTATATGAAATATATAGGGTAAATTGGAAGCGTGCGAATATTTTTGTCCATTGTCTGTAACTGTACTGTATTCAACTGGGACATCCAATATATGTACCAGTAGATCTGATAGGAAACAATTGGTAAAGCAACATTCATGATGGTAATTTTTTGTTTTAAATAATGGCACTGCAGTTCCACCATAGATGATCGCTAGTGTTGGCAATCTGTAATCAAAATGTACCAAATGTATCATTTAAATCTATCGATTGACAACCGGTAATCAGTTAAAAAAATACTTGGAATACTATTTTTAAAATTCCCGTTAATTAAAGTTGCTTTGTACCTGTAATTCTAATTAAAAGATAACTTTGTGTATTTTGTATTTTGTTGTTAAATTCCAGTCTTACATGAAATCTGGTTCATTGTAGTATGTTTGTTTCCAATTGTGACATTTTGCATGTACACTATAATTACTGTTTGTTAACAAAACAAGAAATGTGCCATTATCATAAATCAGCATTATCTTGGAACAATCTAAAATTATTTCAATATCTCAAGTTCATATTGGTACACAAAACTCAACTCATTTATTTACCTTCAAGTAAATTGAAACTGCATGAATCCACTGTTTTTTGTTACTTCATTAAACTGTCAGATTGATTGATTGATTGTTGCTTAAGGTCACATTAAGCAGTATTTCAGCCATATTCATGACAAGAACAGGTTTACACTGACACACATTATATCAATCAGGTAAAAAGGTTGTACTGGCAGTACTGGATGGGTTAGGTTTATGATGTTTAATGCCACTTTCAACAATATTTCTGTTATATTGTGGCAGTCAGTTTTATTGAAGTAAGAAATCACCCATCTGTCGCAAGTCACTGACAAATTTTATCATGCATTGTTGTATCAATTTCACCTCACCATGAGGGGGATTCGAACTCACAACTTTAGTGGTGATAAGCACTGATTGCACAGGTAGTTGAAAATCCAACTACCTTATGATCATGACCACAACAGCCCCCTCTCACCTAGAGACTAGAGTGGACGAGTTGCAATTATCTCTGAATAAAATTGATAAACATAGACTTGATTTGGCCATTGGATTTCCTTTAGAATAAGCCATGATGTCAGGGCTTTCAATATTTTTTTCAAGTCTACCAGTACTTCACTATTTACAGGCACTGAGTCAGAACTTTTTATTATAATTTGAACAATTTTCATGAATATCTTATACAACACTCTTTAAAATCAGGAGGTACCAATTTGCAAAGACCATTTTAGGCAGGTAAAAGTACCTGGTACCACCCTTTATTGAAAGGCCATGATGAAAAGAATTCAGTTAAGATATTTTTGAAGTGTCAAACTAAACCAGGACGTATATTACAGTACAAACATCTTTTAAGTCTTGCAGTACATAAATAAAAATACAAGAATGACAAATGAAGAGATCAGGTGTCCTGTCAACAAGACGCCAGACTCATTTTTTTTCTCTAATTGATTTCTGGTGGCAATCATTTCTTTGATGATTATATAATAACTTGGGGGTAATGATCAAAGATTTCCATGGGAATTTTCCCACCTTCTTGAAAAAAAATTTGGTGAAAAGATAATTGGTTTTATGATATTAATGAAACAAACAAGGAAATTCTGTTACATAATTCAATAAAAGCTAAAAGCTCGTTTTTCCCCCGTTTCTAAGCCTCGCCACATCAATTCTATATTTACCGTCAATACACCAATATTGTATATGTATTGAATTTGGTTACATAAGTTATTATATGTCATAGATACAATGTATGTTGTGTGTGTTTGATACAAATTACTGTGCACATGTGTCATCAACATTATGCCACATGTTACTGAAATTAAATAATTATAATTGTTGGCATCAACCGTTAACATTGCTGTCTACTTGTTCTGATCATGCCTAAAAGATTTTATATGTGGATATGCAAAATATAAAGAAATTTATGCTATTTATCATCTCCCATGTTCACTGAACTACATGCAGCTGCTCATCAACTGAACCTGAATTGCTAACCTACTTTACATTATACATGTACTTACAAATATATCTATTTATTCAAGAGGATCAGTCAACTAGAATTAAATTTATCACATGTATGGAAATCACTGCATTTACAGACGGACATTGACAATTAGGATGTCAGTATCATAACTTAATACAACTATGGTCCTCATGATGAGCACCAGTCCTCCATTCCAACACCGTTAAAACTTTGTTCGAACCAGTAAATTTTTCAGTTTTTATTTAGAACTACATAAAAATATATTCAAGAATTTGATTCGGACCAGTAAATTCAAATTTTCATTTCGAGGACAGCAACTACAAAAAAATTGTGGACGAAAAAAATCAAAAGATTCAACAAAGACCTACTTTTAATTAATTAAAGGGAAACTTCACGATTTTTTACATGTTAGCTAAATATATTCCTGATGATATAAAATACATATTCACAAAGTTTTATCGACATATTTCCACAAATAACGAAGCAAATCGCAAATTTCTAATTTTAATTTCTAATTTTTCCATCGGGCTGTGACGTCTTAGCCTGATAATGCATTGTGGGATTGAAATTTAAAGTCTGGGTCGCTGAAGTTAAATTTGCTTCATTTAAAGCACTCAGAGGACTGTAATTTAAATCTAATAACCGTTTGAAAATTAAATACTGAAGTGAACAGATACGTACGTACCTTTTTGACAAACAACTATTTTAAATGAACAAAATGTTTCATTTCCTTTATATTTACAACGGAAAAAGTGTTTTACAACAGTCACCTATATTCACTATATGTAGGATCCCTTATACAATTATGTTCATTTTGTTTTACTGCTAATGTGCTGAAAAAAATAATAGATAATTTTGACAACGCGTAACTTGTGTATTGATCGGATTAATAAAATGGGAATTTGAATACACACTATTTGCTTTCCAAGACGAGTTGGTAGATCGTTTATTATTTATTAAAGATAAAATATTTTTAAAACATTAGAATAAATATAATGTTGAAATAACAGGAACAATTATAACTGTAATTATGTTTTAGATGATATGAAAGTATACAACATCCTTGAAATTATAAGTTTTCATTATTAGAGGCGCCAAAGTGGCCTAACTATATATAGCTGTCTCATCATAATTAATATGTATTCACAATTTTAACGATCGATGTTCATAAAAGATGTTTTAATTTTAATTAAAGAACTAAAAATTAAAGGTTAGGAGATCGGGTGGCAACTGAGTTTACAAAGTTAGTGCTTAAAGAAAAGAAAAACTCTTTGCTCAGTGACCTCCAGAAGGCACAAAACCTATATGATTTTTTTTCAGCTCGGAACTCCGTAACCAAACTTGACCTATAATTTTGATATCCACTGATATTCATTCAGACAAAGTTCGGAAGAGATCATGATCATGAGCGGTATGAACAGATGAAGAGCAGTCAAAATATACAGAGATTAGGCCACACCAAATTTACTTCTTGTTCTTTGGATTTTGTGCTAAAAACGTTGAAGCGAGCAAGTGATTTAAAAATGTTAATTTCTTTTCCTTTTTTTTGCTTGTTTGTCATTTTTGATGAGCGAAACGTAAAATATTATGCGGAAAATATATTTCTTATATTTTTCATGTATTTTCAGAGGCGAGAGACCATATTTTAATTTTAAATATTTTATTCTTCAATAAATTAAGGCAAATAATTCCTGAAATAAGAAGTGAAAGGCGGGATTTACTTATTTTTATTTTCATTCTGAAAACGACAGGTACATTCACACTGGTTCACTCAGCAGGGTACCTAATATTGCGTAATGAGTTTAGGTCCACGCAGGAAGTCGCCAGGCAGAATATACAAGTGTCATTTTACATCCGGTCGACGGGACTCTGACCGAATGCTTGAATACATGTGTCACAATCTTTGGTAATAATCACAAACGCAATACACATTTTGTGACCCGTTAACGCTACCCGTGACTAGAATAGGAGATGCAATACACATTTTAAAGGTTCTAATAGGTGATCAAAATACACGACCCTGATCAAGTATATATTAGGAATGGGTGCATATTAATGCACACTGGCGGATCAAGGGGGTGTTCGACAATTTAGTAAAATTCGTGTATAAATTGGGTAAAAATTGGCCTGGGACCCCGTTTTCGAAACTGCTGGATCTGCGCCTGATGCAGCAATGATTCTGGGGCTATTTTCACAAAAAAATCTTAAGATTAACATTGATCGTAAGTTATATTGAATTGTTCATTTTTATCTTGATTTTTTTTGTGCCTCATCAGAATGATATAGCAACAACCAAAATTATGAAGTAAAGCAGGGTGAACAGGGCAGGGTAGGAAAATGCTTCTTGCAAACCCCAAAAAGCAAAATAGACAAAAACCATTTGTATGCAATTTTTTCTTATAAAAACAACAACCATATTTTTTATGACTATTCTGAGATTAATCAGAAGGGTCCGCCAGTTCGAAAGACGTGATTAAAATAAACAAAAAATGTTTTCTTTACGCAGAGACATATTATATGTTATGCTTTGTTCAAATCAGAAATAATCGCTATGATAACAGATTAATCTAATACTGTTGGCAAATACGAATATTGTATTTCCATAAACAAATTATTATATTACGTAAGAGATGTACCCTGAAGTTTTGTATAATAAACTTAAGTATTTAATAATACTCATCGTCTGTAATTGTCAAATGAAAACTATTACAAATTATATGTTTACATAATCCTCTCCAATTTTATGGCTTCCTACCTTCAGTGTAGCTTTATTGTAGTGCATGAACGATTGACTACAAAGTGCGATCTTATAAATAATATCATTAAAACAATTTTGCCCCGTAGTATAGGCCTATTTTTATTTTTTTGCGAATTCATGGTATTGTTCCGATGTTCGTTCTTTTTTTTCACATAATTTCGTAGTTCTTCAATTTTTGGAAAAAATCTTTTGTAAATGTGTCTAATTAAAGACGAACCGTTTTCCCTGATTCGTTTGTTTTGCCATAAGTATATAGAAACAAAATGTAAATCTACAAAAAGTGATTGTGTAATAAATTCATATATTTAGAATAATAAGAAAAATAAAAAGAATTAAACCCGACAAGCCATATCGACACTGAACAGGGGTTTCAAAGTTTTTTTTATAATAGGAGGTACTTCTTAAATTTTAGGAGGTACCTAAAAAATTAGGCCGAGGGCCGTAAGGGGTCCAGGGGGTGGAAGCTTCTGAAATCTAGCATTTTGTGGACCAAAAAATGTACTTCAGAGACTGCAAAACATTAAGTGTTTTTGAAAGAAAAATCCCATTAACTTTAGAGTTCAGATTTCACCAAGAGTGAAGACCATGCATAATGCCTGGATTTTTTTTCCCCAATTTCTTTATTGAATATTTCAGTTTACAGACTTCAGCCAAGATTATTCATAGATAGTTCGCCATATCTTTAAAAAAAACAAAATGACCATAAAGAGCTACAGTTCCGCAGCTAGGGTTGACCAAGCCATTGTTATCAAAGCTTAAACTTCTCAAAATTCTTTTGTTGGCTTTGTCCTTTTCTTTTTCACAATACCTTGGCTAGTGTGTTTTTTTTACTTTATTACAGTAATTAAACTCATCAAAGACCATTGGCACGGATCAAGACATAATTTGCAATCATCAATCTTTAATAAAATTTAAAATTTTAATAGATCAATACAAATATAATTAAACAAAAACAATATATATTGTTACTTTCACGACTTATGTGCAAAAAAAATGTTCGAACAAAAACGATTGGTGGGAAGACATTTATTAACATTTGAATCACAAAAGTTAAATTATTTTGGAAAAAAAAGTGGGGCCGGCGTTTTGACATTACAATGTAATTCGTATTTGAGCCATGTCCGGTCCTTTTTCAAGATTTCTAGTAATTTCCTATCCCTTATCTCCTCGTACCCCCTTTTAAAAATGTTTTTCAGCACACTTTCATTTCTGTGAACGACAGCGGTAGGGCCCCGTCAAAATATATAAATAAATCAGCCATAGGTTTTTATTTTTCTATACCGGAAGTTAAACAATATGGACGGAGTTAAGCAACAAGACAGTACGCCCCAGAATGATTCGACCCTGGGTTTTAAATGGATAAAAAGAATCACACAAAATATTGTGTAGTCATATATTCATAATACATAATGATCATACTTATATTACTGAAGATTACGCTAAATTGTGTTTGAACATAATTTGTAATCGGTCATTTTTTATTTTGAAATGATGTCAGCTTTGTTCCGGTCCGAGTTTTACACAAGGATGAAAAAGATATTGGGGCGAAAACATATCTATTTACCGCATGCGCAAACTGCTATTTACGATTCCAAGGTAAATTTATTTTTAAAACAGGGAATATCCCATCAACTTGGTCGTGACGCAGTTGTTCGATTTGAATGCGAGAATTCAGCAATTGACGTGATCATTATGAAAAATATTCCACAAGCCTATCGTACTTGTGGTTTTGACCACCGCTAATTTGGGGGGGGGGGTTCAGTAATTTCTGCCGGTACTATACACGATCTCAGACGGGTAAAAGTACCGGGTACCGGCCCACTTTGAAACCCCTGACTGAATGAGGACCCCGGTTTGTCACGTTTGTTTTGGGGCGTGATGGTATTTAGACATCACGTGATAATTGGTATCGAGATGCTATCAAAATGGTGACATCCATCTATCGTTGACCGAATTTTAAAATTGATTTCATTCCCTTATCCAACATAATAAAACGCTAATATATATATATAAATATCCATATTTATACATCAGGAAAAAAATATAAAAAATTTATTTTTTTGCGAAGTTTCCCTTTAATTAACTTGACTGATTCTCATTAAATTTACCTTGTACACTAATGATGTACATGTACTTAAAAATATACTATTTATTCAAGAGGATCGGTCAACTACCGGTAGAATTAAATTTATCACATGTATGGAAATCACTGCATTTACAGACGGACATTGACAACTGGGATGTCAGTATCATAACTTAATACACCTACGGTCCTCATGAAAAATTCAAATTTTCTTTTCGAGGACTGCAACTACAAAAAAATTGTGAAGGAAAAAAAATAAAAAGATTCAACAAAGACCTACTTTTAATTAATTAATTAACTTGACTGATTCTCATTAAATTTACCTTGTTCACTAATGATATCTGAATCATTTACAGAACTCCATCTTGTAAAGCATGCCTGGAAATCACTATGACAACGAACTGTTGCCGATTTGATTAAGGGTAATTCCCACTCATCATGACTCGATATACACGTTCTGGCATGACAGTTATCTGAAATAAAAAAGATCATGGGAAATTCAATTAATTTTTTCTTAAATAACTATGAGCCTGTATAACTCACTTGGTATAAGATTTATTGATCTATAGCCTATCATATACGCCCACAGGGTTTGTTTATAAAATTCAATCTTCCTTCTGCCCGTTCATGGCGAGGTGTACTCCATACAACATTATGTGATAAAGTTTGCCAGTGACTTGCGACAGGTCAGTGGTTTTCTCTGGGTACTCTGGTTTCCTCCATCAATAAAGCTGACAGGCATGATATAACTGAAATACTTTTGAAAGTGGTGTTAAACATCATAAATCAACCAGCCAACCAAAATAAGCAGATTCAAATGTGACAAGTTAACAGACGATGGATGCCAAATGATGACAAAAGCTCACATGGCCTTTGACCAGGTGAGCTAACAACACATCAACTTCATGATGTGCAAGCAAGATTTGATCAGTTTCGCAATGATGTATATGGTACAGGTAAGTCAACACACTTTATATATGCAATAACAATGTGTCCAGCTGTCTCTGTCATAAAAAAACCCAACTTTATTATAAATGACTGACAACATAAATGTGGACATTTCTACAGGAACAGCAGGCACAGAGTCAATGAATACTTGTAGTTAACTGACTCCTTACTACCAGTCAAGGAGATATAAGTATAGAATCTGCTGATCGTAGACAACCGATCTCAAGGATAAAATATTGTGATAAGGCTAAGAAAAACAAGATATGATTATAATCTAACGATTATGAAGTCTCCCAAACCGGCCACTGACACTATCTACCCACATATCAAATTTTGATGATATCGGACAATGTTGAATTTTTACCCTCCATTTTTATGCCGTGTTTTGGCAGCCATTTTGAAAATGGCAGACATCTTGAAAATTTTGAAAACGCAGAATTGCCTCCTCTAATGGTGACCTATCACTATGTCAAATTTTATGTCTCTATCATTATCCAGTTAGAAGTTATCAACATTAATGTACAAAATTTCAAGTTTCCCATAGGATTCTATAGTAACCCCCACCCTCTTTGAACCCCCAAAAATATGGCTTTGACCCACTTTACCACAAATCTGAAAACTTTAGGATCAACTAGAAACATATATCTATAACTCCACCAAGTTTCATGAAATTCTGTCCTGTAGTTCCTGAGGTCTGCCATGGACAAATTCATGGTGCACAGAAAGAAAGAAGAAGAATAAGAATAAGAATAAGAATAATAAGAAACGGAGCAAAAACAATAAGTCTCCAAACGTTGTTTGGGAGACTTAAAAATACCTGTGTTTCCCCTAACATGCTCTAAAATATTAGGGTTGGTAGGTAGGAAAAAGATTTTAATTTTTGAAATATTTTAGCCGGTTTCTACAGGGGACACATTCTGACTTTAATAGTGCTTGTTCAAAAATGGCAAAAAAAACCTTAAGGGTAGGCATACAAAATTAGGGTTGGTTAGGTTAGCAGAAACACATGAACATTTTTTTTTTGCCTAACCGACTTCTTGTACCAGCTATGAAGATATAAGTATAGAATCTGCTGATCGTGGACAACCACTCTCAAGGATACAATATCGGTGATAATTGATATTTCTTATAGATTTAATACATCAATTAGTCATAAACATCCAAGGACTTTAAAGGTCTTTGTAACAGATGTTAAAGAGATCATCAAATTACTGGTATTAAATTAGTACATAAATTTATATTAATAACTTAATCTGATTAAAGACGTCACATGTCTCGCTTTCTCAGGGAGCCATTGTGGTCGTGATCGTATGGTAGTTGGATTTACAACTACCTGTTCAATCGGAGGCTATCACCATTAAAGGTGTAAGTCAGAATGGTGAGGTGTACTCGATACAACATCATGTGATCAATTTTGTCAGTGACTTGGCACAGGTCGGTGGTTTTCTCCGTTTTCCTCCACCAATAAAACTGACTGCCACGATATAACTGAAATAGTGTTGAAACACCATAAACCAAACCATCTCTCGCTTTCTCCTTTTTACTGATATGTCGTGGCATGAAGAAACCCCTTTACCTGTCACATGTGAGTTACCTATCTGTGCCACAGATGACCACGTACTGATAATGGTGATATGTCGTGGCGTGGGAGATCTGAAGAATGAAGAAACCCCTTTACCTGTCACATGTGAGTTACCTATCTGTGCCACAGATGACCACGTACTGATATGTCGTGGCGTGGGAGATCTGAAGAATGAAGAAACCCCTTTACATTGTACCTGTCACATGTGAGTTACCTATCTGTGCCATAGATGACCACGTACTGATATGTCGTGGCGTGGGAGATCTGAAGAATGAAGAAACCACTTTACCCGTCACATGTGAGTTACCTATCTGTGCCACAGATGACCACGTACTGATATGTCGTGGCGTGGGAGATCTGAAGAATAAAGAAACCCCTTTACCTGTCACATGTGAGTTACCTATCTGTGCCACAGATGACCATGTATATGTTCTGTTTCTCATAGTCACAATCCTATTATTATACTTTCCTCTTTCAAGACAGACTTATTACCAGATTCTTAACAATTGTAACACAATGGATACAACATACTAATGCAGCAGGAACTGCATACCCTTCTAGAGCACTTAAGTTCACTCCTGGTTACAGTTGGATTAATGTTGCTCGATCTTTAGCTTTCTGTGTATTGTTTTTTTTTGTTCATTGCCATTGGCATTGCATTGTCAGTCTTTCTTCAATTCATGGTTTTCTACTGCCTCTTTGGTATCTGCATATTTTTCTGATCACCTTTGCCATCCAATGAAAATGGTGCTTGAGAGATTAGAAGTGGTTTTTTTTAATATAATACTAAACTGCTTTATTTGCTATGAACAATTCAATTGATAGAAAAGGGTCATACTTGCATCATCAAATACTCTTGACATACAAAATATACAATGAAGGATCACTCCCACGAGACAGGTAATGAGGTTTCTTTAGATCTTCACCTCCGGCTCCGGGTGATATTGATGAGTATGGGAACAAGTGAGAAATGTGATTTTAATCAAATTTAATTGGTTAACAGTAAAAAATATAAATATTCAAAAATGTACAAAACTTTGCATAAAACTTATTACTATAATTACATGACTTAAAAGCTACCAGTGAATGTCCTGGCACTACATATTTTTTTAATAACTTCCTTTTCATAGTTCATGGCAGTCATCTGATAATACCATGTGCAATTTGTCTGTCACACATTGAACAGAAATAGAGGAATGAGCTGAATTAAAAGTCATTACCACTGACGGAATAACTAAATGTTGTTAATTTATATATATACAAAACAAAATGTATTATTATATGAGAACTACATAGTAGTTCATTGTCATCATGATAATTTCCATGCAATTTGCATGGCACACAAACAAAAAAATATCTGAATGAGCTAAATTAAAGGTCATTAGCACCGAGTATTAATATTTATATAACACATACATGTACAATGTAAGGTCATTATAAACTTTAAAGCCTGATTTATTAATTTGTCAATATTCAACCAGACGGTCTAACTAACTGTCTAGTAGGCTTGCACTTTTAAACCAATGTCAGATTAGCCTAGTTTTTTGTACACTCAGTACACAGTAGCTTATTAAAACTTGGAAGTGTCATGAGATCAAAGTCTAATGGACCTAGCTAGTCCAGAGATCCTGAAAAGTGTCGGTTTTGTTGGATTGGCCGACAAAAATATGCTAAGTCCGACAAAAATAGACTCTTTGTCAGTCAGCCGGACCGGTAAAGCATTTCCGTAAAAAGTAATGGCCGGATGGCCGATAACTTTCTCCCTGAACGCTAAACCTGGGGTAAAACGGAAGCAAGAAAATGTTGCCACCAAGGCAGACAAAAGAAAATATGATCGTTGTTTTCAGCAGCATTGGCTTGAAAAAATTCCATGGTTGCAACACGACGAGAGAGGTATGAGGTGCACAATTTTTTGCAACTTTTACGATAATTCCAAACAACAACAGGGGTCTATAACGAAGAATTTGTTCTTAGCAGAGACTGAGGTTACAGTTGTTGATGAGAATGAGGCTGAGGGAAGTGATAAAGAGAATGAGCAGGAAGAACAGACAGAACCAGTGAATGTTGTAGAGCAAACAGATGAGGAAGATAATGAAAGTGAAAGAGAAAGTGATACGAGTACTCAGAGTAGCTCTGAGTGTGAGATGAGTGAAGAGGAAACCTTTAGAAACATCAACAGAATAATAGAGTATGAGATAGAATATGTGACAGTGTAGTTAAATGAGTTTTGTTATCATTAATGAACTGTTCATTGTCTAGATTCAATTAATAAAAATGATTTATATTAATAAAAATAGTAAAAAATATTTGTTCGGACTGACAAAACTGCCTCTTGTCAGTCCGAATGTCTGGCAAGATCAAAATCTTTTAAAGAACTCTGAGCTACACAAATTATTTTAGTTCAAATATGTGTATACAAAACATACAATGTATTTTAGTGGTGATAGGCACTGATAGCACAGGTACTGTACATGTAGTTGTAAATCCAACTATATGTACCATATGATTAAGTGGGAAACAATTCACCGCATGTACCGAAATCACGATTATTTTGGGGACGGTTCGGTTCACGATACGTGGAGGCCGTTTACGATACAAACGATATGATGCTCTTTTTTTTTTTTAATTTAGTGTTGAACTTCCGTTTTCTTCTTTTGGTGATCATTTAATTAATATTTTGAGAAAAGTGAATCGATTAATTTACGCTTTTAAAATTAATTAATCAAATATCAAATATTTATAATTTCCGCTAGTACGTAAGCGACCTCATATAAAAAAAAAAACATGCCAGCGCCCATGTCGACCATCATGGACTTCAGGGAATAGTTACAGTTTTCTATAAAACGTATCGTAATACATATCAAATATCGCAATACGTATCGCTTGTGGAAAAAGTGTATCGTTACACCCCTACATATGATCATGATTCATCTCATTAACAAATTTCATGCATCTTACCTAATAAAATTCTGTAAATGAATTTTGAACACTGAAGAATCAACAATACATGTCACTAATAGTAATTCATTGAAAATCACATTAGTCTGAGGCCAAAAAAAATATATATGTGTGTTTACGATCACCTGACCAACCCTATTTTTCAGCCGCCGACCCTAACCTTTTTCATCGGCAATTATTCTACCCTAATTTTTGTTAGCGACCCTATCAATTTTTACACAGAATTCGGATAACCATTTTTGTTGTTTAATCAGTAGCAATGTTTTATTTATTCAACTGCTAGCTTTTTGTCGAAATTGAGAGCAAAGAAGGTAGAAAAACTGTGTAACTCGTCATAAAACAGCTTCAACAAATGACGGCTTACCGGAAATTTCGAAAATGAAATACCGGAATCGGATTCTGGAACCGGGAACGACTATTTCCGGTTTTGCCGATAGTATATATGTAAAAAAAAGATTTTTTTGACATGTGACAGTAAACACACATATTTTTTTTTTGGCCTGATCACTATGATAAAACTAAAATATTGTTGAAAATGGCGATGAACACCATAAACCAATCAACCAACCATTTCGTCTGAACTTCAATCAATTTAAAACCTTTTTGCTCATCCCTATTTTACTTCATACATTTGTAAAGCTTAAGGTGTGCTTTTAAACAACGAGATTTAACATGTCAAAAAAAAAACAACCAGAAAATGTCCCTAAAAATCTGCAAAATTTAACATATTAGCTCTAAGTTTATTAGCCCAAAAAAAAAAATTATGTGTGTTTACTGTCATATGTCAAAAAAAATCTAGGGTCGGTCGTTCAGGATTTTTTTTTATTATTATTATCGGCAAAACCGGAAATAGGCATTCCCGGTTCCGGAATCCGATATTTCATTTTAAAAATTTTCAGCAAGCCGTCATTTATTGAAGTTTTTTTTACCTTCTTTGCTCTCAATTTTGACAAAAAGCTAGTAGTTGAATAAATAAAACATTGCTGCTGGTTAAACAACAAAAATGGTTATCCGAATTCTGTGTAAAAATTCATAGGGTCGCTAGCAAAAATTAGGGTCGGTCGGGTGACCGTAAACACATATATTTTTTTTTTGGCCTTACCATAATAATCAGGGAGTGGAAATTTCAAAATGTTACATGTTAGCCATACAAATCAGGGTTCACGAAATCCCGTGTGTGTTTGGTGGTCCTAGTGAAAAAAATGTTATTCCTTATTAATCTTCTATAACAAAATACCAATTTTGTGTCAAGTTATTATCATAATTTGCCAAAATTTCGCTGACAGGACTGACAAATTTCGTGAAATCTGACAAATGAGCTGCTTGTCTCAAACTTTACTCTTTTAGAATAATGTACATTTTGTATGTCAGGGATTCAAAAAATATAATTACAATTTTTCACCATCTAAAAACATTAGGATAGTCTCTCATTTACATTCATATCTCTTCTTACTAATATTTTTTTAATTAGATGAAAACATTTTATTGCATGTATTGCATCTAACTGGAATTTCCAAAGAATTTTTTTTATTTTCCCTCTCCAGTCAAGATGGCTATATATTATACAAACTCAAACTATTTTAGTATTTAATTTATTTAATATCACTGAATAAAATAAACCCAATGTTAAGTCATGAAAGTCTAGACAAAGGTATCAATACCTTTTCATCCTAGTTTATGTATATTTTTTTCCTGCTAGACAAGTCTACTAAGGTTAACATGCTAAATATAGTAATGAAAAAAAATCTGGTGATCAAGAAATAATCCATAAGCCATAAGGTACCATTAAACAGACTAATGCAAACACAATGTTGATATTTCTCCTTACACACAGACTAATCTATTTCAATAAGAAACATTGCATTGTGCGTGTGTGTCTCACTGTCTGGACCGATGATCATGATCATGGTCAGAAAAAAATTGTTAAATCAAATCTATGGTTTATGTAAAATATGAAGTTGTTCCGAACTGCCGTCTAGACAGGCGACAATCTGTGTGACCTTTCTAAATGTTTACCTGTCTGCCAATAAACCAATACACAAATATTGGGTTAATTTTAAACATATCGCCATTGCTATTTCAATTCAAATATAAATAAAACAATGAAACATGTACATGTGTAAAGGTATCATGATAAAAATAGAACATAATTTGGCACTAAACAGATGCAAAAAAACTTGTTGCCAGTTCACAAGCAGACGGTGTAGTGTAGTGCATTCCAGGCATTTCTCCCATTAAAACAATAACCTGATCGTTCAAAAAGTTAACTAAATTAAACTTCTATCATTATAACAACTTACCATACAGTGAAATAAGTGTAATCACACACAATACATAATAAACTATCATTTTGGAAATTCATCTCGCCTCATCTTCTGTGTGGTGGTGAAAAGTTCGTAATGTCTCGTCTGGGTCACAAAGACGCTTGCACCTGAATTTTGATATTCTACGAGATAGCCTAACATCTATATATAACGAATAGTTTGTTGTCAATAATTAATTGAACCAACCACGTAGAAAACTTTTAAGTCCGCGGCTACTCTCCTGAAAGTATCATGTCGACATTACGAGAAACGCGTGTATTATACAAATCAAGTCTAAAATTGGACGATTCCATATTATTGGCTTCGTTTACTTTCATGAAGGATGTAAATTAGTTTATTCCATTTTAATGTGGTAAATTAATTTAGTATACAATGTACCGGTAGATTGGTTAAACGGTCGCGAAATATGTGATTTTTATATTAATGTACACTATTTTACTACAAATTTATCTGCATCGAACACGGAAAATTATCAATGCTGCACCGTGATCGATTTAGATTTGGATTTGCATATAGTTGTCCCCCTTTGACCATAATTTTTAGCAGACGAAATTCGATGACCGGGGAAAAACATGAGAAAAGTCCTTTTGTGTATCAAAAATTACATTTTATTTTAGGGGTTTGACCTGTTTTACTAAATATTATTTGTCAAAGGTTTTGATATTTAAATTATGTGTGATGAGGATATAAACAACAAAACAGAATTGTTCAGTATAATTTTTTTAATTTGTAACCAAACCACTAAAAGTTAAGTAGTAAAAGTTACACAAACCTTTTATTCCTCTTCCTTTTTGAAAAAAAAATGAAATGACTATAGATAAGATAAGATAAGATTTTATTGATTTAAAATCCAAAGGTTGGATTGTCATCAAACAACAAACAATATACATTCAACTACAGCATGCAGGCATACACAAAATGACAAATATGAACATTCAGATTATTTACAATGAAAAATATATAACATAATATTTAATATAATATTTCGACTGAGGAGGTTTGATACAGAGAGAATACCAGAAATATTATAGTTTTTCTCGCTCTTAAACAAATTACATTAATGAATTTCTGTATTTATACATTTCACTTATGCCTTTAATACAGCACATGTTTATGTCATAATCATTACTTCGAAATATAAAAAAGAATTTGTCTAAATCTGAAAAATTTGAAAATAAAGGTACAATATCAGTTAATTTCTGAAAGAATTTATCACGTATATCTTTAAGCTTATCACATATCATACTGAAATGGAATTCATCTTCTACTTCAGATCTGCATAAGGGACAAATTCTATTTGCTAAGTTTTTCTTTCTATGTCTGCCTTTTTCAATCATGAGAGTACTATTACTTATTCTTATTCTGATAAAGTTTGAAACATCTGATCTAACTATGTCTAATTTGAGAAAATTTTCAATTTCATATTTCTCTTTCAATTTACGATACGTTCTCAATTTATTTCCCTTTTCTTCTGAACCATCCAAAGATAATTTATCTTTCCAGAATTTGATATAATCCTCTTTCAATTCAGAAAAAGTTAATCGATTTTTAGAGAAAGTATTTTGATTCTCCCAAACATGGCCGAATCTTATTTTATCAAACAACAATTTGATTTTTGAACTATACCATCCAGAACTATTTATAATAGTATCATAAACCTTTCTGATCAGACTTGTACCCTTTGAATTAACAACATGATGCCAAAAACCTACCGAAAGTTTAATAGCATCCACTGAACAAGGGTTCATACCTAATTCACCTAAAACTGCCAAATTGGATGCTGTTTTATTTACCCCTAAAATATATTTTGCAAATTTTACTTGCACCAGTACTGGTTGAAATTAAAAATGTCTCGACTCAACATTTGTATTATCTTTCAACAATGTCTCCAGACACAAAACTTCACTACAGTAAAGTAATATATGCTACTGAGAAATAACTGAATATATACAGAGTAAATTGTTATTGTTAACTTACAAATAACATGGATAAAGTTTAATATTAATGCCACTTTGTGACAAAGTTTGTCCTTGAACAACACCAGTTTTGGTGGACGAGACAGAAACTTTTGTACACAGAAAAAACCATTAACTATTAAAGGAAAAACAAAAAATACCACACTGTTGAATCAGTTCCAAAACCAAAAAAAAGGAAATAGAAAAATCGTAGAGAGAGGCAAACATATACATGACCTCTGCCTAGAATTATTTTAGGGGTCCCAACAGTTTTAGAATTTACTTTAGGGTACCAACCTATAAACAGTAACCCTAACCTTAACACTAACCTTAACCTAACACCTAAGACCATTCTTTTTTTTAAAGTTATGTTGGGACCCCTAAAGTAAATGAAAGCCATGACCTCTCACTTTCCTGCCATGGTACAGTTACTTCAGATAGCAAACATTTTATCACACTGCATTGAATATACCTTATTATATAACTTAAAAACTTTTTCTGTGATACCCAGGCACTAATCGTACAGCATAAATAAAATCCAACTACTAGACCTTCATGACCATATATGTTGTGTTTTAAAATCTTTTTCATGTCCATAAAGGGCCGGGTGGCTCAATGAGTTGGATAGTTGGATTACCTAACAACTCATACAAGCCTATCACCAATATGGCGTGGATTCGCGCCCGGCAAAAAAAAGGGTGCACTTGACTCGCAGCCGCAAGTGATAAAGTTTACCAGTTGCTTGCCCATGGTCGGTGGTTCTCTCCTGGTATTCCGGCTTCTTCCACCACTAAAACTGGTCGCCATGATATAGCTGAAATATTGTTGAAAGTGACAATAAACACAATAAATCAAATCAATCAAATCATTTCCATGATATACCTGGTAGTCCTTTTGGTCCTGTGTTGTTTTTTCATTGTACAGTCAACCTTGTTCAAAGTGAGGTGTACTTGATACAACATTATGTGATAAAGTTTGTCAGTGATTTGTGACAGCTCAGTGGCATTCTCCTGGTACTCCAGTTTCCTCCATCAATAAAACTGACTGCCACAATATAGCTGAAATATTGTTGAAAGTGGCGTTAAGCACCATAAACCCACCCTCATTGTACAGTCTGAAATAGTTTTACCAGGATCTGGTACCCATTTTGTTCTAGACTCATCATATACATGGAATCATGAAGAAACCAATTTTTTATATATAATTTAGGACCACAATATAAACTTAACCTATGGTCTACCAGTAGATTTAGTAATTTGAATATTTTCCCTTTGGATCTTATTGAGTGATGTTGTCAGTATCAACAAATTGAAAATTATCACTCAGTGTGATATCAAACATATTATCACCTTATGGTAAAACAATAACATTAATTTTAAATGTCTAGACATATAATATCGCTAGTATCACAGTGAGTCTTAGCCAAGTCTGTCTATCTGTCTCGACCTTCAAAACTGTTGTTATTCTACATATATCACATTGTTTTTTAATGAACCTGTTTATCATTTCAGTGTTATGGCAGAACATAATTATATATGTGGCGTCACATGATAATTCCAGTTGTAAAAATGGGCATCATCATCATACTGGAAACAACTCATCCCCCCATAGACTGAATGAGGTCGGTTGATATTTAAAGAACAGACTAATTGTCATTGTAATATTACCTGCAATGGCTGCATAAGTATTTATCCATTCCTTTAGGCCTTTACAAATTCAAAGTCTTGTGGATGAAATTAATTTACATAATGTGTTCATGCTACGATATACATGTAGCTGAAATACTGTTAAAGTTGGCATTAAATACCAATCAATCAATGCAAATTCAAATTAAGAATTTTATTGCAAGTAATACCACATAATTCATTGTGACAAACATACAAATAAAGATCACTTCAAGCAAAAAAAAATATATCAGTACATATTAATATATTCAATTGTATATATTAGTTCATAATGTAATAGATTCTAGGCTTTGGTAATAAACATTAACGCTATCATAATAGGTATTTATAGTGAAAAGTAATTAAGTTACAGTATACATGTATGTCTTGTTCTTTTTGAACCTGAAATAACTCTCTTAACATTAAGCAATAATGACGCACACACTATTAATAAAAACCTAGATTATCTAATTTAGTTCACATGACACGTTTCTGGAATAACCTTCATGAGATATGCTAAAAGTCAATAGATTGGAAAGACAAATAATTTAAAAAATCTTTGGGAGCAGGAAAACCAAGAGGCCCAAACAGGATATCCAAAATCTATTAAGGTCACATGACTACATGTATGTTACTTCATTATTTATTATATATTGATTTCATTTAAGAGATGACCCTCACTCAATTTTTCTACATGATTCCTAGAATAAGACATTTCTTTTAGATTTAATTCTAGTTTGATATAGGGTTAAGGTGTTTAATGCCACTTTCAAAAATATTTAATTTATATTGTGGCGGTCAGTTTTAGTGGTGGAGGAAACCGGAGTACCCAGAGAAAACACCTGACCTGTCGTAAGTCACTGACAAACTTTATCAGATAATGTTGTATCGAGTACACCTCGCCAGGAGCAGGATTCAATCTCACTCACCCCGCCAATAGGCACTGTATTTCACAGGTAGTTGTAAATCCAACTATCTTAAGATCACTACCACGACAGCTTCTCTACCTTAATAGTCATTCGTGATGCAAGATATATATTTATATAATAGTTACTGAAATGAAGGGCAATATCAGGATGTACAGGCTGTCCAAGGGTCGTGGTATGGACCAGTGGAAATGATATTGCTGAGCCGGAGGCGAGGAAAATATCTGTTTCACGGTCCATACAAGGACCCAAGGGCAGTCTGTCTCTCCTGATATTGCACTCCATATCAGTAACTATTGTGTTTATTGCATTGAAGACCAGAATCTGACGTACACAATATAAATGCTCAATTTTTTTTCAAGTAATCAAGAAACATACAAGTTGCCCTACATATCAGTAACTACATGTAACTACATGGTCCGTATCATGGCCCAAGGGCAGTCTGTCTATCCTGATATTGCCCTACATATCAGTAACTATTGTGTTATTGCATTGAATATCAGTATCTGACACACACAATATAAATGCATAGAAATTTTTCAAGGAATCAAGAAACTTAATAGGAACTGCAATTTTATATGCTGATATAGACGGTCCAAAAACCATGTATAGACCGGTAGCACCAGTCTATAATACTGTTTTCGGACCAGTTTTATTATTTATATCAGCATCCCAGTCTGTATCGTGGAATAGTGAAAGTCACATGGAGAGTGTTCAACCAATTAAATGTATGCTTTTTATTCTGATATGCAATAACAATATTTATATATTTTCAGCCAGAGAGAGAAATAGAACAGACTTTAAAGAAACCTTTTAATATAACAAAGTCAGGTATTTATTTAGAAACATGAGGGAACTATATAGTATAGAAATATCACTAAGTTCCTCTTGAAGGGGCATCGGCTGGTTGTGCGGTTAGGGTTAGGGTTATGGTGTTTAACGCCTCTTTCAACAATATTTTAGTTATATCGTGGAAATTAGTTTTATTGGTAGAGTACCCCTGAGAAAACCACCGACCTGCTGCAAGCCACTGACAAACTTTATCACATAATGTTGTATCGAGTACACCTCGCCTCAGCGGGGTTCGAACTCGCAAGGTTAGTGGTGATAGGCACTGATTGCATAGGTAGATATAAATCTAACTCATGCGATCATGGCCACTACGGCCCCGGCTGGTTGGATGAGAAGAATCTAATGCACAACTCACCTCTGGGGCCATGATTGTATTCTAATTGATTTATATTGCAAAAATGTTACAGCCAAACTTTATTAAGGTTGAAGACTCTGAATTCTCTCACTAGTGATGTGATACAATCTTATGTATTCAAGTGTGCCATCTGACTTTTGGTGGATTTTTCTGTGTTTTGGCATTTTGTTTTTTTTTGTGGATGGGAGTATAGTTTAAGGCAGTATTGAAGTATCTAGTCCAATCGAATACAATGTTGTACTTTTGACCATTGAATTAAAGAAGTAAGAAAAATGTATGCTGTCTCTACTGATACATTACCATTAATGTCAGTTTGTGAAACTAAATTTTGTGGTATCATAAACCAATGTCTATTTTACATAGACCTCACTGTACATTATATACAAAATTTTGAATATTTGACATAGACCAGCTTGATTTTACATAGACATTGTCAATAGGTCTACTGCTAATTTCGCACACTGTAGCATCCGATCGACAATTGAACCATATCGGTGGTGTAATGATTAGCGTGCTCACCTGGAGTGCGGTAGATATTTGGTACAAGCCCTGATGAGTCAGTTTAAGCAATATTTAGTAAACGTTATATACAAAGTAATGTCTATAGTCTATTTTTGTGACTTGCGGCAGATCGGTGGTTTTTTCCTGATACTCCAGTTTCCTCCACCATTAAAACTGACTGCCACAACATAGCTGAAATATTGTTGAAAGTGGCGTTAAACACCATAAACCTAAACCAAGCCATCTATTTTTGCAGGTGAAGAGTGGATGGAAACCACAACAAACCTTACAACACAGCACCACATCCAACTGCGGGCGACAAAGAAGAAAGTCAAGAAATTGACCTCACAAAACTTTGAGGCATACTTCAAGTATCTAGAGAGTACTTACAAATCTAAATACCTCAAACGTAAATATTTGACAAGTATTATTTGATTAAATGAGTGTATGAAGGGCAAAAATGGATAGTCTTTTGCAGAAAATTACTAGTTGTCAAAAAAGGGGGATTGTGATCCTATGTTCCTGGGTTTAACCCCTCTCCTAACACATGATTGAATTAGTTCAGCGCCTATGACTCCACTAATGTTGTGAGTTCGAACCCCGTTCAGTCGATACAACATTATGTGATAAAGTTTGTCAGTGACTTGGGACAAGTCATTGGTTTTCTCCGGGCTCTTCAGTTTCCTCCACCAATAAAACTAACCACCACAATATAGCTGAAATATTGTTGAAAGTGGCGTTAAACACCATAACCCTAACCCCCAATTTTTTATTTACAAAATATATTTACAGAGGACAGTTGTCTAAGTATCAATTTTCAAGTACAAGTAATTACAGTAAAGAATGTACAAAACAATCTTATATTACACCATTTTAATACCAAAATATCTGTGGCTATCGTCGTCGTGATCGTGTAGTAGTTGGATTTACAACTACCTATGCAATCAGTGCCTATCACCAATAAAGTTGTGAGCTCAAATCCTACTCATGGCATGGCGAGGTGTACTTGATACAACGTTATGTGATGTAGTTTGCCATGACTTTTGACAGATGGTTTTCTTCACCAATAAAACTGACCGCCACGATATAACTGAAATATTGTTGAAAGTGACGTTAAACACCTTGACCATAGCCAAAATATCTGATAATATAGCAATCGTCACTAGATTAAACATATTTTATTGCTAAATATTATAACAATTGGATTGGACACAAATTATAACAATTTACAAGGGTCCTCTCCACTCATCACTGATAACCCATTTGGTAATTGTTACCTATTCTTCTTTTATTATCATTTTTGTTTGTTAGGAAATCCTATGAAAGTGTTATTATCCAACACTTAATTGCTTTGTTTTCTACAAGTTATCCGTTTGTTGTTTTATGGTGTTTAATGCCACTTTCAACAATATTTCTGTTATATTGTGGCGGTCAGTTTTATTGGTGGAGGAAACCGAAAAAAACCACTGACCTGTCACAAGTCAAACTTTATCACATAATGTTGTACACATCGCCCTGATCGAGATTCGAACTCACAACATGAGTGGTGATATGCACTGATTGCATAGGTAGTTGTAAATCCAACTACCATATGATCACGGCCACGGCGGCCCCTATCCGATTGGCAAAGAAAGGTCATAACGTTTATTTATCCTGCTCTTGTTCTATTTGAGCAGGCAAATTGCATTGATTCGATAAATTTATGTTATATACTGTAACCCGGTCACATGTTACCTGTTGAGCTTTGGGAACCTAGTTGTAAAGCCAGTTCACTTCCTGTTGACAGAAAATATCAAAAAGGCCAATCAAGGGATAATTATACAATTTTATTATTTAATTTAAATTAGAAACGTTGATGGATTAATGTGATTTTTCTGCAGGATAAGCACAATATTAATGCAGTGTCTTAAAATTAGATTTTTATGTATGTTCGGCGCAAAACTTTATCCCTGTTTTTAAACCTCCTACACATAAACTTTATATTATAAGACTCTGCACTAATATTGTCTATTTATCATTTCATTAAAAATCATTTGGATCACTCGCATGTGATTCGTAATGCAGCTTCTTCAGATCTTTCATGCTGTGACAGTAAAGGGGAGTAAGTGAGAGATCATGTGATTGTAATCAGATTCCAGTGGTGTTAAGCTCAGTGTCGTCTTAACGAATGGGCACGCACTGGGCAGTTGCCTGGTGTCCCCACAAGCATGATAATCTATGTATGTTGTGTACAGTATGCTTTTTGCTGGAAGTACCAATGCAATAAATTTATGTTTAATGCTATCGACATTTGCAGGTTTATTCCTGTGAGTGGTTGTGTAGGTATACGCCCAGTACACTGCTTTGCCCGGGGGCCTATGATGCTGTTAAGACGACCCTGGTTAGGCTAGTGGTCTGACAGATGTCAACGAATCTAACCACTAATCCGCACACACATCTCTCAAGTTAATAGTAAATGTATGTAAGTCTTCCTACGTTATTTCTACTTGGCATTTAGCTAAAATTTGTCGAAGTGTTTGAGAGTTTGGCTGCTTGATTTAAGATAATAGTAAAATCGTACTTTAACAGACATTTTAGGATATTCTATGCACTCTCACACTCCATGTTGTATTAAGAATGATTAAAGCTGCAAGTAAAAACTTACCTTAATGCAGAATGTAATGGCCTTTGAATCTAGGTTAGGGTTAGGGTTATGGTGTTTAACGCCACTTTCAACAATATTTCAGTTACATTGTGGCAGTCAGTTTTTTTGGTGGAGGAAACTGGAGAAAACCACCGACCTGTCGCAAGTTACTGACAATCTTTTTTACTTAATGTTGTATCATCAAATTTGGGATCTGAGGTCTTACATTATAACTTATATTCACCCCCTGTCTAGTTTTAGAGGTCTGTGAATTTATTACATTGAATTGACTTTTTAATTTTGTGGGGTTGATCGACATATGAAATTCCCGAAAATATACACTACAAATCATTATGGTTTTAGTAGTTATTTTTAGTGTACAGTCAAACATGTATTAAAAAGTTTATTTGAAATTTTCTATGACAGGACAATAAAAAGATGACCTTTTAATACAGGTGACTGTTTAATAGATTTGATTTAATGATTTGATTTATTGTGTTTTAACGCCAATTTCAACAATATTTTAGGTATATCATGTCGACCAGTTTTAGTGTTGGAAGAAGCCGGAGTACCCAGAGAGAACCACCGACCATGGGCAAGCAACTGGTAAACTTTGTCACTTACAACTGCGAGTCGAGTGCACCCTTTTTTGGAATTTACAAAGCCGGGCGCGAACCCACGCCGTATTGGTGATATGCAATACAACTATCTAACACATTGAGCCACCCTGGCCCTTCTGTTTAATAGAAGTGACCGCATGGGCAGTATTGACTGTATTTGAAATATAAAATATTCTTTTCTTATTTTCAGCTCGTATCTGGCGGGGTGCTCGTTTGCCACTTGTAGAAATGAGGACTTGGTATTCTGCAGACAGATATCCAAAAAGTGGAAGAAGAATGTTACGTCAATTTTATTGTAAAGCAAGTGATGAATTACTGCCTAAAGTATTAGAAATTGGAAAATTGCTGTGGGAAGTTAGAAGTTATAATCAAAAATTTGAAAGCTTTGTAGCATTAGATGGGAGAAGAATTGTATGGAAAAAGGGACTAGGAAGGAATTGGAAGAAAAGAGTCCGATGCAGTTTTAACCCAAAGGACTATAAATGTGATACAGCTTATGCTGTAGGTATGTTTAAGTTCTAAAAACTTAGAAATTATCTACAGATACAATTTTTTTCACCTGAACTTATTTTTATTTGACTAAAATTATATTATAATACCAATTTCTACATACATTCAAACCTGCCTTAAAGGTCATCTTCATTATCTTGAATTAGCAGTTACCTGCAGTAAAGGCCAGTTCAAAAACCTCATGAATAGGTTTTACATATTATTTTAACTGAAATAAGTGGTCACTTCACTTTAACTAAGAACCGCATAGGTGGCATAATGGTTTGCATGCCCGCCTTGAGTGTGGTAGATCATGTGTTTGAGTCCCGGTCGGGTCAAGCCAAAGACTATAAAATTAGTATTTGTTGCTTCTCCGCTAAGCACTTAGCATAAAGGAGAAAGAGCAAAGACTGGTTGGCTCCGAATCAGAATAATGTGTTCAAGTGGAGCGACATGTCTATCCACTGATTGTTGTTTCAGTGAGTTAGCACTATAAAAATCCAACTCAGCGTGTTGGTATAGAACAAAGCAGACCTCATCATCATCTTATTGAAAATTAACTTGTTGTCGCCATGATATAGCTGAAAAATTACTGAATTGGCGTTAAGCAACAATCACTCACTCACTTTAGCTACGAAGGTTTAAAAGTTTAATGTGATCATATAATGAGTATCAGAGACAAACTGACCCAAAGACAAAAAACACCAGAACATTACTATGGCAACAAACACATACAATACTCGATGAAATTTAAAAGTAACAAACAAGGCCGGTAGCAATAAAGAACGGACAGATAGCATAGGGCACAAGATACAGAACGAGGAAAATCAAAACAAAAACACAACACTGTCAATGATCTCTCTCAAGTTTATCCCATTTTATCCTTTTACCAGTATTTAAAGATCAGTTTTTATTATTAAATAGACTTTAAAAAATTTACTTACAAGGTATTCTGAATACATGATTGTACTAATTAATAGAATTATTAACTGCAAAAGCACTGCAGCATTACAAAGCGACCACCATTTTTTCCAATAAATTATCTTCCTGTTAACATTAATACCTGTATTTACACTATGCATGTCAATTATTGTAGAGGGAATAATATTAAGGCTAAGGTTATGGTGTTTAACGCCACTTTCAACAATATTTTAGTTATATCGTGGAGGTCAGTTTTATTGGTGGAGGAAACCGAAGGACTCGGAGAAAACCACCGACCTATCGCAAGTCACTGACAAACTTTATCACATCACATAATGTTGTATCGAGTGCACCTCACCATGAGCGGGATTCGAACTCGCAACATTAGTGGTGATAGGCACTATACATAGATAGTTGTAAATCCAACTACCATACGATCACAACGACGACAACCCCTGGGAGTAATTTTATATTTTGTAATTTAATCAATCTTAATTTTCAGTATTTGGTGTTTTTTTTCAGTCAAAAAACGCAAAGACCCGGTATTTAAGTTGAAATTCGGGAATACTGAATGTTTCACACAGCAAGGAGAATATAGATGTAAAATGTTTGTTAAAGGGAAAAAAGGTTATCAAGTGGTTAGCGAAATCGTAAAGCATATTACACCAAAATGTATGTAACTTTAAAACTTACCAATACTAATACAGTCAAACCTGTTTAAGCCGAACCCCTTTGGGACTGAAGAATTTGTTTAGACAGGTGTTTGGTTTAGACAGGTTCAAATTACTTTGACATTGAGTAGATGGGACTGTTAAGTCTGTCTGATTTAGACAGGTTTTCGGTTTAGACAGGTATCACTGTACAGTACATTTCCCCTTCTAGAAAGGCTGATTCTTTTTATGTTGAATTTATGCAAACTAGTATGCAAGGGTTCCTATTGGTTAAGTTGAAGTCATTACTTCGAAAGTTTTACGATCTCCATCATGACTTGTATAGCTGTTACGGAATATCTGTGTCGCAAATGACCATGGATATGTTCTATTTGTTGTAAGCAATTCCCGGTCCTTTCCTCATTCATGACCACCAGGTTTGTCAACTAGAGTAAAACGATGGGTGCCACTAGTGGAGCAGGAACTACTGACCATTCTGGTGCACCTGTGTTCGTCCACGGTTTTTAGTGGGGTTCATGTTGCTTAATCTTTTAGTTTTCTGTGTAGTGTTTTGTGGATTGTTGTTTGTCCTTTTGGCCATTCTATTGTCTGTCCTTCTTCAATTTACGGATTCTGATTACCTCTTCAAACTCTTCTTACATGTACTATGAAATGAGAATGAGACAAAAATCCATACAATTACAGTCAAACCTGCCCAAGCGGTCACCTCTATTAAGCAGTCACCTGTATCAAAAGGCCACCTTTTTCTTGTACTGTCATAGAAGATTTCATATCAAATTAACCTCTTTTCAGAGGTCACCTGTCTTATAAGGCCACTTTTTCATCATCCCCAAAGTGACCTCTTAATACAGATTTGACTGTGTATCAAAGTAATAGAATTATAGTACAAATGTATGTATTACTACTCTTGCATATCGAAAACAGATCCAAACAACACAGTAATTTAATAATGCGTATTTAGTTTGGTTTTATGGTGTTTAACGACACCTTCAACAATATTTCAGTTATATATGGCGATCAGTTTTATTGGTGGAGAAAACGGAGTACCTGGAGGAAAGCACAGACCTGTCGCAAGTCACTGACAAACATTATCATATAATGTTGTATCAAGTACACCTCGCCATGAACGGGGGTTCAAATTCACAACTTTAGATGTGATAGGCACTGATTGCATAGATTATCCAACTACCATACAATCACGACGACGGCCCCCGGATATTCAGAATGAAACAGTAGTTGTTCTGTTTATAACAGATTTTACACGTTTGTTTGTGTTAACTAGACGTTTAAAAAAGAAACTTGTTTTTCATTGTCAGACTATTAAGAAATATTCCATGGTAGACATAGATTGCTTACAGTCAAACCTGTTTTAGTAACCACCTCTATTAAGCAATAACTTGTATTATTATACCTCACTAACTTCTCATTGGCTTAAATTAAATCACATGACCTGAAACAATTTTAATGTTTTGTGAAAATTAACCCAAACGGGAAACAACTAGTTGTTTACCGGGTAACAACCCTATTGTTTCCCAGTAAACAACCCATTGCGTGCCTCAAAAGGGTAACAACTCTTTAAAAAATTTCATAAAATTTCAAAATTTTAAAATCAATAATAAAAAAAAAAATTTAAGTTCAAAATTTTCAATATTTCAAAAATTTCAAAAAATTTAAATTTTTTAATATTAATAAATAATAATATTGAAAAATTATAAAACAATCATAGCCTACCATTTCGGTCAATACTATTGCCTTCTTCAAAAAGAATGAAGATTACCTAAAATTGAAATTGACTGGTTAATAAAAGTATTAAGAAATGGGTGTTTTCATAATGGACCGGTTATATGTCCAAGGTTAGTCATAATAGCTCAAGGAAGGTTGTATTGGCCTGAGGCAATTTTTGAAGTTATTAAACACACATTTTAAATCTGTTGAAAATATTACTGATGGCCGGTTTGTGCCCTATATCACTGGTTGTGTTGTGAACATTAATATAAACATGAAATAGTTTAACATTTGTTAAAAATTTGTCAAAAGTTATTAAACACACATTTTGCTTAAATACATGTATTTATTTAAATGCCCAATCCTTGGTCTGTTGTTCGGTATAATAAAACAGTTATTGCCTTCAATGGATTGTAAACATTAGAATTGTTAACCCTCAACCCCCATCAGGTTAACAATTCTGGATGTTTACATCCATTGAAGGCAATAATTGTTTATTATGTGACCTTAACTTCATTTCCCTTCATAGTACATTTCATATCTCAATTAAACCTGTATTAAGCGACCACCTGTCTTATGTGACCATATTTCACTGTTCCCTTGGAAGGTCACATAAGACAGGTTTGACTGTAGTCTTAACTTTGGTAATATTAGTTTAGATTAAAAATTTTACCCCTAGCTATAGTAAGGGATAAAATGAAAATTAAAAAGGAGACAAATTGACTCCTGCATTTATGATGGTTTCTATGATTTTCATTGATGTTATATTGCTACACATAAAAAAGGTAAAATCGTTAGTTTTCTTTATCACAAATCACAGACACAGTCATTTCCAATACGAACATGGTTCCAATATTATGCTGGAAAGTCGTATTACTCTAAATTTTAAAGAGTCGTGCGATGGGTGAAATTTGTGGAACAGGAACTGCTTTTCGTTCAGGAGCAACTGCATTCACCCACGATTTTAAATGGGATTCGAGTTGGTGGTTGTCAACCTTTATTTTTCTTTTGACCTTTTTTTATTGGCCATTGTAATGTCTGCTCTTCTTTGATTTACTGCTTCTTGTTATTATCCCTTTGGTATATTCAAGCTTTTTCTTTCACTTTTGGGATTTCGTGATCTTCTTGATTTTCAGACTGAAATTCTGAGCTTTTACCCTTGCACGGAGATTGCTCTTTTTCTCCCACTATCATTTTGTCATAGTACTAGATATGATCGAACTCAATCTAATTCAAATTAGATGTTTATTATATCTGTTTGTTATTTTTCTTTGTTAGTACACTAATATCCTGTTTGTCATGTAGACGTTTATTTTTTTTGGACTGTCCAATCATGTGCCAGACGATTTGATATATTGACCAATCGGACAACAACTCTTGTCGTGTACTCCGTTTTAAATAATTATTATTATTATTATTATTATTACAAGGCATTTTTATAGCACATTATATAACAATACAATTACTCTAAGCGCTTTACATGTTTAAAATATACACAAATTTGTACATAAATAAGAAAAAATAAGTGAAGTAAGAACAATACATTTAAAAGCATACCCAATTTAATCAAATACCGGTATAAAAACTTTAAGACTCAAAAAGCTTAACCAAATTGAATTAAAAAGAAGAAAATTGCATATTATAAGAGAATTAGGGAAAACATATCTAAAAATATTAATTAAAATAAAGGTATAAAAATGGACATGAAATTGAATAATAAGTAAACTTAGCTATCGAAATCAGTGAATGTAACTAAAAATTAATAAAAATATATTACGAAAAGACAATGAATCACAGTAAGAATTAAAAATTAATACAAAGTATAAAACAATATTGTAGCAGAACAGCACCAGTTAAAACAGTCAATCACAGATCCAAATCTATGCTCTTTTCACAAAAGCGATTTTGAATAAATGAGTCTTTAGTCCCTTTTTAAATACCTCAAGAGATTGTTCATTTCGAAGACTTGCTGGAAGACTATTCCACCGAGTCCCGGCCGCCACATCAAACCTCCACTCACCATATGTTTTAGTTCGTGCGTTTTTTGGCATTTCAATTAACGCAGCACTTTGAGATCGCAAGGATCGCGCCGGTTTGTAAAAATGTATGAGTTCCCCAAGATAAGAAGGAGCAAGTTCATGCAAGGCTTTGAAAGCGTCCAGTAACAGTTTATACTGGCATCAGAATTTAAATGGTAACCAGTGAAGACCCACAAGTGTGGTAGTTATATGTTCATATTTCTTTTTGCGAGTTACTAGCTTGGCAGCAGTGTTCTGAACAGGCTGAAGTTTGGATACAATTGAGGCGTTCACACCATACATTAATGCATTACCATAATCCATTCAGGACGTTACAAGAGAACATTCTAAAGTTTTGCAAGCGTCCACCGTTATATAAGATCGAATCCTTCCTATGTTCCGAATCTGATGAAAACAGGATTTGGTAATTGCAGAGGCATGTTGCTCCATACTGAGGGTTTGGTCGAAAAAAAACTCCTAGATTTCGAACACAGGACGATTCACTAAGTATAGCTCCATCGAAATTAAATTGTAACTTAGTAAGACTTTTGACTTTGTGTTTTGGAGCGAAAACGATCAATTCGGTCTTATCTTGGTTCAACTTTAACATATTCGTACACATCCAAGATTTAATATCAAATAAACAAATCAAATCAAATAATAGGCTAATTGCTGATTGTTAGGTTGAAGATTCTCCAATTATATACCAGATAGTTTGATATATTGACCAATCAGACAACAGGTCTTGTCCTCTACTCCTTTTTAAATGGCAGGCTAATCGCTGATTGGTCGGTTGAAGATATGAACCCTTGAGTGACCCTATATATGATGTCATTATATGTTAGGGTATCGACAAAGAACTTTTCTTTTTAAAAGATACAACAAACATTTAATTTTAATTAGATTAAATTGAAATATATATATTGAAGGTAAGAAGAGGTGGGAGAAAAGGAGAAAGTTAATGAAAGAACAAAAGAAAAAGGAAGAAAAAAGAAAAAGAGAAGAAGCAGTAAAAAGAAAAAGACAGAAAAAGCTAGAAATAAAGAGGATGAAAAGCCAAAAGCTTAAAGAACTCAGTGCCCCAATTGCTGTAATGAGAGAATTACCTGGAGACAGTAAAAAGAAAAAGAAGAAAACAGTATGTATAAATACTCTAGAAAAATATGTTTAAGACAATTATTAATCAAGACCTTCATTTCTGTAATTTGTCCGTCTGTTGGTCTAACATACCTTCAACACATTCTTGTTTCATATATCTTACCTGAATAAAGGGGGCCCTCATGACCGTGATCGTATGGTAGTTGGATTTATAACTACCTATGCAATCAGTGCCTATCATTAGTAACATTATGAGTTCGAATCCCACCCAGGTTAGGTGTATTCGATACAACATTATGTGATAAAGTTTGTCAGTGACTTATGACAGGTTGGTGGTTTCCTCTGGGTATTCCGGTTTTCTCCACCAATGAAACTGACTGCCACGATATAACTGAAATATTTTTGAAAGTGATGTTAAACACCATAACCATAACCCACTGTGTTATATAACTTAAGTGAATGTTTATATTTTTCTAGAAGAAAGGAAAGAAAAAACTCTCAACGTTTCAAATTGGTCTAGCATGTAGTGGGGGTATTGCAGGTCTGCTAGTAATTGGCTGCTGTTTATGGTAAGTTGTTTAATTATTCTCACTTTCATCAGTAATTTGTGATGGTACTATCATAGAATATGCACCGCATCGATGGTGTAATGGTTAGCATGCTCGCCTCTAGTGTGGTAGATCGTGGGTTCGAGCCATGGTCGGGTCAAACCAAAGACTATAAAATTGGTATTTGTTGCTTCTCCGCTAGGCATGCAGCATTAAGGAGTAAGAGCAAAGACTGGTTGGCTTGGAATAAGAATAATGTGTCCGATTGAGGCGACATGTCTATCCACAGACTGTTGTTTTAGTGAGCTAGCACTATAACAATTCAGCTAAGCGTGTTGGTCTGGTATAAAGCGGACCTCATAATTATCTCATTGAAAATTAACTTGTTCTTGCCATGATATAGCGGATAAATTGCACAGTTGGCATTAAGCAACAATCACTCACTCACTCACTCTCTTAAGTTTAATACTAGACATTTCCTAGTTTGAAAGTTTGGTATTTTTTTATTGCAGTATAAAAATACATTTCCTGCAAATATTTTTCGATTACTAGATTGTAACACTAACTAAAAATGAAATATTAAGAAAATGTGAGATTTTGTTAACATCAATTTTATTAAAAACGGAACTGCTTCCACTTGATAAGGAATGGTTGAACATACACCGTGAATTTACTAGTAACATGAAATATCAAAATATTTGAATTTCTATTTGGTATAAATCATGGAAGACTCAAAGACCTATTTTTTATTTTGGAAAATTACTTAGCCACAGTACATTTCTTGAACCAAAAGAATGAAAACTATGAAATGGAACAGTTAGTTAGTTGGATTACAAAATATATGAATTTTATCTTTGGTTAATATCCTGGAAGACTCACAGCCCTATTTTATTTTGGAAAATTACTTAACCACTGTATATTTCTTGGACCAGAAGAACAATACCTGTGACTTGTTAGATTTCAAACTACAAAATGTACATTTTTTATATTTGAATTCCAACTTTGATAAATATTATGGAAGATTCACATACCTACCTTTTTTTCAATAATACCTAGCAACCATACATTTCTGGAAGAAAAAGAACAACAGCTGTGACATGGAACAACTTGATTTCAAACTATTTGAACTCCAACTTTGATAAATATCAAAGAAGTTTCCCATACCTATTTTTTTTTAAATAATATCTAGCAACCTTAATTTTCTGGAAGAAAAAAAACAAAAACTGTGACATGGAACAACTTGATTTCAAAATATTTTAATGCCAACTTAAGTAAATTTCCTATTAATTTCTGCATTATTATGAGATTCTACTTTGAATCCACTGTTGTGACATTTGTTTTCTGAGATTAGTTCTTAATATTATTATACATTGATTTCATTAACTAGAGTAACATGACAGGTGCCACTAGTGGAACAGGAATGGCTTAACCTTCCGGAGCACCTGATTTTTTAGTGGGGTTAATATTGCTCGTTCTTTAGTTTTCTGTGTAGTGTTTTATTGATTGTTTTTTGTCCTTTTCAGTTTTTGCCTTCATTTTTTTCATCTACATGTCCGAAAACTAAATGTAGTCTTGCTGTTTATCATTGAGATAAATGAATAAATAATTAAGTCTCCCAAACAACGTTTGGAGACTTATTGTTTTTGCTCCGTTTCTTATTATTATTATTATTATTATTCTTATTCTTATTCTTATTCTCCTTTCTTTCCGTGGACCATGAACTTGTCCACAGCAGATCTCAGGAACTACTGGACAGAATTTCATGAAACTTGGTGGAGTTATAGATATATGTTTCTAGTTGGTCCTAAAGTTTTCAGATTTGTGGTAAAGGGGGTCAAAGCCATATTTTGGGGGTTCAAAGAGGGTGGGGGTTACTATAGAATCCTATGGGAAACTTGAAATTTCGTACATTAATGTTGATAACTTCTAACTGGATAATGATAGAGACATAAAATTTGACATAGTGATAGGTCACCATTAGAGGAGCAATTCTGCATTTTCAAAATTTTCAAGATGTCTGCCATTTTCAAAATGGCTGCCAAAACACGGCATAAAAATGGGGGGTAAAAATTCAACATTGTCCGATATCCTCAAAATTTGATATGTGGGTAGATAGTGTCAGTGGCCGGTTTGGGAGACTTCATAGTCGTTAGATTATAATCATATCTTGTTCTTTCTCAGGTTGTAGCTTTTATTTGTGGTCCGTTATTCAACAATCAACAGTAATAATGATTTCTATACAATTAGTTTATTCTGACCCTGCAAATACATATAAAGTTAAAAATAATATATGGCACAAAGAAAGATAACTCAAATTTGAACATGTCAAAAGTACTTGTGCTGTGTAAATAAAATTATAACCAATTTGACCCAAACAATATAATTGTCTTGTATTACATTAAATTATGAAATACTTATATTGGGAAATAATGAAAGGTGTACATTACTATAAGTTTGTCAGTTACTGACTATATAAACATATATATGTAAAACTTGACATTTACATGACATCTTCAAAATAACATAATATAAATAAGCAATGCAAATAAAGTAAGCATATAAAGCATATTAAAAGCAATAAGCAAAAATACATTTCATTAAATTTATTCAAAACTCTTGCATTCTATAAATATTGAATAAATCTTGACTGTTAAAATGGTTAATATAGAAATGTAAAGAAACTGACCTCATTTTAATAGTAAGATGTGAAGATAAGATGATAACATTCCATATGACCATCCGACAAGAAATTTCCTATGTCAGTCAGACATTCCAAGCAAGTAAACAATAATCAAGAAAGTCTATAACAATATAATAATAAAAGAAAGTTTCCCGCCTAAAGTTCACATGACCAAACTGACAAATAAGAAATGAAATTGTGAAGGACAAAATATTTTGGAGCATTCATTTAACATATCACTAAATGTATAAATATCTAAACTCTAAAGGTGTGAAACCACTAATTAATTTCTTTAAAGTTTTCTACTAAATTTGTGTTTTTTCGAGCCCACCTGGCTATTTTATCTTAAGTTTAACCTTCCCAAAACCATACATTTTCTGAAACGTACATGATTCCTCTACGTTCTGTCAAAATATCATGGGATGTTTAAAGTCTTGCAGTGAAATGCCAGGCTATGGAAAACACCTACTCTAAAAATAGCTCTGTCATCCACAGGAAATTTAATATTTATAGGTCATGCATCAAATTCTTCATAGAGGTATTAAAATACAACTAAATCCATCAAATTTGGGCTCAAAATAATCCTTATATATTTAACTTCAATTATCAATGTTAATTATTCCATTCCATTCAGTATTTTTCACAATACAACAAAGTGAAACGAACTTTTTTCTTTAAAAGGAACTACTTTTGTATATGTTATAAGTTCTGATTGGTGAATTAGTGGTATGACATCTAAATACTAATGAAGATAAGTATACGTTACTGAAACAGATATATAAATATATTAAGAATTAAATACAAATGTAATACTGAAAAAATTATGTATAAATTCACTGTAGTCCATAAATTAAAAAAAAATCTATTTATTCAAACAAATTCTTTCATAATTTTCACTTGTCCGAATCCAGTTTTACTTGTCCTGGGCTTCGAGCAAGTGGGGTTAGCGTGAATATTTCTTTTTCTTTTGGCCATTGTGTTTATCCTTCTTCGATTTACAGATTCTGATTACCCCTTGGGTATCTTCAAACTCTTTTTATTATTTTTTTTTTCTAGGCAAAACAAACAAAGATTTGACAAAGAAAAACAGGAGAAAGAAGATAGAATGCAATTAGTAGGTGTCATGTAAAAACATAAAAGCTACACAAGGATCTTCATATAAATATACAGTCAAACCTGTCTGATGTGATCTTCCAAGGAACAGTAAAATATTGTCACTTAAGACAGGTGGTCGCTTAATACAGATTTAATTGATATGAAATGAACTGTGAAGGGAAATAAAAATTACGGTCACATAGTTCAAGTTATTGCTTAATAGAGGTGGTCACTAAAGCAGGTTTGACTGTAGTATGGTTGTCACTTGCTCAGACATTTGAATAATATAGTCATACCTGTATTAAAAGGTCACATTTGGGACAAATAAAAGGTGGCCTTATAAGACAGGTGACCTCTTAAAAGAGGTTAAATTCATATGAAATTTTCTATCTCAGGATAAGAAAATGTGACCTTTTAATACAGGTGACAGCATGGGCAGGTTTGACTTAATAGAGGTGACAGCATGGGAGGTTTGACTTAATAGAGGTGACAGCATGGGCAGGTTTGACTTAATATAGGTGACTAATGAAGTCACATGACATTTGACATGATTCTTAATTAATTGAAGGTTTTCATTGAATGATACTTAATCACATTAATGTTTTGAAGGTGTTTATTGAATGATACTTAATCACATTAATGTTTTGAAGGTGTTTATTGAATGATACTTAATCACATTAATGTTTTGAAGGTGTTTATTGAATGATACTTAATCACATTAATGTTTGGAAGGTGTTCATTGAATGATACTTAATCACATTAATGTTTTGAAGGTGTTTATTGAATGATACTTAATTACATTAATGTTTTGAAGGAGTTTATTGAATGATACTTAATCACATTAATGTTTGGAAGGTGTTCATTGAATGATACTTAATCACATTAATGTTTTGAAGGTGTTCATTGAATGATACTTAATCACATTAATGTTTGGAAGGTGTTCATTGAATGATACTTAATCACATTAATGTTTGGAAGGTGTTCATTGAATGATACTTAATCACATTAATGTTTGGAAGGTGTTTATTGAATGATACTTAATTACATTAATGTTTTGAAGGAGTTTATTGAATGATACTTAATCACATTAATGTTTGGAATGTGTTCATTGAATGATACTTAATCACATTAATGTTTTGAAGGTGTTCATTGAATGATACTTAATCACATTAATGTTTGGAAGGTGTTCATTGAATGATACTTAATCACATTAATGTTTGGAAGGTGTTCATTGAATGATACTTAATCACATTAATGTTTTGAAGGTGTTCATTGAATGATACTTAATCACATTAATGTTTTGAATGTGTTTATTGAATGATACTTAATTACATTAATGTTTTGAAGGAGTTTATTGAATGATACTTAATCACATTAATGTTTGGAAGGTGTTCATTGAATGATACTTCATCACATTAATGTTTTGAAGGTGTTCATTGAATGATACTTAATCACATTAATGTTTGGAAGGTGTTCATTGAATGATACTTAATCACATTAATGTTTGGAAGGTGTTCATTGAATGATACTTAATCACATTAATGTTTGGAAGGTGTTCATTGAATGATACTTAATCACATTAATGTTTTGAAGGTGTTCATTGAATGATACTTAATCACATTAATGTTTTGAATGTGTTTATTGAATGATACTTAATCACATTAATGTTTTGAAGGTGTTTATTGAATGATACTTAATCACATTAATGTTTGGAAGGTGTTTATTGAATGATACTTAATCACATTAATGTTTGGAAGGTGTTCATTGAATGATACTTAATCACATTAATGTTTTGAAGGTGTTTATTGAATGATACTTAATCACATTAATGTTTGGAAGGTGTTTATTGAATGATCACATTTTTTGGAGCTAATAAAGAACTTTATGACATACTACAGTAGTTTAATAAAGAATACAAGATTGCCACAACCTTATGACATAGGTACCGGTGTAGTTTAATACAGGACTTGATTAATGAGAAAATTTTCTTCAGTTTAAATCCTCTCAAATACAACTTATTTTCATTATGATTATCCAGAGACACTGGCAACATTGGGCACGCAAGACACAGGACAAAGTCAAACAAAACACAACACAACACGAAAAAATAAAAAGATAAGCAACACATACCCAAACTAAAACCGAAGGTGAACCCATGTGCTCTCGAAGGGTAAGCAGTTCCTGCATCATATAAGACACCCGCCATGTTACTCATTTAGTCGACACCACTATACACAGATTATTTTCAGTTGGAAAGAAATATATACAGTATATTATGTACATTGTGTGAAAGTATAAAATTTATTTGCATGAGCTTTTGAAAAAGATAGAAAAGGGAACCTTTTGGCGAGTTTCGCTGCAAGTGCAAATAAATTTTATTTTTTCTAACAATGTCTGTATATTGTGTTTATCCTGCAAATATTGTCAAAATGCCCAAAACAACAGTAAAATTTTACTGAAAAGAGCAAAAAGAAGAGTCATTCAAATCAGAGTGTCCTCTGTCATGTCCTCACTCTACTGTTGCCATTTTCTCCTATTCACTCTAAGGCCGTCTTGGTCGTGATCATATGGTAGTTGAATTTATAGCTTTATGAGTTCGAATCCAGCTCAGGTGAGGTGCACTCGATACAACATCATGTGGTTTTCTCCGGGTGCTCCGGTTTCCTCCACCAATAAAACTGATCGCCACGATATAACTGAAATATTGTTGAAAGTGGTGTTAAACACCATAGCCCTTACCCTTTTCCTTATCCATTCACTCTACATAAATCAGGTACCAGGAGATTTTTATTTGTATACTAGAAGAATAAAGTAAAATTTATTTGTATACCGTTAATGTACAACAAATCTAATGATTGCAAGATGAAAATGTTTAATCACGGCAATTTTTTTTAATTTTAAACAGATAAAGAAAATGGGCATAGAGAGAAGTATGAGGAATGAGGAAACAGAAAGTTCAGATGAAGATAGTCCACAACCTACAAGATATAAAAAAAAAACTAACAAATATATACCTAAAAAAAGACGACTGTAAGATAAAGTTTACAGATAATCAGTATTAAGAAGATACAGATATAATCCTCAAAAAAATAAATATAGAATAACGTCAGTTTTGCTTTTTAAGGAATTTGAATAAAGGGAGATAATCATAATACTGTATAGTATTACAAAATTACTACTGAAAACAATTTTTGAGTAAAAAAAAAATTGAACTAATAGTGATTTACACAGAATATCGTCAGTTCTAAGAAGCTAGTAATAAATATTTAAAACAAAAAAATGAAATAAATATTTTACAATACTGTCTGTACCCCTGTAGGAGTGGGAAGCCCATCTATATAGATCCTCTGTTTTTAATAACAATTTATATATTCATAAAATAAAATAATCTAAAATGCATATGTATGCTAAATAAAATTTGGATTAAGTGTTAACTATGTTAGATATCTACATACCATTAGTTATTTACAAAATACACTTATATATATAATTATTGTTTGTAAACAAACATCTGCTTTGCATATCATAAATCCTCGGATTTACCATATTCTAAGAAGACACATTTTTTTTTGTTAATTTATTTTATAAAAATATATAACCTATATTTTCTGTTTCTATTTCTAACATGGCGTGCTACTTTAGCTTTGAAAACAATAGAGGGCTCTAAATAGCCCAGAACACCCTAAGCACATGCGCAGAAGGCATATCTAATCGACAGCGTATTTTGCATATTTGTACTTTATGTATGTTAAATTAAAAGAATAAAAGTAATAAATATACAAAATGAGCATAAAACATGACATGGGAGAATTCTTTCGATTCTAATAGGGCATTTACAATAATTTTGTAAATCAATGCAGCCTTGTGGATACCAAATGATTTTGCTGTTCCGATTACCTCCCTGAATGACATTTCGCATTCTACGATGAATTACAGAAAAGTAATGACTAAATTAAATGAAAATAATGTTACCTTTGTTATACAAACTATCTCTTCCATGAATTATTTCGATTCTAGTAGGAAATATAATGGAAATGCATAACATAACAAAATCCACTAACCTTCATGTCATACTTTTCCTACATTGATAACTAGACGGTGATGTAATTAAGTTACTGATATTTTCCAATTTGATGGCATTTTGCCTTTAGCTACTTAAACAAGTGAAATGCCCACAAAATCGTAAAATAAATCAGTAACCAGCTTGTGTCAATGTCACCAGCGTTCCTTGTAAACTACATTGTACGTCACCAGATGACGACAAATTACAAAAGTCTTAAATATTTTTTCCAGAAAAAGTCATGTCAAGAAACAATTCTAGAATGTTTATGTTTGTATTCACCATGGTCATAAAATGAGCATAAAGCATGACATGAGATAATTATTTCTTAAATCAGATGAAACTAATTTTTCATCGTTATCAATTTCTATAACGTTTCTGTAGCGTTATATATTCTTGTAAATAATAGCGGGAGGTAATTGGAACAGTGCCCAAAATAACCTCTGTCTAGTTATGCTTGAAGGCATAATATTACCGTAAATGCCCTGTTAGAATCGAAATAATTCTCGGATGCATTATATTTGTCATTACTTTACACCGAGCGATAGTGTAATAGCTAAGGTAAAAATACATTACAAAAGAAAAAAAATCCATTCAGAAAAATTTGTCAAGCTAAAAATCTTCCTGATCTTAACAGCAGCTCGCTGGTAAAATTTGGCCTAAAATTTGATTATATTTTACATATATTACAAGAAGACGTATGTTGAATGGAAAATAATACAAACCTTCTTGGGCAATTAAATATTTCAAACTATTCCATCCATATTTTATCAAAATATATCCATGAATTAATCTTTGACAATGTCGTTTATCAAAATGATCACAATCTAGCACGTTATGGCAGATGTTAATATAAGGGGAGACTAGAGTGTCCGAGGCCTGGTAATAACGAAAAATTAGGATTACCTGAAAGACTTAAGTACCGGAATACAATTCCAGTTCAGGAACCTATTTCACGGGAAAAAAATTAGTAATCGTAATTTTATTTGTTAGAATTACCTGGTCTTATTATAAAAATGGTATAATAAGATACATGTATATACGTTTTTATTACAATATGGAAATTACAATAGCAGAAATACACTGTACCAGTCATGAAGAACAAACATTTATGACAAAAGAGATGATTTCAATTTTCCCATTGTGAACTTTCCATTTATATGTATATTCCAGTAGCAACTGCATATGGAGTATACATGTACAATGTACATGTATATAGATATCTCTCAGCTGATATTCCAGAGCTTGTGCATGTGGTTCATATGTGATTTCCTTGATAGAGGGTTGATGCCAACAAGGAAGCTACTGAACCAAGGGTTCCTGGTGGTTAACTTGAAGTCATTACTTCGAAAGTTGTACAGTCGCCACCATGACTTGGTTATCCGCCATGGAGTATCTGTCTTACAAATGACCACGCTTGTCGTAATCACAATCTGGTCCTTTTATCCATTCGTGACTTATCACCAGGTGTGTAACAAGAATAACACGATCGGTACCACATGTTGAGCAGGAACTGATAACCCTTTCAGAGCACCCGAGTTCACCCCCATTTTTCAGTGAGTTTCGTGTTTTTAGATCTGTGATTTTGTGGAGGTTATTTGTCCTTTTGGTCATTGTGTAGGCTGTCCTTCGATTTGCGGCTTCTGATTGCCCCTTTGGTGTCTTCAAGCTTTTCTTAGTGATTTCTGTGACATGCGAACGCTTCAGAACCCATTGTTATATAAATCCGATCTAACTGCTCCCTGTTATTGAACGTGAAACGGCTTAAACCAGAGAATATTGTGAAAATCTAATTCACCCAATTCTGTGTCTGCAAACTGTAGTTACGGCCATCGTTTTACCCCATACAACATGTTTAAATTTATTGCAACTAATTGTATTGTTTTTCGGTGTTTTGTATAGGAGAGGATAAAAATAGATTAGTGCTGCTATCCAATATCCAAATTCATTCTTTTGAATATAAATTTGTTTATTTTTCTACAATAAAAACAACAGCATTGAAATATTGAAAATTTAATTTTGAAGTAATAATAATAATAATGATAAAAAGAGACAAAGTCTTTCCTTCTTTGTGTCAAAATGTAATGAAATGTTATTAATCTATATGTGCTGAGCACTATATCCAATACTTTCATTCACAACTTTTACTTTCTCTTTTATTCATCCTTGTGCTCTGGATCTCTTTCTGTGGGGACGCTTTTGACATGTATTCTTTTTATTGTCTTCTTTCACAGAGGGGAAGAAACGAATGTTCTCTATGTCAGATGAGAACCTGACCCGTTTCTTCTCCCATCTACCAGTTGTCAGAAGTGCGGATTTTATACCTGCTGAAATAAGTATACAAATTAATCAATTAAATTGGAAGAACAACACTTACCATGGTGATACATTTATATTATAAAATATTTTGAGAAATACAGTTAATATTTATGTGGTAAACATCAGTTTTACCCTTCTGATCAGTGAAAATATGATCAACTATTGGAAAAATGAATAGTAATTAAAATTGTAAAACTAATGACTTTCCAAATAAAAACAAAGCTAAATATGGCTAGTAGTATCTGGCAAAAATGAAATGTGAAAGGTCTGTATTACCAAAAGTGTTGTTTTAAAGCAATCTCTCCACTAACAACTGCACAGCAGCATACAGTCGATTTTTAATATAAATGTGTTCAATTGTAGAGTTAAAGAAACATACAATTTACATTAAATGGAGAATAAAAACCACTGTCCCCCTCATCTGGTGATTCTGTGGGAGGGGGACTGATATGTCGACTTCCAAAAGACTGGTTGAAGGGTGCTGCTGTGTCGTCAACAATCTTCATACCAAACCCATCTACATCATGTGCAAATCTTCTTCTATGTACTGGTGAATATACTGGAAATAAGAAGATATTTTCCTCAATTAAAATACATTAAAAAAAATCATGAACCAACGGACCAAAGGTATTCCTGTCCAATAGGCGATTTTATCTGGGTACTCCGGTTTCCTCCATCAATAAAACTGACCGCCACGATATAACTGAAATATTGTTGAGAATGGCGTTAAACACCATAACCCTAACTCTCAACTGGCATATCCGCAATACTGTTGTCACCGCGCACGTACCCCTTTTCCACAAATACTGGAGCCGAAATGATAAAAAATATTTATAATAAAACAGAACCGACATCACATGGATAAATCTAGCTTTGGGTTATTTTTATTTTATTTATTTTTTTGAATTCCTATCAAGACATAACTTCGAAAAATACAGTAGAATACTTTATGACAGTTTAAAATCCTCTAAAGGATTGCAAGCTTATTAAAAGTTGAAATTTCAGGGATAGAAATTTCGTCTGCTATTTACGTGATGCGCGATTTTTTTCTACCTTCATTATTGGATAAGTCCGGTTTTTTGTCGTAAGTTCCAAATCTTACGACTGTCTAGTTTAGTGACACGCACGTACATTTGTATACGTGCACTTAAAGAAATCGTAAACTTACGATTTTACGATCAACTTAGTGAAACAGTCACCTTGTGTGTAAAAAATAGTGTTAAAATTTTTTTTTTTTTACCAATGCAAGTAGTTTTATTGTTGTATTGGAACATAAAAATTACTGCAAATAACTAAATAGTCTATACTTGCCTTCATCATTTTTGAATTCTTCATGTATGGTCCTGACTACTGATGCAGTCATACATAGTATGGTTAACATGGTTATCTAAAGAAAAAAATACATGTATTTGTTTTAAAAAAGTTTTACTTTTGAGGGGATGCTAAATACTTGATTGTGGATTTTATGAGCGTTCTCATCGGTCAAGAAAAATAAATTTGTCAATCACGATAATGAAATGACTTTATCCGCCCACCGGATGTCTGATGGAAAACGACAATGGACAAAAGTAATCGGATGCTTTCAATATTCACTATAAATTTCATATAAAACTACTATTTTTCAAAAAAATTATTCTGTAGTCAAGGTGTCCGATTTTGATAATTTTTCTATCAATAAAAGCAGAATGTTATGTAGTTTTACTCTATAATTTCCTGATGATTTTATAAGATACATATTTTGAAAATAAACAAGTAAAAAAAAAAAAAAATTGAATTAATTTCTGTCGAAACGCAATGCAATGATACTTTTGTAACAAATTATCTAAGTCTGCGTTTAAATCATGACAAAAATCGATACTATCATCAACATTATTTACTGCTTTTGTTTATAAAAAATTATCAAAATCGGGCATCAATTGAATTCAGAATAAACGTTTGAAAAATTGTAGTTTTATATTCAATACTAGGCCTAAATAGAGAAATTGGAAACGTCCGAATATATTTGTCCGCTGTCTTTTTCTAGCCTATTTATTATCTATTTACTTTAGTTTTCTACAAATAAACCATTTATAAGCCTACACTCAAAATAAATAAAGCAAATTAAATCATAACGCCTTAACTGATTGTACTTTGTCCACTATAAATTTGTGGATTTAAAAAATCCGACCGTATTTGCCTCTGGTAAACTAAGCAACAAACAATGAACGTCACGTGATAGTTACAGCGAAGATAACTTCCATTTGTAGCTGGTTCCCTGCCTATAACAAAAGGGTACCAGTATCAATCCGCAACAAAATAAAGCACAACTTTCTATAATTTTCATTTAATAAAGGAATTAATTAAAGAAATAAATCATGAAAGCCAGAATGTGTTAGGAGTTTTAACATGGGTTGGCGGATATTAGTAATTTATCCCGAGCCAGAGGCGAGTGATAAAATTTACTTATATCGTATTGTATCTAACTTTGTGAAACTACGGATTAGTAATAGTAATCTTTTAATTGAATAAGGTCGTCACCAAAATATTCCTTTGGAAAATAGACTGCCCAATATGTAAATTAGAAATAGAAAATGAATACCACTTTGTTATTGAGTGTAATAAATTGACTTCATCTCGATCTAAACTGTATAGTAAGGTCACTGAAATTGTTCCTAATTTTTTGGTTATGTCTGATTCAGATAAATTTAAATATATTCTTAACAGTAATGATTACGATATTATGAAAATATGTGTAATAGGTATCTCTGAAATGTACAGTGAGAGAAATAAGTTACTTAAGAGCAATGCAAAGTAACCTTAATATTTGAGTTACTTTCATATTAGTGTATTTATATTGTATTTGTTATAAGTTCGTTATAGTGACTTTTTGCCTCCTCAGCCCTCATTCTACTTTTCGTTTTTAATTGTTTCATGTTTTGTGTATGTCTGTTGATTGTATTGTTGCTGATGACAATCCTTTGTTGGATTTCTTATCAATAAAGAATTTGAATTTGAATTTGAATTTATATCCGCCAACACATGTTAAAACTCAAAGCACATTCTGGCTTCCATGATTTATTTCGATTCTGATATGTTTAAGAGTACAAATACGGTAATATACTTTGATTGGAAGATGGTAATTTATATTTACGTTTGCGAAAAATGTCGCACACAATGTATGCTGCCAATGGAAAAGTCAGTTATCATGTAACGTCAAAAGGTGAAAGACGCAACGATAACATTTCTTGCGTGTTAGTAATTTATACCAGGGTTTTCCGAGTAAAACCGTTAAGCAAACGAACGCGAAGTGTGAGATTGTTTAACTGGTAAACCGTGGTATAAATGCAATATCACATCTGGTCGCTGATTATTGCACGGCTATCGGAGAGTAATAAAGCTATGTACAATATGGACAATATTCATCAGTAATCATGCAGTAAACGTTTTAGACTTTGGTTTGATCCGATAGGGCATCGAACGTAAGATCTTCCTCTCTCGGGGCTAGCAACATGTTAATCATTATGCAAAGAATCGAGGTTGTGGTTTTGGTGGTGGTCAGTTTTATTGGTGGAGGAAACCGGACTACCCGGAGAAACGACCACCGACCTGTCGCAAGTCACTGACAAATGTTGTATCGAGGACACCTCGTCATGAGCGGGGTTCGAACTCACAACTTTACTCCAAAGAATCGAAAATCTTAAAATATTTATGAAAAATGCTTTAAAATATGGACAAATGTGGGGAAAACATCAACGGATCCAAACGTTAGCACATGTCTTCATCAAGTTATAGAAAGAAAGCTTAAACAGTGATGAGTAATAAATCTACCTATCTCAACAAAACAATAATTTACACCACTCGTCTCAAATCATTGAACACGAAAAAGACTTAGACATATGTCTGCAAACATTCTACATAGTTGTAAAGTTCTTTTTGACAAAATAGGTTCCGTTTTCTGAAAATGTCGTGGAAAGATGGCTTAATTCTAATAGTCAAAATTTCTGTGAAAAATGTTTTGTCACCATTTAAAAGGCCACTTGTATATCAATCAATCTGATTACACAACACAAGTGTCGTCTATGGTGGCTTATTTTGAATAGACCTACTTTTTGTAAAAATATTAAAGGCCATTTTGACTAAAAAAAATGTTTCGTCATAATTTTTTTTTATAAGAAATTATCAGAATTCCCATTTGATGTACTTAGAGGAATTGCAGATACCTACAATTTTCGATGAAATATTCCAAGTCAAAAAGGGCAACAACTGGGATTTTTTCATATGGTAATACGTTTTGAAGGATTCCCATTTAAAATGTAGTAGGAGACGCGCGTACATTTTTTTCAATACCGGTATTCTATGCGAATAAGGACAATAACTCTTTCAAAAATTCAAATATCGTACGATCAAACTTTCTCAGCGAAATGCGATTCTTCGTATGCCCGCATGGTAATAAACAAGCATGAATAGCTTTTAGGAATTCCTATTTAGAATTTAGGAGGGGCTAAGAGTTGTGTGCGCATTTTGTAACGGATGGACGAATGGACGCTCGCCCGCACAGGACGAAAACAATCAATAATTCTCCCTCAAAAATGGGGCGGACATAATTATCACCATTAAAGTCACATGCACACGTTCTATATGTCCTTAGTTCGAATCCCGTTCATGGCGAGGTGTACTCGATACAACATGTGATAAAGTTTGTCTGTGACTTGCGACAGGTCGGTGGTTTTCTCAGTGACAATCGACAAGTTGGGAATGAAAGTCTTAGTGCTCAGCACATATAGTTTAACATTTCATTGTATTCAGACAATCGACAAGATGGTAATGAAAGTCTGGATCGTGCTCAGCACATATAGTTTAACATTTCATTGTATTCAGACAATCTACAAGATGGGAATGAAAGTCTTGGATCGTGCTCAGCCCATATAGTTTAACATTTCATAGATTCTGACAATCGACAAGTTGTGAATGAATGTCTTGGATAGTCCTCAGAACATATAGTTTAACATTTAATTGTATTCTGACAATCTACAAGATGGGAATGAAAGTCTTGGATCGTGCTCAGCACATATAGATTAACATTGCATTGCATTCAGACGCAAAGAAGTAATGCAATTGTCTTTTTTAATCATCTAACAAATGTTGTCCTTGATATTTCAGTTAAATTTAACTACAACAAAAACGTACGCCTTCTATATAAAATATGGACAATTTGCTACATGCGCCACTGCTTATAAACTCAACGTAAGTTAATTTAATGCTTTACTGTGTATCAAATAAGCAATTTAATCAAAAGATTATAACGTACAATATTTTGTAAAAACAAGAACACAAACGAAAATTAAATGAATCGTTAAGTTTTATCTATTGTTTGATTTTTCACACTGATTGACTTTACTTTGTATTGTATTTGAAATAACATTTAAATTATTACTTAAATACTAAACAACAATATACAGAAATAATTTAAAAGTTAAATGAAATCAGGAAAAGTACTGTGTATATATCACAAGTATGAAAGGTAACAAAATTTCCCATAAATCTTCAATATGTGAGCCTTGCCGAAGACTGAAGACCAAATCTATTGAGGACAAAGCTGCATCAAGGTTTTGCACTTATTGTGTAGAGGCATTGTGTGACGTCTGTTCCGACCATCACCAAGCGAGCAGAGCTTCCTCAGATCACGTTGTTGTTGATAACTGGAACGTATCGGGAAAAGACGATGATGACAATTTACGCGCGTGCTCACTATTTTGTAAAGAACACTCAAACAAGAAGCTGGAACTATTTTGTAAAGACCTCGGTACATTGTGCTGCCTAAAATGTATGACTATGAGTCACAGACAATGCGATCGAGTTGTAACTCTAGACGAGGCTGCTGTCGGGATTAAAAGTGCTACAATTTGTTCAGACATTCTAGAAAATTTGCAGAAGTCATCAACGCAATTACGACATACTATCACAAATGGTCAACAATCGATTGGTCTATTTAAACAACAGAGAAAATCTGCAATTGAAACAGTGGACGAAACCAAGGCAAAAATGGAAAAACATCTTGTCCTCCTTCCAGAAAACTTCAAACGTGACTTTTCCATCTTTTGCAGAGAAAATATCAAAGCAATGGACGAAAAATTGAAAATGCTCAAAAAACAGGAGTTATTAGTGAATAAATCATTAGAAAATTTCAAAAACAAAATTGAAAATTCTTCTGATGTAGATGTACTGATGGAGACTAACAGACTTAACTATATCTGTTCAGAAACAGACAGTGTTTTAGAATCCAACGACACAGCGGTTCCACATCTGGAAATCGACCTCCACGTAAATAAATGTATGCAAAAATTTTCAAATCATTTTCCACAGATTGGAACTTTTGAAGTGAAAAATCTTGACTCTGGATCGACATTTAATTTTGCTCACAGCGATTTAGAACTGAAACAAACAATTAAGCTATTGGACAAGTCGTGTATTACTGGCGTTAAATTTTTATCGGATGGGAACATGGTTTTGATCGATAGTAGATTTAATGCGCTTTATTTTTATGGGATCGAAGCAAAGAAGATATTGGAGTTCGGTCTACCCGACAGTCCATGGGATGTAGAATTATTGGACAAGAATATTTTGATTGTCAGCTTTCAGGAAAGACCATATTTGCAATTTGTTGATGTTATCAAGAGAAAATTACGGAAGGAGATAAAAATAGACGAGCCAAAGAGAGGCATTGCTGTCCATAGCAACCAAATTATTCTCAGCAGTAAGTCAAAGATATCAGTAATAGACTTGTCAGGAAATGAAAAATACAACTTCATAGCAGACGATCCTTTGTACACATGCATCGACGGAAGCGGAAGGTTGTATTTCAGAGATCAATCGAACAAACTCGCCTGCACAGACCTGAATGGGCACATGATTTTTACTTACAATAACCCAGAATTGAAAGTAATCACTGGAATCACTTGTGATTCGGAGAATAACATTTATGTAGCGGGATTTAGTTCTCACAATATTCATCAAATTTCACCAGATGGTGAATTGATAGAGATTTACTCAATGGGAATTAGTAAACCCCGCGCCATCTTCCTACAGACAAATGGAAGACTACTTTTAGTCTCCAATAACGAAGGTAAAGAGGTCAACATATTCCAGTTCCAAATGAATTCAGATGACCAGGCAGACATTAAAGAGGATGAATTTGAAAGATGACACGTTCAATGCAAGATACTTTCCGGTTTTCGTGTAAAAATTACGCAATTGACATGCATTATGTGTCAAGAGAACACATAAATTTAAGATAACGCAAACAGCATATATATATATATAGGATTGTTCACAAACATATTTAATATTTATCTAATGACTGTCTTGTGTGTGTAGGAAAAATCGACTGGGGATACTTATGCTTGAAGGAGATCGATCATAGTTTTAATCAATTACATTATTTAGGACAGGTTCAGAGAATGCCGATTGATTATTGTATAAAGTCAAATGGGCACTTTTTCATGAGAACAAGTTACATTCGAAACTTGGTAGGAATCATCTATGGAATGTCCCCCATTAAGATGGTTAAAATGTCCGGTTTGTGCTAGACCAACATACTTAGTTAGATTTTTATAGTGCTTACTTACTGAAACAACAGTTTGTGGGTAGACAACTCACTCTATCATGACACATTATCCCGTTTCCAAGCCAAACACTTGTTCCTGCGTGCTTTACTTTGTACGCTTCATGTTGATATATTAATCAATATTTCAAAGGGAAATAACTGGTGAACTGTGTAATAAAGTATGTAATTCATTTAGAACTGATTGGTAGTTTTCTTCTGGTACCTAGGTTTCCTACATCAATACAACTGACTGTCATCTTATAACTGAAATATTTTTGAAGGTGGAATTAAACTACCATAATCATAGTTTGTCTTACATTATCACGGCAATGGAGGAAGGGTGGCCGTATACCAATTGGACCAATTGCTCATAAAGGGCCCAGAGCTGGAGTTGTCTACTTTCGGCTGTTCAATTACACACAACACACAGCAGGTTTTACAGAGAACAATTGGGGCCCAGCACCTCCCAAGGCCGCCTCTGTATGGAGGGATCTGAATTAACTGGATGTGTTGTTTTTTGTTTTGTTTGTGTTCATCCTGTGTCTTGTGTATCCAATATTGCCAGTGTCTCTGGATTGCCCCTTCGGTTTTCTCTAATGTTTATCTAAAACTTGTCTTGAGGGTTTAAACTGGCTGTTTAAAGCAGGTGACCGCTACAGCAAGTTTGACTGGCTGTTTAAAGCAAGGTGATCGCTAATTCAAGTTGACAGTTACAGCAAGTTTGACTGGCTGTTTAAAGCAGATGACCGCTAAATCAAGTTGACAGTTACAGCATGTTTGACTGGCTGTTTAAAACAGGCGACTGCTAATCCAAGTTGACAGTTACAGCAAGTTTGACTGGCTGTTTAAAACAGGTGACTGCTAATCCAAGTTGACAGTTACAACAAGCTTGACTGGCTGTTTAAAGCAAGGTGACCGCTAATTCAAGTTGACAGTTACAGCAAGTTTGACTGGCTGTTTAAAGCAGATGACCGCTAATTCAAGTTGACAGTTACGGCATGTTTGACTGGCTGCTTAAAGCAGGTGACCGCTAATTCATGTTGACATTGACAGCAAGTTTGACTGGCTGTTTAAAGCAGATGACCGCTAATTCAAGTTGACAGTTACAGCATGTTTGACTGGTTGTTTAAAGCAAGGTGACTGCTAATTCAAGTTGACAGTTACAGCAAGTTTGACTGGCTGTTTAAAGCAGATGACCGCTAATTCAAGTTGACAGTTACAGCAAGTTTGACTGGCTGTTTAAAGTAGGCGACTGCTAATTCAAGTTGACAGTTACAGCAAGTTTGACTGGCTGTTTAAAGCAAGGTGACCACTAATTCAAGTTGACAGTTACAGCAAGCTTGACTGGCTGTTTAATGCAGGTGACCGCTAATTCAAGTCAACAGTTACAGCAAGTTTGACTGGGTGCTTAAAGCAAGGTGACCACTAATTCAAGTTGACAGTTACAGCAAGTTTGACCAGCTGTTTTAAGTAGGCGACTGCTAATTCAAGTTGAAAGTTACAGCAAGTTTGACTGGCTGTTTAAAGCAAGGCGACTACCAATTCAAGTTGACAGTTACAGCAAGCTTGACTGGCTGTTTAAAGCAGGCGACTGCTAATTCAAGTTGACTGGCTGTTTAAAACAGGTGACCACTAATTCAAGTTGACAGTTACAGCAAGTTTGACTGGCTGTTTAAAACAGGTGACTGCTAATTCAAGTTGACAGTTACAGCAAGCTTGACTGGCTGTTTAAAACAGGTGACCACTAATTCAAGTTGATAGTTACAGCAAGTTTGACCGGCTGTTTAAAACAGGTGACTGCTAATCCAAGTTGACAGCTACAGCATGTTTGACTGGCTGTTTAAAGCAAGGTGACCGCTAATTCAAGTTGACAGTGACAGCAAGTTTGACTGGCTGTTTAACACAGGTGACCGCTAATTCAAGTTGACAGCGACAGCAAGTTTGACTGGCTGTTTAACGCAGGTGACCGCTAATTCAAGTCGACAGTTACAGCAAGTTTGACTGGCTGTTTAAAACAGGTGACTGCTAATACAAGTTGACAGTTACAGCAAGCTTGACTGGCTGTTTAAAACAGGTGACTGCTAATCCAAGTTGACAGTTACAGCAAGTTTGACTGGCTGTTTAAAACAGGTGACTGCTAATCCAAGTCGACAGCTACAGCATGTTTGACTGGCTGTTTAAAGCAAGGTGACCGCTAATTCAAGTTGACAGTGACAGCAAGTTTGACTGGCTGTTTAACACAGGTGACTGCTAATTCAAGTTGAAAGTTACAGCAAGTTTGACTGGCTGTTTAAAGCAAGGTGACTACCAATTCAAGTTGACAGTTACAGCAAGCTTGACTGGCTGTTTAAAGCAGGTGACTGCTAATTCAAGTTGACAGTTACAGCAAGCTTGACTGGCTGTTTAAAACAGGTGACCACTAATTCAAGTTGACAGTTACAGCAAGTTTGACTGGCTGTTTAAAACAGGTGACTGCTAATTCAAGTTGACAGTTACAGCAAGCTTGACTGGCTGTTTAAAACAGGTGACCACTAATTCAAGTTGATAGTTACAGCAAGTTTGACTGGCTGTTTAAAACAGGTGACTGCTAATCCAAGTTGACAGCTACAGCATGTTTGACTGGCTGTTTAAAGCAAGGTGACCGCTAATTCAAGTTGACAGTGACAGCAAGTTTGACTGGCTGTTTAAAGCAAGGTGACTACCAATTCAAGTTGATAGTTACAGCAAGCTTGACTGGCTGTTTAAAGCAGGCGACTGCTAATTCAAGTTGACAGTTACAGCAAGCTTGACTGCTGTTTAAAACAGGTGACCACTAATTCAAGTTGACAGTTACAGCAAGTTTGACTGGCTGTTTAAAACAGGTGACTGCTAATTCAAGTTGACAGTTACAGCAAGCTTGACTGGCTGTTTAAAACAGGTGACCACTAATTCAAGTTGATAGTTACAGCAAGTTTGACTGGCTGTTTAAAACAGGTGACTGCTAATCCAAGTTGACAGCCACAGCATGTTTGACTGGCTGTTTAAAGCAAGGTGACCGCTAATTCAAGTTGACAGTGACAGCAAGTTTGACTGGCTGTTTAAAGCAGGCGACTGCTAATTCAAGTTGACAGTTACAGCAAGCTTGACTGGCTGTTTAAAACAGGTGACCACTAATTCAAGTTGACAGTTACAGCAAGTTTGACTGGCTGTTTAAAACAGGTGACCACTAATTCAAGTTGATAGTTACAGCAAGTTTGACTGGCTTTGGTTGTCATTGTGATTGTTGTTTAACGTCAACTCAACACATGGCGTGAAAAAGTTAATTTTCAATAAGATGATGATGAGGTCCGCTTTGTACTAGACCAACACGCTTAGTTGGATTTTTATAGTGCTAGTTCACTTAAACAACAGTCCGCAGATAGATATGTCGCCCGACTCAAGACACATTATCCTGATTCTGAGCTAACCAGTCTTTGCTCTTTCTCTTTACTGCTGACTTTCTTAGTGAAGAAGCAACAAATACCAATTTCATAGTCTTTGGTTTGATCCATCGGGGCTCGAACCCACGATCTACCGCACTCGAGGCGAGCACACTAACCATTACACCACCGATGCCGCTTAATTATGAATAAAATCACAATAAACTACAGTATGAGTGTCTTTATAAGTGTATCTTGACATCTTTACCAATAATAATCTAATATTATAACAATAAATTAGCACTGCATATATTAAATATGTACACTGTACTTCACAAGTACTGCAGTTCCATAACAAACACGTCATAACAAATAGCGCCCTTGGCAGAGATACATGGTCAGAGGTCATTTGATTCATTTTATTATTACATTTAAAATAACGTAATACAACCTCATAATTTTTGCAGTCTTATAAAGACATTAAAAAAAACCCTCCTAATTTATATACAATTTAAATAAAAATACCAGGTATGGTATCTCTGCTCAATGTCAAAAGGAAATACATATGATAAATCTCATTGAATATCTGTAAATTAATGATATTTTTCATCTTTCAATAATTTTAAGTTTTCATTTTAACAGAAAGTACTACTGCAATTAGCATATCAGAAACTGGGACCTCTTGTATTGTAAACCAACTCTACAAACTAAGTTAAAGGAGATCTCCACTAACAGTTAGTACAGGGTGCTTATGAAGGCATTGTGGTTCCTATAACCTTCGGTAGAGACGGATTCCCGTTACATACCTAATGCATTTACAATAGCAGAAAATTGTTTTTCATGATAACCCCCCTCCCAATAAAACAAAAAAAAACCAGTTTATTCAACAAGCTTATTAAAAAAAATATAGCTGGAATCAAATAATCTCTGACCTATTATTTTTACATAAAGCAAATGTATACCGGTTAAATTAAATATTTACATAGATTAACAGGGTAGTGTATATATATATATATATATATATATTTATATATGATGCATATTTATGATGTATTTACACATGATAATCAACAAATAAATATTTAACAAAAACAACTTCTTAAATATCGCATTGTTATGAAATTGATGCCTTTTTTTAAATAATAAACATGGATTCAATATTGAATTTATATTGCATCTTAAAAATACATACCTAAAAGTTCCCACTTTAAATGTTGAAATAAAGAATGATTGTAGTAGTGAGTTATCTCCCTTTAGTATGCTAAATATACAAACTTAAAAGTTCCCTCTTTAAATGTCAAAAAAAAAAAAGAAGACTTGCACTGGTGAGTTATCTCCCTTTAGCATGCTAAATATTGTCTTTTTGTCTGATGACTTTTAATAAATCTGGTATAGGCAAAGACAGAATATCTTTGAAAGGGAGACAATGTTTTAAACATACAATTGAAAGTTTTAGGTAAATATTAATGGATTCTCTCCCTTTGAAATGATTTTTTTCTGCACTTATCCCAGTTTATTTTAAAAATTCATTTTGCATCATTTAAAATTAGGGGGAAAAATCCTTCTAAATAAAATAAAACAATTATCACAAATATCAATTAAAAGATGGCAACCAAAATATTTTGCACTGAAAATATAGCATATGTACCACAAAATCATAGGAAGACAGCAAAAATATGTCCTTAACTTCACAGAAAAATAACTGATCACACAGGCTTTAGACAACAAGATGTTGTTCAAAATCACCATCCATTAAGATAATATTTAAATTTATTTTGCAACAGAATAAAAAAAAACCTAGAGTCTCACATGAGTATCGCTCACCTGGTTATTCATGAGCAATTTATATTCAATTAAGTACCTATGCTATCAGTGCCTATTACCACTAACGTTGCGAGTTTGAATCCCGCTCATAGCAAGGTGTACTCGATACAACATTATTTGATTATGTTTGTCAGTGACTTGTGACAGGTCGGTGGTTTTCTCCAGATTCCTCCACCAACAATACTGACCGCCACGATATAACTGAAATATTGCTGAAAGTGGCATTAAACATTTTAACTCCAACCCTAACCCTATTCCATTAAGTCTAGTTTTTGAAACATAATCTTATGCATTTTCACATATAATCAATCTCATGTTAAACTTTATTCAATTAATATCAGACTTAAAATAAAAAATTTCAAACTTCAAACAAGAAATTTCCTGAGGAATTAAATAGTGATGTCAAATTATCAAAATATCTCTATTTTTATTAGCAGCAGCCATATTTGAAGGTAGACACATTTGTTGGACACAATTTTGAAAGCGGGCTAACCAAGTACTCCTCTAGACATGTTTGATTAAAATTGACCAAGTGTTTTCTGAGGAAATGTAGAAAGTGGGTATTTCTATTTTAAGTAACAGCAGCCATATTTGAAGGCTGGTGGAACTGTCAGACATATTTTTTTAAAGAAGACCAACCAAGGACCCTTTTCGCCAAAATTCTGTTATTTCTGTACCCTGGGACAAGTAAAAGTTTGGTTTGGGCTAGAGAATGTTGTTTGTTACTTGTATGATGGGACAAGTGAACAAAATAAATAAAAATGTTAAAATTTACAAAATGTTATAAAATTCACCGGTAGCATGTTGTCCTTTTATAAATTTTGTTCTTTAAATCATTTATCGACATATTTCATCAAAGACATCATGGATTTCCAATATTGAAATATAAATTAGGCTATTTTTATTGACCAATCAGAAGTTGTTTGAAAAGATGATCACTATCTTGTTTTATCATTCAGAAAATTTGAGAAAAGTATTTCATGCTTTCGGACAGCTAGCGTGAATGAACAAGTTGGAAAAAAAGTTAAAGTCAAACCTTGTAGAAAAGTACTTAGTTTTAAACAATTTGAAATATTATATAGTGTAAAATACATTTCTTGCAAATAAATCGGTAACTAGGTTATATGTAATGCACCACAATTTATGAAACTTGTGACAATCTAACATACACATGATTTAGATAAAAAAATATTTCCCAAAACTATATGTCTATGTGTCAATCATTGGAATTTATCACATGACTTCTAGTTTCCAATACAGATAAAAATAACTGATTACAACCTTACATTTCACTACTAATGAATACGATACACAAATTTCTTTTCTAAGACTTTAATAACTGGCAACATTCGCATCATAAAAATTTGTAATTAAGAGTTAAACAAACACTTGGTATTTGAAAATGAAAACATTACTCATTACAGAAAATGACAGACCCATTCCAGTAAAATATTGTTTACAACTATATAAAACTAATTTGTCTTGAACTAGAGGCTCAGTGGGCTGAGCCTGTGTCGCTCACCTTTCATTCTGCTTTGAGGAAACTTAATACAGAACCTTCCATAGGTGCTTCCCATCAAATTTTGGTTCATTTTGGCAAAGTAGTTTCAGAGAAGAAGATTTTTAGAAAAATCGACCATTCTAAAACAAGAATTGTCTGTGGTGGCCATGTTTGTTATTGGATCAAAACAAAATGAGCAATTTCTATAGAGGACCTTCCATAGATGCTTCCTACCAAGTTTCTTATCATTTGGCCAAGCGGTTTCAGAGTAAAACCTGTTTTAGAAATTGACCAATAAGAAACAAGAATTGCCTATGGCGGTCATGTTTGTTAACGGATCAAAACGGAATGAGCAATTCCCATAGAGGACCTTCCATAGATGCTTCCTACCACGTTTTGGTCCATTTGGCCAAGCTGTTTCAGAGTAGAAGATTTTTAGAAATCGACCAATCAGAAACAAGAATTGCCTGTGGCAGCAATGTTTGTTAATGGATCGGAACAAAATGAGCAGTCTTTATAGAGGACCTTCCATAGATACTTACTACCAAGTTTCGGTTCATTTGCAAAGCGGTTTCAGAGGAGAAGATTTTTAGAAATCGACCAATCAGAAACAAGAATTGCCTGTGTCAGACATATTTGTTAATGGATCGGGACGAAATGAGCAATCTTTATAGAGGACCTCCCATTGATGCATCCTACCAAGTTTCGGTTCATTTGGCCAAGCGGTTTCAGAGGAGAAGATTTTTTAGAAATCCACCAATCAGAAACAAGAATTGTCTGTGGTGGCCATATTTGTTAACGGATCGGGACTAAATAAGCAATCGTAACAGAGGACCTTCCATAGATGCATCCTACCAAGTTTCGGTTCATTTGGCCAAACGGTTTCAGAGAAGAATTTTAAAAATCAACCCATCAGAAACAAGTCGCCTGTGGCGGCCATGTTTGTTAATGGATTGGGACGAAATGAGCAATCTATACAGAGGACCTTCCATAGATGCTTCCTACCAAGTTTCGGTTCATTTGGCCGAGCAGTTTCAGAGGAGAAGATTTTTAGAAAACGACCAATCAGAAACAAGAATTGCCTGTGGCGGCCATGTTTGTTAATGGATCGGGACGAAATGAGCAGTCTTTATAGAGAACCTTCCAGAGATGCTTCCTATCAAGTTTCAGTTCATTTGGCTGAGGGGTTTCAGAGTAGAAGATTAAAATGTGAAAAGTTAACGGACGACAGACGCCAAATGATGGCAAAAGCTCACTTTGCCTTTAGGCAAGGTGAGCTAAAAATGGTTAAAAACTATGTATGTTTTATTGTGATACACACACTGCATTTAAAGACAATTCTGTATAAATAAGAAATTTAATAAAAATAAACTTAAAAATCAATAGAATTCTTCAAAAATTCAAAGTAAAATGCATATAAGTATTTGTCATCTAACAAAAGTAGGTCAAAAAGTTCATCACCTAAATAAGTAGGTCAAAAAGGTCATTATCTAACAAAAGTAGGTCAATAATTAATCATCTTAACAATAGTAGGACAAAAAGATCATCCTTTATTTTCCATAAAATTTGGTGCATGTATATTTTAAAAGTTGTTTTTATTTTCACTTGTTGCCCCTAGAAGAGTGCAATTGATGCACAACAGAGGCCCTCAATGTGCAACCCTGAGCCAATAAGGTTATTGTACACTATATGATGATGTAAAAAAAAAAAATCAAAAGTTTTAAAAGTTTTCAAAATAAATAAATTTTGCAGAGCAAAATTGGCTTGCTACACTAACAATGGGTAGATCTCACACTCTTCCAAGAAAAAAACACCAATTAATCAATCAATCAACCAACAAGTAAAAAAAATTGAAATAAGGAATTAACTTCAAACACATATTATCTAAATTTCTATTTTCCGTAACCAATGGAAATTTGACCTACACATAAACATGATATAAACTATGAATACCACTGTGTGTGTACCTTTTCACAAAACAGTTTTAAAATTAACAAATATATACATAAATTAAATGGCTTTTAAATGCAAAAAATAAAATTTAATCAAAATAAATAGATTTACAGCTCTATATAAAACAATGGACAAGGTAGATATATGTTTTGTATAAAACAAAGTTTTGTATATACACAAACTATTTACAATTTAAACAAATGCATGTTTCATAACATTAGCAATGACATATCTAAAACAATATGCAATAAACATTTTAATTGTAAAAAATAAAATTACAACACAACACAACATCTTAATCTTGTCAAAATCTTGTATTCGAAGGGTGAAGCAACACAGCTGATAAACATGAAAGTACCATACATTTAAGACTCATTGGGGGTGGGTCAACATCCATAAACCTTAAAATTGTAATCAAGATTCCTTTACAATACTATGGACTAGCCATCATAATACAACAGAAAGAAAATGATAGCACTATTTCTTTAATGAACCGAACAAAGTATATAAACATTAAATGGTTTCAATATAATGCAAAACAACATCATAAAAAGTGTAAACACGTCCAGCACTAAAAAGTGTTATAATAAGCTAATCAAAAATATAGAAAAATTCATAGTTTTCACAAAAAATGCCAAAATAAATTATAAAGCACTGCTCTGTGATCAACAAGTCGAGGATTAAAAGAAAAAACCTTGACATATTCAAGAACAAAAAATGAAATCCAATAAATATCAAGATTTGCCATTTTCTGGTCTTTTGATAAATATCTTTAAAAAATAATCTAAACAATTCCACATCGATATTGCAATCATTAATCCAACAAGATGTATTAGAGAAAATAGTATAAAAATATACAATTTCAAAACAAGATAAAACATCATTAATAAATATCTATATGATGTATTTCTACAATCAAAAACCATATCATTTCTCCTCTTTACTTCAAAGATTTCACATAACATGACAGCAAAATCGATTGCAACCGTATAAAAACCCAATTTTTTTCCTCTTTCCTTCATTGTGTGCAAAGATTTCACAATATATGACTGCAAATTTTTTTACAATTCTATAAAAACACTATTTTTTTCCCTCTTTTCTTCATTGTGTGTGAAGATTTCTTACTTTGTTTTTGTAATAACATTTTTCTTTTATTCTGGTCAATAATTTCTTCATTTCAGACCACTTTCCCATTACAATTTCAGTGATTTCCACAAGCTATTCAAAGATTTCATACTTTTATGCAGTAACCTTTTCTTTTATTCTAGATAACAAGTCCTTCATTTTAGACCAAGTTCCTTCCCTTTGTGATTTCAGTGATTTCCACAGACTATTCAGTCATCCTGGATATCTTACTTCCTGTCTAGTTTGCCATTCTATTTGACCTTTTTCTTCTTGATGACCTTTCCTTTAGGTTTCTGTTTCATGTCCATCTGTAAAGTGGTTTGTTTATCCAGTTCTATCAAAGCCTCATGTATGGCTGCCTCTAAATTTGAATTCATTTTCCTGCCTCTGAAAATCATCAAAAAATATATATATGAAGAGAGCAATTTAAGTCCTTGAGGGCAAAATAACTTGTCTGCTTTTTAAATGACTCAAAAACTAGATTATAAGCATTGCCTCAATGAATCCTGTAATGCACCAACTTGTTTGCTTAATTATCCCACCAAAGCCACCCTGTTATAAGGCCAGATTTCAGATGCACAGAGATAATAAAATACTAGTAAATTGTTCCACACAAGAGAGGCTGGCCACTTTTCTTATAAGGCCACTTTTTTCATTGCAGAAGGGGTGCCCCTATAACAGGACAATTGTTGTTAAATAGTAAGATGACGGGTGCCACTAGTAGAGCAGGGTTTGTGTTGCTTAATATTTAGTTTTTCGTGTGTAGTGTTTTGTAGATCATTGTTTATCTTTTTGTGCTTTTTATTTTGACAATTGTATTGCCTGTCCTTCTTTGATTTATGACTTCTGATTACCCCTTTGATAACTTCAAACTTTCTTAAGCCATTCTAAACAATAACCTATATAAAAATATCATAAATATAAACCTTTTTTTTCAATTTTTGAACATGTAATTAAAAGTACCATTACATCTTAAAACAAAATTGTCACTTGTGTCCAAATATATTGTACAACATAATAAATGAACAAGGGAGGTAATACTGTTTACATCCTTTAAGTATATTTTCATTAACTAATCTCTCTGAAGATTGCTGATAAGAAGGAATAATTCTACATGAAATCATATATACATGTAATATCATACCAAATTTAAGGTTATTGCTTATACAATTGTCACTTGTGTCCAAATATATTGTACAACATAATAAATGAACAAGGGAGGTAATACTGTTTACATCCTTTAAGTATATTTTCATTAACTAATCTCTCTGAAGATTGCTGATAAGAAGGAATAATTCTACATGAAATCATATATACATGTAATATCATACCAAATTTAAGGTTATTGCTTATATAAAAACATAATCATTTTTAATGAAATGACATAAAAACATAATTCTTTTTAAAGAAATGACATAAAAACATAATTATTTTTGATGAAATGACATAAAAACATTTTTTTTAACGAAATGACATAAAAACATAATTATTTTTTTAATGAAATGACATAAAACATAATTCTTTTTAATGAAATGACATAAAAACATAATTTTTTTTTTAATGAAATGACATAAAACATAATTCTTTTTAATGAAATGACATAAAAACGTAATTATTTTTTTTAATGAAATGACATAAAACATAATTATTTTTAATGAAATGACATAAAAACATAATTATTTTTAATGAAATATTCTAACTAAAAAAGGGAAATACAAATGTACATGTAACTCTTTAAAACATGGTCTGATTAAACTACTGTAAAAATATGTGATTCTTCATATGGAAGGAAGAAAGCATGCAGTTCTGAGGAATTCCAATTCAAAATGAAGGTGGAGTTGGACGTACAAGATTTTACACAACTTACTTTTTATTCTTTTTCTTGGATTTTTGATGACCTTCGAGTCCCTCAGTCAATGTTTTCAGTTTTAACATCTCTACTTGTGTGAACGTATGGTCACCAAACCATTTCACCCAACACTATCAACAAGAATGATAATATACATTTATTGTAGAGTTTAAATGTTTAATTGTTAGTATACATTTAAAACCATGCTTTTTCCAAGTGAATGAGTTTTACACATTATATATCACGAACTCATATAACTCCAATCTAATTAGGAGGCATCGTGGTCGTGATCGCATGGTGGTTTGTTTTACAACAACCAATGCAATCAGTGCCTATCACCACTAATGTTGTGAGTTCCAATCCTGAGCAGGTGAGGTGTATTTGATACAACATTATGTGATAAAGTTTTTCAGTGATTTGCGAAGGTCAGTGGTTTTCTCTGGGTACTCCAGTTTCCTCCACCAAAAAACTGACTGCCACGATATAATTGAAATATTGTTGAAAGAGGCATTAAATGAAGTACCCCCTCACTGCCCCTTTTCCAATCTAATTATAATTAGATATCATACTTCCTCCCTATTTTCAATCTGTTGTTTAATAGTCACTGTGTGGAAGATCTAAAAACACTCCTTTAGGGGTTGTATCAGGGAACAACATGAATACATTTGGTGTCTATCGGGTGAGTTCCAATCCTGATCAGGCGAGGTGTATTCGATACAACATTATGTGATAAAAATTTTCGGTGATTTGCGACAGGTCAGTGGTTTTCTCTGGGTACTCCAGTTTCCTCCACCAAAAAACTGACTGCCACGATATAATTGAAATATTGTTGAAAGTGGCGTTAAATAAAGTACCCCCTCACCTCCCCTTTTCCAATCTAATTATAATTAGATATCCATACTTCCTCCCTATTTTCAATCTGTTGTTTACTAGTCATTGTGTGAGAGATCTAAAAACACCCCTTTAGGGGTTGTATCAGGGGACAACATGAATACATTTGGTGTCTATTGGGCGAGTTCCAAAACACATATGATTGTCTTGTCTCTAATCTTTTTTTTCTTCTAATTTTAATTAGATTGAAATAACTTTTAAGTAAAACTATGGTCTGTTCATTAAATTTACACTGATAATCCAAATACTTTCCTTACTAATATCTAATAAGCTAATATTGTATGTCATTATGACTATGTTCAACTGTAGTGGCAAATACACAGGTGAAGTTAAATGTCAATTAGTTACAAGAAAAATGTTGACACTTTAAACTCTTCATGCAAATCTTTTGTAACATCAGACCAATGTAAATAAAGCTGCTGATCATATGTTAATTCAAGGCAGTTCATAACATATGCTCAAGTTGACATCAGTCAACCCTAGGTAACGGATCCATTGCTAAACAGGAAACATTAGATTTTGTTTGGCTTACCTGGGCATATAAGGTGTTTTGTTAACTGGCAAGGTAAAAAATAAAGTATTGTGTTATAAAATTGTTTTTTAAAAAGTTGACATCAATCAATCAATTCAGGGCTGGGATTCTGTAATAATTCCTGCAGTAACGATCATTTGGAACATTACTCGTAAATGTAGTTGTGAGAACAAGTATATTTTCAATGAGATGATGATGAGGTCCGCTATGTACTAGACCAACACGCTTAGTTAGATTTTTATAGTGCTAGCTCACTGAAACAACAGTCTGTGGGTAGACATGCCACCTCACTCTGACACATTATCCTGATTCCAAGCCAACCAGTCTTTGCTCTTTCTCCTTAATACTGCATGCTTAGCGAAAAGCAACAAATACCAATTTCATAGCCTTTGGTTTGAACTGACCTGGACTCGACTCGCGATCTACCGCACTTGAGGTGAGAACGATAACCATTACACCACTGATACAGTTACAAGGAGGGATAGTAAAAATCAAGGAATACATGTGATGTGATTGTCTTCAGAGTTATTTTGATTTAAGTTCTTTTTCTTACACTATTTTTTATCATTACCTTGCCTGGTTCTAATTCTTCAGCATCATACACTTCAGTCTCATGGACTACTTTTCCTGGCCATGATGGAAATCCTCGTATCTGTCCCCAGACTAAATCTCCAATTGTAAAGTCATGCAAGTCTTTAACAACAGTAACTGACTCTGATATTTCTTCTGAAAGATGATCAACATGTTGTAAATAGAGGCTAATTAGGTTACCGGGGTAACCGGTATGTAAGATTAACAATGCCACCTTTAGATTATATTGTGGCAGTCAATTTTATTGGTGAGAAAAAAAAACAATATGAAAAGAAAACCACCACCCTGTCAAAAATCACTAACAAACTTTTATCACATATACATGTAGTTATATTGAATACATCTACTAGGGGGTCAGGTGTCCCAATCAGTCAGTGACAAACCTATAAAATCTTACATTGCGACATCAAAATCCAAGATGATATGCATTTCTTAAAATGTTTATTCAAGCTGAAATTGTGCTTGGCTGATTTGGTTGGTTTATGGTTCAATGCCCTTTTCAACAATATTTCAGTTATTATAAATCGTAGCAGTCAGTTTTATTGGTGGAGGAAACCAGAGTACCCGGAGAAAACTACAGACCTGCCGTAAGTCACTGACAAACTATATCACATAATGTTGTATCGAGTACACCTCGACATGATTCAATATGCACCTTTTGATATCAACTCTTACCTGTTACATCAGTATCCTCCTCAAAGTATCGTTTCTGTGACAGATTCATGACCTCATTATCGACCTCCATGGAATACACATTCTGTATGGATTTCTCTATATTGCTTGACTGTCGAGAAAGGTTGGCTGGTAACGAATGAGTTGTGGTTGTAACTGGAATTGTATCTACATCACAAGGAAGAGATGCCTCAGAAGGCTTCTCGGCTAAACTCATGTTATGTTCCGGACTACATTTCAATGACGAATGCTTTGTAGAAGTAATTTTTGATTGGTTGTTTGATGAAGACATCACATATGAAGAAGAGGCTACATTACTACAGGTAGTATATACAAACGAAGAACAAACATTTTCACCTGAATGTTTTGTTTTACTAACTAGGTTCACCGGTTCATTAGAACAGTCTATATGGCACACACTGACATCGTCCGTTACAGTCTTATCTCTATTACATGTATTACTAGCACCAGTAAAATTTATATTGTCACATTTCAAATCAGTAGCACCACATCTTTCCTCATGCTCTGATTGACTTTCATCGTCTAACTCATCACACTGTATACTTTGAACATAAGTATTATCACCTTCAGCCACATTTGAAAGTGAATGACCAAATGTAGTGTCTGCGACGTCTCCACTTGTAACTTCCCCGACCTCCTGACCCGTGTTATAATAATCACCTTCTTCATCATCTTCGTCGAAGTCAGTGGACGTTCCTTTCTCCTCGGAGTTGCCAGGTCCATCTTCACCGTTTCCAGGACTTTCCTGACATGTTGTCGACACTATAGAAACCATAGTTTCCGGAGTAGACTTTCCAGTCATTGAATTTTCTTTGGCAATAATAATCTCACGGTTAGCAATTGTTGTGATGGGTGTAGTTGGGTTACCTTGGAGACTAAACTGACTGATTATAGACTGCATGTCCTGGAGTTGTTGAATTTGTTGTAACAACTGTTGCTGGAGTTGTAAAGTCTGAAGCTGCATGGCAGTCAAATTCCCAGTATTTAAATTATTCCAAACTTGTTGTTGAATATTCATGACATTGAGTGGGGCACCAGTTTGAGATAAACCCATCTGTAGTTGGCCATTAAGCATAGATAAGTCAGTAGGATTACATAGCTGAGGTATGCCTGTCTTGTCTAAACCTACCGTTACCGGTAACGAGTTGGGGCCAAGAAATTGCATCAATGGCATGTGTAAATTTGGCATTAGAAGCATCTGCCCATTGTTTGTTTGTACATTCTGTTGTTGAATTATATGATCATAATTTAGTGGTAATTTTGCCATGTTCTGTATAGTTGATGCTGGATCAGATGACTTCACCTGAACCAAATTAGGACGTGATTCCGTTGGCAACACCTGAGTCATTGTTATTCCTTTGGTTTGCAAACCCTCACAGAGAGTCACTCCAGATGTGACACCTTGAATGTTTTGATTTGTTCCTTCAACATTTATGAAGGTGTTTGCATGAGAGGGTTCATTTTGGACTGGAATGCATTGTACACTGTTCTGAGACATTGCTATTCCTGATTGTTCTGGCAGTAATACTTGTCCCGGAGGAAGCAAATTCATTCCTAAATTATTACCAATCACATTCAATAATGGTTGCCCTATATTTTGCTGTAAACCAGATAAGTTCGGCAGAATGGGAGGAAAACTATTAGACATGTTTGATACAACAGGAACCTTATTTGCAATATTAATTGTTTCCGTGGAAACTAGAGGAGGAGGAACCGATTCAGCTGATTTTGAATTCATGCTTAATACTGCTGTTGAACTTGATTTGTCGGTTGAGCATGTTTTACTGACATTACTGTCGATCGTCTTCAAACTATTCACAACATTCAAATTGATAGGTTGTCGTAGTAACTTTGCAACTGATTCATGTCCAGAAACAATATCACTTTGCGTAATTGGAATTTTGTCTCTTGTTTGGGATTTTATTGAGCTCGGGATTGCTAAACTGGGTTGTGTAACAAGGAACGAACTTCCATCTGCTGATACCAATGTCACGTTGTCTGCAATGCCAGTGGTCTTCACCTGATTTCCAAATTGTACTGGAGTTTGTGTACCAGGAGGGTTAACCACGTTTGGTAATTTCAGGTTTTGTTGTGCCATTTGAGCTCTTGCAGCAGCAGATAACAGCGTGCTAGCTGGAAACTCATGTGAATTGGCATTACCTAGTATTTGTTGAATTGCACTGCGCTTAGCAAACGATTTGGTCACAGGATGAGATGCTATATTTTTCGACACCGTAATTTGCTTTTTTGAAGTACTCATGGCAGGAAATTTCTTCTTTGCATTTGATAATATGTCCAAAATTTTATCATTTTGTATTTTATTTTTATCTAATTGAGATTCGGTTTTCAATTTCATATCTTTTATAGTAGTTTGATTGGCTGTATGGTGAACCACAGAACTAGGTGTAATCATTTCATTAACAGGCGGACACTCGCTCCCAGAGTCGGGAGACAAAGACTCACAACGGTCCTCGGTAAACATTTCAGATTCGGAACATCCTAAAATAGAGCGAGATTCTGAGATAGGGATTGGTATTCCCCAATGTTTATTAAATGCTGTTCCTCCAACCTTTGACAAGTTTGTACTACTAGTTACAACCATACCGTGGGATGCACTACTAAATGTAAATGACGCAGGAACATTAACTGAGCTAGCCACTTTTGTAGACTTATTGGACATGCTTGATGTAACAGTTGATGTCTTGACATCACCATCAACAGTGTCATTTTTATCCTCCTTTACAGGAGAGTTCTTATCCGATTTCTTCGTAGGACTACATAAATTTGATGTCAAAGAACTACTTATAAGAACTGTCTGTTCAGCTAAAAATGCAGAAGGATCATCTAGAAAAGAGACAGATGTTGAGACTTTCGGAATGGGACCCTTTCCTTGATCCTTCAGCTGACTCACATCAACATTTGGAGGGGGTGTGTCACTATCATATACACAGTTTACTTTCTTTTTCACTTTTTCCTTTTTGTTTGTTTTTTGAGATCTTTTTCTGACAGATTTCTTTTGATCTAGCCAAGCATCATTTAAAATTGGATATGGACTTGGAGGAAAATTTAAAATTCCGGGTGTCATAAACTGATGTCCTGGATTAAATGGATTGATACCAAAAGGATTCATTGGCACTCCAGAAGCAGGGGGAATAACTCCATGATTTAATGGATATCTCATCTGTGGCATCTGATACAATGGGAATGAATCATACGAGCTCGGAGGCTTTGTTGATTTCTGAGTCACTTGATTACAACCGTAGTTTATTGATTTTTGAGTTTTAGCTCCAGATTTATGAGTTAATTTTGGTGATACTTGTTTCTTTTCACCATGTTCATGACCTTTTACTGAGTTAATACTAGACAATATTGAAGTCACGATAGTATTAGCGACGGAAATCCGTAGATCACGATTTTCGGTTTTCATGTCACTCTTTGTTGTTTTAACATTTGGTACACTGTCCACATTTGACACCGCCTTTGTAATTGAACTAGAAACATGATATTCCATGCTATCTGCATGAGTTACTGCCAAAGGCTGCTGCTTTTCCTGGCCACTATTAGAACTAGACGTTGGCTTATTGCCTCCATAAGAACTACAAGTAGCTACAGTATTTGTTCCATTCTGGGGGAAAGTCGTAGTAACATTTGTACATGTAGTACCAGTTGGATTTTTCATAGATGAACAAGTTGTGTTGCTTAATTTCATTTGGTTTGATATTGTCAAATTCACGGTTGTACTTGTTGCTAATTGGTGACTTATCGGATTGTTCACGTTGGTTGTGGTAACTGACTGGTTACAAGTCATGCTAGTTGTCGTAACAGACTCATCGTTTTTAACTATATTTCTTGTGGTGGTGGTTTTTGTTGATTGGTCAGTACAAGAAGAAGATGATGGTTGATTATTTGTTGATAAACATCTAGCTTCAGAATCAGCTATTATGCTGACATCACTAGATTGGCTACCAAGGTGACTGATTGTCGTAGCTAGTTCTGTCTGACAATGAGAAACAGTGGTTTCACATGATTGGTTATGTACTGAAGTAACAGTTTCTGGTTGGAGATCTGACTCAATTGATCTTTCCTCATTGTTTACATTGATTGTCTCTGAACTATCAACTTCCATTTTTTCCGTTGTCTCATTCTGATTAGAACAATTTTCATCTTGACTATATCCAGCTGTTTCCATTACTGTCTCAGTTTCTTTTAAACCAGAGAGTTTTTCTTGACTGTTTTTCTGGTCTACTACAGTACAACTGGTTCCCTGTACATTTAATGAAAATATCATATTTTCATTATTTCCCATATTTTCTGACGTAACATTTATTGTTGAATTTCGACATTTTTCATGCGGTAGGTTTTGACCATTTAAATCATCTGGGGTACTGCTGGGTATGTTTACAAGAGGTCCACTTCCTACTGAATTTGTAGGGAGGGTTTTTCCAGATGTGCTAACAGACGACACGGAGGCAGCTTGAGTTTCATTTTGCAGAGAAACGTGACATTGTTCATTTTCAAGATTATCACTCGACGAGAAATCATTGGTAGATTCAATTGGTCTAGAATTAACAGGAGTTCTACTATCAGATGGGGTCACGGTAGCAATCACATTCTCAGTTTCGGGTGTATCTGATCTATTTGTTATTTCTGTTTCCATTTGTTTATTTTTATCCCTCTGTGCAATTAATTGGGAAACCAACAAACCATCGTAAGGACCAGGTTTTGTTGATTTAACCTTTGTCGTCTTTTTCTTTAGATCTGAAATACAAAATTTATATCTTAATTCATGGAAATAGTTGTTTTTTATTACATTGTATTGTGTATTTATATTTTACAACATGAATATAGCACCCCTTTTTACACTTTCCAATTACTGATTAACTGATCACAATAACACCAATGCAAAATAAAAAATGTTTCTTTTAAATATTTCAAAAACAATTTAATGTGTCATGCAACATATTATGTGATAAAGTTTGTCAGTGGTCTTCTCCGGGTACTTCGGTTTCCTCCACCAATAAAAGTGACCACAACGATATTATAACTGAAATATTGATGAGTGAGTGAGTGATTGTTGCTTAACGGCAACTCAGCAATTTTTCAGCTATATATAGCTATATCATGGCGAGAACAAGTTATATTTTCAATGAGATGATGATGAGGTCTGCCTTATACTGGATCAACACACTTAGTTGGATTTTTAGTGCTAGCTCACTGAAACAACAGTCCAAGAGTAGACGATGTCGCCCTCACTCGGACACATTATTCTGATTCCGAGCCAACCAGTCTTTGCTCTTTCTCCTTAATGCAACAATACCATTTTTTTAGTCTTTGCTTTGAACTGATCGGAGCTTGAACCCACGATCAACAGCACTCGAGACGAGCATGATAACCATTATACCACTGATGCGGTTGAAATATTGATGAAAGTGGTGTTAAACACCATAAAAGCTAAATTAGATTCTAAGTTTTTTTTCAAGTACATGTATGTACTAATAGTAATACATGTATGTACTAATAGTAATACATGTAAATGTTGAATGTCTTATTTTGTACATTTAAAGTATCAATTGCTGTTTTGTCCTTTTAAAACATTTAAAAACAGTATCAACTGAATATTTTTTCATCTGTATATATACATGTATATTGTATCTGTTTTTGAGATATTCATCTTAATTTTGCATGTTCTGTAATACAATAAACAACAAGATATGATTATAATCTAACGATTATGGAGTCTCCCAAACTGGCCACTGACCAACAGGTTTAAAAAATAAATCAAAAGCTACCTTTGAAATCGAACAATGTTGAATTTTTGCGGTATTGTGGTGGCCATTTTGAAAATGGAGACCGGTAGAAATTTTTCGATGTCGGGAATCAATTCAGCACGTTGAAATCGAACAATGTTGAATTTGTGCGGTATTGTGGCAGCCATTTTGAAAATGGCGACTGGTAGAAATTTTTTGATGTCAGGAATCAATTCGGGACATCATAATCTACCCACATATGAAATGTCGTTGAAATCAGACAATGTTGAATTTGTGCGGTATTGTGGTGGCCATTTTGAAAATGGCAACTGGTAGAAATTTATCGATGTCAGGAATCAATTCGGGACATCATAATCTACCCACATTTGAAATGGCATTGAAATTGGACAATGTTGAATTTTTGCGGCATTGTGGTGGCCATTTTGAAAATGGTGACCGGTAGAAATTTTTCAATGTCGGGAATCAATTCGGGACATTATTATCTACACACATATCAAATTTTGATGATATCGGACAATGTTGAATTTTTGCGGTATTGTGGTGGCCATTTTGAAAATGGCGACCGGTAGAAATTTTTCAATGTCGGGAATCAATTCGGGACATCATTATCTACCCACATATAAAATTTTGATGATATCGGACAATGTTGAATTTTTATCGCCCATTTTTTATGCTGTGTTTTGGCAGCCATTTTTAAAATGGCAGACATCTTGAAAAATTTTAAAATGCAGAATTGCTCCTCTAATGGTGTCAAATTTTATGTCTCTATCATTATCCATTTAGAAGTTATCAACATTAATGTACGAAATTTCAACTTTCCCATAGGATTCTATAGTAACCCCCACCCCCTTTGAACCCCTCAAAATATGACTTTGACCCTCTTTACCACAAAGCTGAAAACTTTAGGACCAACTAGAAACATATATCTATAACTCCACCAAGTTTCATGAAATTCTGTCCAGTAGTTCCTGGTCCACGGAAAGAAAGAAAGAGGAGAAGAATAATAATAATAATAATAATAATAATAATAATAAATAAGAAACGGAGCAAAAACAATAAGTCTCCAAACGTTGCTTGGGAGACTTAATAATAATAATAAGAAGAAACGGAGCAAAAACAATAAGTCTCCAAACGTTGTTTGGGAGACTTAATAATAATAATAATAAGAAACGGAGCAAAAACAATAAGTCTCCAAACGTTGAACATTTTAACCAAACCAAAAAATTCCTTTATAGATTTAGTTTCATTTGATTGTATACATGTATATGAACAGTACTTTTATACATGAAAGCGAATCCCTGTAGGTTTTTTATATCGTTTGTTTATATTGTATTGCGGTTAGAGATCCTATTATCAAGAGAGGGAGGGATGGAATCCCATTAACCGGTTTAACCCCACCACATTTGTGTGCCTGTCCCTAGCCAGGGTCTGGATTTCCAACGCCATATATCATGGTCTTTTTTATGATCACTGAGTTGATGTGAGAGGTGATTGCTCATTTTGTTGATATTGGCAGAAGTGTAAACCATCACTGTTTTAAACTTTTTTATGATAATGTTATTAGTTTTTTATTTATGCCATTGTAAAAAAATTGAATCATTTTAAGTTACATTTAACCAACCTGCTTTCGTTTTTGTCACTACAGATGTGCTAGGAATACCACCTGTCAGGGAATTCACTGATATAGTGTCTGTCAATGTTGACGTCGGTAAAGAATAACTGGAATGAAATGTTGCCATGGCGATCACTTTCCTTTTATGGTTACAAAGTTTTGTCAGATCTTCCGGACAGTCCACATCTAATGTCCACATTTTTGATAGAATTCCTATGTCAAAGTTAAAAACTTTGTTAATTAGAATCGGACACTCTAGTCCACATTTACAGGTGCCCTCAGTTGTTAGATATTTGGCTATGTCCATGGGAGACTTTAATGGTACATTACTAGGACTGAAATAAAGAAGACAGAGATAATGAAATTTTAAACAATTAAGACAATGATTTGTATTTCATATTACACTGTTTGTAGTAATTTCTGTAGACTGTTGATATTTTGCATTTTTCCGCTTTGTGTATTCTTGCCCACAATGATCAGAAGTTTGCTAAGATATTTGCTTATATATTTCATATATAACCACTTATTTTTAAGGGGTCGTCGTGATCGTATGGTAATTGGAATTACAATTACCTGTGCAATCAGTGCTTATCACCACTAAAGTTGTGAGTTTGAATCCTGTTGATGGTGAGGTGTACTCGATACAACATTATGTGATAAAATTTGTCAATGATTTGTGACAGGTCGGTGGTTTTCTCAGGTTTCCTTCACCAAAAAAAACTGACTGCCATGATATAACTGAAATATTGTTGAAAGTGGCATTAAATACCATAACCCTAACCCTAATGTACACTAAGATATTTCCCTAATATTATTTCATACTAATTTTTAAAACATTCTCCTGAAATAATTCCTTTAAGTATCCAATTTTCTTGATATTTTCACCTCTAAAAGCAGAATGAATTAGTTTATTTATTATTTTCATGTAATATTTTTCGCACCTTTATTTACAAGCATTTATTATTTAAACACAAACGTTACTTCTTGACGTCACAATTTTCTATAACATAGTAAGAATTGGTGAAAAAACTTCATGCTTAAATCATGTCTCAATTAAGGGAAAGTAGAAATCAAATTATATGAAAATTATAAGAAGAAACTATATTTTTTTCTGCTTTTAATGCTGAAAATTTCATGAAAATCAGATAAGGAATGACTTCAAGATAATGTTTTGAAAATAAGTAGTTTTATATGAAATATACAGGGACAAATCTTAGTGTGGAAGTACTTTTGACCCGTGAATGTACATATGGATAAAGATTATTGTATGACGGCATGCCACACACCATACGACAGCTTGGAAATATTGATCATCTATCATATTTATAATGATTTTGTCTATATAAAAGATAATTAATTTATATTAACGGAATGTTTTTTCTTGTTCGATATTATGAACAAACAATCATCTTTTTGTTTCCATATTGACAAAATGCATCACGTTCATAAACAAGTCAATATTATTAAACTAGTAGTTCATCAATATCACTAAGATGAGTGATAAGTCTATAACAGTGATTTATCACACCATATCTCTGACTGTACTATATCACCACTGAAGTTTGAGGCTTTTACTCCTGCCAGATGAGGCTTTTACTCCTGCCAGAGTTGTAACATAACAAATTTATGTAATATAACTTTTTCAGTTACTCTCAGTGTTCACCCCAGAATTTATCAACAAACACATTTATAGCTTTCCATTAAATAGGTATGCACAAGTCTAGAAATGAATAAACCCAGATCAGGCTTGTGATCAGATATCATTCAATTATGACCTTAACTACCTGGTCATCCAGGCCCGGGAGTGGGGGCGTCGTGGCCATGATTGTATGATAATTTGTCAGTGACTTGTGACAGGTCTTCGATTTTCTCTGAGTACTCTGGTTTCCTCTACCAATAAAACTGACTGCCACGATATAACTGAAATATTGTTGAAAGTGGCGTTCAACACCATAAAACAAACAACCCAGGGTCTGGAATAAAATAGTACTGCTTGTGTCTAAACAGTAAAAAATAGTATGCATACCTGTAATAAATGATTGAATTATCCATAACCACTCTACTCCAACCAAAGGGAACAATAACTGTTCTAGAATCTGTAGTGGAATATGTTTTTTGTGATTTTGATTTTTCAGGTTTTGTTTCCATGGGAATAGTCGAAGAAATTTTTGGTGACGATGAAGATTTGAAATGAACATTGGCGGTTACAGCTTCGGTTGTTGTACGACTTACGGTTGTCGTGATGGTAGGTGTCGTAATAGTTACTTGGTTACAGCACGGTACAACAAAAGAGGTATCACTCGACACATTTCTGTCGCCATACACGTTTATCAAATGAGGTGTTGACGTTATATTAGTTGATGGCACCACCTGGCCAGTTGATACACTATTCGGTAACAACATATGACCATTGGATGTATTAACTGTAGTTATTTGTCCACTATATGGTGAAATCATGTTATTAAATTGTCCTTGTAAAACATTTCCAACCGACGGCAAAACTTGTGCACCTGATGATGGCATCATTTGATTTATTGGTGGCAACATCGGTGCTGCGGAAACTCCTAAAATATTATTAACTCCGGCAATATAATTTGTATTTAGATTCATACGTTGTGTTGCCATAACTTGCGGAATACCGGTAATATCCTGTCCAACAATATGACCTGTCGGAAATCGGTTTTGAAGTTGACATGCATTAAACATTTGCTGTTGTGTCGGCTGTGCGTTTGTAAATAACTGATGTGATGGTGGTTGCCCGGTAAAAACTTGTGGTTGTTGTATTGACGAATTGAAGAATTGTGGCGAATGTTGAGGATTTGGGAAAAAATGAGTGGGTGGTTGATTGTTTATGAACACCTGTTGTGGAGAATGCTGGTTTGTGGTGAACATCTGTGATTGTGGTGACTGCTGGAAGAATTGGGGGGAATGTTGATTAGGTGAGAATACTTGTGACTGCTGGTTGCTAGGCAATATTTGCTGTGGTGAGGTTTGATTTCCTAATAATGTCTGTTGGTTGGTTGGATGCTGTTGATATTGTTGATGAAGCAGAAAATGTCCAAAACTTGGCAGGGTGTTATTATTCTGTGGCTGTCCAGTCCAATTCTCCATGCCACTCTTGTTGACATTCTGTACCATCCCCACTGGTGATGGTTGACTCAAACTCGCAATAAAGGATCCCATGGAAGGAAGAGGTCCCGATCCATTTGAATTTCCTATCGACAAAAACCCGCCAACAGGCATCCCAGTTTGTATATTAGTCATAACAGCTCCTTGGCCTTGCGGAATCACTGTTCCCTGACCCTGGGGCATAACATTGTAACCAGGGACAAATGTGTTCATGGTGGGTCCAAGTATATTTTGCATTTGTGGTATTCTTGGATACTGGTAACCAATATCAGTTTGATTACAAGTAACAGTTGGAACATTTTGTTGTTGGACCCCTTGACCACTGTTTTGTTGATTTGGATCCATTTTTACCCCAATGGTTTTATCCCATATCTTTGAAGAAGTTCCGAATTGAATTCATTATGCAACGTTTAACTAGCACTGTATATCATTCATTCAAATACTTGAGTTTATATTTTTATCAGATTTACTTCCCCTGAAAAAAAAAGGAAGAATTTTTTTAAGATAGAGAAAGAAAAATAACATTTGTACATCGAAATATAATGATCAAGAATTAAGTACTCGCATTATATCAAGGAGAGAATATTCTAATAAGGCCAACAAAAGATAATATGTGTGTTTCAGGTTTCACGTGAGAAAAAAGACGATACATTTGTAGGTCATGAATTTTTTTGAAACTTTTTTTTAAAACCAATTTGTTGAAATCACAGAAATTGCTGTGAATGCTATGCATAAACTAGAGGCTCCCAGGAGCCTGCAATCACTCACCTGGTTTTCAATTTGACTTCTGATGTCTATAGAAAATGGGGGTGTCACACATAATTTTGAAAGTGGGTCAACCAAAGATCAGTTCAGCTCAAATTTTTTAGAAGACTTTGATGCAATTTTTTTTTCTAATCAGTATAAATTGGCTGAGAAAAAAATTCCCAGAAAAACCTGGAATACATGTTAAACTACTTGTTGTCATGTACCTGCACTTAAAATTTGACATCACTAATTTATAATAAAGCACAATTTTGAATTTGGACCATCCCAGTCAAATTAAGTTTAATTTGTTCAGCAGTTTCTGAGAAGATCTAAACGTGATTTTTCACCAAAATGGGCTTAACTTGCATCATCGGTATAAATTGGCTGAAAGAATTATTACACAGAAAAACTCAGAATATGTGTTAAACTACTCATTGCTATGTAGCTGCCATCAAAATTTTAGCTCATTTTGACGTATAATAAAGCAGCAATAGACAAATACAAATAAATTCTAATTTTAGTAATGGCCGTCATCTTCGAACACAATTTTCAAACAGGATCATCTAAAGAACATCCCAGGTTTAAATCGGTTCAGCGATTTCAGATGAGAAGATTTAAATGTGAAAGTAGACGGATGGCAAGTGATGGCAAAAGCTCATTTGACAAGGTGAGCTAAAAAGGTTGTTTGCCATGTTTCATCCAAAAATGTTGTCAGCTTTAATATCTCTTGTGTTCGTTTTGGGGCTTCTCAAAAATTATATTCATTTACTATGAACCTTTAAAAATATTGTTTTTATTAAGGTTTCTGAACATTCTAAATCGGAAATCACTAATGTGGTATTAAAATCAAGTTCTGAAAATTACAGTAGTTTTTGGTTGCATTCTTTATTCGGATGCCAGACAACTCGGACCGAGACAACTCGGACCATAAGCGAGGACAAGTCGGCCCGTAAGCGAGGACTAGTCGGCCCGTATGCTAAGACAACTCGGACCGTATTATTGTTTTATAATATTGCTCAATATTTATATTTATTACATAATGATTTTATTTAAAAAATTTTATTGGCTATCATGCTGTCACCTGACATTCCGTAAAATTTGATATTGTTTGATTAAAACTCGTATTGACTTAGTTTCACTTTCGTTTTCTGTAATAAAACAATTACAGTCTTTTGTATCAGTCAATACGAGTTTTTATGGACCTTAGAAATCAATATTCACCTCAGCCTAAAGGCTTCGGTGAATATAGTTTTTAAGGTCCATAAAAACTCGTATTGACTTCAACAAAAGACTATAATTGTATAGTGTATAATTATTTATTTATTTAAAAGACAATTATTATCTTTTAGTGAAAATGAATTATTTATTAAATGATATTACTTGTGACCAAAGTGTGATTAGGACGTGATTTTGTTCTCATAACATGGTCTATTACGTATCATTTACAGGAATAAAATGAATATCAAAAATTAAAAATAAATAATTTAAGAAAAAATTATTTAGAGCTTATTAATTATGAAATTTCATATAAGCATTATGTATTATTTTTGCTTGTATAAGCTTCATGGTTGTTGGAAAAGTTGCAAATGGGTGTCATCAAGGTCGTATAAAATATACGTCCTTGGTGTCATTAAACAAAACATAAATTAAAAAAAATTTATATCTTAAAGGTGACAATATGTAATATCAAGTTGTCTTTGATAAATATAAAAATTTTAAAAAATTAAACTGTTAACAGGATTTTGTCAAAATTGGGTTTTGTTGTCCATTAATTCAAAGTTTAATTTTTTATACCTTGTATTTTTGCAGCTACATAATTTCTTTTAAATACATGTCTGTCAAATTATTTTTAGTTGCTGAAGTATTAAGATATTTTAAGATATTCTTAATTATTTATTTAAAATTCGGTTCATTAATTTTCTAATTTTATTTTTGTTTTGAAAATCATTTCATCCACAACTAGGATTTTTTTTTGGAAAGTTCCATCGAACAGATCATCAATTGAAACATTAGTTATTGTCATTATAATTAACTCATCAATGTTTTATTACCAATTTAATACACACCTAATAATGGGGTATATTTGTTGATGGCCACTATTGCTCAATTATACACAGACAGGAAACACAAAAATTCAAAAGAAGTCATACCACACTTTTAACATTTTAAAGATTTCTCAAGTTTTCCATATTGCAATTGCAAACTGAGACCATAAATTACTGAAATGAAATATGGTTTTGGTTGATTATATAGGGATTTTTTTTTTACATTTCCCAATACTTTTGACAGATGACTGTATCTTTATGATTTCTGTTAATTTTATTAAAAAAAATCAGTAAGACAACAATAATTATTGATGGTCCGAGTAGTTTTTTCATACGGTCCAAGTTGTCTTAACATATGGGCCGACTAGTCTCGGTCCGAGTTGTCCGCGGGCCGAGATGTCTGGTACCCCTTTATTCATCAATAACGTTAGGGTTTGGGTTAAAAATCAGGGTCAGTCATGAAACAAGCAACACACATACAGTACAAGGGGTTTCAAAGTCTTTAATAATAGGAGGTACTTCTTAAATTTTAGAAGGTACCTAAAAAAATTAGGCTGAGGGCCGTAAGTGGTCCAGGGGGCAGAAGCTCCTGAAATCTAGCAATTTGTGGACCAAAAAACGTACTTCAGAGACTGCAAAACATTAAGTGTTTTTGAAAGAAAAATCCCATTAACTTTCTCTTTAGAGTTCAGATTTCACCAAGAGTGAAGACCATGCATAATGGATTTTTCCCCCCAATTTCTTTATTGAATATTTCAGCTTACAGACTTCAGCCAAGATTATTCATAGATAGTCCGCCATATCTTAAAAAAACCAAAAGGACCATAAAGAGCTACGGTTCCGCAGCTAGGCTTGACCAAGCCATTGTTATCAAAGCTTAAACTCCTCAAAATTCTTTTGTTGGCTTTGTCCTTTTCTTTTTCACAATACCTTGGCTTGTGTGTTTTTTTTTACTTTATTACCAGTAATTAAACTCATCACATTGGCACGGATCAAGACATATAAGTGTCATAATTAATGAAACATATAAATTTAATTTGCAATCATCAATCTTTAATAAAATTTATAATTTTAATAGATCAATACAAATATAATTAAACAAAAACAATATATATTGTTACTTTCACGACTTATGTGCAAAAAAAAAAATGTTCGAACAAAAACGATTCGCAGGAAGACATTTATCAACATTTAATCACAAAAGTTAAAATTATTTTGGAAAAAAAGTGGGGCCGGCGTTTTGACATTACAATGTAATTCGTATTTGAGCCATGTCCAGTCCTTTTTCAGGATTTCTAGTAATTTTCTATCCCTTATCTCCTCGTACCCCCTTTTAAAAATGTTTTTCAGCACACTTTCATTTCTGTGAACAACCACAGTAGGGCCCCGTCAAAATATGTAAATAAATTAGCCATAGGTTTTTATTTTTTTATAACGGAAGTTAAACAATATGGACGGAGTTAGCAACAAGACAGTACGCCCCAAAATGATTCGACCCTGGGTTTTAATTGGATAAAAAAAATTGCACAAAATATTGTGTAGTCATATATTCATAATACATAATGATCATATTTATATTTATTACTGAAGATTACACTAGTTTGTGTTTGAACATAATTTGTAATCGGTCATTTTTTATTTTGAAATTATGTCAGCTTTGTTCCGGTCCGAGTTTTACACATGGATGAAAAGATATTGGGGCGAAAACATATCTATTTACCGCATGCGCAAACTTGGTCGTGACGCAGTTGTTCGATTTGAATGTGAGAATTCAGCAATTGACGTGATCATTAATTTTTTATGCCAAGAAAATATATATGTGTGTTTCCGGTCGACCGACCGACCCTAAAATTTTACTGCCGACCCTAACATTTTTTATGCCAAAAAAAAAATAGATCGGCAAAATCCAGAAATTCGTCTCCGTTTCCGTGTTTGCTTCCGACTTCAACAATTTTCTTCATTTCCTTGTACATTTGATCGATGTTTGGAATCAAAAACATTGTACTGCATTTCAAATAATTAATAAGCTGTAGTAAGAAAGAAAGAAACAAGTTTGTGTGATCTTAGAGGAAGGAGCATACTTGTAGGTTTCAACAAAAAAATCAAAAAAAATCCCGACCTACCGACCCTAATTTTGAAGACCATGCAATCGGAATCACACATATTTTTTTTTTGGCCTTATGAAAAATATTCCACAAGCCTATCGTACTTGTGGTTTTGACCACCGCTAATTTTGGGGGGTTCAGTAATTTCTGCCGGTACTATACACGATCTCAGACGGGTAAAAGTACCGGGTACCGGCCCACTTTGAAATCCCTGCAGTACATGTACATGTCATGCAGTTGTCTTTTTGGTACAAGCTTTAACTTGTAGTGTGTACCCAATTCATTCAGGGGGTTATGGTGTTTAATGCCACTTTCAACAATATTTCAGATATATCCCGACGGTAAGTTTTATTGGTGGAGAAAACCGCCAACCTGCTGCAAGTCGCTGACAAACTTTATCACATAGTGTTGCAGCGAGTATACCTCACTATGAGTGGGTTGTTGAGAAGTGACACTCAATTTATTAAAATATCCAAATGTGTATTACAAAAAAACAACTAAAATAAATCAGACACATCCACTTTGGCACTTATTCAGTGCAGTTGTCCCCCTTTATAGTTTTGTTTACATCTGGTCTGTACATCTTTGTTTAACACTGCCAACTATATTTAACATAAGTAATGTGAAGATAGACATTAAATGCAGCAATGTCTTATTTAAATACACCATTGGTTGATGTGGGGGTTATTTTTTCATCAATTATCAAGCTACATTGTATCCTTTCACTTTCAGACGATGGGACGTTTTCGTCATCAAACAAGTCTCAAGACAGTCGTAATCATGCTTTATCAGCAGTTAAAAGAATATTAAATATTACCTTCATATACAAAACATGTGTATTTCTTATATCCTAATTCCGATATCTAAATAGTATAATCCAGATACATAAACGTAAATAAAATACGGTAAAATTCACGGAGACCTGAGATTTTTTTACCGTCCCAGACGCGACAGGTGTCAGTAGCACAATTTACGGGAATTTGGAATAAAATTCAAATTGTGGCATTATGTTTCATTTTATTTTACCTGATTAATTAGTTTTGTACACAATTTTGTCAGTGTCGTGACCCTTTTCAATTTTGTAAACAAAGTTGCACTCGTTTGAGGTTTCTGAAATTTGCATTTTTGGAAAATGGCTGACTGAGTTTTGCGCACGCTCAAACGGCAGTATTGGAATACACATAATTAATTATCTCCCCTTTCCCGCCAATAATTTTCAGTTGATGTGATGTGGATCAGCGACTTGAAAATTATTAGTTCTGTTTGACTATGTTCTGGCCTGATTATGTATTTCCATCGATAACTAACGGGACATTTATATTAATTTTTTTCCCTGCTCGTTGAATATTAATTTAGTGATTTAACGGAACAATGAGTACAAAAATAGTCTACTATTTTAAGATAGTAAAAATATAGATAATACACGTACATTGTAGGAAAATATTAAATTTATTTGTACGAGCTTTGAAACATGTAGAAAAGCAAGCATTTGACCAGCGAGCTTTTCTGTCCTATTTTACAGTGAAAGCATAAAAACGTAGATATCAAATTTGGGTGGTCGAGGATGGGATTCCGGAGTGTTGTTTATATGTTGAAGCCCGTGAACAGTCGACAAATAATCTGCAATTTCTTGACAATTTAATTATTGAAATCTTACTTTTTGGGGATGATGGAATATATAATTGTGTGTAAATATGTGGAGAGGACACAACTTGTGTCCGATCGAAACGTTATATAGTTAACAATAAAATAAGTTTAATCTATCTATCAAATTTAGTGCGCACGACGCATTTCTGTCTTTTCTACCTGTTTCTATATTTTCAAACAACGCACGTACTTTGTGTTTATCCTGCGATGCTAAAAAAAACCAACAACAACAAAAACAGGCTAAGCAAAACAAAACATAAACATACAAACAACAAAAATCGATAATGAAACAAGAGACCCAAAGGTGTAAAAAAAAAAAAGCCAGGTGAGCGATTACATACCCCCCAAAATGCGCCTGTTCTTATATTCTTTGCTAGTTGCTACTTATAGTTATATCTATGAAATAGTTATTAAGGTTATATGTTAATCGAATAATGGATACAGGTCTATCTTTTCTCCAGGTTTTCCCATAATGTTTTTTTCTCTCTCAGTTTTAGTATTTATTGAAGAATATAGACATGTACATTTTATTATTATTAATTGCATGGCCGTAACTATATTGAGGCAAATGCCTCATACCGAAATTGACGATTTTTTTTTTTTTTTTTTTTAATGCAAAGATTTTATATTTTGAAAATATGAAATATAAATCTCTATTCCGAAAGAAATGATATCCACTGAATGCATTCGTTTAATGTCTACGGTTACCATTTGAAGTCTACCGACATCGTTGCGGTGAAAGACATACGGTAACTAACTTCAAGGACATCAGACATCGAACACCTGATGATTTAATTCATACATCATCCTTTTCACACGTTTCAATCTTAGCCCGGTTCTTGCCCTGATGCAATGTATTGTCATTTCGCGTCACGATAACACTGAAGTCAAGTCTCTAAAAAAAACTGTCTGAAGACGGGTTTAAAGTTACAAAACTTTAGAGGATTCTCGATGTTATATGTTGTTTGGTCCATGAAATGTCTTTGACTCAAATTGAGCTTGGCCCACATTTTCTACGGGAATTTAGTCCAATTTATTTTTAAGTTCAAAGTTTCGATAGCGTTTACGCTATATGAGCTGTCGTTAAAGTTGCTAAGTTCAATGATGAATCCAGAATTTCCAAAAAGGGAGCCCGGACTCAATTATTCCCCCCCCCCCCTATATCTTGCAAGTGACAAACAAAAAAGGTTTTCGGTTCCTACAGGGGGACGGACCCCCTTGCCCCACCCCTGGATCCTCCCCTGAAGGTCTTCTGAATTATTTCATATAACTAAATAAATGGATTATGGAAGATTTTAAAATATACATATTCCTTATAAACAAAAATCATTTCTGTGCAGTTTAGGAGAAATATCTTTAGTTTATAATTTACGTATGGAAAAAATGTGGTATGTATTTGATTTTTTTCAAATCCAATGCAGTGTCCTTTCGATGCTTTGTAGAAAGTGAATAGAAAATGGCACCGTTTTTACTTTTTAATGTTTTTTTTCACTCAACAACATAGCTGGGCTCAGGATCGGATAGAATTCTTCTTAAGTGTTACCAGAGATATTAATGCAATTGCTTTTAATTCTTCTGGTGTTAGTTTAGTGCATTTCCTGTGTACATGGATTTTGAAATACTCCCTCTTGCCATGTAACGTAGAAAAGACGAAAATTAAATCATAAAAAGCTATGATTACTGAATTAGGAAAAAGATGCCAAGAAAAGGTTAGAATCGAGGATTTTGCGTCTTTTAAGTCGGAGCTTCTGGGGGACTTGGGTGGCCACCAGAACCCTCGCCCAAATGTTTTCGCCTGGCTGCGCTCGGCGATTAAGTGTTTTTGTCTCATTTAAAAAGGAGTCTAGTTACGGCCATGAATTGTCAAGGCTTACTTGTTCCACGTGTCACCAAACGATCTAAATATGTGTCTATTTATAAATGGTAACCCATAATGCCATTTGCTTCATCTGTCATCAAATGTTCTAAATATTTATGTACAGATTTATAAAGACAAATATAAATGTAGATATCAAATTTAGTGCGTAGGCGCGTTTCTGGAAAAACCGTCATCAGATACATGTATGCTCAAAATCGAAGGATTGGAAAGCTAAATAATTTAAAGTTTTGGGAGCAATAAAACCAAAGGGTCTAAACAGGATAGCCATAATCGGTTATGGTCACCTTTGCCTGAGGGAGGGAGTACCTTAATTTTGATAATAAAAATACATTATCTGGGAACTGTAAATTTCAATAATAGATATATCTAAGGGAACGACCATTTAACTTGAAGGGGGGGGGGGGGGGGGGGGGGGGGGTTATGGTTTTTTTTCTAAAAAAATATTATGATTCCCAATGTTGCTGAAAAAAATAATCTGATTCAGAGTTTTTGTCATATAACCTAATGTTAAATTCTGGAAAAAAAATGAATATTCTAACTCTTGTGTTGTTCGAAAAAAATATTCTGAACGAAACAAAAAACCATAACCCCCCCTTCAAGTTAAATGGTCGGTCCCTAATAAACCATGTCAGTACAGAAGCACTGATACACTCGTGCACTAATAACCCACCAGCAATGGTATCAACCCAGTGACAGTAATAAAAACGTAATTATCAAATTTAGTGCACACGACGCGTTTCAAGAATAACCTTCATCAAGTACGCTCAACATCGAAATACTGGAAAGCCATACAACTTAAAAGGGTTTGGGAGAAATAAAAACAAAGTCCCAAAACTGGATATCAAAAGTCAGCTAAGGTCACTATGCCCCTGGAAGGTGAGCATTAGTTTTGATAATAATTACATTATTTAGAAACTGTAAATTTCAATAACTTGCTTCATCTGTCAGTAAATGTTAATTCTAAATATTTGTGTATATAGGTAAAGCTAACTTACTTCACATTCCACAAAACGTACCTGTATGCTTGTTTAAAATTACATAAAACAGATGTTAATATTTAAAATATATATGTTTTTGATCATGCCTTGATGAATTAATTTACATGTACTATGACTAATTAAGAAATAATTCATGGAAGCCATATGTATATATTGTTTTTACCACGGGTAAGCCTTTATGTCACGAAGTTTTACCCCGAGCGTCAGCGAGGTGTAAAAAGCTGACATAAAGGCCTACCCGTGGTAAAAACAATATATACATATGGCTTCCATTAATTATTTCGATTCTAATATGTAAAAATTGGTAAAATATCGCTATAAATTGTCGATGACGTCATAAATTACAATGGGTGTAGGTATATATTATTTTTACCACGGGTTTGGACTCAAAGCGTTTGAAGGACGTCATATTAGAATTGATTATATACTGTCCGGCAGCTTACAAGCGTCATTTTCTTGACTTTCGCAACCGTCCAACACAGCGTCGCTTCTTCGACACTCTTCTATTAAAATGCCACGCAATTCTTAAGACTTTTGATGTTTTTATTCCTTCAACTAACGCAAAATTGCAGTATTTCCATATGATATCATTCTGTAAATTTAGATTTTTCACGGACCCTTTGTCAATAAATTTGTATTATTTTTAAACCTAGTGCACCATTTCACGTCTACGCATTCTTAATCCCGCCACACATAACGTAATGCAATGACATATTTTTTTCAGAATTGTAGTCGACATCTAATAAAGATGTGAATGTTTTGTTGGCATTCGCACGACGGCGCCGCACATGGAGCAGGAACTGCCTACCATTCCAAAGCACACGAGTTCGTGTTACTCGATCTTTTGTTTTATCTTTATGTTTTCTGTTTTGTAGATCGTTGTTTGTCCTTTTGTACTTTTTCTTTTTGGCCATTGTGTTGTCTGTCCTTCTTCGACTTAAAACTTTTGAATGCCCCTTTGGTATCTTCATTTTTTTTCTAATACACATTTCACCTGGATATAAATAAGATATTGCATATAGTTTAATGTTGACATATTTTATTAATAATTATAAAAATATACAATCATAAGCAATCAAAATGAATTGCAATTATATAATAATAATAATTCTTTATTTGCATAATAATACACCCATGTGGGTCAAACAAATACAAATACAAACAAGCAAAACATAGAAAACATAGAAAATTACAATTTGATCATAATATAGGATACACGAAATAAATCCTATTAATTAATATTATATTTTTCACACAGTCACACCTTTGACCACAAGGACCTCATTTTTTGCAATAAATGGTCGTATCAAACCAAAGATTGAATATTTGGTATAAGGTTCTCCTATCTCAGATATAGATGACCATGGACCATTTTGGCTGTGTATGTTTAGGCCCTTTGGTTTTAGAGCTCGCATGGATTTAAATTAATTGGCTATCCAATCTTTCGAATTTGAGAGTACCTGATCACGGTTTTTTTCCCTCCATGTCATGCGCACTACATTAAATATCTACGGTTTTATTGCTACCTCTGCTGATGGACCATTAGTTCCCGAGGATATCAACCTTTCAGTAATCGGTGTTTCGGCACTGAAGTGATTTATTATTTTGTTATATTTATTATTGGAATTTACAGTTTATAAATGATGTAATTATTATTAATATTAAGGTTCCCTTCCCACAGATATAGGTGACATTAACCGACCTTAACCGACCTTAACTGATTTTGGTTATGATGTTTAGACCCTTTGATTTTCTTACTCCAAACGACTTAAATTATTTGACTTTCCAATCTTTCAATTTTGAGCATACTAGATGAAGGTTATTTCAGAAGCGTTGTATGCACTAAATATTGGATATCTATGTTTTCTTGCTAAGCATGCAGTATTAAGGATTAAAGGCAAATACTGTTCAGAGTCTGATTAATGTGTCAGAGTGGGGTGACATGTCTATCAGTGGACTTGTTGGTTCAGTGTGCTACCACAATAAATCCAACTCGGCCTGTTGGTCTACGAGGGGTTCGAGTTATGGTGTTTAACGCCACTTTCAACAATAATTCAGCTATATTGTGGCAGTCAGTTTTATTGGTGGAGTAAACTGGAATACCCAGAGAAAACTACAGACCTGCTGCAAGCTACTGACAAATTTATCACATTATGTTGTATGGAGTGCACCTTACCACGAGCAGGATTCAAACTCACGTTTACTGTAGTGGTAATATACCAAATCTAAGCGTAAACAAAACGAAATCAAAACAAAACGAAATCGCAATTCGGATAGACATAGCAATACAAATGAAACATAAGTAAAAGAGAAATAAAATATGGCACAATGCGAACTGGTATTTGCAATTAAAATACAATAAGGTGAAGAAAAAAAGTATTTGTCGTTTTTAATTTTTTATATTACTAAATTTATAAATACATCAAAATGATTTAAAGTTTACAGTAATTGTATAGCAATAGAATAAGAATAAGAATAAGAATAAGAATAAGAATATTTATTATTCCAATCAATGGGCCCACAATAGGGGCAAACAAATTGCATACATTGATTATTGTCATTGGAGGCAATTATACATATATATAAAAAAATAATAATATATAAATACAATGTTTCTTGTCGGGTTCAGAGCCTTAAAAAAATTAGCCTTAAAAAAAATAGCAATAAGAAAATCATGTGGTGGTAAAAAATTAGTCATGAGAAACAAGTCATTAATACTTTTATTAACAGAAAATAAATATATTTTGTCAGATATACAAAACTGTACAGAACAGATGTAATAAAGTAGAAGATATCTAATTTAGTGAACACCACACCCTGTTTGGAATAACCTACATCAGATCATTCACAATAACCCCCCCCCCCCAAAAAAAAAAGAACAAACAGATTTTAAAAGTTTATACAAAGTTATATAAAACTATGCTTGATAGAAAAGTTATACTTCGTCACTAATGTAAGTTGACTTAAATTAAAACGGAGATTTTGAATTTAGAACACATCAGTGTTTCTGGAATAACCTCATCAGGTAGCTCATAATCAAAAGATCATGTCTACTACTTTCTTCTGTCTTCTACAATGATAGTGTACGGTGCAGGTTGGATGATAACTCCTGCCCCAGTCACTTCCATTTCTGGACTAATTCCTTCTGGCAGAGTCACCTTAAATCGCTGAAATATTGATGAGAAAATCAGATGAAGTTCGGATTTTGCTACTGCTTCACCTAAACAAATGCGCCTTCCAGCAGAGAACGGAAGCCAACTCTCTGGCTTTATGCTTAGTTTTCCATTTTCATCTAAAAATCTTTCAGGGTTAAATGTTTCAGGATCTTTCCAATAATTAGGATCACGATGCAGTCCCCAGTGGTTGATCATCACTATTGTACCCTTTGGTATATCATAACCGGCTGTAAAAAAAATAAACAAATATGTTCAAAATATAGATACATCATGACGACTGATGTTTTGTTTATCCAGAATGTTCTTTCACTGGCATTTTTTCGTGTGTCCAGATTGTTTTTGATTTGTCTATACAGAGTGTTGTTTAACTGGTATTGTTATGTCTTTCCGAACTGCTGTGTGTGGTTTTTTTCTATCTGAATCGTTGTTTCATCTACGACGACTGTTTTTCACTGGTGTTGTTTCGTTTATACAGATTGTTGTTTCACTGGCTTTGTTATGTCTATCACGACTGCTGTTTCACTGGTGTTGTTTCGTTTATACAGATTGTTGTTTCACTGGCTTTGTTATGTCTATCACGACTGCTGTTTCACTGGTGTTGTTTCGTTTATACAGATTGTTGTTTCACTGGCTTTCTTATGTCTATCACGACTGTTGTTTCACTTGTGTTGTTTCGTTTGTCGATATCATTGTTATTTTGACTGTCAATTTGAACAATAATCTTTTGATGATGGGTGCTTCAGTCGAATATGTCAGATCTTGGAAGCAAAAGTTTCAAAATTCTATGGATGTTACCACATTAATACGTTCATAATAAAATCATGGGCTAACATTATAGTACAAAGCGCCTCTTTTCCCACCACATAGGGTCTTTACATAAAGTACAAATAAACACATGGGAACTAAAATAAAATAATGTTAAAGTTCCCCTTTATTTTGTTTCTGTATTGTGAATGTCATTGGAATTTACATATAGCATCAAATGTCTTTTCCTGACCTAAGGGTATGAAGCTTTTCTATTGTACAAATTGAACCATTATTATGAAAAAACAAATAATTTTAAAATGATTTGTAAGCGTCCAATGTCTCAAAGTTTTAAATGGTAGAGATGTACCTTAAATCGGCATAGTACCTACCGACAAATTTGTGGGCGGAGCTTATCATCAAAAATCCCCGTTGATATGAACAGCATATTTATGAAACTGTATGTCACATGACCAACATAATCTAAAGGTCACATTTAGGAGACAGATTTATAATAGGAGACAGATTTATAAAAGCAATAATTGCTTGTTTCTGAATCCTGCCTGTATTTACTATGTTTAATGTACTGTATATTCTGATTATTTTCTAAATAAATATTGTTTAAATTAAAGGTCACATACCTCAGAAATTTGAATTTTCGAAGTGATTTTTGTAGATTTTAGACTGATGAAGAATATTATTTTTGAATAAGACTGAAAGTTTCGTAGGGAGGAACACTAGTAACCATGCCAGTCAAATATTTTGCTCTATAAGTAACTGTGTAACTATTTATCATTTATTTTTCCTCCTCGAGATAACCGTGGTCAAAATAATGAACAATCTGAATGTTTGCTCTGCCCACATTTATTTATTCCCACGGTCCCGGTTTAACAACGTGAGTACCCATATGAGCACACGAGTTCACTTCCGGTTTTTTATAGTGAGGTTCGTGTCGCTCAATCTTTAGTTTTCTATGTAGTGTTTTGTAGATCATTGTCCTATTGGGAGGGTATATTGTTATACCTCTGTCCGTCTGTCCGTCCTTCCGTCCGTCCAAGATATTTTTCGTCGCATTTTTCTCAGTAACTGTTGATGGCAGAAATCTGATATTTGGTCACAAGCGTCATATAGGTATACCATATTGTGGGTAGCGTTTTTGGACCCGTCAGATTCCTACTTCCTGTTTGCAGACTTTGTTGATTTTTATACACATTGAACATATATGCTCATTTTTCGTCGCATTTTTCTCAGCCACTATTGATGGCAGAAATCTGATATTTGGTCACAAGCTTCATATAGGTACCCCATATCGTGGGAAGCGTTTTTGGACCCGTCAGATTCCTACTTCCTGTTTGCCGACTTTGTTGATTTTTATACACATTTAACATACATTTTGTATATGCCCATTTTTAGTCACATTTTTCTCAGCAACTATTGATGGCAGAAATCTGATATTTGGTCACAAGCTTTATATAGGTACCCCATATCGTGGGAAGCGTTTTTTGACCCATCAGATTCCTACTTCCTGTTTGCCGAAGAGCGGGGGTATCATAAGTGAGCATTAGCTCACAGTACATCTTGTTCGTTTGGCCATAGTGTTGTCTGTCCTTCGATTTATGGATTCTTATTACCCCTTTGGTATCTTCAAACTTTTTCGGGGCGCTATGAGATTCCTGCTTTATTACTTACCCACTTGAGTGTCACAAAGCGTTGAGTGTGGTACGCCTACTGGAGCAGCTAAACCAAGTCTCATTACCTCATGAAGTGTAGCTTCTCCGTACCCAAGGTTTTCACGGTCCTTTAGTGCTGGAAGTCTTTTCACGCCTGGGAAAAACACGAAGCATTAAATTAGATTTTGAAAATCTATCACATTTTGCCCCAGAGAAAATCAAAATATTACACAATTATAGTCCATTATGGGTGTCAGATGTTCATGGAAAAGCCGAAATTCAGTTAAACTTAAACCAGGGGCGGATCCGGGGGGGGGGGGGGGGGGGGGGGGGGAGGGGGATGCGCGCCTGGGTAAAATCGTGATTTTTCACACGAAATACCCCAAAAATTTTCGGGTCTCCCTCCACTCGGCGCAATTTTTTTAAGTGTGCCCTCCCTAACTTGAAATCCTGGATCCGCTCCTGTAAAACGATGGATCTTTTGTATTAAAAAACATAACAGATTCATATAATATGTAGTAACATTCAGATGACACTTTAAAGTCATACCAAATTCCAATTGCATTGCACATGTTCTGTACTGTCGTATATGACGAAACGTACATGACCGCATCATTTCATTAAGAAAGGAGGTTTGGGTCCATAGACTAGTTTAACACCACCATTTATTATTGATGTATCTGCACCAAGCCAGGAGAGTTGATAGTTATATTTGTATATGCTGACAGTTTCTACGATATCCCTATTAGATCTTCGGATCTTTGAACAGGTCTGACCGTGTAATTTTGTTTTTATTCTGTCCTAATGCTATTGTGCCTTAAACAGGACAATAACACACTATTTTAATATTTTTTTATTTGTTTTACTTATCTGGTAAAACTGTGTCCAATATATACATTAAATACTAACCCACAACACTGTCTAGTTCCTCTTGCATTTTACTTTGTATGTCTTGTAATCCAGCCATGTAACGGACAGCAAACAACAACGTTTTTCTAGTGTTATCAATACCAGCTGTAAAATGTAATGATACAGTATATAACATGAGTAGACACAAGATTAAAAAAAGATCCAAGTCATTTCTATAATTTACACACATATGAAAGAATCACAAGTCGTTAATACAGTGGTAGATGGGTGACGCAAAGGGGGTGGGGTTTTCATGGGTTGGAACCTCATTTTGCCTGAAAAAGCTATAAAATTACTAACACAAATTTTAAAAATGCCGGAAAATAATCTAGAACCCCTACTCCACGTCTGAAGACAGATGTTCCTGTTGTCAGAGATAATATTATGAAGACATTGGTGAACATTCTGGGTGTCTATCAACATTAGAAATTTAACAATTATGGCAGGTAGCAGTCATCGACTTTAGCAGTGGTCCGGTGGCCCACGGCCAGTGAAAATTGATTCGGACCAGTGACTTTTGCCAAATTTTTTCAATAGAATCTATATAAATATTCTAATTTTTGAAGTTTCTGGCCAGTAAATTCGAAAGTCTAATTTCGAAGACTGAGGTAGTAGGATATGCATGTGTAAAAGAAAAGGTTTTACATGAAAGTAATGTGGCCAATGAAAGCTAACAAGCTTGACAATAAAAACAAATCAGGATACTCGAAAATTGTTCTAAGATTTTCCAAATGGTATTATGTTAAATGATAACTATAGTCAAACCTGTATTAAGAGGTTACTCTTAGAGCAAAGACAAAGTGGTCTGTTAAGACAGGTGACTGCATAAAAGAGGTTCAATTTATATGAAATGTTCTATGATAGGACAATACAAATATAACCTTCTAATACAGGTGACTGCTTAATAGAGATGACCTCATGCAGGGGCGGATCCAGGGGGGGGGGGGCATCCGGCGCACGCCCCCCCTAAAATTGGATAAAAAATATTTTTTGGCATAAAATCGTGATTTCTCACAAGAAATACCCCAACAATTTTCGCACCTCCCTCCGCTCCCCCCCCCCCCCTAAGATTGGAAAAAATATGATTTTTTGGCATAAAATCGTGATTTTTCACACGAAATACCCCCTAAAAAAGTGCGCCCCCCCCCCTAACTTGAAATCCTGGATCCGCCCCTGTCATGGGCAGGTTGAACTGTACTATAGCTGAATTGCAGATGGTGCTAGTATGAGGTAACGTGTGTATTCGTGGTTAACGTTGTTGACTTCTGAACACATGGCCAACATGATGTGGGATCGAAGTTAGATTCCCCCTCAAATTCCAGACAACTATCAAAGTTTGGCGCCAATTAGAAACATCCAAACATAGTTCAAGGTTACGTTGCTCCTAGGTTGAAGTCATAGCTACAAAAATGATACGGTCGTCATCACGATCTGGTTGACCGTTACGAAATATCCATATCTCAACTGACAACGGATGTGTTCCTTTATTTTTAGAGTTTTTCATTACTCTATCACTACCAAGACTTTTACCTTACTTGATTATATAAATGAGTAACACGGCGAGTGTCTTATAAGACACAGGAACTGCTTACCCTTCCCAAGCACCCAGGTTTATCTCTGGTTTTGATCATAGGTACCTGAGGACAGGATACCCCTTTGGTACCCCCCTTTGCCTCCCCCTTTTTTATGGTCACTTTTGTGTGCCTGTCTCATATATTTGAAAAACATTATACAAATGTATACATGAGATGACAGATATGTGAATACATGAGACAGACACACAAAAGTGACCATAAAAAGGGGGGGCAAAGAGGGGTACCAAAGGGGTATCCTGTCCTCTGACTCAGGTACCTATGGTTTTGGTGAGGTCCGTGTTGCTCATCGTTTTAGTTTTCTATGTTGTGTTTTTGTGTTTTGTTTGTCGTCGTCCTGTGTCTTGTGTGCCCAACGTTGCCAGTGTCTCTGGATTGTCCATTCTTGATTGTCCCTTCGGTTTTCTCTAACATTTATTTGTCCTGTGTCTTGTGTGAACAACGTTGCCAGTGTCTCTGGATTGTCCATTCTTGATTGTCCCTTCGGTTTTCTCTAACATTTATTTGTCCTGTGTCTTGTGTGCCCAACATTGCCAGTGTCTCTGGATTGTCCATTCTTGATTGTCCCTTCGGTTTTCTCTAACATTTATTTGTCCTGTGTCTTGTGTGCCCAATATTGCCAGTGTCTCTGGATTGTCCATTCTTGATTGTCCCTTCGGTTTTTTCTAACATTTATTTGTCCTGTGTCTTGTGTGCCCAACATTGCCAGTGTCTCTGGATTGTCCATTCTTGATTGTCCCTTCGATTTTCTCTAACATTTATTTGTCCTGTGCCTTGTGTGCCCAATGTTGCCAGTTTCTCTAGATTGTCCATTCTTGATTGTCCCTTCGGTTTTCTCTAACATTTATTTGTCCTGTGTCTTGTGTGCCCAACGTTGCCAGTGTCTCTGGATTGTCCATTCTTGATTGTCCCTTCGGTTTTCTCTAACATTTATTTGTCCTGTGCCTTGTGTGCCCAATGTTGCCAGTTTCTCTAGATTGTCCATTCTTGATTGTCCCTTCGGTTTTCTCTAACATTTATTTGTCCTGTGTCTTGTGTGCCCAACATTGCCAGTGTCTCTGGATTGTCCATTCTTGATTGTCCCTTCAGTTTTCTCTAACATTTATTTGTCCTGTGTCTTGTGTGAACAACGTTGCCAGTGTCTCTGGATTGTCCATTCTTGATTGTCCCTTCGGTTTTCGCTAACATTTATTTGTCCTGTGCCTTGTGTGCCCAATGTTGCCAGTTTCTCTAGATTGTCCATTCTTGATTGTCCCTTCGGTTTTCTCTAACATTTATTTGTCCTGTGTCTTGTGTGCCCAACATTGCCAGTGCCTCTGGATTGTCCATTCTTGATTGTCCCTTCGGTTTTCTCTAACATTTATTTGTCCTGTGTCTTGTGTGCCCACCATTGCCAGTGCCTCTGGATTGTCCATTCTTGATTGCTTCTTTGGTTTCCTCTTAAGCTTATTTACATATGATAGTTATGCACACATGAAGAGGTTGATTAAACAAAGAACTACACTAATATATTATTATTTTAATTAAAAGACCGTTGCTATTTGGGGCTATAAAATAATATTTGATAGGTTCCTAAAGAAGGTAAAATAAATTAAATAATTTATGCAATAATCTTCGTAACCTTCTGATCATACCACAAGTTATATCATTAAAATGCATATATATAGTCATGCTAATATCTGCTTAGAAAAGGAAAGGATCATAACTTGTAATATCTCAAAATAAATGAACAATATTCAAACTCAAGGGGCCTCTCCTTAAGATAAAAATTCCTCAATATTGCACAATTCAAGTAACCTTTGATTTTCTGGCTCTTTTTCTGAAAGGCAACGATAAAACGTCACAAATAAAACTGGGACTACTCCAGTTCTATGAAAAAGACAGTAGTGAAACCTAATGGTTTATCTAAGAAATAAATCATGAAAGCCAGAATGTGTTGGGAGTTTTAACATGGATTGGCGGATATTAGTATTTTATCCCGAGCCAGAAGCGAGGGATACAATTTACTAATATCCGCCAATCCATGTTAAAACTCAAAACACATTCTGGCTTCCATGATTTATTTCGATTCTGATATGTCTAAGAGTACAAATACGGTAGTATACTTTGATTGAAAGACAGTAATTTATATTTACATTTGCGGAAAATGTCGCACACAATTTATGCTGCTAATGGAAAAGTCAGTCACATTCACAGGCGCATGTGCGAATGAGATTATACCATCGATAAATCGCTCGTTGGTCTACAAAGCGAAAGAAGGAGGTCATGTTAGAATTAAGTATTGATATGTCTTACCTCTGAAAATATCTGTTATCGTTTGTATAAGATGAGAATCTGTTAACTGAGATAATATGTCAACGGTTTCCTCATCTTCAGCTTCCTTTCTGGCCAGAATCAAAGAATCAGTGAAATCTCTTATATTATCTAAAACATGTTTTTAATATTTATAGCATTCAAACAATATTTATTGCATTCAAACAATATTCATAGCATTCAAACAAAATACTATCAAAAAGGCATAGAAATAGTACATAGTTTTTTCTGTTTTGCAGAACAACCCTCTAAAATAAGATTAGTTATTTGTGCTAATCAAATAAAAAAATCTTTCCAGGCGTGAACGAGTTCCTCTGGTGCTTACACGGAAAGGACAACTAATAGCAGCTTCAAATGTGCATCACGTGACTGGAAGTGGTAGTTATTGTTCCTTTACACCTACCCCACGGATTATCTATAACTGTACATGTGACAATAAAAACAACCGTCTATTGAAACGGGCGAGTACTATCTTTTTAACAAAATGACGTATTGCTTGTAAGAGTGAGTGAGCGAGTGATTGTTGTTTAACACCAACTCGGCAATTTTTCAGCTATATCGTGACGAGAACAAGTTAATTTTCAATCGCTTAATAGGATTTTTATAGTGCTAGTTCACTGAAACAACATGTCGCCCCACTCGGGACACAATATCCTGATTCCGAGCCAACAAGTCTTTGCTCTTTCTCCTTAATGCTGCGTGCTTAGCAGAGAAGCAACAAATATACCAATTTTATAGTCTTTGGTTTGACCCGATCGAGGCGAGCACGCTAACCATTACACCACCGATGCGGTTTTGCTTGTAAGAACATTTTGAAGATATCAAATGGACACATCTTTTTAAATTTCTGTGTTGTGCTTTTTTTTTTGGTTTGTTTGTCTTTGTTCTGTGTACACAGATTGACAAATAGCTTAATTGTCAACATACCAGGATCAAACGTTTCTTTGTGCTCCTTAAATTTTTTTGTGATCATCGACTTGATCTCATCAAACATGCCCATCAATGTTTTGTATTTTTGAGTTGGTCTCATCTTTATAAGAAACGGAAATACATTTTCTACTACACCGTTCTCCATTAGCTTTGCCGAGTCTTGCTCCAATTTCATAAATCGCTGGAAATCTGGATCGTCTAGATCACAACTAAAATCATAGAGTACAAAAACGATGACAACTTCTTTCTAGCAACACTCATACTTCCTGACAGTAATCAGGCTTTGGAACACTTTACCAGCAACTGTAGTTGGATCTCTGACTCTGGAACAGTTTACCAGAGATATTACAGAGATCAGATTAACACCATAGACAGTTCCAGTTGTTTTTACCAGTTTTACCTGCACTTTTGCGATTTTGGAACATGTACATATTCACATATTCACTTGTAAATAGAACACTTCGTTTCCTGATCCGCACAAGTGCGATAATCTTCAAATTGAAGGATGCACTGTATTTGGAAGAAGAAGAAGAAGCTTCTACGATTTTTTGATTGGCTTTTGCAATTGTTCCGACAGTGTGGTAATATTGTTTTTCATTTTATATGTCGTGGTGGTTGTGGTTTATTGATGAAGGAAACAGGAGTACCCGGAGAAAACCACTGACCTGTCGCAAGTCACTGACAAACCTTATCACATACAGTTGTATCGTATAGGCACTGATTGCTAAATCCAACTACCATATGATCACGACCACGACGACCCCCATTTTATTTGTCAGTAGAAAGTGAAATTTGTATTATTAATAAATTAAACCAATAAAACAATTAAGAACAGGGAAATATTTATCAACCAATGATATACAGTATGTGCCACCTATTAATGAACTATTTATCGAGAAGGGTGTATTGCCCTTTTAGAAAGACAGAACGTAAGTCTTACTCTGACATAACGGCAAAGAAAGCTTATTATCATTGCAGACAAAAACCATGCATTTTATATATTGATATAAAAAAGCTGTGACTTATTCTATTTGGAATTTAGTGTCACAAAACAACGTCATTCAGATGTCAACAAAGCCGGAACCTGATTCACATAAGAGGAAGATTTGCATTCGGTGCGATAACAATCGGATTGCATTTGGTCCGCCCATCAATAACGGAAAAAGAGACATTTGACAAAGCCCGATTCCGATAACAAAAAAAATGGCAATATGGCAGAATACTACTTTTTATTATCAACCGTCAACCATTGTAATTTATAAGATTGGAAATACAATAAACAAATTCACAATCATTTCTACGATGTATACTGGAAATTTCAAAATAAACGGGATCGATTGTTGCCGGATCACTTTATTACACTGTTGGCTATGAATTCATACGCACTACATGTGCGATTTCTTTGCCGGCTATTAACGAAAAGTAATTCGATCGGTAGAGGTGACTGGCTGGTACATGGAATCAGTCTTTCCTGAAAAATTAAAAGCTGCCCAGGTATCCCCCCTTTTTAAAAAGAATAATAGTCTTGATAAAAGTAATTACCGCCCTATCAGTGTCTTGCCAAAGATTTCTAAATTTTATGAAAGAGCTATATTTGACCAGCTAATGGAATTTTTAAATAATCATTTCAATCCTCTGCTTTCAGCATTTAGATCAGGTTTTGGGTGTCAGACGGCCTTACTTAGAATAATAGAAGATTGGAAGAAAGCTTTGGATGATAATAAATTTATTGCAGCAATTTTAATGGATTTATCAAATGCATTTGACTGTCTCCCACACAATTTATTAATGTTAAAATTGGAAGCTTATGGTCTCTCAGAAAATTCTTTAAAACTGTTAAATAGTTATTTAGAAAACAGAAGACAACGCATTAAAATTGGTAATAACTACAGTGAATGGGATACATTAATCAAAGGGGTTCCACAGGGGTCAATCCCAGGTCCAGTTCTATTTAATGTTTTTATAAATGACATTTTTCACTTTGTTCAAGATAGTACTATTTATAATTATGCAGATGACAATACCCTTTCTTATTCTGATACTAATATAAATACAGTAGTTAAAACTCTAGAAAATGATAGCATAAACTTAATAGACTGGTTTTCCAAAAACTTAATGAAAGCAAATCCGGATAAATTTCAGGCTATTGCCATTGGTCCTAAAACAAATAAACACAATTTATCTTTTGATTTAAAAGGAAATAAAATTACATGTGAAGAAAATGTTAAACTTTTAGGCATAACCGTAGATTCCCATCTAAATTTTGATAAACATATATCAGAAATTTGTAAAAAAGCATCCCAACAATTAAATATCCTTAAACGAATAGGTAAATATTTAAACAGATTAGGACGCCTTACCATTTACTACTCCTTTATTCTTTCAAACTTTAATTACTGTCCGGTAACATGGCACTTTTGCAGCGAAAAAAATACTAAAAAAATTGAAAAAATCCAGGAAAGAGCTCTCCGTTTCATTTATGAAGATTATGAAAATACTTATGACAATTTACTTAAAAAATCTAAATTGCCATCTTTAAAAATTTAAAGATTAAGAACTATTGCAGTTGAAACATTCAAAATTATCCATAAACAAAGTCCAAGCTATCTTCATGATTTAATTTCAATTAAAGATCAAAAATATAATTTTAGGCATCAAGATAAAGCAGTTTTACCCATAGTACGAACAACAAGGTATGGTTTAAATTCTTTCCGGTATAATGCTGCACAAATCTGGAATAAGCTGCCAAATCACTTTAGACAAGAAACATCATTAGAACATTTTAAAAATATAATTCACACATGGAACGGCAGCTCATGCCAGTGCAGTGCATGCAGATGACCTTTAAATCTTTATTTCAAAATTTTAATGCACTTAAATATTTTTATTATTTTATTATTTTCTGTTGTTGCTTAAATGCATGAGCCTCTTATTTTTAGCTTGCTTTTGTTCAGTTGATATCTGCTTCTGTAACTTGTGTCTATATTGAATTGCATAAATTGATGTATGTTTTTATTTAATATGTTTGTATGCATGATTGTATGTGTTGTTATATACCAGTCGCTTTTAAAAGCTCATTAGAGCTTGTGTTATATGTATGATTTATATCAACTCTAAATAAAGCTTTGAATTGAATTGAATTGAATTGAATGTAAGTCCAATTATAAAAATAACCCCAAGAAAGATATTTATAATTATTATATATATATTTTTTATATATATTTTGGAAATGATAGGAAATAAGCACTTGGAGAAATCTACTAACCTACTTCCAAAGCATACAGCATTCAATATATTGTATACAATTAATCCAATGTAAGGCTCCGGATCGAAAGATCCATTTTCTGTAGACATCTTATTCAAACATTTATTCAGTGAAGCATGGATAACTTCTTCAAGATGGTTACCTCCTAAATACTGTCTGCAAATATTAAAATATTAGTTAAGTAGTTAGATAAAAACTGACCTCCACGATACAACTGAAATATTATTGAAGGTGGCGTTAAACACCACAACTCTCTCTCTCTCTCTCTCTCTCTCTCTCATTTAATTTTAATAAATGATAGGAACACCATGGCAAAATTAAATGCTGACATGGATTAACTATATGCAACAACCGCTGTTATGATCAACATTAGCATATTCGTTTTGCTTTGAAATATTTGTTTTGAATTTATATTGATTTTTTTAATTGGGTTTCCTAGACAGTAACATACATGGACAAGATGTACATGTATTAATATCATTCATAATAGTGTTTGACCATCAACCTAGGGACCGACCATTTAACTTTCGTTCAGAATTTTTTTTTCGGACAACACGAGAGTTAGAATATTATTTTTTTTTCCAGAAATTAACATTATGTTGTATGACAAAAAGAATATTTTTTTCAGCAACATTGGGAATCAGAATATTTGTTTAGAAAAAAAACATAACCCCCCCTGGAAGTTAAATGGTCCATCCCTTATTTAGGTGTCACAGTGGTAGATCGTTGGTTCGACTATAAAATTGGTGTTTGTTGGTTCTCCGCTAAGCACACATCATTACAGAGAAAGAGCAAAGACTAGTTTGCTTGGAATCAGGATAATGTGTTAAGAGTGGGGCAACATGTCTACCCGCGGACTGTTGTTTCAGTGAACTAGCACTATAAAAATCCAACTCAGCGTGTTGGTCTAGTACAAAGTGGATCTCATCATCATCTCATTGAAAATTAACTTGTTCTCGCCATGTTATAGCTGAAAAATTGCTGAGTTGGCGTTAAACAACAATCACTCACTGACTCAACTTATTAAGTACATGTGGTATTTGTTTGTATCATCTGGTGTCTGATCTTTAGGATGCTAAGAGTAAGATGGACATTGGTTTTCATTTTTGCTCATTAAATAACAATACAATATCAGAAAGATTAAAATCTATAGAAGTCTCATACCTTAACGCTTTCCCTGCAATTTTTCTATGTAATTTCCATGTTGGAGAATAATTTGCAAAAATAATGTCTTTTCCACCATCCGTAAACTGTTGTACTACAAAAAATATAATTAACTCAAATCTGTGTTTTCATTAAATAAACGTCATTAAAGAATATCGACAGGCAAATCCAAAATGGACAATCCAGAGAAATTGGCAAAAAATAGTACACAAGACGAAGAAATACAAAACAAAAACACAACACAATATGTGTTGAACACCACTTAGCAAACAAACACAAATAACGTAAATAAGACATCATTCATCCTACAAATAACTGGAGGTAAAGACGAACCGAACATTGTTTTAATGTATGTTCTCGCATTGTGTATTTTCGCTATCGATTTCACCCTGGCATGTATGTCTTTCATTAACATATTAGTGGGGTTTTTTTAATTTGTCATTTCTGTTCTTCAACATATATACGTTTATGTGTTTCTGTTGTTTGCTTCTTTGCCGCATTGTCAGTGACGTAGCTACCATTGACGCAACGACGCATTTGCGTGCACATACAAATCAGCCAATAAAAGATTGTTACATTTTGTTGTAAGACTTACGACTTACAAATAAACCTCTATATTAACTAATTGTACGAGTTTAATCAAATGCTGTAAATCTGTGCTGTCAAAAGGAAATGTTCTATTCAGTGGATTAAAAAGACTCCTTTAAAGGATACGGTTTATTGGTCTTCTTGTGTTTTATTTGCCAGTAAGGCTAGTACAGACAACACTTTTATATACTAGTATATCCCTTAAACGACAGGTCAAACATTCATAACTATATAAAACGACACGAAGTACTGAGTTTTCATACATCTAGTCAACAGACAGCCACTCATTTTCTTGATGTTAAGTCCAAAACGTCAAAGACGGAGTCCATTACTTCAATGTTATCGTCTCAGCAAAAAGAGGATATTGCCAGAAACAGACACATTGTGAAGGAGATAATCGATGTATTGATTCTTTGCGGTCATCAAAATATTGCAATTAGGAAGCGGGAGGGGGGTTCATACCGAAGATGAAAGTAATTCCATGTCAATTTTGCTTCATGTGTCCAAGCACGACGAAATACTGCAGTACCTAATTCGATGATAGAATACACATCTCCAGATATACAGAACAAAATAATCGAAATTAACGGTGAAATGGTAGGTGAAAATATTGTAAGAGCCGGTAATGACTTTAAATACTTTGGTTTAATTGATGATGAAGCAACTGGTGTTTCAACATATGAACAGGTATCCGTGTGTGTAAGGTTTGTAGAATGTACTGGTGGTTAAATCGTTCTTCATGAGGAATTTCTTGGTTTTTTGAGTGCAAGGGAAACTACCGTTGAAAATCTTTCTGAGCTGATTTAACTAGTCTTGCGACATATTTATTGATAATGCGAGAGCACAAGGGTATGATGAAACGGCAAACATGTCGGGTATTCATAGAGATCTTCAAGCCAGGATTAAGGAACGGATTCCAACAGTGCAATAGGTACATTCTAAGGCACGTGTTTTAAACTTAACTATTGTACATTCGTCATCATTATGTATCAGTAAGGACAATGGTGGCTACGGTGCAAGAAATCACATTCGCCTTCCAATACTCATCTAAAAATGGATAAATTTGAAAAAGAATTATGTGGAAACGATGTCGTGAAGACGGGAAATGTAAACTAAAAACTTTGTGTGAAACTCGGTGTATTCGTGCAAATGCATTAACAACTCTTAAAGCTGCATTTCCTGTCGTGGTTAGTAACCTAGAGTATTTACAAACCAATAGTGACGCAATTTTTTGCGATTTGACTTTATTTTGCCACTAGTAGTTTACAGTCATATTTTTGTTCTGAATACAGCATCTCCTGCTATTTGATAGAGGCTTTGGGTGAATGTCAAATATTGATTCGACATTTTGAAACTGAGAAATGTCATTAGTGTTTACAACACTTAATATGATAAAGCTGTAGATTTAGCGGTGCAATTTGGTGTTGTATCGTCCAAACCGCAGACAACCGGTAGACAACGAAATCGTGCCAATCCGCAGGTAGCAGACACCAATGATTACTGGTCCCTATATCACTTGTTAAACGAGTTAAGTTGTCGTTTGGTGAAAAACGCAGATCAATGTCTGGCACAGTTATTGATACCGATACAATTTAAACAAACTAAAACGGGAGGATGAATTGCATATTCATGATGCTTATAGTGCAGATTTGCAAACTCTGCAAGAGTTTACACTTGAAGTAAAAAGATGGAAAGCAAGGTGGGAATTATATCCCACAGACCAGGTAATACCAAGCACCTTTGTGAGACATTGGTACTTGTAAACAAAAAAGTGTATCCGCATCACTATTGTATTTGGAAAATTTATCTTACAATACCACCCTCTACAGCAACAGCCGAAAGATCTTTCAGACATATTTACGTGCCACAATGTGACAAGAAAGAGTGTCAGTCTTGGCATTGCTACATATTCACTGCTGACATATTACTGCTTGTTAAGGAATATGCAACATATGTAAAGTTTCACATTGGATCTGAGATATAGGGGACAAACCAGAACATGATCCACTAAATAATAATAATTATATTTATATATTTAGAAATATAAAAACCCCAAACTATATCCTTTTTCTTTTGTGTGTATGTCTCATTTATCAATCATGAATGTTTGTATTGTTAATGATGCCTCATGTGGGCCCTATGATTAGGCAATACAATATATTCTATTCACAGAGACATTCAGCTCCCATTGGATGCAGTGGTAGACAAGTTTAATAATTATAATATGCTTTACCTTTTTTTTGTCTTATCTACAAGTGCTCGTGGCACGGAAATACCACCCCCTTTTTTAACTTTCTGTTTACATATTTATTTTCAATAAAATTTCATTATTTCTTTCAAATTTCATCTCTCTTTTCTTAATTTATCTTGTTTTTGTCCATATTCATACAATCTTATGCTAACAGCAACTTAGCTGAGCCTTTTGCAATTCCCATTGGACATTATAATTATATTTCAACCTCGCCACTGTATGTACTCAAATGGAAAGTGAGCCGTCATGTATAGTATGTGTTAGGGGTATCAATATTGTTTCTGTTTATACTATTTTTCGCTTGGATTTTGGAAATGTTCCGACAATGTGATATGTTCTGATTTTTACTTCATTCTAAACGTGGTGTCGTGATTGTTCGTTTTGTTGATATTGGTGGAATTGTTGACCATCACTGTTTAAACTATCTATTCATAATTTACAAATATAAAATGGAGATATTAAAACAAATTAGAAGAATGAAGTTTTATATCTTTTCTTTAGGGACCGACCGTTTAACTTGCAGGAGGGGGGTTATGGTTTTTTGTTTCGTTCAGAATTTTTTTTTCGGACAATACGAGAGTTAGAATATTTATTTTTTTTGTCGCTCCAAGCGCGAAATATTTTCCCAGAATTTAACATTAGGTTATATGACAAAAACTCTGAATCAATTTTTTTTTCCGCCACCAAAATCAGAATATTTTTTCAGCAACATTGGGAATCAGAATATTTTTTTTAGAAAAAAAACCCATAAACCTTCCCTGGAAGTTAAATGGTCCGTCCCTTAGACACTCACAGTAGGATCATCAACAATGACGTCACTAAGTCATTCTGTTGCATTTGTCTTTATATTGTGTATCAAATATTATAGGGGCCGTCGTGGTTATGATTGTATGGTAGTTGGATTTACAACTACCTGTGCAATCAGTGTCTATCACCACTAAAGTTGTGTGCTCGAACCCCGTTCATTGCGAGGTGTACTCAATCCAACATTATGTGATAAAGTTGATCATTGACTTGCAACAGGTCAGTGGTTTTCTCCAGGTACTCCTTTTTCCTCCACCAATAAAACTGACGGCCATGATATAACTGTTGTATTGTTGAACGTGGCTTTAAACACCATAAACCAAACCTATCTCCAAAAAGTTGTGAGTTGGAATCCCGCTCATGGCGAGGTGTACCCGATACAAAATTATGTGATAAATTGTATCATTGACTTACGGCAGGTAGGTGGTTTTCTTGTTATTACCAATTACCTGAGGCAATGTATGGTCTTCCTGCAAAATCAGCTTTTTTCTTCACCAAGGCTTCTGTGACAACGTTGATATCATTCAAAACAACTAATCTAACAGGCCCTGATACAATACAAATAATAGCTACATTGTATTAGCTACTATTCTGGTTTCCTACTAAATATAACTAGCTGAGGTTAACTGGCTGATACATGATAAGAACATGTGATGTAAATAACCTTTATAAGACAAAATTGTTCTATTTTGCGCAATTAATGCAACACTAGAGGTTGTTTCGTACAATGAAAAGCAAGTTGCTCTGAAATGTACGTATCGTTCATTACCATATGCACAAAATCTAATATCAAATAAATATGCGTAATAATTACTGTGAAATGCACTGCATTTTCAAATGTACTGTTTGCTATGCCACTTGCGAGACATTAGCTAGTGTTGAGATGTATCATATCCGATCTATATTACAGTTATTGTCACGTGGAAAATGCGGCGTTTACACTCACTAATAACTGACATTTTCAACATCGTGTTAAACAATAATAGATTATATGGATTGAGCTATTTGAAGACTTTTATATGTCCCACTTGTGTAAGATATCTTTACTCCTTTTACGTTAAAAGGGAAATTATTCCGTTGTTGAACTTGTGATTAAGCTAATCATGATTAGCCCTAATTACATTTTTTAATTCCTAATTACATAATTAGCTAATGCAATGATTAAATATGATTAGTTAAAACTTTGATTAAAAACAGTTTCAGCAACATAATTTAATAATAATCACATGTTCAACAACGGACCCCAACGGATATTTCAACACAACAGAGATTGAGGATCGAAATCACATGTCTGGGCCTAGCTTAATCCCTCCACTTTATATTGAAGCCAGGTAAGTGAGGGATCATGTATTTGTGTGTTAGGGGGTATCGAATTGTCCTCTTTCTATGATTTTGATATTTGATTTTGGAATTGTTCGGACAGTGTGCTATTTTTTGGTTTTTCATTTTATGCTTATTACTCCGATTGATTGACCAATTAAAATGCAACGCATTTGAGAAATACAATTCTATATCCACACTTTCTTGTAAAAAAAAACAAATTGCATTGGGTTAATTGGTGTTCAATGAATGTTTCATAATCAGCATAATCAGCTAAAAATATGCATGTGCAACATGTTTGTCCAACGTAATAAAAAATAGGACAAAATATAGTGGTATTCTGGGCAAAATAAATAAATGAAAAGTACCGTAATATATTGTCATTACAGGTCCATATGTCTTCGCCAATTTATTGAATATTTCAAATGCAAACTTTGCTTTCAAAACTGAAAAAAAAAAATGTTAATAATGTATGAATATATTAAAAGAGTCAGTAAATCGAAAAACAAGCAATGGCCAAAAAAAAAGTTCTAAAAGGACAAAATGAAAAGTAATGAACAATCAGAAAACTAAAGAATGGGCTACATGAACCTCAGACCAACCGGAGGTTAACTCACGAACTCCAGAAAGCTAAAGAATGGGCTACATGAACCTCAGACCAACCGGAGGTTAACTCACGAACTCCAGAAAGCTAAAGAATGGGCTACATGAACCTCAGACCAACCGGAGGTTAACTCAGGAACTCCAGAAAGCTAAAGAATGGGCTACATGAACCTCATACCAACCGGAGGTTAACTCAGGAACTCCAGAAAGCTAAAGAATGGGCTACATGAACCTCATACCAACTGGAGGTTAACTCACGAACTCCAGAAAGCTAAAGAATGGGCTACATGAACCTCAGACCAACCGGAGGTTAACTCAGGAACTCCAGAAAGCTAAAGAATGGGCTACATGAACCTCAGACCAACCGGAGGTTAACTCAGGAACTCCAGAAAGCTAAAGAATGGGCTACATGAACCTCAGACCAACCGGAGGTTAACTCACGAACTCCAGAAAGCTAAAGAATGGGCTACATGAACCTCAGACCAACCGGAGGTTAACTCATGAACTCCAGAAAGCTAAAGAATGGGCTACATGAACCTCATACCAACCAGGGGTTAACTCACGAACTCCAGAAAGCTAAAGAATGGGCTACATGAACCTCAGACCAACCGGAGGTTAACTCACGAACTCCAGAAAGCTAAAGAATGGGCTACATGAACCTCAGACCAACCGGAGGTTAACTCATGAACTCCAGAAAGCTAAAGAATGGGCTACATGAACCTCATACCAACCGGGGGTTAACTCACGAACTCCAGAAAGCTAAAGAATGGGCTACATGAACCTCAGACCAACCGGAGGTTAACTCAGGAACTCCAGAAAGCTAAAGAATGGGCTACATGAACCTCATACCAACCGGAGGTTAACTCACGAACTCCAGAAAGCTAAAGAATGGGCTACATGAACCTCAGACCAACCGGAGGTTAACTCACGAACTCCAGAAAGCTAAAGAATGGGCTACATGAACCTCAGACCAACCGGAGGTTAACTCACGAACTCCAGAAAGCTAAAGAATGGGCTACATGAACCTCATACCAACCAGAGGTTAACTCACGAACACCAGAAAGCTAAAGAATGGGCTACATGAACCTCAGACCAACCGGAGGTTAACTCAGGAACTCCAGAAAGCTAAAGAATGGGCTACATGAACCTCAAACCAACCGGAGGATAACTCACGAACTCCAGAAAGCTAAAGAATGGGCTACATGAACCTCATACCAACCGGAGGTTAACTCACGAACTCCAGAAAGCTAAAGAATGGGCTACATGAACCTCAGACCAACCGGAGGTTAACTCAGGAACTCCAGAAAGCTAAAGAATGGGCTACATGAACCTCAGACCAACCGGAGGTTAACTCAGGAACTCCAGAAAGCTAAAGAATGGGCTACATGAACCTCAGACCAACCGGAGGTTAACTCACGAACTCCAGAAAGCTAAAGAATGGGCTACATGAACCTCATACCAACTGGAGGTTAACTCACGAACTCCAGAAAGCAAAAGAATGGGATACATGAACCTCAGACCAACCGGAGGTTAACTCACGAACTCCAGAAAGCTAAAGAATGGGCTACATGAACCTCAGACCAACCAGAGGTTAACTCACGAACTCCAGAAAGCTAAAGAATGGGCTACATGAACCTCAGACCAACCGGAGGTTAACTCAGGAACTCCAGAAAGCTAAAGAATGGGCTACATGAACCTCAAACCAACCGGAGGTTAACTCACGAACTCCAGAAAGCTAAAGAATGGGCTACATGAACCTCATACCAACCGGAGGTTAACTCACGAACTCCAGAAAGCTAAAGAATTGGCTACATGAACCTCAGACCAACCGGAGGTTAACTCACGAACTCCAGAAAGCTAAAGAATGGGCTACATGAACCTCAGACCAACCGGAGGTTAACTCAGGAACTCCAGAAAGCTAAAGAATGGGCTACATGAACCTCATACCAACCGGAGGTTAACTCACGAACTCCAGAAAGCTAAAGAATGGGCTACACGAACCTCATACCAACCGGAGGTTAACTCACGAACTTCAGAAAGGTAAAGAATGGGCTACATGAACCTCATATCAACCGGAGGTTAACTCACGAACTCCAGAAAGGTAAAGAATGGGTTACATGAACCTCATACCAACCGGAGGTTAACTCAGGAACTCCAGAAAGCTAAAGAATGGGCTACATGAACCTCAGACCAACCGGAGATTAACTCAGGAACTCCAGAAAGGTATGTCAAAAGCACTTGATGAAAGAGTATATCAAAAGAAAATACCATCATTATTTAATTCTTTGCTCCATCATTTGAATTGAAGTTTTAAAGTTACCCACATCTGCGCTAGACAAGGATGTGAATCGGCATCCATTCTCTCGTGCGGATTTAGAAGCGGGCGGGATTGGCATGAGCTTTCTAAAATTTGGAAAGAATATGCTACACAATATTTATTCATAAGATTAACTTGTAATGGCTGGCAGTTCTGAAACTTCCTACACTTTTGACCACTGTTTCTCATCCTAGACCTAAACTCTGTACACGATGAGGACTTAGGCTGTCCCCAAGCACCTCGAACATATTTCACGAAGCAAATGTAACACGTTCTAGCTATATATATATTGTCTGACTCATTGTGGACACCTGAAGTTCACTTTGGGAAGATAACGTAAAAAAGATCAGATCAGCGTGCCTGGTGAAGGTTGTTACAGAGGCGCGTCGTCCGCACTAAATTTGATATCTAGGTTTTTATTTCACAGTTTCATGTATGTAATGATAGGTGTATTTAAGCAGCCCTAGTGTTAAGTGTGAGTAACTTTGTATGTGTGCTACAAGTACTAACAAAGCAGACGACTCACCAAGGGGGAGAGCAGGCGGTCCTGGTGGTAATTTATATTTTTTATTTTTCCATCTCTGTCGGATGATGTAAATCAGAAGTAATACAACTAGACCAATGAGAACTGTCTGAAGATCCAAAGCAGAAATAAATGACGATGACATCTCTCTGAAAAAGAAAACACAGAAAAATATGGATGCATCCACACTTTAGGACTGAGTTATTTAAGTTGCAATTAACATTTTGTAATGTAAGAAAAATTAGAAGACACCAAAGGATTAACTAGAAGTAATAAATCGAAGAAGGGCAGACAATACAATGATCAAACAACGATCAACAAAACACTAAATAGAAAACTAAAGATTCAGCAACACGAACGGTAACCCCACTAAAACCCATCCGGAACTCCTCGCGCCTTTCCCCAAGTGAGAGTCCGGATGCACTAAAACCATGAGTGAACTCATGCAGGTGCTTTACTTGTGTTGCTGTATAACAACCCAGATATCATCTGATATGGAAATCGTTGTTTGGGTTCCAGTATTCGTAAATAAATACACTAAAACATAGATAAAATATTAACGCCGACAAAGCAAACGAAAGTCAACACGAGCCAACATAGTGAGGAAATCGTAGCTTATGTCACAACACGCAACTGAAAACGCGAAGACACCTAAAAAAGCAATACTTATTTTCAGAATGCAAAAATATGAAAACAAAAATTATTATTTAATAGTGTGTAGTTAATGTCATTTAATTCCTCAAAACGTTTTTTATTACCCCGCTACTATTCACACAAATGACTTCATTGCTATTTGATTTGGTAATACACATGTCTACTTAAGAAATAATTCATGACAGCCGTAGATTTGTATCAACTATTGTGTATTATGTTATCAAATATTGTGTACTTAAAGTTGTCTTAGTTGTGTTTGTCATGTTCTGTATTGATGATAATCCTTTATTTGGATTTTAGATCAATAAAAATTATTATTATTATTATTTAACCATGGGTTGGGCATTTATATTCGATTATTTTTTCCCGAGAGCTAGCGAAGGATAAAATACGAATATAAATGGCAAACCCATGGTTAAATCACAGGGCCTTGTCATTATCCAGGTAAATATACTATCAATGTATAAACATATACAAGGGCGGACATCTTTTTTTACCCCCGCTCGCTTCAAGTCGTGTTTGTTTTTTAAATTCCTTCTAATATATTCAAAACCCTGCTTGGTTCAACTCCCAAGACCTTATTATTTTAATAAAATATCATGACCTCTCCTCGACTACCTCTTGTGAAGGCGCAGCGGTCGTTTTTGTCAGAAATTCGCCCGAGTAGAGAACAACATGTACCCAAAGTGAAAGTAACAGCGCCACCTAAAAAAAAAAACCGGAAGTTCGGAACTCTCGGGGTTTTAGCTTTGAGGTAAGGAAAATACTGTTAAGATTCAAACATCAAACGAGCGGGACGATTTGAAGTGAAAACTGAACATTTTTGACTTGTACATAAAATGAATGATAAATGCCATTTTCAAGGCTTTTTCTTGATTGCTGTCCATTTTCTTTAATTTATTATTTCGTCTGTTATTTCCCGCGGTATCTTATACTTAGAAACACGATAACTAGCGAGAAAACCAAATATCGAATGGTAAAATCCCGAGAGTTCTGAACTTCCGTTTTTTTATAGGTGGCGCTGTTACTTTCACTTTGGGTCCACGTTGTTCTCTACTCAGGCGAATTCCTGACAAAAACGACCGCTGCGCCTTCACAAGAGGTAGTCGAGGGGGGGTCATGATATTATTTGAAAAGAATAAGGTCTTGGGAGTTGAACCAAACAGGGTTTTGAATATATTAGAAGGAATTTAAAAAACAAACACGACTTGAAGCGAGCGGGGGTAAAAAAAGATGTCCGCCCTTGTATATGTTTATACATTGATAGTATATTTACCTGGATAGTGACAAGGCCCTGTAGTTAAATGTACACAAATCTACGGCTGTCATGAATTATTTCTTTTCTAATTAATAAGAATAAGAATAAGAATTTTGTATTGCCAATTAAGGGCAAACAATTTAATACAATGATTGAAATGATTGGAGACACACAAACACACACAAAAAAGAAAAGAAAAACATGACCCTAGCTATATATAGGCTACCTTAGAATCCGCCACACAACGGCTGTTCCGTTTAGTCCCCTTCACATATGAATACGAATATTGGTTGTTTACGTCGTCAAAATTTCACATGAGACGTGGTCGGGGAAAACCCCAGATGAGTGCGTTTTCATCGCATATTTGTGTATACATGTAAACAAAGTAATATAATGTATAATGTGTAGTTGTTGTGTATGACCTCACGGAAACGGCCTTGTAGGCTTTTATTCATTACAGAAACTTTTTAAATTATGTTTTTTTTGTTTCCAATCGATAATTTGAATGCGCAGGTGCTAAAGGTAGATATATACTGGTTGACGATATATAGGCCGTCATATTAGAATAGAATGCAAGGTATTTATATCAAACAAATATAAATAAAAGATAAAAAAAAAAAAAAAAAAAAAAAAACTTCTAGCGTCCTAATTTAAGTTATCAAATGTATATAGTTTTAACCTTTGATTCATTGTTTATTGTACATATGTTAACTTATGTATTAACTAAATTTATTACGGCGCTCGGCCAATAATCTTCAGTAGTGAAGGACGGCCAGAAAATGTAAAGAAAGAAGAAGAAGACCCCAAGACACATCATACACATAAAACAGCATGTGTAATACATGCATACACAGCACACACATATTTAAAAAACCATACACACAAAACAACAGACAGAACAACAATAATATATTTACATTTTATACTTGCTCTTCTAGTACTGTGAAGTCAAAGCATTTAAATGGCTCTGTTTATAAATAGACTATGCACTCAGATGTACTTTAAATCAAATCATTTACAAAGTCAACCTTGAGTCAACATATGCTATACATGCTTAATGGTGCACTTAATAATAATAATATTTTATTCAGGCAAATCAAGCACATACATATAAAACACAAATATACTATTACAATATACATAAAAATAAGTTATAAATATTGTAAACTTGACAACCTAGGATAACCTATAAAGCCCAATAAATTGAGGTTATTTCCAATGGGGTCCTTTTCTTGTAAGATTACAAGAGTAAAATAATAAAAATTGTTTACTCATAAAACACACTAGCACATAAAATATTTTAAAATAAAGCACTAAATTACAAACACTATATTGAGTTTGCCTGAACAAAAATAATTAACAAAAATTTGATGAGTGATTTTAAAAAATAAAAATATTCATTTTCTTCTCCTTCTTTTTGCCTCAAATTAAAAATATTCTTTTACAGCATTTTTAAATGCTTCCTTATTAGTTACATTCTTAATAGAAATTGACAAACTGTTCCTGTCTCTTGTTGCATTTTTGAAAAGCTATTAGTGCTACGTAAATTTGCATTTGGAGTAATAAAATTTAAATTAGAGGCTCCCCTTTGATTAATATTAAAATGTTCACATACATATTCTGGTGCTCTACCATGATATATATTAAAAACATGGTTAATTCTAAGTTGACTTACTCTGTCTGGTACAGAAAGCATTCCCACACTGTCTAGTATATCACAATTTATGGAGTTCTGGGTCCCAGGTCGAGGACAAATCTCGCAACCTTATTTTGTAATATTTGAAGTTTTTTGGTTAAACCACTGTACCATGAAGAACATGAATAATCAAAATAACACTGAATTAAAGCTGTTGAGAGTGTTTTTCTCAACCTGGGATCAAGACATTTTGCATTCCTATATAAAAATTTAAGTCTACCATTTACTTTACTGACAATATTTGAGACTATATTTTCAAAATTTAAATATTTATCAATATGTACTCTTAAATATTTAACTACCTCTGTTGATGTAATAACATGTTCATAACATTTCACATAAAAGTTTTTAATTTGTCTGATCTTTCTTTTAGGGCCAAAAAGCATACATTCAGTCTTGCCAAGGTGTAAAGACAATTTATTATCAGTTAACCAGTCTGAACATTTTTCTAATACATTGCCTAATTTAGACCATAAAATATTAGGATCTTTATGCATATACAGTATTGCACTATCATCTGCATACAATATCAGTTTACAGTCCCCATCTATACTTATTGACATATCATTGACATAGGTCAAAAAAAGCAGGGGCCCAGTGTACTACCCTGGGGCACCCAACATGATACATTCATAGGTTCTGAAATTGTACTGTTTACAGATACAAACTCACAGTGTATAACCGGACAGTTTTGAAAAACGGAAGATGCTGTACTGTCCGACCAGGTAAGGTTAGTTGCTTGCAGAAATTTCGACATTTTTGGATGATTATCCGTGATTTATTCTTTGAAAGTGGATCAACTGAAGCAACAAAAATAAAACAAATACTGCAAAGGTATGTCATTTATATTTCTGATCAAATAACAGTGCCCTATTTGAACACTGAAACTGGAAATCGTCGTTTAAACATCGTGGATGGTATGTTTTCGCTCGAAGAAAGGGGGTAAAAATCTAATTTTTCTCCACTTATCCTTTAAATTATGTAAAATATGTTCTCACTATCTGATGAAATAGACATCGACGTTTTCAATGCAAGGAAAATATGACCGTAAACGCACTCATTTTCCTTACGATGGGTGCATTTAACATCGTTCTTCATTCTACGTCACTGTACGCCTAATTGCTAATGAATTTTTCTGTCCTGTCCGCACAATTGTGTATTCCTTCAAGTTTCGAAGTTGTTATCTGTTGTTCTAAAATTTCATACTTTTCTACGTCATAATTTACTATATACTTATGTTAAATTTGAACATAAAAATTTAAATTTTGAGTTTAACTTACTGTTATTCAAAAATTGCAAAATTATTTCAAAATTACTGTAGGAAACTATATTAAATTTGAATTTTAATGGTGAAAATTTTATGAAAATCGGACCAGAAATGACTTTGGTAGATTTTTGGAAAAAAAGAGAGCTTTATATATAATATATAGGAAAAAAGACATTTGTTCATAAATACAAACAAAATGTATATGGCACAATACTGTATGCAATGTTTCATTTCACACAATTCGTATGACATATTTTTTATTGATGTAGTTAACTCGTGAATACATAAGTGTGAGTACTTTTCGAAAAGAATTGCAGAAATTTATATTCAATTGTTTTAATGTTTTAATTTTATACAGACTAAGTATTAGGTCATTTATTGTTGTTATAACTCATTGTTTACCTTCGTTTTTAAGTTTTCTTTTACAGAAGAAGAGATCCATTTTTTTACTGTTGTTTTTGTTATTTTTAATAAAGTGTTATAACATGAAATATTTTGCTTATGTTATAGGAGATGTAATTAGGTCATCTTGTTAGTCGTTGGACAGATAGAAGTGATGAGTTTTTGCAGGAAACCTATTAATAGATATGCACATAGAATCACCCAAAACATTTTGCTTTGCGATTTCTGATAATGTACTTTAAAATGAACCAACCAGCCAAACCACAAGTCCAGAGGTCGCAATGCAGTATTCAACACGGTAGAAACCACACAGCGAACAACATATACAAATGTTGGACGAGTTGCAACAAGTGTAAATATTTGGTTTTGCAATATTCTGTGTCAAATCAAAAGCATAATTCATGTAAAATATATCTAAAAATTCTCCAGGTAGTGTCAAAGGGGAGAAAAATATATTGGTTGGCAGGCGGGGTCATCGGATATGATTCTGAAAGGGGGCCACACAAGGACCATTCCACCAAAGTCTGGTCCCAATTGGCCAAGTAAGTTTCAGAGGAGAAAATTTTAAATGATTTTTTTTTGGTCGAATTTTCTATTTTCAGCAATGGCGACCATCTTGGTTGGGAGCGGGATCATCGGATACAATTCTGAAAGGGGACCACCCAAGCACCACCAATCTTGCCAAGTTTAGTCCCAATTGGCCCAGTGGTTTCAGAGGAGAATATTAAAATACAAAAGGTTAACGGCGGACGGACGGACGACGGACGCCCGGTGGTAGCAAATGCTCACATGACCCTTAAAAAACTTTTAAGGAAATGACTAAGATCAAAATGTTAGTATTGTCTTATAGGTTTTATTCCCATACATGGTGCACCAAATTTCGTAATGGTCGCATTTTTTCGCTTAGCATGCTTCCGCTCAGCCCTGTCTTCAGAATCGAAGAAATGATCCTTAGGTTCTATTAACTGTATATTGAATGGGTTTAGAAATATCTTTTTTACTGCGGATTCCGGTGGCTTTACGCATTACTCTCGGGACTCGTCTTATATTGCACCGCTACATTGTGGCGAGAATTAATTCCTAATGTATGAAACACGATATTCGTATCAATCACGTAGTTGTAAAAGACAATCATTGCAGTCAATGTATAGACACCTGCTGCTAAAGGAAGATAACTCTGTAAACGGGAGAAAACTCATTTAACTTGTTCCAAAAACTGGAAATAAGATACAAATGTATTTGAATCACATATCTAAGATTACCGAATATCTGGTAAACGTAGTTCCTTACAAGTTTTCCAATGCAGGCAACACATAAACTATCTTAATTTTCGGTAAAACTAAATTTGTAAAGGATTAGACTGTAGAAAAGTTCTCGATCAACTTTAACAGAAAACAATTAGGCGGACAGATGAGTTTTCAGATTCAGCAATTAATGATAACGTACAGTAGCAATTAGGCATACAGTGACGTAGAATGAAGAACGATGTTAAATGCACCCGTCGTAAGGAAAATGAGTGCGTTTACGATCATATTTTCCTTGCATTGAAAACGTCGATGTCTATTTCATCAGATAGTCAGAACATATTTTACATAATTTAAAGAATAAGTGGAGAAAAATTAGATTTTTACCCCCTTTCTTCGAGCGAAAACATACCATCCACGATGTTTAAACGACGATTTCCAGTTTCAGTGTTCAAATAGGGCACTGTTATTTGATCAGAAATATAAATGACATACCTTTGCAGTATTTTTTGTATTTTTGTTGCTTCAGTTGATCCACTTTCAAAGAATAAATCACGGATAATCATCCAAAAATATCGAAATTTCTGCAAGCAACTAACCTTACCTGGTCGGACAGTACAGCAACTTCCGTTTTTCAAAACTGTCCGGTTATACACTGTGAAACTGGACCCTATCTGTTAGATATGACTCAAACCAATCTACTGATTGTACACCCATGACTTTCAGTTTACTACACAAAATATTGTGATCGACAGTGTCAACAGCCTTCTGTAGGTCTAACATTATCATCCCTGTATACAGACCTTTAGCATTATTAGTTCTTAAATAGTCTAATAGATATATGAGACTTGTGTCTGTGAAATACTTTTGTCTAAAACCTGACTGTAAATGATATAACATTTTGTTTTCTTGTAAAAATTCAACAAGTTGTTTATACACACTCCTTTCTCATATTTTAGATACTATACTCAATATACTGACTGGTCTATAATTAGGGACCGACCATTTAACTTGAAGGGGGGTGTTAGGGTTTTTTGTTTCGTTCAGAATTTTTTTTTCGGACGACGCAAGAGTTATAATATTATTTTTTTTGTCGCGCAAAGCGCGAATTTTTTTTCCAAAATTTGATATTAGGTTATATGACAAAAACTCTGAATCAGATTATTTTTTTATTCCTCCACCAAAATCAGAATATTTTTTTCAGCAACATTGGGAATCAGAATATTTTTTTAGAAAAAAAACATACCCCCCCCCCCTTCAAGTTAAATGGTCGTTCCCTTACCAACCTCTAAAGGGCTGTTTTTCTTAAATAGAGGTTTAACTCTGGCATATTTCATGCTTTGGGGAACAACCCCTGTGGTAATTGACTGATTAATTATAGATGTAATAGGGACTTTTATTACATTAGCACCATCTTTTATAAATTGAGCTGGAATTCATCTAAACTAATTATTTTATTGGCATTAAGAGAACATAACTCTTTAAAAACAAACTCTTCAGTTACAGGTTGTCAAACAAGTTTTTTGTTATGAGGTGAGGTAACACTATAGATAGCTTTTGCTTTTGCAAGTTTTTTTACAAGCTCAGAAGCCACTGTAGTAAAAATATTATTAAAAAAATCAGCAATAGTTTTAGAATCATGACACAGTTCATTGTTTATATTCAGAACAATACTTGCTTCTTCAGTTTTACTTTTGTACCCCAGATCTTTTGACTGTTTCCAGTTTTTTTGGATCATTTTTATTTTCTTCAATTTTGTCAGAAAAGTACTTTGATCTAGCTGATTTCACCTCTCTCTGAACTTTATTTCTTATAATACAGAATTTTTTATGATCTTAGAACTGCGAACATTATTCAAAGTATGTTTTATAGGCGTATCGTATCAATATCGTAATACCTTCTTCTTCTTCTTCCATTAAAGTGCAGGGCTGCCGCAACAGCATCTTCACACTGAGTTTAAAGCAACCATGCTTGCGCAAGGGAGAGACTATGTACAATTAAAAACAAGGTCAGCGGTGTTAGAATCTGACTGCCTGGATTTCCTTTTTGAAGGATTCCAGGTCCAAGGCTGCTGCTGTGGCCTCTGGTAGTTGGTTCCATAACCGGATTGTGGATGAAAAGAAGGACTCTTTGTGTACAGTTGTTCTGCTGTATGGTACTATATATTTATGCTGTTGTCCTCTTGTAGCGGCACCTAGATGGTGCATGAATGGTGGTGGTTCAATCGCTACGAGTCCGTTAATTATCCGGTACATCATAATCGCCTTTGTTCTCAAACGGCGTTGCTGGAGTGTGTCCCAATTCAGGTGGTTCAGCATTGTTGTAACACTGCTGGTTGTGTTGTAGTTGCCAGTAGCAAACCTAGCTGCTCTCCGTTGGACTGATTCTAACTTGTTGATGTTACTCTGGGTATGAGGTGCCCAAACGGCACTGGCATATTCTAGTTGCGGTCGAACAAAGGTGGTGTAGCATTTAGTCCTGATGTTTGCTGGACGGCTTGACAGATTTCGACGTAGGAAGGCTGTAGTGTTGTTTGCCTTTCTACATACGTTGTCAATATGGTTGTTCCATGACAAGTTCTGACTGATGGTAATACCCAGATATTTTCCTTTAGATGTTATGTTCAATTCCTTCCCATGGATGAAGTACGATGATGGTATGATCTTACGCTTGGTGGTTATGCGTATATAACTTCACATTTATCAGGATTGAAGTGCATCTGCCAGTCACGCTCCCAGTCTTGTAAGTTGTTAAGGTCGTCTTGAAGAGATGTTGTGTCTTCGTTGGTTTTGATGTGTCGGTATAGGAGACAATCATCAGCGAATAATCTTGCAGTGCTGTTAACTTTACTAGGTAGGTCATTGATGTATATCAAAAACAGCAGTGGCCGAGGACTGTCCCTTGGGGTACTCCAGAGGTGACGGGTGCTGTATCAGATGCCACACCTTCTACGATCACCCTCTGGGTACGGCCTGCGAGAAAGGTCTTAATCCAGTTCAAGGTCGGTCCACGGACTCCGTAATGATGGAGTTTAGCTGCAAGTCGTTCGTGAGACACCTTGTCAAAGGCTTTAGAGAAGTCTAAAAGGATAGCATCGATTTGAGTGGAACTGTCAATACCTGATGCCAGGTCTTGAATGGTGGTAATCAGCTGTGACTCGCACGAGCGTTTCTTACGGAAGCCATGTTGATAGTCAGTCAGGATATTTTGATCTTCAAAAAACTTCATGAGATGACTATGAATGATGTGCTCTATGACCTTGCAACATACGGAAGTTAATGAAACGGTCGATAGTTTGCTGGTTTGCTTTTATCTCCCTTTTTAAAGATAGGTGATACATTAGCCAATTTCCAGTCTTCAGGTGTTTGGCCTTGACTTAATGAGGCCTGGAATATTGAGAGTTAAAGCTGGTGTAACTGGTGCTGCCATCTCTTTCAGGAACTTAGTTGAGATCTCGTCTGTGGCTTTGTGTTGGTTTAGGCCATGTAGCAGTTTGTATACACCATTTTGGATGACAGTAATCTGTGGTGCTTCATTATATTGGCTGGTTCCAAGGTTTGGGATGTTTGAGGTGTTATCAGTTGAGAACACTTATGAGAACTGTGAGTTCAGCAGTTTTGCTTTGGTCTTCGGATCACCATGTAAATTTCCATTCTCTTTCAGGGGAGCTATACCCGAGTTCTCACACTTTTTATTTTTGATGAAAGTAAAAAGTTTCTTGTTTCCAGAGTCCTGGCTTACCATGTCATTTACATATTCGTTATATGATGATTTACATTCTTTTTGGGTCGATTTCTGTAGTTGGCGATATCGGTCCCAGTCTTTCGTTTTTCCTGTTTTGCGATATTTGTTGAATGCCCTTTGTTTCCGTCTAGATAGTCGACGTATATTCCGTTGCACCAGGGTTGACTATATCTGGTTGAGGTATGTTTAGATGGTACATGTTTCTTCAGGTTATCAAGACAAATGGTTTTAAAGTCGGACCATAGGTTGTTTATCGGTGTTTTTATATCGGAACAATCCATAAACTTGTCTAAAGAGACTTTCAGGTTGTTTGCCATGTTTGTAATATTTACTTTCTTCCATAGATAAATAAGTCTTTTAAGAGGTTTTTGTCTAGCTGGTGTGATGTTGGTGTCTACTAAGACTATATCATGATCGCTTAATCCTGGAAGTGGTAAGCATTTGTTTACCAATGATGGGCGGTTAGTGAAATTGTTTTGTGACAATTTTAGCAATTTCTTTGATGTCCCGAACATACAAAAACCTCGAGTTTAGAAGCTAGAAATATAAGGTTAGTCGATAGAATTACATCTATGAATGAGCAATCCAAATTGATTTAAGAAAATATGGTGACGCCAATTTCATTGTTAAATTTTGTGTGTCCAACTCCCTCAGTCATTGGCCTCAATTTCATGTATTACAGACATTTTTAGATCACCTGGCCCAAAGGGGCCAGGTGAGCTATTGCCATCACATGGCGTCCGTCGTCGTCCGTCGTACCTCGTAGTAAACTTTTTCAAAGATCTTCTCCTCTGAAACTACTAGACCAATTGGAACCAAACTTGGTCTGATCACAGGACCTTATCACTATATCCACGTAAATATACTATCAATGTATAAACATGTACAAAGGCGGACATCTTGTTTACCCCCGCTCGCTTCAAATCGTGTTTGTTTTTTAAATTCCTTCTAATATATTCAAAACCCTGTTTGGTTCAACTCCCAAGACCTTATTATTTTCAAAAAATATCATGACCTCCCCTCGTCTACCTCTTGTGAAGGCGCAGCGGTCGTTTTTGTCAGGAATTCGTCCGAGTAGAGAACAACATGGACCCAAAGTGAAAGTAACAGCGCCACCTAAAAAAAAAGGAAGTTCGGAACTCTCGGGGTTTTAGCTTTGAGGTAAGGAAAATACTGTTAAGATTCAAACATCATTAAACGAGCGGGACGATTTAAAGTAAAAACTGAAAATATTTGACTTGTACATACAATGAATGGTAAAGGCCATTTTCAAGGCTTTTTCTTGAATGCTGTCCATTTTCTTTAATTTATTATTTCGTCTGTTATTCCCTGCGGTTTCTTATACTTAGAAACACGATAGCTAGCGAGAAAACCAAATATCGAATGGTAAAACCCTGAGAGTTCCGAACTTCCGTTTTTTTTATAGGTGGCGCTGTTACTTTCACTTTGGGTCCATGTTGTTCTCTACTCAGGCGAATTCCTGACAAAAACGACCGCTGCGCCTTCACAAGAGGTAGTCGAGGGGAGGTCATGCTATTTTTTCAAAAGAATAAGGTCTTGGGAGTTGAACCAAACAGGGTTTTGAATATATTAGAAGGAATTTAAAAAACAAACACGACTTGATAGTATATTTACGTGGATAGTGACAAGGCCCTGTGATCTGATTCTGAATCATCAGTAGGGTGTCTAGTTTCAAAATTGTGTCCGGTGATGCCGTACATCAATCAACATGGCTGCTGTTGCTAAAAATAGAACATACATGTATGGTAAAATTGCAGGTTTTTGGGTAATAACTCAAAAACCGTTAATAATAGCAGAAATCTGACAAGGGTAAAAATGATGATTTCCAGTCAAATCGGTCCCAAGTCAAATCGACCTCAAAATGAAAGTCAAATCGGCCCCAAAAAAATAAAAATACATGCATGAGAGCAATGCCATTCATATACAGAGGTCATCAAGGGCCGGTGCCTAAAGGACATTTAGACTGAAAATGATTAAACAAAATGAAATTAAAGCCCTCCTCATGGCCAATGAATTAGTGCCAGATTGCAGAATTCGAGATTGCCGAATACCATATTGCCGATTCCATTTTACCGAATCCCATATTGCCGACTTTTGTTAAAAATGACAAAATTTCATCATATTATTTTCTATTTAAAAAAAAAATATTGATGATGTGTACATATTTTATTGAAAGCAGTAATTTTTCGCGCAATTTTAATTAGAAAAACCATAATCAAATGCATACTGATTGTTGAATAGGAGATGCCGATACTCATTACTCAAACATTTGAAGAACAATGGGGGAAAAACTACATAAGTAAGAAAGAAAAACAATGCCGAAAATTCTCGTTAAATAGCAAATTATTTAGAACTGATTGATGATTTCGGTAATCTATAAATGAACTAATACTATACCCACAATATCCAAGCTAGGTGATTATGGTAGATTTTAATAAATGATCGGCAATTAATTAACTCCAAACAAATTTGGGGCGTATTTACAAAGCAAAAAATGTGTATTTATTTAATTATTTTTCATATGTCTGCAATTTGGGATTCGCAAACTGGGAATCGGCAATTTGGGTTGCTACCGGCTAGATATAGTCAGACGTTTATATTTAGTTTATTTTCGTATCAATGGTAAACATTTACTGGTAGTGGTACAAAACACAACTGTACTTACTAGACAGTTTTAATTCTTCAATATTTTGACTTGGGGCCGATTTGACCTGCTTCCAAAATGATCAGCACAGCAAGATCTAACTTACTACCCTGCAATTTTGAAGAAAATCTGATTACCCATCTTGGAGTTATTGCCCTTTTTTCATCAAAAGTTCTAAATTTTAATACTTTCATCTTGTATCTCAAAAACTATTAGAGATAGAGGAAAAGTTTAAACTGCAAAAATGTTCAGCATGTCAAGATCTACAAAAAAATTCTCACAGTTGAAAATATCTGACAACTGTGTAAAGAGTTATTCCTCTTGAAATGCATTTTTTTTGTTGACTTTCACTGCTTTTGGTTACTCAAATAACTCTATTACAAAATGTGAAGTAGTAAAAGGTAAATTTTGAGAATAATTGACATTTATGTTTTTTATAGCAATGTTGAAACCTTACATTAAAGAGGAAACCCCTGCCCAAATTTTTTTGGAGAGGGGGTCTGCAATGATGAGGGCTACATTTGTTATTTTTTGACCGAAGTTAGCAAGTTTTATTGACTATTGACTGATGTTATTATACCCAGGTGAGCTATACAGGCTCCTGGGAGCCTCTAGTTACATAGACTCTTAAGATCAGATGAAGGTTAGATGCATCCGATTTTCATTTTGTCCACGAACCTCGAACATTTCATTTTTATTTCATTTATTAATTCAGCTTGATTTAAGCCAAAGGTATCATTTTCAAGTTCAGAAAATAACATGCATGCAATTAGATATTATATCTTTAATCAAATAATGTAGATCATATGAAAATTGCAGACTTCCCCATGATGTTCCCATCTTAGATATGCAATTTATCAAATGGCACCTCATTTCTGGCTATACTTAGGAGGCAGCCCTGGGGCAGTAGCCTCTTTTTTTTTATTGTTAAGACAGTATGATGATATATATAAATGAGACTATGAATAAAAGAACTTAAATTTCTTCATTATAATTTCAGAGCTGGTTCATTTCTGTAAAAGTGGTAAACAAGTACAAGTGGATTTGAGGTTATAGCTGTTATACATGTAGGCACATAACTGACCCTGTGACTTTTCAACATAGCAAACCATTCGAAATAATTCCTGCCCCAATGTAAATATTGGAAGCCACAGATGTCACCTGCTTCATGTCCTGTAATGTCAGACCGATCAACACATAGCTATACATATAGCTAGACAACAGCAAATTTCACCATCATCTAATCAGAGGTAATCAATTTCATGTTCTTCTAACTACATGTATTGGCCAGACAAGTCAACAACATTATATTTTACTATTAACTAATCTAATCCTGAGACAATTTTAAAGGGATTAAACTCTATCAGATCACGAAAGCTACCACGATGAACCAGAAATTAAACTGCATGCACAAAGGACATATAGATATATATATATAAAACTAATGAAAGTAAGTTAATGATACATGCATACACTTATACCAATAGAGCTCCTCCCATATTTACAGTGTGTGACTATCACAGAAACAAAGGGTTCTTTAGATGAACTTGTTACATTTAATTACATGTACATTTCTTAAGAAGAGATTTATGTTGGATATCATTAAGTTACAGTTGACTATAAAATCAAAATAAACAAATTTTAAAAAGGTCAACCTATCTGATAGATTCCAGCCCAAGACAAATCAACTGTACCTGTAATGAAATTTTGAGAAATCAATTAATAAGGGATATAGTTATGTAAAAAAAACTGTACAAAAAATGCTTAAAATTCCCAAGAGTAAATAATTATAATATGATCCTTTGTCAGAGCTTTGTAACTTGGACTTAATTTGTTGGTTCATTTCTTCTTTTCTTTTTAAAGTTTTCTATATTAAGTGTAGAAATAATAAAATTATAATAAATGAAGATAATATTGGTCAGTAGAGAAGTACTGGGCATGGGTAATGCTATTTAATTAGATCACACCACTGATTGATCGATATAAATCTCCTCCCCACTGATTGCTTATATGTGTTTTTGTAATTTTCGTAATTTCTCATTAATGAAATTAGATCATGAAAAACTTTTTACGGATATGTTTATATCAACAACAAATATCAAAAACTGCAAGACAAGTGCTGTCTTAAATCAGTTTTTAATCTAGAGATATAAGTTTGTTGCATATTAAGTTTAAGTTCCTCTCCGAGTCTAATGTTTTACATACTGTAAATGCTTCTTCTAAAATTAAGTTTTAATTTTGATAATATTGTAGTCTTGCAATAGATCTAAATGTTTGAACTGCACTTATTTGTACTATATCTCTTCTAATTCTCCTCTGTTCCCATGATGTTTTTTTTTTTACATAAATGGAGATTTTCGAGATTTTCTAGATTTGTCCTGTCAATAAAATTTAACATATATGTTTGGTCACTGTTTTTGGATTTCTTTCTTTAGCTCTGTAATATATATCCATGCAATATATTTCTGAGTTATAATCAATTAATTATAGGTTTTACAATGTGTCTTCACTTACAGTCGCAAATATCTGTTTACCTACATGTAGCTAATTTCAAGCTTCTGATCATGATCAAAATAGTTACTAAAAATACTTTCACCCCTAAAGTTGTTCGACTTAGCTGAAAATATTAATATCATATTATTATTTTCAGAACCAATCCACCAATGAAGGGAGCTTTCCAGATGCTTGATGGAGAAAAAAAAACGTTATAGTTGAAGGAAACCTTTCATTGTTCATTTAACTTTGTTGTTTTTTATATCTTGCATTTTTTTGCTGACCAAATGTTAGATTTTGCATGTGGTTTTTTTTTGTATGCAAGTTTTGTGATTTATATCAGTATCAGTATGGTTGAGATGATGTGGGTTAGAGTTAATTATAAGGTTATGAGTGTTTAACACCACTTTCAACAATATTTCAGTTATATCATATTGGTCAGTTTATAATGGTAGAGGAAACCGGAGTACCCAGGATAGTATTATATAATATAATGTTGAATGAAAGTTGGATGAAAATCATGATTTGTATGCCAGTATATAAATTGAAATTTAACATTTAAAGTTACTTTAAAAAACTTAGTATTTGATTTTTTTTCAGATATGATTGTGTGTATTTATATGAGTTTCATGTTTTTCTTATTGGATTTATCTTGTTAAATGCATATTTAATAGATAGAGTTAGGGTTATGCCATGTGGTGTTTAACACCACTTCCGACGATATTTAATTTATATCATGGCGGTCAGTTTTATTGGTTGAGGAAACCGGAGTACCCAGAGAAAATCACTGACCTGCCGTAAGTCACTGACAAACTTTATCACATAATGTTGTATCAAGTACACCTCATCTAAGCGGATTCGAACTCACAACATTAGTGGTGATGTGCACTGATTGCATAGGTAGTTATAAATCCAACTACCATACGATCACGACTGCCCCCATATTTAATAATATATATTTTTTCTTTAAGAAAGAAAGAAAAATTAGGGTTATATTTTTTCTCTGTAGGGGATGTGATATATTGGTTTTGATATTCTTATTTTGAATTGCTATGATGCTTAAAAGATTATTGTTCTTTGTTATATTTTTATATACAATTAACAAGAATATTTTGGAGTTACAGCTTTCTCAGATTGGGATGTGTACACTGGTAGATCTTACTATGAAACTAAAAAAGCTTACGCTTCAGGGCCCCTTATATCCCGGAATCAACTTTTTTAATGAACTAACTTTTCAACAAACTTAATGGATTTTTTTTTTAAGTCTTTGTTATTAAAATAAGGTTATTTTAGTAATAGAATCATAAGTCAACGGGTTAATGTACTTAATATTGACCTTAGAATATGTTCAAATTCCAATTTCATATGGCCTCAAAATGTTCCTGTAATTAGTAAAATTTCCAAATTTGGGGGGTTGCAGCACCTGAATCCCAAGCTGTATGGGCTCCTTGACATAGCCAGAATCTATTCGTAGCCTACATTTTGGCAGTTGGATCCTCGAATTCTTCGTTGGTGCACAGCTTAATAGTTTGACAGCTCAGTCCTTATGTTAGAAACAATCGGAACCATAAACAGACATGAATTCTTAATTCAGGCTGCACTCCTCTGGCTTGTGCATTCAAACACCAAAACTCAAGACTATTACCTCTTTATCCTAACGACCCCCCTCTAATGACCTTCCTCTCTAGTAATATAAAGAATGAAAAAATTCTTTTTTCTTTGCATTGATGTTGGGTGGTGTGATCTTGGTTCCTACAAATGTTTCTTCGTTTTTGGTAATTTTCGATTATATCTTTTTTAGTGTTTTAATGTTAAACTAAAGAATAGATGTATAGGTCAAGTTGTTCTTATAAGTTTGGTCCATAGTTAGCAGGGTGATATTTTTATATGTATACATGTATTTCTGCTGTTTCCTTAGACAGCAACTAGTGCTTCAGTTCCCATATTTATTGAGATATTTCTGTTTTCTAGCATAAAATGCTTATATCCCAGTACAGCAATTTTAATAAAAATCTGAGATATAGTGGTTAAATTAAAAAAAAAACAATTATCAGGATCTCCCATGGAACAACACCATTGAAGAAGATACCATCCGTTACTCAGACCTCTTTGCTGGTGGGAAAGGGATCAATGTTTGGCCCATTGTCAAGGACTTCATCCCAACACCCTGTTCATGGCCCTTTTGACCTTGTTGGTTATTCTTGCTGGCTGCAAAAGGGCCCACATAATAGTTCAGGGAGCTTAAAATGTAGGTCCTCCACTGGATGTGTACCTATTCATTACTTCTAGACATGTTATCTATATACATCTTTAATTTTGTTAAATGCAACTTTCACAAGATAAAGATTTTTAGTACATTTATTTTACATGTTTTTTAATCTGATATATTTATTATTACCGGACATATTTATATTTGTATAATAATTACATCTAGATTATGATGGGAGGAGTCTGAGAGTAGAAAGAGTGTTTCATCATCTGTAAAAATTGCAATAATTTGGATTAATAAATGTTTAGAACTTTATATTTTATTAGTTAACTCAAAAACATTAAGTACATGGGATGGAAATAAGAACATCACAAAAGGTCCTTAAATACACAAAAAATAATGTAGTTGGTAGTTGCATGGTGCAACGGTCTTAATGTGATTATAGTTACCCTACTATCCAAATTACGTTGTCACAATGCTTTGACAACGTAATTTGGCTATAACAGTCATTTTAGGGTTGTACATTATTTGTAGTTGTAGAACTATAATGAAATTTTTGTAGTTGCGTCATCTAAAGGTCTTTAGGTGGTCGTAGTTACGTTGTGTAAAGGTCCCTAGGTGGTCGTAGTTACGTTGTGTAAAGGTCCCTAGGTGGTCGTAGTTACGGTGTGTAAAGGTTCCTAGGTGGTTGTAGTTACGTTGTCTAAAGGGCCCTATGTGGTTGTAATTACGTCGTATAAAGGTCCTATGATGGTTGGTAGTTACCTTGTGTAAACGTCCTTAATTAGTTGTAATTACCCCGTATTAAGGTCCTGTGATGGTTGGTGGTTACGTTGTGTAAACGTCCTTACATGGTCATGGTTGTCGTTTGGTTGTAGAAAGGTCTTTTACTACGTAGTACCACAACGTGGTAGTTACGCTTAGGGGAGTCTACAAATCGGCGTAGTTAAAACGTAAAATTCTTACGTTGTAACAACGAAAAAGTTACGTTGTCACAACGTTTTGACAACGTAATTTGGCTAGTAGGGGAGGTACAGCATCTGATATGCTTTGTTGTTGCAAACTGTGATTGGTTATTAGGTAACATCTTTGTACTAATAGTGCTCAACAGGTATATTTTTGATTGTTTTATGTGGTATTTTCAAAAGTAAGCAAAAGTTGACCACACTGGAAATGCATCAGCACCATGCCATTTAATCTATCGGATGTCATCGAAGTACGACACCACGATTTTAGTCCCCTCAATGCTAGAAAGGGGCATTCACATGGAAATGACCCCACAGGCATTATGTGCAAGAAAAGTTTGAAATTACCAAAGGGGTAATCATAGACATAAATGGAAGAACAGACAATATAATTGCCAGAAGAAAAAGGTCAAAAGGTCAAACAATGATCTACAAAACATTACGACACAGAAAACAAAAGATCGAGCAACACAAACTGTAAGTAATATTTCATGAATTGTCGGGTTGTATTCTGTATCAAACAGAAAATACGAATCGGAAAGCGATGCTTGTGTTTTTGTAAGATAATTATCAAATACCTTCCAGTGCTGAGTTTCCATATCATGTGTGGAACTCTATGATAAACATGAGATGTTCCAATTGAAATAAAACATCTGTCATTTCTGTTGTGAAATTGTTTTGATCTTCGTATTCATGAGTATTAAAGAGGCAAGGAAAAAAATAGCAGTTTTTTTCAATGTCTCTTCCAGTTACTTGCACTTGTTTCTGCCATGCATGCATTTATCTCTTTGAGTAGGTGTGGATAGTAAAAAATGACAGAAGCAGTACATGTGCTTCTATTTGAGTACCATGATTTAAGCAACACAGTGGTGGATGAAAGAGAAAAGACACAGACTCTGAAGTTTTGTCAAATAATTATATTTTTGCACACCTTTTTACTGATGAAGCAGCTTCGGTTGCCCCAACGTAAGCTATGTCCCTTGATAGTACCAAATCAATGTTATCTTGGTGGGTATCGCCATAATTTGTGAATTCCGTACCGTAACAAAATTCAACATGATTCAGACAATTCTTATATGGCAAATCCTACATTTTTTTTTATTTTAGGAAATAGCAGATTTTAACCACCACAACTTGTGACTAATAACCTATGAATATAGGTGTGCTCCGACTACAACGGAGGAACCTACAAGACAGAACAGAACATGGCCACCAGATCCACTAATGTAATTTGATTGGCCCAGCTTCAGAAACTACTCAGTGGTTTGAAAATTGAATGGCGTGTATATGATCAATGGCTAGCATGCTCGCCTCGAGTGTGGTAAATTGTGGGGTCGAGCACTGATCTGGTCAAACCAAAGACTATGAAATTGGTTATTGTTGCTTCTCAGATAAACATGCAGCATTAAGAAAGAGCAAAGGCTCGGAATCAGGATAATGTGTAAGAGTTGGGCGATATCAGGATAATGTGTAAGAGTTGGGCGATATCAGGATAATGTGTAAGAGTTGGGCGATATCAGGATAATGTGTAAGAGTGGGGCGATATCAGGATAATGTGTAAGAGTGGGGCGATATCAGGATAATGTGTAAGAGTTGGGCGATATCAGGATAATGTGTAAGAGTTGGGCGATATCAGGATAATGTGTAAGAGTGGGGCGATATCAGGATAATGTGTAAGAGTTGGGCGATATCAGGATAATGTGTAAGAGTTGGGCGATATCAGGATAATGTGTAAGAGTGGGGCGATGTCTATCCGCTGACTGTTGTTTGACTGTTTCAGTGAGCTAGCACTATAAAAATCCAACTAAGCGTGTTGGTCTAGTACAAAGCGGGCCTCATCATCATCATCTGATTGAAAATTAACTTGTTCTTACCGTGATATAGCTGAAAAATTGGTGAGTTGGAGTTAAACAACAATCACTCACTGGAACTGATAGTATACAAGGTTTCCTTTAATATACACATCATATAAAGTGTAGGTGTTCACAAACAAATAAATTGAATCCACAGAGCCAAAATAGAAGATATTTCCTACAATGGAGGATACTGTCTTAGGTGAGAAACTTTGCCTTTGAAAAGTATTTCACAGGAGACATTTCCTAAGAAGAGTTTGAAGATACCAAAGGGATAATCAGAATCTGTAAATCCTTCTGAAAGTGGCGATAAACACCATAACCCTAATCCTTAACCCGAATAATAACCTCATATTCTCCTATCGAGAGGGCATCCCCTATTCGCCACTTATGGATGCGATGGAGAGCTCTGTGGGTTGAGCCATGTGATCCGTCATCAGTACCCAGTTAATACGATTAATATGCAGCCTCTTCATACCAGTCATGATATAAAACGCACCATTTTTCTCTCAATCAAATCGTTCAAATGAAACTAAATAAACACAAAACAAACATTTTCATTTTCTAATTATATATTCTTTCTATATTCTCTATCAAAAGTTTGAAACTTTGGCCAATTTGCAAAATATAATGCCAAGTTTGATGTTTGGTCTCCCGTGTCACTAAGAATTCTTAATATCTCCAAATATATACTTGTAAATAATGTAAAAACTGAAAATCACATTAAGCTGGTTTCGTATCATTTATTTTCTTTCTTGAACAATAATCTTGAATGGTGCCGGTTGCACAACTACTCCTGAACCAGCACATTCCATTTCAGGGTTTGTTCCTTCTGGCAATGTTATCTTGAACCGTTGAAAAATTGACGCAAAAATTAAATGAAGCTCAGGTTTGGCGACTCCTTCTCCAAGGCACACACGACGTCCAGCAGAAAATGGAAGCCAACTTTCTGGTTTCATTCCAAGTTTTCCATTGTCATCCAGAAATCTTGTTGGATCAAATTTTTCGACATCTTTCCAATAATTAGGATCACGATGTAAAGCCCAATGGTTAATCATCACCATTGTATCCTTGGGTACATCATATCCACCTAGAACGCAACAATAGTTAAATTATTATAGTTAAGATAGGTACCTGTATACTCAATAGTTTAAATATGCCATTTTGTGTCATTTTTGTCATGATTTTCAAAGGAGTTATTTCCCTTGACTTCAAATTTACATTATGTTTTCTTTAATTTGTTGCTTTTGCATGATATCCTTGTGGTAGAACAGACAATATACTTCTGCATATTGTTGCTTAAACGAGAAAAATGTGCATAAATATATACACAATGACCACAATGATTTATCATTTCTAGTAAATATTTGATGGTTTGGTTTAGGTTTGGATTATGGTGTTTAACGCCACTTTCAACAATATTTCAGTTATATCATGGCTGTCAGATTTATTGATGGAGGAAACCGGAATACCCGGAGAAAACCACCGACCTGTCGCAAGTCACTGACAAACTTTATCACATAATGTTGTATCGAGTACACCTCGCCATGAACAGGGTTCGAACTCAGTAAATATTTGATCTTTTATTTAGTTTCAATAAGACTAAGTCTTATAATGTTCATGATCTTTAAATAAAACAATCGCAAAAAGAAAATTTTAAAGAAAATATATAGTATATGACTTACGTAGATTCCTTAAACCAGCTATGTTACCATTACCATGTGATACCCTGAAACAACTTCCAACCCATGTGAAACATGAGTGTCTTATCAGTAACAAGAACTGTTTACCCTTTTCCAGCAACAGGATTCACCTCTGGTTGTATGGTGGAGTCCCTGTTGTTCATTTTTTTAGTCATATGTTTTGTTTTATTTGTCTTTGTTCTGTGCCTTATGCCCAATGTTGCCTATGTCTCAGCATTGTCAATTCTTGATTGCCTAATGAGTTTTCCCATAAGGGACCGACCATTTAACTTGAAGAGGGGGGGTTATGGTTTTTTGTTTCGTTCAGAATTTATTTTTAGGACAACACAAGAGTTAGAATATTTATTTTTTTTGTTGCACCAAGTGCAATTTTTTTCCCCCAGAATTTAACATTAGATTATATGACAAAAACTCTGAATCAGATTTTTTTTTTTTCCCTCCATCAAAATCAGAATATTTTTTTCAGCAACATTGGGAATCAGAATTTTTTTTTAGAAAAAAACCATAACCCCCCCTCCCCCTTCAAGTTAAATGGTCGATCCCTAAGTTTATTTGTTATCACAAAACAGTGAATGGGGAGTTATTACGACAGCAGGCAGTCCTATCAGTTCTATCCTGCAACAGTTGGTTGACAAACCTTACGTTCCTACTTACCTACTTGAGTGTCACAAAGTGTTGAATGAGCAACACCCATGGGTGCAACGGTGCCAAGTCTCATTATTTCATGAAGGGTAGCCTCACAGTAACTAAGATTGTCTCTGTCTTTTAGCCCTGGAAGTCTGTCCTTCCCTGAAGAAAGAAATCAATTCGTTAATCTTCTTATTTCATTTAGAAAGTAACTACAAACAAGCATGCAATACTAGTGTAATATCTCTTCAAATATGACGCCATCAACAGGTTCTTGAAAATGGCACTCTCAACATGTTTCAAATTCTATACAATAAAAGGGTTATTGCACGAATATTGATGTAATATTCTGCTTGGAATAACATTTAGCAAATAGTTCACTATATGCCGGTACATAAACTGTCATTTTGTCCATATTGTCATGCACTTGCTTGTTAGCGTTTGGTTATGGTGTTTAATGCCACTTTCAACAATATTTCAGTTATATCGTGATGGTCAGTTGTACTGGTGGGGAAACTGGAGTATCCGGAGAAAACCACCGACCTGTCACAAGTCACTGACAAACTTTATCACATAATATTGTATCGAGTACACCTCGCCATTAGCTGGATTCAAACTCGCAATTTTCGTGGTTATAGGCACTGATTGTATAGGTAGTTGTAATTCCACTTACAATACGATCACGACCACAACAGTCCCTTATAGTTATCTAACATTATATCTATACCTACCTACTACCCTGTCTAACTCTTCATGAACCTTGCTCTGGATATCCGGTAGTCCAGCCATGTAACGGGTAACAAAGTATAAGGTCAGTCTGGATGTATCAATTCCAGCTGTTAATAAACAAGTCTAAATTGATTATAAAGTGGTAAACAAGTCTAAATGAATTACAAAGTGGTAAACAAGTCTAAATTGATTACAAAGTGGTAAACAAGTCTAAATTGATTACAAAGTGGTAAACAATTAAGTTTAAATTGAATACAAAGTGGTAAAAACTCTAAATTGATAACAAAGTGGTAAACAGGTCTAAATTGATAACAAAGTGGTAAACAAGTCTAAATTGATTACAAAGTGGTAAAAAGTGGTAGACAAGTCTAAATTGATTACAAAGTGATAAACAAGTCTAAATTGATTACAAAGTGGCAAACAATTAAGTTTAAATTGAATACAAAGTGGTAAACAACTCTAAATTGATAACAAAGTGGTAAACAGGTCTAAATTGATTACAAAGTGGTAAAAAAGTGGTAGAGAAGTCTAAATTGATTACAAAGTGATAAACAATTAAGTTTAAATTGAATACAAAGTGGTAAACAACTCTAAATTGATAACAAAGTGGTAAACAGGTCTAAATTGATAACAAAGTGGTACACAAGTCTAAATTGGTTATAAAGTGGTAAACAAGTTTAAATTGATAACAAAGTGGTAAACAAGTCTAAATTGATTACATAGTGGTAAGCAAGTTTAAATTGATAACAAAGTGGTAAACAAGTCTAAATTGATTACAAAGTGGTAAACAAGTCTAAATTGATCACAAAGTAGTAAACAAGTCTAAATTGATTACAAAGTAATAAATAAGTTTAAATTGATTTCAAAGTGATAAACAAGTCTAAATTGATTACAAAGTGGTAAACAATTAAGTTTAAATTGAATACAAAGTGGTAAACAACTCTAAATTGATAACAAAGTGGTAAACAGGTCTAAATTGATTACAAAGTGGTAAAAAAGTGGTAGAGAAGTCTAAATTGATTACAAAGTGATAAACAATTAAGTTTAAATTGAATACAAAGTGGTAAACAACTCTAAATTGATAACAAAGAGGTAAACAGGTCTAAATTGATAACAAAGTGGTACACAAGTCTAAATTGGTTATAAAGTGGTAAACAAGTTTAAATTGATAACAAAGTGGTAAACAAGTCTAAATTGATTACATAGTGGTAAACAAGTTTAAATTGATAACAAAGTGGTAAACAAGTCTAAATTGATTACAAAGTGGTAAACAAGTCTAAATTGATCACAAAGTGGTAAACAAGTCTAAATTGATTACAAAGTAATAAATAAGTCTAAATTGATTTCAAAGTGATAAACAAGTCTAAATTGATTACAAAGTGGTAAACAATTAAGTTTAAATTGAATACAAAGTGGTAAACAACTCTAAATTGATAACAAAGTGGTAAACAGGTCTAAATTGATTACAAAGTGGTAAACAAGTTTAAATTGATAACAAATTGGTAAACAAGTCTAAATTGATTACAAAGTGGTAAACAAGTCTAAATTGATTATAAAGTAATAAACAAGTCTAAATTGATTATAAACTGGTAAACAAGTCTAAACTGATTACAAAGTAATAAATAAGTCTAAATTGATTTCAAAGTGATAAACAAGTCTAAATTGATTACAAAGTAATAAATAAATCTAAATTGATTTCAAAGTGATAAACAAGTCTAAATTGATTATAAACTGGTAAACAAGTCTAAATTGATTACAAAGTAATAAATAAGTCTAAATTGATTTCAAAGTGATAAACAAGTCTAAATTGGTTATAAAGTGGTAAACAATTAAGCTTAAATTGAATACAAAGTGGTAAACAACTCTAAATTGATAACAAAGTGGTAAACAACTCTAAATTGATAAAGTAATAAACAAGTTTAAATTGATAACAAAGTGGTAAACAAGTCTAAATTGATTACAAAGTAATAAACAAGTTTAAATTGATAACAAAGTGGTAAACAAGTCTAAATTGATTACAAAGTGGTAAACAAGTCTAAATTGATTACAAAGTAATAAACAAGTCTAAATTGATTATAAAGTGGTAAGCAAGTCTAAATTGATTTCAAATTGATAAACAGGTCTAAATTGGTTATAAAGTGGTAAACAATTAAGTTTAAATTGAATACAAAGTGGTAAACAACTCTAAATTGATAAAGTGGTAAACAGGTCTAAATTGATAACAAAGTGGTAAACAAGTCTGTTGGTTATAAAGTGGTAAACAAGTTTAAATTGATAACAAAGTGGTAAACAAGTCTAAATTGATTACAAAGTGGTAAACAAGTCTAAATTGATCACAAAGTGGTAAACAAGTCTAAATTGATTACAAAGTAATAAATAAGTCTAAATTGATTTCAAAGTGATAAACAAGTCTAAATTGATTACAAAGTGGTAAACAATTAAGTTTAAATTGAATACAAAGTGGTAAACAACTCTAAATTGATAACAAAGTGGTAAACAGGTCTAAATTGATTACAAAGTGGTAAACAAGTTTAAATTGATAACAAATTGGTAAACAAGTCTAAATTGATTACAAAGTGGTAAACAAGTCTAAATTGATTATAAAGTAATAAACAAGTCTAAATTGATTATAAACTGGTAAACAAGTCTAAACTGATTACAAAGTAATAAATAAGTCTAAATTGATTTCAAAGTGATCAACAAGTCTAAATTGATTACAAAGTAATAAATAAATCTAAATTGATTTCAAAGTGATAAACAAGTCTAAATTGATTACAAAGTAATAAATAAGTCTAAATTGATTATAAACTGGTAAACAAGTCTAAATTGATTATAAAGTGGTAAGCAAGTCTAAATTGATTACAAAGTAATAAACAAGTCTAAATTGATTACAAAGTAATAAACAAGTTTAAATTGATAACAAAGTGGTAAACAAGTCTAAATTGATTACAAAGTAATAAACAAGTTTAAATTGATAACAAAGTGGTAAACAAGTCTAAATTGATTACAAAGTGGTAAACAAGTCTAAATTGATTACAAAGTAATAAACAAGTTTAAATTGATAACAAAGTGGTAAACAAGTCTAAATTGATTACAAAGTAATAAACAAGTTTAAATTGATAACAAAGTGGTAAACAAGTCTTAATTGATTACAAAGTGGTAAACAAGACTAAATTGATTATTAATTAATAAACAAGTCTAAATTGATTATAAACTGGTAAACAAGTCTAAATTGATTACAAAGTAATAAATAAGTCTAAATTGATTTCAAAGTGATAAACAAGTCTAAATTGATTACAAAGTAATAAATAAGTCTAAATTGATTTCAAAGTGATAAACAAGTCTAAATTGGTTATAAAGTGGTAAACAATTAAGTTTAAATTGAATACAAAGTGGTAAACAACTCTAAATTGATAAAGTGGTAAACAGGTCTAAATTGATAACAAAGTGGTAAACAAGTCTGTTGATTATAAAGTGGTAAACAAGTTTAAATTGATAACAAAGTGGTAAACAAGTCTAAATTGATTACAAAGTGGTAAACAAGTCTAAATTGATTACAAAGTAATAAATAAGTCTAAATTGATTATAAAGTGGTAAGCAAGTCTAAATTGATTACAAAGTAATAAACAAGTCTAAATTGATTACAAAGTAATAAACAAGTTTAAATTGATAACAAAGTGGTAAACAAGTCTAAATTGATTACAAAGTAATAAACAAGTTTAAATTGATAACAAAGTGGTAAACAAGTCTAAATTGATTACAAAGTAATAAACAAGTCTAAATTGATTATAAAGTGGTAAACAAGTCTAAATTGATTACAAAGTAATAAACAAGTCTAAATTGATTATAAAGTGGTAAACAAGTCTAAATTGATTACAAAGTGATAAACAAGTCTGAATTGATTACAAAGTGGTAAACAAGTCTAAACTGATTACAAAGTGGTAAACAAGTCTAAATTGATTACAAAGTGGTAAACAAGTTTAAATTGATAACAAAGTGGTAAACAAGTCTAAATTGATTACAAAGTGGTAAACAAGTCTAAATTGATTATTAATTAATAAACAAGTCTAAATTGATTATAAACTGGTAAACAAGTCTAAATTGATTACAAAGTAATAAATAAGTCTAAATTGATTTCAAAGTGATAAACAAGTCTAAATTGATTACAAAGTAATAAATAAGTCTAAATTGATTTCAAAGTGATAAACAAGTCTAAATTGATTACAAAGTAATAAATTACAAAGTAATAAATAAGTCTAAATTGATTATAAATTGGTAAACAAGTCTAAATTGATCACAAAGTAATAAATAAGTCTAAATTGATTTCAAAGTGATAAACAGGTCTAAATTGGTTATAAAGTGGTAAACAATTAAGTTTAAATTGAATACAAAGTGGTAAACAACTCTAAATTGATAAAGTGGTAAACAGGTCTAAATTGATAACAAAGTGGTAAACAAGTCTGTTGGTTATAAAGTGGTAAACAAGTTTAAATTGATAACAAAGTGGTAAACAAGTCTAAATTGATTACAAAGTGGTAAACAAGTCTAAATTGATTACAAAGTAATAAACAAGTCTAAATTGATTATAAAGTGGTAAGCAAGTCTAAATTGATTACAAAGTAATAAACAAGTCTAAATTGATTACAAAGTAATAAACAAGTTTAAATTGATAACAAAGTGGTAAACAAGTCTAAATTGATTACAAAGTAATAAACAAGTTTAAATTGATAACAAAGTGGTAAACAAGTCTAAATTGATTACAAAGTGGTAAACAAGTCTAAATTGATTACAAAGTAATAAACAAGTCTAAATTTATTACAAAGTGATAAACAAGTCTATATTGATTTCAAAGTAATAAACAAGTTTAAATTGATAACAAAGTGGTAAACAAGTCTAAATTGATTACAAAGTAATAAACAAGTTTAAATTGATAACAAAGTGGTAAACAAGTCTTAATTGATTACAAAGTAATAAACAAGTCTAAATTGATTATAAAGTGGTAAACAAGTCTAAATTGATTACAAAGTAATAAACAAGTCTAAATTGATTATAAAGTGGTAAACAAGTCTAAATTGATTACAAAGTGATAAACAAGTCTGAATTGATTACAAAGTGGTAAACAAGTCTAAACTGATTACAAAGTGGTAAACAAGTCTAAATTGATTACAAAGTGGTAAACAAGTTTAAATTGATAACAAAGTGGTAAACAAGTCTAAATTGATTACAAAGTGGTAAACAAGTCTAAATTGATTATTAATTAATAAACAAGTCTAAATTGATTACAAAGTAATAAATAAGTCTAAATTGATTTCAAAGTGATAAACAAGTCTAAATTGATTACAAAGTAATAAATAAGTCTAAATTGATTTCAAAGTGATAAACAAGTCTAAATTGATTACAAAGTAATAAATAAGTCTAAATTGATTATAAATTGGTAAACAAGTCTAAATTGATCACAAAGTAATAAATAAGTCTAAATTGATTTCAAAGTGATAAACAGGTCTAAATTGGTTATAAAGTGGTAAACAATTAAGTTTAAATTGAATACAAAGTGGTAAACAACTCTAAATTGATAAAGTGGTAAACAGGTCTAAATTGATAACAAAGTGGTAAACAAGTCTGTTGATTATAAAGTGGTAAACAAGTTTAAATTGATAACAAAGTGGTAAACAAGTCTAAATTGATTACAAAGTGGTAAACAAGTCTAAATTGATTACAAAGTAATAAACAAGTCTAAATTGATTATAAAGTGGTAAGCAAGTCTAAATTGATTACAAAGTAATAAACAAGTCTAAATTGATTACAAAGTAATAAACAAGTTTAAATTGATAACAAAGTGGTAAACAAGTCTAAATTGATTACAAAGTAATAAACAAGTTTAAATTGATAACAAAGTGGTAAACAAGTCTAAATTGATTACAAAGTGGTAAACAAGTCTAAATTGATTACAAAGTAATAAACAAGTTTAAATTGATAACAAAGTGGTAAACAAGTCTAAATTGATTACAAAGTAATAAACAAGTCTAAATTGATTATAAAGTGGTAAACAAGTCTAAATTTATTACAAAGTGATAAACAAGTCTATATTGATTTCAAAGTAATAAACAAGTTTAAATTGATAACAAAGTGGTAAACAAGTCTAAATTGATTACAAAGTAATAAACAAGTTTAAATTGATAACAAAGTGGTAAACAAGTCTAAATTGATTACAAAGTAATAAACAAGTCTAAATTGATTATAAAGTGGTAAACAAGTCTAAATTTATTACAAAGTGGTAAACAAGTCTAAATTGATTATAAAGTGGTAAACAAGTCTAAATTGATTTCAAAGTGATAAACAAGTCTAAATTGATTACAAAGTGGTAAACAAGTCTAAATTGATTACAAAGTGGTAAACAAGTTTAAATTGATTACAAAGTAATAAACAGCTGTCTAAATTGATTACAAAGTAATAAACAAGACTAAATTGATTACAAAGTAATAAACAAGTCTAAATTGATTACAAAGTAATAAACAAGTTTAAATTGATAACAAAGTGGTAAACAAGTCTAAATTGATTACAAAGTAATAAACAAGTTTAAATTGATAACAAAGTGGTAAACAAGTCTAAATTGATTACAAAGTAATAAACAAGTCTAAATTGATTATAAAGTGGTAAACAAGTCTAAATTGATTACAAAGTAATAAACAAGTCTAAATTGATTATAAAGTGGTAAACAAGTCTAAATTGATTACAAAGTGATAAACAAGTCTGAATTGATTACAAAGTGGTAAACAAGTCTAAACTGATTACAAAGTGGTAAACAAGTCTAAATTGATTACAAAGTGGTAAACAAGTTTAAATTGATAACAAAGTGGTAAACAAGTCTAAATTGATTACAAAGTGGTAAACAAGTCTAAATTGATTATTAATTAATAAACAAGTCTAAATTGATTATAAACTGGTAAACAAGTCTAAATTGATTACAAAGTAATAAATAAGTCTAAATTGATTTCAAAGTGATAAACAAGTCTAAATTGATTACAAAGTAATAAATAAGTCTAAATTGATTTCAAAGTGATAAACAAGTCTAAATTGATTACAAAGTAATAAATTACAAAGTAATAAATAAGTCTAAATTGATTATAAATTGGTAAACAAGTCTAAATTGATCACAAAGTAATAAATAAGTCTAAATTGATTTCAAAGTGATAAACAGGTCTAAATTGGTTATAAAGTGGTAAACAATTAAGTTTAAATTGAATACAAAGTGGTAAACAACTCTAAATTGATAAAGTGGTAAACAGGTCTAAATTGATAACAAAGTGGTAAACAAGTCTGTTGGTTATAAAGTGGTAAACAAGTTTAAATTGATAACAAAGTGGTAAACAAGTCTAAATTGATTACAAAGTGGTAAACAAGTCTAAATTGATTACAAAGTAATAAACAAGTCTAAATTGATTATAAAGTGGTAAGCAAGTCTAAATTGATTACAAAGTAATAAACAAGTCTAAATTGATTACAAAGTAATAAACAAGTTTAAATTGATAACAAAGTGGTAAACAAGTCTAAATTGATTACAAAGTAATAAACAAGTTTAAATTGATAACAAAGTGGTAAACAAGTCTAAATTGATTACAAAGTGGTAAACAAGTCTAAATTGATTACAAAGTAATAAACAAGTCTAAATTTATTACAAAGTGATAAACAAGTCTATATTGATTTCAAAGTAATAAACAAGTTTAAATTGATAACAAAGTGGTAAACAAGTCTAAATTGATTACAAAGTAATAAACAAGTTTAAATTGATAACAAAGTGGTAAACAAGTCTTAATTGATTACAAAGTAATAAACAAGTCTAAATTGATTATAAAGTGGTAAACAAGTCTAAATTGATTACAAAGTAATAAACAAGTCTAAATTGATTATAAAGTGGTAAACAAGTCTAAATTGATTACAAAGTGATAAACAAGTCTGAATTGATTACAAAGTGGTAAACAAGTCTAAACTGATTACAAAGTGGTAAACAAGTCTAAATTGATTACAAAGTGGTAAACAAGTTTAAATTGATAACAAAGTGGTAAACAAGTCTAAATTGATTACAAAGTGGTAAACAAGTCTAAATTGATTATTAATTAATAAACAAGTCTAAATTGATTACAAAGTAATAAATAAGTCTAAATTGATTTCAAAGTGATAAACAAGTCTAAATTGATTACAAAGTAATAAATAAGTCTAAATTGATTTCAAAGTGATAAACAAGTCTAAATTGATTACAAAGTAATAAATAAGTCTAAATTGATTATAAATTGGTAAACAAGTCTAAATTGATCACAAAGTAATAAATAAGTCTAAATTGATTTCAAAGTGATAAACAGGTCTAAATTGGTTATAAAGTGGTAAACAATTAAGTTTAAATTGAATACAAAGTGGTAAACAACTCTAAATTGATAAAGTGGTAAACAGGTCTAAATTGATAACAAAGTGGTAAACAAGTCTGTTGATTATAAAGTGGTAAACAAGTTTAAATTGATAACAAAGTGGTAAACAAGTCTAAATTGATTACAAAGTGGTAAACAAGTCTAAATTGATTACAAAGTAATAAACAAGTCTAAATTGATTATAAAGTGGTAAGCAAGTCTAAATTGATTACAAAGTAATAAACAAGTCTAAATTGATTACAAAGTAATAAACAAGTTTAAATTGATAACAAAGTGGTAAACAAGTCTAAATTGATTACAAAGTAATAAACAAGTTTAAATTGATAACAAAGTGGTAAACAAGTCTAAATTGATTACAAAGTGGTAAACAAGTCTAAATTGATTACAAAGTAATAAACAAGTTTAAATTGATAACAAAGTGGTAAACAAGTCTAAATTGATTACAAAGTAATAAACAAGTCTAAATTGATTATAAAGTGGTAAACAAGTCTAAATTTATTACAAAGTGATAAACAAGTCTATATTGATTTCAAAGTAATAAACAAGTTTAAATTGATAACAAAGTGGTAAACAAGTCTAAATTGATTACAAAGTAATAAACAAGTTTAAATTGATAACAAAGTGGTAAACAAGTCTAAATTGATTACAAAGTAATAAACAAGTCTAAATTGATTATAAAGTGGTAAACAAGTCTAAATTTATTACAAAGTGGTAAACAAGTCTAAATTGATTATAAAGTGGTAAACAAGTCTAAATTGATTTCAAAGTGATAAACAAGTCTAAATTGATTACAAAGTGGTAAACAAGTCTAAATTGATTACAAAGTGGTAAACAAGTTTAAATTGATTACAAAGTAATAAACAGCTGTCTAAATTGATTACAAAGTAATAAACAAGACTAAATTGATTACAAAGTGATAAAGAAGTCTAAATTGATTACAAAGTGGTAAACAAGTCTAAATTGATTACAAAGTAGTAAACAAGTCTAAATTGATTACAAAGTAATAAACAAGACTAAATTGATTACAAAATATCTATAACAATGGTTACCTCTATTCCTAAGAAATATGTATGCTAAGTATCAGTGGTTATTATATTCCAGTAAGGTTAAAAAAGTTCTGTGAATAACACCATAGAAAATGCACACCAAAGTAGATTTGATCTTTCTTCTTTCACGGACAAATCTTTACTGAACTTGATTGGATGAGCAACACAGTGCCTGTCTTATGAAAAACACGGGTGTGTATTGCTCATTGTTTTTGTTTTGTTTGTCTTCATTTTGTGTCTTGCAAAACTGGTTGATGTGGTTTATATTTCAGTTATATCGTGGCAGTCAGTTTTATTGGTGGACGAAACCAGAGTACCTGGAGAAAACCAGGTACCTGTCGCAAGTCACTGAAAACTTTACCACATCATGTTGTATCGAATATAACTCGCCATAAATGGGATTCGAACTCACAACCACTGTGGTGATAGTTAACACTGATTGCACAGGTAGTTGTAAGTCCAACTACCATATATGATCACGACCACGATGGCACCTTCTTGTAAAATTGAGTCTTGTTAAACTGACTTCCCCTAACGGAAATAAAAAAGTTAGTCATCTTACCACCAAATATATCGGCTAGAGTTTGCACAAGATGTGTGTTTGTTAACTGGGACATAGCTTCTTCATTCTCTTCTTCCATTGCTTCCCTTTTGGCAAGAATCAAGGAGTCCGTAAAATCTCTAATATTATCTAAAACGATTAAAATGGACCAAAGATAAAAGGATGAGAATCATGTAGATGTTAAATGCATAGGTTTATTCTGCTATCTCTACATGTCTCTTCGGACAAGGAGGCCACTGAAGTGCAGACTCTGCACAAAGTTTTCAAGCAGAACCAAATACATTCGATTAACGAATCCTGATCTGGAAGAAGAAGAAGAGTCCTTTTACGTTACAGTTTTACAATATGATTTTATGATGGTTGGTATTTTATTATATGGAAAAAAATGCATGACAGCATCATTTCTCTGAAGTCCCTGTACCAAGTCAGGAAAATGAGCGTTCATGTATCTGTGTGTTAGAGGTCATGTATCTGTGTGTTAGAGGTCATGTATCTGTGTGTTAGAGGTCATGTATTTGTGTGTTAGAAGTCATGTATCTGTGTGTTAGAGGTCATGTATCTGTGTGTTAGAGGTCATGTATCTGTGTGTTAGAGGTCATGTATCCGTGTGTTAGAGGTCATGTATTTGTGTGCTAGAGGTCATGTATCTGTGTGTTAGAGGTCATGTATCTGTGTGTTAGAGGTCATGTATCTGTGTGTTAGAGGTATTGACTTTGCCTCTTACTACAACTTTTCTATATGATTTTAGTTTGGTTTATGGTGTTTAACACCACTTTCAACAATATTTCAGTTATATCATGGCGATCTGTTTTATTGGTGGAGGAAACCAGAGTACCCGGAGAAAACCACAAACCTGTCGTTTGTCAGTGAATTGCGACAGGTTGGTGGTTTTCTCGGGGTATGTATTTTCCTCTGACAACTTAAAGTACACTTTTGGTCTGTATATAGTAGAGCTAGCTTTCAGTTCAATTTATTTCCGATAACTCGAATACTCGAACACTTCGACATCAATACAGCAACAACAACAACGATAACGTGGTTTGATTTTAATTTAAAGATAAATTTATTCTAGTTGAACACCGTCAGTTTAATTGAAGAGCTTGTGCCAAGCCAAGAAATTGTGTGGTTATGCGTTAGTTTTATACATATAGAGTATCTATCTCTCAGTTGATCCGATATTCCAGAGGTTGTGGTTCCCTTGATAGAGGTTTGCTGCTAACAAGGATTCCTATTGATTAAGTTGAAGTCATCACTTCGAAAGTATTACGGTCGCCACCATGACTTGGTCAACCATTACGAAACATCTGTGTCACAAATGACCACCGATAAGTTAACACTTTCCGGTCCTATCCTCATTCATGACTTATCTCCGGGTTTGTAACTACAGTAACACGATGAGTGCCACTAGTGGAGCAGGAATTACCTGAACTGCCTACCCTTCCAGAGCACCTGACTTCACTCCTGTTTTCAGTGGGGTTCGTGTTACTCGATCCTTAGTTGTTTGTCCTTTTGTCCTTTTTCTTTTGGTCATTGTGTTATCTCTCTGTCTTCGATTTACGATTCTGATGTCTGTCCATCTTAGATTTACGGATTCTGATTACCCCTTTGGTATCTTCAAACTCTTCTTATAAATTATTTTGCCGTTATTTCTACTATATTCCGATTAAGGTATTAGAATTGTTCGGACGATGTGGTATGTTCGTATTTATCATTTTATTATACACAAACCGGGGTCAAAGGTTTCTTCATGCTCCTTAAATTTCCTTGCGAAAATGGCATACAATTCTCCGAACATCCCCATTGCTTTCTTGTACCTCTGTGTTGACCAAATATTGGTAAGAAAGGCAGGGAATAAATCTTCAATAAATCCTTTTCCAAACAATTCTGTCGCCCCTTTATCTAATTTCATAAATTGTTGAAATTCCGGGTCATCTAAATCACAGCTGTAAATAAAAGAAATATAGCTAGTCCCCGAGGGTAAGTAAGTGATTGTTGTTTAATGCCAATTCAGCAATTTTGCAGCTATATATCATGATGAGAACAAGTTAATTTTCAATGAGATGATGAGGTCTGCATGGTACTAGACCAACATACTCAATTGGATTTTTATAGAGCTATCTCACTGAAACAACAGACTGCGGATAGACATGTCGATTCACTCGGACACATTATTCTGATTCTGAACTAGCCAGTCTTTGTTCTTTCTCCTTAATGCTGCATTCTTAGCGGAGAAGCAACAAATACCAATTTCATAGTCTTGGGTTCGAACCCACGACCGACCACACTCGAGGCGAGCATGCTAACCATTATGCTACCGAAGCGGTTAGTTCCTGAGGTTATTATTCACCAAGTAGACAGAATTGAACAGCACTGACGTGTTTTATTAGATATATATTTGATCTCAATTTTTTTTCGGTTCATGAAGAAATAAACTCAATTTTTTTTTAGTTTATTTCGAATGAACCGAACAAAAAATTCTGATCAATCCTTATAAATTAATTCCTAATTAATTTTGTTCTTGTCCTAAAAATATTTTGTCGGATAAAAATTGCTTAAAAAGAATTAAAATTAAAAAATTTCCCAATTGAAACCCCAACATGTGACTTCCAGTTTAAAATTTTGTCAATGGAAAATAACATCAATTTTGTATTCAATCAAAATCTCTTAAGCACATTAAATTAATTTATATATATATTTTTTTTTTATCAAAATTCACATTTTCTCAATAACTTAATTATTATTAAAACTATGATACTGCTGATCACTCAGCAATGGGTGACCTTAGTCGATTTTGGCTATAGTTTTTAGCACAGGCACCTGTTTCATTCAAAAAATATATGTCATTGAAACGGATACAGCCACTTCCGGTCCGGTTTAAATTGATTTAGAATATTAAAAAAAAAGGTGCTTTAAAAATCAAATGTCAGTAATTTGGAGTTGAACATATTTTTATAATCTGCATTGGAACAATTATCTGTATTTTAAAGGCTTACTTTACATTTGAGAGGCGATGATCATGATGGCATTGCTACACATGGCCGGTCTAGAGAATTCCGAATGCATATGAAAAATCCAGCGCAAACCGGAAGTGGCTGTATCCGTTTCAATGACTTAAAAATAAAACAAGCTACGTTCGCTGATATTCTTGTCCAATCCGTCTGAGGGGGGCCCGGTAGGTATATTTAAATGTGGAAGTCGTAAAGAGATATATCTCGGGAGTGTAACGATATAATTGGGTCAGCGAAAGGATAACAAATAAGCGAAAAATATTGCCTGTGCTATTTAGGCCATTTGGTTTTTTGCTCCCAATAACTTTCAAATATTTTGGCTTGGAGTGTACCTGATGAAGGTTATTCCAGAAACGTGTCGTGTACACATAATTTGATATCTTATTATTACATGTATTATATTTATTTTATTTATTTTTGGTGTTTAATGCCACTTTCAGCAATATTTCAGCTATATCAAGGCAACCAGTTTTAGTGGTGGAAGAAGCCGGAGTACCCGGAGAGAACCATTGACCACGGGCAAGCAACAGGTAAATTTTATCACTTGTGGCTGCGAGTCAAGTGCACCCTTTTTTGTAATTTACAAAGCCGGGTGCGAACCCACACCCGCATTGGTGATAGACTTGTATGAGTTGTTAGGTAATCCAACTACCTAACTCATTGAGCCACGCAGTCCCTTATTACATATATAAAAGTAGGTAGGAAATTGACAATATTAAACAGAAATTATACCGTTGTCATCACGACCATTACGAAATATCCATAAATCAAATGACTCTTACTTTTCAATGCCAAGACTTTTACCTGACTTTATTACATGAGTAACATGACAGGTGTCTTATAAAGAAGCAGGAACTGTTTAACCTTCACGAGCACCTGGGTTCATCCTCGGTTTTTAAGTGGGGTCCGTGTTGCTCATCTTTTTAATTTTTTATGTTGTGTTTATTGCTTTGTTTGTCGTTGTTCTGTGTTTTGTGTCCATAATGTTGCCAGTGTCTCTGGATTGTCCATTCTTGAATGACTTTCGGTTTTCTCTAACGTTTTTTTTATTGTCCTGTAATCGTGTGTTTCGAGTACATTATTGTACTAATAAACGGGACAAATAATTTAGTCGTGGACATAATAAAGCCTTTCTGGTACCTTATTCATGTAGTGCAAATGAAAAGAGGCAGCAACAGTATAATCACAGACATGACAGAAGACACAATTGAAAACAACTAGAATGACGCCTACCATTGGTTGTTTGTTCACCTTATTTCCTTTAGCCACATGCATATTATTATCTATCCTTCTCCGATTTACGACTTCCTATCACCCCTTTGGGAACTTCAAACATTTCTTGAACTGCCAAGCTCGATCAATATATTATGATTGGAAAAATATTGACCAGCATTCGAATATTAAGTCAACTAGTGTTCACTCTAACTACACAATTCTGCGTTTTTAACACAGAAGCAACAAACACCAGTTTAATATTGTTTGGCTTGACTCGAGGGGTAATCGAATTCATGCAGTCCTCATGATGAGCACCGGTCCTCTGGCCCATGACCAGTAAATTTGTAAGTTTTTATTTAGATATATATATATATGTATATAAATTAAATTCAAGAATTTGATTCGGACCAGTAAATTCACATTTCCATTTTGAGGTCCGCAATCGAGTCGAACACGACAAACCATTACCCCACCAACACAGTAGATAACATTTAAAATTACCTCTCTCCATAGCAACACAGTAGATAACATTTAAAATTACCTCCCTCCATAGCAACACAGTAGATAACATTTAAAATTACCTCTCTCCATAGCAACACAGTAGATAACATTTAAAATTACCTCTCTCCATAGCAACACAGTAGATAACATTTAAAATTACCTCCCTCCATAGCAACACAGTAGATAACATTTAAAATTACCTCTCTCCATAGCAACACAGTAGATAACATTTAAAATTACCTCTCTCCATAGCAACACAGTAGATAACATTTAAAATTACCTCCCTCCATAGCAACACAGTAGATAACATTTAAAATTACCTCTCTCCATAGCAACACAGTAGATAACATTTAAAATTACCTCTCTCCATAGCAACACAGTAGATAACATTTAAAATCACCTCTCTCCATAGCAACACAGTAGATAACATTTAAAATCATCTCTCTCCATAGCAACACAGTAGATAACATTTAAAATCACCTCTCTCCATAGCAACACAGTAGATAACATTTAAAATCACCTCTCTCCATAGCAACACAGTAGATAACATTTAAAATCACCTCTCTCCATAGCAACACAGTAGATAACATTTAAAATCACCTCTCTCCATAGCCACAGTAGATAACATTTAAAATCACCTCTCTCCATAGCAACACAGTAGATAACATTTAAAATCACCTCTCTCCATAGCAACACAGTAGATAACATTTAAAATCACCTCTCTCCATAGCAACACAGTAGATAACATTTAAAATTACCTCTCTCCATAGCAACACAGTAGATAACATTTAAAATTACCTCTCTCCATAGCAACACAGTAGATAACATTTAAAATTACCTCTCTCCATAGCAACACAGTAGATAACATTTAAAATTACCTCTCTCCATAGCAACACAGTAGATAACATTTAAAATTACCTCTCTCCACAGCAACACAGTAGATAACATTTAAAATTACCTCTCTCCATAGCAACACAGTAGATAACTTTTAAAATTACCTCTGTCCATAGCAACACAGTAGATAACATTTAAAATCACCTCTCTCCATAGCAACACAGTAGATAACATTTAAAATCACCTCTCTCCATAGCAACACAGTAGATAACATTTAAAATCACCTCTCTCCATAGCAACACAGTAGATAACATTTAAAATCACCTCTCTCCATAGCAACACAGTAGATAACATTTAAAATCACCTCTCTCCATAGCAACACAGTAGATAACATTTAAAATCACCTCTCTCCATAGCAACACAGTAGATTAAAATCACCTCTCTCCATAGCAACACAGTAGTTAACATTTAAAATCACCTCTCTCCATAGCAACACAGTAGATAACATTTAAAATTACCTCTCTCCATAGCAACACAGTAGATAACATTTAAAATTACCTCTCTCCATAGCAACACAGTAGATAACATTTAAAATTACCTCTCTCCATAGCAACACAGTATATAACATTTAAAATTACCTCTCTCCATAGCAACACAGTAGATAACTTTTAAAATTACCTCTTTCCATAGCAACACAGTAGATAACATTTAAAATCACCTCTCTCCATAGCAACACAGTAGATAACATTTAAAATCACCTCTCTCCATAGCAACACAGTAGATAACATTTAAAATCACCTCTCTCCATAGCAACACAGTAGATAACATTTAAAATTACCTCTCTCCATAGCAACACAGTAGATAACATTTAAAATTACCTCTCTCCATAGCAACACAGTAGATAACATTTAAAATTACCTCTCTCCATAGCAACACAGTAGATAACATTTAAAATTACCTCTCTCCATAGCAACACAGTAGATAACATTTAAAATTACCTCTCTCCATAGCAACACAGTAGATAACATTTAAAATCACCTCTCTCCATAGCAACACAGTAGATAACATTTAAAATCATCTCTCTCCATAGCAACACAGTAGATAACATTTAAAATCACCTCTCTCCATAGCAACACAGTAGATAACATTTAAAATCACCTCTCTCCATAGCAACACAGTAGATAACATTTAAAATCACCTCTCTCCATAGCAACACAGTAGATAACTTTTAAAATCACCTCTCTCCATAGCAACACAGTAGATAACATTTAAAATCACCTCTCTCCATAGCAACACAGTAGATAACATTTAAAATCACCTCTCTCCATAGCAACACAGTAGATAACATTTAAAATCACCTCTCTCCATAGCAACACAGTAGATAACATTTAAAATCACCTCTCTCCATAGCAACACAGTAGATAACATTTAAAATTACCTCTCTCCATAGCAACACAGTAGATAACATTTAAAATTACCTCTCTCCATAGCAACACAGTAGATAACATTTAAAATTACCTCTCTCCATAGCAACACAGTAGATAACATTTAAAATTACCTCTCTCCATAGCAACACAGTAGATAACATTTAAAATTACCTCTCTCCATAGCAACACAGTAGATAACATTTAAAATTACCTCTCTCCATAGCAACACAGTAGATGACTTTTAAAATTACCTCTCTCCATAGCAACACAGTAGATGACATTTAAAATCACCTCTCTCCATAGCAACACAGTAGATAACATTTAAAATCACCTCTCTCCATAGCAACACAGTAGATAACATTTAAAATCACCTCTCTCCATAGCAACACAGTAGATTAAAATCACCTCTCTCCATAGCAACACAGTAGATAACATTTAAAATCACCTCTCTCCATAGCAACACAGTAGATAACATTTAAAATCACCTCTCTCCATAGCAACACAGTAGATAACATTTAAAATTACCTCTCTCCATAGCAACACAGTAGATAACATTTAAAATCATCTCTCTCCATAGCAACACAGTAGATAACATTTAAAATTACCTCTCTCCATAGCAACACAGTAGATAACATTTAAAATTACCTCTCTCCATAGCAACACAGTAGATAACTTTTAAAATTACCTCTTTCCATAGCAACACAGTAGATAACATTTAAAATCACCTCTCTCCATAGCAACACAGTAGATAACATTTAAAATCACCTCTCTCCATAGCAACACAGTAGATAACATTTAAAATCACCTCTCTCCATAGCAACACAGTAGATAACATTTAAAATTACCTCTCTCCATAGCAACACAGTAGATAACATTTAAAATCACCTCTCTCCATAGCAACACAGTAGATAACATTTAAAATCACCTCTCTCCATAGCAACACAGTAGATAACATTTAAAATTACCTCTCTCCATAGCAACACAGTAGATAACATTTAAAATTACCTCTCTCCATAGCAACACAGTGGATAACATTTAAAATTACCTCTCTCCATAGCAACACAGTGGATAACATTTAAAATTACCTCTCTCCATAGAAACACAGTGGATAACATTTAAAATTACCTCTCTCCATAGCAACACAGTAGATAACATTTAAAATTACCTCTCTCCATAGCAACACAGTAGATAACATTTAAAATTACCTCTCTCCATAGCAACACAGTAGATAACATTTAAAATTACCTCTCTCCATAGCAACACAGTAGATAACATTTAAAATCACCTCTCTCCATAGCAACACAGTAGATAACATTTAAAATCACCTCTCTCCATAGCAACACAGTAGATAACATTTAAAATCACCTCTCTCCATAGCAACACAGTAGATAACATTTAAAATTACCTCTCTCCATAGCAACACAGTAGATAACATTTAAAATTACCTCTCTCCATAGCAACACAGTAGATAACATTTAAAATCACCTCTCTCCATAGCAACACAGTAGATAACATTTAAAATCACCTCTCTCCATAGCAACACAGTAGATAACATTTAAAATCACCTCTCTCCATAGCAACACAGTAGATAACATTTAAAATTACCTCTCTCCATAGCAACACAGTAGATAACATTTAAAATCACCTCTCTCCATAGCAACACAGTAGATAACATTTAAAATCACCTCTCTCCATAGCAACACAGTAGATAACATTTAAAATTACCTCTCTCCATAGCAACACAGTAGATAACATTTAAAATTACCTCTCTCCATAGCAACACAGTGGATAACATTTAAAATTACCTCTCTCCATAGCAACACAGTGGATAACATTTAAAATTACCTCTCTCCATAGAAACACAGTGGATAACATTTAAAATTACCTCTCTCCATAGCAACACAGTAGATAACATTTAAAATTACCTCTCTCCATAGCAACACAGTAGATAACATTTAAAATTACCTCTCTCCATAGCAACACAGTAGATAACATTTAAAATTACCTCTCTCCATAGCAACACAGTAGATAACATTTAAAATTACCTCTCTCCATAGCAACACAGTAGATAACATTTAAAATTACCTCTCTCCATAGCAACACAGTAGATAACATTTAAAATTACCTCTCTCCATAGCAACACAGTAGATAACATTTAAAATCACCTCTCTCCATAGCAACACAGTAGATAACATTTAAAATCATCTCTCTCCATAGCAACACAGTAGATAACATTTAAAATCACCTCTCTCCATAGCAACACAGTAGATAACATTTAAAATCACCTCTCTCCATAGCAACACAGTAGATAACATTTAAAATCACCTCTCTCCATAGCAACACAGTAGATAACTTTTAAAATCACCTCTCTCCATAGCAACACAGTAGATAACATTTAAAATTACCTCTCTCCATAGCAACACAGTAGATAACATTTAAAATCACCTCTCTCCATAGCAACACAGTAGATAACATTTAAAATCACCTCTCTCCATAGCAACACAGTAGATAACATTTAAAATCACCTCTCTCCATAGCAACACAGTAGATAACATTTAAAATTACCTCTCTCCATAGCAACACAGTAGATAACATTTAAAATTACCTCTCTCCATAGCAACACAGTAGATAACATTTAAAATTACCTCTCTCCATAGCAACACAGTAGATAACATTTAAAATTACCTCTCTCCATAGCAACACAGTAGATAACATTTAAAATTACCTCTCTCCATAGCAACACAGTAGATAACATTTAAAATTACCTCTCTCCATAGCAACACAGTAGATAACTTTTAAAATTACCTCTCTCCATAGCAACACAGTAGATAACATTTAAAATCACCTCTCTCCATAGCAACACAGTAGATAACATTTAAAATCACCTCTCTCCATAGCAACACAGTAGATAACATTTAAAATCACCTCTCTCCATAGCAACACAGTAGATTAAAATCACCTCTCTCCATAGCAACACAGTAGATTAAAATCACCTCTCTCCATAGCAACACAGTAGATAACATTTAAAATCACCTCTCTCCATAGCAACACAGTAGATAACATTTAAAATCACCTCTCTCCATAGCAACACAGTAGATAACATTTAAAATTACCTCTCTCCATAGCAACACAGTAGATAACATTTAAAATTACCTCTCTCCATAGCAACACAGTAGATAACATTTAAAATTACCTCTCTCCATAGCAACACAGTAGATAACATTTAAAATTACCTCTCTCCATAGCAACACAGTAGATAACATTTAAAATTACCTCTCTCCATAGCAACACAGTAGATAACATTTAAAATTACCTCTCTCCATAGCAACACAGTAGATAACTTTTAAAATTACCTCTCTCCATAGCAACACAGTAGATAACATTTAAAATCACCTCTCTCCATAGCAACACAGTAGATAACATTTAAAATCACCTCTCTCCATAGCAACACAGTAGATAACATTTAAAATCACCTCTCTCCATAGCAACACAGTAGATTAAAATCACCTCTCTCCATAGCAACACAGTAGATAACATTTAAAATCACCTCTCTCCATAGCAACACAGTAGATAACATTTAAAATCACCTCTCTCCATAGCAACACAGTAGATAACATTTAAAATTACCTCTCTCCATAGCAACACAGTAGATAACATTTAAAATCATCTCTCTCCATAGCAACACAGTAGATAACATTTAAAATTACCTCTCTCCATAGCAACACAGTAGATAACATTTAAAATTACCTCTCTCCATAGCAACACAGTAGATAACTTTTAAAATTACCTCTTTCCATAGCAACACAGTAGATAACATTTAAAATCACCTCTCTCCATAGCAACACAGTAGATAACATTTAAAATCACCTCTCTCCATAGCAACACAGTAGATAACATTTAAAATCACCTCTCTCCATAGCAACACAGTAGATAACATTTAAAATTACCTCTCTCCATAGCAACACAGTAGATAACATTTAAAATCACCTCTCTCCATAGCAACACAGTAGATAACATTTAAAATCACCTCTCTCCATAGCAACACAGTAGATAACATTTAAAATTACCTCTCTCCATAGCAACACAGTAGATAACATTTAAAATTACCTCTCTCCATAGCAACACAGTGGATAACATTTAAAATTACCTCTCTCCATAGCAACACAGTGGATAACATTTAAAATTACCTCTCTCCATAGAAACACAGTGGATAACATTTAAAATTACCTCTCTCCATAGCAACACAGTAGATAACATTTAAAATTACCTCTCTCCATAGCAACACAGTAGATAACATTTAAAATTACCTCTCTCCATAGCAACACAGTAGATAACATTTAAAATTACCTCTCTCCATAGCAACACAGTAGATAACATTTAAAATTACCTCTCTCCATAGCAACACAGTAGATAACATTTAAAATTACCTCTCTCCATAGCAACACAGTAGATAACATTTAAAATTACCTCTCTCCATAGCAACACAGTAGATAACATTTAAAATTACCTCTCTCCATAGCAACACAGTAGATAACATTTAAAATTACCTCTCTCCATAGCAACACAGTAGATAACATTTAAAATTACCTCTCTCCATAGCAACACAGTAGATAACATTTAAAATTACCTCTCTCCATAGCAACACAGTGGATAACATTTAAAATTACCTCTCTCCATAGCAACACAGTGAATAACATTTAAAATGACCTCTCTCCATAGCAACACAGTAGATAACATTTAAAATCACCTCTCTCCATAGCAACACAGTAGATAACATTTAAAATCACCTCTCTCCATAGCAACACAGTAGATAACATTTAAAATTACCTCTCTCCATAGCAACACAGTAGATAACATTTAAAATTACCTCTCTCCATAGCAACACAGTAGATAACATTTAAAATTACATCTCTCCATAGCAACACAGTAGATAACATTTAAAATTACATCTCTCCATAGCAACACAGTAGATAACATTTAAAATTACCTCTCTCCATAGCAACACAGTAGATAACATTTAAAATTACCTCTCTCCATAGCAACACAGTAGATAACATTTAAAATTACCTCTCTCCATAGCAACACAGTAGATAACATTTAAAATTACCTCTCTCCATAGCAACACAGTAGATAACATTTAAAATCACCTCTCTCCATAGCAACACAGTAGATAACATTTAAAATCACCTCTCTCCATAGCAACACAGTAGATAACATTTAAAATCACCTCTCTCCATAGCAACACAGTAGATAACATTTAAAATTACCTCTCTCCATAGCAACACAGTAGATAACATTTAAAATTACCTCTCTCCATAGCAAACTGCATTTAATATATTAAAAACCATCAGATCAATGTAAGGTTCCGGGTCGAACGGTCCAGTCTCCTCCGCCATCTTTGTCAGACATTTTGTCATTGAATCGTGGACAACCTTCTCTAGGTGATCCCCCATTAAATATTGCCTAAGAAAAAAGTATAATGTTACAACCTTCTTTATAGGGGTTATGGTTATGGTGTTTAACACCACTTTCAACAATATTTCAGTTATATTGTGGCGGTCAGTTTTCTTTGATGCGTGAAACCGGAGTACCCGGAGAAAACCACCGACCTGTCACACATCACTGATAAACTTTATCACATAATGTTGTATCAAGTACACCTCACATGAGCGTGATTCGAACTCACAACGTAAGTGGTGATATGCATTGATTGCATAGGTAGTTGTAAATCCAACTATCATATGAACACGACCATGACAACCCCTTAACATTCTTTATAACCATAACATTATAATAAAACTTCAAATATCAATAACCCCACACATTACTGTGCCTGTCCCAAGCCAGGACTGGACCTCCAAGGTTATATGTCAAGGTCCCTTTTTTTTATCAATAATTAGAGGTGTCACATGGTTGTTTGTTTTACTGATATTGGCCGAATTTTTTACCATCACTGTTTAAACTTTTTGTGATTAGTAATTTCAGGTGAGAAGTTCGTTTTGCTGATATTGAATGAATTGTTGACCATTATTATTATAACTTTCTATTCATAATTTACAAATATAAAATGGAGATATTTAAAAAATTAGAAGAATGAACTTCTACAACTGTTCTGTATTGGACACTCACAGTAGGATCGTAAACAACGACTTAAGCCATTGGGTTGCCTTTGTCTAAATATATTGTGAAACAAATACAGGTATTATGTTATTTTGTTATCCCTAATTTTATAGCCCATCCCATACCTTAATGCTTTCCAGGTTGGCATAGAAAGACAGACTCATGTACTGATTAGTTAGCCTTGACATCATTCTAGGCACCTACCTGTCATCTGTCTAGATAGCCCCTGTACTCATCAATGTTTTCCCTAATTTTATAGCCCATCCCATACCTTAATGCTTTCCCTGAAGTTTTTCTGTATAGTTTCCAGGTTGGCATAGAAAGACAGACTCATGTACTGATTAGTTAGCCTAGACATCATGCTAGGCACCTATCTGTCATCTGTCTAGATAGCCCCTGTACTCATCAATGTTTTCCCTAATTTTATAACCCGTCCCATACCTTGATGCTTTTCCTGAACTTTTTCTGTATAGTTTCAAGGTTGGCATAGAAGGACATTCATGTACTGATTAGTTAGCCTAGACATCATTACATCATTCTAGTGGCCTACCTGTCACATATCTTGAGAGCCCCTGTACTTGTCAAGCTTTTTCCTAATTTTATAGCCCGTCCCATACCTTAATGCTTTCCCTGCAATCTTTCTATGTAGTTTCCAGGTTGGTGTATAACTAGCAAAAGCGATGTCTTTCATTCCTTGGGTCACCTTATTCACTGTGAAGATAAATATATTAATAGCATGGTGTAAGCTGTACTTATTTCATATGTATATATGTACTAGGAACTAGGAACCGACGTGGCCGTGATCCTATGGTAGTTGGATTTATAACTACCTATGCAATCAGTGCATATCACCACTAACGTTAAGAGTTCGAATCCCACTCATGTCGAGGTGTACTCGATACAACATTATGTGATAAAGGTTCCTCACCAATAAAACTGATTGCCACAATATAATTGAAATATTGTTGAAAGTGGTGTTAAACACCATAAACCAAACCAAGCCATGCTTATAATTGTTTATCTTTATGTTGTGGTCATGTGTTCTCTTTTAAGCTGGTATCTTGTATCTTTTTTTCTTAAACAATTTGATATATTATTGTTCATGAAAAACTACATACATGTAGCTAATTGCTAATATCCTTTTAGAATCCACCAATAAACAGGATAATCCTATAATCCCTAACCTTTTAAAACCATATTAAACCATATAGCTTGATACAACTACTTACTGGACTCAAAGAAAGGTCTTCCAGCAAAATCAGCTTTCTTCTTTATTAGTGCTTCTGTGACAACATCGATATCATTCAGAATAATGGTCCTTAATGGTCCTATGATTATAGTACAACATTTTTATTATGTTATTATTATTCTTTATTTGCATAATACACCCATGTGGGTCAAGCAAATACAAATACAAACAAACAAAATATAGAAAACATAGAAAATTACAATTTGATCATAATATAGGATACACAAAATAAATCCTATTAATTAATATTATATTTTTCACACGTCACACCTTTGACCGACAAGGACCTCATTTTTGCAATTCTGTAGATTGCTTTATAAAGTCTCCTACTTCTGCCAAAAGTTCAGAATTTGCATTCCACAAAATTATAATTGGTTTATCACACAAAAATAACGGTAAATCTTATCTAAATATCGAAAAACTATAGTTATAAGGTCATAAAATGTACAAAATCGTCACCAATCCACCCTCCCCCTTTTTGTGGATTTAGTGTTGCTCATGTTTAGTTTTGTGTAGTGTTTTGTAGATCATTGTTTGTCCTTTTGTTCTTTTTGCTTTGACCATTGTATTGTCTGCCCTTCTTAGATCTACAGGATCTGATAGCCCCTTTGGTCAATCGGCAAACCTCGGGTGAGTCCGCTTCTCTCCCTGGAATCAGCCGAAGTTGCGACGAGTGCCCCTTTGGTATCTTCAATCTTTTCTTACCAAGACAAATCACAGCTTTATCGATATGTAACTTAATACCATGTGTTTCCTGATAGGAGTATAGGACAATTATTATGCATGCATGTAGGACTCTTCGAAAGTACCGGTTTTCATTTCCGGTTTTGTTGAGGCATGTGTTGTTAAAAAAATGTCATTGTGTTATGTCTTCTTTTATTTGTTTATATATTTTTTTTTCTCATTTCGTTGTTTTGTTTGTCAGGAAAGGTAAAATACCAATAAGTGTGAAAAATAAATGATGACAATCAAGTATAATCACAAAATAATTGGCCCAAAAACATGTCCTGTATGTAATTCATGTTGCCACTGGGAACCGTATCTACTTTGACTTCTATACGTCGGATGGGGTATTTACAGCTGGTCTTTTCCAAAGCTTTGACGTGACCCATTCTTACGGCAGGACTTAACTGTACATTTCTCACAAATAAAGCGAGATCCTTGATTTTGATCTTGTAGGTGTTGGCATCGGTCATTAGGGCGAACACGTCTCGACTTCGTCGTAATTTGATTTTCAGATTGACGTGATTCAGTAAATATTTCTCTTGACAAAATAAATCCAAGTGTAGTTTTCCCATCATCTGTACAGACTTGCTTTGGGCCGCCAATGCTTTCCGGGATGTGAATCCTTTGTTATCGGTTGTTCTCTTATCTTGATGTCCCGGTGTATCCTTGTACCACATGACTCCCGTTAATTGAGATTCTTTGGCAGCTGGGCCATAGTTGAGTAATGTTTCTATGTAAGCTCTGTAAGAGTACAAGCTGGTCGGTGGTGAAACCAGTTTTCGTTGAGGCTAACACTGACATCACTAAAGAGGGAATGCATCCATAAGTTGACAGGTCCAACGTCCGCTCCGGCATCCAATGCAGTATCGTCGTCGTCGGCCACGATCTGTGCTTCCAAAAACAGGTAAGTATTTATGACAAATGTGACTATTTTGATTTTCTCATTGTAAACTTTCCATTTTAAGCAAAAATTAATGTATCTAATTCCAATAGGATAAGAGACTTTAGATACTATGCTAGTTCTACCCACAACTTGAGTAGAACCCACACCTTTGATAGACTACAATACAAATCCCTAGTCTTATATCCAGCACCCAAAACCATTCGATCATATGCGTTATGTGTAATAATATAGCTCCAATTTTCGACTTCAGAAAAACGTTTTATATATATATATATATATATATATATCATATTTGACTTATAATATATGTATGCATACCAAAATATATTGTAAAGACAGGTCCATATGTCTTTGATAATTCATAGCATGTTTCAAACCAAAATTTGCTTTTCATAACTGAAAATAATTAAAAATTAACAATTTAAAAAAGTGAGTCTAAATAATCAACCAACTCATCATAATATGTTTTAATATATGCATTTTTTTTTTGTATATATAACACTATGATTACAGCTATGTTTAAATGCATATCATCTGAACGAGTCTAATAAATGCACAACTCGCTCTATGGAACGTAAATAAGTGCTCTGTATTTGGAGAATGCACACCCCTTGCACGTAATGAGCAAGTTTGTAGGCAGTTTTCGTTGAAAATGTTGGTTCTGAATTACACCCCCCTCCTCTCCCACGGGAACACAGGAACACATTGGCCCTAAATTCTCCTTCCTGTGGTTTGTTGAGAGAATGCTATAATCATTGTACAAACGTGTACAACATGCTCGTAAATGACAACTTCAACTGCAGGCTAGGCACAGTTTCACACTCATCTTAGGGTATGTGTCATTCTCATTGTTGAAGACTGTGAAAAGTAGAACCCCAATGTAAGCTCTGTCCATTTACTTGACTGCCACGATATAACTGAAATATGGTTGAAAGTGGCGTTAAGCACCATAAAACCAAACCATCCTTTACTTGAATTTATGTCTAGGTGTAATGTGGAATAGTCTCTGATGTTCATTTTAAACATCATTATCTTTTCTTACTTAATTAACGCAATTCCTAATTAGCAAAAGTGTTTTAATAAGTGGTCGTTGATGGCGCGGAGCAAGGCAAACTTTTTCCAATATTGTAGATGACTATATCGAATCATATTGTGTCTTCAATCAGCAATCAATATATATCTGCAATATTGTTGAAAGTGGCGCTAAACACCATAACCCTAATCCCCATCAATCATACAGGTGTTAACATACACATAATTGTAGAATCATTCAAGGTCTGTTATATGATTGAGACTGCAAGACAATCCAGCAAGCTATGTGGTGTCTGAGCGAATGGGTGACAGATGTTTAAGCAGTATTCAAACAAATCACGCATTCAGTTAATAGAGGATCACAGATCATAATGCTTTGTAATAGTTATGACAAGTAGCTGTCTCACAATATGGTACAACATATAGGGTCAAGGTGAATAATGCCACTTTCAACAATATTTCAGTTATATCATGGCGGTCAGGATTATTGGTGGAGGAAATCAGAGTGCCCTGTAAAAACCACCGACCTGTCGCAAGTCATTGACAAACTTCAGGTACAAAATATATATTTACCTTTGTATACATGCATCATGTGAAGTATTTAAAATATTAATACTATTTTTATCATAATTAAGATCTAAACAAAGTTCTGTATTTTTTTTTCTTTTTTTGAATTTCACGGTTCAAAGGTTATTTCAGTAAACAACATACTTCTGTGATTTTGCGCATAATTAATGAATCGACGCATGAAATCCTTTTATGAAATATATTGTAGATACATATATGATATATAAATGGTCTATTTTTAATGGAAGAGTTTGAAGATACCAAAGGGGTACTCAGAATCCGTAAATCGAAGAAGGACAGACAACACAATGGCCAAAAGTAAAAGGACAAACAACGATCTTCAAAACAATACACATAAAACTAAAGATCGAGTAACACGAACCCCACGAAAACTCAGGTGCTCCGGAAGGGTAAGCAGTTCCTGCTCCACTTGTGTTCAAAAGGTACCATTGGAGTCTTATAAGTTCCGGAGCATCCCCAGTTTTTATTGAGATTCATATTGCACAATCTTCAGATTTTTGTGGGGTCTTTTGTAGATCAGTTTGTTCTTTGGTCCCTTTGCTTGGCCATAGTGGCACCTGCATGTAGGCTGTCCTTCTTCAATTTACGGTTTTGATTGCCCCGTTGGTATCTTCAGACTTTTCTGACATCAACTCTTACCTCCATAATTCCCTATCAAGGGGATGGGGGTGGGTCCTGGTGGTAATTTATACCTTAATCTCTGAATTAATTTGTAGATCACCAGTACAACTACCACACCCACCAGAACTGTCTGGATATTCAAGGCAGATAGAACAGACATGCTACTGGAATAGATAAAAAAAAAATATGTAGCTATATATTAAAACAATCGAGACTGCTATTTACACATTTATTTTCAATAAAATTTCTTTATTTTCATCTCTTTTTTCTTAATTTAACTTGTTCGTGTCCATATTCATAAAATCTTATGTTAACAGCAACTTACATGCGCTGACCCTATATACTCTTATTATCCACATGGATAGGAGGAGTATATAGTGTCGACACATGGTAATTCCGTGCCACTATAGCGCCTGTGGAAAAAAACTACAAAAAAGCAATTTTCCTTAAAATAATTTTGTGTCCAAGTGTAATGTTGGATAGTCTCTCGTGTTCATTTAAGATCAATATCCTTCTCACTAACGATTGGGAGGGGCTGTATGGTGGTCGTGATCGTATGATAATTGGATTTACAACGTTCTATATTTGCAATCAATGCCTATCACTACTAAAGTTGCGAGTTCGAATCCCCGCTCATGGCGTAGTGCACTCAATACAACATTATGTGATAACGTTTGTCAGTGACTTGCGACAGGTCGGTGGTTTTCTCAGCGTACTCCGGTTTCCTCCACCAATAAAACTGACCGTCATGATATATCTGAAATATTGTTGAAAGTGGCGTTAAACACCATAACTCTAACCTCCTAAATATAACCTTATCAATTGGTTCATGTGATTTAAAATGTGAAACAAAACAAGCATTACATCAAATTGACATATATGTAAGTAGATGGTGATGGGTGTAACCGTTTAACATAGGTATAGTCCGTTTGACCAGTCTAAAACAAGACTAAAACATTAATTAAAAATCAACAGTTCAACTTATTGATTTTTTTCCTTCACACATTTACTGATATATCATCTACCTACTCTGACAAATAATTTCAGAATTTTGACACTATTTTCAAAAAAGTTGCCCATTAGGTCTCTATGTTAAATATTTGTACCAAATGTGGATATGTGCAGAGGGAGTTAGTATGCTTGTTGTTACCAACTTCCAGTGTAAACAATAACAACAACTCATGTGATTTTATTTACATTTCACTGTCATGTGATTACCTAATTTGAATGTCACCAGAACCCAAGCATGCATGAGATGTTCATTTCACCCAAAGTTTAACTTTTTACATTCTATTGGAAATTATTTTAGAAATTTAAAAGTAAAAAGTATAAATGAAAGCCTTTGAATTTTAAATCTTTTCCTTTAAATTCTAAATAAAATCACTTTTGTTTTGGTGTTTTCTAAAGCCCAGTATTTGAACTCAAAGAACATGGTTATGTGTATTGACCAGATATACCATGTATATAGCCCATGCTTTGCATGCTTTGTGTATACTTTTAGAAAATGAAAACAAGTTTTATGTATGGTATTTAAGCATAATAAAAAAAACAAGTAATTAATATATATATTTTATATATTTTATAATATATATAGAAAAAATATAAAATAAAGGTAGAAAAAAAACAACATTTTTTTTGTCTTTTCATAAATAAATATTTACAAATTAAAAATGATCTGCCCTTATTTAGAACTCTACCAATACTTATATAGAAAGGATAGTCATGCCTCTCAAAACTTCAGATGAAAAACAGGATTTAATACTAAAAGTGTTTGATTATTTTGAAGCCGAATCAAATTTGTCACTTGGTGAAAGTGAAATGAACATCTCATGCATGCTTGGGTTCTGGTGACATATTCAAATTAGGTAATCACATGACAGTGAAATGTAAATAAAATCACATGTGTTGTTGTTATTGTTTACACTGGAAGTTGGTAACAACAAGCATACTAACTCCCTCTGCACATATCCACATTTGGTACAAATATTTAACATAGAGACCTAATGGGCAACTTTTTTGAAAATAGTGTCAAAATTCTGAAATTATTTGTCAGAGTAGGTAGATGATATATGAGTAAATGTGTGAAGAAAAAAAATCAATAAGTTGAACTGTTGATTTTTAATTAATTTTTTAGTCCTGTTTTAGGGGGATAATGTCATTACTCCGACACTCAATACTCCGACAGTCATTACTCCGACACTCAATACTCCGACAGTCATTACTCCGACACTCAATACTCCGACAGTCATTACTCCGACACTCAATACTCCGACAGTCATTACTCCGACACTCAATACTCCGACAGTCATTACTCCGACAATCATTACTCCGACAATCATTACTCCGACTCTTAATACTTCGACAGTGACCGATAATCTTTGCAATTCTGGCGCTTTTAACAATCCAATTGCAGTACGGGACTGCCTATTTAACTTGAAAGAAAAGGCATGGTTTTTATCCCGGAGTCGAAAGTTTTTTTCGTATGCAGCGCTATTGTTTTTGAAACTTTTCAGCGCGGCCCAACAAAATATTTTTTACAAAACTTGAAAAGGAAATATTATTTCATGTAGATCTAATAAAAATGCTTTCTATGATTAGTTTGTTTCTTCGATTCCTGTCATATTTTCCTCAAAATTCAGGATAGCAAAAATACATGGCCTATATGTATACCTTTTCAAGTTATCAAGTCGTCTCATAGTTGAGCGACACCTACCTACCATTGCATCAGATGCGTACGGAATTGGGTTTGTTGAAGAGACCCGTACTACCCGCCACCCATACTGCGGGTGCATTGCAACAGTTTCAGACAGATATTGCTTCACTCGCATTCGGTCGAACTCATTGGGCTCGTAATTTTGTGTTTTTTTTCCCCTTTAGATTGTTGTCTGTGCTCCCCGGGTTTGTATATAAAAGGCCAAGATTGGATTTGGTTTTTTGTTGTTGTTGTTATTTTCCTTAACTTCTTTATTGACTCCGCACAGGACACTTGTAAACACACATAAAATTAAAAATGTGCCAAGTTAGGTAGTATTCTGTTGGGTGTTTCTCGAGAAGATGATGAAAATATTGTTTCCCATAGAGTTTCAATAAAATTTTGACCTTCACAAGTGGTCATTTTGAAATTCGTAAATGGCCCAAAAACTATCAAAACTTGTTAAGGACCTTCATAGAAACATTCACACCAAATTTCATTCAAATCCATTTAGTGGTTCTCAAGAAGAAGATTCCTGAAATATACCCTTATATATCGACCTGATTCAATATGGAGATGATATGATGGTATTCGAAATTTTGCTAGGTTTCTCTTAAATAATTCTGAGTTCAGGAGAAACATCAAAGAAAGATAGTTTTCTCTTCCATAAACAGTTTAAAATTTTACATAAGTTCTCAATTTACCATCAGAACATGTGTTCCTGTCTAGGGCCCATTGATGCCTATGTGCTTCTAGAAGTATTTTCTCGACTGTTTGTTTTGAAACTTTTTGATTAGTTGACAGTTGTTTAAGCTTAGGAATGTTATTCAAAATTTGTTGTAAAGTACCATACCAAGAGGATATCCGGTGTTCATATAATTTTCTGGAATGTGTGTATGCATCCTTCAACAAGGGAAAAGTGTCCAAAGTTTCTAATAAAAAGTTCCCATATTTCAGAGCAATATAGTAAAACATGTTAAATGGTATGGTCAAAAACATATATGTCCTAAGCGACGTCGCTAAGTAAACATTGACGCGCAGGAACACTGAAAACATAGTTCATCTAAATTTTCGACTATATCTTTTATTTTCGTCAATGAAATAAATATAATAATCAATTGCACGTCGTGAATATCGAATATATGATCACTCGTGCCGAAACGCATTTAGATTAAACTCGTGCGCGTAGCAAGTTCCGCACACTCGTTTAATCTGATGCGTTTTGCGGCACTCGTGATCATATTTTGAATATCCACTCCGTGCAAGTATCCTATAGTTGTTTGGAGTTGCGATTAGATAGGATATGATGATACAGTCCTGGATGCATGGTCGGAGTATTAATGAGTGTCGGAGTAATGACTGTCGGAGTTATGAGTGTCGGAGAAATAACTGTCGGAGTAATGACTGTCGGAGTAATGAGACGACCCCGTTTTAGGCTGGTCAAACGGACTATATCACAAATTGTAAAAACAGTCAAGTTATGGGACAAGTAAAAATATATTTGATTTGATCAACCAAACATTTTCACACACACTTTGATAAATACAACAGCAGTTATTCATATGCCAGATACATATATTTTAAATAGATATAATACCGGTGAAAGCAAGAATCAGTGACGGATTGAGGTGGAGGGTGGGGGCAAAACGAGTGTACGCCCCACTACAAAACGATTAAAAACAATCATGAGATAGAGATGTGGATGTGACAGGAAACATTACTGCAAAAATTTGTGAAGTTTGGAGTGAATTTAACATTTTTTGCACCTTGGTTACCATGGCAACGGCCGCCATTTTGAATTTTTTGTTCAACCCCCCAATAGCTGCCACACACTACGGTGGATATTCCTACAAAGTTTCATGAAGTTTGATGAAAGAAAGGAATCCAAAATTTTTTTTAAATCCCCCCTTTAAGAATAATAATAATAATAATAATAAGGAACAGAGCAAAAGTAATATGTCGCACAAACTACGTTTGGGAGCCATAATAATAATAATAAGAAACAAGAAGTCCCCAAACCTTCGTTTGGGACTTCTTCTTCCCGGTATGGAGTGAACTCTTCTACGAGTGTTGAAACTCCAGTGCATGGTGGGTGAACAGCAGAAAAGCACCCGAGTATGTACAATTAAAATGTCTCTATTTACAGTTACAGACTTAATAATAATAATAAGAAGAAGAAACGGTACAAAAACAAATTCGTTTGGGAACTTAATAAGAAGAAACGGAGCAAACACAATATGTCTATCAAACTTCGTTTGGGGGACATAATTATGCTAAAGTCATCATATATTGTATATTGTCTTAACTGATATAAAATGTGGACTTACCTTAATCAACATGTACAAATTATAGTTGCGTAAAGACTTGTACACTTGAACTTGAAAATATTTGTTTACAATTTGTATTAGCTGATCTATAAATAGAATAAAGTACACGTTATCACGTGATGATGTGTCCCGATATGCGTCTTTGGTTAATGTGTTTGAATTATAAATATTAAAATAGAAAAATATTCAACAGATCGATACATGGATTAAATCAGGCTACCATAATAGACAGTTGAAATCCAAAAATCAAAGTACGTATACTAAAATTAAAATAGAAAATTATATAATGGCAAAACAAGTAGTTTTGTTTATACAAAAAAAGAAGTTATGAAATGGGTTTTTGTGCTAATAACAGAAGAACGGCCGGACACAAAGGAACAAAGTATCGCATTTTCTTTTTCATTTATCTATAATTTTATTCACAGATGGGATGCATATTGTGTCCAGTTCTTTACGCTGGTCACACGTGCAAGCCGCCTTCCCACATACACACTCAAGAAGCCGAAAAAAAGACAGACAATAAGCCAATAAGCCATGTGAACAACCATAAAAACTACTAAGGAACCGACCATTTAACTTGAAAAAGGAGGGGGGGGGGGGGGGGGGGGGGGATTATGGTTTTTGTTTCGTTCAGAATTTTTTTTTCGGACAACACGAGAGTTAGAATATTTATTTTTTTCCAGAATTTAACATTAGATTATATGACAAAAACTCTGAATCAGAATATTTTTTTTTCCTCCATCAAAATCAGAATATTTTTTTCAGCAACATTGGGAATCAGAACATTTTTTTTAGAAAAAAACCATAACCCCCCCCTTCAAGTTAAATGGTCGTTCCCTAATGACGTTACTGCAGGTTTGACAGTATATACTATATAGTTTGTGTCATGTCCAGGCCTGGATTAACTCTTAGACAAAATAAGTACGTGCTTAGGACATCAAGGGGCAAAGGGGGCCACAAAAATCCGGCCACAAGGCAATTTATTTTATCAGCCAGATATTAGGCTCAAAAACACACCAAAGATCCCCAAAAATGTAAGTAAACCTAATTAATGTACCAGACAGGCAACTTCCTCATTTACTGAAGCTAGTATAAGGTACTCAGTGTTGTCAAAAACTAATGGATGCTTATCCATATTCTTTGAACAGTAATTTAACTACTGAGCTTCAGCAGTTGCGTTCATATATTCGGCATATGCTTAGTGCAACAAAAGCTGCAAAAGCTAGATTCAGTCATGCTGAATAAAGTAATTGTAGAAGACAACAAGCGCAGAGATTAGCTTGCGTATATTTTTAACATTAATGGTCACAAACTGCACAGCTGAACGCTCCTTCTCTTAAATGAAGCGTATACAAAATCCAAACAGAACACCGATGAGACAAGAGAGACTGGAATCCTTATCTCTGCTCATGATTGAAGCAGATTTGTTGTGCCAAATTAACTTTGAGGATTTAATCAAAGACTTTGCTAATAAGAAATGTAGGAGAGAAATCTTTAAAGTATCACTTTGTTCCTTTCCTTTTTTGTTGTTGGAAATATTGACAATACTGGCTCCTGTTGAAAGACACAATTTTTAGTATTTCTGTTTGTATTGTTTCCTTTATAACATTTAAAAATCGAATATCAAGTTAAAGACTTGCAATGTGTCTGTTGTCCTAGTTATAAGTAAATAATCTGTTTATACTGTTGTCTGTTCTAAAGCATAAAGTACAGTCACTGTGTTAAATAAATAAGAAAAGCAGATATTTAAATGATTTTGATATAAGAGGTTTGGTCTTACTGAAAATGAAATTTTGAATTTAATATCAGGCATTTGAAAAATATGTTGAGTCTTGGCATCAAGGGGTCATGTGGGTTTTTACATTATGCCAATGGAAGGTGCGAGGGGCACTAAGGTTGGCGTGTCCTTAGGGCATAAATTGGCTTTAATCCGGCCCTGGTAATGTCTGATATTCTACCAGTGCTATTTACTTCGATGTAGCGAATGTGATGTTTAAATATATTTTATCTTTCGAGTTTAGCAAATATAATACATGTATACTTATAAAATAATTAGCGTATATTGAATAGCAGAACCTTTTGTGGACGTCATTATTATAATGCTAAAAACTCCTTAGGTTCGTGTTACACGATCTTTTGTGTTCTGTGTAATGTTTTGCATATCCTTGTTTGTCCTTTTGTCCTTGTTTTGCCATGTTGTTGTCTGTACTTCAATATATGGTTTCTGATTACCCCTTTGGTATTTTCAAACTATTCTTAATAAATTCACTATAACTGGACTGTTGGTGTAAGATAAACCCATATAGCTACTGATAAAATTCAAATCAGAAAAATTGTCAAAAGTGTAAATATTATTATTACATTAAAAAATAGGATACTACGATATTCAAATTAAATTCATCTATTAGAGAAGGATTTATTTCTTAAAAGTTTAGTCTAAAAAAACATATCATTACTTAAATTTCAGTAAGAAATCTGCCTCGTTCTGATTTACACGACTGTTTTAGTTTTTAAAGCACCTAAAATAGATTTACAAAATTTGTCCAGCACTTTTTCATAACAAAATGTACCATTTGCTAATGCCGTATTACTAAAGGTTTCATGTAATATGGACCAGTTTTTTGTTTAGATCTACAGATATATAAAAATAGTCCTCTATAAACCATACCTCATTATTGTATAGTAAAACATGCAGGTCTTATTAAACTGTCAAATAATTTAGTGAGGTTCCTGTTACTCGATCTTTAGTTTTATGCGTGATGTTTTGTAGATCGTTGTTTGTTCTTTTTCGTTTGGCCATTGTGTTGTCAGTCCTTCGATGTACGGATTCTGATTACCTCCCTTTGGTATCTTCAAACTCTTCTTGTCCTTTACTGATGTCTTATTACTATAGGTACCATCCAATATGGACCAGTTTTTGGCTTAGATCTACAGATATATAAATAGTCCTCTATATGAAGAGTTTGAAGATACCAAAGGGAGGTAATCAGAATCCGTATATCAAAGAAGACCAGACAACACAATGGCCAAAAGAAAAAGTACAAAAGGACAAACAACAATCTACAAAACATACATATAAAACTAAAGATCAAGTAACACGAACCCCACTAAAAACTGGGGGTGAACTCATGTGCTCCGGAAGGGTGAGCAGTTCCTGCTCCACTAGTGACACCCGTCGTGTTAATCTAGTTACAAACCCGATGATAAGTCATGATAAACCACACCCCATTATTGCAAAAGAGGTCTTATTTTTTTAAAGTGTCAAACAATTTACAGGAGAGATAGGTGCGCATATTCAGAATCGGACATATTTTGTCAAGGAAAAATAAAACAACCATTTAAGGAATAACAGTACTGTATCCGTATCCAGTAAAACGGATATTTGCGACCTTCAAATCCACTATTGACACCGACAACTCTTCAAATACAGTACTGTTATTCATATTCTTATGAAATTCTCCCAACGTGTACACACTAGTTTGAAAACATACAAATAAATGACGAAATATATGCACTTTTCAAAATTCCTTTCGCTAAAAAAATAGTAATGTAGTTGTTTAAGGATCCGCCACGTTGTTTATGTGCCAAAGTCGTTCAACAATATTTCCCGGAATTTTAATTTTTGTGATTTTTAGACCCAGGGATATGCAAGAATACATTTTTATGTTCAGTATTGCATTAGAATGGACAGTTATCTCCTAAATAGGTCGTCAGCGTCAAATTCATAGTCGGAAATATCTGGGTCAGCCATATTGTTTACAAACAAGTGCATTCGGCGTAGGAATATAGCATTCCTTCAGGCATGTCAACTGCAGATTTGACAGCTCTTGATAGCGCGCGTTCCCCCTAAAATTGAAAAAAATATGATTTTTTTGGCGTAAAATCGTGATTTTTCACACGAAATACCCCAACAATTTTCGCGCCTCTCTTCGTAATAAGACAAAATATGTTTTTTTGGCGTAAAATCGTGATTTTTCACACGAAATACCACAAAAAATTGTCGCGCCTCCCTCCGCTCGGCGCAATTTTTTAAAGTGCGCCCCCCTAACTTGAAACCCTGGATCCGCCCCTGATAACCGTATCCATTTTATTACCAAGAAAAAGAATTTAATCATATTACATTTTCTTTTGCTGATCTACCTTTATTACATTGGTATTCCAGCCTAGATATTGAACCTGTTGCATTGGGTTTTAAAATGTCAAACGAGCACTATTTCGTACACGACCTTTCATTCTTTTTATTTGCATTCAGTCTACTAACTGTGATTATTAAATATAATGCTAAATTACACCAGGTTGTCTAGAAACCTATATATTGACCCTATTCTATTTTTTAATGTTTATATTGATATTAACAATAACGTATTTTAAACCAAGGACGTTAAGATAGGAAGGGTATATTGATGGACGTTTTATAGCCTCTGATGAATAGTGATATGGGGGGGGGGGGGGGGGGGGGGGGGGTGTTTATAACGCCACTTTCATCAACATTTCAGTTATATTGTGGCAGTCAGCTTTATTGATGGAGGAAACCGGAGTACCCGAAGAAAACCACCGACCTGCCGCAAGTCACTGACAAACTTTATCACATAATATTGTATCGAGTACACCTCGCTTGAGCGGGGTTCGGACTCACAAAATTGGAAATCCAAATACTATACGAGCACGACGACCCCCGTGATATTTGGAAATACAACGATAATTTAACTCTAGCTTACTTATACAATGTGCTTGACAAAATTGGAACCGAGGCAAGTTCCTCGGTTGCCTCAATGGTAGTTACGAACCTGGTAACGGCCAACAATTCAACCAATATCAATAAAGTGAAGAACCAACATGTCCTCTGGACGGCTGTTAATTGTCGGGATATAATACCCGGGTGGTCTGACCGTGGACCATTGTAGATAACAGGTTATATAAAGACCTCTTTTGTAGATTTCGAGAAAAGTTAAATTTGCAAGATATTATAAAATACAATATATAATTTGCTATAAACATACATGTATGTAAACGCGTTGTTCCTTTACTTTCACACATATTGTGTTGTGTTTTTATTTTGTTTCTCTTCGTCTTGTGTCTTGTGTACCCAATGTTGCCAGTTTCTCTGGATTGTCAATTTTTTTATTGTCCCTTCGGTATTCTCCAACGTTTATTTAATTTGTGTCTAAGTTTAATGTTGGAAAAATCTCTGTGTTCATTTACATCCATATCATTTCTTACTACAATGTTGTATACCAACGATATATTACAAATTGTAACCCGTATGCATGTTTTTAGTTTTCAAAAGAAACACTGTGAAATCGAATCCCACTCAAGCGAGGTGTACTCAATGCATTCTTTATTCAATGCTCAATTTTACACCGAAGGGTTGAAGGCATATGTACAAGGAATATATACAAACAACGTACACAAACAAAGTAGACAAAGACATAGTAAGAACGTACAAATAAAATGAAAACAAATTAATCTACATTAATTTACAACTATGCAGCAGTAGAGCCCATTCATTTACAACTATGCAGCAGTAGAGCCCATTCATTTACAACTATGCAGCAGTAGAGCCCATTCAATTACAACTATGCAGCAGTAGAGCCCATTCAATTACAATTATGCAGCAGTAGAGCCCATTCATTTACAACTATGCAGCAGTAGAGCCCATTCATTTACAACTATGCAGCAGTAGAGCCCATTCATTTACAACTATGCAGCAGTAGAGCCCATTCAATTACAACTATGCAGCAGTAGAGCCCATTCAATTACAACTATGCAGCAGTAGAGCCCATTCATTTACAACTATGCAGCAGTAGAGCCCATTCAATTACAACTATGCAGCAGTAGAGCCCATTCATTTACAACTATGCAGCAGTAGAGCCCATTCATTTACAACTATGCAGCAGTAGAGCCCATTCAATTACAACTATGCAGCAGTAGAGCCCATTCAATTACAATTATGCAGCAGTAGAGCCCATTCATTTACAACTATGCAGCAGTAGAGCCCATTCATTTACAACTATGCAGCAGTAGAGCCCATTCATTTACAACTATGCAGCAGTAGAGCCCATTCAATTACAACTATGCAGCAGTAGAGCCCATTCAATTACAACTATGCAGCAGTAGAGCCCATTCATTTACAACTATGCAGCAGTAGAGCCCATTCAATTACAACTATGCAGCAGTAGAGCCCATTCATTTACAACTATGCAGCAGTAGAGCCCATTCATTTACAACTATGCAGCAGTAGAGCCCATTCAATTACAACTATGCAGCAGTAGAGCCCATTCAATTACAACTATGCAGCAGTAGAGCCCATTCATTTACAACTATGCAGCAGTAGAGCCCATTCATTTACAACTATGCAGCAGTAGAGCCCATTCAATTACAACTATGCAGCAGTATAGCCCATTCAATTACAATTATGCAGCAGTAGAGCCCATTCATTTACAACTATGCAGCAGTATAGCCCATTCAATTACAACTATGCAGCAGTATAGCCCATTCAATTACGATTATGCAGCAGTAGAGCCCACTTCCTCAGTGTTATCGACTTTTTAACGAATGGTACCGTAAACCGCATAATTTGTGATGATGACAGAATTAATTGTATTTTTTTTTTAGCAATTATGTGATAAAGTTTGTCAGTGACTTGCCACAGGTCTGTGGTTTTCTTCGGTTTCCTCCACCAATAAAACTGACCGTCACGATCATATAACTGAAATATTGTTGAAAGTGTCGTTAAACACCATAAACTGATCTAGTTTTTACAAGACTTCAAACAGATTTAAATTGCAGTTCAAGAGATCAGTCTGAAATTGGTCGGGTGGTTCGAGTACCTATTTTTACTCTGTGGCTAGCTATACAATAGACTGTAAATAAATATAAAAAGTTCATGTTTACTTAAATGGATTCTAATATTATATAGACTGACCACCGGTCACTTTAAATCCGTTAGTGCAAGGAAACTGTTGTCGTCTTCTTTTAATGGTTTGATGTTAATTAAATAAGGTGAGTGTATGGTGAGATTATCTATCTTATTTATCCCGATGAAGCTAACCAGACCCAATATTGATAGGTAAAATTGTATTAATAGGTTTACATAGAATTAATGTAAGTTCATCAGATCACTTTATTGGCTATCTTTTACAATACACACTACATGTAACCCTAATACATGTACATGTATGTATTGACCGCGACCTACATATTAATCCCAATGTTTGTTTATATGTGGCACACGTATAAGTGTTTCTTGACCACTGGTAAACAAGGTAGAGATTTGTATTTATTATTTATCGTAGGTTTTGCATACAGCTGCAGGGTAAACACAGTGTATAACCGGACAGTTTTGAAAAACGGAAGTTGCTGTACTGTCCGACCAGGTAAGGTTAGTTGCTTGCAGAAATTTCGACATTTTTGGATGATTATCCGTGATTTATTCTTTGAAAGTGGATCAACCGAAGCAACAAAAATAAAACAAATACTGCAAAGGTATGTCATTTATATTTCTGATCAAATAACAGTGCCCTATTTGAACACTGAAACTGGAAATCGTCGTTTAAACATCGTGGATGGTATGTTTTCGCTTGAAGAAAGGGGGTAAAAATCTAATTTTTCTCCACTTATTCTTTAAATTATGTCAAATATGTTCTGACTATCTGATGAAATAGACATCGACGTTTTCAATGCAAGGAAAATATTATCGTAAACGCACTCATTTTCCTTACGACGGGTGCATTTAACATCATTCTTCATTCTACGTCACTGTACGCGTAATTGCTAACGAATTTGTCTGTCCTGTCCGCACAATTGTGTATTCCTTCAAGTTTCGAAGTTGTTATCTGTTGTTCTAAAATTTCATACTTTTCTACAGTTTACTCATCTTTAATTGTAAAACGTGTAGCAAGGTTACGACCTTTTGCTGGCAAAAAGATTATGGACAGTTTTTGAAATAAAATCAATACAGATCTTGCCAAAAAACAAATCGGAAAGTGCATTTCATTGAAAAATTATGTCCTTAATTTTTACCAATTTGTTATGCCCCGACCACGAATGTGGAAGGGGTATATAGATTTACCCTTGCCCGTCTGTACGTTCGTATGTGTGGTCCTTTTGATTAAGTTGTTTAGCTGCATTTCTCAGGAACCACTTATGATAGACCAAAGGTATTTCACATGACTGTACAATCATCATATATAGTGAAACACATCCTAACATCAATTGGGTCACCCTGACCTACATTGTACGCTTGAGTGACTTTGGTTAAATTAAGTGTTTAGGTCCATTTCTCAGACTTCGTATATACGGGAGAGGCATCCGTGTCTTACAGACACATAACTGGTTGCTTTTAGTTTTCTGCTATGCATAAATAAATAAGTTATCTTTATTTCAAGACCATAACCCCATTAGCAAGAGCTAATCTCCCTGAGGGTCCTCAAAATAGCATCAATATGTACAAAAATTTTAAATAACAAATATACAAGCATTTGGAGAAAACTAAACAGATATTTCAGAGAAAACTAAACAAACTTTCAATAATATTTCAGCTATATCGTGGCAGTCAGCTTTATTGATGGAGGAAACCGGAGTACCCGAAGAAAACCACCGACCTGCCGCAAGTCACTGACAAACTTTATCACATAATATTGTATCGAGTACACCTCGCTTGAGCGGGGTTCGAACTCACAAAATTGGAAATCCAAATACCATACGAGCACGACGACCCCCGTGATATTCGGAAATACAACGATAATTTAACTCTAGCTGACTTATACAATGTGCTTGACAAAATTGGAACCGAGGCAAGTTCCTCGGTTGTCTCAATGGTAGTTACGAACCTGGTAACGGCCAACAATTCAACCAATATCAATAAAGTGAAGAACCAACATGTCCTCTGGACGGGTGTTAATTGTCGGGATATAATACCCGGGTGGTCTGACCGTGGACCATTGTAGATAACAGTTTATATAAAGACCTCTTTTGTAGATTTCGAGAAAAGTTAAATTTGCAAGGTATTATAAAATACAATATATAATTTGCTATAAACATACATGTATGTAAACGCGTTGTTCCTTTACTTTCACACATATTGTGTTGTGTTTTTATTTTGTTTCTCTTCGTCTTGTGTCTTGTGTACCCAATGTTGCCAGTTTCTCTGGATTGTCAATTTTTTATTGTCCCTTCGGTATTCTCTAACGTTTATTTAATTTGTGTCGAAGTTTAATGTTGGAAAAATCTCTGTGTTCATTTACATCCATATCATTTCTTACTACAATGTTGTATACCAACGATATATTACAAATTGTAACCCGTATGCATGTTTTTAGTTTTCAAAAGAAACACTGTGAAATCGAATCCCACTCAAGCGAGGTGTACTCAATGCATTCGTTATTCAATGCTCAATTTTACACCGAAGGGTTGAAGGCATATGTACAAGGAATATATACAAACAACGTACACAAACAAAGTAGACAAAGACATAGTAAGAACGTACAAATAAAATGAAAACAAATTAATCTACATTCATTTACAACTATGCAGCAGTAGAGCCCATTCAATTACAACTATGCAGCAGTAGAGCCCATTCATTTACAACTATGCAGCAGTAGAGCCCATTCATTTACAACTATGCAGCAGTAGAGCCCATTCATTTACAACTATGCAGCAGTAGAGCCCATTCAATTACAACTATGCAGCAGTAGAGCCCATTCATTTACAACTATGCAGCAGTAGAGCCCATTCATTTACAACTATGCAGCAGTAGAGCCCATTCAATTACAATTATGCAGCAGTAGAGCCCATTCATTTACAACTATGCAGCAGTAGAGCCCATTCAATTACAATTATGCAGCAGTAGAGCCCATTCATTTACAACTATGCAGCAGTAGAGCCCATTCATTTACAACTATGCAGCAGTAGAGCCCATTCATTTACAACTATGCAGCAGTAGAGCCCATTCAATTACAACTATGCAGCAGTAGAGCCCATTCAATTACAACTATGCAGCAGTAGAGCCCATTCATTTACAACTATGCAGCAGTAGAGCCCATTCAATTACAACTATGCAGCAGTAGAGCCCATTCATTTACAACTATGCAGCAGTAGAGCCCATTCATTTACAACTATGCAGCAGTAGAGCCCATTCAATTACAACTATGCAGCAGTAGAGCCCATTCAATTACAACTATGCAGCAGTAGAGCCCATTCATTTACAACTATGCAGCAGTAGAGGCCATTCATTTACAACTATGCAGCAGTAGAGCCCATTCAATTACAACTATGCAGCAGTAGAGCCCATTCAATTACAACTATGCAGCAGTAGAGCCCATTCATTTACAACTATGCAGCAGTAGAGCCCATTCAATTACAACTATGCAGCAGTAGAGCCCATTCATTTACAACTATGCAGCAGTAGAGCCCATTCATTTACAACTATGCAGCAGTAGAACCCATTCAATTACAACTATGCAGCAGTAGAACCCATTCAATTACAACTATGCAGCAGTAGAGCCCATTCATTTACAACTATGCAGCAGTAGAGCCCATTCAATTACAACTATGCAGCAGTAGAGCCCATTCAATTACAACTATGCAGCAGTAGAGCCCACTTCCTCAGTGTTATCGACTTTTTAACGAATGGTACCGTAAACCGCATAATTTGTGATGATGACAGAATTAATTGTATTTTTTTTTAGCAATTATGTGATAAAGTTTGTCAGTGACTTGCCACAGGTCTGTGGTTTTCTCCGGTTTCCTCCACCAATAAAACTGACCGTCACGATCATATAGCTGAAATATTGTTGAAAGTGTCGTTAAACACCATAAACTGATCTAGTTTTTAAGACTTCAAACAGATTTAAATTGCAGTTCAAGAGATCAGTGAAATTGGTCGGGTGGTTCGAGTACCTATTTTTACTCTGTGGCTAGCTATACAATAGACTGTAAATAAATATAAAAAGTTCATGTTTACTTAAATGGATTCTAATATTATATAGACTGACCACCGGTCACTTTAAATCCGTTAGTGCAAGGAAACTGTTGTCGTCTTCTTTTAATGGTTTGATGTTAATTAAATAAGGTGAGTGTATGGTGAGATTATCTATCTTATTTATCCCGATGAAGCTAACCAGACCCAATATTGATAGGTAAAATTGTATTAATAGGTTTACATCGAATTAATGTAAGTTCATCAGATCACTTTATTTGCTATCTTTTACAATACACACTACATGTAACCCTAATACATGTACATGTATGTATTGACCGCGACCTACATATTAATCTCAATGTTTGTTTATATGTGGCACACGTATAAGTGTTTCTTGACCACTGGTAAACAAGGTAGAGATTTGTATTTATTATTTATCGTAGGTTTTACATACAGCTGCAGGGTAAAGTGTTTTTTTTTTAATATGTAATTATATAAACTGTATTCTGTTATCTTTTTTTAAAAGGATGAGCGTGAGATATCCCGTAACAAGTTTTGGCTAAAAATAATCACAATCATATTGTATTTAATGTAATGTCCTCATCATAAATGTGTCTGAGCTGTGAGTAATTTAACAAATATTATTCACAGGACTGAGCGATATTCAGTAAAATCTTGAATCTTAATTTCTATTTAAAAAAATCAACCCAACGTTAACGATAGCGCGGAAAACTGGTTGATTGATTGATTGATTGATTGGTGTTTAACGTCCAGCGAGCACTTTTTCAGCTATATTCAGGACGAGAACATTAAAATATTTAAACGACACGGGACTCGAAACAAGGAAAGGTGATGGGTAGGGACGGATAATTTTGCCAGTGCAACAGGTCTCTTATGGACCACTCATCATGAGCATAATGCTCATAATGAGCTGTTACACTGGGTTCTTTAACGTGCGGAGAGGGTGGCAATCTCTCAACACGGGACCTCGGTTTTATTTACGTCTCATCCGCAGGACGGGTTGGTTGTGAATTTATACATCCCGCACAACCGACGGACGCCCCTTCAAGCCGAAGAAGCTCTCGGTCTCATTTCTATACCCCGGGGTTCCCGCGGGGGTGACCCCTTTTAGAGGACTAGTGCCTCTAGGACGGAGAAACCTAGTGCCTATTCTACCCCCGGCACACCCTCTATGAGGGGGGTTCGGAAAACTGGTTTTGACGATTTCAGGTTCATTTTGATGCAACAAGAAAAAAAGAAAATATTTTGACGCTTGGTGGTGAAGTGCTTTTCTACCTTCTTATATTCTTTAGACGTGAAAATGACATTGTTTGTTTGTATTGCACAAGATGAGATAAATAAAACTTAATTTATTCATCACAGAAACAGATAAAAATTGACATTCAACGACAGACGATTTTTTTCTTATAGCAATTATTGACAAGGAGGGTATATATTTGTAAGGGTAATCCCCTATACAGTTAAACCTGCCTTTAAGGGTACCTCTGTATAGCAAATCACTGTCTATAAAGGGAGCCTCATTTTCATGACTGAATAGTGCATATATATAAATATAAATAAATATCTCCCTAAAAGGCAACTGCTCGTAAAGGGCACATAAGCAGGTTCCCTTGAGTGCCCTTTATAAACAGATTTGACTGTACGTATATAGGCCTTTGATGTGGATTTACTTGTCAGTTTTCATTTATGATTGGGTCATAACATTTCTACTTCAATATATCAATGGGTTAAGATTGTTAAGCTGCGATATATCAATGGGTCATATATATTTCTACAAGTCCACAGCTTCTAGACAAATTCCTTTTATAATCACTAGAGAAAGTTTCTATTATAAATCCATATAATGCGAGTGTATGGAAAATAATTATCATGTGTGGTTTGTTTTAAATGTATTAACAGGGCCGATCTTAGGAGGTGCGGGTAATAACAGGGCCGATCTTAGGAGGTGTGGGTATTAACAGGGCCGATCTTAGGAGGTGCGGGTATTAACAGGGCCGATCTTAGGAGGTGCGGGTATTAACAGGGCCGATCTTAGGAGGTGTGGGTATTAACAGGGCCGATCTTAGGAGGTGTGGGTATTAACAGGGCCGATCTTAGGAGGTGCGGGTAATAACAGGGCCGATCTTAGGAGGTGTGGGTATTAACAGGGCCGATCTTAGGAGGTGCGGGTATTAACAGGGCCGATCTTAGGAGGTGCGGGTATTAACAGGGCCGATCTTAGGAGGTGCGGGTAATAACAGGGCCGATCTTAGGAGGTGTGGGTATTAACAGGGCCGATCTTGGGAGGTGTGGGTATTAACAGGGCCGATCTTAGGAGGTGCGGGTATTAACAGGGCCGATCTTAGGAGGTGCGGGTAATAACAGTGCCGATCTTAGGAGGTGTGGGTATTAACAGGGCCGATCATAGGAGGTGCGGGTATTAACAGGGCCGATCTTAGGAGGTGCGGGTATTAACAGGGCCGATCTTAGGAGGTGCGGGTAATAACAGGGCCGATCTTAGGAGGTGTGGGTATTAACAGGGCCGATCTTAGGAGGTGCGGGTATTAACAGGGCCGATCTTAGGAGGTGCGGGTAATAACAGTGCCGATCTTAGGAGGTGTGGGTATTAACAGGGCCGATCATAGGAGGTGCGGGTATTAACAGGGCCGATCTTAGGAGGTGCGGGTATTAACAGGGCCGATCTTAGGAGGTGCGGGTAATAACAGGGCCGATCTTAGGAGGTGTGGGTATTAACAGGGCCGATCTTAGGAGGTGCGGGTATTAACAGGGCCGATATTAGGAGGTGTGGGTATTAACAGGGCCGATCTTAGGAGGTGCGGGTAATAACAGGGCCGATCTTAGGAGGTGTGGGTATTAACAGGGCCGATCTTAGGAGGTGCGGGTAATAACAGGGCCGATCTTAGGAGGTGCGGGGTTCAAAGCTGCTGTAAAACCTGCTGTGTGTTGTTGTATGTACGTCCGTGAACAGCCGAGAGTAGACAACTCCAGCACGGGGCCCTTTAAGCACGGTCCCAATTGGGAGTAATTTGTCCAATTGGTTTAAGGCCGGTCCTGTGTATTAATATAGGGGCTATGAATATGGTGCTTAACGCAACTTTCAACAATATTTGAGTTATATCGTGGCGCCATTTTGTTTTGTTGGGGAAAACCGGTGTACCCGGAGAAAACCATCTACCCGCCTCAAGTCACTGACAAAACTTCATCACACAATGTTGTATCGAGTACACCTCGCCATGAGCGGGATTCGAACTCGCCATGTTATTTGTGATAGGCACTGATTGCACAGATGGTTGTAATTCCAACTACCATACGATCACCCTGTTGCAAGGCACACTCTTCGACCGTATCTTGGTCTAAATGAAAAACAAATCTGAAGACAAAATATTATTAAACAGGCTTTGGGTAGTATTTTTTCGAACGTTCGTGAGACGCTCATTTACGTACAATCCTAATAATGTCGTTTTCTTGAGAAGCCCCCATATGAAGTTTGCATCAGCACAGTTTGTACCCCTAGGTATGCCGATTGTCTGTTCTCGTCCTGAATTTGACTGAAATACTACTCGCTGAACATCAATCAATTAACAAATCAATCAATCAATCAATCAATCAATCAATCAATCAATCAATCAATCAATCAATCAATCAATCAATCAATCAATCAATCAATCAATCAATCAATCAATCGATGTATAACATTATGATACAGTAAAAGGGGTTTCCTGTTTTTGGCTATGTATTCATAAATAATTTAATAGGTAGAGGAACGGATTAATTTTTCAATATTTACACTAGAAATAATTAGAAAATAATCAATTATTATGTTTGTTTAAAACGCTGTCATTTAATTTACAGCAGAATGGACCTTTCACTGAATGTCCAGACTATTCTAGTTGGGCTATTGGTAACCTTGGTGATCTACAAACTCCGACAGAGATGGAAGTACAAACAACCCCCGGGACCATTTGCTCTACCCCTCATAGGAAACCTTGACAGTGAGTCAGTATATATTTATACGAACTACCGTAATCGAGGCGAGCACGCTAACCAGTACACCAAGACATTTGGATGGACCAATATTTCGTGTTACAAATTGTTCTAATTAAAGGTCTTTTTGAATAATTTTCTTAGATTCAATATATAATCCATAGGATATTTTATTCCTAGTAATGAAATTATTAAACTAGTAAATTTATTCTGCCCGGATTAATTTCACACCAGTTCTTATTTTACTGTTACACACGCATGTACACTAATGCTTATTATAATTTAAAGACACCACGGTATAGCTGAAATACTGCCAATGTTGGCGTTAAACACCAATCAATCAATCAATCAATCAATCAATCAATCAATCAATCAATCAATCAATCAATCAATCAATCAATCAATCAATCAACCACATATGGAATATAGAACTGCAGAACAGTTTCTCTTATGTTTTTACCAATAAAAGGACCACAACAGCTACGGCTCCACAGACAATGTAATATATTACATAACCTAATGTTTGTTTCATGTTTATAATGATTTTTTCAGTATTAAAGGCTAAGTATATGTTTGTAAAATTCTGCGAGATTGGGGAGAAATATGGACCTGTGTTTAAAGTAAGTGCAGGTATGTATATTAAACGATAGTAAGGGGATTGTGGGAACAAATGTAGTTAACCTCCTCTTCGACAATATTTCTATTATATCGTGACGATTAGTATTATTGTTAGTTCACAGAATGAGTGCCCCCTGGCAAGACACTGACGAATTTGATTACCAACACCTCATCTGTGTATAAACTGTCGGTCAGTAGTATTGTTAGGAGTTGACGAATTTAATTACCAACACCCCGTTTGGGCGGTCAGTTTTATTGGTGAAGGAAACCGGAATATCTGGAGAAAACCACCGACCTGTCGCAAGTCACTGACAAACTTTATCACATAATGTTGTATCGAGTGTCCCTCGCCATGCACGGGGTTCGAACTCACAACATTAGTGATGATAGGCACTGATTGCACAGGTAGTTGTAAATCCAACTACCATAAGATCACGATCACGACGACCCCTCCTATTGTTTCAGATATGCTATGTTGCCTTAATAATACAATTAAACAATTATTTATGGGTTATTCAGAAAATATCAAGTCTATAACCACCCCCTCGACACAAGCTATTTCCTTCGGATTCACGTCGGGCAATAACGGGTGTCTCGGTGTGATATATTGGATTTGATTTTATTGTGCTTAACGCCACTTTCAGCAATATTTCAGCTATATCATGGCGACCAGTTTTAGTGGTGGAAGACGCCGGAGAGAACCACCGACCATGGGCAAGCAACTGGTAAACTTTATCACTTGCGGCTGTGAGTCGAGTGCACCTTTTTTGTAATTTACAAGGAGAACCCATGCCGTATTGGTGATAGGCTTGTATGAGTTGTTAGGTAATTCAACTACCTAACTCATTGAGCCACCCTAGGTGTGAAATACATTTGCTATTGTTCTCATATGTAGTAAACGGGTGTATACTATTGTCCCGAAGATTTAACATTACAAAAAATAATTTATCCTAGCGCTGTTATAAAACAATCATTAGAATTAAGAAAATCGGATCCATGGCTGCCACACATGTTCCAACAGAAATTTTACTATTTGCTGGTTGTTTTGTTGCATTGCATATGCTGTCCACCAGGGGTGTTCTGATGCATATACAGATTACTAGACAACTAGAGAAAATTGTCTGTTACATTTATTAATAGTTCCATTTGTAGGAATTAAAAGTTACATTTGTAGAATCACCACTAACGTTGTGAGTTCGAATCCCGTTCAGGCGAGGTGTACTCGATACACCATTATTTGATAGAGTTTGTCAGTGGTTTGCGACAGATCGGTGGTTTTCTCTGGGTACTTCGGTTTCCTCCACGAACAAAACTGAACGCTATGATATAACTGAAATATTGTTGAAAGGGGCGTTAAACACCATAAACCCCCCATTTGTAGGAATTAAAAGTTACACTTGTAGAAATTTTAAATTAATACTTTGATGTTATTTGAATGGTCATAAATAGTATTTCTACTTTCATAACATTTTCTGTGTCCACAACACTCTAATATACCTGACTTTTGTTATAGGACCAGTGAAAATGATTATTCTGAATGATATCAAAGTTGTTACAGAAGCCTTAGTTACCAACAAAGCTGATTTTGCAGGAAGACCGAACATTCCCTCAGGTAAGTTCAACCGCACATTACCTCAGGTAGGTGAAGACCGCATGTTTTCTAAGGTAGATCAAGACCGCACATTCCCTCAGGTAAGTGAAGACCGCATGTCCCTTCCAGGCGGTTAAGATCGCATGTTCCCTCAGGTAAGTCAAGAACGCACATTCCATCTGGACGGTCAAGACTGCATATCCCCTCTGGTAGGTAAAGACCGCATATTCCCTCATGTAGGTCAAAATCGTACATTCCGTGTGGGAGGCCAAGATCACATATCCCCTCTGGTAGGTAAAGACCGCACATTCCCTCAGGTATGTCAAGAATGCACATTCCCTGTGGGAGGTCAAGACCACATATCTCCTCTGGTAGGTAAAGACCGCACATTCACTCAGGTAGGACAAGATCGTACATTCCCTGTGGGAGGCGAAGACCGCATACCCACTCTGGTAGGTCAAGACCGTACATTCCCTCAGGTATGTCAAGAACGTACATTCATTTCCTCAGGTAGGTCAAGACCTCATATTCCCTCGGGTAGGAAAAGACCGCAAATTCATTCTGGAGGTCAATACCGCATATTCCTCCAGGTACATGTGGGTAAAGACGCACATTTCCTCAGGTAGGTCAAGACCGCATATTCCTTCAGGTAGGTCAATACCGTACATTCCTTCAGATGGGTCAAGACTGCACATAAGACCACATATCCACAAGATCGTACATTCCCTGTGGGAGGCCAAGACTGCATATTCCCCCAGGTACATGTAGGTAAAGACCGTACATTTCCTCAGGTAAGTCAAGACCGCACTTTCCGTCAGGCAGGTTATTTCCACATATTCCCTCAGGTAGGAAAAGACCGCAAATTCACTCGGTAGGTCAAGACTGCACATTTCCTCAGGTAAGTCAAGACCGGCCTTTCCTCCAGGCAGGTCATTACCGCACATTCCCTCAGGTGGGTCAAGACGTACATTCCCTCAGGTAGGTTAGGGGCGAACATTCCCTGAGGTGGGTCAAGACGGCACTTTCCTCCAGGCATGTCATTACCGCACATTCCTTCAGGTAGGTCAAGAACCTTGCCCGAACTGCAAAAGGGGGGGGGGGGGGGGGGTATGATCCAACCAAACAGCCATTCAATGTGATTTTTGTGACGAATGGACGGACATGAGATGTACAACAATATCTTTCGACCTTTTATTGTTGTCCTTAGACTGTACAATAATGACAATAAATACAAAATAAGAAAATCTGATCACAATTTATTTTGTAGTTATGGTAATGACAGAGGGAGGAAAGGACATTGCGTTTGCAAATTATACCCCGACATGGAAACTTCACAGAAAAATTGCTGGGAAAGCATTGAGGTAAGGGAACGACCATTTAACTTGAAGGAAGGAGGAGGGAGGGTTATGTTTTTTTTTCTAAAAAAATATTCTGATTCCCAATGTTGCTGAAAAAAATATTCTGATTTTGGTGGAGAAAAAAAAAATGTGTTTCAGAGTTTTTGTCATATAGCCTAATGTTAAATTCTGGAAAAAAAATTCGTGCTTAGCACGACAAAAAAAAATAAATATTTTAACTCTTGTGTTGTACGAAAAAACAATTTCTGAACGAAGCAAAAAACCGTAACCCCCCCCCTGCAAGTTAAATGGTCGGTCCCTAAGGGATCCTTATAAAGTACATTACTTGTTCTTATTTTCAGTAATATGTTAACATTCTTTCATTTATGATCCTTCTTTCCTCTTTAATTAATGATGTTTTTCAATTATTTATTTTTGATGAGTTTTGTTTTTTAATATAAGGGTTGATGTGTTATTGTTCTGTTTGTATTTGTTTGCCTATAGTGATGTCCGACATTTTGTCATATGCCTTTACCTTCTGAGTTCCGTGTTTTGATGTCCAAATGTTTGTCCTATCAAATTTCTTTACGTTCTGTGTTTCATGTTGCGATGTCCGCTACGATTTCCGCAAAAAATCGATGTTAGGTTCGTCTTCACTCCCAGTTGTTTGTAGGAGGGCTCATGTCTTAGTTAGGTTTGTTTGCGGGGTGTCAAACAAGAATTGCTCATATGAGTAATATGGTGGGTGTCTTATAAGACAGGAACCGCTTACCCTTCACGAGCACATGGGTTCACCCCCGGTTTTTGGTACGGTCAGTTTTGCTCATCTTTTTAGTTTTCTGTGTTGTGTTTTTGCTTTGTTTGTCTTGTGTCTTGTGTGCCCAATGTTGCCAGTGTCTCTGGATTGTCCATTCTTGATTGCTCTTCGGGTTTCTCTAACGTTTATTTATAAACTCAAGAAACTGATCACTATTTCGGAGCACCTGCTTTCACCCATGGTATTTAGTGGGGTTCGCTTTGTTCAAGATTTAGTTGTCTGTGTAGTGTTTTGTAAATCGGTGTTTGTCCTTTTGTTCATTTTTATGTTGCCCAATATAATGCATGTTCTCCAATATAAAGGGGAATTTGCGGTAGTACCTACCGACAAAATTTGTGGGCGAGGATTATCATAACTCGAATAATCCAGTCGTTATATTACGCCCCCGCTGGTCGCTACAACCAGATAGAGGGCGCAGTATTATTCGAGTTAGGCTTATCATAAAAAAATCCAGTTGATATGAACAGCATAGTTATGAAACTCAATGTCACATGACCAACGTGACCTATATACCTCAGAAATTTGAATTTTCAAAGTGATTTTTGTAGTTTTTACACTGATGAAGAATATTATTTTTGATAAGACTGAAAGTTTCGTAAGGAGGAACACTACTGAGCATGCCTGTCAAATATTTTGCTCTAAAAGTAACTGTGAAACTACGTGTATCATTAATTTTTCCTCCTCGAGATAACCGTGGTCAAAATAATGAACAATCTGAATGTTTGATCCGCCCACAGCTATTTATACCCACGCTCCCGGTTTAAGACTTATGATTACACCTTTGGTATCTTCAAACTTTTCTTAAATATGTTTCGAGAACTAGTAATATTTCGAAAGATCCACACAGTTGTATGCTTACCAGAAATTAATAAGCTGTGTAAAACATGACACCACAAATAATTAAACATGCATTAAGCATCATTTGTTACATGAATGCATTCTTTTCCTTTGATCTTTTTATGGTTTATATACTAGAATGTAACCAACATATAAGAACTATGAAATAATACATGCAGATACGAGAAATTGCACACGTGAAATCTGGGCTAACGATCTAGATGTGATATTGGATGGCTTCATGTTACAAATCATTTATACAACGGTTTTCCGAGTTGCACGTTTAAACAATCTCCCTTTTGCGTTCTATTGTGTACTCGGAAAACCGTGGTATAAATATTACTGCTCTCAGCTATTGAACTGTTTTATTTGTTCTGATGCAAAACTATTTGTGTTATTTTGTACTGGCAAAGTGGCCCACAATAATCCCATACAGATTTACACGCTTTCCAAGTTTCATCTTTGTAGTTGTGTATTCAGCGCGTTTAAAATGTAGATTTCTTTGTGTGGTGAAAATACTTTGTTTATGCAAGAAGAGATAAAAGACAAATAATTAAATATCAAGCTACAAACCAAAACAGACCATCGGTCGAAAAACAATGAATACACAATGATAGTCATACTGTTTGCTACTGATATTTTATTTACTATATAATTTTATTGTCAATAGAAAAACTGTAAATATGGAGAATTGTTACCTGTGTGTGCTCTATCCAAAATCGACTACGGTGGGAGAGTGCAAAACCAGAAAAACAAACCAGCGAATAGAAAGCTACAAAGCAAACCACCATCGATTGAAAGCCAATGCACACACACAATGGTAATCTGAATTTGGGCGACTGTTATTGCAATTTAATTAATGTATTACTTTATTGTCACCAGGCAGTATTTAGTAGGAAATCATCTGGAGAATGTTATTCACGATTCCATGACAAAATGTCTAGCCAAGATGGCGGAGGAAACCGGACCTTTCGATCCAGAACCCTATATTGACCTTATGGTGTTTTATATATTAAAATCCTTGTGCTTTGGAGAAATGTAAGTTTTAAGTGTACGATATTTTGTTGAGATAGTTGGTATTTATACTCACTGAACACAATTAACCTTCAAGCAGTTTAATGGTAAAACAGAACATATCTCTGTGTATATAAATGATGGAATCTGTAACATGTTATTATCATCTATCCCATTATGTTTTAGTTTTTTTGAGCTTCACAAAACTAAGCTCCCGTCATGCAAATCATGATACTTAATATGTAGATTCGGCAGCGATATGTCTACGAAAGGATGGACAGCTTACAATTGGAATATGAATACCACGTATTGAAATTCTTGTATGCAATTTGCGTCTATGTGTATTGTAAGAAGCACGCCCCAATATGATTGATTGATTGGTAGTTGTTTAACGTCTAATGGAAAATATTTCATGACAAGTGTCACATGTGCAACAGGAACTGCATTACCCTTCCGAAGCACCTGAGTTAACACCCGGTTTTTAGTGGGTGCGTGTAACTCGATCTTTGGTTTTCTGTGTAGTGTTTTGTATAGCGTTGCTTTCCCTTTTGGACATTGTGTTGTCTGCTCTTCTTCCATTTATGGATTCTGAATACCCCTTTAATTTGGTATCTTCAAACTCTTTTTCGAAAGCTGCAAAACGGGTTTAACTAGTACAGTACTGGGAGCATGGCTCTTACCAAAACACGTTACGCACTTTGGTCCATGATCTATGGTAGTTACATTAATTAAACTTAAGCTATCAGTTATATTCGCACGCGTAGCCAGATTTGTACCAGATAAAGTTAGGCTGTTACACACAACAGTACAAAACATTAATAGCGCTATGTCTTGGTCGCGGGACCGTTGCTTGTACTTTAAATATTCAAGAATTCCGGGATAAGAAGAGTTTGAAGATACCAAAGGGGTAATCATAATCCGTGAATCGATGAAGAACAGACAACACAATGGCCAAAAGAAAAAGAACAAAAGGACAAACAACGATCTACAAATTAAAACATACACATAAAACTACAGAATGAGTAACACGAACCCCACTAAAAACCGGGATGAGCTCAGGTGCAACTACTACGAACGGACTAAATTTATACTTCGAGTTATCTGTTGTCATGACTTATCCAATTTTGACATAGAGGGGTTTCACTGTTTATGCTAGTATCTAAATAAGTGAGCATGACGCGTTTCAGGAATAACCTTAATCAGATACGCTCAAAGTCGAAAGGTTGAAAAGCTAAATAATTTTAAATTGTTAGGGAGCAAGTAAACCAAAGGACCTAAACATGATAGCCAAAATCGGTTAATGTCACCCACTAAGTGTTTTTTATATTTACAGTTGTGATATCGACGATCCAGATTTTAAACAATTTATGAAATTAAACAAAGAGGCTACAGAATTGTTTGGGAAAGGGTTTTTAGAAGATTTGATTCCCTTTATGATTAAACTATGGCCGACAAAGAGGTACAAAACAGTCATAGGAATGATGGACCAATTAACGGATATGTTTAGAAGGAAATTTAGGGAACATGAGGAATCGTTTGACCCAGGTATGTTTGAAGAAGAAGCTGTAGAAAGGTTTGAAGATATCAAAGGGGTAGACAGAAGCCGTAATTCGATTTTGATTTGATTTGATTTATTGTGTTTAACGCCACTTTCAGCAATATTTCAGCTATATCATGGCGACCAGTTTTAGTGGTTGAAGAAGCCAGAGTACCCGGAGAGAACCACCGACCATGGGCAAGCAACTGGTAAGCATTATCACTTGCGGCCAAAAGCAAAAGGACAAACAAGGATCTACAAAACATAGCACAGAAAACAAAAGAATGAGATAAATGTGATTTTTCTGCAGGATAAACACAATATTAATGCAATGTCTTAGCATATAAAGTTTATGTGTATTTGGCGTAAAACTGGGAAGAGGACTCAATTAACCTCGGCTTTATCCCAGTTTTTAAGCTTCATACACATAAACATTATATTTTAAGGCACTGCACTGATATTGTCTATTTATGCCATAGAGAATACGGTTGGTTTTCATCCATTGCAAGAGAGGGCCCGGGTGGTTCAATGAGTTAGATAGCTGGATTACCTAACAACCCATACAAGCCTATCACCAATATGGCGTGGATTCGCGCCCGGCTTTGTAAATTACAAAAAAAGGTGAACTCGACTCGCAGCCGCAAGTGATAAAGTTTACCAGTTTCTTGCCCATGGTCGGTGGTTCTCTCCGGGTTCTCCGGCCTCTTCCACCACTAAAACTGGTCACTATGATATAACTGAAATATTGCTGAAAGTGGCGTTAAAACACCAAAAATCAAACAATCATATACATTGCAAGATAAGGTTCATCTTTCCCCCAAAACTACTATATGCGATGCTGTTTTAATTGAAATATACACGTAATTACACACAAATCTGAAACAGGAACTCAAGTGTTTTCCGTAAATAACATACAATGATTGATCTCAAAGACAAAGCATGCAAAAGCTAAGAAGAGTTTGAAGATACCAAAGGGGTAATCAGAATCCGTAAATCGATGAAGAACAGACAACACAATTGCCAAAAGAAAAAGTACAAAAGGACAAACAACGATCTACAAAACATGCGCATAAAACTAAAGATCGAGTAACATCAGCCCCACTATAAACCGGGGGTGAACTCGGGTGCTCCAGCAGGGTAAGCAGTTCGACAATACGAACTCGTGAAATTACACCACAAGTGATACAATACAAGATGCCCTTGTTAGATGTGTTACCATTTACTGCCATTTTGATAGTCGTCCACATATTATATTAAATATTGGCTGCCAGATTCATACATCATATTGTGGTGTTTGTGAGGATCAAGCAAATTTGTTTTTGTTATATCTTCATTATAAACTAGGGGCCGTCGTGGCCGTGATCGCATGGTGCCTATCACCACTAATGTTGTTGGTTCGCCTCCCACCCAGGGTGAAATGTACAACTTTATGTTTATTAAAGTTTGTCAGTGACATGCGGCCGGTAGTTTTCCCCAGGTCCTCCGGTTTCCTCCACCAATAAAATTGACCCCACGATATAACTGAAATATTGTTGAAAGTGACATTAAGCACCATAAAACAAAACCAGACCAATCATTATAAACTGTGTAACTACATACCTGCTTTAGTGACCACCTTTATTAAGCAATGACTTGTATTGTGTGACCTTAATTTTATTTGCCCTTCACGATGCATGTTATGTTAATTATTAATTAATTAATTAAACCTGTATTTAATGATCACCTGTCTTATATGACCATATATAAATATTCCCTTGAAAGGTCATATAACTTATAAGACAGGTTTTCCTGTATTTCTAATCTATAGACACCTTTCAATTTTTACTAGTGAAATAGTAAAAGTGGCGTTAAACACCATAACCACAAACCTACTAGTGAAACAATTTAATTACATTTCACTACAATGAATCGTTTTAGGCAACATCAGAGATTTTTGTGACTCGCTAATTCTGGCCAGAAAAGAAGCCGAAGAGGAAGAGAATGAGGAAATTCTGAACCAGCTCACAAATACACATCTTATTCAAACATTGTCAGACATTTTTGGTGGTACGTTATCATAGTTACCAAACAATGTATCTTTATTACCAGAAATACTGAAATATTAAGTAAGGCTATCAGTCAAAATATTAAGTAAGGCTATCAGTCAAAATATTAAGTAGGGCTATCAACCAAAATATTAAGTAAGGCTGTCAGCCAAAATATTAAGTAAGGCTATCAGTCAAAATATTAAGTAAGGCTATCAGCCAAAATATTAAGTAAGGCTATCAGTCAAAATATTAAGTAAGGCTATCAGTCAAAATATTAAGTAAGGCTATCAGCCAAAATATTAAGTAAGGCTGTCAGCCAAAATATTAAGTAAGGCTATCAGCCAAAATATTAAGTAAGGCTATCAGCCAAAATATTAAGTAAGGCTATCAGCCAAAATATTAAGTAAGGCTATCAGCCAAAACATTAAGTAAGGCTATCAGCCAAAATATTAAGTAAGGCTATCAGCCAAAATATTAAGTAAGGCTATCAGCCAAAATATTAAGTAAGGCTATCAGCCAAAATATTAAGTAAGGCTATCAGCCAAAATATTAAGTAAGGCTATCAGCCAAAATATTAAGTAAGGCTATCAGCCAAAATATTAAGTAAGGCTATCAGCCAAAATATTAAGTAGGGCTATCAGCCAAAATATTAAGTAAGGCTATCAGCCAAAATATTAAGTAAGGCTATCAGTCAAAATATTAAGTAAGGCTATCAGCCAAAATATTAAGTAAGGCTATCAACCAAAATATTAAGTAAGGCTATCAGTCAAAATATTAAGTAAGGCTATCAGCCAAAATATTAAGTAGGGCTATCAGCCAAAATATTAAGTAAGGCTATCAGCCAAAATATTAAGTAAGGCTATCAGCCAAAATATTAAGTAAGGCTATCAGTCAAAATATTAAGGAATGATATCAGTCAAAATATTAAGTAAGGCTATCAGTCAAAATATTAAGTAAGGCTATCAGCCAAAATATTAAGTAAGGCTATCAGCCAAAATATTAAGTAAGGCTATCAGCCAAAATATTAAGGAATGATATCAGTCAAAATATTAAGTAAGGCTATCAGTCAAAATATTAAGGAATGATATCAGTCAAAATATTAAGTAAGGCTATCAGTCAAAATATTAAGTAAGGCTATCAGCCAAAATATTAAGTAAGGCTATCAGCCAAAATATTAAGTAAGGCTATCAGCCAAAATATTAAGTAAGGCTATCAGTCTAAATATTAAATAAGGCTATCAGCCAAAATATTAAGTAAGGCTATCAGCCAAAATATTAAGTAAGGCTATCAGCCAAAATATTAAGTAAGGATATCAGTCAAAATATTAAGGAATGATATCAGTCAAAATATTAAGTAAGGCTATCAGTCAAAATATTAAGGAATGATATCAGTCAAAATATTAAGTAAGGCTATCAGTCAAAATATTAAGGAATGATATCAATCAAAATATTAAGTAAGGCTATCAGCCAAAATATTAAGTAAGGCTATCAGTCAAAATATTAAGTAAGGCTATCAGTCAAAATATTAAGTAAGGCTATCAGCCAAAATATTAAGTAAGGCTATCAGTCAAAATATTAAGTAAGGCTATCAGCCAAAATATTAAGTAAGGCTATCAGTCAAAATATTAAGTAAGGCTATCAGTCAAACTATTAAGTAAGGCTATCAGACAAAATATTAAGTAGGGCTATCAGTCAAAATATTAAATAAGGCTATCAGTCAAAATATTAAGTAAGGCTATCAGTCAAAATATTAAGTAAGGCTCTCAGCCAAAATATTAAGTAAGGCTCTCAGCCAAAATATTAAGTAAGGCTATCAGTCAAAATATTAAGTAAGGCTATCAGCCAAAATATTAAGTAAGGCTATCAGTCAAAATATTAAGTAAGGCTATCAGCCAAAATATTAAGTAAGGCTATCAGCCAAAATATTAAGTAAGGCTATCAGTCAAAATATTAAGTAAGGCTATCAGTCAAAATATTAAGTAAGGCTATCAGTCAAAATATTAAGTAAGGCTCTCAGCCAAAATATTAAGTAAGGCTCTCAGCCAAAATATTAAGTAAGGCTATCAGTCAAAATATTAAGTAAGGCTATCAGTCAAAATATTAAGTAAGGCTATCAGTCAAAATATTAAGTAAGGCTATCAGCCAAAATATTAAGGAAGGCTATCAACCAAAATATTAAGTAAGGCTATCAGCCAAAATATTAAGTAAGGCTATCAGTCAAAATATTAAGTAAGGCTATCAGTCAAAATATTAAGTAAGGCTATCAGCCAAAATATTAAGTAAGGCTATCAGCCAAAATATTAAGTAAGGCTATCAGTCAAAATATTAAGTAAGGCTATCAGTCAAAATATTAAGTAAGGCTATCAGTCAAAATATTAAGTAAGGCTCTCAGCCAAAATATTAAGTAAGGCTATCAGCCAAAATATTAAGGAAGGCTATCAACCAAAATATTAAGTAAGGCTATCAGCCAAAATATTAAGTAAGGCTATCAGCCAAAATATTAAGTAAGGCTATCAGCCAAAATATTAAGTAAGGCTATCAGTCAAAATATTAAGTAAGGCTATCAGTCAAAATATTAAGTAAGGCTATCAGCCAAAATATTAAGTAAGGCTATCAGCCAAAATATTAAGTAAGGCTATCAGCCAAAATATTAAGTAAGGCTATCAGCCAAAATATTAAGTAAGGCTATCAGCCAAAATATTAAGTAAGGCTATCAGCCAAAATATTAAGTAGGGCTATCAGTCAAAATATTAAGTAAGGCTATCAGCCAAAATATTAAGTAAGGCTATCAGCCAAAATAATATTTTGTAGGATAAAAATGTCATAGTAATTTTGTTTTGCTTTTCATAGTTTCGACTAATTATGAAAAGAAAGTTAACTTTATCGGTGGTGTAATGGTTAGCGTGCTCGCCTTGAATGCGGTAGATCGTGTGTTCGAGCCACGGTCAGGTCAAATAAAAGACAATGAAATTGGTATTAGTTGCTTGTCCGCTAAGCACGCAACATTACAAATAAATTTAGTACGCATGACCGTTTCTGGAACTACCTTCATCAGGTACTTTCAAATACAATAAGATCGAAAACTCAATAATTTAGAAGGGCCTAAATAGAATAGTCCAAATAGGTTAAGGTGACGGTCACCTATGACTGAGAGAAGAGAACATTAGTGTTAATAATAATTATATAACGTAGGAAGAGTAAATTTCAATAATTCATATATCTAATATATAAATAACCATCTGAGCGCCGAAACACTGACTACGGGAGTAGATGATATCCTCGGTGACAAATAGTCCACCAGCAGAGGTATCGACCCCTCTCTGACAAATAGTCCATCAGCAGAGGTATCGACCCCTCTGTGACAAATAGTCCACCAGCAGAGGTATCGACCCCTCTGGGACAAATAGTCCACCAGCAGAGGTATCGACCCCTCTGTGACAAATAGTTCACCAGCAGAGGTATCGACCCCTCAGTGACAAATAGTCCACCAGCAGAGGTATCGACCCCTCTGTGACAAATAGTTCACCAGCAGAGGTATCGACCCCTCAGTGACAAATAGTCCACCAGCAGAGGTATCGACCCCTCTGTGACAAATAGTCCACCAGCAGAGGTATCGACCCCTCAGTGACAAATAATCCACCAGCAGAGGTATCGACCCCTCTGTGACAAATAGTCCACCAGCAGAGGTATCGACCCCTCGGTGACAAATAGTCCACCAGCAGAGGTATCGACCCCTCGGTGACAAATAGTCCACCAGCAGAGGTATCGACCCCTCTCTGACAAATAGTCCACCAGCAGAGGTATCGACCCCTCGGTGACAAATAGTCCACCAGCAGAGGTATCGACCTCTCTCTGACAAATAGTCCACCAGCAGAGGTATCGACCCTTCTGTGACAAATAGTCTACCAGCAGAGGTATCGACCCCTCGGTGACAAATAGTCCACCAGCTGAGGTATCGACCCCTCGGTAACAAATAGTCCACCAGCAGAGGTATCGACCCCTCTGTGACAAATAGTCCACCAGCAGAAGTATCGACCTCTCTGACAAATAGTCCACCAGCAGAGGTATCGACCCTTCTGTGACAAATAGTCCGCCAGCAGAGGTATCGACCCCTCGGTGACAAATAGTCCACCAGCTGAGGTATCGACCCCTCGGTGACAAATAGTCCACCAGCAGAGGTATCGACCCCTCTGTGACAAATAGTCCACCAGCAGAGGTATCGACCCCTCTGACAAATAGTCCACCAGCAGAGGTATCGACCCCTCTGACAAATAGTCCACCAGCAGAGGTATCGACCCATCTGTGACAAATAGTCCACCAGCAGAGGTATCGACCCCTCTGACAAATAGTCCACCAGCAGAGGTATCGACCCCTCTGGCAAATAGTCCACCAGCAGAGGTATCGACCCCTCGGTGACAAATAGTCCACCAGCAGAGGTATCGACCCCTCTGTGACAAATAGTTCACCAGCAGAGGTATCGACCCCTCTGTGACAAATAGTCCACCAGCAGAGGTATCGACCCCTCTGTGACAAATAGTCCACCAGCAGAAGTATCGACCCCTATCTGACAAATAGTCCACCAGCAGAGGTATCGACCCCTCGGTGACAAATAGTCCACCAGCAGAGGTATCGACCCCTATCTGACAAATAGTCCACCAGCAGAGGTATCGACCCCTCTGTGACAAATAGTCCACCAGCGGAGGTATCGACCCCTCTGTGACAAATAGTCCACCAGCAAAGATATCGACCCCTCTGTGACAAATAGTCCACCAGCAGAAGTATCGACCAATATCTGACAAATAGTCCACCAGCAGAGGTATCGACCCCTATCTGACAAATAGTCCACCAGTAGAGGTATCGACCCCTCTGTGACAAATAGTCCACCAGCAGAGGTATCGACCCTTATCTGACAAATAGTCCACCAGCAGAGGTATCGACCCCTCTGTGACAAATAGTCCACCAGCAGAGGTATCGACCCCTATCTGACAAATAGTCCACCAGCAGAGGTATCGACCCCTATCTGACAAATAGTACACCAGCAGAGGTATCGACCCTTATCTGACAAATAGTCCACCAGCAGAGGTATCGACCCCTCTGTGACAAATAGTCCACCAGCAGAGGTATCGACCCCTATCTGACAAATAGTCCACCAGCAGAGGTATCGACCCCTATCTGACAAATAGTACACCAGCAGAGGTATCGACCCCTATCTGACAAATAGTCCACCAGCAGAAGTATCGACCCCTATCTGACAAATAGTCCACCAGCAGAGGTATCGACCCCTATCTGACAAACAGTCCACCAGCAGAGGTATCGACCCTTCTGTGACAAATAGTCCACCAGCAGAGGTATCGACCCCTCTGTGACAAATAGTCCACCAGCAGAGGTTTCGATCCCTATCTGACAAATAGTCCACCAGCAGAGGTATCGACCCAGTGATAGTGATGAAAACGTAGATATCAATTTTAGTACTCATTTGGGAATAAAACAATTTATCATAATTTTATATTTTTGTATAAACAGCTGGAATTGATACGTCTAGAATAACTTTATACTTTGCTGTACGTTACATGGCTGGATTACCAGAGATTCAAAACAAGGTTCAGGAAGAGATAGATAGAGCAGTTGGTAAGTAAAAAGAATTTGATTTTGATTTGATTTGATTTTTGGTGTTTAACGCCACTTTCAGCAGTATTTCAGCTATATCATGGCGATATCATAGTAAAAAGAACGCCCACCCTATAATAAAAATCGCAATGCAAATAACTTATTGTATTTTCATAACTCATACTGTAATTTGTAATATTCAGTTTTTGCATTTTTCTTACAATTAAAAAGAAGTGAAAAAAAAAATACATTATACATCAGTTTGACTGATGTTGAGATCTTAGGCTGTAAATTTGTAAACCATTTGTAAAAACAGTAGCGTCAGTTTTTGACATCTCGACAAGCATTATCACTACCATCGTAGCTCTTCCTATTGAACTCACTGCTTAAAAATACCGTCAGGATGTCTGCATCGACCTTCATAATTGTCATTATGTATACCATACGGTGGTCAATTTTATTCGTGGTGGGACCAGAATACTAGAAGAAAACCACCAACCCTCCGCAAGAAATTGCATAATATATGACAAAAAGTTGTACGGAGTGCACCTCTCCACGACCGGGCGTCCAACTGTAGTATTTTGACATGGGCGTATTACTCATGACAATTACCTGTATACTAATATATGTATAAAGGTGACTTCAAACACTAACATGCAACACTTGGCACTTTTGTCGTCTGGTTGGCACTACGTGTGGTCTATCCTGAATCTCGTCTTGAAGAGTTGCTTTCCGGTCATGCACGGTCCGATATCTATATTCCTCCCAAGTTGGAGCACTTAATATAACTTCACGACAACAAACTTAATTAGTATTGTCAACAGGCTTAAGTCAGGTACCATTTACGTATTATTAATTGTTCACTGTAGGTAGGGATAGGCTTCCAGATATAAAGGATAGACCAGATCTTGGTTATACTGAGGCTACCCTTCATGAGGTAATGAGACTTGGTACTGCTGCACCAATTGGAGTTCCCCATACTGCACTGTGTGACTCAAAAGTGGGTAAGTAGACTCATTATCTTTTCTATGTTATTGTGGTATTCAGTATAACAAGCTTTCAACCAGTTTAAACAGGATATTATATATTATCATATATTTACTCGAGATATGTTTAATTTTGCTTGTGATACATTCGAAATGCAACAAGTCATCTCCCAGGGGTGTAATAAGCTGATCCGTGGGGGGTGTAATATGGATTTTTCAAAATGGCTCTTATGCAACGAATGACGACACCTCCTTTATGAACCAACGATAAAATCACATCTCTGTTGTTGCATAAGTGTAACTGTATAAGAATTATCTCTAAATACATATAATAAAAACCTAGATATAATATATCAAATACATTTTATTTCAATTATGGGCCCTCGAGGGGCAAACAGAAATATGACATTATTGCACCATAGACATATCCCATCAAACTATGGTTTCTGAAAACGATCAGCTCTCACAAATATTAAGAAAGACGCATTGAAGTATATGATAAATAGGTTATGATATGGCATTTTCCATATCACATGCCAAATCAACCCTCGACCCATATTATCCATCGGGCCTTCGGCTCTTGGGCTAATATGGGCGTCTCGGGTTGATCTGACATGTGATATGAAAAATGTCATATAATAATCTATAAATATTTTAATGGATTTGTTATTCATATGGAATCAAAAATATTTATTATAGTTTAAGTGGCACAATTCAAATGGGCCCGGCTTTGTAAATTATAAAAAAGGGTGCACTCGACTCGCAGCTGCAAGTGATAAAGTTAACCAATAATTTTGCTTGCCCATGGTCGGTGGTTCTCTCCGGGTATTACCGGCTTCTTCCACCACTAAAACTGAAATATTGCTGAAATATTGCTGAAAGTGGCATTAAACACCAGAAATCAAATCAAATCAATCACAATTCAAATGGTCTCTAATATATAGAAATGTATATAAAAAAAGGAAAGTGCATGCTGTGTGATGAAGCAAAAGTTAAACCACATCTGTCACATGTGGAGCAAGAACTGCCAACTCTCCCGGAACACCTGAGTTCATCACAAATTTTTAGTGATTTGGTCTTGCTCGAACTGTCGTTTTCTGTCTGCTGGTTTGTTATCCCCTCGCCAACGAAGTTGCGAAGGGATATAGAAACGCTACCGCTCGTTCGTCCGTTCTTCCGTAACATCCGGGTGAACACTCTAGAATCAACATCCTTCAATGAATTTTGACCAAACTTGGTACATACTTAGTCCTTATAGAGATTCTGGAACCCTATTGATTTTCGAGGTCAAAGGTCAAGGTCACCGGGTCCAATTTTTAGGCGAGGGGATACGCCACGCTTGGCTTTGCCCTTGTATATCATTGTATCCCTTTTCGGTTGGCTCTTGTATTGTCTTTCCTTCTTCAATTTATGGCTTCTGATTACCCCTTTGGTATCTACAAACTTTTCTTGTCGTAAACTTTACCAGTCTATGTTTAAGTCAACTCTGTGTGACAGTATACTTCAAAATAGTATACATGTGGTTATATTATTATGTAGCGAGCTATACTAAGCACAATGCTGCCTTATGTATATAAATACTGTCCGGAGCAGAGAATATAACAGGTTCCGTATCACTACACACAGATAATATATAAAATAGGTTCCTCCCTTTACTGCCGGACTACATATTTATGTCATATGACGTGACTATTTTGTCGTCTGTCGTGATGTTCGTCATCTGTGTCGAAAATTACATAATTTTATGTCCTATTTTGTAAAATAGGCTCCTCCCCTTACTCACGGACTACAAATTTATGTCATATGACGTGACTATTTTGTCATCTGACATGATGTTTGTAACCAATGACTTGGTGTGTATATGTGGCGTATTCACCACAAGAGATGTCTTATGACGTCACCAAATGGTGTGTAGACGTGAAACACTAGTAGTGGTGTAAGTAGGATACCCATACTCATTGACGTGTAGATTGATATGAAAATAACAAATCAGAAACAAGTTTATATTTATATTACAGGTGGATATGATATACCGAAGGGCAGCATGGTATTGGTTAACCATTGGGCTTTACATCGGGATCCTAATTATTGGAAAGATGTCGAAAAATTTGATCCAACAAGATTTCTGAACGAAAATGGAAAACTTGGAATGAAACCAGAAAGTTGGCTTCCATTTTCTGCTGGACGTCGTGTGTGCCTGGGGGAAGCAGTTGCTAAACCCGAGCTCCATTTAATTTTCGCCTCAATTTTTCAACGATTCAAGATAACTTTGCCAGAAGGAACAAACCCAGAAATGGAACTTGGTGGTACCGGAGGAGTCGTTCAACCTGCACCATTCAAAATTATTGTTGAGGAGAGAAAGTGATGTGGTTGAAAGGTGTTAATGACAAAATATTCTTCTTTTTTCAAGCATAGGGCTAAGCTTTAGTGATAGAGTGGGTAACGTCCCGGATTAAACAGTGTTATATTCTTATATTATTATACATATACTAAAGTTACATTCATCTAGAAATGATATAATTCAAAATTAATAATAGTAATATTTTATGTTATACAATATTAATAATAATAATTATATATCTGTGTTAGATATACAACTGTGGATGATGGCATGCACTGTCTCTTAATCTATTACAGAGATCACTATACTTGTCAAAATTATTGATTTTAAAATTGTATATTTACATGTATTTGTATGTCATGTATGTTAATCCAATCAATCTAAGCATACCAATTAATGTAAATAATGTGATTTTCATGTAATTATACTGCCTATCATGGGCGTCTTTAATTGACAAATAAACATATTCTATTCTATTCTATATGAACAATGGTCACACTATATTATTACTCAATCTTTCTATCTTGTTGTTTTCTTCATCACAATTTGTATAAACATGTACACAGTAATTAGGTGATCACATGATAGTCATGTGGAAAGGATAGGAATATAGAATGTTCTTAAGTTTTATAATCATTTTTTATATATAAACCATTTTTACTGTTCTAGACTACATTTTTCTGTTGATTTTTTCATTGGCAGAACTTTTTATATAGTAACAAACAGTAAAAAAATACACAGATGTTTACTCTACCAATGGTTTCATTGGTTCAAAGGTATACAAATTATGTAATCTTAATGGTAGGGAAGAAAATATAGCCTTTTGTAGTAGACACAGTGAGCTAGAGTAACATGATGGGTGTCACTAGTGGAGCCGGAATTGCTAACCTTCGGAAGCACCCGAGTTCGCCCACGGTTTTAGTGGGGTTCGTCTTGTTCATCTTCAGTTTTTTTGTGTGATGTTTTGTAGATCGTTGTTTGACCTTTTTCCTTGTTCTTTTGGCCACTGTGTTGTCTGTACTTCTTCGTTTTACCGATTCTGATTACCCCTTCCATATCTTCAAATTCTTCTTAAGTAATATCTAATATTTAAATGATGGCTAAGATCGTCGACTCTCGGCTGTAGGACTAGTATTATATCACAAGTTTTGTGTCACAAAGAAAGTATAAAACTAGGAGGTAGTTTTCATTACAACACTGTTCACTTAGATATGTGAAGGCGAGCATTTACTCGCACCTGAAAAGTTCTGAAATGACCATCTGATTCACTAAGAGGGGAGCATTAATATTGGACCAATAAACCATCCACACACCCTTTATTGAAGTGCATGTACGAAGTCAAGAGAGTGAACGGTCATATACATAGCGGTATCGATTTTGTCTCTTTTCTACGATTTTATACCCCCACTCGTAGAAAGGGGGCTATATTGCAATCACCTTGTCCGTCCGTCCGTTCGTCCGTCTGTCCGTTAGTCCATTCACACTTTCGTAACAGATATCTCAGCTTCTACTGGAAGAAATGATTGCACATCTACTTCCTATTTACCGTGCGACTTGCAAATGAACGGGTGTGGGTATTCTTAGCACGACGTAGCGTGCAACATCTTGTTACTATTGGAATTTGGTATTGTTTTGACGATGTGATATTGTTCTTTATAGTTTTCCATTTATTATAATATGTCATTGTGTTGTTACTTGATTTACGAAATATGAATTTGAAAATTTTAAAGGGGGTAGTCATTCCTTCAATTTTAAAAAGGGTAGTCATTCCTTCAATTTTAAAAAGGGTAGTCATTCCTTCAATTTTAAAAAGGGTAGTCATTCCTTCAATTTTAAAGGGGGTAGTCATTCCTTCAATTTTAAAAAGGGTAGTCATTCCTTCAATTTTAAAAAGGGTAGTCATTCCTTCAATTTTAAAGGGGGTAGTCATTCCTTCAATTTTAAAGGGGGTGGTCATTCCTTCAATTTTAAAGGGGGTAGTCATTCCTTAAATTTTAAAGGGGGTAGTCATTCCTTCAATTTTAAAGGGGGTAGTCATTCCTTCAATTTTAAAGGGGGTAGTCATTCCTTCAATTTTAAAAAGGGTAGTCATTCCTTCAATTTTAAAAAGGGTAGTCATTCCTTCAATTTTAAAAAGGGTAGTCATTCCTTCAATTTTAAAGGGGGTAGTCATTCCTTCAATTTTAAAAGGGGGTAGTCATTCCTTCAATTTTAAAAGGGGGTAGTTATTCCTTCAATTTTAAAAGGGGTAGTCATTCCTTCAATTTTAAAGAGGGTAGTCATTCCTGCAATTTTAAAGGGGGTAGTCATTCCTTCAATTTTTGTCTTTTTCGTTTGTCTTATATGTTCATTACTGAACTGATCGTAGAAACCAACCAAACTGTTACCTTACTCCCAAATAGTTCTACATTACAGGGGCGGATCCAGGATTTCAATTTAGGGGGGGGGGGGGGGGGGGGCGCACTTAAAAAAATTGCGCCGAGCGGAGGGAGGTTCGAAAAAAACATGACTGTTTATTATAATTGTCAAATGTATATTTCTAATAAATCTGATGTACCTTTGTGTATCTCAAATATACGTGGACAACACAACTGTAAATAGAAAGTATGTGTAGTATATTTTCACCTGATACTTTTATCTGAAGTGTTGACATTGAACATCAGACAAATAAATGACTAACAAATCAGGTGGGAAATTTATATTACCTTTGTGTGTACATAAATCATGTTCGTTTGAAGAACTTTATATTTAAATTTATATTTGCAATTCTATTAAAATTGTCTAGTTTGCATGAACTATTTAATCAAAGTAACCTTGAATGTTAATAAGACCCATCCATATGCGCCACCCCCTTTATTGGAGCAAAGTTAGATTGGTAAAAATGTGTTTTAACAGAATATTTATAATTTCGTCCTTGTCATTTTTCTTTTTACCATGTCTTGTAATTTTCGATTTGAATTATGCCTCGGTATCTTTTGATTTATCTTAAGATAACTTGTTTTGAAATCCGATTTTTTTTTCCTGAAAAAACGGACCCCTTATGGAAATGTCTGGATTCTCCTCTGCCATTTTACTGCTAATTAATTAAAACGGTCATGAGTGTGAATCATTACTTTTAGATCAATACAAAATCGCATGTTATAAAGCGTTATAGTGAATGATAACTGAAATATTTCAAATTATTAAATCTCTAGAGTTTATCAAAAGTGTGTTTAGAGATTAGAACAAAGCATTGGGTATTTAATAATCAGGCTAATTCCGAGAGACACAGATACGCGAGAGGAAAACTGTGATGTCACATCCGTTACCAACTTAGTTTCTTTCATCTTCAGTCGTTAAACACCATGACCCTTACCCTTTTCAGTCGTTAAACACCATAACCCTTACCCTCTTCAGTCGTTAAACACCATAACCCTTACCCTCTTCAGTCGTTAAACACCATGACCCTTACCCTCTTCAGTCGTTAAACACCATAACCCTTACCCTCTTCAGTCGTTAAACACCATGACCCTTACCCTCTTTCAGTCGTTAAACACCATAACCCTTACCCTCTTTAGTCGTTAAACACCATAACCCTTACCCTCTTTAGTCGTTAAACACCATAACCCTTACCCTCTTCAGTCGTTAAACACCATAACCTTTACCCTCTTTAGTCGTTAAACACCATAACCCTTACCCTCTTCAGTCGTTAAACACCATGACCCTTACCCTCTTCAGTCGTTAAACACCATGACCCTTACCCTCTTCAGTCGTTAAACACCATGACCCTTACCCTCTTTAGTCGTTAAACACCATGACCCTTACCCTCTTTAGTCGTTAAACACCATAACCCTTACCCTCTTCAGTCGTTAAACACCATGACCCTTACCCTCTTCAGTCGTTAAACACCATGACCCTTACCCTCTTCAGTCGTTAAACACCATGACCCTTACCCTCTTTAGTCGTTAAACACCATAACCCTTACCCTCTTTAGTCGTTAAACACCATGACCCTTACCCTCTTCAGTCGTTAAACACCATGACCCTTACCCTCTTCAGTCGACATTTCCACAAATCATTCTATTATTTTTAATTTTACATCTGTTTGTTTTGGGTATGCCACTTTCCCACGATACGATCCATATCACGATACCTGGGTCAAGATCCGACACATGCCATGATACTTATAACTAATGAAAATATATTTCTTATTAATGAAGAAGTGTACGCTGTTATTCATTAGTTCAGCTAGTTGCTGGGTTGACACGTTCTCTAAATGTATCAGAAATTGTTGAATCGACTCCATGTGTCATATCTGCAGCCCCCCTTCCATATTGTCGATGAGGGTCATCTGTTCGACTACCATAAACCACTCTCGTCAGACCAGCATTTGGACAAACTGTTTCTCTAAATCTATGAATGATATCTGGTAATGCCCGTTTAAACTAAAATATGGACACAAACCTCCCATCTTAATAAAATGATTCAGTCATTGAAGTGTCTTTAAGATGCGAGTAAATGTCGATCTTCACATAGACTGTGTAGCCTTAGGCAGCCTTGTTATGAATTTCGAGAACTAATCTTGATCTTTATACATAATATAGTTTTACTTCGTGACGCATAAGTTCATAGTTGTCGCATGCACAATGTTAGTTCTACAAGAGAATCAATGGTCATTAAATAGTCCACAGAGCCATCGAAATACATGACAGGGAATCAATGGTCAGCTTTGAACCAAAATCGAGTTGCCAATACCATTTCGTGCGTCAGTGACTTGCGGCAGGTCGGTGGTTTTCTCCGGGTACACCGGTTTCCTTCACCAATAAAACTGACCTCCATGATATAACTGAAATATTGTTGGCGTTAAACACCATAAACCACCAATACCATCTCCTCATCTGTCATGATGCAACACATAAAATCAAGAAACTACATTGTATTTTCATTATCATGTTTTCCTGTGGTCATTTGTGTTTCATTTCATCTTGCAACTGTTGATTTTAATAGTTTAATAAAGGTGGCATACGAACCAAAGCGTTGCTATAACATTAATATTGGTGGGATCTCATTTATTTCTTTTACATGTTTTGAATAAACTTTAGAGAATACCGAAGGGTCAATCATAAATGGACAATCCAGAGAAACTGGTAACATCATAGGTTACGGTACATAAGATGATGACAAACACAACAGCATATGTGTTGGACACCACCATACGCAAACAAACACAAATAACGTAAATAAGTCATCAGCCCTCCTACAAACATCTGGAGGTAAAGACGAACCGAACATCGTTTTATGCGGAAATCGTCACGGACATCACAACACGGAACTCAAAACGTAATGACATATGTTTAGGACAACACAAAAAGCTAAAAAGATGAACAACACGGAACGAAAAGGGTAAGTTAATTTAAACAAGTAGTAAATCAGTTCACTTCCTGTTGACAGAAAACATCATTAGGGGCACACATGGAATAATTGTGTTATTTTAATCATGGATTATATCACTCTTCTGTAGGATATACACAATATCAATGCAGTGTCTTAAACTATAAAGTTAAAGAGTAATTTGGCTCAGAGGCTAGTTAAATCCTGGCGTTATACATATTATACACTTTCTATTTTAAGACACTGCGCTAAAACTGTAGATACTATTTCCTGTGTTTTATGAAGAGTTGGAAAATAACACATGTCAGTCTTACCATGCAGTATTCTAGAGCTGGTGGTTCTCTATCAAGTAAGCTACTGAACCAAGGGTTCCTATTGGTTAAGTTGAAGTCATCACTTCGAAAGTTTTACGGTCGCTACCATGGCATGGTTAACCGTTACGGAATATCTGTCACAAATGACCACGATTATGTTCCACTTGTCGTAAGCACTTCCTGATCATTTCCTTATTCTTGACTTATCCTCTCGGAGCACCCGAGTTCGTCCCCGTTTTTTGTTTGTCTTAATGGGTTCATGTTGTTGTCGAAGTACATGTCTTCACGTTTTTAGTTCCGTGTTGTGATTTCTGCTACGATTTCCGCCTAAAAACGATGTTCGATTCGTCTTTACTCCCATTTGTTATGTAGGTTCATGTTTTATTTGAGTTTAATTGTATTTATTTACGTATACTGGTGTCCAACACGATTTCCATGTCGGATGTTGTTCGTGTCCTTTAACAGTAACATGACGGGAGTTACTAGTGGAGCAGGAACTGCTAACTCTTCCTGAGCACTAGAGTTCATATATGGTATAAATACTCACAGGGCATGGAATTGATACAAACCTTCTACGATATTGTTAGTGCGATAATCATGCCCTCTGTCATAAACATTCCACATCGCTACAGGGAATACACCTTGAACATAGGTATTGGCTACATAAAACAGAAAGTCATTGAGCCTATGGTATGTATTTACTAGTCTCCTTGTGGATCTATCGGTTGTCAAGAGGTTGACCTTTGGCATACCAAGCCCACTGGAAGGTGTAGATAGTCATGATCTTTCTCACGATTTTCCTCAGACGTCGTCGTTGTCTGTACTGTCTGGCGAGACCCACCTCCTGAATTTTTATCAACGTGTTTGGTAACTCTGTCTCTATGGCAAGTATAAGACCTTGCTCAAAGTCGCATATCGTGATATCAGGTCTCCACCTGTGTCCGCTAACATGTCTTACCCTTTGTTTCAAATGCTGGATAACCTGTCTGTACTGGCCGACTGTTTTACCGCTCATTAGAAACATAACCAGTGTGAAAACCCCATGCACAGTTACGAATTGGGTACTAGTATATGGTCTTGGAAAGGGTTTGAATGTACCATCTATGAAACTTTTTCACACCTCTGTAATACCCTCAAATTGTTTGCAGTGACAAAAATAGCTGTCCCACAATTGTTGTCAATGTGTGACAGGAAATGGTCTCCTCTCTAAGTCCTGGACCATATATCTTCGATGTCAACATCGTGGATATCCCCTAGATGTGGTAATGGTAATGGTTGTAAAGCATCTGACCGGACGCGCTGTAGTCGTGGTCGCTGCTGCCCAAATCGGGGCAATTCTTCGTTGCTATCGAAATCAAATATAGCAATATTATCGGACGGGTTGGGTCATTTCTTAAAGCAGCTCTAGCTTCATTGAATACTCTGCTGGATGTAATGAGAGCATCATCTTCCTCACGGTCATGACACTTTTGACACCCAACCTATAAAAAAACAGAAACGTTTTATTGTACAATTAAAAAAAATGTTTTTATCGCTTAGAGTAATTTTATATAAATATTGTAAATAATGGTTATGGTAATGGTGTTTTACGCCACTTTCAACAATATTTCAGTAAAAGATCATCAAATAAGATAGGATTAACTAAAACATATCATAATAAAGAAACAACTGAAAAAAAATCAAAGGTCCTGGTGTTCTATTTTGTACTACTTTCGACAGTGTCAAATGGGGATTGGCTGGTTTACTGATGTGCCCCTATGTGTGTCTTATTGGTAGTTATGAATTTGGGAAAATAAATCCTTGATAATAAAAATTTAATATGTTAATTGATTTTTTGTTAAAATTCATCAATTATTTATTCATTTTTATTAAACTTGCATTAATCTGTTTAATGCATTATATTTTATATCGATTTGTTCTCGAAAGTCATGAAACGGCTACTTTAGATTATCTTAGCATATAACTTCTCTTTTTTCATTATAATAGATCGACAGGCGTATCTTGTTTACTTCAACATAGTTCTAATAAAAAAAACCTAAATGCTCGTTTACTCGCAAGGGTTATAACGGGATGCCATTACACGTAATGGAGCAGCCGCCGAGATTTTTTGCGCTCGCTTACAGAGTTTCTGACGCCTGCATTTATCAATAATAAGTCATAACCTTTCCTTTTGTTCATTATTATAACAAGTTTTTATCACCTAACAGTATTTTAGAATGTAATTCCCACAAAATAAAAATTCATGTTTACTAAACTCTCTAAACATTTTGAATTTCGTCATTTCCTGCCTCACTATTTGGATGTCGATACCATATTTGGCGATTGAGGCGTGAATCGTGTAGTAAGAAATACCATATTTAGAAAAGCTCCGCCTTCCGTAGTTTCCGGTTATGGAAAACGACCGATAAATTTGAACAAGGTTGTTGCTACCTTTGAAAAGCATATATTTCTCAGCCAAACCGATTTAACAAGGACTGGGATCATCAGTAATAGTTATAATGAAATGTTTGAAGCGTAAATAGTGAGTTTTTATGTTTCAACTGCAACTTTTTTTTTGCTCCATTGTGACGAATGGGACCGCGTTGTAGCTCTGCCGAGACACAAGTTTGTCACAGGAGCTACATTATTGCAGCTAACTTCAACTACAGTTTTCATGACCGCTTCGGACTATTGGACCTTCCGGACTATGGTGCCGACACCCAGGTGATTCCTAAATAATTTTTATGAGAAAAAAAATTGAGTCTATTTACAAGTTAAACACAAAGCATAATTAATTTCGTCCATAGCGTAATACATTAATTGATAGTACCTTTCTAAGAAAAAAAATTAAGACCGTCTTTAAATTATCCCTTTGGTATCTTCATACATTCTTAAATCATAAGGGTTTGTAGTTGGATGGATCAAACCAAATACAAAATTCGCCCCCAAGGAGTAGTCTTGTTAAAATAGACCAACAATTTGGTATTTACCTAAAACAATTACAACAGAAATGTCTTGTCAATTTTTCAATTCGGAAAGGCTTTCTTCTCATTATACTAAACGTATATGAATGGGGGGAGTTGTGATATTGGGTGAAAAATAAACAAAATTGTGTTAAATCTCCGAAAATGGCAAAAGCTGAAAACTCATATAAAACTTATTTTTGGAAATTAATCATTCGAGGGACAAAGTGTCTCTTGAATGGAAGGCTTACACATGCAAATACAAAAAGCACTAGCTATTAAAATTTAAGCCGAGTTCACTGATGCATGCTTAAAATAAATACAATGTACATATAAAACAAATATAAATATATGTGAGTTTTCCGGTTGTTGACTGATTTTGTCTGCTTATATAATTATGAGTTTTGACTTTCCCTTTGTAAGATTGTTCGGAGTTCGGTAATTTTGTTATTACCCTTATCATACATATAGATCTAGTGCTTATGTTTTACCATATATCTTCACTGGTTTTACAGCTGTTTTACCGTCTTGAATCACAGGCGCTTGTGTAGAGTCAAAATATTTTAGGTACATAGCGAGCATATTTTTGACTACACAAGCGCCTGTGTGCTTGAATTACTGGAATGTTATTATATAAGATACCGAGACGTCTCGTTTCTTTCCCCGACACTATAATCGTTCCTGTGGTCAAGAACACGGCACACGTACACACATCAATCACACTACCTTGTTTGTAGAATGTCTTTGGCTTGTCAGTGTGATAGCTATTTGAAAAAGGTATATGGCACAATGTTTATACCAAACACACATTAATGCACCTCTTCTTTCGTTCTCTTACCCGGACATCCTTGAAGAAGGGGAAAAAAAAACAGTCGTCCTCTAGATTTTACCCCTATTTCAAAGCAAAATTTGATTTTTATATTATGAAATAAACCTGGTGTGTATAATTTGAAGAAAATCAAAATGGTGATATGATTTAGTATATTAGTGTCAATAAGGACCAGAGTTGAATTTAATTACTATATTAGGCATTGTAGATAGATATCAAATAATTGATAAATGCATTGAAGTCTATGTAGAATTCCGAGGATTATATATATCAAATGATTAATTTGCATTGAGGTCTATGTAGAATCCAGAGGATTATGTTTGGCTTCAACTTCAAATATTTTCCACACCATCGCAAATGCTTTAGCATTGATTGTTCGATTACAAAATGTGATGTTGCACCAGAGAATAATAACACAATCTGAAATTACATTGAATTGCACTGTACTATTGGGGGGAAGAAAAGGGGGTCGTAGTTGTAGGAGGGGAGTCTCGTCCCAATTTTCTGAGAATTAAATCATCAAATTCCAAATTCTGTTGAAAATGGATACTTGTCCTAAATTGCTTGACAGTAAAAGTAAAGCTTCATTCTAAAATGATATAGAATCTGTATATTTTTTACGCTCAGTCACAGAGTTCAGTAATGGTTAGCGTGCTCGCCTCGAGTGTGGTAAATTGTGGGGTCGATCTCTGATTGTGTCAAACCAAAAACTCTGTATGTGGTATGTGTTGCTTCCCCACTAAGCATCATTAAGGAGAAAGAGCAAAGACTTGTTGACTCTCGGAATCAAGATAATGTGTCCGAGTGGGTTGACATGTCTCGGTTGTTGACTGTTGTTTCAGTGAGATAGCACTATACAAATCCAACTAAGTGTGTTGGTCAAGTACAAAGTGGATCTCATCATCATCATCTCATTGAAAATTAACTTGTTCTCACCATGTTACAGCTGAACAATTTCTGAGTTGGCGTTAAACAACAATCAACAACAATATATATACTTTACTAAACATAACCATATATTTTACCAGTCTTGAATTACCACAGTGAATCTATAATATTACCGATATGACTGGACATTAGGTCCAGTAAAATAAGTACACTGAACCAGCCTGATCCAGTTTTTACTGATGGACCGTTGGAATGACTAAGCTTATTACAGTCAAATCTGCCTTATGTTACCTTCCAAGGGAACAGTCAAATATATATGGACACATAAGACAGGTGGTCACTTAATACTGATATATTTGATATGAATAAGAATAAGAATTTTATTGTCCAATACTAATAGAGGCCCCACAAGGGGCAAAGTCATTACAGTGATTGAAATGCACTGAAGGGAAATGAAAATTAAGGTCACATAATACAAGTTATTGCTTAATAGAGGTGGTCACTAAATCAGGTTTTACTGTATATATATATTATATGTTATTCAGCTATCAGACAGGGTATATAATGTGACATTCCCGGCTTAGGATCTATATTCCCTGAGGCGCAGCCGAAGGGAATATACATCGTAAGCCGGGAATGTCACATTATATACCCTGTCTGATAGCTGAATAACAGATATATTATGGATTTAACCATTGTTTTTTTTAAATACAACATCCAACTGTATTAAATAAATTTGCCTCTTTTCTTTTCATTTTTCGTATCTCTAGATGTCCTTTTCCGTACCTTTGACGTCATTCTTCAATGACGTCAAAATATGTGTCGCGTCCTATTTCATGTATGGGGTGTCTCATGAAGGAAAATAATGTACTAAATTTCTAAATCAATACAGTTTCATATGTAGTAAATTTTATAAACTTTATAAATATAACATTAATATATCACATAACAAAACAACGGGTTTGCGAAACAGTTTCAATAATTTAAATGTAAACAACATGTAAATAAAACCTTGGTGTGGCCCCATGACGTCGAAAGTTTTCAAGGCTCAGCGTTTTGTTTATTTGTTATGGTACAGCCGTGGAAGATAGGAGTTTGTTGAATCGATCAGGTATTTGTGACGGAATTAACCGTTGTAATATTTTTTTGTTCATGCAGCCGTTTTGAGTATAAAAACAGCATTTAATTTGGTAAAAATACATTTATTATTCCGTATTATACCATTGATTCAGTGAAGCGTAATGTTTTGTCGTCCATGTTTTAATTGTTTTTGGGGACTGAAATATATACCCCGTCTGTTTTCCGAATATATGCTGACATTCAGGGTTGAAGAACCAATGAAAATGTGTGTAACAAACTAAATTCGTAATATATATATATATTATGTAATTATCTTTTTTTTTCAGTTTACAACAAAAGTGAAAAGTTGTTCTCCTGCAGAAATTTCTGTTCTGAATCAGAAAAATAAGAAAGAAAAAGTGAAAGGGTTTGAAATCATACTAGAAGATACCATTTTGTTTCCTGAAGGAGGAGGGCAGGTATGTGTAGAGTTCTTAATTAGAGAAGTCAAACATTATATGATTAATGTGTTGCCAGCTGGAGATTCAGATATAAGGGTAAGGGTTAGGGTTATGGTGTTTAATGCCACTTCCAACAATATTTCAGTTTATATTGTGGAGGCCAGTTTTATTGGTGGAGGAAACCGGATTACCCAGAGAAAACCACTGACCTGCTGCAAGTCACTGACAAACTTTATCACATAATGTTGTATCAAGTACAGCTCGCTTGAGCTGGGTTTGAACTCACAACGTTAGTGGTGATAGGCACTGATTGCATAGATAGTTGTAAATCCAACTACCATACGGTCACAACCATGACGATCCCTGCCCGTTAGAGATATGAAAATCACTAAAAAGTCGGCAGTGTACAGATTTAGAACACAAACTTGGGAGTTATATCACATCTTGTGAAATTTTGTTACGTCTATGATGATTTGTGCTGTTTTTGCTGATAGGAAATCCAAGATGGCCTTCACCACATGACACAGTTTCAACATAGAACCCTACCGGAAAATGTATAATAAATATTTTTTTTCGCCGAAATCTGAAATGGGATTGTGCATAAAAAGCTTTTTCTGAGAAACTATAATCTTGCTTCCACCCCAAACAGTGTATAACCAGGTGAGCGATGCAGGCTCAGGTAGTTGTGATAAACATTGTTGTATTCAGATGTTGTCAATTATAAACATTTACTATTTTTAACTAGTAATATTCAAATATAGCACTATTAAGCTGTAAAACCAGGTGGGCCTCTAGTTGTGATAAATAAACATTGTTGTATTCAGATGTTGTCAATTATAAACATTTACTATTTTTAACTAGTAATATTCAAATATAGCACTATTAAGCTGTAAAACCAGGTGGGCCTCTAGTTGTGATAAATAAACATTGTTGTATTCAGATGTTGTCAATTATAAACATTTACTATTTTTAACTAGTAATATTCAAATATAGCACTATTAAGCTGTAAAACCAGGTGGACCTCTAGTTGTGATAAATAAACATTGTTGTATTCAGATGTTGTCAATTATAAACATTTACTATTTTTAACTAGTAATATTCAAATATAGCACTATTAAGCTGTAAAACCAGGTGGGCCTCTAGTTGTGATAAATAAACATTGTTGTATTCAGATGTTGTCAATTATAAACATTTACTATTTTTAACTAGTAATATTCAAATATAGCACTATTAAGCTGTAAAACCAGGTGGGCCTCTAGTTGTGATAAATAAACATTGTTGTATTCAGATGTTGTCAATTATAAACATTTACTATTTTTATCTAGTAATATTCAAATATAGCACTATTAAGCTGTAAAACCAGGTGGGCCTCTAGTTGTGATAAATAAACATTGTTGTATTCAGATGTTGTCAATTATAAACATTTACTATTTTTAACTAGTAATATTCAAATATAGCACTATTAAGCTGTAAAACCAGGTGGGCCTCTAGTTGTGATAAATAAACATTGTTGTATTCAGATGTTGTCAATTATACACATTTACTATTTTTAACTAGTAATATTCAAATATAGCACTATTAAGCTGTAAAACCAAGTGGGCCTCTAGTTGTGATAAATAAACATTGTTGTATTCAGATGTTGTCAATTATAAACATTTACTATTTTTAACTAGTAATTGTAATTTTTGTAGCAAGAATACTATTATTCAACTTTCAACAAGATAAATAGATAACACTAAATAATTTAATTATGTAAATGCATTTTTATATCAGTGTTTTATTTTGTTTGTAAAATTAATATTCATAAATTTAATTTAAAGAAAGAAATATAAAACATTTTAATAAACATTGATGATCAGACTCAGGTTTCTTATAATGATAATGTAGACTTAACACATAGACTCTACACCAGAATGGTTATTTGACAGTTGTTTCAATTCAATGTTTGCAGCTATTAACATTTGTCTTGTTTCCAAGTTCATTGATTTTTGTTGGTCACTTTTACACCTCTATTATCACTTGTATTTAAAGGTCACCTTTTTCTTGTTGTGTCATAGAAATTTAATATGAATTGAACAACTTTTTAAGAAGTCATCTGGCTTATCTTTTTCTTTGTCCCAAAGGAGACCTCTAGGCTCTTAATACAGGGTTGACTATAGTTTTAAAATCATAATTAGTGTGAAACTGAAAGCAAAATTTATGATAAATAAAGATTGATGATGAAAAATTAGGTTTATGGTATTTAATGCCACTTTCAACAATATTTCAGCTATATCGTGGCAGTCAGTTTTATTGTTTGAGGAAACCAAAGTACTTGGGGAAAACCACCGACCTAGGCCTGTCGCAATTTACTGACAAACTTTATCTCATAATGTTGTATCGAGTACACCTCGCCATGAACGTGATTCAAACTCATAACTTTAGTGGTGATAGGCACTGATTGCACGGGTTGTTGTAAATCCAACTACCATGCGATCACGGCAGCCCCAATTCTCTGATAGTACCATATGCAAACTATATACATCAAACCTGTCTATGTGTCAACTCTATTAAGCAGCCACCTGCATTAAAAGGTCACCTTTTTCTTGTCCTGTCATAGAAAAGTTCAAAAAATGGAACCTGTTTTAAGAGTTCACTTGTCTTAAAAGACCACATTTTCTTTGTCCCAGAGGTGACTTCTTTTAAAATACTGGTTTGACTGTATATTTATTCAAAGTTATATCTACAATTTTTATTTATTTTCCAGCCAGATGACAGAGGAATAGTGAGTATAAAGTGATGTTAGACATAAATGTTGGAAAGTAATTCATTTTAAAAAGAAGTGCCATAAACTGAGAGAACAAGATTTTAAAGAAAAAAAGTGATGAAGATAAAGGGTTAGGATTAGGGTTATGGTGTTTAACACCACTTTCAACAATATCTCAGTTATATCGTGGCGGTCAGTTTTATTGGTGGAGGAAACCGGATTATCTGAAGAAAACCACCTACATGTCTCAAGTACATCTCGTCTTAAGGGGAATTAGAACTCACAACATTAGTGGTGATAGGCACTGATTGCACAGGTAGTAGTAAATCCAACGGCTAATACCCAGTGGAAAAGCCTAAAGTCAGTAGCAAAAGGTCACAGACCTTGAACCTTCATAATTTTGAACCCCAGTATCTTATACAGCACTTGTTGAGATTAGCAAGTACAGAATGCCTTTTTTAATGGGTAAAAGTAACTGGTACAGCTTTATTTTGAAAAAAAACATATACAGGGCTATCAGAAAGATTATTAAATATAATAAATTTAATATGACAAATGTTATCATCAATATGGCCGATATTACAACAAAATTATAAATATGAACAATCAAGCAACCATAGGCCTCTTGTCTGAAATAATATTGCTTAGAATTAAATGGTTTGGTTTTGTTGGTTTATGGAGCTTAACATCACTTTCAACAATATTTCAACAATATTGTGGCTGTCAGTTTTATTGGTGGAGTAAACCGGAGTACCTGTCACAAGTCACTGACAAACTTTATCACATAATGTTGTTTCGTGTACACTTTGCCATGAACGGGGTTCGAACACACAGCTTTAATGATGATATGCACTGATTGCATAGGTAGTTGTAAATCCAACTACCATATATAATCAAATGAATTTGAAACATTATTTTTAGATAAATGGAATTCCTGTTCTAAAAATAACAAGGAGAGGTGCTGATGCAGTCCATTTTGTCACAACAGAAATAGCTCCTGAGACAAATGTAAATCTAGAAGTTGATTGGACAAGAAGATTTGATCACATGCAACAACATACTGGTAAAAATGTGGATGCACTATACTTGTAGAAGTTTTATATTGGTCAATGTTTATATCTCATGATAAGAAATCGAAGTATCAAGGGATATAATGTTTTTGACCAGTCTATTTGTCACAGCTCAAGTACAGTCTTCATTTCTCATATAATTTTCGGGGCTAACATGGTAGTGATCATATGGTAGTTATATTACAACTACCTGTTCAATCAGTACCTATCACCACTTAAAGGTTGTGAGTTCGAACCCCGTTCATGGCAAGGTATACTCGATACAACATTATGTGATAAAGTTTGTCAGTGACTTGTGACAGGTCGCTGGGTTTCTCCGAGACTCCAGTTTCCTCCACCAATAAAACTGACTGCCACGATATAGCTGAAATACTGTTGAAAGTGGTGTTAAACACCATAAACCTAAGCATGATATTTTCTTTAAATCTTTATGGAAGCTATCCAGAGCTCCAGATAAGCTGCGTATTTGCGTTTTTTACACTATAAAAATGAGTAAGAACGCATGTATTATCAGATCAGAGTGTACACATTACGCATACATATTGCTGTGTAAGCAAACTTTCCAAATTCGGAGCGTACTTGTATGCTGATAATACAGTCGTGCGTTAACAATACATTTTTGTCTTTGAGAAATTCCCTGTAATTACTTCCGTTTATGCTTTTCGAAGGAGAGAGCGTATACATCCGAGGGGTACCGAATGTTTGCCTTTCTAAGCATCGATGTCAAATGAGATCTGATTGGATGTTTACGATAAATCATCCAATCGCAGTCAATATTACAAATAAATGCGGTGCTCCTTATAAGGAGTGGTTTACGTAATAAGTAAAAACTAAAACGAAAGTAAATTTGGGAACACATTGTTCATTGAAAATGAGCAAGAACATGAATAAGCACGCTACTAAGCGCAAGAGCGTTCTGGAAAATTCTATACTTAAGTTCCTGAGTTTCATCTGTGTCTAGTGACAGTATAGTTAAAGGAATCATTGATGACATTATCAAAATGGCTGTGAAAACTGCCGAAGTCGACGAGCAAAAAACGAAAAGAAAACATGAAAAAGTTATCAGTCAGTTATATAAAGTAAACACAGAATAAAATATTTACAACATTTTATTAATAAACATGACACAATCGTGTCAAATTAAACAGAGATATACATTTCACTTGCATCCTGCGTTTATTGAATAACACTTGTGTCAAACATTATTTTAAAAGTGTACATGTAAGCAATCTTTTCTGAAGTAGAGAGTACAACAGTGCAAAGGAAATATGCAAATACCCATCATTTTCAAAAGTAGGGGGTAATTACCCTTTGGACTTGAAAATTATCTGGAACTCTGGCTATCTATTATCATTAGTGAGATCAATTTAGAATAACAGGCATTGTCAAAAATAATTTTTAGGGAAAAACTTGTTCTGATGTATCTGAAAAATAAGAAATTTGAGAAATGGATCATATTGCCTAAATGAGCATTCATTTCTTATGATACAATTAAAAGAAATAACATTTATTGTAGCTTCATAGCATTTCAAACATGTAAATGATACAGATTCAAACTGCAAACACTTGCAGGAAAATCAGATTGACCACACACATTAGTGTTTTGAAGTACAGATCCCTCCAAGTGTATTAACGATCATACTCTCAGGTCGGACACAGAGTTTTGTCGGACTTCACTCTTAAAATTGTCCGACAAATGTCCGACAAAATCCTCCCAGGTTGGAGTGAGAGTCTCCACTCTCAGATAGTTAAACTGTAAACAGGAAACGTCCCCAAATTCTGCTAACCAATAAATTCGTGCATAAAGAAACTTGCTTATCTTAGTAAAGCTGAAGTAAATGAGTGATATACAGTGGTACGGAAAGTATAGATATGTTAACGGCTGTCACGGGCGATATATACAATAATATCCATGAATAAAATGTATTAACATACAGTACCCATGTTTTAAGTGCACTAGAAGTGAATATTAATATGTCCCTATGTACTCGCGACAATCGATGCCAAGGCCCTTTCACTTGCTGCAGACAGTTGCCGATTTACGATATCGGGTGCATTTGCTCTTTTACGTATTTGCCAAATGTAGGGCGAACGAACCCGGGTAAATAATTCTAATTTATACATTTATTTCTTTAAAGACAAATTTGGATTAAAATTATTTAGTAAAATTTAAGTTTTATTTTGTTCATGGCGAATGGGTCATAAATTCGTATATCCCGGTTTTTTTTTCTTGAAAATTGGCAGTCTGCGGAGTCCTGATATAGGTGAAATAATATTTTATTAGTGTATTCTACGTTTTTTTTTTTTACAGTTTATCTGTCAAAACATCACCCATCTCAGCATGTTGTCGCATCGTGCATTCATGTTATACAAATACACCTATCACAGGTGTGGAAAAAAACGTTGCTCAAGACTCTTTTTACTAAGAATTATAAACATAGATAACTATTTTGCGTTTTCCATTTTCAAGCCGTCTTCCAATTTATTTGTACTTAAAAAATAAATTTATATCTTTTTTCTTATATATGTGTATAAATATCTTAATAAAATAAATACATTTATGGTGAGAAATTATTATGCGTCATGATATTGTTATTTAGATAAATACTTATTAGACAGATTTTTTTTAAAACCATTTTTGTCTTTTTAATTCATAACTGACCCAAGCTAAATAAATGAAATGTGACTTAATGTGTTAATTATATAAATCCTTGCCTTCTATAAATTTTAATTTCTTATCTAATTCTTATTCTTATTTAACAATATGGTCAGGTTGTTATTTTCATTGAATGGCATCTCAAAATAGATGGCTTCACAGTAGGGGCTCTTCCTGTATATTGGTTACATCCTGTATATTACAACTGACAGCTAATGCATGACAAACAATTTTAATCAGCCATCATTATCATAAAATACATTTTTTTAATCTTTATTTTGATGATGACACCTAATTCCCATCACCTAATCCAAATTAGTATAGTAGAGGAGTACCGTATTTTTCGGTCGATAAATCTAGATAAAAATGACGATTTTGTTTACAGTACAAAAAATGTATACCTTTATTTTGCTGTAGGTTTATTTCTGAATAAGAAGACTCGTATCATCGATGTTCTTGGTGTTATTTTTTTTTTAAATAAAGCAATAAAAGTATACTAACAGGGGGTGCAATTCTGGGGATAAAATATTCAACATCCGAAAAAAATCAATATTCAATGATTGAAGTGTTATCGAAAATCAGTTCAATATTGTATCTTGTTGAAAAAAATCACAGGGTGGATTGATTTACAATATAAAATTATTATCACAAAATATCTAAATATAGCTATAGCTTTCCATCAAACACGAACATGCGCACGTGATTGTAGTAAAAAATGGCGGTTGCAATACATCTCACAGTAAACGTGTAAAACAAGCTTTTTATACTAAATATACTGGAAAATAATTTATATCAATTTCGTTACTTAATCGATATTTTATTGCAATAATTTATTTGAGGCTATGGGTGTTTAAACGTCACTTTTCAACAATATTTCAGTTATATATTGACCTTTGAGCTACCTTTCCTGGCGCAAATATGGTGCAAGGTAGAAATACACTAGGGTATTTACGTAACAGGACATTCTACATACCGGAAAGAAAGTACGCTTACAAATATGCATCGATCACAAAATGTTTGACATGTTCACCTCGAGAAATGTAAAACAAATCTTTAAATATCCACTCTCACGTCCGACCACGATGTCTGACCAAATAGTCGGACTTAGAGAGTGTTGACTCTCAAATTTGTCGGACATTTGATCAACAATATTCCAGAATCAAACAAATGAATAAATATAACATAGATTTCTTTTACATGCATCTTTTTAACATGCGTCAGTGTGTTTTAAATCGGTCATCCAATCAGGACGCTCATTATTCTTGTCCAAGATAAAAAAAAATGCATGGCTAAAATTACCTGTGGGTGTTTCCCCACTTCAACTCGTAAATTTACATATAAATCGGAGATATTTCGTCATAAAACTTCACACATGGTTTTGTCTACCTTTCCTGGCGCGAATATGGTGCAAGGTAAAAATACACTAGGGTATTTACGTACCCGCACATTCTACACACCGGAAAGAAAGTATGCTTACAAATACATCGATCACAAAATGTTTGACTTATTCACCTCGAGAAATGTAAAAAAAAAAACTTTAAATATCCATTCTCATGTCCGACCAAGACCACGATGTCCGACCAAATAGTCGGACTTAGAGAGTGTTGACTCTCAAATTTGTCGGACATTTGTCTGACATTTTGGGAGGAATATGTCGGACCTGAGAGTATGATCGTTGATACACTTGGAGTGTACTGTATCATATACTTTTTCAATGCAATATTAAGTCAAATCATATCATCATCACATTTCTGATGTATTTTTCAGATTCATACATGATTTTTTCATTTAATTTTTGGTCAAATAAGATTTGTAGTCTTATTTTTAGGTCAACATCTGATAACAGCAGTAGCAGACGCCATGTTTGGATGTCCTACAACATCATGGTAAATATATATATATATTTAAGTTGCCTTGTTAACATTTTTTCAGTTTTTTTGTGTTATCCTATTATGTGTTTTTATGTTCTGAGTTCCATGTTGTGATGTCCGTTACGATTTCCGCATAAAAACGATGTTCGGTTATTTGTGTTTGTTTGCGTATAGTGATGTCCAACACATATTGTGTTGTTTTGTTTTTCTTCATGTTGTGTACCCTGTGTTGCCAGTTTCTCTGGATTGTCCATTTTTTATTGCCCTTTCAGTATTCTCTTAACGTTTATGGTAATTATGATAATGGAACTTCCACATGGTATCCAAAAGTTGTAATCTTTATTTAAGAACAGACTTTTAATGTCATAGAAGCTTGTGTTTTGAAGAATCTGTAAGATTTGATATTCTGTGTACACAAGATTCTTGTTTAGAAAGATATCGATTTGGCTCAGTGCTATTATGCATGTACTGTTTAAGCTATTGATGAAAAGGTAATCTCTAATTCATTAATTTTGCATTCATTAAGTCATGCAGGTTTTGAAATAAAAATATATTTTGTAGGAATCTTGGAGAGAAAATATCATCCATAGAATTAGACACGCCCAAAATGACTGAGGAACAGATGACCATGTTAGAGGATGCTGTGAATGAAAAGATCCGAGAAAGAATATCAGTTAAGCCAGTTCTGTATCATGATAAAAATGACCCAGGTCTTGCCGAAGTAAGAAAAATATGGTTTTGACTCTCATAATTCAAAGGTCCATGTTAATAGCTTACACAGTTCAAAGGTCCATGTTAATAGCTTACACAGTTCAACGGTCCATGTTATATATCATGATAAAGATGACCCAGGTCTTGCCAAAGGAAGAAAAAAAATGTTTTAGCTCTCATAGTTCAAAGGTCAATGTTAAAAGCTCACATAGTCTAAAGGTCCAAGTTAGGAATCATGATAAAGGGGACCCAGGTCTGGCCGAAGAAAGAAAAATATGTTTTTAGCTCTGATACTCTGAAAGTTCATGCTAGGTCTGATAAAGGGGACCCAGGTCTGGCCGAAGAAAGAAAAATATGTTTTTAGCTCTGATACTCTGAAGGTTCATGCTAGGTCTGATAAAGGGGACCCAGGTCTGGCCGAAGAAAGAAAAATATGTTTTTAGCTCCGATACTCTGAAGGTTCATGCTAGGTCTGATAAAGGGGACCCAGGTCTGGCCGAAGAAAGAAAAAAATATTTTTAGCTCTGATACTCTGAAGGTTCATGCTAGGTCTGATAAAGGGGACCCAGGTCTGGCCGAAGAAAGAAAAATATGTTTTTAGCTCTGATTCTCTGAAGGTTCATGCTAGGTCTGATAAAGAGGACCCATGTCTTGCTGAAGTAAGAAAAATATGTTTTTAGCTCTGATACTCTGAAGGTTCATGCTAGGTCTGATAAAGAGGACCCAGGTCTGACCGAAGAAAGAAAAATATGTTTTTAGCTCTGATACTCTGGAGGTTCATGCTAGGTCTGATAAAGGGGACCCAAGTCTGACCGAAGAAAGAAAAATATGTTTTTAGCTCTGATACTCTGGAGGTTCATGCTAGGTCTGATAAAGGGGACCCAGGTCTGGCTGAAGTAAGAAAAATATGTTTTTAGCTCTGATACCCTGAAGGTTCATGCTAGGTCTGATAAAGGAGACCCAGGTCTGACCGAAGAAAGAAAAATTTGTTTTTAGCTCTGATACTCTGAAGGTTCATGCTAGGTCTGATAAAGGGGACCCAAGTCTGACCGAAGAAAGAAAAATAGCTCTGATACCCTGAAGGTTCATGCTAGGTCTGATAAAGGGGACCCAGGTCTGGCCGAAGAAAGAAAAATATATTTTTAGCTCTGATACCCTGAAGGTTCATGCTAGGTCTGATAAAGGGGACCCAAGTCTGACCGAAGAAAGAAAAATATGTTTTTAGCTCTGATACTCTGAAGGTTCATGCTAGGTCTGATAAAGGGGACCCAGGTCTGACCGAAGAAAGAAAAATATGTTTTTAGCTCCGATACTCTGAAGGTTCATGCTAGGTCTGATAAAGGGGACCCAGGTCTGGCCGAAGAAAGAAAAAAATATTTTTAGCTCTGATACCCTGAAGGTTCATGCTAGGTCTGATAAAGGGGACCCAAGTCTGACCGAAGAAAGAAAAATATGTTTTTAGCTCTGATACTCTGAAGGTTCATGCTAGGTCTGATAAAGGGGACCCAGGTCTTGCTGAAGTAAGAAAAATATGTTTTTAGCTCTGATACTCTGAAGGTTCATGCTAGGTCTGATAAAGGGGACCCAGGTCTTGCTGAAGTAAGAAAAATTTGTTTTTAGCTCCGATACTCTGAAGGTTCATGCTAGGTCTGATAAAGAGGACCCAGGTCTTGCTGAAGTAAGAAAAATATGTTTTTAGCTCTGATACTCTGAAGGTTCATGCTAGGTCTGATAAAGGGGACCCATGTCTTGCTGAAGTAAGAAAAATATGTTTTTAGCTCTGATACTCTGGAGGTTCATGCTAGGTCTGATAAAGAGGACCCAGGTCTGACCGAAGAAAGAAAAATATGTTTTTAGCTCTGATACTCTGAAGGTTCATGCTAGGTCTGATAAAGAGGACCCAGGTCTGACCGAAGAAAGAAAAATATGTTTTTAGCTCTGATACTCTGAAGGTTCATGCTAGGTCTGATAAAGAGGACCCAGGTCTGACCGAAGAAAGAAAAATATGTTTTTAGCTCTGATACTCTGAAGGTTCATGCTAGGTCTGATAAAGAGGACCCAGGTCTGACCGAAGAAAGGAAAATATGTTTTTAGCTCTGATACTCTGGAGGTTCATGCTAGGTCTGATAAAGGGGACCCAGGTCTGACCGAAGAAAGAAAAATATGTTTTTAGCTCTGATACTCTGAAGGTTCATGCTAGGTCTGATAAAGAGGACCCAGGTCTGACCGAAGAAAGAAAAATATGTTTTTAGCTCTGATACTCTGGAGGTTCATGCTAGGTCTGATAAAGGGGACCCAGGTCTGGCTGAAGTAAGAAAAATATGTTTTTAGCTCTGATACCCTGAAGGTTCATGCTAGGTCTGATAAAGGGGACCCAGGTCTGACCGAAGAAAGAAAAATTTGTTTTTAGCTCTGATACTCTGAAGGTTCATGCTAGGTCTGATAAAGGGGACCCAAGTCTGACCGAAGAAAGAAAAATATGTTTTTAGCTCCGATACTCTGAAGGTTCATGCTAGGTCTGATAAAGGGGACCCAGGTCTGGCCGAAGAAAGAAAAATATATTTTTAGCTCTGATACTCTGAAGGTTCATGCTAGGTCTGATAAAGGGGACCCAGGTCTGGCTGAAGTAAGAAAAATATGTTTTTAGCTCTGATACTCTGAAGGTTCATGCTAGGTCTGATAAAGAGGACCCATGTCTTGCTGAAGTAAGAAAAATATGTTTTTAGCTCTGATACTCTGGAGGTTCATGCTAGGTCTGATAAAGGGGACCCAGGTCTGACCGAAGAAAGAAAAATTTGTTTTTAGCTCTGATACTCTGAAGGTTCATGCTAGGTCTGATAAAGGGGACCCAAGTCTGACCGAAGAAAGAAAAATATGTTTTTAGCTCCGATACTCTGAAGGTTCATGCTAGGTCTGATAAAGGGGACCCAGGTCTGGCCGAAGAAAGAAAAATATATTTTTAGCTCTGATACTCTGAAGGTTCATGCTAGGTCTGATAAAGGGGACCCAGGTCTGGCTGAAGTAAGAAAAATATGTTTTTAGCTCTGATACTCTGAAGGTTCATGCTAGGTCTGATAAAGAGGACCCATGTCTTGCTGAAGTAAGAAAAATATGTTTTTAGCTCTGATACTCTGGAGGTTCATGCTAGGTCTGATAAAGGGGACCCAGGTCTGGCCGAAGAAAGAAAAATATGTTTTTAGCTCTGATACCCTGAAGGTTCATGCTAGGTCTGATAAAGGGGACCCAAGTCTGACCGAAGAAAGAAAAATTTGTTTTTAGCTCTGATACTCTGAAGGTTCATGCTAGGTCTGATAAAGGGGACCCAAGTCTGACCGAAGAAAGAAAAATATGTTTTTAGCTCTGATACCCTGAAGGTTCATGCTAGGTCTGATAAAGGGGACCCAAGTCTGACCGAAGAAAGAAAAATATGTTTTTAGCTCCGATACTCTGAAGGTTCATGCTAGGTCTGATAAAGGGGACCCAGGTCTGGCCGAAGAAAGAAAAATATATTTTTAGCTCTGATACTCTGAAGGTTCATGCTAGGTCTGATAAAGGGGACCCAGGTCTGGCCGAAGAAAGAAAAATATGTTTTTAGCTCTGATACTCTGGAGGTTCATGCTAGGTCTGATAAAGAGGACCCAGGTCTTGCTGAAGTAAGAAAAATATGTTTTTAGCTCTGATACTCTGAAGGTTCATGCTAGGTCTGATAAAGAGGACCCAGGTCTGACCGAAGAAAGAAAAATATGTTTTTAGCTCTGATACTCTGAAGGTTCATGCTAGGTCTGATAAAGGGGACCCAGGTCTGGCTGAAGTAAGAAAAATATGTTTTTAGCTCCGATACTCTGAAGGTTCATGCTAGGTCTGATAAAGGGGACCCAGGTCTGGCTGAAGTAAGAAAAATATGTTTTTAGCTCTGATACTCTGAAGGTTCATGCTAGGTCTGATAAAGGGGACCCAGATCTGACCGAAGAAAGAAAAATATGTTTTTAGCTCTGATACTCTGGAGGTTCATGCTAGGTCTGATAAAGGGGACCCAGGTCTGGCTGAAGTAAGAAAAATATGTTTTTAGCTCTGATACTCTGAAGGTTCATGCTAGGTCTGATAAAGAGGACCCAGGTCTGACCGAAGAAAGAAAAATATGTTTTTAGCTCTGATACTCTGAAGGTTCATGCTAGGTCTGATAAAGAGGACCCAGGTCTGACCGAAGAAAGAAAAATATGTTTTTAGCTCTGATACTCTGAAGGTTCATGCTAGGTCTGATAAAGAGGACCCAGGTCTGACCGAAGAAAGAAAAATATGTTTTTAGCTCTGATTCTCTGAAGGTTCATGCTAGGTCTGATAAAGAGGACCCAGGTCTGACCGAAGAAAGAAAAATATGTTTTTAGCTCTGATTCTCTGAAGGTTCATGCTAGGTCTGATAAAGGGGACCCAGGTCTTGCTGAAGTAAGAAAAATTTGTTTTTAGCTCTGATACTCTGAAGGTTCATGCTAGGTCTGATAAAGGGAACCCAGGTCTGACCGAAGAAAGAAAAGTATGTTTTTAGGTTGATTAGTCTAAAGGTTCATGCTAGGTCTGATAAAGGGGACCCAGGTCTGACCGAAGAAAGAAAAGTATGTTTTTAGGTTGATTAGTCTAAAGGTTCATGCTAGGTCTGATAAAGGGGACCCAGGTCTGACCGAAGAAAGAAAAGTATGTTTTTAGGTTGATTAGTCTAAAGGTTCATGCTAGGTCTGATAAAGGGGACCCAGGTCTGACCGAAGAAAGAAAAGTATGTTTTTAGGTTGATTAGTCTAAAGGTTCATGCTAGGTCTGATAAAGGGGACCCAGGTCTGACCGAAGAAAGAAAAGTATGTTTTTAGGTTGATTAGTCTAAAGGTTCATGCTAGGTCTGATAAAGGGGACCCAGGTCTGACCGAAGAAAGAAAAGTATGTTTTTAGGTTGATTAGTCTAAAGGTTCATGCTAGGTCTGATAAAGGGGACCCAGGTCTGACCGAAGAAAGAAAAGTATGTTTTTAGGTTGATTAGTCTAAAGGTTCATGCTAGGTCTGATAAAGGGGACCCAGGTCTGACCGAAGAAAGAAAAATATGTTTTTAGGTTGATTAGTCTAAAGGTTCATGCTAGGTCTGATAAAGAGGACCCAGGTCTGACCGAAGAAAGAAAAATATGTTTTTAGGTTGATTAGTCTAAAGGTTCATGCTAGGTCTGATAAAGGGGACCCAGGTCTGACCGAAGAAAGAAAAGTATGTTTTTAGGTTGATTAGTCTAAAGGTTCATGCTAGGTCTGATAAAGGGGACCCAGGTCTGGCCGAAGTAAGAAAAATATGTTTTTAGGTTGATTAGTCTAAAGGTTCATGCTAGGTCTGATAAAGGGGACCCAGGTCTGACCGAAGAAAGAAAAATATGTTTTTAGGTTGATTAGTCTAAAGGTTCATGCTAGGTCTGATAAAGGGGACCCAGGTCTGGTCGAAGTAAGAAAAATATGTTTTTAGGTTGATTAGTCTAAAGGTTCATGCTAGGTCTGATAAAGGGGACCCAGGTCTGACCGAAGAAAGAAAAATATGTTTTTAGGTTGATTAGTCTAAAGGTTCATGCTAGGTCTGATAAAGGGGACCCAGGTCTGGCCGAAGTAAGAAAAATATGTTTTTAGGTTGATTAGTCTAAAGGTTCATGCTAGGTCTGATAAAGGGGACCCAGGTCTGACCGAAGAAAGAAAAATATGTTTTTAGGTTGATTAGTCTAAAGGTTCATGCTAGGTCTGATAAAGGGGACCCAGGTCTGGCCGAAGTAAGAAAAATATGTTTTTAGGTTGATTAGTCTAAAGGTTCATGCTAGGTCTGATAAAGAGGACCCAGGTCTGACCGAAGAAAGAAAAATATGTTTTTAGGTTGATTAGTCTAAAGGTTCATGCTAGGTCTGATAAAGGGGACCCAGGTCTGACCGAAGAAAGAAAAGTATGTTTTTAGGTTGATTAGTCTAAAGGTTCATGCTAGGTCTGATAAAGGGGACCCAGGTCTGGCCGAAGTAAGAAAAATATGTTTTTAGGTTGATTAGTCTAAAGGTTCATGCTAGGTCTGATAAAGAGGACCCAGGTCTGGCCGAAGAAAGAAAAATATGTTTTTATGTTGATTAGTCTAAAGGTTCATGCTAGGTCTGATAAAGAGGACCCAGGTCTGGCCGAAGAAAGAAAAATATGTTTTTATGTTGATTAGTCTAAAGGTTCATGCTAGGTCTGATAAAGAGGACCCAGGTCTGGCCGAAGTAAGAAAAATATGTTTTTATGTTGATTAGTCTAAAGGTTCATGCTAGGTCTGATAAAGAGGACCCAGGTCTGGCCGAAGTAAGAAAAATATGTTTTTATGTTGATTAGTCTAAAGGTTCATGCTAGGTCTGATAAAGGGGACCCAGGTCTGGCCGAAGAAAGAAAAATATGTTTTTATGTTGATTAGTCTAAAGGTTCATGCTAGGTCTGATAAAGAGGACCCAGGTCTGGCCGAAGTAAGAAAAATATGTTTTTATGTTGATTAGTCTAAAGGTTCATGCTAGGTCTGATAAAGAGGACCCAGGTCTGGCCGAAGTAAGAAAAATATGTTTTTATGTTGATTAGTCTAAAGGTTCATGCTAGGTCTGATAAAGGGGACCCAGGTCTGGCCGAAGAAAGAAAAATATGTTTTTATGTTGATTAGTCTAAAGGTTCATGCTAGGTCTGATAAAGGGGACCCAGGTCTGGCCGAAGTAAGAAAAATATGTTTTTATGTTGATTAGTCTAAAGGTTCATGCTAGGTCTGATAAAGGGGACCCAGGTCTGGCCGAAGAAAGAAAAATATGTTTTTATGTTGATTAGTCTAAAGGTTCATGCTAGGTCTGATAAAGGGGACCCAGGTCTGGCCGAAGAAAGAAAAATATGTTTTTAGGTTGATTAGTCTAAAGGTTCATGCTAGGTCTGATAAAGGGGACCCAGGTCTGACCGAAGAAAGAAAAATATGTTTTTAGGTTGATTAGTCTAAAGGTTCATGCTAGGTCTGATAAAGGGGACCCAGGTCTGGCCGAAGAAAGAAAAATATGTTTTTATGTTGATTAGTCTAAAGGTTCATGCTAGGTCTGATAAAGGGGACCCAGGTCTGACCGAAGAAAGAAAAATATGTTTTTAGGTTGATTAGTCTAAAGGTTCATGCTAGGTCTGATAAAGGGGACCCAGGTCTGGCCGAAGTAAGAAAAATATGTTTTTAGGTTGATTAGTCTAAAGGTTCATGCTAGGTCTGATAAAGGGGACCCAGGTCTGACCGAAGAAAGAAAAATATGTTTTTATGTTGATTAGTCTAAAGGTTCATGCTAGGTCTGATAAAGGGGACCCAGGTCTGACCGAAGAAAGAAAAATATGTTTTTAGGTTGATTAGTCTAAAGGTTCATGCTAGGTCTGATAAAGGGGACCCAGGTCTGGCCGAAGAAAGAAAAATATGTTTTTATGTTGATTAGTCTAAAGGTTCATGCTAGGTCTGATAAAGGGGACCCAGGTCTGACCGAAGAAAGAAAAATATGTTTTTAGGTTGATTAGTCTAAAGGTTCATGCTAGGTCTGATAAAGGGGACCCAGGTCTGGCCGAAGTAAGAAAAATATGTTTTTAGGTTGATTAGTCTAAAGGTTCATGCTAGGTCTGATAAAGGGGACCCAGGTCTGACCGAAGAAAGAAAAATATGTTTTTAGGTTGATTAGTCTAAAGGTTCATGCTAGGTCTGATAAAGGGGACCCAGGTCTGGCCGAAGAAAGAAAAATATGTTTTTATGTTGATTAGTCTAAAGGTTCATGCTAGGTCTGATAAAGGGGACCCAGGTCTGACCGAAGAAAGAAAAATATGTTTTTAGGTTGATTAGTCTAAAGGTTCATGCTAGGTCTGATAAAGGGGACCCAGGTCTGGCCGAAGTAAGAAAAATATGTTTTTAGGTTGATTAGTCTAAAGGTTCATGCTAGGTCTGATAAAGGGGACCCAGGTCTGGCCGAAGTAAGAAAAATATGTTTTTAGGTTGATTAGTCTAAAGGTTCATGCTAGGTCTGATAAAGGGGACCCAGGTCTGACCGAAGAAAGAAAAATATGTTTTTAGGTTGATTAGTCTAAAGGTTCATGCTAGGTCTGATAAAGGGGACCCAGGTCTGGCCGAAGAAAGAAAAATATGTTTTTATGTTGATTAGTCTAAAGGTTCATGCTAGGTCTGATAAAGGGGACCCAGGTCTGACCGAAGAAAGAAAAATATGTTTTTAGGTTGATTAGTCTAAAGGTTCATGCTAGGTCTGATAAAGGGGACCCAGGTCTGGCCGAAGTAAGAAAAATATGTTTTTAGGTTGATTAGTCTAAAGGTTCATGCTAGGTCTGATAAAGGGGACCCAGGTCTGGCCGAAGTAAGAAAAATATGTTTTTAGGTTGATTAGTCTAAAGGTTCATGCTAGGTCTGATAAAGGGGACCCAGGTCTGGCCGAAGAAAGAAAAATATGTTTTTATGTTGATTAGTCTAAAGGTTCATGCTAGGTCTGATAAAGGGGACCCAGGTCTGACCGAAGAAAGAAAAATATGTTTTTAGGTTGATTAGTCTAAAGGTTCATGCTAGGTCTGATAAAGGGGACCCAGGTCTGGCCGAAGTAAGAAAAATATGTTTTTAGGTTGATTAGTCTAAAGGTTCATGCTAGGTCTGATAAAGGGGACCCAGGTCTGGCCGAAGTAAGAAAAATATGTTTTTAGGTTGATTAGTCTAAAGGTTCATGCTAGGTCTGATAAAGGGGACCCAGGTCTGGCCGAAGTAAGAAAAATATGTTTTTAGGTTGATTAGTCTAAAGGTTCATGCTAGGTCTGATAAAGGGGACCCAGGTCTGGCCGAAGAAAGAAAAATATGTTTTTATGTTGATTAGTCTAAAGGTTCATGCTAGGTCTGATAAAGGGGACCCAGGTCTGACCGAAGAAAGAAAAATATGTTTTTAGGTTGATTAGTCTAAAGGTTCATGCTAGGTCTGATAAAGGGGACCCAGGTCTGGCCGAAGTAAGAAAAATATGTTTTTAGGTTGATTAGTCTAAAGGTTCATGCTAGGTCTGATAAAGGGGACCCAGGTCTGGCCGAAGTAAGAAAAATATGTTTTTAGGTTGATTAGTCTAAAGGTTCATGCTAGGTCTGATAAAGGGGACCCAGGTCTGGCCGAAGAAAGAAAAATATGTTTTTAGGTTGATTAGTCTAAAGGTTCATGCTAGGTCTGATAAAGGGGACCCAGGTCTGGCCGAAGTAAGAAAAATATGTTTTTAGGTTGATTAGTCTAAAGGTTCATGCTAGGTCTGATAAAGGGGACCCAGGTCTGGCCGAAGTAAGAAAAATATGTTTTTAGGTTGATTAGTCTAAAGGTTCATGCTAGGTCTGATAAAGGGGACCCAGGTCTGGCCGAAGTAAGAAAAATATGTTTTTATGTTGATTAGTCTAAAGGTTCATGCTAGGTCTGATAAAGGGGACCCAGGTCTGGCCGAAGTAAGAAAAATATGTTTTTAGGTTGATTAGTCTAAAGGTTCATGCTAGGTCTGATAAAGAGAACCCAGATCTGACCGAAGAAAGAAAAATATGTTTTTAGGTTGATTAGTCTAAAGGTTCATGCTAGGTCTGATAAAGGGGACCCAGGTCTGGCCGAAGTAAGAAAAATATGTTTTTAGGTTGATTAGTCTAAAGGTTCATGCTAGGTCTGATAAAGGGGACCCAGGTCTGGCCGAAGTAAGAAAAATATGTTTTTAGGTTGATTAGTCTAAAGGTTCATGCTAGGTCTGATAAAGGGGACCCAGGTCTGACCGAAGTAAGAAAAATATGTTTTTAGGTTGATTAGTCTAAAGGTTCATGCTAGGTCTGATAAAGGGGACCCAGGTCTGACCGAAGAAAGAAAAATATGTTTTTAGGTTGATTAGTCTAAAGGTTCATGCTAGGTCTGATAAAGGGGACCCAGGTCTGGCCGAAGTAAGAAAAATATGTTTTTATGTTGATTAGTCTAAAGGTTCATGCTAGGTCTGATAAAGGGGACCCAGGTCTGGCCGAAGTAAGAAAAATATGTTTTTAGGTTGATTAGTCTAAAGGTTCATGCTAGGTCTGATAAAGAGAACCCAGATCTGACCGAAGAAAGAAAAATATGTTTTTAGGTTGATTAGTCTAAAGGTCACAGTATGTGTTCTCATTCCTTTTTGTGCAAGAAAAATATCTTTTTAGAAGATTCATATGTCAATTGTTCTTACATTTCATTCTTTTTCTTAGAAACCACAGCACCAAAAAGAACTAACCTTAGCAGGAATAATCATTGAATGTTCTCTTAAAATGTTTAGGTTTTCCATTTTGATTGAATGTTCTCTTAAAATGTTTAGGTTTTCCATTTTGATTGAATTTTCTTTTAAAATGTTTAGGTTTTCCATTTTGATTGAATGTTCTCTTAAAATGTTTAGGTTTTCCATTTTGATTTGAATGTCAAGATGACTGCTACCTCTGGACATAGTTTAACATAAGAATCTAGGGAATTTTTTTTTTAGAAGATTTCTTCTCAGATTGATTGATTTGTATTTTCTTCTCAAAAACTGTATAACTGATGTAATGTAAAGTGTTGTTAGATGTTAGTAGATCACCAAAGAAAAAAATTAAAGGAGATACAACAAACATATAATTTGAATAAGATTGTGTATTATCAGTAAACCAGTTTCTATTTCTGGTATAGTCATAGTGTAAATCTTTAGATGATCATGTAGGACCAGTTACAGTATTATCAGTAAACCAGTTTGTTATGTTTTTTTAGGCTCAGTGCAGATGGTTACCAGATGATCATAAGATTAATGACTCTTGATTTTAGGATTGTAAATTTTGTAAATAATTTTATTTTGCAAATATCTTTTACTTTTTAATACCCAAAAGTAATAGTTTTTATTTTAATACTAAGAGTAATAGATATATTCAGTTGGTTCCAATATGTTTTATGCTTTATGTTTTAGGTTTTAAATCCTAAAAAAACACAATAATTTTACCGTGTGACACGGGTGCTCCACAGTGGAGGAAATTACGAAGAGAAGAAAGATCATGTAGGACCAGTAAGAGTTTAATCAGTAAACCAGTTTGTAATGTTTTTCAGGCTTAATGCAGAGGGTTACCAGATGATCATGTAGGACCTGTTAGAGTTTGATCAGTAAACCAGTTTGTAATGTTTTTTAGGCTCGATGCAGAGGGTTACCAGATGATCATATAGGACCAGTAAGAGTTTAATCAGTAAACCAGTTTGTAATGTTTTTTAGGTTCGATGCAGAGGGTTACCAGAGGATCATATAGGACCAGTAAGAGTTTAATCAGTAAACCAGTTTGTAATGTTTTTTAGGCTCGATGCAGAGGGTTACCAGATGATCATATAGAACCTGTTAGAGTTTAATCAGTAAACCAGTTTGTAATGTTTTTTAGGCTCGATGAATAGGGTTACCAGATGATCATATAGAACTTGTTAGAGTTTGATCAGTAAACCAGTTTGTAATGTTTTTTAGGCTCGATGCAGAGGGTTACCAGATGATAATATAGGACTTGTTAGAGTTTGATCAGTAAACCAGTTTGTTATGTTTTTTAGGCTCGATGCAGAGGGTTACCAGATGATCATATAGGACCAGTAAGAGTTTAATCAGTAAACCAGTTTGTTATGTTTTTTAGGCTCGATGCAGAGGGTTACCAGATGATCATATAGGACCAGTAAGAGTTTAATCAGTAAACCAGTTTGTAATGTTTTTTAGGCTCGATGCAGAGGGTTACCAGATGATCATATAGGACCAGTAAGAGTTTAATCAGTAAACCAGTTTGTTATGTTTTTTAGGCTCGATGCAGAGGGTTACCAGATGATAATATAGGACTTGTTAGAGTTTGATCAGTAAACCAGTTTGTTATGTTTTTTAGGCTCGATGCAGAGGGTTACCAGATGATCATATAGGACCAGTAAGAGTTTAATCAGTAAACCAGTTTGTTATGTTTTTTAGGCTCGATGCAGAGGGTTACCAGATGATCATGTAGGACCAGTAAGAGTTTAATCAGTAAACCAGTTTGTAATGTTTTTTAGGCTCGATGCAGAGGGTTACCAGATGATCATGTAGGACCAGTAAGAGTTTTATCTATAGATGGTATAGACGATACCTTGTGTTGTGGTACACATGTTTCAAATCTAGCACATTTACAGGTAAGATAAAGGTTGTGAGTTCGAATCCCATTCAGGCGAGGTGTATTCGATACAACATTATGTGATACAGTTTGTCAGTGACTTGCGGCAGGTCGGTGGTGGTTTTCTCCAGGTACTCCGGTTTCCTCCATCAATAAAACTGACTGCCACGAAATAGCTGAAATATTGTTGAATGTGGCATTAAACACCAGAAACCTTACCCTAACCCACTACAGGTAAGATAATAGTATAGATTATAAATAGCAAGTCTAAGCATATTATTCTGTTGTATTTATAAACATATTCAGTCTGTTTTTAACAGGAATCCACGATAGATAGCTGAAAATCATTATCATTTTTTATATTTGATGACCTAACCTAAAGAAATTCTAACTAACTTGATATTTTTCTCTTGGTACTCGGGTTTCAACCACCAACAAAAAACTGACTGCCATGATAAAGCTGCAATATTGTTTAATTTGGTGTTGTACACCGATAATCATAAGCCTAACCCAAAGAGAAATGATCTTCATAAAGCTTTTGTAGGAGAAATTTAGAAATGATCTTCATAAAGCTTTTGTAGGAGAAATATTTTTTTTGTCTTTTTTTTTATTTCTATTTTTAGCTCATAAAATTTTTAGGCATTGAAAAGGGGAAAAAGAATAAAACAAATTTGTTATTTGTTGCCGGTGATAGAGTAAGACAGTATTTAGGTCGCAGCTACCAAGTAGAAAAATCTCTAATGGGTATTTTAAAGTAAGTTGTTATTTACATTATAATTATAGTTTTTAAGTTTTTCTGATCATCTGCATCCAAGTTTGAACTAAAGTTGTGAGTTCGAACCCTCTTCATGGCGAGGTGTACTCGATACATTATGTGATAAAGTTTGTCAGTAACTTGCGACAGGTTGGTGGTTTTCTCCAGGTACTCCGGTTTCCTCCACCAGTAAAACTGACCGCACGATATAACTGAAATATTGTTTTAAAGTGGCCTTAAACACCATAAACCCTCCAAGGTTGGTATGTATTGATGGACTGATTATATTTTTTAAAGATAATGATGTCAGTCAAAGTTACGCCAGGCAGTTACTAAATAATGTCTGTCGCACTTTCATAGTAGAATGATATTCCTATTTAGCTTGAACCCAATCTTATTGGTTGGTTAGTTTATGGTGTTTAATGTCACTTTCAACAATATTTCAGTTATATCGTGGCGGTCAGTTTTATTAGTGGAGGAAACCGGAGTACCAGGAGAAAACCACTGACCTGTTGCATGTCACTGACAAACTTTATCACATAATGTTGTATCGAGTACATCTCGCCTGAGCAGGATTCGAACTCACAACGTTAGTGGTGATAGGTACTGATTGCACAGGTAGTTGTTAATCCAAATATCATACGATCATGACCACGATGGCCCCCCAATCTTTTTGAGAAAACACATATAGTAATCCTCCTTTTATAAGATCACCCTTGAAAATGTGTCCTTATAAGAAGGGTGACAACCACCACAGAAACAAGAGGCCCCAATGTGCCAAAAAAGATGTTAAATGTTTTTAGTCGAGCTTTATTTTGTTCAACCATTTGAATATTTGTTTTTTTTTATAAAATTCTCTTAGGTATATATGCTAACAGATTATGTATGATATAATGGGCCAACACCCAAAATTTTGAATTTTTGTTTAAGACGAAATTTGATAGCATTTTTCCGTTAAATTCCTGATGAAATTTTATACATGCAACTTTCAAATAAAATTTGGCCTCACTCATTATGGTTTCAGAGATTGAAAGGTTCAATAGGAGCCAAAATAGACCCAACACTCAAAATGACGAAATGCCCACAAGTTTGAATTTTTATTTTAAGTGCGATTTTGATAAAACAAATTTCTTTAGATTCCCAATGAAATTTCCTGTCTTCATTTACTTAACAGATTTGGCCTAACTCTTGTGATTTCTGAGATAAAATAGGATGAAAGAAAGCCAAAAGGGACGAATGCCCATATTGATAGTTTTTTTTTTTATAATTTTGTGTCCGCTTTGTATACAGTGATTAGTCAGTATTAGAAGAAAAAAAAATGAAAAACAAATACAACACCATCCAAAATTTAATTGATAAATCATAGAAACAGTCTGAGAGACAAAATCGATACCCCTAACACACATATACATGACATGTAATTTTCCTTACGGAATTTAAAAAATGATGATTGATGCAAAAATTAGATAAGTAATTTTATTTTTACAGAGGACCACTAGAAGACCATGCTGATCTAGCAGATAAGGCTGTAAAAGCTTCTAAAGCTGCACAGAAGGTAATAGTACATATGGTGTAAGGTGTGTAAAAGGGATTTATTGTTGAGTAATGGAACTCTTCAAATATCAGCAATAATTTTAGCGGTTCCTTTTAAGTTTTACCAATGTCTGCCCGTATGTTCATATGTCCCAGGTCAAAACAAAGATTATAAAATTGGTATTTGTTGCTTCTCCGCTAAGCATGCAGCATTAAGGAGAAAGAGCACAGACTGGTTGGCTCAAAATCAGGATAATGTGTCAGAGTGAGGTGACATGTCTATTCCTGGACTGTTGTTTCAGTGAGCTAACACTATAAAAAATCCAACTTAGTGTGTTGGTCTAGTACAAAGCTGACCTCATCATCTCATTGAAAATGAACTAGTTATTGCCATGATATATCTGAAAAATTGCTGAGTTGGCATTAAACAACAATCGCTCACTCACTCACTCATATGTCCCGCATTTGGTTTTCTCTCAATAACTTAAGTTCCCTTTAAGAAAATCATCTGAAATTTATACACAAGGTCAGGGATCATAAAAGAAGGGCCTAGTAAGTTTTCACACTTTACGTATAAGAGAATGTCCGAGTAACTCTCCATTCCTTAAAAATAATGGAGCCGAGGCCCATTGTTTTTAAGGAATGGAGAGATACGAGGACATTCTCTAACTTAAAATCCACCCATTGTACTTTATTAATTTTATTAATTATTAATCTTGTAACCAAAAAAAAAGTCTGTGTATAGTATCTAAAGTACAAAGTATTAAATTGTTTGCCTCTTGTGGAACCTTAAAAGTACAAAGAGAACAATAACTCTCCATTCCTTAAAAATAATGGAGAGTTTGGACAATAGATTTACATCACAGGTGGATTTTAACACTTTTTCTTTTCTGGAGTTATGCCCCTGTAGAATCGGGGTCATTTGGGTCATATATAGGGACACATTCTCCCATTTTTATTTATTGTGTAGAAAATGTGAGACGGTAGCAATTTTAATAAAAAAAATTGAAAAAAATTATGATTAAAATTGTCCACATAGTAGATGTTAAGGAAAACAAATGACAACATCCACACTATTCATGTTTTTATGAATCTACTCATTTACACGTTTTGTTCTTCTGCTTCTGCTTCTACCTAATACTGGCCACCATCAACAAGTTGATTATTATGCCAGGTACTTTTTGGTGTGCAGCAAATGTTTTTCGCTCCAGAAAGAAGGAATTAGTATGTACAATTATAATTGTGCTATATACAGTTTAAAACTTTCATTTCATGTCGTCAGACGTCTAATATTTGATCTTGGACACCTCAGCTTTAAAGGCCTCAGTTGTTTTGGCTGCTACAATGTCTGGTGGTAGGGCATTCCATTATCGAATGGTATGTGGGAGGAAAGATTCTTTGCGATAATCCGATGATGTAGATGGAATCTGATAGGATCTACTATGTTGTCTTTTGTACTTTCAGGCTGTTGTATCTTTGTTAAGAGATATGGCTGTATTAGAAGCATACCGATTTAAAAATCAGTCCAACAGGGAACCAGTTTTAGTACTGCACAGGTAAATATATATACAATACTTGTGCACTGTCGAAGCATATAGGTAATATGTGTATGAGGCTTAGAAACGGGGGGAAAAGGCGAGGCTTCGCCGACCCTTTTCCCGCGTTTCGTGCCGAATACACATATTTACCTATATGCTTCGACAGTGCACATGTATTGTATTTATCCTGCAATTTTAAATCGTAAATAAACGTTTACTGGATGATGATAAAAGTATTTGAAATAATATTGTGTATGTATTTGAAAACAATATCCCCCGATGTGGGCGGAGCTTACATTTGTATGTTCTATTTATAACTGACCAATATCAAAAAAAATATTGGGCAGGCTATATTGGTCGGTAAATGCTGTCATTGCAGGATAAGAATCAATTATTGAACTAGTGTTTATTTTGGTTAAATATTTGTGCATATCATATACAGCCATCGCAGAGAATATAGATAGATTAAAACTTGTAAATTGTACATGGAGGTTTAGGGCTATGATGTTTAACGCCACTTTCAACAATATTTCAGTTATATTGTGGCGGTCAGTTTTATTGGTGGAGGAAACCAAAGTACCTGGAGAAAACCACCAACCGCAAGTCATTGACAAACATTATCAGACATGTTGTATACACCTCGTCTGAACAGGTTTCGAACTCACAACTTTAGTGGTGATAGGCACTGATTGCATAGATAGTTGTAAATCCAATTACCATATACGATCACGACCATGACGGTCTCGATTGAGCATGAGTAAGTGAGGTGTACTTGAAATGTACTTACAATGAATGAGGAGGTTTGGTATTTACCCATGATCAATTATTTTCTTCCCTACAGGTAGATTTTGTTTTAAAGTAGAGAGAAACATTTAATCAATCATTATTGATATTTAACCATCTTGTATGCAAATGTTGCTCATAGCTAGTGGTTTGGGTACAATTTTGAACACAACCTTGTGACCAAAAATTATTTCTTAAATTAATGAGGATATTTTTACTCTCATTTTTTTTTCCCAGGAAAGAAGGTGACAATGAATTTATGAATATTATAGTAAATGAAATAAATGATAAGGTATGTACCATATATTGGACTTTGGTGGTGAGGGGGGTATTGGTCACTTTATTCCTGCCATCTATAATAATCCACAACAAAATAATTATGCTGTGTCCATCTGTCAGCGTGTGTCCCAATGGCAATAGAATTTGACCCCTAGCTGTCAAATCATTGTCTCTGATATACATTAATCTCCATCTGTAGAGATTATTAGTAACAAATTAAGGAATTGTATGCAGTGAATAAGGGTAATAACAAAATTACCGAACCCCGAACAATCTTACAAAGGGAAAGTCAAAACTCATAAGTATATAAACAGACAAAATCAGTCAACAACCGGAAATCTGTGAAAACCGTAATGGCCCTGACTTGGTACAGGCATTTCTAAAGAAATGGTGGGTTGAATTATGGTTGTTTATCACTATACTAAGGGCTTGCTCACATCATAATTTTGTTTCTTCTTTATCTTTTTTCTTCGGTTTCAGGCCTTTCTTTTTGTCTTATTGTGATATAAAACCTTATGATTGACATTCCTTTTACAACTTTAATTATTTTTTTTATGATTTTCTCATTCAGCCTGCTTGGTTACCACCTTCTTTACATGGTAAATATCATCATTATACCCCCCACAACAAAGTTGTAGGGGGGTATACTGGTTTCACCATGTCTGTCCGTCCATCCGTCCGTCTGTAGACAAATCCTATGTCGTACGATAACTTGAGTTGTGTTTCTTGGAATCTTTTAAAATTTTATCAGCTGTTTACTGGTGAAGAGAGGAGGATCCCTTTCTTTTTTGACGATTTTCACTTTTGCCGTTCCAGAGTTGTTGGACTTGATATGATGGAAAATAGGATTTTTACCCTATGTCGTATGATAACTTGAGTAGTGTTTTTCAGAATGTTTTGAAGTTTTATCAGCAGCTTACCGGTGAAGAGAGGAGGATCCCTTTCATTTTTGACGATTTTCACTTTTGCCGATCCAGAGTTATTGGACTTAATATGACGGAAATAGGATTTTTACCCTATGTCGTATGATAACTTGAGTAGTGTTTCTCAGAATGTTTTGAGAAATTTTATCAGCAGCTTACCGCTGAAGAGAGGAGGGTCCCTTTCATTTTTGGTCGGAACAATCAGCAATGTTTTAGTTATGGAAATAGGTTGGACAGATGTGGGGAACGGGGGGTATATCTTAGTGAGCTGTGCTCACAGTAATACTAGTAATATACCTTTCATGAAGGACCAGTTCTTTATTCTTTCTATTGTTTGAAAATTGTTGAATAAGACTTCAGAACTTGCTTGTCATCTGTGATATTTCTTCTCTACTCCTAATTTGTACCTGTGGAAATTAAAATTTGCAATGTGAAATAATGATTAGACATTATACTAACCAAAAATGAGTGAGTGAGTCGGTGGTTGTTGTTTAATGCCAAATGAGCAAAATTTCAGCATTTACATGGTGAGAATAAGCTGCATTTCAATGAGATGTTTTGTACTAGACCAACACACTTAGTTGGATTTTTATACTTGTAACTCACTGAAACAACAGTCGCTGATTGATTTGTCGTTCCACTCTGACTCATTATCCTGAATCCGAGTCTACCCGTCTTTAATCTTATTCCTTAATGCTGTAAGTTTAGTGGGAAAGCAACAAATACAAATTTAATAGTATTAGATTTGACTTGATTGGGGTTTGAACCCTCATTATCCCCTCGCCAACGAAGTTGCGAAGGGATATAATAACGATACTGTCCTTCCTTCCATCCATCCGTCCGTCCGTCCTTCCGGAACATCCTTGAGAACACTCTAGAATCAACATCCTTCAATGGATTTTGACCAAACTAGGTACATACTTAGTCCTTCAGAAAATCTGGAACCCTATTGATTTTCAAGGTCAAAGGTCAAGGTCACCGGGTCAAATGTTTAGGCGAGGGGATACGCCACGCTTTGCGTTGCCCTTGTTATATTACACTAAAGACGAGCATGCTAACCAATACCACCGATGCAGTAACTAAGAATAAAATACAGTACAGCTGTCCAGGAAAATATTTCTAAGAATTATTGAAAGGATTTTTTTATGATTTTCAGTCTGTTACCTGTTTTCTAACAGTGGGTGATGAAAAAGGATCAGGGTTATTTTTATTATCTGGTGAAGATTCTGTCGTACAAGAACTTGGACCAAAGTAAGTAATATTTAAATATTTCAGTGTAGCAAATATCCATATTGTCTTGTTATGATGAGAGAGATATATGTAGGTAGCACTAATATGGTCAGTTAAAAATAGAATATGAAAGATAATATGTTCATAATTTAAAATAACAGATTTTTTTAAAGCTGGGTTCACATGGAAACAGTTTACAATACATTTTCACAACCTGTGTTCAGACATCAAAACCAATGCATTTTGAGAAATGTTTCGGGGAAAATGTTCACACGACACACATATGTTTCAGAAGTTAAATCTTTTCGAAAACATAGGTTATTGAGTATTCGATAAAATTTCTGTGCATTTATATTGTATGTGTTAGATTCTGGTCTTCAATGCAATTAACACAATAGTTATTGATATGGAGGGCAATATCAGGATAGACAGACTGACCTTGGGAAATCTGTGTTTCCTGACACTGCCCTCCATATCACTATTAGTAACTATTATATAAGTATTCAATGGATAGAAATTAAGTATTATATATACCATGGATCTTACGAATTAACTTATTTAAACCAACGAATCCGAAGGATGAGTTGGTTTAGATAAGTTCATGAGTAAGATCCATGGTATATATGTTTTGTAACAGAAATTACATGATTGACAGATTTATGACATCAAAATCATGGAATAACAGATCTAATATGTCAAAATCATGGAATAACAGATCTATGACGTCAAAATCATGGAATAACATCAAGATCTTCATGTTAGACCATGGTTTGTTAAAGTTCACTATTTTTAAGTTGATTATTACATAAAAACATCACATGAAAAATACGTATTTATGTTGCAATTCACAATATTCCATATTTATTTTATCCTTTTCACAATTTGTTGTTTGTTTTTTCTAACAGAGTAGCCGAAGTATTAGAAGGAAAGGGTTCATGTAGTCGAGGACCATATCAAGGCAAAGCTAATAAACTGTCAAACAAAGCTAAAGCAGAGAAACTTGTTAGAGAGTACATGTCAGGAATAAACAATGAATCATGATGTCAAATAAAGCTAAAAATAGAAAAACTTGTTAGAGAGTACATGTCAGGAATAAACAATGAATCATGATGTCATATAAAGCTAAAAATAGAAAAACTTTTTGGAAAGTATATGTCAGGAATAAACAATGAATCATGATGTCATATAAAGCTAAAAATAGAAAAACTTTTTGGAAAGTATATGTCAGGAATAAACAATGAATCATGATGTCATATAAAGCTAAAAATAGAAAAACTTTTTGGAAAGTATATGTCAGGAATAAACAATGAATCATGATGTCAAATAAAGCTAAAAATAGAAAAACTTGTTGGAAAGTATATGTTAGAAATAAACAATGAATCATGATGTCAAATAAAGCTAAAAATAGAAAAACTTGTTGGAAAGTATATGTCAGGAATAAACAATGAATCATGATTCATAATGAATACTGTGATAGATTATTAAATATACAATCAAACTTTTTTTCTTCTTTTTAAATACAGTAATCCCCCCTTTTATAAGGCTACCCTTTCTGCAATTTAAAACTGGGGCCTTTTCTGCACAGGCGCATGGGGCATGGATTTCGTTTCCTCCTCCCCCTTTTCTCTACTACCCCCCCCCCTTTTTTTTTCAAAATTTTCATATAAATCATTCCTTTTTCAAAATTTTTATAATCATTCGTTTTTTCTTCATTTGACAATATCAGTAGACGTCATACATCATGAATAATACATGTATTCTGTGTCCACATTTTTTCGACTGATACAGTATAAGAGAGAAGGTATGCAACTCCATTTTCATATTTCGCGCCATATCGCTCACCTTGGTTGGGAAACCCCAGTGTTTTTTACACTTTTTACCTTGTCTACATATGGCACTGTCGTATCAAACTGTTTCTAAGACACTTACCTAATTGCCCATGTTCGAATTTCAGTCTGTACATCGATCTTTTCCAAGAAATCTCGCCGAGAATAGCGAGGCAGCTTCGTTTCTAGATCAAACTACATCATTCGAGACGGAAGTGCAAGAACGGGAACCCTGGGATTTTTACGAATGGATTACCTGCAATGAAAAACCCAGATGCGCTCCGAATATTTTTCCCATAATGTTTTGGCGGGAAATATAAACCGCTGAAAAAACATAACAGCAGACGGATTATTTCGTAAAACTGGCACAACGACCATCTGAATATGGAAACATTGAAATAATTTGATGGTAGATAACTGTTCAAAAAGAAATTCAAACTGAAAAATAGATGATTGAATTGTTAGAACTGAAGTCAAAATTTCAATGAAAAAGAAATATTCAGCTTGCCTCTACTTCAAATTATTAAATTCATACCCAAACAAATACATATACAACTAAAAAAATAAATAAATAAATAAAAAAAAAAAAAAAGGAAGAAGAAGCAGAGAACAGCTATTGAATGGGACTATGGCATTTTACCCTCTTCCTCAATAAAAGGGCTCCCAACTGATACAAATGTGTAAGGGAGCCGGAGGGACCATTTAACTAAGGGGGCTATTTCTTTTTCAGGGGTAAAAAATAAATAACTTGTTTAACTATTTGAACGTGAAATAATAATTCGTGAACTTTTTTCGCGCATTTAACATCATCGCGAAGAAAGTGAAAATTAAATACCCACCAAAATAACCACTTATACGGTAAAATAGGATTTTTTTTCTAGATTTCAACACTGATTTCTGTCACTGCTGAAAAGTGGAGTTACACAAGTTATTTATTTTTTACCCCTGTAAGACAGATTATTGTTTTATAAAATCAGTGACATGAAATGAAAAAGAAATAGCCCCCTTAGTTAAATGGTCTCTCCGGCTCCCTTACGCATTTTTGTCAGTTGGGAGCCCTTTTATTGAGGAAGGGGGTAAAATGCCATAGTCCCATTCAATTGCTGTTCTCAGCTTCTTCTTCCTTTGTTTTTTTTTCTTTTTATTTATTTTTTTTTCTTTTAGTTGTACAATGTATATGTATTTGTTTGGGTATGATTTTAATAATTTGAAGTAGAGGCAAGCTGAATATTTCTTTTTCATTGAAATTTTGACTTCAGTTCTAACAATTCAATCATCTATTTCTCAGTTTGAATTTCTTTTTGAACAGTTATCTACCATCAAATTATTTCAATGTTTCCATATTCGGATGGTCGTTGTGCCATTTTTACGAAATAATCCGTCTGCTGTTATGTTTTTTCAGCGGTTTATATTTCCCGCCAAAACATTATGGGAAAAATATTCGGAGCGCATCTGGGTTTTTCATTGCAGGTAATCCATTCGTAAAAATCCCAGGGTTCCCGTTCTTGCACTTCCGTCTCGAATGATGTAGTTTGATCTAGAAACGAAGCTGCCTCGCTATTCTCGGCGAGATTTCTTGGAAAAGATCGACGTACAGACTGAAATTCGAACATGGGCAATTAGGTAAGTGTCTTAGAAACAGTTTGATACGACAGTGCCATATGTAGACAAGGTAAAAAGTGTAAAAAACACTGGGGTTTCCCAACCAAGGTGAGCGATATGGCGCGAAATATGAAAATGGAGTTACATACCTTCTCTCTTATACTGTATCAGTCGAAAAAATGTGGACACAGAATACATGTATTATTCATGATGTATGACCTCTACTGATATTGTCAAATGAAGAAAAAACGAATGATTATCAAAATTTTGAAAAAAAGGGGGGGGGTAGTAGAGAAAAGGGGGAGGAGGAAACGAAATCCATGCCCCATGCGCCTGTGCTTTTCTGATATGTAATAGATTATTAAACATTTTACATTCAAACCTTTTTTTTTACTTACATTTGAATTGTCAGGTTATTACATATACCATGGACATACACCACCACCTGACGAGTGTACCAGGATCTTTTTACACTAATATTGAACATACATATTTTAAAAACATGAGAGACTATCCAGCATTACACTTAGACACAGTCCTTAGAGGGGCCGTCGTGATCGTGTTATAGTTGGATTTACAACTACCTGTGCAATCAGTGCCTAATACCACTACAGTTGTGAGTTCAAACTCCGTTCATGGCGAGGTGTACTTGATACAACACTATGTGATAAAGTTTGTCTGTGACTTACACCAGGTCTGTGGTTTTCTCCGGATACTCTGGTTTCCTCCACCAATAAAACTGACAGTTGAAAGTGGCATTTAAACGCCATAAATCATAAAACCACAGTCCTTAGAGTCCTCAAATAAAATATGCCTTAGCCTCCAATTAAGTGGTACTTTTTACTTCTGTCGATAAACGCTGCCTCTCGGCATCTTATCGTTTTGATATGATGTTATTTGGTGTATAGAATTTATTTCCCAGAAGTGGGATAAAACAGTTTATGTTATGGTATTAGTTTTTATTTTATAACACTAGGATATTATAGTTAGTACTTACATTCACACTTCCACTCGTCCTCAGGGTGGGGTGGCTCAATGAGTTAGGTAATTGGATTACCTAACAACTCATACAAGCCTATCTCAAATACGGTGTTGGTTCGCGCCCGGCTTTGTAAATTACCAAAAAGGGTGCACTAGACTCGAAGCGGCAAGTTTACCAGTTGGTTGCCCATGGTCGATGGTTCTCTCTGGGTACTCTGGCTTCTTCCACCACTAAAAGTGGTCTCCTTGATATAGCTGAAATATTGCTGAAAGTGGCATTAAGCACAATAAATCAAATCAAATCAAATCCACTCGTCCTCTCATACATGTAAATGTCAAGAAATGAGACAAAGAAATTGCAGACGAGGCATGAGGTAGAGGAAGTAGTAAATACTAATTGTATAGTCTTGGTATGACCCAAGCGGGCCTCGCACCCACAATCTACCACAAAGGTGATGAGGACGCTAACCACTAAACCACTAGTGCAGTTTGAGGTTAGAAAATAATATGATAAATGCTTATGGCATTATACCTCTAACCTATGGAAAGCACACTTTTTTGTTGGTTCAATAGGAGATAATGTCAAAGAACATCATTACTATTGTACTAGTGCAATGCCAAGGTCAAATTTCTCTGCAAATATTTTAACTTTTTACACAATGGATCTGACTTCAATAAACAGGTCAAGTTTGATTTTGGCTATAATGTTCTGCATGGTTCTAGAACTATTCTCATTAACTTATTTTCAGAAATGGCAATATTTGTAGTTTTGATGATCGTTTATGTTAGTTTATTATTAGGAGGAACCAGGGGACATCTTTGTCCTATAGACAAATCTTCTTTGATTTTGTTAATGAAAAAAATAAAACTTAATGAAACTGGATTTATATTGCTGAACATTGATAAGACAACAACTAGAGGCTCACATGAGCCTGTGTCGATCATCTGGGAAAGAGGATTTATTGTACTATTGCATATGTTAGATATTGATGTCGCAGGATCTTAACCCAATAAGCCATGGGTCATTTATTGGTAAAAATGTAATCTTCATATCACAATGCTACTTCATACCCAATACAGTTACATTTACACTCTGGGTTCTTTAGAAGATTTAAGATTTTTCCCCCATTACAGTTGATTTTTTTAACTTTGGACCACTAGAGTTCAGAAACCAAAGACCTTGAGGTCTAACTCGGTGCAAGGTTGAATCTCCATATCACAATAATGTTTCATCCCATTTTTGTCTTTGGTAATTTTGGGATCCATGCCCTGAACGCTTACACCGGACAATTGGTTTTCATTTGTGCCAGACTTAATCTATATTACATAAGGATGCTTCATTCCAAATACAACCATAGGAATTGTAGTATTAGTGAATTAGAACATATGTCTCTCCTTCATTTGACCCGACCAGGAGCCCTATAAAAAAAAAAAAAAAAAGCAACAAAAAAAACAGCCTAGTGCATGAATGTGCACCCACCAAATAATTGATCTCAGAGTCTTCCATGTAATTTATCACAGTTGGAACTCAAATATTTTTTAATCTAATAGTTGTTTGTTCTTTGACCATTGTATTTTCAGTCTTACTTATATTATATACTATATGTTTCTAATTACACATTTGGTATCTTCAAACTTTTGTTCCAGGCTATTTACCAAATTTTGAATTCAAATATCTTGAAATAATACTGTTCTAATTAGCATATTGTTGCTTCCTTGCATTTCATTGGCTAAACAGCAAATATTAAAAAGTGTACACAGAGATTCTGTTAAGTTGTATTCACACGCTTTTGAAATGTATTAATCTTGGAATTCAATTAAAAAAAAAGAGAATAAATATATCTGTCTTGAAAGCAAGAAATCAAAATATTTCAAGAAAAAACAATATGAATCACTGTATATGTATGTCATAGACAAGTTTGCAACTTCATTCAAGTAAATAAACCATCTCAGGGTAACGTCATAATGCTCTTTCGAGATGTCACAATGACCGATTATTTTCAATATCACCCTCAGTCCGTTGATACTGGAAATATCACTCGGTAAGATCAAAGCAAAGGTATAATTTCTCGGTATCTGAATATTCTATGGGTATGAACTTAGATAATCTGGGCTTGTCAGTGACTTCCAGCAGGTCGGAAGTTTTCTCTGAGACTCCGATGTCCTCCACCAATAAAACTAACTGCCACGATATAACTTAAATATTGTTGATAGTGGCGGTAAACGCCACAACCCCCCTAGATAGTCTATATTATTTATGATTTGTACATTTTCTCATTGATCTTTATACGCGATTATATCTATTATCAAGTAACTAGCGTGATATTAACATAAGAACAGTTTGAAGTTACCAAAGAGCTATTCAGAATCCGTAAATCGAAGGACAGACAACACAATGGCCAAAAGAAAAAAGACGAATGGAGAAACAACGATCTGCAAAACATACACATAAAACTATTTAAGATCGAGTAACACGAACCCCACTTAAAACCGGGAGGAACACATGTGCTCCACTAGTGGCACCCGTCGTGTTGCTATTTCCTTATGGTTTTATGCTATTGATATCCACTGATAATTGGTATCTGGATTATCAATTTTTTTATGAAAGGAATTCTTGTCATAGGTGACGTATTGTTGTTCTTTAGAGTGTTAAATGTCCATATTTACGAACAGAAAATTAGATAACTTAAATCAGGTTAGCTCAACGTCATAAGATTGGGAATCTAATATCATTTAAAAGGTACTCTTATCAGTACACGCACACATTAACACAAAACAGTTCAGCAAGTGTGTAGACAAAAGACGTAAATATCTTAACAGAACATGAAGTCGGTCATATTAGTTTGTTTTATAGTTATAGGTAAGAATTGTTACAAAATATACTGAAAAAATAAATTTGAAGTTTAAAATTGAATAGTTTACTGATATTTTGAATGGAAAAAAAATGAAATTTGATGGATATTTTGAATTGATGAATAGGGTTAATACGGCTCCTGATTACCTCTTTATTGTATCAATGTGAGTGTCAATCTGTATATATATATCTTTATTTCTGGTAACCTTTGTTGATACATTGGTATGCAAACCACAAATTAAATACAAACATAATACACAATAAAATACAATACAAAACATAATACGAAAACAGCTATATACAATATTTACAAAATGAGAGAGAGAGAGAGAGAGAGTTACATTTTTCAGCCAGGAGGGCAGACATTTTCATTAATGTATCTTGTAAAGGTGCAAAGTTTTTTAATTTTTATTTTTTTGTCTGATTCATCAAGGTACCAAATTTCAGGATATTACAAGTTTTAAAGTATTTTTATAAGTCTTTCTTTTTTCACTGAAATAGTCACATTTTAATAGATGATGGAACTCATCTCCAAGATCTGCTGTGTTGCATATATTGCAAATTCTGAGTTCCCTAGGTATGTTGTTCCATCGTCCGTATTCAACAGGTAGTTTATGGTTATTCAGCCTAAAGCGACAAAAAGTAAATATATCCATATCGTCGAGGATATTGAAATAATTTTCAAATTCAAATTTATTTTTAAAAAGGCGATAGTTTAAAGTTTTAGAGCCGGTATCAATATTTGCATGCCAGGTTTGTTGAAACTGATCTTGGAGACAAGTTTTAACGGAGTTTTTAAGCCATTCCTCACTTATGAAATACTGGTTCAGCCACACATATGAAAGACCACATTCATTTATTATACTTTCTACATAATTTAACCACGAAAACTGACAATTATTATTTTGTGATAAATATAATAACCTGTAAGAAATAATAGAGATTTTAATATCCTTCCCAGTAATCAATTTCGCCCAGTATATGATATTTCTAAGTTTAATGTCTATATCTACCTGTCAAATCACAGGTTTCATTATCTGCTTCATTGTCAAGCATATTTGACTAATTTTCAAAAACCTTTTTATTTATTGCTATTGTCTTTTTATGTTTGATGTGAAATATATATGAACAATATTGATTTAAAATTAGTATATTCCGGTTCATATATATATGGAATCCACACGATGCAAAGATAGCGACTTTAGAGGCAATATTCAGAAAACTTGAGAAACCAATTTGCGAAAGAATCTGGATTTAACTTGTTTATTTTAAGCACTGCAATATATAAAACCAACCTTCTCAAGAACCACCACCAATAATAAATAGAACCCCCCCCCCCCCCCCCCAACAATTCAAAACAAAAACAATATAAAGTTGTGTTGAATTGTAGATCTCCAATTCTAGCTGTCTATAGCTTATCATTTATGGCTACGAGCAAATGTAGCCTACAATAGAAGACTATCCAAACCTTGATCAACACGATTCTTGTTTGGTTAGAACTAGATTAATACTGACGTTTGAATACAATTTTACCCTCACAAATCAGTCCTATCATTGGTGCTAACAGATCGACGTCATATATCCTCTACACACGTGTTTCTTGTTGATTCTAGTTGGGATTGTCTTGCCCGTTCTGCATTTGTTTAGTTTCGTATTTGTGCTGAAGACGGACGACGAACCATTTGGTTTTTGACATTTACTTCACTGAATATGGTACTGCTTTGACAACTATTTTACCTATTTTGTTCCTGTATTTAAATACTGTTATAGTGACAGCCGGAACCTTTGAACCATAATGAGAGCAGGAGGTTTGGCGCCTTAAAATCTGATTCAACCCACCATTTCTTTAGAAATGCCTGTACCAAGTCAGGGTCATTACGGTTTTCACAGTTTTCCGGTTGTTGACAGATTTTGTCTGTTTATATACTTATGAGTTTTGACTTTCCCTTTGTAAGATTGTTCGGAGTTCGGTAATTTTGTTATTACCCTTATTTACTATGTTCGATTGCTCTCGATTCAAACATAGAAATAAATACATGTTTACGGTTAAATGTTCTTGTACAACAACTATATCAAAATATTGGTTTTCAGCTGCTGTAACCATGGCCCAAGAAAGGTGAGAGAATTCATTTCCTACATTTCTCTAGTGATTGTTCCAATTTAAGTTATGTATTCTCCCCATGTTGCCCCTCCTTCGTTAATATTTTGCAATGGTTGTAATATATATTTTTTTTAATAATATTTAATTTAATGACTAAAAAAGTTGAGATTGCTGGTAATAAAAACGTAGATATCAAATTCAGTGCACACAATCCGTTTCTTGAAGAATCTTCATCAGGTACGCTCAAAATCGAAAGATTAGAAAGCCAAATAATTTAAAGTTTTGGGAGCAATAAAACCACAGGGCCTGAACATGATAGCCAAAATTGGCTAAGGTTACTTATGCCTGAGGGAGGCGAACCTTAGTTTTATTAATAGTTACATTTTTGGGAACTGGTAAATTGGCATTAAGCAATAATTTGCACCCACTTTAATTAATTTATTTATTATCCAATTTTAAGGTGTTGCGACCTATATGGAAAATGTGTGTATGTTTACAAACTATATCAAATATTACAACATTGGTTGTGTATTGGTAAACGTGATCACATATAGTGCGGTAGATCGTGGGTTCGAGCCCCGGTTGAGTCCAGCCGGATATTGATATTTGTTGCTTATCCACACAGCACACATCATTAAGGAGAAAGAGCAAACAAAGGTTTTCTCGGACTCAGGATAATGTATCCGAGTGGAACGACAGGTCTACCTGTGGATTGTTGTTGAGCTAGTATATAAAAATCAAACTGACCGTGTTGTACCAGCACAAAGCTGTCATCATCATCTTGGGAATTGATATTGTACCATACTCAATTAAACAACCATTAAAACATGCAAATGGGTGGGGCTTATACCATGGTACAACATGCAGGTCTAGTTTAACCTCCGTGAGCTTATTTAAGCAAACTCATCCATCGGATTCCATAGGGGGTCTTCGTGGTCGTGATCGTATGGTAGTTGGAATAATAAATACCTATACAATCAATGCTTATCACCACTAACGGTGTGAGTTCGAATCCGCTCAGACGAGGTGTACTCGATACAACATTATGTGATAAAGTTTGTCATTGACTTGCGGCAGGTTGGTGGTTTTCTCCGGGTACTCCGGATTTCTCTACCAATAAAACAGATCACCACGATATAACTGAAATATTGGTGAAAGTGGCGTTAAACACCATAAAACCAAATCAAACTATATTATATATGTGTTAAGCAGGTAACGTCGATGTCATACAAATATGCTTCTCTTGACATTTTTTAATATAATAATATACAGTATTGCTGTACATTGTATTTCAACTGAATATTGTCTTTATGAAAAGACGTGTCACACACTGCCACTCAGATTCTGACTGTCCACATTGTCACAATGGAATATCGTTCTGCTTCGTGGATCACACCTGTACCTGTTTGCGTCATATTGGGTGAGCATAAATATTGTTATTCAGCATGATAATATCTTACGACTGTGCCATTCCACATTATAAAATCGTATTCAAAATTATTATATCTTCCTACACATGTCATTCAGAATTATTACATACTTATACATGTATCATCCAATATTGTAAAATTTTAGCGCAAAAGATACTAGTATTAAGTATTACTGAGAGACTAAACGACCAAGAACACATGATCCGCGACAATTATAATCTACTCCACTACGATATTATTGCATGTGTCATTCAAAATTATAATAATATATTATTGTACAGTGTTATGTACAGTATCAACTACATCCGTGGTGTAATGGTAAGCGTGATCGGTTCAATTGCGGTAGATCGTGGGTTCGAACCCCGGACAGGTCAAACCAAATGAAATTGGTATTTGTTGCTTCTCCGTTAAGCATGTACCATTATGGTGTAAGATCAAAGACTGGTTGGCACATAATCAAAGAGTTAGCACTAAAAAAGATCCACCTAAGCGTGTTGGACTAGTACAAATCGGACATCATCATCATCTCATCGAATGTAACATATTCTCGTTATGATATAGTTGAAAATTGCTCATTTCGTGTTAACCGACAATCACTCACTATCTATAATATGGGAGGGTATTGTAGGAATACGTATTGTATCATCATCATCATCATCATCATCGTCATCGTCATCGTCATCGTCATCATCATCGTCGTCGTCGTCGTCGTCATCGTCATCACCATCGTCGTCGTCATCATCATCATCATCATCATCATCATCATCATCATCGTCGTCATCGTCATCATCATCATCATCATCATCGTCGTCGTCGTCGTCGTCGTCGTCGTCGTGGTCATCATCATCATCATCATCATCCTCGCGTCGTCCTCCTCCTCCTCCTCCTCCTCCTCATCAACATCATCATCATCGCACCAACAAGTTACTGGCTGCAAAATCTCCCACTTGGCGCTAGGCAAGAAGAGTTTGAAGATATCGAAGAACAGACAACACAATGGCCAAAAGGACAAAACGATCTGCAATACATACACACTCGGTCCGTTCAAGATTGTATTTAATTATAAATAAATTAAAAAATTTCCTGAAGCATCAAATATGATTACTATTATTGATAAAACTCAATATTGTTTATACACAAAGGCGTTCCACTCAATGTCACCACGACTCCGACTGTCCACGCTGTCACGATGGAATATCTTACTGCTTCGTAGATCACACATGTACCTGTCTCTATCACAGAGGGTGAGAATAACCATTATTATTTACTATACATTTAATATGTAGCTACACATGCCTTTTAACATGACAATGCTACAGCACATGTCATTCAATATCATGATATCTTTTTGCACATGTCATTCAATATCATGATATCTTTTTGCACATGTCATTCAATATCATGATATCTTTTTGCACATGTCATTCAATATCATGATATTTTTTGCACATGTCATTCAATATTATGATATCTTTTTGCACATGTCATTCAATATTATGATATCTTTTTGCGCATGTCATTCAATATCATGATACATGTATCTTTTTCGCACATGTCATTCAATATTATGATATCTTTATGCACATGCCATTCAATATTATGATATCGTTTTGCACATGTCATTCAATATTATGATATCTTTATGCACATGCCATTCAATATTATGATATCGTTTTGCACATGTCATTCAATATCCTGATATTTTTTGCACATGTCATTCAATATTATGATATCTTTTTGCGCATGCCATTCAATATCATGATACATGTATCTTTTTCGCACCTGTCATTCAATATTATGATATCTTTATGCACATGCCATTCAATATTATGACATCGTTTTGCACATGTCATTCAATATTATGATATCGTTTTGCACATGGCATTCAATATTATGATATCTTTTTGCACATGTCATTCAATATTATGATTTATTACCTAATTGTAAATTTTTTCTTGTTTATTAAGTAACTACATATTTTTAGATATGTTTGCGTTTTTTGCTCCCCTGTGATCTATTGACGCGTCAATAGTCTTCAAGAGACTATTGCACGACAGACTATTGAACTGACCTTTGAACCTTTTTTTCATTGGACAAAAATTTCAAAACTTCAAAAATTTCGAAATTTCTAAAATTTCAAAATATTTCAAAATTTCTAAAATTTTCAAAAAATTTCAAAATTCTAAAAAAATAAATAAATTTAAAGTTCAAAATGTTCAAAAATTTCAAATTTCAAAAAAATTCAAAATTTTCATAAGATTTAAAAAATTCCAAAAATTACAAACATTTCAGTTTTCATAAAATTTCAAAATTTCAATATTTATATAATAACATTGAAAAACATGTAATACAAATTTAGGACTTTTTACTCTGTATTCCACTTGTTTATTGTTATCTAATTCAACAAATAAATCATTTTCATCAGTTTTTCTACAATATATGGATGAATATATTTAAGTCATGTCCGCTACCTTGCTTCTGTTTAATTAGGAAATAAAACAGTTATTTAATGGGTGTGGATGCAATAGACCAAACTATTTGTCCTTCGGTGCTGGGAATGACCAAGTGTTCTATTGCATTCGGCCGTTGGCCTCATGCATTAGAACACTTGGTCATTTCCAGCACCTCAGGACAAATAGATTGGTCTATTGCATCCACACCCATTAAATAACTGTATATTATTACCTAATTGTAAATTTTTTCTTGTTTATTAAGTAACTACATATTTTAAGAGATTTTTGCGTTTTTTGCTCCACTGTGATCTATTGACGCGTCAATAGTCTTCAAGAGACTATTGCACGACAGACTATTGAACTGACCTTTGAACCTTTTTTTCATTGGACAAAAAATTTCAAAACTTCAAAACTTTCAAAATTTCTAAAATATTCATGTCATTCAATATTATGATATCTTTTTGCACATGTCATTCAATATCATGATATTTTTTGCACCTGCCATTCAATATCATGATATCTTTTTGTACATGTCGTTCAGTATTACTATTCCTAACTGCATATGCCATGATTGAGCATTATAATATATTACTGTGTTGTTTTATTATCGCACCTAATAATCAGTCGGAATAGGATTAGGGTAAGGGTTATGGTGCTTAACGCCACTTTCAACAATATTTTAGCTATATCGTGGCGGTCAGTTTTATTGGCGGAGGAAACTACCGACCTGCCGCAAGTCACTGTCAACTAATGTTGTATCGAGTACACTTTGCCTGAGTGGGATTCGAACTCACAACGTTAGTGGTGATAGGCAATGATTGCATAGATAGTTGTAAATCCAACTACCATGCTATCACGAGCACGACGCCCCTCAGCCGGAATATGACAAAAGGGCAGGCGTTTGCAATGCTATATACATGGGCTCAATCTGACCATGAGAGATATAGGAACATACATTTGGATAAGGTATCAATTAGAATAGCGTTGGATTTATAAAACGTTTTATTAATAAACAGAAATGAAGGGCATCTAGAATCATAATGCCGGTTAAATATTGTTTTTATAGCTATTGAATAAATTAAAAAACAAAAATAAATCATAAATTATATTGTAGTTTCTTCTGAATACGAGTGCTAAAAGGTAGTTTAGCATTAGTTTAATCTGGATGATATAAATCACCAAGTGATGGAATAGGTTTGGTTCAGGCTACCCGGCCGATTCTGATTTTCCCCTCTACATTCCGACCATAATTTTTGCTCCGCTTTGCGGTTTGCGCTAGACCACTATTTGTCTAGCGGTTTCCGCTCTAAATAAAAGCATTGCGACCTAAAGACGATATACAGTCAGCAACTAGAAAATGGAAAGCGAAAAAAGTAAAATAAACTCCATTCTTTGGGAACAACCCCAATGTCAAATATCACAATCGCAGAAAGAGGCAAAAGGGGGGTGGGGTTCAACTAGGTTTATTGCCTTAGCCTCCCCCTCTTAGTGAAACTGATAATGCAATTGCTTTCTACATGTGAGTAAAATGCCAACCTTCACATATAACAAGGCGAACAGCGTTATTATAAAGAAGTTAACGTAATATGAACAAGTAGAACAAGGTAAAAGGGTAATGGTGTTTAACGCCACGTTTAACACTATTACAGTTATATCATGGCAGTCAGTATTATTGCAGGAGGTAACCGGTGTGCCCGCAAAAAAACATCGACCTGCCGCAAGTCACTGACAAACTTTATCACCTAATGTTGTATCGAGTACATCTCGCCTGAGAGGGATTCGAAGTTACAACGGGCAAAAGACAGACAACAAAACCTGCAAAAATCAATCGGGATTCCAAGTACATGTAGTTTCGAAAGGTATTATTTTTTTTACTGACAGCATCAGAAACAACATAACATCGTATTTTATATTGTGCTGTGTTTTTTGTACCAAATATTGCCAGTTTCTGTGGATTGTTCACTTTTGCTTGCCGTTCGGTATTCTCTAACGTTTGTTTAGGATAAAGATACCACATAACCTCAGTTAGAAGATACTTTCGTATAAAGGCCGCATAGAAGAAAAAAAAACATAAACAAAAAGGCGAAACAATCCGAACAACATATATTAGTAAATCGCTATGGGCATTATAATACCTACAAAATGTTACACAATTAATTAAGGATTGATCGCAATTTTTGTTCGGGTTACGCAAGGGTGTGTACAACCTGATTTGAGGTTATTTTGAATGAACCGAACAAATAATTTCGATCAATCCTTATAAATTAATTCAAGCTTTTTTTATTATGATATTGAAAAATAAATTTATTTTTTCAAAATAAGGCAAATAATCGGAAATAAATTTAAATAACCCCAAAGGTGCCTCATTTAAAGAAAATCACCCGATGACAACGGCACGCGACGCATTGAGAACGACGTCTAATTTCAGATTCCATACATATGAAAATAACATCAACTTTTTAAACCAATCAAAACACGTATAAAATGACATGCGAGTCTAAAATTAATTTATTTACATATAAACAAAATAAAACGTAGATATCAAATTTAGTGCGAACGATTATTTATTTTTTATTTTTTTTTAGAAATATTTACCATACAAAAACAAAATTGTGCGTAATATCAGATCTGCCTAAAATGTTAACAACAATTGGTCCTACAATAAAAAATACCAAAGGGCTAATCAGTAGCCGTACATTAAAGAAGGAACAGACAATACAATGGTCAAAGGAAAAAGGGGCAAAAGGACAAACAGCGATCTACAAGCATCATGCAGAAAACTAAAGATAGAACAACACGAACCCCACTAACTATAGGGGGTGAACTCGTGAATTCAGGGGTTCGGGAAGAGTTAGCAGTTCCGGATCCACATGTGGCACTCGTGGTGCTACTCTTGTTACAAGCCCAGTGATAAGTCATGAAGGAGGAAAGGACCGGATTGTGATTAGAACAAATGGAACATATCTCTGGTCATTTGTGATACAGATACTCCGTAACGGTTAACCAAGTCATGCATGGCAGCGACCGCGAACACGCATTTTACATTTGCTTTATTTGAAAGAATCTACAACATTTTCCAATTGTCGAAAACCGATGTGTATTCTTTGCTAATGCTGTAACTGAAAATGAGTTGGGTCTCTTTTTTGGTGCAAAATATCAGAACACATATTATATGTACTATATTTATTTATATCAAAACAAGAACTGTCAGCTTAGAAAACTGGCATTGTCAATCATATCATCTGTAAATAAAGAATATATTAAAATAAAATTTATAACATATTTTACAACATGCTAAGACACAAGTGGCAGATAAAGCCTCGTAATCATGAATTATTCTTCTGGAATGTGATTGGCTCCGAAATATTTAAAGGTTCTACATTATTACATTCTACTATTAAAGAAAATTGTTCTACATTGCTTTGATACTTTATTTGGATAGTAAAAACATGGTTTTATATCATTTTTGTGATCTACTGAGCAATTGTTAAATGTGACTAATTGTATGTTGCCATAACAACTTAACAATAATGCCAGATTAGTAATCGGAAAACTACGAAACGAATGTAATTATTATATTCAATTGTTCGATGGGTAATACGTGGTTAGTATAGAAGTGTGCTCCGCTGTGGGTTTCTTCGATGCTCAGTTATTTGACGCTGACAGTTTGTATTAATTAAAACAAGAACCTGTCACCTGATTTGTACATATTGAATCACATGATCTAATAATGGTGTATATTTTCTTTAAATCTATATACATACTTACTTGTGTTGATGACAGTGACACTTATTATTTATACAGTCGCCGATATGTGGATGGCAATGAGCAGCACACTCAGCATTATTTGTGCACTGTAAAGCTCTGTTACGATAAAGATAAGCATAATTTAAAATACATGCCTAATAACAAGAATTCAGAGTAAAGATATACAAAGATTACCATTACATAAATACTGGACTTTCTGAATAACTAGTGTGTTCATAAAATAAAAAAAAATAAATAATGAATACCACACTGTCGGAACAATTTCAAAATCAAATATCAAAATCCTAGAAAAAGCCAAAATCGATACACTTAGCACACCAATAGTGACTGCGCACTTTCCTGGTTTGGTACAGGTACTTGAATAACAAGTGAGGGGATTAAGTTAGTTTTAAGGGTCGAAACCTCTCGTCCTAATGAAACGATGTGGTCATGCATGTATTAAATGTTCGATGGGTAATACGTGATGATCATAGAAGTGTGCTCTGCTTTGGGTTTATTCGATGCTCAGTAATTTGACGCTGACAGTTTGTATTAATTAAAACCAGAACCTGTCACCTGATTTGTACATATTGAATCACATGATCGCTATATATCACATTGCTAACCAATGCATATTGTAGTCATAGTGACTGTTAAATAAATGTGTCCTTATCCAACTACGTCACAACAATATTTGACTCTACATAAATGTGTATGTAAAGTAAACAGACTGTCAAAAAATAAATAAAACATTTAATTGTAAGCAAACTACCTTGGGTGTGAGTGTGGTGTATGGCGATTATGGTGACAGTGGCACTGGTTATGGTGATCACATGTTCCATCATTTGGAGCACAAGAGGCATCACATTCGCTTTCGTTCTCACAGTGGGTGGCTCTCCTATGAATATAATTTGCTATATCGTAAAACGACAACATGAATTCACCTGAATGTAAACGTGCACATGGGAATATGATCAAAATATGAATTCATTGAGTCGTAAAATAAATATAGTATAACTAATCGTAGATTTTGAATATCAAAATAAGACCACGAGTGACCGAAGTACGCATAAGGATTAAACAACGAGTGGGCGGAACTTGTTTCGTCCACGAGTTTAATCCTTAATGCGTTTTCGGTCATGAGTGGTCTTATTTTGATATTCAAAATGTATGATTTAGTTATACTGTTTATTATATAGACTTTCAAAATTTCTTATATATTATTTTTTTAATTTGTATATTTCATTCCACGCGTATAAATCTACGAGCAATGATACTAAGGGGTTCAGCTGGAAGGATCTGCCATCTTGAAAATGTGAAATCCTACATGTGATATTTACAACAATGCACAAAAATAATTAAAATGCTTACCTTGAAAACTTATTTTAGCTAAATTGTCTCAAAATTGAAGCGTACACGAAGCCAAATAACGTCTAATCTTTACATTACTAACTGGAAATCTTCAGATGACGTCAATGACGTCATGTTGGTTATGTTCCAAAGTTGTCAATAACATTTCGTGGAATTTTTGCAGTTTACAATTGTATGTGTCACGTAACACCACAAGGGACGTGACCACCACACTTATAGTTGTGTAAAAGTAGTTCCGGCGGAAAAAAAACCTGATATTTCACATGTGAGATACCGAAATTTATTTCACGGATAAATCCCCATAATTCACACCTATCTATATAATAAGTAATATTTATACCACTGTTTTCCGAGTGAAATGGCTAAACAATCGAACGCGAAGCGTGAGACTCTACAACCATTTAACTCGTAAAACCGTGGTATAAATGATTTGTTACATAAAGCCATGCAATATCGCATCTAGGGCGTTGACTATTGCACGGCTGTCTGAGTATAATAGACCAAATCCCAGATTTAAAGCGTGAAATATCCCGTATCTTTGGTGTATTATTTCATAGTTCTTAGCTGTTGCTTACATTCTGGTATATAAACCATAAAAAGATAAAAGGAAAATAATGCATTCAAGCTACAATTAATACAAATATTTCGACCTGTATCAGATATATACATATTAGACCTCCACTGTGTGAATAACGTCTATGAGTGTACGGGGGTGACCATTTGACTTTTAGTGGAGGGGCCATCTCTTTTATTACTCCCGAGCCTAGCATTGTTACACACCAAACAGATTTCTTTTTTTTTGACATGACAAACGATTATAATTCCTCTTCAAATTGTACCAAAAATCTTGATGAATAATGCAGGGCAGATGATTAATCTTTGCATCTTTCAGATCAAGATATTTTTTCTATAATATTTGATCAGTGAAAAAAGAAAAAAAATATCCCCCCCATCCTAAACTGAACTGGTTGTTCCCTAACTAACTTGTGTGAGTCTATGAAAAATAAAGCATAAATTTGATTCCTTTTCAGGAAAACCTGTGACCTCCATTATACACACGATTAATTTCAAAATGTCGTTCCCATGGAAACATTATACAATGTCTACAAATACTTGAAACAAATAATTAAAACCAAATAAAATGCATCATTGATTCTGTAACTACGAAATACAAAGACGAAGCTTTAAAATATAATCAGACTTACTTTTCTGCGTGGTGACTGCAGTGACAATGTCCGTTATGATCACAGTGACCTATATTATCATGACAGTTTGAGGTACACTCATCATTTGTTGAACATGAACCTCCTGGACTTCTGTAATTTTAATGTAAGAAAAGTTTAAAAGTTTGAAGATACGAAAAGGGTAATCAGAAGCCGTATATTTAAGAACAAACAATTCAAAGGACATACAAAAAAAACCCAACAAAAAAAAACAAAAAAATAAACAAACAAAAACGATAGTCTACAAAACACTACGCAGAAAACTGCATATTGACGACCACGAACCCACTAAAAAGCGGCGATGAACTCAATTGGGGTAAGCAGTTTCTACTCAACTAGTGGCATCCTTGTGATATGTACTGCTATATAGTAACTTGATTTGTTGCTGCTTATGATCAAGTCCACAATATTTTATCTTCATTCGTGCAAATAATTAAAATGTTTATAAAAGGATGACATAGAAGTACATGTAGGTCTATGCATGGCTGTTTTTATTACTACAGATAAGCGGAGATATAGAGTGTGAGTGTGTTGTGTACTGGAATTGGTCCATACAACTAGCACCCGTCCCTTTATGTAGTTTGTACAACACAGTTGAGAGGTTATGTCTTACCTCTATCATTTGATAATACTAGAACGTGCAGTCTATTTGATTTAAAATTACATGGCAACTTTCAACTCTCTGTTCAGGCAAGGTGTACTTGATACAACATTATGTAATAACGTTTGTCAGTGACTTGCGACAGGTCTGCGGCTTTCTCCGGGTACTCTGGTTGCCTCCATCAATAAAACTGACCGCTACGATATGACTGAAATATTGTTGAAAGTGGCGTTAAACACCATGACTCCAACCGTTTTGTCTTAACTGACAACTTTAATAGACAATTCTGAAGAAACCTGAGTTGTAATCAGAAAATCGTACATCGAAAGACAGACAATACAGTGGTCAAAAGAAAAAGTATAAAAGAAGAATAAATGATTTACAAATCACTACACTGAAAACTAAATATTGAGCAACGAGAACCCCGCTAAAACCGAGGATGAACCACGGAAGGGTAAATAGTTCCTGCTTATGTAATAGGTGTCATATCATTAAAAAATCGATAACCATCAGTTCAAAACAATTTAAATAAATGCCATTGTACCAATTCAACAAATCACCGATTATCGAGAAATTTACCAGTACACTAAGTGAGTTATATGTACATACGTGTGTGAATGATGACAGTGACAACTACCTTGATGATCGCATACTCCAGTCTCGTTTGCTCCGCACGTGGCCTGACACTCTGTATTGCTTCCACATTGTACTTGTCTGTTTAAAAAAAAAATGTACGAATCAACTAAACTTATCTGTTTAAAAAAAATGTCCAATTGATTATTAACGAATTAACTATTGGTTTTTGTTGTTGCTTTAATTTTTTTATTTCTAAATAAGGCAGGTTCTGTTGTTTTTGTGAATGCATTTGAAAAGAATGTACAAATTGTAGTGTACATCAGAAGAAATTGGATGGCAATGAGCAGCACACTCAGCATTATTTGTGCACTGGAAAGCTCTGTTACGATAAAGATAAGCATAATTTAAAATACATGCTTAATAACAAGAATTCAGAGTAAAGATATACAAAGATTACCATTAAATAAATACTGGACTTTCTGAATAACTATTGTGTTCATAAAATGAAAAATAAAACAATGAATATCACACTGTCGGAACAATTTCAAAATCAAATATCAAAATGCTAGAAAAAGCCAAAATCGATACACTTGGCACACCAATACATGACTGCGCACTTTCCTGGTTTGGTACAGGTACTTGAATAAAAAGTGAGGGGATTAAGTTAGTTTTAAGGGTCGAAACCTCTCGTCCTAATGAAACGATGTGATCATGCATGTGTTAAATGTTCGATGGGTAATACGTGGCGAGAATATAAGTGTGCTCCGCTGTGGGTTTATTCGATGCTCAGTAATTTGACGCTGACAGTTTGTATTAATTAAAACCAGAACCTGTCACCTGATTTGTACATATTGAATCACATGATCGCTATATATCACATTGCTAACCAATGCATATTGTAGTCATAGTGACTGTTAAATAAATATGTCCTTATCCAACTACGTCACAACGATATTTGACTCTACATAAATGTGTATGTAAAGTAAACAGACTGTCAAAAAATAAATAAAACATTTAATTGTAAGCAAACTACCTTGGGTGTGAGTGTGGTGTATGGCGATTATGGTGACAGTGGCACTGGTTATGGTGATCACATGTTCCATCATTTGGAGCACAAGATGCATCACATTCGCTTTCGTTCTCACAGTGGGTGGCTCTCCTATGAATATAATTTGCTATATCGTAAAACGACAACATGAATTCACCTGAATGTAAACGTGCACATGGGAATATGATCAAAATATGAATTCATTGAGTCGTAAAATAAATATAGTATAACTAATCGTAGATTTTGAATATCAAAATAAGACCACGAGTGACCGAAGTACGCATAAGGATTAAACAACGAGTGGGCGGAACTTGCTTCGTCCACGAATTTAATCATTAATGCCCATTCGGTCATGAGTGGTCTTATTTTGATATTCAAAATGTATGATTTAGTTATACTGTTTATTATATAGACTTTCAAAATTTCTTATATATTATTTTTTTATTTTGTATATTTCATTCCACGCGTAAAAATCGACGAGCAATGATACTAAGGGGTTCAGCTGGAAGAATCTGCCATCTTGAAAATGTGAAATCCTACATGTGATATTTACAACAATGCACAAAAATAATTAAAATGCTTACCTTGAAAACTTATTTTAGTTAAATTGTATCAAAATTGAAGCGTACACGAAGCCAAATAACGTCTAATCTTTGCATTACTAACTGGAAGTCTTCATATGACGTCAATGACGTCATTTTGGTTATGTTCCAAAGTTATCAATAACATTTCGTGGAACTTTTTCAGTTTACAATTATATGTGTATTCACCGTAACACCACAAGGGACGTAACCACCACACTTATAGTTGTGTAAAAGTAGTTCCGGCAGGAAAAAAACCTGATATTTCACATGCGAGATACCGGAATTTATTTCACGGATACATCCTCATAATTCACACCTATCTATATAATAAGTAATATTTATACCACTGTTTTTCAAGTTAAATGGCTAAACAATCTAACAAAGCGTGAAACCGTGGTATAAATGATTTGTTACATATGCATAAAGCCATGCAATATCGCATCTAGGGCGTTGACTATTGCACGGCTGTCTGAGTATAATAGAACCAAATCCCAGATTTAAAGCATGAAATATCCGGTATCTTTGGTGTATTATTTCATAGTTCTTTAGCTGTTGCTTACATTCTGATATATAAACCATAAAAAGATAAAAGGAAAATAATGCATTCAAGCTACAATTAATACAAATATTTCGACCTGTATCAGATATATACATATTAGACCTCCACTGTGTGAATAACGTCTATGAGTGTACGGGGGTGACCATTTGACTTTTAGTGGAGGAGTCATCTCTTTTATTACTCCCGAGCCTAGCATTGTTACACACGAAACAGATTTCTTTTTTTTTTTCACATGACAAACGATTATAATTCCTCTTCAAATTGTACCAAAAATCTTGATGAATAATGCAGGGCAGATTATTAATCTTTGCATATTTCAGATCAAGATATTTTTTCTATAGAATTTGACCAGTGAAAAAGAAAACAAATATCCCCCCCCCATCCTAAACTGAAATGGTAGTTCCCTAACTAACTTGTGTGAGTCTATGAAAAATAAAACATAAATTTGATTCCTTTTCAGGAAAACCTGTGACCTCCATTATACACACTATTAATTTCAAAATGTCGTTCCCATGGAAACATTATACAATGTCTACAAATACTTGAAACAAATAATTAAAACCAAATAAAATGCATCATTGATTCTGTAACTACGAAATACAAAGACGAAGCTTTAAAATATAATCAGACTTACTTTTCTGCGTGGTGACTGCAGTGACAATGTCCGTTATGATCACAGTGACCTATATTATCATGACAGTTTGAGGTACACTCATCATTTGTTGAACATGAACCTCCTGGACTTCTGTAATTTTAATGTAAGAAAAGTTTAAAAGTTTGAAGATACGAAAAGGGTAATCAGAAGCCGTATATTTAAGAACAAACAATTCAAAGGACATACAAAAAAAACCCAACAAAAAAAACCAAAAAAAATAAACAAACAAAAACGATGGTCTACAAAACACTACACAGAAAACTGCATATTGACGACCACGAACCCACTAAAAAGCGGCGATGAACTCAATTGGGGTAAGCAGTTTCTACTCAACTAGTGGCATCCTTGTGATATGTACTGCTATATAGTAACTTGATTTGTTGCTGCTTATGATCAAGTCCACAATATTTTATCTTCATTCGTGCAAATAATTAAAATGTTTATAAAAGGATGACATAGAAGTACATGTAGGTCTATGCATGGCTGTTTTTATTACTACAGATAAGCGGAGATATAGAGTGTGAGTGTGTTGTGTACTGGAATTGGTCCATACAACTAGCACCCGTCCCTTTATGTAGTTTGTACAACACAGTTGAGAGGTTATGTCTTACCTCTATCATTTGATAATACTAGAACGTGCAGTCTATTTGATTTAAAATTACATGGCAACTTTCAACTCTCTGTTCAGGCAAGGTGTACTTGATACAACATTATGTAATAACGTTTGTCAGTGACTTGCGACAGGTCTGCGGCTTTCTCCGGGTACTCTGGTTGCCTCCATCAATAAAACTGACCGCTACGATATGACTGAAATATTGTTGAAAGTGGCGTTAAACACCATGACTCCAACCGTTTTGTCTTAACTGACAACTTTAATAGACAATTCTGAAGAAACCTGAGTTGTAATCAGAAAATCGTACATCGAAAGACAGACAATACAGTGGTCAAAAGAAAAAGTATAAAAGAAGAATAAATGATTTACAAATCACTACACTGAAAACTAAATATTGAGCAACGAGAACCCCGCTAAAACCGAGGATGAACCACGGAAGGGTAAATAGTTCCTGCTTATGTAATAGGTGTCATATCATTAAAAAATCGATAACCATCAGTTCAAAACAATTTAAATAAATGCCATTGTACCAATTCAACAAATCACCGATTATCGAGAAATTTACCAGTACACTAAGTGAGTTATATGTACATACGTGTGTGAATGATGACAGTGACAACTACCTTGGTGATCGCATACTCCAGTCTCGTTTGCTCCGCACGTGGCCTGACACTCTGTATTGCTTCCACATTGTACTTGTCTGTTTAAAAAAAAAATGTACGAATCAACTAAACTTATCTGTTTAAAAAAAATGTCCAATTGATTATTAACGAATTAACTATTGGTTTTTGTTGTTGCTTTAATTTTTTTATTTCTAAATAAGGCAGGTTCTGTTGTTTTTGTGAATGCATTTGAAAAGAATGTACAAATTGTAGTGTACATCAGAAGAAATTGGATGGCAATGAGCAGCACACTCAGCATTATTTGTGCACTGGAAAGCTCTGTTACGATAAAGATAAGCATAATTTAAAATACATGCTTAATAACAAGAATTCAGAGTAAAGATATACAAAGATTACCATTAAATAAATACTGGACTTTCTGAATAACTATTGTGTTCATAAAATGAAAAATAAAACAATGAATATCACACTGTCGGAACAATTTCAAAATCAAATATCAAAATGCTAGAAAAAGCCAAAATCGATACACTTAGCACACCAATACATGACTGCGCACTTTCCTGGTTTGGTACAGGTACTTGAATAAAAAGTGAGGGGATTAAGTTAGTTTTAAGGGTCGAAACCTCTCGTCCTAATGAAACGATGTGATCATGCATGTGTTAAATGTTCGATGGGTAATACGTGGCGAGAATAGAAGTGTGCTCCGCTGTGGGTTTATTCGATGCTCAGTAATTTGACGCTGACAGTTTGTATTAATTAAAACCAGAACCTGTCACCTGATTTGTACATATTGAATCACATGATCGCTATATATCACATTGCTAACCAATGCATATTGTAGTCATAGTGACTGTTAAATAAATGTGTCCTTATCCAACTACGTCACAACGATATTTGACTCTACATAAATGTGTATGTAAAGTAAACAGACTGTCAAAAAATAAATAAAACATTTAATTGTAAGCAAACTACCTTGGGTGTGAGTGTGGTGTATGGCGATTATGGTGACAGTGGCACTGGTTATGGTGATCACATGTTCCATCATTTGGAGCACAAGATGCATCACATTCGTTTTCGTTCTCACAGTGGGTGGCTCTCCTATGAATATAATTTGCTATATCGTAAAACGACAACATGAATTCACCTGAATGTAAACGTGCACATGGGAATATGATCAAAATATGAATTCATTGAGTCGTAAAATAAATATAGTATAACTAATCGTAGATTTTGAATATCAAAATAAGACCACGAGTGACCGAAGTACGCATAAGGATTAAACAACGAGTGGGCGGAACTTGTTTCGTCCACGAATTTAATCATTAATGCCCATTCGGTCACGAGTGGTCTTATTTTGATATTCAAAATGTATGATTTAGTTATACTGTTTATTATATAGACTTTCAAAATTTCTTATATATTATTTTTTTATTTTGTATATTTCATTCCACGCGTAAAAATCGACGAGCAATGATACTAAGGGGTTCAGCTGGAAGAATCTGCCATCTTGAAAATGTGAAATCCTACATGTGATATTTACAACAATGCACAAAAATAATTAAAATGCTTACCTTGAAAACTTATTTTAGTTAAATTGTATCAAAATTGAAGCGTACACGAAGCCAAATAACGTCTAATCTTTGCATTACTAACTGGAAGTCTTCATATGACGTCAATGACGTCATGTTGGTTATGTTCCAAAGTTATCAATAACATTTCGTGGAACTTTTTCAGTTTACAATTATATGTGTATTCACCGTAACACCACAAGGGACGTAACCACCACACTTATAGTTGTGTAAAAGTAGTTCCGGCAGGAAAAAAACCTGATATTTCACATGCGAGATACCGGAATTTATTTCACGGATACATCCTCATAATTCACACCTATCTATATAATAAGTAATATTTATACCACTGTTTTTCAAGTTAAATGGCTAAACAATCTAACAAAGCGTGAAACCGTGGTATAAATGATTTGTTACATATGCATAAAGCCATGCAATATCGCATCTAGGGCGTTGACTATTGCACGGCTGTCTGAGTATAATAGAACCAAATCCCAGATTTAAAGCATGAAATATCCGGTATCTTTGGTGTATTATTTCATAGTTCTTTAGCTGTTGCTTACATTCTGATATATAAACCATAAAAAGATAAAAGGAAAATAATGCATTCAAGCTACAATTAATACAAATATTTCGACCTGTATCAGATATATACATATTAGACCTCCACTGTGTGAATAACGTCTATGAGTGTACGGGGGTGACCATTTGACTTTTAGTGGAGGAGTCATCTCTTTTATTACTCCCGAGCCTAGCATTGTTACACACGAAACAGATTTCTTTTTTTTTTTCACATGACAAACGATTATAATTCCTCTTCAAATTGTACCAAAAATCTTGATGAATAATGCAGGGCAGATTATTAATCTTTGCATATTTCAGATCAAGATATTTTTTCTATAGAATTTGACCAGTGAAAAAGAAAAAAAATATCCCCCCCATCCTAAACTGAAATGGTAGTTCCCTAACTAACTTGTGTGAGTCTATGAAAAATAAAACATAAATTTGATTCCTTTTCAGGAAAACCTGTGACCTCCATTATACACACTATTAATTTCAAAATGTCGTTCCCATGGAAACATTATACAATGTCTACAAATACTTGAAACAAATAATTAAAACCAAATAAAATGCATCATTGATTCTGTAACTACGAAATACAAAGACGAAGCTTTAAAATATAATCAGACTTACTTTTCTGCGTGGTGACTGCAGTGACAATGTCCGTTATGATCACAGTGACCTATATTACCATGGCAGTTTGAGGTACACTCATCATTTGTTGAACATGAACCTCCTGGACTTCTGTAATTTTAATGTAATAAAAGTTTAAAACTTTGAGGATACGAAAAGGGTAATCAGAAGCCGTATATTTAAGAACAAACAATTCAATGGACAAAGGACAAAAAACCAAAAAAAAACAACAACAAAAAAAACAAAAAAAAACTAAAAAAACAAAAAACAAAAAAAAAAACATTAAAAGAAAAACAAAAAACAAAAAACAAATAAAAAAAAACAAACAAAAACGATGGTCTACAAAATACTACACAGAAAACTGCATATTGACTGCTACGGCGATGAACTCAATTGGTTAGTTGTGGTAAACAGTTCCTACTCAACTAGTGGCACCCTTGTGATATGTACTGCTATATAGTAGCTTTATTTGTTGATGCTTACAATCAAGTCCACAATATTTTATCTTCATTCGTGCAAATAATTAAAATGTTTATAAAAGGATGACATAGAAGTACATGTAGGTCTATGCATGGCTGTTTTTATTACCACAGATAAGCAGAGATATACAGTTAACAGATAAGGAGACTATCATCTTAAAACGGACAATCAACAATCACTACATACAACATAGTGTTAAGGAGTATGAGCAATCACTAGCAATCATAAGGCAGGATAACATGTCCGAATGAAACAACATATCTACCCGTGAGCTGTTGTTTCGTCATTACCGCCAGTTGTTTGTAGGAGGGCCCATGTCTTAGTTACGTTATTTGTGTTTGTTTGCGTCTAATGGTGTTTTGTTTTTCTTTGTCTTGTGAACACTGAGCTGCCAGTTTATCTGAATTGTCCATTTTTGATTGTCCTTTCGGTATTCTCTAATGTTTATTATCTAGAACTATGGTGTTATGTCTCAGTGTGTTAGTACTAAACAGACATCATCATGATATCATAAAGGGTAAATAAGGGTAATAACAAAATTACCGAACTCCGAACAATCTTTCAAAGGGAAAGTCAAAACTCATAAGTATATAAACAGACAAAATCAGTCAACAACCGGAAAACTGTGAAAACCGTAATGACCCTGACTTGGTACAGCCATTTCTAAAGAAATGGTGGGTTGAATCAGATTTTAAAGCGCCAAACCTCCCGCTTTCATTACGGCTCAAAGGTTCCGGCTGTCACTATAACAGTATTTATAACAATACTGGAACAAAATAGGTAACTTATAGGTGAAGAAATGCTAACGGGTCATTAACCAATAATTCTCTCACTAGTGTGCTGTCATTCTCCAGACGTCAGACATTCGTGTACGACATGCCCTTGTCAGTGTGCTGTGTACTGGAATTGGTCCATACAACTAGCACGTCTCCGCACCCGTCCCTTTATGTAGTTTGTACAACACAGTTGAGAGGTTATGTCTTACCTCTATCATTTGATAATACTAGAACGTGCAGTCTATTTGATTTAAAATTGCATGGCAACTTTCAACTCTCTGCTCAGGCAAGGTGTACTTGATACAACATTATGTAATAACGTTTGTCAGTGACTTGCGACAGGTATGTGGCTTTCTCCGGGGTACTCTGGTTGCCTCCATCAATAAAACTGACCGCCACGAAATGACTGAAATATTGTTGAAAGTGGCGTTAAACACCATGACTCCAACCATTGTGTCTTAACTGACAACTTTAATAGACAATTCTGAAGAGACCCGAGTTATAATCAGAAAATCGTACATCGAAAGACAGACAATACAGTGGCCAAAAGAAAAAGTATAAAAGAAGAATAAATGATTTACAAATCACTACACAGAAAACTAAATATTGAGCAACCAGAACCCTGTTTAAACCGTGGATGAACCACGGAAGGGTAAATAGTTCCCGCTTAAGTAATAGGTGTCATATCATTAAAAAAATCGATAACCATCAGTTCAAAACAATTTAAATAAATGCCATTGTACCAATTCAACAAATCACCGATTATCGAGAAATTTACCAGTACACTAAGTGAGTTATATGTACATACGTGTGTGAATGATGACAGTGACAACTACCTTGATGATCGCATACTCCAGTCTCGTTTGCTCCGCACGTGGCCTGACACTCTGTATTGCTTCCACATTGTACTTGTCTGTTTAAAAAAAAAATGTACGAATCAACTAAACTTATCTGTTTAAAAAAAATGTCCAATTGATTATTAACGAATTAACTATTGGTTTTTGTTGTTGCTTTAATTTTTTTATTTCTAAATAAGGCAGGTTCTGTTGTTTTTGTGAATGCATTTGAAAAGAATGTACAAATTGTAGTGTACATCAGAAGAAATTAGATGGCAATGAGCAGCACACTCAGCATTATTTGTGCATTGGAAAGCTCTGTTACGATAAAGATAAGCATAAATTAAAATACATGCTTAATAACAAGAATTCAGAGTAAAGATATACAAAGATTACCATTACATAAATACTGGACTTTCTGAATAACTATTGTGTTCATAAAATGAAAAATAAAACAATGAATACCACACTGTCGGAACAATTTCAAAATCAAATATCAAAATGCTAGAAAAAGCCAAAATCGATACACTTAGCACACCAATACATGACTGCGCACTTTCCTGGTTTGGTACAGGTACTTGAATAAAAAGTGAGGGGATTAAGTTAGTTTTAAGGGTCGAAACCTCTCGTCCTAATGAAACGATGTGATCATGCATGTGTTAAATGTTCGATGGGTAATACGTGGCGAGAATAGAAGTGTGCTCCGCTGTGGGTTTATTCGATGCTCAGTAATTTGACGCTGACAGTTTGTATTAATTAAAACCAGAACCCGTCACCTGATTTGTACATATTGAATTACATGATCGCTATTTATAACATTGCTAACCAATGCATATTGTAGTCATAGTGACTGTTAAATAAATGTGTCCTTATCCAACTACGTCACAACGATATTTGACTCTACATAAATGTGTATGTAAAGTAAACAGACTGTCAAAAAATAAATAAAACATTTAATTGTAAGCAAACTACCTTGGGTGTGAGTGTGGTGTATGGCGATTATGGTGACAGTGGCACTGGTTATGGTGATCACATGTTCCATCATTTGGAGCACAAGATGCATCACATTCGTTTTCGTTCTCACAGTGGGTGGCTCTCCTATGAATATAATTTGCTATATCGTAAAACGACAACATGAATTCACCTGAATGTAAACGTGCACATGGGAATATGATCAAAATATGAATTCATTGAGTCGTAAAATAAACATAGTATAACAAATCGTAGATTTTGAATATCAAAATAAGACCACGAGTGACCGAAGTACGCATAAGGATTAAACAACGAGTGGGTGGAACTTGTTTCGTCCACGAGTTTAATCATTAATGCCCATTCGGTCACGAGTGGTCTTATTTTGATATTCAAAATGTATGATTTAGTTATACTGTTTATTATATAGACTTTCAAAATTTCTTGTATATTATTTTTTTAATTTGTATATTTCATTCCACGCGTAAAAATCGACGAGCAATGATACTAAGGGGTTCAGCTGGAACAATCTGCCATCTTGAAAATGTGAAATCCTACATGTGATATTTACAACAATGCACAAAAATAATTAAAATGCTTACCTTGAAAACTTATTTTAGTTAAATTGTATCAAAATTGAAGCGTACACGAAGCCAAATAACTTCTAATCTTTACATTACTAACTGGAAGTCTTCATATGACGTCAATGACGTCATGTTGGTTATGTTCCAAAGTTATCAATAACATTTCGTGGAACTTTTTCAGTTTACAATTGTATGTGTATTCACCGTAACACCACAAGGGACGTAACCACCACACTTATAGTTGTGTAAAAGTAGTTCCGGCAGGAAAAAAACCTGATATTTCACATGCGAGATACCGGAATTTATTTTACGGATAGATCCCCATAATTCACACCTATCTATATAATAAGTAATATTTATACCACTGTTTTCAAGTTAAATGGCTAAACAATCGAACGAAGCGTGAAACCGTGGTATAAATGATTTGTTACATAAAGCCATGCAATATCGCATCTAGGGCGTTGACTATTGCACGGCTGTCTGAGTATAATAGAACCAAATCCCAGATTTAAAGCGTGAAATATTCCGTATCTTTGGTGTATTATTTCATAGTTCTTTAGCTGTTGCTTACATTCTGGTATATAAACCATAAAAAGATAAAAGGAAAATAATGCATTCAAGCTAAAATTAATACAAATATTTCGACCTGTATCAGATATATACATATTAGACCTCCACTGTGTGAATAACGTCTATGAGTGTACGGGGGTGACCATTTGACTTTTAGTGGAGGAGTCATCTCTTTTATTACTCCCGAGCCTAGCATTGTTACACACGAAACAGATTTCTTTTTTTTTTGACATAACAAACGATTATAATTCCTCTTCAAATTGTACCAAAAATCTTGATGAATAATGCAGGGCAGACTATTAATCTTTGCATATTTCAGATCAAGATATTTTTTCTATAGAATTTGACCAGTGAAAAAAGAAAAAAATATTCCCCCCCCCCCCCATCCTAAACTGAAATGATAGTTCCCTAACTAACTTGTGTGAGTCTATGAAAAATAAAACATAAATTTGATTCCTTTTCAGGAAAACCTGTGACCTCCATTATACACACGATTAATTTCAAAATGTCGTTCCCATGGAAACATTATACAATGTCTACAAATACTTGAAACAAATAATTAAAACCAAATAAAATGCATCATTGATTCTGTAACTACGAAATACAAAGACGAAGCTTTAAAATATAATCAGACTTACTTTTCTGCGTGGTGACTGCAGTGACAATGTCCGTTATGATCACAGTGACCTATATTACCATGGCAGTTTGAGGTACACTCATCATTTGTTGAACATGAACCTCCTGGACTTCTGTAATTTTAATGTAATAAAAGTTTAAAACTTTGAGGATACGAAAAGGGTAATCAGAAGCCGTATATTTAAGAACAAACAATTCAATGGACAAAGGACAAAAAACCAAAAAAAAACAACAACAAAAAAAACAAAAAAAAACTAAAAAAACAAAAAACAAAAAAAAAAACATTAAAAGAAAAACAAAAAACAAAAAACAAATAAAAAAAAACAAACAAAAACGATGGTCTACAAAATACTACACAGAAAACTGCATATTGACTGCTACGGCGATGAACTCAATTGGTTAGTTGTGGTAAACAGTTCCTACTCAACTAGTGGCACCCTTGTGATATGTACTGCTATATAGTAGCTTTATTTGTTGATGCTTACAATCAAGTCCACAATATTTTATCTTCATTCGTGCAAATAATTAAAATGTTTATAAAAGGATGACATAGAAGTACATGTAGATCTACGCATGGCTGTTTTTATTACCACAGATAAGCGGAGATATACAGTTAACAGATAAGGAGACTATCATCTTAAAACGGACAATCAACAATCACTACATACAACATAGTGTTAAGGAGTATGAGCAATCACTAGCAATCATAAGGCAGGATAACATGTCCGAATGAAACAACATATCTACCCGTGAGCTGTTGTTTCGTCATTACCTCCAGTTGTTTGTAGGAGGGCCCATGTCTTAGTTACGTTATTTGTGTTTGTTTGCGTCTAGTGGTGTTCTGTTTTTCTTTGTCTTGTGAACACTGAGCTGCCAGTTTATCTGAATTGTCCATTTTTGATTGTCCTTTCGGTATTCTCTAATGTTTATTATCTAGAACTATGGTGTTATGTCTCAGTGTGTTAGTACTAAACAGACATCATCATGATATCATAAAGGGTAAATAAGGGTAATAACAAAATTACCGAACTCCGAACAATTTTTCAAAGGGAAAGTCAAAACTCATAAGTATATAAACAGACAAAATCAGTCAACAACCGAAAAACTGTGAAAACCGTAATGACCCTGACTTGGTACAGCCATTTCTAAAGAAATGGTGGGTTGAATCAGATTTTAAAGCGCCAAACCTCCCGCTTTCATTACGGCTCAAAGGTTCCGGCTGTCACTATAACAGTATTTATAACAATACTGGAACAAAATAGGTAACTTATAGGTGAAGAAATGCTAACGGGTCATTAACCAATAATCAATAACTCTCTCACTATTGTGCTGTCATTCTCCAGACGTCAGACATTCGTGTACGACATGCCCTTGTCAGTGTGCTGTGTACTGGAATTGGTCTATACAACTAGCACCCGTCCCTTTATGTAGTTTGTACAACACAGTTGAGAGGTTATGTCTTACCTCTATCATTTGATAATACTAGAACGTGCAGTCTATTTGATTTAAAATTGCATGGCAACTTTCAACTCTCTGTTCAGGCAAGGTGTACTTGATACAACATTATGTAATAACGTTTGTCAGTGACTTGCGACAGGTATGTGGCTTTCTCCGGGGTACTCTGGTTGCCTCCATCAATAAAACTGACCGCCACGAAATGACTGAAATATTGTTGAAAGTGGCGTTAAACACCATGACTCCAACCATTGTGTCTTAACTGACAACTTTAATAGACAATTCTGAAGAGACCCGAGTTATAATCAGAAAATCGTACATCGAAAGACAGACAATACAGTGGCCAAAAGAAAAAGTATAAAAGAAAAATAAATGATTTACAAATCACTACACAGAAAACTAAATATTGAGCAACGAGAACCCTGTTTAAACCGTGGATGAACCACGGAAGGGTAAATAGTTCCTGCTTAAGTAATAGGTGTCATATCATTAAAAAAATCGATAACCATCAGTTCAAAGCAATTTAAATAAATGCCATTGTACCAATTCAACAGATCACCGATTATCGAGAAATTTACCAGTACACTAAGTGAGTTATATGTACATACGTGTGTGAATGATGACAGTGACAACTACCTTGATGATCGCATACTCCAGTCTCGTTTGCTCCGCACGTGGCCTGACACTCTGTATTGCTTCCACATTGTACTTGTCTGTTTAAAAAAAAAATGTACGAATCAACTAAACTTATCTGTTTAAAAAAAATGTCCAATTGATTATTAACGAATTAACTATTGGTTTTTGTTGTTGCTTTAATTTTTTTATTTCTAAATAAGGCAGGTTCTGTTGTTTTTGTGAATGCATTTGAAAAGAATGTACAAATTGTAGTGTACATCAGAAGAAATTAGATGGCAATGAGCAGCACACTCAGCATTATTTGTGCATTGGAAAGCTCTGTTACGATAAAGATAAGCATAAATTAAAATACATGCTTAATAACAAGAATTCAGAGTAAAGATATACAAAGATTACCATTACATAAATACTGGACTTTCTGAATAACTATTGTGTTCATAAAATGAAAAATAAAACAATGAATACCACACTGTCGGAACAATTTCAAAATCAAATATCAAAATGCTAGAAAAAGCCAAAATCGATACACTTAGCATACCAATACATGACTGCGCACTTTCCTGGTTTGGTACAGGTACTTGAATAAAAAGTGAGGTGATTAAGTTAGTTTTAAGGGTCGAAACCTCTCGTCCTAATGAAACGATGTGGTCATGCATGTGTTAAATGTTCGATGGGTAATACGTGGCGAGAATAGAAGTGTGCTCCGCTGTGGGTTTATTCGATGCTCAGTAATTTGACGCTGACAGTTTGTATTAATTAAAACCAGAACCTGTCACCTGATTTGTACATCTATATATCACATTGCTAACCAATGCATATCGTAGTCATAGTGACTGTTAAATAAATGTGTCCTTATCCAACTACGTCACAACGATATTTGACTCTACATAAATGTGTATGTAAAGTAAACAGACTGTCAAAAAATAAATAAAACATTTAATTGTAAGCAAACTACCTTGGGTGTGGGTGTGGTGTATGGTGATTATGGTGACAGTGGCACTGGTTATGGTGATCACATGTTCCATCATTTGGAGCACAAGAGGCATCACATTCGCTTTCGTTCTCACAGTGGGTGGCTCTCCTATGAATATAATATGCTATATCGTAAAACGACAAGATGAATTCACCTGAATGTAAACATGCACATGGGAATATGATCAAAGTATGAATTCATTGAGTCGTAAAATAAATATAGTATAACTAATCGTAGATTTTGAATATCAAAATAAGACCACGAGTGACCGAAGTACGCATAAGGATTAAACAACGAGTGGGCGGAACTTGTTTCGTCCACGAGTTTAATCATTAATGCCCATTCGGTCACGAGTGGTCTTATTTTGATATTCAAAATGTATGATTTAGTTATACTGTTTATTATATAGACTTTCAAAATTTCTTATATATTATTTTTTTAATTTGTATATTTCATTCTACGCGTAAAAATGGACGAGCAATGATAATAAGGGGTTCAGCTGGAACAATCTGCCATCTTGAAAATGTGAAATCCTACATGTGATATTTACAACAATGCACAAAAATAATTAAAATGCTTACCTTGAAAACTTATTTTAGTTAAATTGTATCAAAATTGAAGCGTACACGAAGCCAAATAACGTCTAATCTTTACATTACTAACTGGAAGTCTTCATATGACGTCAATGACGTCATGTTGGTTATGTTCCAAAGTTATCAATAACATTTCGTGGAACTTTTTCAGTTTACAATTGTATGTGTATTCACCGTCACACCACAAGGGACGTAACCACCACACTTATAGTTGTGTAAAAGTAGTTCCGGCAGGAAAAAAAACCTGATATTTCACATGCGAGATACCGGAATCTATTTCACGGATACATCCTCATAATTCACACCTATCTATATAATAAGTAATATTTATACCACTGTTTTTCGAGTGAAATGGCTAAACAATCGAACGAAGTGTGAAACCGTGGTATAAATGAGTTGTTACATAAAGCCATGCAATATCGCATCTAGGGCGTTGACTATTGCACGGCTGTCTGAGTGTAATAGAACCAAATCCCAGATTTAAAGCGTGAAATATCCCGTATCTTTGGTGTATTATTTCATAGTTCTTTAGCTGTTGCTTACATTCTGGTATATAAACCATAAAAAGATAAAAGGAAAATAATGCATTCAAGCTACAATTAATACAAATATTTCGACCTGTATCAGATATATACATATTAGATCTCCACTGTGTGAATAACGTCTATGAGTGTACGGGGGTGACCAATTGACTTTTATTACTCCGGAACCTAGCATTGTTACACACGAAACAGATTTCTTTTTTTTTGACATGACAAACGATTATAATTCCTCTTCAAATTGTACCCAAAATCTTGATGAATAATGCAGGGCAGATTATTAATCTTTGCATATTTCAGATCAAGATATTTTTTCTATAGAATTTGACCAGTGAAAAAAGAAAAAAAATATCCCCCCCCCCCCATCCTAAACTGAAATGGTAGTTCCCTAACTAACTTGTGTGAGTCTATGAAAAATAAAGCATAAATTTGACTCCTTTTCAGGAAAACCTGTGACCTCCATTATACACACAATTAATTTCAAAATGTCGTTCCCATGGAAACATTATACAATGTCTACAAATACTTGAAACAAATAATTAAAATCAAATAAAATGCATCATTGATTCTGTAACTACGAAATACAAAGACGAAGCTTTAAAATATAATCAGACTTACTTTTCTGCGTGGTGACTGCAGTGACAATGTCCGTTATGATCACAGTGACCTATATTACCATGGCAGTTTGAGGTACACTCATCATTTGTTGAACATGAACCTCCTGGACTTCTGTAATTTTAATGTAATAAAAGTTTAAAACTTTGAAGATACGAAAAGGGTAATCAGAAGCCGTATATCTAAGAACAAACAATTCAATGGACAAAGGACAAAAAACACAAAAAAACCCACAAAAAAACTGAAAAAAAAAGCAAAAAAAAACATTAAAAGAAAAACAAAAAACAAAAAAAAAACAAACAAAAACGATGGTCTACAAAATACTACACAGAAAACTGCATATTGACTGCTACGGCGATGAACTCAATTGGTTAGTTGTGGTAAACAGTTCCTACTCAACTAGTGGCACCCTTGTGATATGTACTGCTATATAGTAGCTTTATTTGTTGATGCTTACAATCAAGTCCACAATATTTTATCTTCATTCGTGCAAATAATTAAAATGTTTATAAAAGGATGACATAGAAGTGCATGGCTGTTTTTATTACCACAGATAAGCAGAGATATACAGTTAACAGATAAGGAGACTATCATCTTAAAACGGACAATCAACAATCACTACATACAACATAGCGTTAAGGAGTATGAGCAATCACTAGCAATCATAAGGCAGGATAACATGTCCGAATAAAACAACATATCTACCCGTGAGCTGTTGTTTCGTCATTACCTCCAGTTGTTTGTAGGAGGGCCCATGTCTTCGTTACGTTATTTGTGTTTGTTTGCGTCTAGTGGTGTTTTGTTTTTCTTTGTCTTGTGAACACTGAGCTGCCAGTTTATCTGAATTGTCCATTTTTGATTGTCCTTTCGGTATTCTCTAATGTTTATTATCTAGAACTATGGTGTTATGTCTCAGTGTGTTAGTACTAAACAGACATCATCATGATATCATAAAGGGTAAATAAGGGTAATAACAAAATTACCGAACTCCGAACAATTTTTCAACGGAAAAGTCAAAACTCATAAGTATATAAACAGACAAAATCAGTCAACAACCGGAAAACTGTGAAAACCGTAATGACCCTTACTTGGTACAGCCATTTCTAAAGAAATGGTGTGTTGAATCAGATTTTAAAGCGCCAAACCTCCCGCTTTCATTACGGCTCAAAGGTTCCGGCTGTCACTATAACAGTATTTATAACAATACTGGAACAAAATAGGTAACTTATAGGTGAAGAAATGCTAACGGGTCATTAACCAATAATCAATAACTCTCTCACTATTGTGCTGTCATTCTCCAGACGTCAGACATTCGTGTACGACATGCCCTTGTCAGTGTGTTGTGTACTGGAATTGGTCCATACAACTAGCACCCGTCCCTTTATGTAGTTTGTACAACACAGTTGAGAGGTTATGTTTTACCTCTATCATTTGATAATACTAGAACGTGCAGTCTATTTGATTTAAAATTACATGGCAACTTTCAACTCTCTGTTCAGGCAAGGTGTACTTGATACAACATTATGTAATAAAGTTTGTCAGTGACTTGCGACAGGTCTGCGGCTTTCTCCGGGTACTCTGGTTGCCTCCATCAATAAAACTGACCGCCACGATATGACTGAAATATTGTTGAAAGTGGCGTTAAGCACCATGACTCCAACCTTTGTGTCTTAACTGACAACTTTAATACACAATTTTGAAGAAACTCGAGTTGTAATCAGAAAATCGTACATCGAAAGACAGACAATACAGTGGCCAAATGAAAAAGTATAAAAGAAGAATAAATGATTGACAAATCACTACACAGAAAACTAAATATTGAGCAACGAGAACCACCGTTAAAACCGTGGATGAACCACGGAAGGGTAAATAGTTCCTGCTTATGTAATAGGTGTCATATCATTAAAAAATCGATAACCATCAGTTGAAAGCAGCTTGTACCAATTCAACAAATCACCGATTATCGAGAATTTTACCCGTACACTAAGTGAGTTATATGAACATACGTAGGTGAATGATGACAGTGACATACACTGTGATGATCGCATACTCCAGTCTCGTCTGCTCCGCACGTGGCCTGACATTCTGTATTGTTTCCACATTGTACTTGTCTGTTTAAAAAAAATATCCAAATGATTATTAACGAATAAACTATTGGTTTTTGTTGTTGCTTTTAAAAAAAATTATTTCTAAATAAGGCAGATTCTGTTGTTTTTGTGAATGCATTTGAAAAGAATGTGCAAACTGTGGTGTAAGTGAAGAAATTAAGGGTACGACCATCTAACTTGAAGGGGGGGGGGGGGGGTATGGTTTTTTTGTTTCGTTCAGAATTTTTTTTTCGAACAACACGAAAGTTAGAATATCTATTTTTTTTGTCGCGCAAAGCGCGATTTTTTTCCTCCAGAATTCAACATTAGGCTATATGACAAATACTCTGAATCAGATTATTTTTTTTTCCTCCACCAAAATCACTCTTAACACACATATACACACATATACACACGACACTCTTAACACATATACACACGATACTCTTAACACATATATACACGATACTCTTAACACATATATACACGATACTCTTAACACATATATACACGATACTCTTAACACATATACACACGATACCCTTAACACATATACACACGATCTCTCCACTTCCTGGCTTGGTACATGCACTTCAATAAAACATGAAGATTAAACTAGTTCTATAATCCCAAATATCATCTGGAAGTGAAATGATGCGGTCATGCTAGTGTTTTGCGCACATGAGTTAAATGCCAACCCTCACATATAACTGGGTGAGCAGAGTTAAATGCCAACCCTCACATATAACTGGGTGAGCCAAACATCCCCTCGAAGTGAAATGATGCGGTCATGCTAGTGTTTTGCGCACATGAGTTAAATGCCAACCCTCACATATAACTGGGTGAGCAGAGTTAAATGCCAACCCTCACATATAACTGGGTGAGCAGAGTTAAATGTCAACCCTCACATATAACTGGGTGAGCAGAGTTAAATGCCAACCCTCACATATAGCTGGGTGAGCAGAGTTAAATGCCAACCCTCACATATAATTGGGTGAGCAGAGTTAAATGCCAACCCTCACATATAACTGGGTGAGCAGAGTTAAATGCCAACCCTCACACATAACTGGGTGAGCAGAGTTAAATGCCAACCCTCACATATAACTGGGTGAGCAGAGTTAAATGCCAACCCTCACATATAACTGGGTGAGCAGAGTTAAATGCCAACCCTCACATATAACTGGGTGAGCAGAGTTAAATGCCAACCCTCACACATAACTGGGTGAGCAGAGTTAAATGCCAACCCTCACATATAACTGGGTGAGCAGAGTTAAATGCCAACCCTCACATATAACTGGGTGAGCAGAGTTAAATGCCAACCCTCACATATAACTGGGTGAGCAGAGTTAAATGCCAATCCTCACATATAACTGGGTGAGCAGAGTTAAATGTCAACCCTCACATATAACTGGGTGAGCAGAGTTAAATGCCAACCCTCACATATAACTGGGTGAGCAGAGTTAAATGCCAACCCTCACATATAACTGGGTGAGTAGAGTTAAATGCCAACCCTCACATATAACTGGGTGAGCAGAGTTAAATGCCAACCCTCACATATAATTGGGTGAGCAGCGTTCTTATAAAGAATGCAATAAACTTGAATACATATTATAATTATAAAACATAATATATTCAATCTTCGTGACACATGATTTGTATAATATTTTTTCTATTAAAAAGGGCTGATGGCCTCAAACGTCATTTAGATTTTAAATATTACACATGGCCACGGAAGACATAAAGAACCAATAGTTATCTTTGAACTAAAATCTAATTGTCCAGACTGTCTTCCGTTATTTGTTTGCAAGTGACAGCACTCATTTTTAACAAGGCGTTGAAAGAAGTTATACTGGGAGTGAATTTAATGAAAAACAAAAAAGTTACCACAATGAAGACATTAAATCAAACACCGATGCAGCCATATTTTCCTCAATTATGCACATCAAACACAAAAATCTGTCGTAAATATTTATTGTTTGTTGCTATTAGTGGAAATTTCGACCATCACGTTTTACATTTATTTTCATAATTATGTTGTTTGATAACAGACTCGTTATTTGATGTAATGAAACTACCTTGGATGTGAGTCTGGTGTATGGTGATGAATGTGACAGTGGCACTGGTTATGGTGATCACATGTTCCATCATTTGGAGCACAAGAGGCATCACACTCGCTTTCGTTCTCACAATGAGTGGCTCTCCTGAAAATATATTTTGTTATTTCAAAAACTTCAATTGCTAGATGAAATTATTTGACTTATAAAATTCAAAATGTGTTGAAACGAAGCGCACTCTGTATTAAAAAAACGTTAGAGAAAACAAAAGGGGCAATCAGAATGGACAATCCAATGACCCCATCAACTGTGGGCACCAGACATAGAACGAAGACAAACAAAACAAAAAACACAAAAACTACAAAGATAAACAACACGGAACTCACAAAAAACCCAGGGTAAATCCATGTACTCACGAAGGGTAAACAGCAAGCAACACGGAACTCAACAAAAAACCCAGGATAAATTCAGGTACTCACGAAGGGTAAACAGCAAGCAACACGGAACTCACCAAAAAACCTAGGATAAATCCAGGTAGTCACGAAGGGTAAACAGCAAGCAATACGGAACACACCAAAAAACCCAGGGTGAATCCAGGTACTCACGAAGGGTAAGCAGCTAGCAACACGGAACTCTAAAAAACCCAGGGTAAATCCAGTTAGTCACGAAGGGTAAACAGCAAGCAACACGGAACTCACAGAAAAACCAGGGTATATTCAGGTACTCACGAAGAGTAAACAGCAATCAACAAGGAACTCACAAAAAACCCAGGGTGAATCCAGGTACTCACGAAGGGTAAACATCAAGCAACACGGAACTCACAAAAAAACCCAGGGTGAATCCAGGTACTCACGAAGGGTAAACAGCAAGCAACACGGAACTCACCAAAAAACCCAGGGTGAATCCAGGTACTCACGAAGGGTAAACAGCAAGCAACACGGAACTCTAAAAAACCCAGGGTAAATCCAGGTACTCACGAAGGGTAAACAGCAAGCAACACGGAACTCACAGAAAAACCAGGGTATATCCAGGTACTCACGAAGAGTAAACAGCAAGCAACAAGGAACTCACAAAAAAACCAGGGTGAATCCAGGTACTCACGAAGGGTAAACAGCAAGCAACACGGAACTCACAAAAAAAACCCAGGGTGAATCCAGGTACTCACGAAGGGTAAACAGCAAGCAACACGGAACTCACCAAAAAACCCAGGATGAATCCAGGTACTCACGAAGGGTAAACATCAAGCAACACGGAACTCACAAAAAAAACCCAGGGTAAATCCAGGTACTCACGAAGAGTAAACAGCAAGCAACACGGAACTCACAAAAAAACCCAGGGTGAATCCAGGTACTCACGAAGGGTAAACATCAAGCAACACGGAACTCACCAAAAAACCCAGGGTGAATCCAGGTACTCACGAAGGGTAAACAGCAAGCAACACGGAACTCACCAAAAAACCCAGGATGAATCCAGGTACTCACGAAGGGTAAGCATCAAGCAACACGGAACTCACAAAAAAAACCCAGGGTAAATCCAGGTACTCACGAAGAGTAAACAGCAAGCAACACGGAACTCACAAAAAAAACCCAGGGTGAATCCAGGTACTCACGAAGGGTAAACATCAAGCAACACGGAACTCACCAAAAAACCCAGGGTGAATCCAGGTACTCACGAAGGGTAAACAGCAAGCAACACGGAACTCACCAAAAAACCCAGGATGAATCCAGGTACTCACGAAGGGTAAGCATCAAGCAACACGGAACTCACAAAAAAAACCCAGGGTAAATCCAGGTACTCACGAAGAGTAAACAGCAAGCAACACGGAACTCACAAAAAAACCCAGGGTGAATCCAGGTACTCACGAAGGGTAAACATCAAGCAACACGGAACTCACCAAAAAACCCAGGGTGAATCCAGGTACTCACGAAGGGTAAACAGCAAGCAACACGGAACTCACCAAAAACCCAGGGTGAATCCAGGTACTCACGAAGGGTAAACAGCAAGCAACACGGAACTCACCAAAAAACCCAAGGTAGCTCCAGGTACTCACGAAGGGTAAACAGCAAGCAACACGGAACTCACCAAAAAAACCCAGGGTAAATTCAGGTACTCACGAAGGGTAAACAGCACGCAACACGGAACTCACCAAAAAACCCAGGGTGAATCCAGGTACTCACGAAGGGTAAACAGCAAGCAACACGGAACTCACTTTACGATAGATAGTCCGAGATGTGTTTGGCTGTGTGCTTGGACATCGTGGGGTTTATTCTGGTGGTATCTAAATTTAGCTTTTGAAAATATTTAGAACCAGATACTTCTGAAGAAATTAAATATGACAACTGACATGTATTACATAACAGGGAAATATTCCCCGATATTGCACGCACTGTCATGAAAACAAACACAAATTAATGGAATAATCTTTCTCCCATTATTACGGCGTTTTAACCCCGCTGAACCAGTGGTGGAAAAATCTGTAATCCTCTAGAGGATTAAAATGTCTCGTGCCTTTCCCCGCATGTTGTCAAATCGGTCCGCCAAAGGATTTTGAAATAAAGTTCGTGTTGAATAATGGGAGAAACAAATTCTCCTTCAGTTGCCCATGTGGGTTAGATATTTCTCCACTCTCGAGAGTTAAATTTAAAATTCCAACCACTCGCCTGACGACTTGTGGTTAAACATTTTAATTTAACTGTCTTGAGTGGAGAAATATCGTAACCCACGGGCAACTGAAGGGATTCGAGCTCACAACTTTAGTGGTGATAGACACTAATTGCATATGTAGTTGTAAATCCAACTATCATACGATTTCAACCATGACGGCCCCTCGGTTTAGAATGAAAGGGTTATTACACAAATGTTGTGTTGTTAAATATTGTTCTTTGCAAAACAGAGTCATGGGAAATATAGTGTTCACAAAATATTTATAAATTACTTACTGCATGGTGGCAACGGCAAAGCCTAAAAAAACATAAAGAGAATACTGTCAAAATAATTATAAAAATAAAATGTCTGCATATATATTTATTGTTTTTTTTAATCTCTATCAGGCTCGGCTATCAGATTGTGCGCTTTATATAATCTCGAATAATACAGTCAAACCGGCCATAAAGGGCACCTCTATATTGCAAACCACTATCTATAAAGAACAGTCTCATTTCCCCCATTAATGAATAGTGTATATTATTTAAACCTGTATATAAAGAACAGCTGCTCATAAAGGCCACATTTTCAGGTTCCCCTCAATTTAGTGCCCATTATATACAGGTTTGACTGTAATTATAAATATGGTTAAAATGGATTTGGACTAATTAATGACCAGTGCATAACCTTGTACGAAATCATATCTAAATGCCAAAATGATTTTATTTCATCAACCGGGTCTTTTCTAAAATTATTCATACTTTAATGTAGATTTTATATATTTTAAATTTCACCCATATAAAGATGTATTAATTGTATTGATATACTTAAGCAATTTGAAATTTTATTTCAACTCAAAACATATATATATCTGAATTAATAACCAGTAAACGTTTATTTTCACTGTACTTTCAGTTTCCGGTATATAGATGACGTCCTTTCACTAAATATTGTTAAGCTTGGTGATTTTTTTTTAACGCATTTATATAAAATAAAAGTATTCACAGTTAAGACGAACCGGATTTCCTTGTGCAATTAAGTTACAATAGTATTGTAATATGCCATAAAGAACAAATACATGTATCTAGAAAAATCCATAGAAACGATCCTGGTTTGGTACAGTCATTTAAACGTGGCGGTGTTAAACTTATGTATCTATGATATGATTATATTTAACTTACCAACACAAAATAGGAGAAGAAGATATTTCATTGTGATCGTCTTATAACTGTATAGATCCCAAATGATACAAACAGGCCGAATGTTTGCAATTTATACAAAGATTTGACAATAGTTCATGATTCAACCTTAGCCCTAGTTTTAACACGATCTAATATTTTGTTCCTAATCAAGTAGGCTATGGTGCACAATGACGTATGTAAAGGACAAATGGTACACACGATTATTAATAGCGTGGTTATAGTCAGATGACTCAGATGATAACAAATGGTTGAAGCCATCAGTTGATTGGTTAGTAATATCACAGTAGATATCTAATTTAGTTCACACGTCTCGTTTCTGTCTGGGATAACCTTCACGAGGTACCGCTCAATGTCGAATGATTGGAAAGCCAAATAATTCAATTGTATTTGAGAGCAAGAAAACATACCAGAGCCTCAACATGATAGCTTAAAGCAAATAAAGCCACCTACGCCCGATGAAGGAGAATATTAGTATTAATAATAATTACTAAGTAACCAAACACTGTAGATTAATTAACATATATGTGATAAATCGTTCTAACATTTAATGATCGAGAAATAACAAGAAAGGTTAGCAGATACCAAAGTGGAAATCAAAGACCGTCAATGGAAGAAAGACAGACAATGTAATGACTAAAATAGCAAAGAGGAAATCAAAGGCCGTCAATGGAAGAAGGACAGACAATGCAATGGCTAAAATAGTAAAGAGGAAATCAAAGGCCGTCAATGGAAGAAGGACAGACAATGCAATGGCTAAAATAGTAAAGAGGAAATCAAAGGCCGTCAATGGAAGAAGGACAGACAATGCAATGGCTAAAATAGTAAAGAGGAAATCAAAGGCCGTCAATGGAAGAAGGACAGACAATGTAATGGCTAAAATAGTAAAGAGGAAATCAAAGGCCGTCAATGGAAGAAGGACAGACAATGTAATGGCTAAAATAGTAAAGAGGAAATCAAAGACCGTCAATGGAAGAAGGACAGACAATGCAATGGCTAAAATAGTAAAGAGGAAATCAAAGACCGTCAATGGAAGAAGGACAGACAATGCAATGACTAAAATAGTAAAGAGGAAATCAAAGGCCGTCAATGGAAGAAGGACAGACAATGTAATGGCTAAAATAGTAAAGAGGAAATCAAAGGCCGTCAATGGAAGAAGGACAGACAATGTAATGGCTAAAATAGTAAAGAGGAAATCAAAGGCCGTCAATGGAAGAAGGACAGACAATGTAATGGCTGAAATACCAAAGAGGAAATCAAAGACTGTCAATGGAAGAAGGACAGACAATGTAATGACTAAAATAGCAAAGAGGAAATCAAAGGCCGTCAATGAAAGAAGGACAGACAATGTAATGACTAAAATAGCAAAGAGGAAAAAGACAACCAATGGTACACAAAACGCTACACAGAAGGATTAGGATTATGGTATTTAACGACACTGAGAAAACCACCGACTTCGCAGAACTGGCTTGACCGACCCCGCCACTTTTTATTCAAGTCCCTATTACAAGCCAGGAAAGCGAACAGTTAAATGTGTGTATTTTGCCTCTTTCTATGATTTTTCTATTTGTGTTTGGAACTGCTCAGATAATGTGGTATTTTTGATTTTCATTTGATTAATACCCATACTCCTTTGATATGAATATGTCTTCCCACTTTTCAAGGCACGCCTTGTTATTGTCGACTTTCCATGGGAGTACAAGTAGTTAGTAAAGCTTGTCAGTGACTTACAACAGGTCGGTGGTTTTCTCCGGGTACTCCGGTTTCCTCCACCAATAAAACTAACCGCCACAATGTAACTGAAATATTGTTAAAAGTGGAGTTAAACACAATGAACCATAAAACAAAACAAATAGTTAGAAAATTATTGTCTTTCCTGATTATGTATTTGGACCGTTTTATTATTATATATATATATATCCTGTTTTAGGGTCTTTCGTGTTTTGTTGTTGTTTTTTGCGCCCAAAGTTTTCTAAATTATTTCGCTTTCCGATCATTTGACCTTGAATGGAGGTTATTCCAGAAATGGTGTACGTGCAATTAGATATCTACGTCTTTACTATCATTGTTTTATGTTTGACATAATACATTTCTCTGAAGGTGGCTCAATGAGTTAGGTAGTTGGATTACCTAACAACTCATACAAGCCTATCACCAATACGACGTGGGTTCGTGCCCGGCTTTGTAAATTATAAAAAGGGTGCACTCGACTCACAGCCGCAAGTGATGCGGCTTACCAGTTGCTTGTCCATGGTCGGTGGTTCTCTCCGGCTTCTTCCACCACTAAAACTGGTCGCCATGATATAGTTGCTGAAAGTGGCGTTAAAAACCAAAAATCAAATCAAATCAAATCATTTCTCTGACGTCACACTAACAACCGCATCGGTGGCGTATTGGTTATCGTGCTCGCCTCGAGTGCGGTAGATCATGGGTTCGAGCACCGGTCGGGTCAAACCAAAGGTCACTACAGGTCGTAAGCACTTCCCAGTTAATTCCTCATTCATGACTTATCATCGGGTTTGTAGCTACTAGTGGAGCAGGAACTGCTTACCCTTCCAGAGCACCTGAGTTCACCCCTTGCTTTTAGTGGGGTTCGTGTTACTCGATCTTTAGTTTTATGTGTATGTTTTGTAGATCGTTGTTTGTCCTTTGTACTTTTTCTTTTGGCCATTGTGTTGTCTGTTCTTCTTCGATTTACGAATTCTGATTACCCCTTTGGTCTCTTCAAACTCCTCTTAGAATAATTGACAACAGTTTGACAATAGACCGAGCATACCATTTCCAGGGGCGGATCCAAGGGGGGCGAACCCGGCGCGCGCCCCCCTAAAATATGAAAAAATATGATTTTTTTGGCGTAAAATCGTGATTATTCACACGAAATACCCCAAAAATGTTCGCGCCTCCCTCCGCTCGGCACAATTTTTTTTAATGTGCGCCCCTCCCTAACTTGAAATTCTGGATCCGCCCCTGATTTCAGACATAGTTTACAACTAAAAGGACGAAATGTTTATGATAAACAATTTCCTGACTAAAGGTCACGTTATTTATCGGAATATTTGTTTCAATTTTTATACGCTGATTTTGTCATTAAATGTTGGAAAGCTGCAACCATAGTTGATCCTGTAAATATACATGACAAATGCAAGATATATATTAGAGACAACAGTAGCATAAAACAATAGATATATTTAAACAACAAGGCAAGCAGATATATATATTAGTACGCACTACATGTTTCTGGAATAACCATCGTCAGGTACGCTGATTTACAAAAAATTGGAAAGCCAATTTAAGGGGGATACACTACAGGGAGATAACTCTTTAAAATCAGTTGAACGTTGTGATCATATGATGTTTGTATGCAGATTTCAAGCATCTCAGTGATCAATACCACAGGGATAAAAGCTGCTATGTGGCTAGTGAATTTATAGCTCTGAGTCTGTTGGTTGGAATTTGTTAAAATTTTGATATTTATTACATTGGATATATTCAAACACACTGCCAAAAAAATAAGAAAATTAAACGAGCAGATCAAATTTTACCTGAAGTGTATGGTACCACCTTAAAGGTGTTTGGGAGCAATGGATATATATAATAAACAATGATTACTGTGTGAATGATACCATCAAGGACTAATAAACCACCAGCAGAGGTATCGATCTAGTGATAGTAATACAAATGTAAATATCCAATTACGAGAGTACTAGCCGTAAATGTTATACGAATAGTTTGAAGACACCAAAGGGGTAATCAGAATCCGCAAATCGAAGGAGGGCAGACAACACACGAACACCACTAAGACCGTTGTGAACTTCATAAAGTACGCTCAATGTCAAAAGAATGGAAAGCCAAATAAGTTATTAATCTTAGGGAGTAAGAACATCAGGATGGCAAAAATAAATACATCTGCATTGTCGAGAGGTTGGATTTGCAGGCCCTGGGATATTGTACTAATGCCGATATATTAAATTCGTATGTAGGTGCTGCTGGTATGTTGCTTCAAATGATTGGGAAGTTTTTCTTTGAACACCCCTCCCCCCAAGTTTTCTTTGTAGTGTTTCCTCGTCCATTGTTTATCTTTTTGCCCTTTTTTCTCGTGCCAAATGTAATGTCTGTCCTTTGACGTACGGCATCTGATAGCCCCGTCGGGGCATCTTCAACACTCTCTTACAATATTAATGTTGCAGTCAGCAAATTTCATGTTTCACAACAATTAGTATGGAAAATAATTGCGGTTCAGGTCCCACAGTTGCTATAATACGATTAAAAGAAGAGTTTCCAGATACCTAAGGGGTAACCAGAATCCTTTAATCGAAGGACACATAACACAATGGTCAAACCAAAGAGGACAAAATGACAAACAATGATCTACAAAACACTACACAGAAAACTAAAGATCCAGCAACACGAATCTCAAAGTTGGCTGCTGTCAGAAACTTCACATATTTTATTGAATCCACTCCACTCTATGCATGTAATGTTTTGCTTTGGTGTCGTATGAATAATAAATACCATTCACAATATCATTATTTAGGTTAATACTTATATAATTTTTTATATGTCTTTGTCTTTTTACTTGATATCTGACCCAACTTATGCTAAATATCAGAAATGTGACCTGTAATTATCATTAAAAATATATATGACCTCTATAAATTTAAATTTCTTATCTAATTTGTACACCAATAAAAATGACGAATAATTTATAATGTGACTTTTTGTCCAATAGAGTTGGAATTGTACTCTACATTAATCATAATATATTTTTTTTTAAATTACAAATTGTGAATTCCTGTCCTATTTGTCGAAAAATGTCAGTTGCGACTTTTTGTCCTGTGATATTTTGTCCGTGACTTTTTGTCCTGTGACTTTCTGTCTTACATTCTTTGGTTAAATACTCGACTGGTGCTCGAACCAAGGATCTATCGCACTTGATTTCTAAAGTTTAATATAATGAAATGAATAGAAAGAATAAGAAAACTAGTTATCAAAGTGTTTGTGCAATTTGTCAATATATGTTATGTAGTTAATGTTGAATCGTTCGGATTTGGGGTATTTTAACTGGATCAAGAATTTACTACGGTCACATGATAGGAAACGCAATGTTAGATCACTGTTATTCATAGCATGTAAAGAAATAGTTCTCGCCCGACGTGGACCAATAAAGTTATGTATACGTTTGAAATACATAGGAGATAAGATAGTATATATATAGAATTAATCATGTCAAAAGGAGAAATAATGGGATAATTTACACGTGTTATTAATTTCTGCTCTGTTTGTTTGCTTGATGGTGTTTAACGCCACTTTCAACAATATTTCAGATATATCGTGGCGGTCTGTTTTATTGGTGGAGGAAACCGGGGGACCCGGAAAAAACCACCGACCTGTCGCAAGTCAATAACAAACTTTATCACATAATGTTGTATCGAGTACACCTCGCCCGAGCGGGATTCGAACTCACAACGTTAGTGGTGATAGCCACTGATATCATATTTCATTTAGCATATGAGCATGGTCTGGGTGAGGATATTGGTGATTTTTATCCCTTTCAGTAAATTTTCAGCTATGTCATGACTACGTGCCAACTGGGAGTGGCTAAAAAATATTACTCTCAGTTACCAGACTTATTATGAGGGTACTCCCGGAAGGTTATATCGAACAGAACGATAAGATCCCCTGAACTTTGGGACGATAACCATGGATGTCAGGGGTGTTAATCCTGAGGTTAGAAGTCGACGACCTTGACCGCATGACCACCCATTGTTTTTATTCAGTCTTGTGTTATTCCCTTAAAGGCACACAGACTGTCAGAATTGAATTTTTTGTTTATATTAAAAGTTGCCAATATTCGATGTTTTATACTAATAAAATGTTCTGAACAAAAATCCAGGTTTAAAAAATCTGTTATAATGTCGTAATTACTGAAGAGAATTCGAATGTTTAGCATTGGGCGGGTCAACATTGAATTCTTTCCTGGATGGAAGAAAATCAAACAGCGACGTATTTCCTTCGTTCTAGGCTATTTACGTATGATATTATGAAAAATTTCAACTGCAATATATCTTTATGGTTTTATAAATCAAAGTTTAGGTTTTATATTGGGAAACATTTGTTTAAGCTTAAAATAACGGCCTGTGTGCCTTTAAATCCCGGTCTTTCCCCCGTTTCATCACGATATATAACCGGATTTTAACAATGAGTAACACGTCTGGTGCTACTGGATGGACTGGTTACCCATTCGGAGCACCTGAGTTCACTCGTGTAGCTCTTTCTTGAGCTTTTTGTGTACAGTTTTGTTGTCTATCATTTGTCTTTTGCAGTCTTGTTTTCCCCTTTTTTTCTTCTTTTGTCCATTGTGTATGTATTTTCTGTCCTTCGATGTCTGATTACACCATTACATTTTTCTTTTGATATCTTCAAACTTTTTTTTTGTGTAATCGTACTTCATTTTTAACAGTTCAAAACAGAAAAACGCGACATTGACACATCTCATTAATAATTAAATGAAAATTTTGCAGGCACCCTACTGTTTATCAGACAAAATATTTCATATTCGACCCACTTAACAAAAAAGTCAATTGTAATGTCAGTTTAGCTTAACGGGATATAATCCTTTTTTAATCCGTAATTATATATAATTGGACTTTGGAACATAATCCGTTAAATTGTTAATCCCTTTGTTAGATCTTGTTAGTCAGTTTTAAATTGTTTTATTTTGACGTTGCTAAGTTGTTAAGAATAAGTTTATTTTTTTTATATATATATATTATTCAAGTGGAAAACAAAACCGACCACCAAATTATTTATTATCAATTTATACAATCATTTTTCCGTTTCATCATCAGAATAAAATTCTGCGAAAGTGCGCGTAAATTTATAAGGTCGTGACCTACCATCCTCAACGTTTCTATAGTAAACTTACAAACCGGAAGTGGATAACTCAGTGTGTTTCGAATCAAGTGCTGAAAGTATACAAACTGCAAGATGTATGACGGGGATGAATCTGATGGACCAAAAGGAACCTTTGAGATATACAAGGCTGAAGCAGACTCACTATTTAAACAAGGAGAATACAGAAAATCCATAGAAAGTTATACTACAGTATGTATTTGTCATTGAAATTTAGTCAAACATAGACCCTCTCAGGTCTCTGTCCCTTTCAATGGTTTTACAATGACATTCATGTCTGCATTTCAATTTTGTCTGAATCCATTCACCTTTGTTCCATATTAAGTAAACCTGAATATTGATGTTAACAAATAGACCTTTAGCAAATTTCCGATTTAATTCTAAAAATATACGTTTATACATCTTTTTATACGAGTTATTTACCTTATGACAACCACAATTTTTCCCGGTCTAGAAAAAGCAAAATGTGATCGAGGGCAAACAAATTGAGTACAATAATTTGTAGATATTTGCACATCTTTAAAAAAAAATCGGAGGATATCTGTAATGAGACTGAGTGTATGCTAAATAGAATATACACAAGTTGTTACAACAATAAACTTTTGAACTGATTATGGGGTAAACATACTTGTATGAAAGGGAAATAACTCTCTGTACATGTATAATTTTGGAATCAAAGTCGGAATTGTACAAATGTATATGTTTTTATTTCTAGAAGTGTATTATAGGAGTTATTTCCCTTTTGTTGTGATGGGCAATAATAATATAGTATCTGTTCTAGCAAGATCAGTGGAAAGGACAATACATTGAGTTTAATTTGTACATACAACATGTATTTGAACCTTGTAAAAAATCAGAAGAACATTTTCTAGTTGCTATAAAATTTTATTAACGTCTCCATTTTGTACTCACCGCCACAGGGACTCACTAACAATCATCAAACTATTACAGTTTATGAGTAAATGTGTGCATTTTGGAACATACAATGTATCTGCTTAATATTTGTAGAGATATATGGGCGGTTTAAAAAAAATGGCTCCTACTGCTATAGCTGTCTAATTTACTCATTTTTATGATTTTATTGGATCTAAATAGTTCAAAAGATCTGTAATGATTTGATGTTTGTTACTGCAAAAAATCTTTAAGATATCTAGAATAACAAAAAAAACATGTCAAAATTGTCAGGAGTGCAACACTTTTTTGTGACACTTTAAAAAATCCTTAATTTTCAACAACCTACCACAGTGCTAAATCAAACAGTATGTTATCAAAATCTATTTCATCACAAACTTTGATATGTTGACATACTTTAAGATAGCAATAGATCATGCTTCACATTTATTATTGCATAAAAATGTGGCTTTGTTAAAAAGTCAGGAGTGCAACAAACATTTATGCAAGTTTTCCTAAATTACATTGTAGAAATGTTGTTTTTTAGTTTTCAAAGATATGGGGTATAAATAAATCTTAATACATCATTGCTGCTTCAAAACCATATTTAAAGGATACACTAAAATCAGTAGTAAGGCCAAGAATGTCACATTAAAGGCAGCACCCTCAAATGTCAGGAGTGCAACATTTGATATTTTCTTAGACATATTTTCTTTTAAATGTATCTAAACCCACATTTGTCTTTCTATTTCAACAGAGACTGACCAAGAGAACAGATAAAACCCATTTACCTGTTTGAGATACATAAAATATCTCTCACAGAAGCATTTGATTCATGTCAGGAGTGCAACTAGTTTTAAGTGATCTTCTACACAGTCTAAATTACAGCTTTTTATATGGATGATTTAAATAAAATGAGATTCTGTCAAGTTTAGAATAATGTTTGAAAAAATTAAAAGTGCCAATAGCATTTTATGTGCTTTTGATTTTATGTAGTAAAGCATTTTTGTTCATTTTAAATGGTCTCATGCTTTAATATATATTAGGTAGTAATACTAGAGACATTCTCTGACAAGGGAACATGTTTTCTAGGTTCATTAGCTATTGGAGATTAATTGACTTGATAAAGTTTATGATAAATGCATTTATCTATTTTCTTATAGATAATTTATGGTTGACCATGTAAATGTTGCACTCCTGACATAAATATTTAAAAATCATTGAAATTTGATATAATCAATTTTCTAAGTATCCAAAAAATACTTGTAATTGTACATTAAACATCTATTTTCAATATTAATTTAGATTAATACATGTTTTAAATGTTTTTGTATAGTATATTTAAAAAATAAGTTGGAATTTTCAAGAAGTATGGCTGTAAACAAGTTACAAATAACTAGAAAAATGTTACTTTAAGAAACAATTATCATTAAAACTTGGTAAAACTAATGCTTGAAAGAACACCAACTGATTTTTTCCCCTGTGAATTGTTTTTAAGTTAATAACTCTTCTTTTTCTTGATGGCAATATAATGTCAGGAGTGCAACATATCCTGATAAAATAGTACCATTGATAAAATAATGATAATTTATAATAAATTTCCTTTTCTAGCCTATAAGAATATTATAATTATTTCTTTTATATGATTTATCTAATATATTAGAGTGGTATAATACAAATTTTCAAATGTAATTAAAAATATTGCTGCTGAAACTGGGTATTAAAGAAGTGGTATGGCAAAAAATTGTTACAAATTTCCAAATACTGTCATTTCTGTACAAATATTTCATTGAAACAGGTAAAAATTATTGTATGAGTTAACAGTAACATCACTGTTCAATGTTGGCATTTTAAAATGTGATATTTTCTTCTTTTTTTTTCTTTATTATAAAATGTCAGGAGTGCAACAAAAATAGACAAAATGTTTTTTCTACAACCAATTATTTTGCGATCATTCAAAGAATCGATGTGATTTTTTTTACAAATGGCTACTTATCCTTAAAGTTTGAAAATTTTGCTGTCTTAAGTAAAAATATTCATTATTATTTTGATAATAAAAACTTTATCAGGTAGATTGGACAAAAATATTGAGAATTTTTCATAAAAAATAACTTTTAAGAAAAACTACAACTACCAATAACCCAATATTTTACACAAAAAGTCATTTATATCAGTTGCATTGTTTGAGAAACCATTTATACAAAATAATTGAGACTAAATATTGTCTAACTGATATAGAATAAGTATGTGTTTTACATGTTTTTTATGTCAATTTGTGTTAAATAAAAGGTTCTTAAAAATTTATTGCTTATCTGTTCATAGTTTCTTTCTTGTTTCATTTACTTCAATGTATACAACATTGAAAATTATCAGCAGAAAGTTATTAGGAGTGAGTTTAATTTGGACATTTTTTTCACATGTTGGAGCCATTTTTTTTTAAACAGCCCATATAAGACTTTGAGGTGAGATTGGTAAAATTTCGTTGTTACCCATCTTGGTATAAAAAAATGATAGTATATATAGGAATTTGGGTAATTTCATGATTATTGTTAGCGGTCCCTGTGTTTGTACTGATAATGAGAAAAAATATATGTTAATTTCATTAATTTGTATATTTTATTTGACCTTTTTTCCCACCTTAAAGGGAAATAACTCTCATGAAAATACATCTTAGACTTAGTGCATTTTTTTAAAAATCAAATAGGAAATGTGCAAATGCTCTAGATACTATTCTCTTTACAAAAGTCTTTCAACAGCTACTAACTTGACACACCATGATATAGCTGAAATACTTATAATGTTGGAGTTAATCACTAATCAATTAATCAATCTACTGGCATGTACAATGAAACTATAAAGTAATCGACGCATACTGGTACAGTTGTCAGTTGGTTATCAGTTATTAGATAAAGAAAAATTATAACTATATAGACAATAGAATGATATTGCAAAACTTCTTATTATTTACAGCATTGTGACACCTGATGAATGGATGTTCATTTATTGTAAATGTTCATATATTTTGTTGTTAAGCCATAATATTTAACAGAGTTTCATCGCTTTGAACAATAACAAAATTTCAATATATACAGTTCAGTGCACTCTTCAATTGAACGTTAATTGGGGAATAAAGGGTCATTGGGAACTTTGGGTTATTAAAGTACAGCATACTTCTGGTTCAGCATATGCTACTTATTGTTTTTAGTTTTTAGATTAAATGATTATGCTATAGTTATAATTGTAAAAAAAATCTTTCATCTTCCCCTTTAAGGCATTAGAACTACAGCCAGGTGACAAAAACTGTTTAGTTTGCCGTTCAAAGTGCCATCTACAGCTCGGGGACACAGCAACAGCTTTAGAAGATGCTGAATTATCTCTTGCAGATGAAAACACATTTCATAAGGTATTTATAAGAAAAAGTTTAATGTGATTTAATGTAAAATATTAATGAAATATTTTAATTCTTTATTTATTTAACGAGGATTACTAACAGCCAACGGTTATAAGCAACTCTCTTCATGATCTAATCATGACTTTTTTATTATGAATTTTAGCTTTTACCTGCCTCAGGTGAAGTTATTTTTTTATCAGGATTGTTTTTTGTAATTTGTTTATTTTTAAAGAAAAACAAAGGCAGATACAAATACAAAAAAACCCATATGACATGCATATACAATTTTACACAAACAAAAGACATTTTATTTATAAAAACAAACATTTTGCAACACTGAACTGAAACTTCAAACACCAAGGACAGTTTCAAATGGCAAGCACTTTTTACATATATATTTTTTTGTGTAGAGGATAAGAAATTTATGGTTGTCTTTTCTATTTTAGTACAATATTTCAGGTATTTAAGACCACTATTTATACTGGGTTTCTCTCCCTATCATCTACATTTATATAAATAATACTTTAAAATCAAAATGACCTGATTATTAGTGTTATCTGGATCTAAAGGATTCGCTATTCCCAATAGAATATTAGGTGCATATATATAGCATGTTAAGACCACAATTTTTTACAAGAATCTTAGAATGGATCTGTAATCTGGTAATTGTTAATATGTAAAGTTGGAATTGGAGTAAAAATTTACATAAATGTTTTTTTTTTCATTTTTAACATTAAACTTTCATGTATTAATTTTTTAGGGAGTTTATCAAAAAGCCCAAGCATTATACTACCAAGGAGATTTTGAGATGGCCCTTGTTTTCTATCACAGAGGTCATAAACTAAGACCAGAACTACAAGAGTTTAGACTTGGTATACAGAAAGCTCAGGAAGCCATTGACAACTCAGTCGGATGTAAGTATAACATGTTCATGAAATATCAGGGGAAAAATAACTTTTAGTGTAATAAGTTACTCCATGTCGAGATGTCAGAAAAATCGTGCAGTCAATAATATAATATTCCTTGCTGATTGGTGTTTCTGTTTAATCTTTTTAACCAGGCATAGTACATGTATTAGTAACTTTTACAAGTGAGGATGAGAACAATATGATTTTGAGTTTCCATGATTGTGAAAATAACATGTAAAATAGACAGTCATATGTGAAAATAACATGTAAAATAGACAGTCATATGTGAAAATAACATGTAAAATAGAGTCATATGTGAAAATAACATGTAAAATAGACAGTCATATGTGAAAATAACATGTAAAATAGACAGTCATATGTGAAAATAACATGTAAAATAGACAGTCATATGCATTCATCCACAATAAACCTTTTGCACATTCTCAATGTGATTCTAAAATTATATGTTTTTTTGGACATATTTTATATGAGTTATATCCCATGTTACCTATTCTAGCAGGAGCAACAGAAAAAACAAATAGAAAATTCACAAATTGTTACAACAATAAAATTTTGTGAAGATTATGAGAAAAATACATATTATTTTGTGTCAGTGACTTGCGACAGGTCGGTGGTTTTCTCAGGGTACTCTGGTTTCCTTCACCAGTAAAACTGACTGCCATGATATAAATGAAATATTGTTGAAAGTGGTGTTAAACACAATATTACTAACACTATATTATTTCTGTTGAACTTTGCATGAAATAGGACCCTTTTGCCTACCTTGAAGAGAAACAACTCCCATAAAAATGTGTAAAAACATATAATTTAGACGTTACGCACGATGTTGGTGACACTTGACGTTACACATAATTAACATTGAAAAGAACGTTTCGCGTCTTCTTTTTCATTTCTTCTTCTTCCTTATTTGTGTTTGCATACAGTGGGTTTGGTTAGGATGGAGGTGGTGTGGGTGTGTTTTGATGTATTGTTCTATATTTCGGTATTTCACTTTTTGTTTTTATTGATTTTTATTTTATTTTGGCTTACTTGTATATATTTGTGTTGTTGGTGTTTTCCTTTAGGTGTTTATTTCAATGTTTGTTTGTTTGCTTATTTATTTCGTTTGTATTCCCTTTTAGTATTTATTTATTGTTTATGTTATGTGACTGTACTTTATCATTTTTTCTTTGAAAGTATATCTTGCTCTAAAACAAGATTATCATATTCTGTTTGTTTATTGATTGATTGTATACGTTGTATTCCTGAAAATTTCTCATAATATCTTATGTATAATCTAGTGAAATTATAATTAAAACAATTCAGTTCACATTTTTAATTTTCATATTTATATATTTCGCGATTTTTTTTAACTATTATATAATTATAGTTTCTACAATGCATACATTCTTTTTTGCAATGCTTGTTCAAAAATGACACACACAAAAATTAAGGTCATGAATTCGTTTTTAATTAAGGTCGCTTGAGTAAGCGGAAACACATCATTATTTTTTCAGGTTTGGTATATTTTTGTATTTTGTTTTCGCTCTTTTGTTTGTTGTTTTTCAAGTTTTGATATCGTTTGTTTGTTTTTAGCTTCGCTTTTCTTAGTTGTTGTATATTTGTTTTAATTTTAATAGAAAACAATAGAAAATTATAGAAGTAGCGCAACGTTATTTTGCCGTCGATAAGAAAAAACGTTTACTGGACAAATTGGGTAACGTTCTACAATTTTGTGGAGAAATCGTAATTTTTATCCGAAATCAAGTTTGTTAAGTTCATTCTCTGCCACTGAAAATGAACATTTTCGTTATTTGGATTTAGCACGAAATATGAGCGAAAAATATAGTTTCGAATGTATAAAGTTTTATATTTTTTTTTTTTTTTACTTCAAGTTGTAACTGAACATTTTGTTGAGGAATATTTTTTAACTTGCTTTAAAAAAATCATTTTTGAAAAGACTTTTTCGTTTTTGAAGATAATAACATTTGATATGTATACTTTTTTTGTGAAAATTTTGTAAACCATAGCTGAAATAAAGCTTAGTATTTGGCATGCAGATGTTTTTCCTTCAGCGTTGCGTTCTTTTCTTTCCATTAACTTACCGATTTTTTCTTTCAAGCATTGCTTTATTCAGAAATCGTTAATGGGGTCATAGAACACGCTGACTCTGCTTCCGGTCCCACAAAAAAAATGGTCCGAAAAACGTATTTTTAGGTTTTTACTGAGAAAAATGTAAAAGACACACGGATATTTTGTAACGCGTTACATGAGAAAATTGTGTGTTAACGACGTTTTCTTCTAATAAATTCGTTTTCAAAAGCAAAAATAAACCTAATCTAATACAATCAAAACAAATATTCGTATAATTCCCTATTCAAGCATGTATCGGAAATAAAAATCCATCAATCTAAAAAAAATCTACATTCGTTTGACTTATTTCATGTTCTATTTAGTCAAAATATCACCAATAGCACGCGTAACGTCTTAAGAATCAAACTGGGAATATGTAAAAGGTCTATTTGTCAAAAAGATTGGTAAAAAATTGTAAATTGTTCAATGTTTTTGATTTTAAGCTTCAGTTTATAGAAAGTTAATACTAAGCAATATTTGAGAGGTCATTTCTAAAATGTTTTCAAATGGAACAGTCAATATAATTTAATCATTTTTTTTTGTATTTAAAGGAAAAAGCAGTTTTACAATAGTTTTCAAAATGTAAACTCAGATTATCCTAGTTTATATTGAAATTTAGACATTAACCAATCACGATTGATTATATCTGTTTTGTAATAAGGATTTTTTCTTTCATTTCTTTGCAGCTCCAGATAAAGTAAAATTGACAACAGAGGGTGATTTGACATTTTTTAATCAGCAAGATGAGGTAAATTCATTGACTTTAATTAAGTCGAAATACAATTGATAATTAAGAAAAATATTAGAAATTTTGAGATCATAGAAAAAAATATATAAGTAAACACAAACCAGCCAATTAATTAGAATTTTCTTATCATTTAATTTATTAATTTTTAAATGGTTCTCTCCTTAGAGTAAAGGGTCTGTAGTGGTCGTAATTGTATGGTAGTTGGATATACAACTACCTATGCAATCAGTGCCTATCACCACAAAGGTTATGAGTTCGAAATTCCGCTTATGTAGGGTGTACTTGATACAACATTATGTGACAAAGTTTGTCAGTGACTTGCGGCAGGTTGGTGGGTTTCTCCGTGTCCTCCAATTTCCTCCACCAATAAAACTGACTGTCATGATATAGCTGAAATATTGTTGAAAGTGGTGAAAACACTATAACCCTAACCCTTACGGTAATTATTTGCTGGATAAAATTATAAGAAAATCATTGTCGAAATTCAAGCGTTTCGGCCACAAGGCCTTCATCAGTGTTTTATTTGATCAAATATGTTACATAATAGTACCTCTGAGATTTAATGTAAGCTATATATTTATATATAAAAAAAATTATTATATAAAATTTCAGAAAAAACCAAAAACCAAACAGTCATACAATACTTACAACAGGAAAATAACGCAGGCTCCCAAACGTAGAGGTTACGACCCTAACAAACCTGTAGGAAGTGAGAAAACTATTAGACAACTGTTAGGAGAATTATATGGAGATAGACAATACTTGGAAAAATTATTGAAAGAAACAGGTAAGTTAGCTATGATCTCAATCTTATTAAATAAACGATAAAGAATACCGAAGGGGCAATAAAAAATGGACATTCCAGAGAAATTGGCAATATTGGGTACACAAGACGCAAGACGAAGACAAACAAAACACAAGCACAACACAATATGTGTTAGACACCACTACATGCAAGCAACGTAAACAAGACACAAGCAACCGGAGGCAAAGAACGACTCGAACATCGTTTTTATGTGGAAATCGTAGTGGACATCACAACACAGAAATCAGAAGGATTAGATGTTTGATCTATATTTTATTTATTGTTGTTTTTACTAAAGTTTGATGATACACTGACATCTAACGACATCCCACATTAGGTTATGTCAGCTGACCTTTTATTGATTGTTGACCGTCTAATCATATACAGGACAGTCAAATATATTGACTAATCAGACAACTCTCAGCATGTGTTTGGTTTTAAAACAGCAAGAACTGGTATGCTCATCATTAATTTGTCAGTTGATGAGCCATAGCACGGAATGTTTTTAGATAGTAGTGCATTGCCATAAAATCAAATAAAAAGATATACAACAAACATCTAATTTTTAATTAGATTGCTAGATAGTTTGTCACCATTAGCCATTTTGAGCCTTTGGACCAAGCAGCTTGTATGTCTTCGAAATATATTATCTTATTCAATTTAGTTTATGTGTTTATTTTAATTGATACTTAACTAATTCAGGAATATGTTCAGTGGCTACCTGCAAGGACCTGGTAACATTATTCTATAGAAAAAATGATGTTAGGGACATATGGAATTGAAAGGCACACTTATTGTAACGGAAGGCCAAGTTCGATTTTGGTTTTGACATGTTTGTTTGTTGTTCTGGAGTTAAGCTCCTGTTTACTGTAGCTGGATGATGTTATTGACACATTATTCCAGCTTTTGAGATACTGTAACATTGGGAACTTTTTTGGTTTATTCAGGTTAAATTAACAAAGAATTCGTACATTGAGGTTTTATTGAAACTTTTGTTTATACAGAATTCTAACTCGATACAACATTATGTGATAAAGTTTGTCAGTGACTTGCGACAGGTCAGTGGTTTTCTTTGGGTACTCCAGTTTCCTTCATCAATAAAACTGACTGCCACGTTATAACTGAAATATTGTTGAAATTAGCGTTAGCACCATAATCCTAACCATATACAGGCTTCAGCTTTATTCAAGGTTCAGTTACAACAGGGATCACTGAATATTATATATATCATTTATCTATGTTGATGGTAATTTAGGTTTGCTAATTAACAATTTTTATTTTTAAATTGTTGTTATTTTAATTCAGATTCACGAACCGACATTGGTAAAGTGATAAATAACTTAGTAACAGAGGGTTTGTCCTACCTCGACACAAGAACTGATTTCTGGAGGCAACAAAAACCCATGTATGCCCGCAAGCACGAACGAGCCCAACAGAGAAATAGGTCAGATGTTCATACTGGAAAATTAGCACCTAACGATTACATCATCAGAGAATTAGAGAGAATAGATATAGGTATGTGTAGGGTGCCCACTGAGTTTTGAAACTGGGGGTACAATTGCTATTTTTTCTTTAACTTTGTACCCCTACATATAGAAAGTCCCTACAATTTTGGGGGTACAGGGCCTATTTTGGGGGTAAAAAACCCTCTGCAGAGGGTAAATGGGCATGCTGGGTATGTGATATTACATTATTAGCAAATTGGGCATTTTCCTTTTGATGTGTGTCCCTGAAAAAGTCTGTATCACTGAACTGACCTTGATCCACAGAGTTATTAGATCAGTTCGTAACTCGCATGCGCAAGAACTGACTGATATTGAAAATTATCGGTCAGTGTGACGTTAAACACATTTTGACGTCACGTATAAAAAACTATAATGCCAGTTTTGAAGATCTCGACATACTTTATCACTAGTATCACAGCTCGTCCTGTCAGACTTGCTGTAATACTAGCGATAATGTCTGTCGACCTTCAAAACTGACGTTATTATATATTTATTAGTGCTTTTGTTAAAGCCATAATTAATGAATTGTTTGTTTTTCTCAAACGGTAAATGGTGTCTATTAGAATTCTTTTTTTATTCAAAAACAAACATATTTTTATTTATTTCTGGATATTTCCAAGTTCCATAGTGATTAATATCTTATTCTAAATATAGCCACATTTTAAAAGAAAAAAGAATAATTTCCCTATCTACCTACCTACTCATGTTCTACACCCATGGATCAGGATTGGACAAACTAACATTTTGTAATGAGTGACCTAATTGAAGTATCTTTCCTTCAAGAATTTGATTTTATGAGAAATATTTATGACTTATCTCCCCTTATTATGGAGAGACGATGTTAAAAAAATAACAATGTGTCCCTATCTCTTTGTAAAATTGGAATAAAAAAGTACAAATTGTAATATTTATTGATATCACAAATTGACTTTTTTATATAATATTTTTTATATTGCAAGATAGGATGTAAATATGGTAAAATGTTATCAGGTGCATTTTGGAAAATAAATTGTTTTTGCCTTGGCCAGTAAATATATAGATCCATTAGACAACTTTATATGGAAATATTTGTGTTCTTTTGATGCACCATAACATTTTTCTGTCATTTCTGTGTTGTTTTATACATTGTCAGCACATTTTATATCAGCATTCTCTACTTTTTATATTAACTCTCACAAAGGAAAATAACTCCTGATAAAATATAATTCTTTGAAAGAATTTTCATCATGAATTATTTCCCTTTTTGATGGTTGAATAAAATGACAGGTCACATGTTAATCTATTTGTGTTGTATTTATTAATAGCACAAGTAGAAGGAGAATACCAAGAAGCATTAAAGAGATCTCAACGCTGCCTGAACACAGTCAACAGTTTCTCAGACGACCAAGTACCAAATAAGATAGAAGTTACAGCAAATCTACACAGTTGTATAGGAAATGCTTACTTAGAAATGGGACAATATGACAAGTCACTAGAACATCATAATATAGATTTAACAATGGGAGAGGAAAAGTAAGTCAATAACAGGGTTAAGGAGTTAGCATTATAGTGCTTGATGCCTTTTTCAACAATATTTCAGTTATATCGTGGCGGTCAGTTTTATTGGTGGAAGACCTGGAGTACCTGGAGAATACCACCGACATGTCACAAGTCACTGGCAAACTTTATCACATAGTGTTGTTTCTGTTAATAACAGAAAGGAAGTGTCATGGAAGCTACTTTTCAAAAACATTTCTATGTTTTCGGATGTTGTAGATGCTAATATTTTATATGACTCATTTTTGTCAGTCAAAAGCCCACTAGGGCTTGTGTTGTATTGTTATTTAAATATGCCGATTATAAATAAAACTTATCTTATCTTATCTTATCTTCAAAGTGTGTTCTTATCTCAGTTAAGGACTCCAGATACAGTTCACGAAATGAAAATTTGAATTTACTGGTCCAAATCAAATTATCAAATTAATTTTTATATAAATATATAGTTCTAAATGAAAACTGAGAAATTTTCTGATCCGAACAAATTTGGCCGGAAGACCAGTGCTCATCATGAGGACTGCAGATAAGGGGAGTACTTGAGTATTTTACTCCCTCATTTTGGCCAAATACCCTATAATGTTAAATTCAGGAAGTACAAGATACTCTACAAAATTGTTATTTGTAAACCTGTATGCTAAAATTTAGAGAGGGAAATTTTAATTAGATTGACTGAAAGCATTGACAACACATCAGTGTTTTTCAAGTTGTCAAATAAGATAATTGTAAATTTGATGATTTTATCAATCTTCGAAATTTAATTTTCTCACCCCTTGGATATTGTAGACTGTTAATTTAAGTGCAAAAGATTTTTCTATCTTACCCAGGGACATGGGTAAGACAAGCATTTCCCTGCAAAAATGTTTTCCATTGTTGAAGTAAATTGTCGATTCATCTGTATGTTGGTAGTATATTAAATGTATTTCATAATAAATTATATAGACCATATCTTTAAAATTTATTTGACTTAGGTCAAAGGGAAGTAATTCTTTTAAATATGTTAGTTACTAACAAAGGAGAGCACTCAATTATTTACTCAAAGTAAACAAACGTTGACATGGTAGAAAGGGGTGAGAAAAAGAGTCAAACGGTTTAACACTGTGAAAGGTGTAAGATCGTGAAATCTGAGACACTTTTGGGTGTCCAGGATTTTACGATCTTGCACCTCTCCCGGTGTTAGACCCTATATGTCTACTTGTATTGGTTATAAAGAAAAAAGTTTATGGTACAAATGAGTTCAAAGATTTTGGGAAATTAATTCTTTTAAATTTCATAGTCTAAAGTTTTATGACCATAGCCCAGGATAATTAAATTGACCAAATGAAGACTTTAGCAATTGCTTGATAGTTTTTAAAATGTGAACATAAACCAGAAGGAAAAATAACTCCACTACATACATGTATTTGAGAATACAGTCGAGTCTGTCTTAAAGGGCAACTCTATATAACAAATCACTGTCTATAAAGGGCAGTCTTATTTTTCCTATTAATGAATAGTGCATATAATTTAAACCTGTATATAAAGAACAACTGCTCATAAATGCCACATTTTCAGGTTCCCTTGAGTGTCCTTTATATACAGGTTCCCTCGAGTGGCCTTTATATACAGGTTCCCTTGAGTGGCCTTTATATACAGGTTTTAACAGTACTTTTAAATGTGATGTTGTATTTAGAAGAACGAATGTCAAGAACATAAATTTGTATATTCTCATATCCGAACATCCGGGTATTTAATAATTCATAGGGGTGAGGTCAGCAGGAATCTTCTAGATTTTACATAGATTCCAATGGAAAATTTGAATTTTATTTTCCTAATTTAAAATAAAGCTGTCTGATATAAATTGACAAAAATCAAACTAGATATCTGATTTAGTGTCTATAAGGACCAGAGGTGATTTTAATTAAAATATTTAACTTCTGTTGGAAGATAACGAATAAATTAATATACATTGGAGTCTATGTAGAATCCCGAGGATTTTGCTTGGCTTCACCTCAAATATTTTCTTCATCTCAAAATTGATAATCATTGATTGGTCAATTACATTGTGTGATATCACTCCGAAATCGAGAATTAATGATAATTTTTTGTTTCAGTGATATGGAAGAGGCAGTATCAAGAGGTTTAGATAATTTAGGTCGTGTACATGCTAGACATGGAAACTTTGATAAGGCAGTACAAGTGTAAGTTTGTCATTAATCAGTAGTTTTATTTCTGTCTATAGTAATTTATTTTATCTCGATACTCTGAGGGGGGAGGGGGGGAGGGGTAGAGACAGTTTTCTTCCTGCCTCTTTGATATATGCCAACATTTTCAATTACAGTAGAACATCGCTGGCTCGAACTTGAAGGGACTGTCAAAATCTGTTCGAGCTATCGGTAGTTTGAGCCACCGAGGTTCTGTAATTTCAGAGAGAAAACAAATCTGGTTCTGACCCGTGGCAGTTTCATTACGATATAACTGATGCAGAATGAAGTGGGCCTTTCTCGTAAAAAATATTTAATTCTTTAAACAGTTCTCAAAGACTACGGCTTCTGAATACCTCTTTGATATCTTCAAACGTTCCTTAGAAACATTTTTTTACTTTGTTCCCGATCTGTTTTATAAACAGGAAATATGAGGACGGGTATTAACACTTGGATTGATATCGGTATAATGTTGATAATTCGGATATATATTTTTAATGGCCAATTTTAAAATTTAGCCATTTTCTTTTTTTTTTAATTTGAATTTGAAGAATACTTGTTTCTTTTGGTATTATATACACATAAAAAATCAGGTTAATCGGAATTTCAGAATGAATACATTTCTTTTGTTTTTGGTATTTAGATGAACCTTGAGACCACACAGTTTGATATAAAAATTAAAAAAAATTAAAGTAACACTCTCAATAATAATAATTCATGTAATAACAATTTTAAATATTGTTTTAATCAACTTTATTACGATTGTAAACATTTGATTGTTTTAATTATTGTCAAGTGTAGGCTCGGCTTGGTAAATCAGCGACACGAGTCTCGGGTTCAATAATTGTTCTTTATTAATCTTAATTAATGATCAATAATCAAGCCACAGCTGAATTTAATGACTAATTAACATAAATGATGACAACTTTATCCCTCTTCCTGTAATTGTTAAGTAAACAATTATCTGTTGGTAATCTTACATTTTAAATGATTTATCACACCTTTCAGTAAGCACATTCAACCGTATCATACATCTGTCAATTAAATTGCCATGTTCGAGTTTGGCATGATAAAACTTATGATTTTAATATTGACAGGACCATTTATTGAGTTCGACTGTTCGAAGTATTGGTGTACGAGCGAAAGGAGTTTTTTTTACTTAGAATTATAGGGAAAATTGACCGAACTTTCAAATCAGTTCGAGCCATCCATGGTATTTGACCCATCCGAGTTCGAGGCACCGAGGTCTGACTGTACTTATATATTGCACATCACTTCTAAAAGATGTCTTTTTGAGTACATGAAACCGCATTGTGGTGAAACGGTTAGCATGCTCGCGAGTGCGATAGATTGTGGGTTCGAGCCTCGATCGGGTCAAACCAAAGTCTGTGAAATTGGTATTTGTTGCTTCTCTGCTAAGTACGCAGCATTATAAAGAAAGAACAAAAACGGGTTGGTTCAGAATCAGTGTGAGTGGGGCGACATGTCTATCCACAGACTGATGTATCAATGAACTAGTACTATACAAATTCAACTATGTGCGTTGGTCTAGTACAAAATGGACTTCATCATTATTTCATAGAAATTAACTTGTTCTCGCCAAGATATAGCAGAAAAATTGCACACTCACTCCGAGTACATGAAAGAATGTCGTGGACTTTTTTTTTTCATAAAACACAAGCTTTAATTTTTTTTATTCCTTTTAAATGAGAATCAAATTCTTTAAAAAAATAATTTTGCTGTCATGATTTATTTCTATGTACTAAAAATATTTTTTTACAGGTGGGAAAAGAAACTACCAATGTCGAAATCATCATTAGAAAGCACCTGGTTATACCATGAAATAGGTAGATGCTACCTGGAAATAGGTAAATATGACACAGCCAAGAGTTTTGGAGAGAAATCCATGGTGGCAGCAGAGGAAGCTGAGGATCAAATGTGGCAGCTACAGGCTTCTGTATTAGTGGCACAATCAGAAGGTAAAATACCATATTATATATACTTTTGGAGTAAAGTGAAAAATAAATGTTGTTTATCCTGCAATGACAGCATTTATCGACCAACATAGCCTGCCCAATATTTTTTTTGCTATTGGTCAGTTATAAATAGAACATACAAATGTAAGCTCCGCCCACATCGGGGGATATTGTTTTCAAATACATACACAAAATTATTTCAAATACTTTTATCATCGTCCAGTAAACGTTTTACGATTTGAAATTGCAGGATAAATACAATACATGTGCCTTTTCCCCCGTTTCTAAGCCTCATACACATATTACCTATATGCTTCGACAGTGCACAAGTATTGTATATATATATTCTTCACGAGTAGTCTTCGAAATGAAAATTTGAATTTACTGATCCAAATTAAATTCTTGAATTTATTTTTATATAGTTCTAAAGAAAATTGAAAATTTTATTGGTCCGAATTTTTTTTTACTAGTCTTGGGCCAGATGATCTGTGCTCACCATTAGATCTGCAGTAGTATGTGTTAACCCTAGGCACAAATTTAAGTTATATAATATAAAACTGTTGACTGCATAGGCAGATAGAGTAGTATTGTTTCTAAATTTGATGATAAAATCTCTGTTATGTTCCTGTAAAGTCTAATTTTGTCGTCCTATGCCACCCTTAAAACATTAATGGTTCAATTTTAAGTGGATAGTTTTTCTTTAATTCAAAAAATCTTTCTAAAGTAGCAATATAAAATGTTGAATGACCTATACAACTTGATTTAGTTAGATTCATTGTTGTGATGTTCGAAAATAGTACATAATAAATACCGTAGCCATAACAAATTATAAGTTATATAAAGTATTTATATGATCAGGTTTTGTGATGGTTACTTGGCAGAAATACAATACTCTCAAATGTTAAGTACAGTCAAACCTTCCCATGAGGTCACCTCTATTAAGCAGTCACCTGTATTAAAAGATCACCTTTTGCCTGTCCTGTCATAGAAAAATTCATATGAATTGAACCTCTTTCAAGAGGTCACCTGTCTTAAAAGGCCACTTTTTCTTTCTCTTGAGGGTGACCTCTTCAATACAGGTTTGACTGTACTTGAAAATAGTTGCAACAAGCTAATAAATTAAAAAAGGAAAATACCAAAAATGTATGTGTAATCTATTTTTTTCTATTTTGTAGTAAAACTTGGTGATTTGAGTGCAGCATTATCATCATTCGATACATCTCTAGATTTAGCTAAATCACAAGGTAAATAAATTAAGGATGTGTGGAGAAGTTATCTCCCTTTATCTACAAATTATCTCCCCTTGTGTTCCTCCAATAATATTGAGAGGCACATCATTATGTATACCCAATGTTACAATACAATATTTGTATGAAAAAGTTCATACTAAAATATATGATTCATATTTTCCACTGAAATGTAAATTTGTATATGAGAAAACCACTATTTTAAAGAGAGTGAAATTAAAACTGATGTATACAAAAAAACAATATAGTAAATGATTGTTTATTTTAGATGATACATTGGTTCAGTCTACAATTAAAAAAGCCAAAAGAATGTTCTAATCTTGAACATTATACAATTTTTTTTTATTTTAGGTGATACCTCGTCTCACGGTCTTTGCCTTAATTTTTTTCACATTATTGTCCGAAAGCCAAGTTTAGAAAAATTTCCTATTTATTCAAGCAAAATTTCACTTGTCCAAATCCAGTTTTACTTGTCCTGGGCTTCGGGCAAGTGGGTTAGTGTGAAGACTGGGCTTAATCAGCAATTAAGAAAGACAAAAGAACACCCTAATCTTGAACTTTATAAATTGAATGTTTATTTTAGGTGATGCCTCAGCTCAATCAGCAATTAAGAAAGCCATAGATGATGTTAATAAAAAGATAGCTAAAGGTAACACGTCATCAAGTGCCAAAAAAGAACGTGAAAGAATAAGTTTGGACGGAGATAGAGACGTAGAAACGGCAGTATCAACACAAAGGGAGGAAGAAAAGAAGGAAGAGACACACGAAAAGACAGAAGAGCAGAGTATGAACACGGATTATAAAAACTTACATTTATTTATTCAAAGAATATGCTCAATTTTTGAACGGGTTATACGATATAATGTGGTTTGAGGCAGTTTAGGCTTAATAAAGCGTGAAGCGGTTTATGAAAAGAGTAAACTGTTCCAAACCAGGTTATAACCTGTTCAAAAATTTAACATATTCCTTATAAATTAATTTTTACAAAACAATTTAACAATTCCTCAATTTCAATTACGATTATTCCATGGAACTATATGAATTTGTTGTTTGCGAATGAATATGTTGGCAACGTCATAATACCAACCCATGTTATCAAGTATAACCAATGTTGCTCCAGGCAGATCAGCCAATCAGATTGCAGTATTCTTATCAACTTAAATTATTAGCTCATCAATGAACAATGCATGAAGGTATTCACAAAAAAAACACAGTCTTTCAAGACAGGTTAACTGATAAAGCATGTTTGTAAGGAGTTAAATTTAGTCTGGTAGATTAAAATGTGAGCTGCATGTAGTTGTATTTTCTAAAATAATAAGAAAGGATATGGTTGCATTTGAGCATGAGAGACTTTAATTTTACAATTTGGCAAAAATTAAAATAAGGAGACCTGACACAAATTAAAGTAAAGGAACAGTGTTTGCATTGATGTTCACAGTAGGGTCTTCAAAATAGATGCACGAGTATGAAACAGCCCCTATCCTGCCTGTATAGTGTCAACCATTCTGTATAACCTGAATGAATCGGCACATTGTTAATTTGTCCTTTCCACAGATGGCTGTTTTACACAGGATTTACTGTAAATAAATTTTCAGGACAATTATGATTTCACAAATCTTAGATAAATTAAATCATGATGATAAATCGAGAAAGAAAAAATACAACAAACAGAAAGTATATATATAGCTACCAGACATCTGACAGAAAAAGCAAATTCCTTTTTGGTTTTTTTACTTTTAGGCTTGGAGAAAAAAGATGAAGAGAAACCGGTGACACCAGCAGAAACAAAAGACAATGAAAGTAATAAAGATGAAACTGAAGAAAGTAAAAAGGAAGAAGATGAAAGTAAGAAGGAAGACGAAGACAGTAAAAAAGAAGAATCTCAGGAAGCAAATGAAGAGACTGGAAAAGATGAGGACAAAGAAACATAAATATTTAACATAGCGAGACTCATATTAACATTTAAAATAATGAGACTCGCATAAGTAATTAAAATAATGGGATTCACATAAACATTTAAAATAACGAGACTCACAAAGATATTTACAATAACGAGACTCACATGAATATTTAATATAAAGAGGATATCTTTTTATAATGCAGAATATTTTTTTCGGAAAATAGAAGATTTACTAACATTCTTGAATGTAAATTATGTAAAACTTTAGTCTACCTTTTTGTTATTTTTGCAGTGGTTAATTATCTCCCTTGACCAATTGTAGTAAATGTCTAGAAATTTATCCTTAGACTCGTTAAATTTGGTTAAAGGATGTAAGTGGGAGAGTGAAAGCAAACTGTATCCTAATATTCCAGTTTGGACGATTACTAAATGTTCACTGTATAGTCAAGTATTTTATATATATCGTTTACATTTGTACACAACTTTCACAATAAGTAATTGCTTTGTCAATGGAAAATAGTTGCTTACCTCCCTTTTTCTATTGTGATATATATATATCGCAATTGTTTAATAGAAACTAAAATTATACTGGAGATGCAGCAAACTTGAAAAAGGGAGATAATAAAAAATTGAAGTAAGAAAGACAGTTCTTGCTAGGGGAGACAACTTTGCATTATGTAAAGAAATAGAAAAAAAATTGGAAAATCTGTTGGTTATGCCACATGTATTTCAAATTTTAAGGTAGAAAAAGGGCATTATACAATTAAAGGAATGGACATCTCAGGCTTAATATATCTAATATAAACCACACATTGCAGTCTTTGCCTGAATTTTTTACACCTACTTGCCCGAAAGCCAAATTTAAACAAATAAATGCTATTTATTCAAACAAATTGTTTCATAATTTTTACTTTTCCGAATCCACTTTTACTTGTCCTGAGCTTCGGGCAAGTGGGTTAGCACAAAGACTGACATTGATTTTAATAGCATAGTAATACAATTATTGAATTGAAAGTAAACAAAGACTTGTAAATATGTAAGATATATTTATTTATCATATTTATTATTGAAAGCCTGGTATGCTTTATTTAATTTTTGTGATATTATTCTAGTTAGAAATGTGATTCCACATCTTGTCAAGTTACACTGGAATATTTAGGTTTGAAACCAGGGTAAATTTATATTTATTTATTTAAAAAATGTTTTATTTACAAATGAGATTCCATTTCTTGCCAAGGAAAGTCTTATTTATACCAGATTATATTTGTTACAACAATTTTATTTTTTGGCTTGTTGAACAATAAAAATATTTTAAAACAATTTGTTTGTTTCTATCCGTATATCATATTTTTTAGGGTGTACGTGATACAACATTATGTGATAATGACTTGCGACAGGTCGGTGGTTTTCTCTGTATATTCCAGTTTTCTCCACCAATAAAACTGACCACCACTATATAACTGAAATATTGTTGAAAGTGGAGTTAAACACCATAAACCTATTTTTTAGGTAATTGTTCATTAAGTCATTTTATCTACTATTTTCGTGCAGTGGAAATGCTTGTTTTAGCAGTGCACTCAAAATTGATCAACATTAAAACTAAAAAGTATCATACATTATATGAATTTAAGTTGAAATGCAATCAGTGCCTATCACATGCTGTGAGATCGAATCCCACTCTTGCCAAGGTGTACTCGATACGAATTTATGTGATAAAGTTTGTCAGTGTCTGTGGTTTTCTCTGGGTACTCCGGTTTCCTTCAACAAAAAATTGACTGCCTTGATATAACTGGAAGATTGCTGAAAGTGGCGTTCAACACCATAACCTCCTATAACACTAATCCATAATCCCCTTTAAGGTCACATGACATGATGCCATATGTTTTCATTGTTTGTTGTGGTACATGTATATCTTGTCATTTCACATTTCAGTCGTTTTCTCAGAATCCACTAGGCCATATCAATTCAACCTTAGCAGAATTAATCCTTGTTTTGGTTTTTTTTTTGTTCCAAGCATGTGTCTTTCAGTATGAATGGCTGAAAGAGTTTTCTGATTGGCTAATATTTCCAAATCGAATCATCACTATATTATAAGATCATTTAAAAAGTTTTGAAAAATTATATTTTTCATATGGACCATAAAATCAAAGATTTTATACCACCATGCAAGACTTGGTTTAAAAGAAAACATAGGAAAATGTAAGAATATTCTAAAAAAAAAAAATTCTAAAAGGTGTGAATCCAAATTAAACATAGATGATATTTTTAATATCCATACTGCATCTAAAACTCTCCAGTGGTGTAGTGGTTTGTGTACTGGCTTGGAATGTGGTAGAACATGGGTTCGATCACTGACTGATTCCACCAAATATTATAAAATTGATATTTTCTGCTTCTCTTCTAAGCATTTTAACAAACCAGTGTTTGTTCCAGAATTCTGCAGAAATAAATATTGGATGTTTCATTTAAAAAATGTTTTGTGCAGGTTTAGCATCTAAGATTACAGAGGAAATTTTGTAGGGACCTACCCAAAGTGTCATTTGAGCTACATTTGAGATATTACATGTACCAACACTTGATATCCTTCATCATTTTTACATTTTGGTCTTTTCTACAGGGCCAATTGGAGCCAAACTTGGTAGAAATGTTCATGGAGATGGATATTTCTGAGTGCTCTTTATGGTCACAAAAACAGATTCTTTGAAACTATACATGCATGTGAATATACGGAAATAAGCAGCGTCAATATGTTGATTTAACCAAGAGAGTTAATTTCCCCATATAACTTGCAATCTATTGTTTATAGTCACAACTTCTATATTATGACATTGTTCAGATCAGGAATCGGACACGCAACTCCTTTACTAAAGCAAAATGTCATGAGGAAATACACTTCAACTTCTACTTCTACTATGTATGAGGCCGCCATCAACTACTTGAAGATTCTGCCAATTACTTTAGTAATGCTCTTCATGCACTATAATTAACAATTTTAGCAAATGAAATTTAATAAAAAAAAAAAAAAAAAAATATGTTTTAAGACAAAACTATATACATGAGTTAGTGATAACCTAATGGTTAATGAATGAAACAGCTGACTTGAATGACTCAACAGACTCACTCTTCACAGTGTTCAGGGACCTAGTCAGGGTCATTACGGTTTTCACAGTTTTCCGGTTGTTGACTGATTTTGTCTGTTTATATACTTATGAGTTTTGACTTTCCCTTTGTAAGATTGCTCGGAGTTCGGTAATTTTGTTATTACCCTTATTTATCTTCACAGTGTTCAGGGAGAGAGTGTTCCAGTTTCGTATTGTTCGGGGAAAGAAAGATTGTTGTAAGCGTGTGGGAGGCATTTGGTATTAGAGAGGGTGTATGTTCCGGGAGAATCTAACTGGTGATATATGAATATGTCTGTTGGTATAGTTACTAGTTCATGCAAGATATTATATAACATAACTAGGCGTTCATCTGTTCTTCGATCTGCTAGGCTTCACCAATTAAATTGTCCTTTCATGTTACTAACGCTAGAGGTGTAATGATAACATTCCTTAGGCATTTCCGGTTTGTTTGTCTCAATATTTTCCACATTTTTTTTTTTTTTTTTTTGTTACCAATGTAATACTCTATTACAGTCATGTCATTGTCTGTCTCTGAAATACTTGAATTTATTTAAATACTGTATGTAATGTATTGTGTCAAATTACATGTATGCCTTTTATGTACCTGAATAATTATTATTATTATTATTATTATCTATAGATAGCATCCCTATGTTGTACAGGTGCATATATACAGACCATGCATATTCAAGTGCTGGTCGAAATAGGAATATTTATGCCTGTTCTTTGACTAGGGCGTAGACAGCTTCTTCTCATTTAATTTGTTCCAGTATATCTTGAAGGTTCCAGTGCAATTGCACTGGTATAGAGAAAAGTTTAGCAATTTTTAATACATTATATAATTAACATATTAACATATATGCTGCTCATTTGCATTGTAGAGGGAGGAATTTTAAAACTCTCCCTAGCTTATCTTATAGCTAATCATGCAAGGAGCTAACGTTACTGAAGTGGGAAGTAAGATAATATCAGGATTTTCTTGATAGAGGGTTGCTGCTAACAATGAAGCTACTGAACCAGGGTTTCTATCGGTTAAGTTGAAGTCATCACTTTGAATGTGGTCGCCACCATGACCTGGTAAACTGATACGAAATATCTATATCACAAATGGCCACGGATATGATGCACTTGTCGTAAGCACTTCACTTTCCTTTCCTCATTCATGATTTTCAATGGGTTTGTAACTAGAGTAACACGACGGGTGCCACTAGTGGAGCAGTAAATTCCCACCCTTCCGGAGCACCTGAGTTCACCCCCGGTTTTTATTAGGGTTTGTGTTGCTTGTTCTTTAGTTTTCTGTGTAGCGTTTTGTAGATCGTTTTTTGTACTTTTTTCTTTTGGCCATTATGTTGTCTGTCTTTTATGGATTCTGATTACTCCTTTGGTATCTTCTTACTCTTCTTCAAGGATACCACTGTTTTCGGAATATTACCACTGTGTTAGGAATATTACCACTGTTTTAGGAATATTACCACTGTTTTAGGAATATTACCACTGTTTTAGGAATATTACCACTGTGTTAGGAATATTACCACTGTGTTAGGAATATTACCACTGTGTTAGGAATATTACCACTGTGTTAGGAATATTACCACTGTTTTAGGAATATTACCACTTTTAGGAATATTACCACTGTTTTAGGAATATTACCACTGTTTTAGGAATATTACCACTGTTTTAGGAATATTACCACTGTGTTAGGAATATTACCACTGTTTTAGGAATATTACCACTGTGTTAGGAATATTACCACTGTGTTAGGAATATTACCACTGTTTTAGGAATATTACCACTGTTTTAGGAATATTACCACTGTTTTAGGAATATTACCACTGTGTTAGGAATATTACCACTGTTTTAGGAATATTACCACTGTGTTAGGAATATTAATATTTGTAGATGTTTTTTTTGTTGGAGTTATTTTAAATCTTTTGATTGCTTCTTGTCTCTGTTATATATATGATATTGTTCAGCTATCATGAATCTTATATATAACATGATGACTCTCGATTTAGTTCTGTTCTGTTTTGTTGTAAGGATGACACACCTGCCTCTCTAGATTTGTAGTTGTTATGAAAAAGTATAGCGTCTCACTGTATGTGGCACTCGACGACTACAAATGAACATGTATGTTGTACTGATGGTCTGACAGATGTGGTAAATGCCTGCTCACTTACCATCTTTCCTACAGCTTTGCACATTTCTTTTCACAAACCCTAGTATTTTGCTTGCCTTTTTGGAATGTTCCCATGACAGGTCTTAACTGGCGTTGCGTTGAAGCCAATATGTGGAAATTTTTGCTGTATTGTTTATCTATTTATTGGCTTGGAGGTCCAATTTCAAGTATCAAGCGCGAAAGGGTTTTATTCCCATTAACCGGTTTAACACCGTCACACATTTGTGCCTGTCCCAAATCAGGAGTTGTATTTCCAACGTAACGCTATTTCTCATGGACTGTTTGTGGTCTATGATTTAAGGTAAGAGGAAGTTGCTCGTTTTGTTGATAGCAGTGGTATTGTTGACCTTCACTGTTTACAATTTCTATTCATAATCATGATAATCAAGATAGTTATTAGATGTTACTGGTGGAAATTTTGAGTTATTGATGCTGTAGTCTAATTGTATGTTGCTAGACGTTTGGTACCTGAATGAATAAAACATTTGTCTGCGGTAGATAAGCTTGAAGATATCAAAATGGTAAAATCAGAACTCGTAAATTTTATAGAAGGACAGAAAATACAATTACCAAAAGACAAACAAGGATCTACAAACCACTAACTAACGATTGAATAACATGAACCCCACCGAAACCAGGGGTACTCCGGAAGGGTAGCAGTTCCTACTCCACATGGGGTACCCGCCTTGTTTCTCTTGCTGGTGATAAGTCATGAAGGAGGAAAATGACGAGATTGTGATAATGACAAACGGAACATACCCGTGATAATTTGTGATACAGATACTCCGTAACCGTTAACCAAGTCATGGTGACGACTGTTAATCTTTAAATGTGATGACTTCAACTTCCCTGAGTATTTATCTAAATGTTTTTGAATGATTGACTGATGATATATTCCTATCTTTATTACATGATGCTAGAGAGCCATATACTCCTTGTAATTAGATGTTCTATTTTGCTGATATAACACCACTAATTTCTTTTGATTGATTGATTGATTGATTTTTGGTGTTTTAACGCCACTTTCAGCAATATTTCAGCTATATCATGGCGACCAGTTTTAGTGGTGGAAGAAGCCGGAGTACCCGGAGAGAACCACCGACCATGGGCAAGCAACTGGTAAACTTTATCACTTGCGGCTACGAGTCGAGTGCACCTTTTTTTAATTTCTTTTGATCTTTATGTCTAATTGAATTTAAATGTTAGTATCAGTTTTGCTTTTTTGTGCTAAGAGTAAAGGTATCCAACAGATTCAACTGTCTTCGCTAGAGTGGTCTGTTAACTACCAACATTCATTGAGCCAGCTAATGTACTATAAATGAAAATTGCAATTTCTTTTTTTCAACAAATTAAATAACAAAATTACAGAGATTGTCCACGAACTTTACGGACAGCCCTCGTACAATCCATATTTGTGATAATGTGTGCTAGATTTGTTATAGTGAAAACAAATCTCGGCAGGTTTTTAATTGTTGCTTTTATCTGTATAGTCGTTGGAGATCCAATTATCAGAGGGGAGATCCCATTAAGCGGTTTATCCACGACACATATATATGTGCCTGTTCCATGCCGAGACCTGGATTTCTAGCGCCATATGTCGTTGTTTTTGTTGTGTTCAATTGTTTGAGGTGAGAGGTGGCTGTTCGTTTTGTTGATATTAGTAGAATTGTTGACCATCACAATTTAAACCTTCTTTTCATAAAACTGTAAACAAATGGGTTAACGTTTTAAAAGGTTGTGGATTTGAAAACATTTCGAAAATAGTGTGACATGTCACATGTTATAGTGCTGACTGCTTTATCTTTTTTTTTAAACAAAAAATCATTTATGTTTACATGAAACCGGATTCCTTAACACCTTAGATTACTAATTCAAATAATACAAATATAATTTTAAGTACAAATATGGTATGGAAAGGATTTATTATTCGGATTAGCACATTGATCTGTTCAGATATAATTCTCGATAAGATTTAAAATTATTTATCTTATTAGTTTCTTTATTTGCAGTGCAAGGTTTTTTTCCGGAGATGAACTCGTGTTTTTAAGGGGTTCGTGTGGATAGGTTATGTCACGTTTTGGTTGGGTATTTTGCTAGTTATATTTCATTGCTTTTGCTGAAGCAGAGACAAACTTTTAAGATTATTGTTATCATCGAATCAACATCCTCCCTTTTAAGCTAAGAGTAAAATGAGTATGTTCGCTTTATATTTAAAGTTTCGTTTTTTCGTCTTTTCGTTTTTTCTTTTTTTCGTTATTTCGTTTTTTCTGGGTTCTTTGAACTTTAAATTTGATGTCATTATAAAAAGAAAGTTTAACCAGAAATTGTCAACAATTATATAAATATCAACAAAACGTACAACCACCTTTCATCTCACATCATTAAACATAAGAAAGACCACTATGTATGAGGATCCAAGCTTGGGGCAGACACACACATGTGGCGGGGTTAAATGGGATCCCAACCCTCCTCCTTTTATTCGATTGTATTTAAAGTAATGTAATGAAACACGTTATTTTAGTGTGATAATTTTTGAATGTATAAACATTTTCTTACCTAATTATATTCAAGACCCCCTAATTTGGCATGTAGCATGAATTAAACTTAATCCACTTTGTTAGAGAATATTAAAAGGCCGCTTAAAAAACATTGGTCCCTTGAAAATTACAAATTGTATTCTATTTTATTTGTTGATTTTTATGAAAATGTGAATTAAAAACTGCGTCTTTTAATTATTTATTATTATTTGGGATGATTTATTTATTATTATTTGTGATGATTTATTGAAAAAAAAACATGTTTTTATTTTACTAGGCATGACTTAACATTTATAATTTTTTTCTTTTCTTTGGCCTTAATCTTGTTTCATGTGTATTACATATAATATTGGCAACACAAAGCTCAGATAATAGTCTACGAGAGGTATTAAGGTATCTAAAGCTTTATTTTGACCCATCAACCCAATCGATTTAAGTTTTTCTAAAGACATTCCTGCAAGGTCCAAAATTAGATTTTTAGTTAAAACGAGAGATTATAAGCAGCTTTTAACATGTGCGGTTGTTTTAATCATTTACCTTACGAAACAAAACTTACATTTTGAACACGTATTACATCCTGAAATGTAAGTTCTTACAAATATTGAAGAAGGGACATATATTGGTTTCAAAACACTTTTCAACGCAAAATGTCAGCTAAATATCATAATCGTAAAACACAGGTTTTGAATGAAGTTTACCGGAAAGAAGGGGATGATTTATTGGAGAAAGAAGACTATGAAGGTGGTGTAAAGAAGTATAATCAAGTAAGTATTGCCTAGGATATTATACATATCACAATTTTCCACTCATCCTCATCAAAGTTTACGCGTCATTGACGGTATGGTTAGTAACACGACGGGTGCCACTAGTGGAGCAGGAGTTGCAACTCTTCTGCAGCACATGTGTTCACCGCCGGTGATTAGTGGGGTTCGTGTTGCTTGATTTTTAATTCTCTGTGTAGTGTTTTGTAGATCATTGTTTCTCCTTTTGTCCTTTTGTGGCCATTGTAGTGTCCTTCTTTCAATTTACTGTTTCTGACTTTCCATTTGGTGTCTTCAAAAGTCTCCCATGCTATTAAATTTACTGTCATATGCATGGTCAATACTTACTCGTGTGGATTTGCCATCATTGTCAGCATTACATAGCTTATGCCGTTGTTGTTAGAATGGCCATAGCTTTTGCGTTTATATTGGCTGTCCTTGTGAGTGAATGATTGTTGTTTAACGCCAACTCAGCATCTTTTCAGCTATATCATGGTAAGAACAAGTTAATTTTCAATGAGATGATGATGAGGTTTGTTTTGTACTAGACCAACACGCTTGGATTTGTATAGTGCTAGCTCACTGAAACAACAGTGCGTGGATAGACATGCCGCTCCACTCGGACATATTATTCTGATTCCGAGCTAAGCAGTCTTTGCTCTTTCTCCTTAATGCTGCGTGCTTAGTGGAGAAACAACAAATACCAATTTGATTGTCTTTGGTTTGACCCGCCCGGGGCTCGAACTCACGTTCTACCGCACTCGAGGCGAGCACGCTAATCATTACGCCACCGATACGGTTGGGCTGTCCTTGTCACCACAAGCAAAGGTTATATATTAAATGTGCTTCCCTTGTCAACAACACAACAGGTGTTTACGCTTAAGTTGGCATCCCCTGTCAACACAACAACGTTTTGCAACCTTTAGATTTGCTTCCATTGTCAGCAATACAACAGCTGATTATGCTTAGGTTGGCTTCCCTTGTCAACACCACAACAATTTGTAGCCTTTTGGTTTGCTTTCCTTGTCAGCAACACAACAGTTGCTTACGATTAGGTTGGCTTTCCTTGTGTGGGCCACAACAGTTTGGAACCTGTAGATTTGCTTCCCTTGTCAGCACCACAACAGTTTTAACCTTTAAATTTGCTTCCATTGGCAGCAATAAAACAGCTGTTTACGTTTAGATTTGCTTCCCTTGGCAGCAACAAAACAGCTGTTTACGTTTAGATTTGCTTCCCTTGGCAGCAACAAAACAGCTGTTTATGTTTAGATTTGCTTTCCTTGTAAGCACTATAACAGTTGTTTACGCTTAGAATTTGCTTCCCTTGGCAGCAACAAAACAGCTGTTTACGTTTAGATTTGCTTCCCTTGGCAGCAACAAAACAGCTGTTTATGTTTAGATTTGCTTTCCTTGTAAGCACTATAACAGTTGTTTACGCTTAGAATTTGCTTTCCTTGGCAGCAACAAAACAGCTGTTTACGTTTAGATTTGCTTCCCTTGGCAGCAACAAAACAGCTGTTTATGTTTAGATTTGCTTTCCCTGTAAGCACTATAACAGTTGTTTACGCTTATAATTTGCTTCCCTTGGCAGCAACACAACAGCTGTTTACGTTTAGATTTGCTTCCATTGTGAGCACTATAACAGTTATATGCGGTTATATTTGACTCCCTTGTCAACACTACAACTGTTGTTAACTTTTAAATTGCTTTACTTGTTAGCACCACAATAATTGTTAACCTTTAAATTCACTTCCGATGGAAGCAAAACAACAATTGTTTACGCTTAGATTGGCCTTCCTTGTCATCACATGTACAACAGTAGTTTTTTACGTTTAGTCTTTCTTTCCTGATCATCACAGTAAATGTTTACTATGCAGTTTCTAGGAACTTTATTATGTACCAGCGAAATGTCTGTAACATTAGGGACTTAAATAAACGTTAGAGAATACCAAAGGGCCAATCAAAAATGGACAATACAGGGAATCTGTCAATATAGATCACACATAACGAAGAAAAACAAAACAAAAACACTACACATATGTGTTGGACAACACGATACGCAAACAAACACAAATAATGTAAATAAGACGTGAGCATTTCCTACAAACAGCTGGAGAAAGACGAACTGAAAATCGTTTTATGTGGAAATCGTATGTAAGATGTAGATATTGTAGGATATGCTGTGCCTACCATATATAGTATACTATACGGATGTCCAACACGACTTCTACATCAAATGATCGTGTGCTTTAACAGTAACACGACAGTTGTCACTAGCGGGACAGGAATCGTTCTGGAGCACCTGGGTTTACCCCTGGTTTTTAGTGGGGTTCATAGTTTTCAATCTTTGTAGATCATTGTTTGTCCTTTTATCCTATTTCTGTTGGCCATTGCATTGGCATATCTTCTTTGATTTACCCCTTCCAGCTACTCCTTTGGTATCTTCAAACTTTTTCTCTGTTGGCCATTGCATTGACATATCTTCTTTGATTTACGGCTTCCAGCTACTCCTTTGGTATCTTCAAACTTTTCTTAATGAAAACACTGTGAGGGTTGTCGTACTACTCACATATGGAAAATCTTACATGACCACGTTATTTCCCTAAGGGCAGATTTTTAACCCCGCCACGTTTGATTGAAGAACCAGTACCAAGCCATGAAAGTGAGCGGCGATGTATTTGTGTGTAAAGGGGATCGACTTTGTTTCTTTCTGCGAATTTTCTATTGGATATTTGAACTGTTCCGTCATTGTGGAATTTTTTTTTATTTTTCATTTTGTTAATAAACCAATTTAACTTAAAAGTGGTAATATTTACTGCGAATGGATCTACATGTAACAATGACCCGAAAGTAGCTGACTGCGTTTTATATTGATGCGTTGAATAGTAAAAAAAAACATAGATATCAAATTCAATGCACACAACGCGTTTCTGGAATACCTTTCATCAGGTACGCTCAAAATCGAAAGATTGGAAAGTCAAATAATTTAAAGTTTTTGGAGCAATAAATCTAAAGGGTCTAAGAAGGACAGCCAAAATCGACTAAGATCACCTATGTCTGAGGGAGGAGAACCTTAGTTTTTATTTATTAATAATTACATTATTTAGGAACGGTAAATTTCAGTAATAGATATATCTAATAAATCATGTCAATGCCGAAGCACTGACTACTAGACGGATGATAATACCCGTAGGGACTAATATTCCACCAGCAGAGGTATCGACCCAGATATTGACCCAGTGATAATAAAAGCGTAGATATCAAATGTAGTGCCCACGTTGTGTTTCTGAACTGGATTCTTTAACAGAAAACAACGGTTCTCTATTGTTAGTATATTTGATCTTCGATTATTGATCCTACAACCAATCCATTTTTCTTTAATCTATCTTGGCACAGCATGTTAGCAAACAATATCCAATGATAATCCCATTAACAACAATAACCTGGCTACCGTTAAACCGATAAGCCGCAATCTATTGATTTTGTAATGTTATTTGTTAGATAAACCAGGGTATACAATGGATTATTTCCCTTTATGTTTAAAATATAACTTGAATAATACTGCGCCCTCTATCGGTACTTTCGCTGGATGTAGCGACCAGCGGGAGCGTAATATAACGACTGGATTATTCGGGTTACAATATCTATTGAATTTTTAATGTTATTTGTTAGGTTAACCAGGGTATAAAATGGATTATTTCCCCTTGATCTTTAAAATAGACAATATATTTACACCGTTCAGAACAAGGAACATTATTTGAACAATAGCATAGAATATATATATTACTTTTTTTATCTTTTAAAAATAGTCATATGCATACTGCACTTTAATCTCATAAAAGCTTAAGTCGTCTTTTTGTAATCAAATGATAAAAAAATTGAAAAGAACAGTTTTCAAATCTTTATTACGCATGCATTCCGATCAGACAGGTCAGATGTTGTTGGTTTAATGTAAACGTAGGCAGGTTTTTTGGACTTTTTAACATGGAAGGAAAACTAACTGTCACACTACGTATACTGTACCTACAATCCAAATGCATACACATTTTCACAATTATTTCATTTTGCTTTTTGTAGTTGTGTAATATTAGAAAAAATCATCAAAGTTATGGATAAGGGTAATAACAAAATTACCGAACTCCGAACAATCTTACCAAGGGAAAGTCAAAACTCATATGTATATAAACAGACAAAATCAGTCAACAACCGGAAAACTGTGAAAACCGTAATGACCCTGACTTGGTATAGGCATTTCTAAAGAAATGATGGGTTGAATCAGATTTTAAAGCGCCAAACCTCCCGCTTTCATTACGGCTCAAAGGCTCCGACTGCCACTATAACAGTATTTATAACAATACTGGAACAAAATAGGTAAAATAGTTGTCAAAGCAGTACTAAATTCAGTGAAGTAAATGTCAAAAACACTTTTACGTCACACATTGATAGAAAAATATTGTTGACATTTTTGTTGACTTCCTTATCTTTATACATTTTCACTATATGAAAATGCATCGTTTATTATCGTCTCTGCAGAGACGGAATATATTTAGACAAGATCTTGGTATCGGAATATAAACTTTGTGAGTCACTTCTCCATATTAGTTAACTAAATTACACAATTACTCACACATGCTTGTTATTATTTACTATGTATATTGATGTATATATATATGTGCTCTCTATAATTATGCTGTCCAGTTAATTAAAGAGTATATAAATATAAGTGACTGCTTTTTTTTCTTTTTGAAAACTTAACCCCAACTTTACTGTCCTTAAATATGCCCCCTACTTTCTGGTCGTTTCCTGCCACTAGCCGCCCACTTTCCTGTATGTTAATAGTAAAAATATTGGAATTAAAGGGTAGCTAATCAAATTGAACAGTTGCCAACGATATATTAGAACAATTGTTACATTGTTTCCGTTATTAAGGAATGCTTTATTGTAACAACTAATGACTTTGTTGTCAAATTGCCAATATAATAACTCAGAATACGTCATCTATACATCTATGCAATGAAACACATCTAAAACTACACTTAGGACGTATTTTTTTGGGTTGAAATAGTGCAAAAGGTGGCGCTAAACGACAAATAGTAATGATTTTAAGTCCAACTTCAATTAATATCTAATTAATGTTATTGATACATCAGATTTGATTGTCAAAACTAAAAGCAGATGGTACAACATTATGTGATAAAGTTTATCAGTGACTTGCGACAGGTTGGTGGTTTTCTCGAGGTACTCGGGTTCCATCCACCAATAAATCTTACAACAACGATATTACTGAAATATTGTTGAACGTGGCGTTAAGCACCAAAGTCCTCCTTATCCTAAAAGCAGATGTTATAATTAGGATCTGATACGACGCGTTTCTGGAATAATCTGCATCAGTACCCGATCCGAGTCAAAAGAGTTGAATTCTTTAGGATCAAGTAAACCAAAGGATCTTAAGGTGGTACCATACACTTCAGGTAAAATTTGATCTGCTCGTTTAATTTTCTTATTTTTTTGGCAGTGTGTTTGAATATATCCACTGTAATAAATATCAAAATTTTAACAAATTCCAACCAACAGACTCAGAGCTATAAATTCACTAGCCACATAGCAGCTTTTCTCTCTGTGGTTTTGATCACCGAGATGTTTAAAATCTGCATACAAACATCATATGATCAAAACGTTCAACTGATTTTAAAGAGTTATCTCCCTGTAGTGTTAGGTACCACCATAACAGGATATCAAAAATATGACAAGGTTATCTTAAGGAGATGAAATTTAGTTTTTAATAATAATTTCATTAATAACATTGTAAATTGTACTATTAGATATATTATTCACCATGTCGGCGTCGAATCACTAACAACTGCGCGGAAGGATACATTGAAAGACTAATAGTCCACAAGTAGAGGTATCGACTCTGATATTGATAAAATTGTATATATCTAGTTAAGAGCGCATGGCGTGTTTCTGGTATAACTTTCATCATGTATGCTTAAAGTGAAAATATTTGAATGTCTTTGTTTGCAATCAAACCAAAGAACCCAGACCAAATAGTCTCACCAAACACAAACTCAGAAGAGTGGACAAGAATGTGGGCATGAAAGAGGCTTAACCTAAAACTTAAGATATAATATACACAACTCCTTCTTCAGTTCATCATTTCACATTCACATGTAAAACCTTGAACTTCCAATATTAATACGTATCCTTTACATTGCAATATGATTGAGTAAGTGGTTGCTTTTTAACGCCAAATCAACAATTTTTCAGCTATATTATGGCGAGAAAAGTTAAATTTTCAATGAGCTGATGGTGAGGTTCGCATTGTTCTATACCAACACAATTAGTTGGATTTTTATAGTGCTAGCTCACTGAAACAACAGTCCACGGATCGACATGACGCCCCACTCGGACACATTATTATGATTCCCAGCCAACCAGTATTTGTTGTTTCGCTTCAATGCTACATGCTTCGCGGAGACGCAACAAATACCAACTGCATAATCTGGTTAGACCACGATCTACCGCACTCGAGGCGAGCATGCTAACCATTACACCACGATCTACCGCACTCTAGGCGAGCACGCTAACCATTACATCAACGATGCTGTTTCTTTGCAATATACTTAGTCCGTTTGACTTGTTAATATTTTTATTTGTGCTATCTATTTTCAGGCATTGTCACTTTATCCACGAGATTTAAAATCACTGGTCAGCAGGTCAAAATGTTTTATGCACACCAGAAACATACGGAAGGCCATAGATGACATAGAGACAGCTTTACATCTGAATAATCTATATAAAGAGGTAAGTCGTTTTTACCCACAACTTCTCGCACAAAACTCGAAGTACATGTGTGTATTTTTGTATGTCCTTTAATCGGACATACATGTGTTGTTATTTTAAATTTGTGTACTAATAAAAACATAGATATCAACTTTAGTGCGCATGACGCGTTTCTAGACATTAAATTTAATGCTCACGACACGTTTCTAGATATCAACTTTAATGCTCACGAAGCGTTTCTAGATACCAACTTTAGTGCTCACGACGCGTTTCTGGATATCAACTTTAATGCTCACGACGCGTTTATGGATATCAACTTTAGTGCTCACGACGCGTTTCTAGATATCAACTTTAGTGCTCACGACGCGTTTCTAGATATCAACTTTAGTGCTCACGACGCGTTTCTAGATATCAACTTTAGTGCTCACGACGCGTTTCTAGATATCAACTTTAGTGCTCACGACGCGTTTCTGGATATTAACTTTAGTGCTCACGACGCGTTTCTAGATATCAACTTTAGTGCTCATGACGCGTTTCTGGATATTAACTTTAGTGCTCACGACGCGTTTCTAGATATCAACTTTAGTGCTTACGACGCGTTTCTGGAATAACCGTAATCAGTTACGCTCAATGTTGAAATATTGGAAAACCAAATAATTTAAAAGTGTTTGGAAGCAATACAACCAAAGGGCCTAAACAGGGTAACCAAAATCGGCTAAGGTCACCTATATCTGAGGGAGGAGAACCTTAGTTTGATAATAATAATACATTATTAAGGAACTGTATTTCAATAATAAATATATCTAATAAACCATGGCAGTGTCGAAACACTGTTGCATACCATTAGTACTTAGACGTATTCCTGTCTGCAGAAAAAGAGTTAGAAACAATTGAGAATTTCAAGTCCTAATTCGACAGTGACTGCTTTTTATTTAAACAATTGGATGCAATTTTAACATATATTTAATGATATATAAATATGTAATAAACGTACTTTAGTGTATTGGGTATCAATTTCTGAATTATGTTAATTATGCATGGAGTCTTAATAAAAACCCAATATCAAAATCTTTTTAAAGGGGTGATATTTGAATACATTTTCATTCAATAAGTATTTATTAAATATATGATATTCATCCATGTTTAATCGATAGTAACTTTAATACTTTAATGTAAACAGGGATTGTTACATGTAGTATATATCACAAAGAGAATCGGCACGTTTCTATATGCTCTGCAATCAAATAAAACGTATAGATTACACAAAAGAATATTTGAGAACCATTTCAAATACTTCTATAACCGTGCATAAATATAGTTCTATTTATCACATTAAATATATGTAATTTCAAGTATAATATTATATTATAACTGGTCGGAATATCTGAAATGATTCAAGTAAAATATTATTAGTAGTAGGACTTTCTGAAATGAATCCATTGCCATGGTTACCTAAAATTTGTAAGTACATTCATATCACTCATTCTTTTTTTTCCTTTCTTTTTTTCCTTTCTTTTTTGGTAGCACATTTTATTTATTTATAAGAATTATTTTGTCATAAATTACTGTATTGTTGAAGAAACATTGTAATGTCAATATTTTGTTGATCGCCTACTGTGTTATTGGTCTGTTGAAGGTACAATGTACAATTTACATCTTCGTGTACGTATCCGGTTGTTGTTTTGGGGAGGGGCTCGCCATTGTACATTTTGTCTAGTTTATTGGTCGAATTGTTGACCATCACTGCTTAAACTTTATTTTCACAATTATGTGACTTTAAAATCATGTAGCCGGTGAATGTTCTGATGAAGTGATTGACTCTAATATTGTGTATTTAACACTAAATTAGATATCTGCGTTTTATAAGAATTATTTTGTCAATAAGTTACTGTATTGTTGAAGAAACATTGTAATGTCAATATTTTGTTGATCGCCTACTGTGTTATTGGTCTGTTGAAGGTACAATGTACAATTTACATCTTCGTGTACGTATCCGGTTGTTGTTTTGGGGAGGGGCTCGCCATTGTACATTTTGTCTAGTTTATTGGTCGAATTGTTGACCATCACTGCTTAAACTTTATTTTCACAATTATGTGACTTTAAAATCATGTAGCCGGTGAATGTTCTGATGAAGTGATTGACTCTAATATTGTGTATTTAACACTAAATTAGATATCTGCGTTTTATAAGAATTATTTTGTCATAAGTTACTGTATTGTTGAAGAGACATTGTAACGTCAATATTTTGTTGATCGCCTACTGGGTTATTGGTCTGTTGAAGGTACACTGTACAATTTACATCTTCGTGTACGTATCCGGTTGTTGTTTTGGGGAAGTGCCATTGTACATTTTGTTGATATTGGTGGAATTGTTGACCATCACTGTTTCAACTTTATTTTCATAATTAAGTGACTTAATCATGTATCCGGTTAATGCTCTGATGACGTGATTGACTCTTATATTATGTATTTAACACTAAATTAGACATCTACGTTTTGCTATTATCACAGGGTCGATAACTCTGCTGGTTGACTAATCTGTCACCGAGGGTATCATCCAATCAGTAGTCGTAGTCATTGTTTCGGCCCCGACATGGTTAATTAGATATATAAATGCTTCAAATTTACAGTCCCTGAATTATGTAATTCAATGTTAACTTAGGTTAACCTTATTCAAACTAGACGATTTTGGCTATCATGTTTAGGTCCTTTGATGTACTTGCTTCCAAAGACTATTTGGCTGTCCAGTCTTTGGACGAGGAGGGTGCCTGATGAAGGTAATAGTGAAAGGGGCAACATCTGATACAGTACCAGTCGTTAGTGGAGTACCTCAAGGAACAGTCCTAGAACCCTTGTTGTTCCTGATCTTTATAAACGATCTCCCGAACTGTGTACAGTCACGCATACGACTCTTAGCGGATGACTGTATTCTCTACAGGAATATTCGATCGAACGAAGATACCATTATACTCCATGATGACCTCAACAAACTGGCAGACTGGGAACAAAAATGGGGAATGGATTTCCATCCAGATAAATGCAGCACACTCCATGTGACACGATCTAGAACACCAATACTACAAGACTACATTCTCAAAGGACACAAACTAACATCAGAAGCTTCATCAAAATACTTGGGAGTGGAACTACATTCAGACATGTCTTGGAGGAGTCATATTGACAAAACTGTTAAAAAGGCAAACAGTACTCTCGGATTTTTAAGAAGAAACCTGAAGGTCAGCAACCAGGATACGAAAACAACGGCATATAAAACCTTAGTCCTTCCTACAATTGAATACTGCTCATCAGTATGGAGTCCGCACACAAAAGATGCCATAAACAAGATCGAAATGGTCCAGCGAAGAGCGGCTAGGTACGTGACAAATCGCAATAGAAACACCAGCAGCGTAACTTCCATGCTTGGAGATCTAGAATGGGACACACCTGAAACAAGACGAAAGAAAATCCGACTTACTATGATGTACAAGATCATCAACAACTTAATTGACATCAGAGCAGAAGAGTACCTGACCAAGCCAACTCGTCAAACAAGATCTAGCCATTCCTTGAAGTACCAACAGTTCTCAGCATCCACAGATTACTACAAACACAGTTTCTTCCCACAGACCACCAGTATTTGGAATACCTTGCCAGCACCAGTTGCTGAGGCTCCTTGTTTGGTATCTTTCAAACAGGAGATGTCCACTGCCTCTATCTAAGCTTAGGGTCGTCAAGTTGTAAGTAGTATCTAGTGAGGCTGATAATGCTGTGCTGGTTGGTTGTTAACCCAGTGGCCGCTACGGTAGCCAGAGTGGACCATTGCTGAAGGTATGAACATGCAACTTGACAAATTTTTCGCCTATTCCTCTGATTTTCCTAGATACACTTTTTTTTTCTATCTTTCCTACTTTCTCTGTAATTCATACTTTTTCTTAAGCATTGTACAGAATTAGTGCGCAACCCCCCCCCCCCCCCCCCCCCCCCCCCCCGTGCAATAATAGTCAAAAGTGACGGTCAGCACGTACCATGTAGATGTAGATGATGAAGGTTATTCCAGAAGCACGTCGTGCACACTAAATTTGATATCCACATTTTTATGTTTAGATATTTTCAGCTTGAAATTATTATAGGAAATAAACATAAGCGGTACACTATATGTACACATGTATTTTGCGATTCTGCTGAAAATAGAACTGTGTCTTACATTTTCTGTACTAATTTATTTCAGTTGGTGTAGAATGCAGATATACACACACATACTTTACATTCTAAAGAAGGTCCCAGTTTACGATATCATCTAATAGCATGGAGTCTTAATAAAAACCCAATATCAAAATCTTTTTAAAGGGGTGATATTTGAATACATTTTCATTCAATAAATATTTATTAAATATATGATATTCATCCATGTTTAATCGATCGTAACTTTAATACTTTAATGTAAACAGAGATTGTTACTTCAATCAGGTTACTTAGTAACATCCGCATGCAGACATCTCACTAGTGTATTTGGTATCAATTTCTGAATTATATTAATTATGCATGGAGTCTTAATTACATGTAGTATATACAACAAAGAGAATCGGCACGTTTCTATATGCTCTGCAATCAAATAAAACGTATAGATTACAAAAAAAGAATATTTGAGAACCATTTCAAATACCTCTATAACCGTGCATCAATATAGTTCTATTCATCATATTAAATATATAATTTTAAATATACTATTATAACTGGTTGGAATTTCTGAAATGACTCAAGTAAAGTATTATTAGTTGTCGGACTTTCTGTAATGAATCCATTGCCATGGTTACCGAAAATTTGTAAGTACATGTACATGCATATCACTCATTCTTGTTTTTCTTTTTTTCTTTTTTTTGCTAACACATTTTATTTATTTATAAGAATTATTTCGTCATAGATTACTGTACTGTTGACGAGACATTGTAACGTCAATATTTTGTTGATCGCGTATTCGGTTATTAATCTGTTGAAGGGACAATGTACAATTTACATCTTCGTGTACGTAGGTACCCGGTTGTTGTTTTGGTGAGATGCCATTGTACATTTTGTTGATATTGGTGGAATTTTTTTTATCATTGTGAAAATTTTATTTTCATAATTAAGTGACTTAATCCTGTAGCCGGTTAATGTTCTGATGAATGAGTGACTGTTATTTTTTGTGTTTCGTACTAACATAGATGTCTACGTTTTTATTACTATCAATTGATCGATACCTCTGCTGGTGGACTATTAGTCCCCGAGGGTATCACCTACCCATGCATACGTATTAATCAGTGCTGATTCGGCACTGACATGTGTTTGATATTTACAGCTCATAAGTTATGTAATTCAGTGATACCTTAAGTCATTTTCCCTCAGGTATCGGTACTCATAGCAACATTTTGTTGTCCTGTTTATGACCTTTGGTTTGTATGTTCCCAAAGATTTGTAATTTATTTGACCTTTTCAATAAACGTTAGAGAATACCGAAAGGGCAATCAAAAATGGACAATCCAGAGAAACTGGCAACACATAGTACGCAAGACGAAAGAAAAATAAAACAAAAAACACAACCCAATATGTGTTGGACACCACTATGCGCAAACAAACACAAATAACGTAAATAAGACACGAGCCCTCCTACAAACAACTGGAGGTAAAGACGTACGAACACCTCTTTTTATGCGGAAATGGTAACGGACATCACAACACGGAACTCAATATGTTTTGATGATGAGTCTACTGGATGAACGTTTTTCCAGACACGCGCCCTTTACAGTAAATTAGACATCCACGTTATTATTTTTTAAAGTATATTGAGTTTGAAATTAACATGAGAATTAACATAAGATATAATCATAGCAAAGTTAATGTAAATTCCCCATAATCACTGGCTTGTCACTTCCAGAAAATGTACGCAGCTGTAAAGAATTTAATACGGTAAGGCATATCAATAGAAAGTATCTTTATTTCTTATTCTTTATTATTAGATCACGGCCATGACGATTTCGCCTATAAATAGGATCAAAACTAATTGCTAAATTATTATTTTTGACTATGCTTTTGAGAGGGACAATTATAGCTTACCAAGGTGATTACTATACAGAGCTTATTTACATTGTATTTTTACAGGAGAAAACAGTTATTTTACTCTAGGTCAAGTAAGAGAGAAAAATAAAATGAAAATAAATAATAAGATACCACACTTTCGGAACATTTCTAAACTCCAATAGAAAAATCGTAGAAAGAGGCAAAATTGGTATCCCTAAAACGCATGTATACATGACCGCTCACTTTCCTAGCTTGGTCAAGACACTTCAGTAAAATGTGACAGGGTTAAAGTAGTTTAAGGACCCAAGCCTCAACTCTTTATAAAGAGGTGGTCACCAAGTCAGCTTTGACTGTATTAGATGTCTTGAAAATTATATCTAGATGCTGGTGTTAATTCTGATATATATCAGAAATATGAAAACTCAAAACTCAAAACACGTTAATAAAAACTTGAGTCTTTGGTTTACTTGGTCCTAAAGTCTTTTTAGATTATCTAGTTTTCCATTCTTATGACTATGAGAGTATCTGGTATTCATATAGTGAAAATGTATAAAGATAAGGAAGTCAACAAAAATGTCAACAATATTTTTTTTATCAATGTGTGACGTAAAATTGTTTTTGACATTTGCTTCACTGGGTTTGGTACTGCTTTGACAACTACTTTACCTATTTTGTTCCAGTATTGTTATAAATACTGTTATAGTGATAGCCGGAACCTTTGAGCCGTAATGAAAGCGGGAGGTTTGGCGCTTTAAAATCTGATTCAACCCACCATTTCTTTAGAAATGCCTGTACCAAGTCAGGGTCATTACGGTTTTCACAGTTTTCCGGTTGTTGAATGATTTTGTCTGTTTATATAATTATGAGTTTTGACTTTCCCTTTATAAGATTGTTCGGAGTTCGGTAATTTTGTTATTACCCTTATTTTGTACTTTTTTTTGTTGCTGATATCTTCTCATATTATTAAACATCCACTGCGATAAACAATATCAACCATTAGCTAATGTTTACAAATACAATGCACCGCACGGATATAAACACATCACAATGAAAATATTCGATGACTTTAAAAGCTGTGTTTAGTAATAAGAATAAAATACTTCATTAACAAGCATATTTTAACATTTTATTTCCTCTTTTTATAGAAATTTGTTTTATTTTGCATTTTAATCCCTGTTAGTAAGTCTTTTAAACGACACCTTTAAAAGCGATGAGATCAATACCATATCATTAATATACAAAAAAACCTACCTATGAATCTTTAAAAGGATACCTGCTAAATTTCTCATATGCAGTACATTAATAATAAGGACGGAACAATGAAACCAAAATTGAAATCTATGCGAGGGTCTCAATGCTTCATTGAGTGTTTTATGAATATAAATTAAAATGAAACGAAGCTTGTATTGGACTACAGATGTGAAACCACTAATTAATTTCTTTACGGTTTTCTACTAAATTTGTGTTTTTTCGAGCCTACCTGGCCATTTTACCTTAAGTTTAACCTTTCCAAGACCATATATTTTCTGAAACGTACATGATTCCTCTACGTTCTGTCAAGAAATTCACTATTTATAGGTCATGAATAAAATCATCCATAGAGGTATTAAAATACAACTAAGTCCATCAATTTTGGGCTCAAGATAATCCCTATATATTTAACTTCAATTATCAATTTTATTTAGTCCATTCCATTCAGTAGTTTTCACAATGCTACAAAGTGAAAGGAACTTTTTTCTTGAAAAGGGACTACTAGCTCTGATTGGTGAATTAGTGGTTTTACACCTACAAGGCTAGATAATGATATATACTAAACATAGACCATACGGGCATGCAGGGGCGGATCCAGGATTTCAAGTTAGGGGGGGCGCACTTAAAAAAATTGCACCGAGCGAAGGAAGGCGAGAAAATATTTTGGGTATTTCGTGTGAAAAATCACGATTTTACACCAAAAAATCATATTTTTTTCAATTTTAGGGGGGGGGGGGGGGGGGGGGGGGCGCCCCCCCCCCCCCTGGATCCGCCCCTGGCATGGACAGTCATACTTAATATCAGAGGTACATTTCTTAAGGTACAGCAGTGTAATTGATTTTCTCATACACCTTAATAGTAACATATTTCTTTTTAAAAGTTTTATCGCTTTAAAAGAACATTTGTGTGCCTGTCTCAAGCCAGGACCTGGATTTACAACTTCACATGTCATGGGTTTGTTTTTATTAAGATGAGAAGAAAACACAAATCTAATTAAAAGAAGAGTTTGAAGATACCAAAAGGGTAATCAGAATCCGTATATCGAAGAAGAACAGACAACACACTGTTTTTCTGTTCTCTTTTACATGTGTAATTGTTACTGGTATGCTTTCATTAATGTGCATGCTCTTTTTCATATGTGTTATATTTGTTATGTAATTTCAAGGAGAAGACTTCATAAATTGGTAAAACTTGTGTCTTATCCTTTTTGTCTCTATGAACAAATAAAATTGTTATAAACTAAAAACACAATGGCGAAAAGAAAAAAGTACAAAAGGACAAACAACGATATATATAACATGCACATAAAACTAAAGATCGAGTAACACGAACCCCACTAAGCACTGGGGGTGAATTCAGAGAATTTGTGTGTCTGTCCCAAGCCAGGACCTTGATTTCTAAAGTCATATGTAGTGGTATTTTAGTTAGTTAAGATGAGTAGAAAACACCTATCTATTTTAAATTAGATCTAGAATTGCCTCCCATTTGTTTTGATAGATGCGCGCGACATATCAGAAAAGGGGAGCAATGCATGATTTTAATTTCTTCGTCTTGTGTACCCTATGTTGCCAGTTTCTCTGAATTGTATATTTTTTATTGCCCCTTCGACATTCTCTAACGTTTATTTAATTAGATTGAAAAAACACTTTTTTATTTTGTAAGTTAGTTATTAATAAAATATATTGTTATGAACTATTAAGGACAGCTTTACGGCTTTAGGAATTAAATCTACTTAAAACTCCTCACTATATTATTTAAATTAGGTCATATTGATTAGATACGCATTTCATACTGTTTATGTGAAATTAACAATGGTAAAGTCAAAGTTTTTTCAAGTCAAAAACATGCTATGCTACACCATCCCTTAGAAGATACTTCAACGCGATCAAAACACTCGGGGTTGATAAATCACAGTTTCCACCTTATGAAAAGTCATTAATTGTATATTATTAATTGACTATGAATTTGTTTAATTCTGATTGGTTTAGATGGTTCATTGCTTCCTCTAACAGAACTACATGTCCACCGCGCAATTCTGCGCGTAAGGTTAATAAATCTCATGTCGCAGTTAGTACGTACCCAAATATGGTAACAGGGGAAAACCAGTAGACTGATTAATATCGATAAATTTGATTGGCCGACATTTTGAACCTCAACCAAACAGAGGCGGTATTGCTAACGAAATTCGGTAATCGGCAGACGACTGTTAGTAAACAAAAATGAACGAAGCAGCCAGAAGTTAAGATACGTTTTGCTACAGTTGATGATGCAGCATTTAAAAGACCGCAAATGCAATTTCCTGTGTTCAATAATTGCTCTAACATTACCATAAACTACAACATAAATTAATTATACTTACCTCCCTTTTTTTAAAAAAATTGCTTAAAAATGTTACTGAAACTGATATTTTATTTGTTAAAATTTTGAAATTGTATTCGTTTTTTCTTAATCAATTTTATTGTTTTGAAACATTAGAAATGTCAAGCTTTAAAAACTGGTGTTTGTTGGTTTGAAGCAGCTACATATAAAAAAGAATAAATGGAAATGTCTAAGAAACAGCAACAACTCACAATTTTCACCCCAAAATTACACTTAGAATGTGTCATTTAATAAAACAATTGATGACTTTTCATTTCGGTGGACAGCCGTTGGCTTCGGTGAACATCACTTCCACGGGGTTGATAAATCACAGTGTCCACCTTATGAAAAGTCATTAATTGTATAATGTTATATTGTATATAACATGACATTTTCGATATTAACCCTCGACCGATATAATCACTCGAGCAGAGCTCTCGAAGTTTTATATTGACGTCTGGGGTTGATAAAGGTGTTGCGATTGCTCTTTGCACACGACACACCAATCTCATATGATTAATGTATATTATATGTAACTCTCTAGATTTATCATCCATTTTAGGCTTTATCAAACTGTAACCCAATATTTTTCATTTTCAATATCTTTAAAATTTGTATAGAATTAAAAGGCATCAAGCTGATTAAAGTATTATTAACAAAAGTTTTCAAACTTTCTTGAGACTACTTATATAAACAAAACCTCGTTGAATCAATAAATCTTTTGAAGCTATTTTACATAAAGACCCTCGCTAATACAGTGCGATTATAAATGAAGACTTTAAATACTAGCAAAAATAAAGTCTTGTCGTTGTAAGACCCTCTGTCAATTCTATAACAGGATTTAAGATATTTAAATATTTATGAGAAGTGACGGTTACACTCATAGAGATTTATAGATTTATACATTGGTTAAGAAATTAAAGATTAATTCAAAGTGAAAAATTACCGTGTAAATTAATTGGCATCGCAGTCTTGTGGATAGTAATATACACATAATTTGTAATTAGGTGAGTATCTTATACATTTATTTGTAGTGTTTGAAAACAAATATATTTTATAATACTGGTTTGTATACTTTTCAAAGCTTTCTGAGTTCGTGTTATCTTACGTATTTTTTCTTGTGTCTTCTTTATATTTTAGCCTTCCTGAGCACCGAAATGCACCCCTCTTCGGTTTTTAGTGGGGTTCGTATTGGTAAATTTGTATTGTTCCCCCCAATCATTGTTTGTTTTTTGTCTGATTACATTTGGTCATTGTGTTGTCTGTACTATTACAGTAATAATTATCAAAGATTTTATGTTACACTGGTCTTTCTAATTTTTATTTGACATAATAACTTATATATAGATATTCATATTATTTTGTTTTATTTCTTAAACTTCAGAAATTAACAATCATAAAAGAACTCAAAATAAATTTTCTTAAATTCAGTATTTGGAGTTATGAATATAAGTGAATAAAACCGATGTTCGGCTCTTCTTTACCTCCAGTTGTTTATAGGAGGGCTTGGCTCATGTTTTGTGTGTGTTGTTTTGTTGCGTATTATGATATCCTGTGCGATTTGACTATATGAATAGCATGGTGTGTGTCTTATAAGAGACAGGAACTGTTTACCCTCTGCGACCACCTGGGCTTTTGATTACTCATCTTGCTTAGATTTCTGTGTTGTGCTTTATTGCTTTGTCTCTGTCCTGTGTCTTGTGTGTCCAATGTTGTTAGCTAGATTAACACGACGGGTGCCACTAGTGGAGCAGGAACTGCTTACCCTTCCGGAGCACCTGAGTGCACCCCCGGTTTTAGTGGGGTTCGTGTTACTCGATCTTTAGTTTTATATGTATGTTTTGTCGATCGTTGTTTGTCCTTTTGTACTTTTTCTTTTGGCCATTGTGTTGTCTGTTCTTCTTCGATATACGGTTTCTGATTGCCCCTTTGGTATCTTCAAACTCTTCTTGTCTATATCTCTGAATTATATATGCTTGATTGTTCCTTCGGGTTTTTCTATTGTTTATTTATATCCATACATGTCTATGACATGGAGATGAGAATACTCGATTGTGGCCTATTCTTAGCGTGTTTAACCGGTTGGGTAAATTTTCGTAATATTTATAATCACCACGCTGAATCTCTGCAAGAAGTTCCCAGCCAATTTCCTTTCTACAGTCATTAACGACGGATATAAACAACTAAGCAATATATTTGAAGTTTTGATAACAGGAGAAACAGTTTATTATTCTGTTATATTTTCCTACTCTCGATAGTTAAATTTTCAAATTTTAATTTTCTCGAGTGGAGAAATATCGTAATATGCACCAGTGGAATAATTTATATGTAAGTTCAGTATATATGATAATCATTATAAAAAAACAAATATTTGTGTCTCTTTAAGCATTAACTCTAACACAGAAATGAATGAATATGCTAATTTATACTATAAGATATGACAAAAGAAAACTCTCGATTTACAAATTCTAAAATCTTTAAGACGATTAATTCAAAATATATGTTGAATATCATCCTCATTCGTATAGACTATACGGAAAATATATATTTGTCAAAAACCTGTTTTCGTATCCATGGTTATAACACAAATGAGATTTGAAACAAGAGTAACACGATGTGTGCCACTAGTGGAGCAGAAACTGCTTACCCTTACTTAGTTCGTCTCTGGTTTTTTATGGGGATCGTGTTACTCGATCTTTATTGTTTTGTAGATCGTTGTTTGTCCTTTTGTCCTTTTTCTTTTGGCTTATGTATTGTTTGTTCTTCAATTTAAGGATTCTGATTACCTCCCTTTGGTATCTTCAAGCTTTGCTGACTATCTAAATGAATATAAGTGAGCAAGAGTAAATTTATGACGAACAAAGGAGCATAGTTAATACTTACTATGATGTATCTAGACGAGCTCCGATATATATTTTATTATTTCTTATGAAGCAAGAATCTTGCAATTTGATTGGTTAGTTACCCGGGTGTAAATAGAACCCCACCCCAGCTAAACCATTTACACCCGGGATAAAATAAAAAAAAATAATTTTGAACTACGCACAGCAATAGTATGATATGAATTGATACATTTACATAAAATTTGATGATTATAAACAATAATATGTGTAATATATGTAAAATCGAAAACAAAATAGCATTTTTCTTAATGCGCTGTTTTTTGTCTTGTTTTGTTTTTTTGTAAAGGAAAGCTTCATAAGAAATAAATTCGTTATCTTGCGCCTCATAGTGTATGAATTTTCAACACTTGTGTAAAATTCTGTACACCCCTGATTACACCAAGATAACTAATATTATTATTATTATATCAGGATTACTACATCTTACAATCAACAAAGGACTATGATGGTTGTTTTTCTAATGTGTTCCTTGTAATAACTTAAGTGATCATATCTTAATTGTTTTGGTATTGTGCTGTCATATATTTTAAGCATTCGTGTTCTTAACTTTCCTTCATTTGCACAATTTACATAATATTAGATAATAGAAAACAGTTAGAAAAAAACCAGAAGGAGCAATCGGATAAGGATACAAAACACAAAACGAAGACACACAAATATACCACTATACCAAATCAAGCATGGACATTTATCAGGACATTACATTTGTCATATCATAGGGGTTAGAATTATGGTGTTTAACCTCACTTTCAACAATATTTCAGCTATATCGTGGCAGTCCGTTTTATCGGTGCAGGAAACAGGAGTTCCTAGAGAAGACCACCGACCTGTCGCAATTTCTCACATAATGTTGGATCGAGTACACTTACCCTGAGCAAGATTCAAACTCACAACTTTAGTGGTGATAGGCACATATAGTTGTAAATCCAACTACCATACGATCACAACCGACGGCCCCGCTTATATTATAATATAATAATATATTGTCCCAGTACATTGTGAATGACGATGACATATCTGTTTTATAAGGTTATTTTAGTGTCTACAGTCTATTTTTACTGTAGATAACCCATAAACAACTTTCTTTTCTAATTCCATTTATTTCTATCTCTTATGGTATGGCCAATTATATATTCTAACAGTGGCTGCTTCTGTCATTGAGTACAAATAGTTAATTAAAATCAATTAAGGAGGCGAATTGATAATTTTTTATATGCAATACCCAATTATAAGAGTGAATGATTTTTTGATCAATCATGTCTATCTTTACGATTTTAGATTGCTTTATTGATAGAGGTCATACATGACTTTTTGAAATATTAGGTTGCTTTCATATAACAGGTATTTTTAAAAATCTTATTAATATGCACAATTACATATCGAATTTAAAACTAAATCGAACTACAGATATACAAATTTAAACATTCAAACGATTGTATGTCGATAGGGTTTCTACTATATGACATGATATTATATCGTATACAGGGGCGGATCCAGGATTTCAAGTTAGGGGGGGAGGGGGGATGGTGGCGCACTTCAAAAAATTGCGCCGAGCGGAGGAAGGCGCGAACATTTTAGGGGTATTTCGTGTGTGAAAAATCACTATTTTACGCCCTCCCCCCTGATCGCCCCTGGTATATACAAATATGTAAGATGATTATCTTCTTTTCGGGACCGTTGTGGTGGTCGTGATCGTATTGTAGTTGGATTTACAACTACCTACATGTATGCAGTCAGTGCCTATTACCACTACAGTTGTGAGTTCGAATCCCTCTCAGGCGAGGTATACTCGATATGATATTATGTGACTTACGGCAGGTTGGTGGTTTTCTCCGAGTACTCCAGTTTCCACCACCAATAAAAAAAACTGACCGCTATAGTTGAAATATTGTTGAAAGTGGCGTTAAACACCATAGCCATAATCCTAACCCTTTTCTTCTTTTCTGACCTCATGTATTATCTGATATTTAAATGATGGTTGAGGCCATCGGCTCTCTTTAATAGAACTATTGATTGATTGATTGGTGTTTAACGTCCAGCGAGCAATTTTTCAGCTATATTCAGGACGACCTTTAATAGAACTAATATTATACATATGACAACTACTGTGCCACGAAGATTGAATATATTATGAATAATATTCAAGATTATAGTGTTCTTTATGATAACGCCCGGCAATATGTGAGGTTTGACATTTTGTCTACATGTGGGAAAACACTTTCATGACAGCATTATTTTACAAAGAGAGCATTTTTGACCAATAACACTAATTTAACCCCGCCACTTTTTAAAATTGAAATGCCTGTAGCAAGATAAAAAAGTGGGGTGTCATGCATATGTGTGCTATAGGTATCGCTTTTGCCTCTTTCTACCATTAGGGCCCGGTTGGCTCAATGAGTTAGGTCGTTGGATCTAACAACTCGTACAAGCCTATCACCAACACGACGTGGGTTCGCGCCCGGCTTTGTAGATTACAAAAAGGGTGCACTCGACTCGCAGCAGCAAGTGATAAAGTTTACCAGTTGCTTGCCCATGGTCGGTGGTTCTCTCCGGGTACTTCATGATATAGCTGAAATATTGTTGAAAGTGGTGTTAAAACACCAAAATCAAATCAAATCAATCGAGTGGAAATGTTCCGGAAGTGTAGTATTTTTGTTTTTCATGTTTTCTGTACTAATAATGCAGAAACAAGAAATAATTATATTTCATAAAATATTTTTCAATTTACTATAATAGCTTGATCACCAACACAAGTAGGAACAAATAGGCTCTTTTATTAAGAATCAATAGATCGATGACAGAGAACCCATACTATATTTATCATATGTACACTATATATTGTATATTAATGTGTACAACAACACACAGGCAAGCAGAAAATTTAGGTTATTTGATTAAGAAGTCGTTAGAACTGAGGAGAGGACAGAGAACCTATTTTATAGTATGCACAATATATTAATGTGTACAAAACTGATTCTGAGTCCATCAAAACCCAAAAATAGATTCTTGTTATTAAGAATTCAATAGAACTGAGGACAGGGAACCCAAAATTTATATATTATATGTACAATTTATCAATGGTGTTGACATTTTCTTTCTTGAAACTGATAATTTATTTGTTTGTTTGCCAACATTATGTTGTGATAACTTTATTGACAAATAACTTGTATTCAATTCTGTTAAAAAAAATAACGTATTTTTTTTATCCAACATTTAAAAATCCTGTTAGAATTCAAGAATAATTTTGTGTTATTGTTGATTTTATTGTCATCTAAATTATGTACAAACATTAATCTAAAAGTAGAAAAAAAACTTACTAGTCAACAAAAATGTCAAAAATATTTGTTTATCAATGTGTGACGTAAAATTGTTTTTGACATTTGCTTCACTGGGTTTGGTACTGCTTTGACAACTATTTTACCTATTTTGTTTCAGTATTGTTATAAATACTGTTATAGTGACAGCCGGAACCTTTGGGCCGTAATGAAAGCGGGAGGCTTGGCGCTTTAAAATCTGATTCAACCCACCATTTCTTTAGAAATGCCTGTACCAAGTCAGGGTCATTACGGTTTTCACAGTTTTCCGGTTGTTGACTGATTTTGTCTGTTTGTATACTTATGAGTTTTGACTTTCCCTTTGTAAGATTGTTCGGAGTTCGGTAATTTTGTTATTACCCTTATTATGGTACAATTTTACATTTGATTAAGTTTACTTATCTGACCCAGTTCTATTTGGGGTTCGTGTGCTCAATCTTTAGTCTTCTGTGTAGTGCTTTGTAGATCATTGTTTGTCCTTTTGCCCTGTTGGACATTGTATTGTCTGTACTTCTTCGATTTACGGCTTCTGATGACCCTTTTGGCATCTTCAAACATTTCTGATCACGAATGCATCAAAATGCACATATCTATCAATTTAATAAATCTTTTTAAAATTTTCCCAGTTTCCCTGTTAAATATTTAAGTATAATTTAACATGCATTTAAAATTAATAATATCAATTTGTTTAATAAAACCCATAAAAGAAAGACTTGCGCAAACACAAGATATATCCTGTATTAAATAGTAGATTTATTACCGTAACAGTTATTCAAATAGTCCAATGAAACTATGAGTACAAAGCTGAAAACCATTATTCCAAAACTGACAACCAAAGAAAATTAAAATTTGCAAATTAAATACGAAATATGTCAAAAATTAAGTTTATTGCAGATCACACTAGAAATTAAATATAGCTTAGGTCATTCAAAGATCACATCCTTCATCTCTACATTTAGAAAAAAACATCGCTGTTATATTATTTTTCTGCACACCCAATGTTCCTTGCTAATAAATTATTACCTATTTATTTGTTTCTTTTAAATTGTACATTAGCCATGCATACAACGGTACGTAATAGTCAACGTTGTGACTAGGTGTTGAAATATTAAGATAGATAGATAAGAGAAATTAAATGAACTAGTCGGTCTATCATAAATATATGCACATCGCATTGGTATATAATTATTTATAATCTATAAATACACTGTTCTACACATACCATTATAAAATCTATGGTAATCGAATACACCATTATCATGTAGATTAAAAGAATTCGGGATGTAAATAGATTTCTATGCTTAAAATATGATATTATTATATATAGGTGACTGAAATGTAGAACAGAAATAAAAGTAGCTTCGATATATATATTTTGGAGCTAAGTCATGGCTTGGATGGCTGCACTGGAGCTAACCCTTGTACATATTGCTATTCTGGAGCCAACACTTGCATATATTGTTATTCTGGAGCTAAACCCTTGCATAAATTATTATTCTGTAGATAAGCCCAGGCATACATTGCTATTCCGGAGATCCCGTCTTTGGATCGCTATCCCGGTATTATACACCATTTCAGTGGAATGAAGGCACAGTGAAAGTGATGTGTGCATATATATTTCATTGACCACGCCTGCTAGATTCTTTCATAGGTGCGTTTTGTTTGAACTTGAAAGAGCACCGTTTATCGACTGAAGTAAAGAGGACCGTTCAACTGCAGGGAGGAAAGTTTCGGACCAGTTATAATCATTGTTGAGGATCCCACTGTAGCTGTGAACTGTAAAACATCAATGCAACAGCTGTTTCTTAACTTCATTTTGAGCCTCAGTGTATTGCTCCAGATAGTCTCTCATCCATATACCTTCTTACTAAAATATAGTAATGTCTTATTTTAATAACATTGTTTTATTATGTTTCAGGCATTGCTTCAGAAGGCTGATATTCTGCACATGACTCAGGACTATGACCTAGCCTTGATTTATTACAGCCGTGGCCATAAAGTGTATCCTAGAAATAAAGGTTTTATAGACGGCATGAAGAAGTCAGAACATGAAATAAACAAGTGTAAAAAGGGCAAAGGTTAGTGTTTAATTTTTGATATCGTTAATACTAAATCTAATAGGCCTAATGGTGAAATCAGAAATATCACATGAAAAATGTGCCACGAATATTATTTTTCCTCATTTGCGCGCATAAAATTAGGTTCGTTTTTATCTCTCTACGATTTTTCGACTGGAATTTCGGAATTGTTCCTACAGTGTATGTTATTTACTACATTTACAGTATTTTGACCATTTTCTTAAGTAACATAGCTGGTGTAACACGTGGAGCAGGTCAGCATGCTCTTTCGAGTTTAATCCCCGTTGCTATGGGGCCGGTGTTGCTCAACTTGAGTTTTCTGTCTTTGTTCACGGTGGTTATTGTTTTTCTTTGTCTCTTTTATTTAGTTTGGTTTTTTTGGCCATGCAATTGCTGTAGAATGTTGTTTTTATCACGTCTTGTTTTTGCTGCCATTCTTATGTATTAGATATCAATAAAATAGACCACCTCAGTAATGACAATTGCAAATGGTAGAAAAGACTTAGTGTTCAGTACTCGAACCTTCAAAGCGACGAAAGCATGTTAACTTTAATCTGTCCCACAAATTGACCCGGACAAGCTCCCCTAAAATGAGAGTTAAGGACACATGGATTCACAAACTCACATTGGAAACATATATCCAATTGTGACAGTTTATGAATAGCCATTAGAAATTGTTGAGAATACGAAAGGGGTATACAGAAGCTGTAAATCAAAAAGGACAGACAATACAATTGCGGAAAGAAATAGGACAAATGAAAAACAATCATCTGCAAAAATTACACAGAAAACCAAATGATACAACACAACAAACGACAACAAAAATGATACAACACAACAAACAACAACAACAATGATACAACACAACAAACAACAAAAACAAAGATACAACACAACAAACAACAAAAACACAACATATAGTTGATTTATTGATTGATTGGTGTTTAACGTCCAGCGAGCAATTTATCAGCTATATTCAGGACGATGCACAACTTATGGAGTGGGAACTTTGTCTGTTTGTTCAACTACACAATAAGTATCGTATTTTAACTACAATAAGGGGCCACATTAATATCCAAATATTGTGTTTATCCGTGAACACTGGACATTCAAAACAGTATTATTTGTTTTCCTGCAATTTAAATATATATTTTCCATTTTAATTATTTTTTCTCTTCATATATTAGGTAAGAAACAGAAGTTGACACCTGCTGGAGATCTAACTTACCTAATACATAAAGTGGTAAGTACATATCACAATAGGTTAGATTTGAATTTTTATTTTTGATGCTTAACGCCACTTTCAGCAATATTTCAGCTATATCATAGCGACCAGTTTTAGTGGTGGAAGAAGTCGGAGTACCATGAGAGAACAACCGACCATCGGCAAGCACTTGGTAAGCTTTATCACTTACGGCTGCGAGTCGAGAGCACCCTTTTTGTAATTAACAAAGCCGGGTACGAACCCACGCCGTATTGGTGATAGGCTTGTATGAGTTGTTAGGTCATCCAACTACCTAACTCATTGAGCCACAATAGACCTTTGGCACAATTTCGACTTTGATTCTAATATTATACGCTTTACACGAGTTATTTCCCTTTAAGGCGGGCAAGCGAGTCCCCTTTCATGAAAATATATATTTTCCCTATAATATGTTCAAAATTTTAATGTTGTTGCAAATTCTGAATTTTCTATTTGCTACAAAATTATAAAAGGTTCAAATATCAACAAACAATGAGAAAATTATACTCAACTCATGTGTCTGTTCTATTACTCTTGCTAGACACGGTACAATTTTACACGTCGTAAGGGAAGTAACTCGTATAGAAAGGTATTAAAACGTATAATTTAAAATCAAATCTGGAATTGTGCAATAGATCTATTGGAAGTGTGAATTGAGTTTCGGTGACACAAACTGCCTTTTTAATAATGTATTTCCATTGTATTGAAGTTGAAAAAAAAAAGAATATCAAAATGTTAGATTTAAATATGTGTTGATTTAGTGCCCTTTTCAAGAAATATTAAAATATTTTTGCCGCTGAATCTACTGTTTTCCCATTAGATTTTGGAACTGGATCGACAGTGGTATTTTTTGTATTTCAATTTGTAAGGATAGATAATACCATCTGTCATACTCTAAAATAATTCCATAATTCTTTGTCATAATACTGAGTATATATACACCCCGATATTGAAAAAGTAAGTACATGCTTAATATCAAGTTGTCAGACATATTATAATCATAAAGGGCCAAAGATTTGTGGTTATTTTTATAAATTCTATACGAAAATATTTATTACTGACAAAACTAAGCTTTCAAAAATGACTATTTTGATTTAATCTCAAATTCATAATTCAATGTTACAAAAATATAAACATTATGTATTATATTCATAAACAGATGACTATAGACCTTTTAATCAGTTTTAAATGTGAAAAGTTCAGTTACGCCATTGTCCAAAATATCTACTTGTTATTATGAAATATACAACCTGATTCATAACCCGAATAATCCAGTCGTTATATTACGTTCCCGCTGGTCGCTACATCCAGCGATAGTGCCGATAGAGGGCGCAGTATTATTCGAGTTACCTGATTCAGTGTTATTCTGTAGTGTTAAACATTGGTTTTAAAACAGATACTCACTTTGGTTGATATTCTATTTTGACGTTACGGAGATTATTTGTTGGTATTGACCTTCAATATATTGCTATGCTTGTATTATGTAGTGTTAGACGCTAGTCAGTTGTACATACTCACTTTAGATAGAATTCTGAATTCATTTTTTCGGAGATGTACATTTACAGCATTTAGTATATCGCTATATATTTTCTGTTATAACTAAACCATATGTATCAAATTCCAACCAAAACAGGACAGGCAGGTGCTAAAACGTTAGTTAAATAGCTACTTATTTTGGTTAACATTCTGACGTGGCTTAACGGAGATTATTTGTATGCGCATGTACTATCATTAATATATCGTCATATATTTTGAATTACAGCCAGACCTTAAACCGTTCAAATTCCACCCAAAACAGGACAGGCAGGTAAAACACTTACCTAGTGCTACCTTTAACACACGACCACTATGTCAGCTGATCCGGATTCATAAAACACCCACTGTTAGTTTAATGAGATCCGTCTCTGTGCCGGATTTAGATGAACTATCCGATGAAGATGAAATGCAAGACAAACGACCAGAAAGTCGACTTGTGAAATCAACAATTGGTGAATTTTACGATGACAAGAAATATCTTGAGAAACTTGCCAGTATCAGTAAACCATCACGTATGTATTTGCATCAATTATTCTTTTTCAATAATGTCTATGAAAATGAAAACCTCTCACTATCTACATGTGGAGCAAGAACTGTTTACTCTTCCGGAACCCATGCGTTCACTCCCAGTTTGTAGTTTGGTTCGTGTTGCTCGATCTTTTGTTTTCTGTGTAGTGTTTTGTAGATCGTTGATTGTCTTTTTGTCCAATTTTCTTTTTGGCCATTGTATTGTCTGTTCTTCTTCGATTTACGGCTTCTGATTACCCCATTGTTATCTTCAAACTTTTATTAATTAAATTTTAGTCTCAAAACAATTCTGGTGATTGCTAGAGGTCCATATTATTTAACCATTCTGCATTGGTTTTTATTGTATTATGTGCTTCACAGTGTTTATCTCTGTGTGTTGTTAAAGACTCATCTACCTATATTAATGTTTATAGACTATTGTTAGTGGTGTATAAGGCAACTTTCAACAATATTTAAGCTCTATTATGGAAGCATGTTTCTTTACATTGGTGAAAGGAATCTGAGTACCGGTAGAATATTATTGCCATATCGCAAGTTACAGACAAACTTGATCTAACGTTGAGAATCGAACTCGCACCGGGTTTGTAGCTATAGTAACACGACGGATACCACTAATGGAGCAGGAACTGCTTACCCATTCGGAGCACCTAAGTTCGACCCCGGTTCGTGTTTCTCGATCTTTAGTTTTATCTGTAATGTTTTGCAGATCGATGTGTTGTCTGTCCTTCTTCGATTGACGGATCCTGATTACCCCTTTGGTATATTCAAACTCTTTTTAATGAGAGGCACTGATTGTATATATAGATGTAAATCTGTCTGTCATATCATCGTGGTCATGATCACCCTTTTAAGAATTACAAATTATTAAATAGATGTAATGTAATTATTTTGAGCATAGCTTATTTTTGACACGAAATTATTTTTCGGACAACACAAGTTAGAATATTTTCTTTGCCGCGCAAAGCGCGAATTTTTTTTCCAGAATTTAACATTATGTTATATGACAAAAACTCTGAATCAGATTATTTTTTTTTTCATCCACCACAATCATAATATTTTTTTCAACAACATTGGGAATCAGAATATTTTTTTAGAAAAAAACCATAACCCCTCCCCCCTTTCAAGTTAAATGGTCGTTCCCTTACATACAAGGTTGAGAAACAACAATACAGTTAAGCAATATTTGTTGTATAAAAAGTCGTTATAAACATAACAATAAGAACTGGTAATATTTCATAGTTTGTCCATAATAGATTTTTAGTTGTTTAATATTCCTTATATATACCATCAGAAATATTTGGGGGTATGACACCGCTAAACCCTTACAAGGGTGCACTGATCATCGATGTTTGGTGAGGTTAGGGAGCATGAAACATAGTCGAGTGGTCAGTGGACCACTAAGATTCACAGTGAGTAAATGACAGAACCCCTCGAGATTTGAATTGATATGAAACATGTGCTTTGCAACATTTTTGGACGGAGTACTGCATATACAGCACACCTCTCTAAATCCGTGCCAGCATATTTAAGCTTATCTTCTATTCTTGTAATATGTTGGAATATTACATACAATGTGGTAAACTTAGGCTACAAATGCAGAGGCAGATCCAGAGGGGGCGCGCCCCCTGGTGCGCCCCCTTCAAATTGGAAAAAATATGATTTTTTGGCGTAAAATCGTGATTTTTCACACGAAATACCCCAAAAATGTTCGCGCCTCCCTCCGCTCGGCGCAAATTTTTTAAGTGCACACCCCCTAAATCCTGGATCCGCCCCAGAAATGTGTGATTCGAAATAGTACAGTGTCAAAGAATCAGTTCTTATTCTGTATATATATATATAATATCGGTAAACATCCACTTACAATAACGTTTCAGACTATATATTATTCCTTGTTTGACATAAATATCGTGATCAAATTAACATAAACTTTATTTTGAATTAATTTAAATCTCAGAGGAAATGAAATATTTTACTCTCAATATTCTTTTTATAAAAATGTATTATAACTTTAAATGTTGTTGATTGTATGAATTTAAAAATTGCGTTTAGATAATTTGTATAAAATGCTAAATAAACATTGGAATTTAAATTAACTGTAATTTTCAAAGGTTAGTAATTAATGGGTGGTCGTACCGTTATAGATGTAACATGAGTATGAAAAGAACGTATATCAACAGTGAAGGTCAACAGTGAAGGTCAACATTTCAATCAACATCAATATAACGAACAACCACCTCTCAATCATTGAATACAAAGCAAAAACACATCACAGGGGTGGATCCAGGATTTCAAGTTAGGGAGGACGCACTTAAAAAAATTGTGCCGAGCGGAGGGAGGCGCGAAAATTTTTGGGGTATTTCGTGTGAAAAATCACGATTTTACGCCAAAAAATCATATTTTTTCCAATTTTAGGGGGAACCGCCCCTGCATCACGACATATGGCGTTTGAAATCCAGGTCCTGGCTTAAGACATGCAACAAAAAGAGGTCATATTAAGAATGTCATAACTGTTTGTTTAGCCAAGAGTGATTCATATTAAATTGTATCGGTTGTTGTCAGTATAATAAATGAAATGAATATTTTATGTTTAACACTTTTTAAAGATAAATATAGGTATATGCATTTACCTTAATCTGTGGAGGGGCCGTCGTGGCCGTGGTCGCATGGTAGTTGGATTTACCAATGCAATAAGTGCCAATCACCACTGATGTTGTGAGTTCGAATCTCGATCAAGGCGAGGTGTACAACATTATGTGATAAAGTTTGTCAGTGACTTGCGGCAGGTCGGTGGTTTCTCCGGGTCCTCCGGTTTCCTCCACCAATAAAGCTGACCAACACGATATAACTGAAATATTATTGAAAGTGGCGTTAAACACCATCAATCAAACAAAAATCTGTGGTATGCGATGCAGAATTATACAATTGCATCAAATCGTGTATAATATTCAAGAATAAACCATTGGCTCATTTCCAACTTGAATCTAGAAATATACATTTCATACATTTATATGAGTTATTTCCCTTGAATGCGGACAAAATAGTCCATTTTCATGACAAGTTCAATGAAAATAACATATACTTGTTTCATAATATGTACACAATTTTCATTTTGTAATAACTTGTGAATTCAACTATATTCTCAAATTTTTAACAAGATTCAAATATATACCCTTTATAAGAAATTTAGTCCGCAATTACATTTCCTTTCCATTGCTTTTGCTTGCAACATGTACCATTTTACTCACTGCAGGGGAAATAACTCGTATGAAAAAAGCTTAATTTTAGAAGCAAATCGGGAAAGTGCAAGATATACAACATTGCTCATGTAAACATTTTGTGTACAAATTCCTATTTACAATAGCAAGAACAAAGCCAAGCAAAACTCCCAAAGTTGAAAAAATAGACGAAGCCCAGGAATCTACAGTTCCTGAACAGGAAGCAACGGGGGAAAGTGAAAGTAAAAATGAAGCTACAAATAAAGATGATACGGGCGACAAAGCTGACGCGACCGATGACACCGCGAAAACAAAACAAGAAACATCACCAAGAATCGAGGAAACACCAAGGAATACAAAGCAAAATGCAGATGGTAACAATTTGCTGGATTCAGTGTGTTTTACAGCAGTTTAAATAATAATAAGATGCTTGCTGTGTCCATTTTTCATCTAATGAACCAATAATATCTCTCGACATTCGACAATACAATATCATTCCATATACTGCTAAATAAATGGCTGACTAATGACGCAAGTCGATACCGGATATCGTAAAATAATTGACTGTTGGAATACTAACTAATGAGGTAACTCGATACTGAATGTCGTAAAATGATTGGCTGTTGGAATCCTGACTAATGAGATAACTCGATACGAATATCTTAAGATGATTGGCTGTTTCAATTCTGACTAATGACATTACTCGATACCAAATGTCGTTAAAAGATTCGCGTTTTTAATTCTGACTCATAACTTCACTCGATATTGAATGTCGTAAAATGATTGGTTGTTTGGATTTCTGACGCATGACGTAAGTCGATACCGAATGTCGTAGAATAATTGGCTGCTGGAATTCTGACAAATGAGGTAACTCGATACGAATATCGTAAGATGATTGGCTGTTTGAATTCTGACTAATAACGTAAATCGATACGAATGTCGTTAAATGATTGGCTGTTTTGTATTCTGACTTATGACGTCACTCGATACCTAATGTCCTAAAAGGATATATTGACTGTTGGAATCCTGACTAATGAGGTAACTCGATACGAATATTGTAAGACGATTGGAGGTTTGAATTCTTACTTATGACGTCACTCCATATCGAATGTCGCAAAATGATTAGCTGTTTGAATATGTGACTAACGACGTAACTCGATCCTGAATGTTTTAACATGATTGCGGATTTTCAAATCCTGTCTTATTACACCTAACATCTAATTCAGTTTGATTGAAGTTGCTTCAGTGTGAATACAAACACAATGCATTGTGGGAGATTGCACTCATTTTTATATAAACAGTGATGTCTTACACCAATAATTGATTTTAAGATAATTATCTGTTTGTTTCCTTAACAAGAGTGATTAAAAGAGTGATATGTTCAATAAATATCATTGATACGCATAATAATTGTCCTTTGCAGCTTTTCCTTTGATTTCTGTTTTTATTGTTTATTTTCAGCATACCTATACCCAGGGTCGGATTATGACCTTTTGGGGCTCCTAGGCTAATGAGATTATGGGCCTCCCTCGGACGGAGCCACCCTCTAACTCGACCGCACCCGTCTTGAATAATATTTACATAGCTTGAAGTGCCTTAGGTTGTAGCCTATTATAACTTATAGGATAATCCGGCCCTGCCTATGCCTATACTTTAGTGATTTTTACGTCATTTTTTAATGTGTTATGCAGGAAAATGGGTTTTCCCACCGTTATTTGACAGGAAAATACATTATCGGTTTTTTTCAACATTTCTATCATAGTTACATAATATTTTGATGATGTTCTGTATTTTTGTAAATAAACATATTGTTGCATCTCATAATTATATAATTGATTCAATAGAAAAGCTATTAAACTTCCAAATGCATAATGTAATTTCAAATGATTTATTTCGACCAAATACAAACAATGAAATAGTACTTGACAAAAAAAAGAAAAAGAAAAAAGAAAGAAACTATCAAATTAATACAGAATTTTGAATATGAATATAGTATGAAATTGAGCTATCATCAACTATTATTATTACTCTAAAATTATTGATGCTATCATCAAATATCATCATAACTCTACAATGATATAGCTGAAAAATTGCTGAGTTGGCGCTAAACAACAATCACTCACTCACTCTATCATTACTCCAAAATAATTGATACAAACATAAACAAGTCCTGTATCATTTCTTACAGTATCTTTTATAATTGTATCATTTGACTATTTTATTACATTAAAACGTCAAAAAAATAAGTCTTTGAAATGGGGTTTACTGTTTTGCATTTATTCCCATGATCCTCCCCCATTTGCAACATTTGCCGTAGATATAGAAAATGTTACATCTAGTTGCCTATCTTACTTAATTCCTTACTTCCCTTAAGTCGAATTTCGGATAACTCGAAATTTTGAAATACACATTTTGAATATAATTACATAATATATCTCTTCATTTTGCAGTACCACCATTGGAAACACCATTAGAGGCGATTGCGAATAATGCTTTGCACTTCCTGTTTGACAGAGTTGCATACTGGGATAGGTTAGGACCACTACCACCACCACCACCACCTAGAAAAACGAAATCAAATAAACTCTCCGGAAGTACAATGTCGTTGGACTCTTTCTTGACCATGAATACTATGAAAGAATCACCACGGGATGAATTCTCACAGTTCATCATAGGTAGAAAATCCGTGCCAACCTATAGACGAAGAAACTCAAAGCTGCCTATAAAAATTGATCCCAGTAAATTAAATTTTACATTCCTATCATATGAGGGCTCGGAGAGACGGAAAATGTCGAAGATACCCGAACATGCTGAAATGAACATGTCCGACTATCCATCTAGTCTGGACTTAGCAACGGTTCCAGAAACTGCAGGACAGTCCGTGACAGATTATATAAAGAAAGAAATTGAGAAAATCAAAGAAGGTATTTGAGAAATTTATCAATTTGTAAGGTATGGGAAAAAAAGCATGATAGGTATACGAAACCGTTTAAATAAAATGAAACACAAAAAACAAAAACAAAATAGCACACTATCGGAAAAGTTCCAATATCCGATAGAAAAATCGTAGAAGCTGAAGTAAAATCGATACCCCTACCGCTTATGTACATGCACACTCACTTTCCTGGCTGGGTACAGGCACTTCAATGAAAAAAAGCGTGACGGGGCTAAACTAGTTTTATAAATTAGCAATAACTGCACAATAGACTTTAAGTTAACAAAATATTAAAAATTCAATATTCAACGATTTAATTTTAATTGACAAAAATTTTAAATTATGTTTATTGCACGTTAAGACTCAAATTGTGAATATTTTTTTCACATTTTTAATGTGAAAATTAGGCGGAATCATAAAACTATTTGTGTTTCAGTAAAATTTTGATTTAGGTTTTATTTATCTTTAAAGAAATAAACTATTCAAAATTTAATCTTGATGCCCATAGAAAATAGATGTGGTACATTTAGAAAAAAGGGAGTGCAGAAAAGCGTTAATCATTGAAATGGAAGCTGAAAATTGAAAAACAGGATATCTACTGTAAATTAAGAAATGGTTAAACGTATTACGAAAAAGCGACATTTGATTTTGATGTTTGTCATGTCACATTTCACAAAGCCGATACAAAACACATCTCACTGTCGATCGCAACAGATGATGCCGAAGCCACGTCGAGTGTAGCCGCGTGTTATTTTTAATGGCGATTTTGGCTATTCTGTTAAGGACCTTTGTTTTCTTGCTCCCAAAGATTTTCTAAATTATTTGTCATTCTAATATTTTTGCTTTGCGTGTACCTGATGAAGGTTATTACAGAAACGTACCTGATGAAGGTTATTACAGAAAGGTTATTACAGAAACGTACCTGATGAAGGTTATTACAGAAACGTACCTGATGAAGGTTATTACAGAAACTTACCTGATGAAGGTTATTACAGAAACGTACCTGATGAAGGTTATTACAGAAACATACCTGATGAAGGTTATTACCGAAACGTACCTGATGAAGGTTATTACAGAAACGTACCTGATGAAGGTTATTACAGAAACGTAACTGATGAAGGTTATTACAGAAACGTACCTGATGAAGGTTATTACAGAAACGTAACTGATGAAGGTTATTACAGAAACGTACCTCTGAAGGTTATTACAGAAACGTACCTGATGAAGGTTATTACAGAAACGTACCTGATGAAGGTTATTACAGAAACGTACCTGATGAAGGTTATTACAGAAACGTAACTGATGAAGGTTATTACAGAAACGTACCTGATGAAGGTTATTACAGAAACGTACCTGATGAAGGTTATTACAGAAACGTACCTGATGAAGGTTATTACAGAAACGTACCTGATGAAGCTTATTACAGAAAAGTACCTGATGAAGGTTATTACAGAAACGTACCTGATGAAGGTTATTACAGAAACGTACCTGATGAAGGTTATTACAGAAACGTACCTGATGAAGGTTATTACAGAAACGTACCTGATGAAGGTTATTACAGAAACGTACCTGATGAAGGTTATTACAGAAACGTACCTGATGAAGCTTATTACAGAAACGTACCTGATGAAGGTTATTACAGAAACGTACCTGATGAAGGTTATTACAGAAACGTACCTGATGAAGGTTATTACAGAAACGTACCTGATGAAGGTTATTACAGAAACGTACCTGATGAAGGTTATTACAGAAACGTACCTGATGAAGGTTATTACAGAAACGTACCTGATGAAGGTTATTACAGAAACGTACCTGATGAAGGTTATTACAGAAACGTACCTGATGAAGGTTATTACAGAAACGTACCTGATGAAGGTTATTACAGAAACGTAACTGATGAAGGTTATTACAGAAACGTACCTCATGAAGGTTATTACAGAAACGTAACTGATGAAGGTTATTACAGAAACGTACCTGATGAAGGTTATTACAGAAACGTACCTGATGAAGGTTATTACAGAAACGTACCTGATGAAGGTTATTACAGAAACGTACCTGATGAAGGTTATTACAGAAACGTACCTGATGAAGGTTATTACAGAAACGTACCTGATGAAGGTTATTACAGAAACGTACCTGCTGAAGGTTGATACAGAAACGTACCTGATGAAGGTTATTACAGAAACGTACCTGATGAAGGTTATTACAGAAACGTACCTGATGAAGGTTATTACAGAAACGTACCTGATGAAGGTTATTACAGAAACGTACCTGATGAAGGTTATTACAGAAACGTACCTGATGAAGGTTATTACAGAAACGTACCTGATGAAGGTTATTACAGAAACGTACCTGATGAAGGTTATTACAGAAACGTACCTGATGAAGGTTATTACAGAAGCGTACCCGATGATGGTTATTACAGAAACGTACCTGATGAAGGTTATTACAGAAACGTACCTGATGAAGGTTATTACAGAAACGTACCTGATGAAGGTTATTACAGAAACGTACCTGATGAAGGTTATTACAGAAACGTACCTGATGAAGGTTATTACAGAAACGTACCTGATGAAGGTTATTACAGAAACGTACCTGATGAAGGTTATTACAGAAACGTACCTGATGAAGGTTATTACAGAAACGTACCTGATGAAGGTTATTACAGAAGCGTACCCGATGAAGGTTATTACAGAAACGTACCTTATGAAGGTTATTACAGAAACGTACCTGATGAAGGTTATTACAGAAACGTACCTGATGAAGGTTATTACAGAAACGTACCTGATGAAGGTTATTACAGAAACGTACCTGATGAAGGTTATTACAGAAACGTACCTGATGAAGGTTATTACAGAAACGTACCTGATGAAGGTTATTACAGAAACGTACCTGATGAAGGTTATTACAGAAACGTACCTGATGAAGGTTATTACAGAAACGTACCTGATGAAGGTTATTACAGAAACGTACCTGATGAAGGTTATTACAGAAACGTACCTGATGAAGGTTATTACAGAAACGTACCTGATGAAGGTTATTACAGAAACGTACCTGATGAAGGTTATTACAGAAACGTAACTGATGAAGGTTATTACAGAAACGTACCTCTGAAGGTTATTACAGAAACGTACCTGATGAAGGTTATTACAGAAACGTACCTGATGAAGGTTATTACAGAAACGTACCTGATGAAGGTTATTACAGAAACGTACCTGATGAAGGTTATTACAGAAACGTACCTGATGAAGGTTATTACAGAAACGTACCTGATGAAGGTTATTACAGAAACGTACCTGATGAAGGTTATTACAGAAACGTACCTGATGAAGGTTATTACAGAAGCGTACCCGATGAAGGTTATTACAGAAACGTACCTGATGAAGGTTATTACAGAAGCGTAACCGATGAAGGTTATTACAGAAACGTACCTTATGAAGGTTATTACAGAAACGTACCTGATGAAGGTTATTACAGAAACGTACCTGATGAAGGTTATTACAGAAACGTACCTGATGAAGGTTATTACAGAAACGTACCTGATGAAGGTTATTACAGAAACGTACCTGATGAAGGTTATTACAGAAACGTACCTGATGAAGGTTATTACAGAAACGTACCTGATGAAGGTTATTACAGAAACGTACCTGATGAAGGTTATTACAGAAACGTACCTGATGAAGGTTATTACAGAAACGTACCTGATGAAGGTTATTACAGAAACGTACCTGATGAAGGTTATTACAGAAACGTACCTGATGAAGGTTATTACAGAAACGTACCTGATGAAGGTTATTACAGAAACGTACCTGATGAAGGTTATTACAGAAACTTACCTGATGAAGGTTATTACAGAAACGTACCTGATGAAGGTTATTACAGAAACATACCTGATGAAGGTTATTACCGAAACGTACCTGATGAAGGTTATTACAGAAACGTACCTGATGAAGGTTATTACAGAAACGTAATTGATGAAGGTTATTACAGAAACGTACCTGATGAAGGTTATTACAGAAACGTAACTGATGAAGGTTATTACAGAAACGTACCTCTGAAGGTTATTACAGAAACGTACCTGATGAAGGTTATTACAGAAACGTACCTGATGAAGGTTATTACAGAAACGTACCTGATGAAGGTTATTACAGAAACGTAACTGATGAAGGTTATTACAGAAACGTACCTGATGAAGGTTATTACAGAAACGTACCTGATGAAGGTTATTACAGAAACGTACCTGATGAAGGTTATTACAGAAACGTACCTGATGAAGCTTATTACAGAAAAGTACCTGATGAAGGTTATTACAGAAACGTACCTGATGAAGGTTATTACAGAAACGTACCTGATGAAGGTTATTACAGAAACGTACCTGATGAAGGTTATTACAGAAACGTACCTGATGAAGGTTATTACAGAAACGTACCTGATGAAGGTTATTACAGAAACGTACCTGATGAAGCTTATTACAGAAACGTACCTGATGAAGGTTATTACAGAAACGTACCTGATGAAGGTTATTACAGAAACGTACCTGATGAAGGTTATTACAGAAACGTACCTGATGAAGGTTATTACAGAAACGTACCTGATGAAGGTTATTACAGAAACGTACCTGATGAAGGTTATTACAGAAACGTACCTGATGAAGGTTATTACAGAAACGTACCTGATGAAGGTTATTACAGAAACGTACCTGATGAAGGTTATTACAGAAACGTACCTGATGAAGGTTATTACAGAAACGTAACTGATGAAGGTTATTACAGAAACGTACCTCATGAAGGTTATTACAGAAACGTAACTGATGAAGGTTATTACAGAAACGTACCTGATGAAGGTTATTACAGAAACGTACCTGATGAAGGTTATTACAGAAACGTACCTGATGAAGGTTATTACAGAAACGTACCTGATGAAGGTTATTACAGAAACGTACCTGATGAAGGTTATTACAGAAACGTACCTGATGAAGGTTATTACAGAAACGTACCTGCTGAAGGTTGATACAGAAACGTACCTGATGAAGGTTATTACAGAAACGTACCTGATGAAGGTTATTACAGAAACGTACCTGATGAAGGTTATTACAGAAACGTACCTGATGAAGGTTATTACAGAAACGTACCTGATGAAGGTTATTACAGAAACGTACCTGATGAAGGTTATTACAGAAACGTACCTGATGAAGGCTATTACAGAAACGTACCTGATGAAGGTTATTACAGAAACGTACCTGATGAAGGTTATTACAGAAGCGTACCCGATGATGGTTATTACAGAAACGTACCTGATGAAGGTTATTACAGAAACGTACCTGATGAAGGTTATTACAGAAACGTACCTGATGAAGGTTATTACAGAAACGTACCTGATGAAGGTTATTACAGAAACGTACCTGATGAAGGTTATTACAGAAACGTACCTGATGAAGGTTATTACAGAAACGTACCTGATGAAGGTTATTACAGAAACGTACCTGATGAAGGTTATTACAGAAACGTACCTGATGAAGGTTATTACAGAAGCGTACCCGATGAAGGTTATTACAGAAACGTACCTTATGAAGGTTATTACAGAAACGTACCTGATGAAGGTTATTACAGAAACGTACCTGATGAAGGTTATTACAGAAACGTACCTGATGAAGGTTATTACAGAAACGTACCTGATGAAGGTTATTACAGAAACGTACCTGATGAAGGTTATTACAGAAACGTACCTGATGAAGGTTATTACAGAAACGTACCTGATGAAGGTTATTACAGAAACGTACCTGATGAAGGTTATTACAGAAACGTACCTGATGAAGGTTATTACAGAAACGTACCTGATGAAGGTTATTACAGAAACGTACCTGATGAAGGTTATTACAGAAACGTACCTGATGAAGGTTATTACAGAAACGTACCTGATGAAGGTTATTACAGAAACGTAACTGATGAAGGTTATTACAGAAACGTACCTCTGAAGGTTATTACAGAAACGTACCTGATGAAGGTTATTACAGAAACGTACCTGATGAAGGTTATTACAGAAACGTACCTGATGAAGGTTATTACAGAAACGTACCTGATGAAGGTTATTACAGAAACGTACCTGATGAAGGTTATTACAGAAACGTACCTGATGAAGGTTATTACAGAAACGTACCTGATGAAGGTTATTACAGAAACGTACCTGATGAAGGTTATTACAGAAGCGTACCCGATGAAGGTTATTACAGAAACGTACCTGATGAAGGTTATTACAGAAGCGTACCCGATGAAGGTTATTACAGAAACGTACCTTATGAAGGTTATTACAGAAACGTACCTGATGAAGGTTATTACAGAAACGTACCTGATGAAGGTTATTACAGAAACGTACCTGATGAAGGTTATTACAGAAACGTACCTGATGAAGGTTATTACAGAAACGTACCTGATGAAGGTTATTACAGAAACGTACCTGATGAAGGTTATTACAGAAACGTACCTGATGAAGGTTATTACAGAAACGTACCTGATGAAGGTTATTACAGAAACGTACCTGATGAAGGTTATTACAGAAACGTACCTGATGAAGGTTATTACAGAAACGTACCTGATGAAGGTTATTACAGAAACGTACCTGATGAAGGTTATTACAGAAACGTACCTGATGAAGGTTATTACAGAAACGTAACCTGATGAAGGTTATTACAGAAACGTACCTGATGAAGGTTATTACAGAAACGTACCTGATGAAGGTTATTACAGAAACGTACCTGATGAAGGTTATTACAGAAACGTACCTGATGAAGGTTATTACAGAAACGTAACTGATGAAGGTTATTACAGAAACGTACCTGATGAAGGTTATTACAGAAACGTACCTGATGAAGGTTATTACAGAAACGTACCTGATGAAGGTTATTACAGAAACGTACCTGATGAAGGTTATTACAGAAACGTAACTGATGAAGGTTATTACAGAAACGTACCTGATGAAGGTTATTACAGAAACGTACCTGATGAAGGTTATTACAGAAACGTACCTGATGAAGGTTATTACAGAAACGTACCTGATGAAGGTTATTACAGAAACGTACCTGATGAAGGTTATTACAGAAACGTACCTGATGAAGGTTATTACAGAAACGTACCTGATGAAGGTTATTACAGAAACGTACCTGATGAAGGTTATTACAGAAACGTACCTGATGAAGGTTATTACAGAAACGTACCTGATGAAGGTTATTACAGAAACGTACCTGATGAAGGTTATTACAGAAACGTACCTGATGAAGGTTATTACAGAAAGGTATCTGATGAAGGTTATTACAGAAACGTACCTGATGAAGGTTATTACAAAAACGTACCTGATGAAGGTTATTACAGAAACGTACCTGATGAAGGTTATTACAGAAACGTACCTGATGAAGGTTATTACAGAAACGTACCTGATGAAGGTTATTACAGAAACGTACCTGATGAAGGTTATTACAGAAACGTACCTGATGAAGGTTATTACAGAAACGTACCTGATGAAGGTTATTACAGAAACGTACCTGATGAAGGTTGTTACAGAAACGTACCTGATGAAGGTTATTACAGAAACGTACCTGATGAAGGTTATTACAGAAACGTACCTGATGAAGGTTATTACAGAAACGTACCTGATGAAGGTTATTACAGAAACGTACCTGATGAAGGTTATTACAGAAACGTACCTGATGAAGGTTATTACAGAAACGTACCTGATGAAGGTTATTACAGAAACGTACCTGATGAAGGTTATTACAGAAACGTACCTGATGAAGGTTATTACAGAAACGTACCTGATGAAGGTTATTACAGAAACGTACCTGATGAAGGTTATTACAGAAACGTACCTGATGAAGGTTATTACAGAAACGTACCTGATGAAGGTTATTACAGAAACGTAACTGATGAAGGTTATTACAGAAACGTACCTCTGAAGGTTATTACAGAAACGTACCTGATGAAGGTTATTACAGAAACGTACCTGATGAAGGTTATTACAGAAACGTACCTGATGAAGGTTATTACAGAAACGTAACTGATGAAGGTTATTACAGAAACGTACCTGATGAAGGTTATTACAGAAACGTACCTGATGAAGATTATTACAGAAACGTACCTGATGAAGGTTATTACAGAAACGTACCTGATGAAGCTTATTACAGAAAAGTACCTGATGAAGGTTATTACAGAAACGTACCTGATGAAGGTTATTACAGAAACGTACCTGATGAAGGTTATTACAGAAACGTACCTGATGAAGGTTATTACAGAAACGTACCTGATGAAGGTTATTACAGAAACGTACCTGATGAAGGTTATTACAGAAACGTACCTGATGAAGGTTATTACAGAAACGTACCTGATGAAGGTTATTACAGAAACGTATCTGATGAAGGTTATTACAGAAACGTACCTGATGAAGGTTATTACAGAAACGTACCTGATGAAGGTTATTACAGAAACGTACCTGATGAAGGTTATTACAGAAACGTACCTGATGAAGGTTATTACAGAAACGTACCTGATGAAGGTTATTGCAGAAACGTAACTGATGAAGGTTATTACAGAAACGTACCTGATGAAGGTTATTACAGAAACGTACCTGATGAAGGTTATTACAGAAACGTACCTGATGAAGGTTATTACAGAAACGTACCTGATGAAGGTTATTACAGAAACGTACCTGATGAAGGTTATTACAGAAACATACCTGATGAAGGTTATTACAGAAACGTACCTGATGAAGGTTATTACAGAAACGTACCTGATGAAGGTTATTACAGAAACGTACCTGATGAAGGTTATTACAGAAACGTACCTGATGAAGGTTATTACAGAAACGTACCTGATGAAGGTTATTACAGAAACGTACCTGATGAAGGTTATTACAGAAACGTACCTGATGAAGGTTATTACAGAAACGTACCTGATGAAGGTTATTACAGAAACGTACCTGATGAAGGTTATTACAGAAACGTACCTGATGAAGGTTATTACAGAAACGTACCTGATGAAGGTTATTACAGAAGCGTACCCGATGAAGGTTATTACAGAAACGTACCTTATGAAGGTTATTACAGAAACGTACCTGATGAAGGTTATTACAGAAACGTACCTGATGAAGGTTATTACAGAAACGTACCTGATGAAGGTTATTACAGAAACGTACCTGATGAAGGTTATTACAGAAACGTACCTGATGAAGGTTATTACAGAAACGTACCTGATGAAGGTTATTACAGAAACGTACCTGATGAAGGTTATTACAGAAACGTACCTGATGAAGGTTATTACAGAAACGTACCTGATGAAGGTTATTACAGAAACGTAAATGATGAAGGTTATTACAGAAACGTACCTGATGAAGGTTATTACAGAAACGTACCTGATGAAGGTTATTACAGAAACGTACCTGATGAAGGTTATTACAGAAACGTACCTGATGAAGGGTATTACAGAAACGTACCTGATGAAGGTTATTACAGAAACGTACCTGATGAAGGTTATTACAGAAACGTACCTGATGAAGGTTATTACAGAAACGTACCTGATGAAGGTTATTACAGAAACGTACCTGATGAAGGTTATTACAGAAACGTACCTGATGAAGGTTATTACAGAAACGTATCTGATGAAGGTTATTACAGAAACGTACCTGATGAAGGTTATTACAAAAACGTACCTGATGAAGGTTATTACAGAAACGTACCTGATGAAGGTTATTACAGAAACGTACCTGATGAAGGTTATTACAGAAACGTACCTGATGAAGGTTATTACAGAAACGTACCTGATGAAGGTTATTACAGAAACGTACCTGATGAAGGTTATTACAGAAACGTACCTGATGAAGGTTATTACAGAAACGTACCTGATGAAGGTTGTTACAGAAACGTACCTGATGAAGGTTATTACAGAAACGTACCTGATGAAGGTTATTACAGAAACGTACCTGATGAAGGTTATTACAGAAACGTACCTGATGAAGGTTATTACAGAAACGTACCTGATGAAGGTTATTACAGAAACGTACCTGATGAAGGTTATTACAGAAACGTACCTGATGAAGGTTATTACAGAAACGTACCTGATGAAGGTTATTACAGAAACGTACCTGATGAAGGTTATTACAGAAACGTACCTGATGAAGGTTATTACAGAAACGTACCTGATGAAGGTTATTACAGAAACGTACCTGATGAAGGTTATTACAGAAACGTACCTGATGAAGGTTATTACAGAAACGTAACTGATGAAGGTTATTACAGAAACGTACCTCTGAAGGTTATTACAGAAACGTACCTGATGAAGGTTATTACAGAAACGTACCTGATGAAGGTTATTACAGAAACGTAACTGATGAAGGTTATTACAGAAACGTACCTGATGAAGGTTATTACAGAAACGTACCTGATGAAGATTATTACAGAAACGTACCTGATGAAGGTTATTACAGAAACGTACCTGATGAAGCTTATTACAGAAAAGTACCTGATGAAGGTTATTACAGAAACGTACCTGATGAAGGTTATTACAGAAACGTACCTGATGAAGGTTATTACAGAAACGTACCTGATGAAGGTTATTACAGAAACGTACCTGATGAAGGTTATTACAGAAACGTACCTGATGAAGGTTATTACAGAAACGTACCTGATGAAGCTTATTACAGAAACGTACCTGATGAAGGTTATTACAGAAACGTACCTGATGAAGGTTATTACAGAAACGTACCTGATGAAGGTTATTACAGAAACGTACCTGATGAAGGTTATTACAGAAACGTACCTGATGAAGGTTATTACAGAAACGTACCTGATGAAGGTTATTACAGAAACGTACCTGATGAAGGTTATTACAGAAACGTACCTGATGAAGGTTATTACAGAAACGTACCTGATGAAGGTTATTACAGAAACGTACCTGATGAAGGTTATTACAGAAACGTAACTGATGAAGGTTATTACAGAAACGTACCTCATGAAGGTTATTACAGAAACGTACCTGATGAAGGTTATTACAGAAACGTACCTGATGAAGGTTATTACAGAAACGTACCTGATGAAGGTTATTACAGAAACGTACCTGATGAAGGTTATTACAGAAACGTACCTGATGAAGGTTATTACAGAAACGTACCTGATGAAGGTTATTACAGAAACGTACCTGATGAAGGTTATTACAGAAACGTACCTGCTGAAGGTTGATACAGAAACGTACCTGATGAAGGTTATTACAGAAACGTACATGATGAAGGTTATTACAGAAACGTACCTGATGAAGGTTATTACAGAAACGTACCTGATGAAGGTTATTACAGAAACGTACCTGATGAAGGTTATTACAGAAACGTACCTGATGAAGGTTATTACAGAAACGTACCTGATGAAGGTTATTACAGAAACGTACCTGATGAAGGTTATTACAGAAACGTACCTGATGAAGGTTATTACAGAAGCGTACCCGATGATGGTTATTACAGAAACGTACCCGATGAAGGTTATTACAGAAGCGTACCAGATGATGGTTATTACAGAAACGTACCTGATGAAGGTTATTACAGAAACGTACCTGATGAAGGTTATTACAGAAACGTACCTGATGAAGGTTATTACAGAAACGTACCTGATGAAGCTTATTACAGAAACGTACCTGATGAAGGTTATTACAGAAACGTAACTGATGAAGGTTATTACAGAAACGTACCTGATGAAGGTTATTACAGAAACGTACCTGATGAAGGTTATTACAGAAACGTACCTGATGAAGGTTATTACAGAAACGTACCTGATGAAGGTTATTACAGAAACGTATCTGATGAAGGTTATTACAGAAACGTAACTGATGAAGGTTATTACAGAAACGTACCTGATGAAGGTTATTACAGAAACGTACCTGATGAAGGTTATTACAGAAACGTACCTGATGAAGGTTATTACAGAAACGTACCTGATGAAGGTTATTACAGAAACGTAACTGATGAAGGTTATTACAGAAACGTACCTGATGAAGGTTATTACAGAAACGTACCTGATGAAGGTTATTACAGAAACGTACCTGATGAAGGTTATTACAGAAACGTACCTGATGAAGGTTATTACAGAAACGTACCTGATGAAGGTTATTACAGAAACGTACCTGATGAAGGTTATTACAGAAACGTACCTGATGAAGGTTATTACAGAAACGTACCTGATGAAGGTTATTACAGAAACGTACCTGATGAAGGTTATTACAGAAACGTACCTGATGAAGGTTATTACAGAAACGTACCTCATGAAGGTTATTACAGAAACGTACCTGATGAAGGTTATTACAGAAGCGTACCCGATGAAGGTTATTACAGAAACGTACATTATGAAGGTTATTACAGAAACGTACCTGATGAAGGTTATTACAGAAACGTACCTGATGAAGGTTATTACAGAAACGTACCTGATGAAGGTTATTACAGAAACGTACCTGATGAAGGTTATTACAGAAACGTACCTGATGAAGGTTATTACAGAAACGTACCTGATGAAGGTTATTACAGAAACGTACCTGATGAAGGTTATTACAGAAACGTACCTGATGAAGGTTATTACAGAAACGTAAATGATGAAGGTTATTACAGAAACGTACCTGATGAAGGTTATTACAGAAACGTACCTGATGAAGGTTATTACAGAAACGTACCTGATGAAGGTTATTACAGAAACGTACCTGATGAAGGTTATTACAGAAACGTACCTGATGAAGGTTATTACAGAAACGTAAATGATGAAGGTTATTACAGAAACGTACCTGATGAAGGTTATTACAGAAACGTACCTGATGAAGGTTATTACAGAAACGTACCTGATGAAGGTTATTACAGAAACGTACCTGATGAAGGGTATTACAGAAACGTACCTGATGAAGGTTATTACAGAAACGTACCTGATGAAGGTTATTACAGAAACGTACCTGATGAAGGTTATTACAGAAACGTACCTGATGAAGGTTATTACAGAAACGTACCTGATGAAGGTTATTACAGAAACGTACCTGATGAAGGTTATTACAGAAACGTATCTGATGAAGGTTATTACAGAAACGTACCTGATGAAGGTTATTACAGAAACGTACCTGATGAAGGTTATTACAGAAACGTACCTGATGAAGGTTATTACAGAAACGTACCTGATGAAGGTTATTACAGAAACGTACCTGATGAAGGTTATTACAGAAACGTACCTGATGAAGGTTATTACAGAAACGTACCTGATGAAGGTTATTACAGAAACGTACCTGATGAAGGTTATTACAGAAACGTACCTGATGAAGGTTATTACAGAAACGTACCTGATGAAGGTTATTACAGAAACGTACCTGATGAAGGTTATTACAGAAACGTACCTGATGAAGGTTATTACAGAAACGTACCTGATGAAGGTTATTACAGAAACGTACCTGATGAAGGTTATTACAGAAACGTACCTGATGAAGGTTATTACAGAAACGTACCTGATGAAGGTTATTACAGAAACGTACCTGATGAAGGTTATTACAGAAACGTACCTGATGAAGGTTATTACAGAAACGTACCTGATGAAGGTTATTACAGAAACGTACCTGATGAAGGTTATTACAGAAACGTACCTGATGAAGGTTATTACAGAAACGTACCTGATGAAGGTTATTACAGAAACGTACCTGATGAAGGTTATTACAGAAACGTACCTGATGAAGGTTATTACAGAAACGTACCTGATGAAGGTTATTACAGAAACGTACCTGATGAAGGTTATTACAGAAACGTACCTGATGAAGGTTATTACAGAAACGTACCTGATGAAGGTTATTACAGAAACGTACCTGATGAAGGTTATTACAGAAACGTACCTGATGAAGGTTATTACAGAAACGTACCTGATGAAGGTTATTACAGAAACGTACCTGATGAAGGTTATTACAGAAACGTACCTGATGAAGGTTATTACAGAAACGTACCTGATGAAGGTTATTACAGAAACGTACCTGATGAAGGTTATTACAGAAACGTACCTGATGAAGGTTATTACAGAAACGTACCTGATGAAGGTTATTACAGAAACGTACCTGATGAAGGTTATTACAGAAACGTACCTGATGAAGGTTATTACAGAAACGTACCTGATGAAGGTTATTACAGAAACGTACCTGATGAAGGTTATTACAGAAACGTACCTGATGAAGGTTATTACAGAAACGTACCTGATGAAGGTTATTACAGAAACGTACCTGATGAAGGTTATTACAGAAACGTACCTGATGAAGGTTATTACAGAAACGTACCTGATGAAGGTTATTACAGAAACGTACCTGATGAAGGTTATTACAGAAACGTACCTGATGAAGGTTATTACAGAAACGTACCTGATGAAGGTTATTACAGAAACGTACCTGATGAAGGTTATTACAGAAACGTACCTGATGAAGGTTATTACAGAAACGTACCTGATGAAGGTTATTACAGAAACGTACCTGATGAAGGTTATTACAGAAACGTACCTGATGAAGGTTATTACAGAAACGTACCTGATGAAGGTTATTACAGAAACGTACCTGATGAAGGTTATTACAGAAACGTACCTGATGAAGGTTATTACAGAAACGTACCTGATGAAGGTTATTACAGAAACGTACCTGATGAAGGTTATTACAGAAACGTACCTGATGAAGGTTATTACAGAAACGTACCTGATGAAGGTTATTACAGAAACGTACCTGATGAAGGTTATTACAGAAACGTACCTGATGAAGGTTATTACAGAAACGTACCTGATGAAGGTTATTACAGAAACGTACCTGATGAAGGTTATTACAGAAACGTACCTGATGAAGGTTATTATAGAAACGTACTTGATGAAGGTTATTACAGAAACGTACCTGATGAAGGTTATTACAGAAACGTACCTGATGAAGGTTATTACAGAAACGTACCTGATGAAGGTTATTACAGAAACGTACCTGATGAAGGTTATTACAGAAACGTACCTGATGAAGGTTATTACAGAAACGTACCTGATGAAGGTTATTACAGAAACGTACCTGATGAAGGTTATTATAGAAACGTACTTGATGAAGGTTATTACAGAAACGTACCTGATGAAGGTTATTACAGAAACGTACCTGATGAAGGTTATTACAGAAACGTACCTGATGAAGGTTATTACAGAAACGTACCTGATGAAGGTTATTACAGTAACGTACCTGATGAAGGTTATTACAGAAACGCGTCGTGGGCACCAATTTTATATCTACGTTTTTATTCAACAGACAAAGAAATATATTTTCTCAGATGAACCCAGCAAGGGTACACACATTCGATGATCCCCCTCCCCCTAAGAATTAGACAAATACGGATGCACCATAAAGAATAAAACCTACAACCATAAAAATAGAACAATATAAGAATCGTATGACCCTTGACCCATGACACCTTCTCAGACCAAGAAAACATACATTCACAAGCTTGTATTGGAAACGTGTCTGCTATCAATGAAGAAACACCAGAATAACGTTTGGTTATCTATAACGAAAATGCTACAAAAAAAGCACATTTATCATTAATTATGATACTTATTGTATAATTGTTCAATATAAAATTATTTTCTACAGAAGTAGCAGGACCGTCGTCATTATCGTATGGTAGTTGGATATACAACTACCAGTGCAATCAGTGCCTATCACCACTTACGTTGTGTGTTCGAATCCCGGTCATAGCGAGGTGTACTCGATACATCATTACGTGTTCAAGTTTGTAAGTGACCTGCGACAGGTCGGTGGTTTTCACCGGGTACAACAGTTTCCTTCACCATTAAAACTTACTGCCACAATATGGCTGAAATATTGTTGAAAGTGGTTTTAAGCGCCATAACCATAACCATAACCCATAACCCTACAATTCTTTTCTACAGAAGTAGCGTGACTACAGTCGATTAAAAGAAAAATTATTATTTTAACAAATTCGTTTTTTTAAATAGGCTACAAGCTTGGCTGGATGCAGGAAACATATGGTAGTTGTGATTCATGTCTGAGATTGCTAGAGAAATATTCCGAGGAAGAGGTTCCAGAGAAACAAGACCTTACTGGGATATTACATAGTTACCAGGGTAACTGTGCTGTACAAAACAGACGATTTGAGGAAGCTCTTAAACATCACAATATTGATCTGTCCATTGGAGAAGAAAAGTATGATTTTGGCTATATACAACCTGATATCAATATTCTGCATGACCATAACTGATTTTGACTATCCTGTTTAGGTTCTTTAGTTGTATTGCTCCTCCCAAAACTTTAAATTATTTGGCTTTCCAAGCTTTCGATTTTGAGCGTACCTGATGAAGGTTATTGCAAAAACGTGTTGTACGTAACTAAATTTGATATCTACGTTTTTACTTGAAAGTATTTGTAATAGACCACATCAACTCGTTAGTGTACATTAGATGTCTTTGACGTAGGAATTTATTACACATGATATGCCTCAAAAATGTGACACGAAATCACAATGAGATTTCAAATTTGAATAATTCGAGTTTAAGAATTTTTTTGTTATTTAATAATAAAGAACATTTTAAATTCATAATCAATTTAAAATTAATTCGAATATAATTAGAAGTGTAATAACAATTAACAGATGTTTTCATTAAAGACATGGTTGGTTGTTTCTTAATTTTGAACAATTAATGTGACAGTCATGACTAGAACCAACTAAGACCAATAGAATTGAACATTTTAGCCTTGTAACAGACCATCAACCACCGCTTGCACGAGTTTTGCTCACATTTCTACACATTTCTAAAGTTCGTACAAATGAAATTCATATTTTCCGACAACTTTTGTTTATTGTCTATGTATAATGGTCAAATTTGTGTATGAATATATGTATGTATTGGAAAGTTGAAAAGCACGTGGCTGGTGCATTTGTTATAGAACAATAACATATGTTTAAACTATTGGTTTCATTTCTGTAATATTATTATAGTGATATCAAATCTGCGAGATCCAGAGCTTTGGGAAACATAGGAAGAGTGTACATGCTGCAAGGGAAACATCAAAAGGCCCTAGAATCGTAAGTGGTTAAAATAGACAAAAATAATTTCTGTTTTACAATTTTAAAGCGGAAGGTATACATATCCACAAGTACAGGTAAATGAGATTAAGCGTTAAATATTGATTTTTCTAAATTTTTTACCTCATATAGAAAAACAAACCAAACAAGACAAAGCAACAACAACAGAAAAATAATTTAAAAAAACAACGAAAATTGAATTTTAAGCGTTGCAGAATATGGGTGTGCCGCATGACTCTCACCAATGATGATGATGATAGCACTTATCGTATTCCTGAACTGCATTGGAACCATGCTACTAGTAGTCCTTTAGGAATCTTGTGACAGGAAACTGATATCACACTATTGTAAAGTAAATATATTCAAGCAACTTCTTTGGTTCTAGTCTACTCACCTAACTAACCTGGTTATGTGTAGACAATCATATCTATAGGAAAAAAAGAGATAGTTCCTCATTTCAACATAATAGAAATCAAAGGAACTACGTTCTCGAGTTTTCTTTGATTTTATTATGCTAAAGAGATGAATAAGAAAAGGTTGAAGATACCAACGGTCTAATCAGAATCCGTAAATCGAAAGATAGACAACACAATGTCCAAAAGAAAAAGAACAAAAAGATAAGCAACAATGTACAAATGTTTACACAGAAAACAAAAGATCGAGCAACACGGACCTCACTATAAACCAGGGGTGAACTCCGGAACTCCAGAAGGGTTAGCACTTCCTGCTCCGCGTGTGACACCAGTCGTGTTACTGTTAAATGACAGGAACATCATCTGATATGGAAATCGTGTTGGACACCAGTATCCGTAAATAAATACAGATAACATAAATATATATGAACCCCCTACAAAACAAACAGCTAATTATTATCATTAATCTTTCACAGGTTAACAATGAAAGCACCACTCTGTAAGAATGCCAAAGAATCGTCGTCATTATTCCATGAAATAGGCAACTGCTTTCTACTGCTCTCCCACTTTCGTTATGCTAAAGATGCTGCCAGAAAATCTCAACAGTGTGCTGAAGAATGTGGAGATAAACAATTACAGCTTCAAGCGTGTGTTCTTAATGGCCTAGCGGATGGTAAGTGTCTGACAATTACAGCTTCAAGCATGTGTTCTTAATGGCCTAGCGGATGGTAAGTGTATGACAATTACAGCTTCAAGCATGTGTTCTTAATGGCCTAACGGATGGTAAGTGTATAACAATTACAGCTTCAAGCATGTGTTCTTAATGGCCTAGCGGATGATAAGTGTATGACAATTACAGCTTCAAGCATGTGTTCTTAATCGCCTAGCGGATGGTAAGTGTATGACAATTACAACTTCAAGCATGTGTTCTTAATGGCCTAGCGGATGGTAAGTGTATGACAATTACAACTTCAAGCATGTGTTCTTAATGGCCTAGCGGATGGTAAGTGTATGACAATTACAGCTTCAAGCATGTGTTCTTAATGGCCTAGCGGATGGTAAGTGTATGACAATTACAGCTTCAAGCATGTGTTCTTAATGGCCTAGCGGATGGTAAGTGTATGACAATTACAGCTTCAAGCATGTGTTCTTAATGGCCTAGCGGATGGTAAGTGTATGACAATTACAGCTTCAAGCATGTGTTCTTAATGGCCTAGTGGATGGTAAGTGTATGACAATTACAGCTTCAAGCATGTGTTCTTAATGGCCTAGCGTATGGTAAGTGTATGACAATTACAGCTTCAAGCATGTGTTCTTAATGGCCTAGCGGATGGTAAGTGTATGACAATTACAGCTTCAAGCATGTGTTCTTAATGGCCTAGCGGATGGTAAGTGTATGACAATTACAGCTTCAAGCATGTGTTCTTAATGGCCTAGCGGATGGTAAGTGTATGACAATTACAACATCAAGCGTGTGTTCTTAATGGCCTAGCGGATGGTAAGTGTATGACAATTACAGCTTCAAGCATGTGTTCTTAATGGCCTAGCGGATGGTAAGTGTATGACAATTACAGCTTCAAGCATGTGTTCTTAATGGCCTAGCGGATGGTAAGTGTATGACAATTACAGCTTCAAGCATGTGTTCTTAATGGCCTAGCGGATGGTAAGTGTATGACAATTACAGCTTCAAGCATGTGTTCTTAATGGCCTAGTGGATGGTAAGTGTATGACAATTACAGCTTCAAGCATGTGTTCTTAATGGCATAGTGGATGGTAAGTGTATGACAATTACAGCTTCAAGCATGTGTTCGTAATGGCCTAGCGGATGGTAAGTGTATGACAATTACAGCTTCAAGCATGTGTTCTTAATGGCATAGTGGATGGTAAGTGTATGACAATTACATCTTCAAGCATGTGTTCTTAATGACCTAGCGGAGGGTAAGTGTATGACAATTACAACTTCAAGCATGTGTTCTTAATGGCCTAGCGGATGCTAAGTCTATATTAATATGTAAACCACAGCTTTGAGAATGAGATCATGATCACACATTTACGCAATGCCGGAATTAGATAAAGAGAGGCCGTAGGCTATATCCACTTGTGCGGCCTCTCCCAATTCACCACCTTCACGACTGGAGGAACATGGAAGTGCGCTTCATCAATTTTAATAAGGTAAAGATGACGAGACGTGTTTAAAATTCTGCAATATTCTGAGTACGTTATGGCAGCATAAATGTGAATGTCCAATAACAGTGTTGAAAAGATTATACACTTTGGCCGGAGGCTCCCTAAATTTTGAGGCCCTAGACTTCAGCCTATAATCGAGCCTATAGGTAAATCCGACACTGCATTTACGCATGGGTATTAACAACGACAACACGTATGTCTTTATAACCTCATTGACCCCCAGAAGGTATGTTGTTTTCCCGGATCATCCACCAACTGACTACAACAATACAATCAAACCAAAATAAAATCGTAGATATTTAATTTAGTACACATGAGTCGACACGTGTCTGTAATAACCTTCATCGGGTACGCTTAAAATAGAGAGATTGGAAATCTAATAGTCTGAGAATAAGAGAACTAAAGATCCTAAACATGGTAGCCAAAATTAAAAATGTCATCCATACTAGAGGAAGGAGAACCTCAGTTTTGAGGATGTTTACATTATTTAGGAACAGTGAATTTCAATAATAAATATATCTAATCAACCATGTCAGTGCCGAAACACTGCGTGGATGATACCCTCAGCGACAAACAGCATAGTCCTATTTGGTAAACTGTAGTTGCATATTCTCAAAGTGTTTCGATGTTATTAAACTAATCATTATAATTTAATATAATTTTAATCTATATACATAGGTGTTTGTGTTGTCCTATTGTGTGTCTTTACATTCTGAGTTCGTGTTGTGATGTCCGTTACGATTTCCGCATATAAAGGTTGTTCGGTTCGTCTTTACCTCCAGTTGTTTGTAAGAGTGCTCATGTCTTATTTACTTTATTTGTGTTTGTTTGACCATAGTGGTGTCCAACACATATTGTGCTGTGTCTTTGTTTTGTTTTTCTTCGTCTTGTGTACCCTATGTTGCCAGTTTCTCTGGATTGTCAATTTTTGATTATCCCTTCAGTATTCTCTAACGTATGAATGTATATTTTAGTTAATATGAAGAAGTACAGGGATGCACACAAATCCTTTGAAGAAGCTTTGACACATGCGCAGGCACTAGGTAAGCTATGATACTGTACCAATTAATTTACCTGCATTTATTGTGCATTTCGATCATGCTATGATCTTCAATAACAATAGTTCACAGCTGAAATATTAGAAAGTTAAAAGGTTCTCCCTATTTGGGAGCTTACCACCTCAAAAAACCATCAACATATAGTAAGAAAAGATTTAAGTTATCAAAGGGGTATTTAACAGAATAAATTGAAGAAGAACAGACAACACAAAGGCCAAAATAAAACGGACAAAAGGACAAACAACGATATGTAAAACATTACACAGAAAACTAAAGATCGAGCAACACGAATCCCACTAAAAACCGGGGATCCTGCTTCATGTGGGATAACCGTCAGGAAACTCTTGTTAAAAGTTAGGGTTGGGACAACTAGAAATGAACGGGTCGTTAATCTTAAACAAATTGATATTTTAATGACTTTTTAGTAGTTGGTAAGTCAATTTCATGTCTATAAAATTGGATAGTGGGATGACGATACACTCTGGGACTAATAGACCATCATGACAGGGGTATTCACCTAAATGTCTTTTTTACGGTGCTTAACGCCACTTTCAACAATATTTCAGTTATAATGGCGGTCAATTTTATTGGTGGGAGAAACCGGAGTACCCGGAGAAAACCACCGACCTTCCAAAAGTCACTGATAAACTTTGTCACATAATGTTGTATCGAGTACACGTCGCCATTAGCGAGATTCGAACTCACAATTTTAGTGGTGAAATGCACTGATTGCACAGGTAGTTGTAAACTCAACTACTATGCAATCACGACCACGACGGCCCCTTATTTGATCCATATTAGTGCAGTATGCAAATGTATTTATAATGATTAATACTATTTGTTTTTGTTGCTAGGTGACAAGAGAGCACAGGAAGCAATGAAGAATGCGCTGATCGATGTTAACAAGAAAATAGCTCATAAACTGAAAATAACAAAAGTTGAAAAACGTACGAAAGAAGCCAATCAAAATGCTTTAGTTCATGCTACATGATGTTTGAAATATCATTATGACCTCTTATTGACGTCATATTATATGACTGTTTATCACGTTCTGATATTTGACATTTTCATACTGGTCAGTCGATTCAACTCTTCCTCCATGGATCTAATAGTGGGACATGTTGTTGCGTCATCGGTAAATATAGACGTCAAGCTTGAACGATGTACCTTTGAGTCATGGACATTATAAGAACAACATATTTTTATTTGTGTATTGTTGACATTCTCCATGGAAAGTCAACCCATTTTATATACGTTGTCATGAAAAGTTATATCATTGATTGACCTTAGTATATTTCATCATTATCTGGAATAGTGTTTAGCATGCTGAATTGGAAGCATGTATGTTCTTCATGCATGATTTACCTGTTATTGATGATTCGGCATGCAGGATTTACCATTTACAGATGATTCGGCATGCATGCGTTAATTACGGATGATTCGGTATTTATAAGTTACCAGTTACGGATGTTCGTCATGCGTGAGTTATCTGTTACGGATGATTCGGCATGCAGGATTTACCATTTACAGATAATTCGGCATGCATGCGTTAATTACGGATGATTCGGTATTCATAAGTTACCAGTCCCGGATGTTCGTCATGCGCGAGTTACATGTTGCGGATGATTCGGCATGCGTGAGATACCTGTGACGAGTGATATGACATGCATAGATTACCAGTTACAAATTATTCGATATTCCTTAGTTACCATTGTATGACCTGTTCTTCATCGATTGTCAGCTTATGATTACCTCTTTAACATCTTTAAACTTTTATTACCAGTAAAGAATGATTCAGCATGCATGGGATACCAGTTATGAAGTATTCAGCATATATTAGTTGTCAGTTATATATAAGAATCATTGAGTATGAAATAGTTACCAGTAACGGATGATTATCATTTACCAGTACCGATGATTCGTTATAAACTGATATGATGGAACAAACTGCATTCATGTTGTCATAGGTTTCCTGGAATGTGTTGTGAACTGGTGTACATTAACAATCAGTTAATATATTTGGCATAAATACAACCACGTAATCATTTCACGACAATCGTCAGTAACCCACGGCTGATCACACTCCAATCATTTTCCATGCATCACCGCTGGGTCAACAGGCAGAGGAAATCCTCGTAGTCATGCGACCATTTTAAAAGACTTGACAGCCAATCAAGTCACAACTTCTTTTAAATGTACCTAAATTAGGAAAGTAATTCCGTGCAAATTAAAGGAGCTGACATATTTCTGTATAGCTTTTGTTTACCTCAAAGAAGAAGATTAACAATATCAAATGATGGTTTTGATTGGTTACTATTAATAACCTTTTAAAACGAAGCGATGATATCTCTGTCAGTTGACCCACGGGTGATGAGTGGAGAGTAATCAGAGCGTGATAAGCTGTGAGTAACAGACGATGTTTCACCACGTACTAGCACTAGACAACTACGTGTATTGCTCCTTTTTGATATTGCTATACATGTATGTCATCATGTCTTTGTTATTACAAAATATTATACTTTATGCAAATTTCTTTGATAATTCGGCAATTTCCTTGGTAAATGTAGATGTGGTATTTTTCTCTAACTTTTCTTAATCCCGCCCACCAAAGCAGAGGGTGGTATTGCAAGGATATACCACCTCCCACAATACCACCCTCTGCAATAACACCCTCCACAATACCACCCTCCGAAGGGCATTCAGTATAATATAAAACATACTACCTTTGGTTGAGGGTGTAACGGTAGATTACCACACTCAGAAAAAATATCACCCCCGACTTCGTCTCGGCTGATATTTTTTCTCCTTGTGGTAATCTACCGTAGCACCCTCAACTAAAGGCAGTATGTTTATAATATTGTATGCACTATTCTCATAGAGTCTTCATAGACCTGTTTTTCAGGGGGTGAATGTACGTCATGATTGGAAGCCATTTTGTGCCGCTTGCAAGTAAGTTTTTACTTATAGCATTAGTTATTGCAAGGATAAAATTAAATGTGATAGTGCGTCAAATGCCTCTAAATGTCCGCTAAGCGACGCTATGTCCATCGTTCAAAAACTTGTTGTCAAACTCTCGAGCACTTCAATAATGTTATTTTCAGTGTTTGAGAGTTTGACAACAAGTTTTTGAAAGATGGATACACCGTTGTTTAATCGTAGCGGATACTTAGGGGCATTTGACGCACATTTAATGTTATCCTTACATTAACTAATGCTCTAAGTAAAAACTGAACTTCAAGCGGCACAAAATGGCTTCCAATTATGACGTACATTCACCACCTGATTTTGGAGACGAGGGAAGTGACAGTGTTTATATAAAACAGTTTTATTTCAATATTACAGTAACCCACCTGTTATCACTCGAATGTCTTAAATAATAAATTTCTTGCCATTGTTTAATTTACAAATGTCTGTGTATACAGTTGTTAGTTTGAAAGTACTAAAGTTGTGAGTTCGAATCCCGCTAATGGGGAGGTGCTCTCGATATAACATTATGTGATAAAGTTTGTCAGTGACTTGCTGCAGGTCGGTTGTTTTCTCTGGGTACTGCGATTTCTTCCATCAATAAAACTGACTTCCACGACATAACTGAAATATTGTTGAAAGTGGCGTTAAGCACCATATCCCTAAACGGATAGATAATTTTTTGCGTCTCTGACAGCTTTCTTCACAAAATGGAGAATGGAATTCGAAGGTGTTATTTCTCTTCTCTACTGAATAAGGATCATAGATAGCATGTTTTTAATCATGACAACAAAAACAGTGTCAAAACACATGCTGTACAGACTGGAATGACTTTAAATCTCAATTTATCAGCTATAATATGGCAAGAACAAGTTAATTTTCAATGAGATAATGATGAGGTCCGCTTTGTACTAGACCAACGCGCTTAGTTGGATTTTTATAGTGCTAGTCCACTGAAACAGCAGTCCGCGGATTGACATGTCGCCCCACTCAGACACATTATCCTAATCCCGAGCCAACCAGTCTTTGATCTTTCTCTTTTCTGCTGCGTGCTTAGCGGAGAATCATCAAATACAAATTTTATGGTTTTGGTTTGACCCGATCGCGTCCAACGCGATTTCCACACCACATGATGTTCGTGTCGTTTTAAAGTAACACGATGGGTGCGAATAATGGAACAGGAAATGCCTATCCTTCCAAAACAACTTAGTTCATCCCTGAATGTTAGTGTGGTTCATGTTGTTCAATCTTTAGTTTTCTGCTTAGTGTAGACCATTGTGTGTCCTTTTGTTTTCGGTCATTGTACGTAGGTGTCAAACCACTAATTCACCAATCAGTCACTTTTCAAGAAAAAAGTTCCTTTCACTTTGTAGCATTGTGAAAAATACTGAATGGAATGGACTAATTAAAATTGATAATTGCGAAGTTTAATATATAGGGATTATTTTGAGCCCAAATTTGATAGATTTAGTTGTATTTGAATACCTCTATGGATGATTTTATTCATGACCTATAAAAACTGAATTTCTTGGGGATGACCGAGCTATTTTTAGAGTAGGTGTTTTCCGTAGCACAACATTTCACAGCTAGATTTTAAAATGCCTGATATTTTGATAGAACGTAGAGGAATCATATACGTTTCAGAAAATATATGGTTTTGGAAAGATTAAACTTAAGATAAAATGGCCAGGTAGGCTCGAAAAAACACAAATTTAGTAGAAAACCTTAAAGAAATTAATTAGTGGTTTCACACCTGTATTGTCTATCCTTCATCGATTTACGGCTTCTGCTTGCCCCTTTTGGTTTCTACAAACTTTTCTTAATCCTTCTAGCAAATAAAGGAGCAAAAATGAAGTCAATAATCCAATTCGGAAAACTGATGCGTTATTCATGAATTGACAAAGGTAATTACAGGCGCTTATGATAATGTTCTAAATTCAATTCCTTTCCTATGCAATCGGTGCCTATCACCACTGATGTTGTGGGTTCGACTACCGCTCAGGGCGAGGTGCACAGCATTATGTGATAAAGTTTGTCAGTGACTTGCGGCAGGTCGGTGGTTTTCTCCGGGTTCTTCGGTTTCCTCCACCAATAAAACTGACCTCCACGATATAACTGAAATATTGTTCAAAGTGGCGTTAAGCACCATAAAAGCGATCAACCAACTAAATTCAATTTCTATGGAATAACAATATTGCGGGTTCCTCGAAATTTCTTATGCAACTTAAAAGTCAAAGTGGTATTGAATGTCTTACTAGGAAAGATGTTCCTGTACTAGTAAAGGTTTGTGATAGAATATATGTTTATTTTATTGATGATGTGCATCTGACTGGCCATATGAGGTAGATATACGAATGCAGTGATACTGTAAATCGAAGGTTTGTGCACGCATTGAAATATGGTAGCGCCATTTTGTTTAAGTTCAAGGGTAGATATAAAAATATAAAAATAAACGAAAAGCGAAGGGGCAATCAATAATGGACAATCCAGAGAAATAGGTACCATTGGGTCCACAAGACACGGGAAGAAGACAAAAACAAAAAAACAAAAAAACACAACACAACACAGAAAGCTAAAACGACGAGAAACAGCAAAATGTTGGACACCACTTTACACAAACATACACAAAAACACAATAAGACATGAATCCTCCAACAAACAACTGGGGGCAAAGACTTTGTCTTAATGAGGATATCGTACCGGACATGGTAACACGGAACTAAGAACGTAATGACACAAAATAGGACAACAACAGCAAAAACACTAAAAAGGTGCGCTAAATGAGAAAAGAAAGCCTATGAGCAGAAATGAAACGAACTGGCCATTTGATTACCCGTAAATGTTCGGAACCTGAACACTCAAGATGGGCATTGGGTGTGAATCCACATCGGGGTGTTAGCATAGTGATCAATTGACCTTAACCGCTCGTCCACATATGCCCTAGTACAACTGTACGTTAATTGTGTTATATACCATATTTTCCGTTCAGGGACTATATGAAACTATATTATACATTTTTCGTCATCTTAGATTTCCGACAAATGAAAAAGGTGGTAAAAATGTCCCACCACGAGGTTTGTTGAGCTGAAAAATGTACTTCCCCAAAAATTTAATGTTTGATCATATGATCTGAATGACAGATCAAACATAATCAATTCAGATATGTTTATACTGAAACTTGATAAATGTATCACTATTATAAATAAGTCCATAATAATAGCATTGTCTGTTTGGTTCATTTGTCTTTTCTGTCTTTGCTTGTTTGTCTTTGTTTGTTTGTTTGTTTTTGTTTTGTTTTTTATTGCTGTTGTTTTTTTTTTGTTATTTTGTTTTATTACAGACAATCCCAACCAATTTGGTCTGTTTTTTTTATCTCTTCCGGTATATATGTTGTAAAACTTTGAAAACGTGCCTTGTACTTGTTTCCCTAAATTATCCAATCAGATCACTCATAAAACTCTGTGAGTGAGTGAGTAATTGTTGTTTAACGCCAATTCAGCAATTTTTCAACTATATCATAGCGAGAACAAGTTAATTTTCAGTGAGATGATGATGAGGTCCGCTTTGTGCTAGACACACAGCTGAGTTGGAGTTGTACAGTGCTAGTTCACTGAAACAACAGTCCTCGGGTAGACATGTCGCTCTATTCTTTCTCCTTAGTGCTGCGTACTTAGCGGAGAAGCAATAAATACCAATTATATAGTCTTTTGGGGCTCGAACCCACGATCTATCGCACTCGTAGCGAACACGCTAACCATTACGCCATGGATGCGGTTCATACGATTTAGTGTTCTGATTGACTTTTGTCGAAACATCGTAACATGTCTCACTTCAAGTTTTTGTGGTATCCAGGGCTTTGTCTTATATCAGTTTTGGTGTTTTGTTTTGTTGTATTGGTGCTGTTTTGTGTCAGAATAGTCAAGTTAATGTAATATCTCTCCGGACTTGGATACACTGCGTTTGTCGTATATAAAATTACTACAAAACAAATTAACATTTCAAGATGTTTTATTTGTATTTATGTATGACTTAGAAGTGCAGCAGAAAAAATGTTATAAATTTCGCTTCCATATACGTTCGCTCCGGTATCATCCATTCGCTGAACCCAAACTCTGTCCCCTCTGGTTAATTCTACATTGATTGTATGAGATGCCAATTCGTAGCTTCCTTCACCGCCAGTCCAAAGTCGAACCAATTCGTTACCATTTCGTACCAGCTGCAAGTGGATTCCATTTTTAGGCTGACCCATCATACTAACTGACAATGTATAGATCCCCGAGACTGGAACTAGGAATATTCCAGTTGACGCAGTGTAAGCTTCCCCAACATTCGTTATAGTCTTGTCATATCTGATAACTTGTTTCCTACCAAGTGATATGCTTTTCGACAAAATCGCAGTGAACGCAACCATCTTAGTAGCAGGGAGATACGGGTTGTCATTTTCTGAAATGATACATTATAGTGCTTGATTTCCATAAAAAAATGGAAAAAAATACTCGATGACAAATTATTCGTTCTTCACCATATTGAATCAAGTGTATCGAAATAAGGTTATATTAATACGAAAAAAATAATATAGGTGTAGCTTATTGATCTACGGGTTGCTTGCGTGTCGAGTGATGGCCGTTTATTGTCCAGTTTAGGTGTGCAGTATTACAGCCAGGAACTGGACGAGAATTATATTGCTAACAACATATAGAGGTAAAGGGTTGGGATCTTGGGTAGACATATGTATATCGGGGAAATTATGATTGCCACAGAAAAGCGAAGATATATTTTCGATGGGTACAGAAGGGGCTGTCGTGATCGTGATCGTATGATAGCTGCATTTACAACTCGTATTATCAAATCATATTATCGCTTTCTATGACGGGTGCCACTAATGGAGCAGGAACTGCTTAACCTTCCGCAGCACCTGAGTTCACCCCCTCGATATTTAGTTTTATGTGTATGTTTGGTAGATCGTTGTTTGTCCTTTTGTACTTTTTCGTTTGGCCAATGTGCTGACTGTTCGTCTTCGATATATGGATTCTGATTACCCTTTTGGTATCTTCAAACTCTTCTCATGACACATGACAAAAAACTAAAAAAATCCTTTTAGCTGTATTAAAGATAGTTTATATTAAAGAATACTTACTAGTACAAACGTTTATATTTCTTTGTAGTTCTCTCACCATATCAGATACTTCGTTCAAACCTTTTTTGGCTGCAGCTAGATAAATACCACAAATATATTACATGTACATGTAGTTAGAAATTATATGGATGTAAATGAACATAAGGGGGCCGTCATGGTCGTGATCGTATGGTAGTTGGATTTACAACTACATATGCAATCAGTGCCTATCACCACTAACACATAAAGTTTGTCTGTCTGTGAATTGCGGTATGTCCGTGGATTTTTTTCGGGTCCTACAGTTTCCTCCACCAATAAAACTAACCATTACAATATAACTGAAATATTGTTGAAAGTGGAGTTAAACAATATCAAGCCAAAACAAATTAAAGTAAAACAACACCGTTTTTATTGCTGTTCTACATTTCATGTTGTTTGTTTTTATTTGTTTTCAGTGTCATTTTTTGAAAATATTAATGATTTATTTATAGATGTAAAATAACCAAGTGTAAAGTAAAGTAAAGTAAAATGAAGAAAAAAAATTTAAAGTCGGAAACGTATACAACATAAAGCATGAGATATTTAGAGAGGTGAAATAATATAATTGTATTTTATTGAAATAATTCTATCTTTAGATTGTATATAAGTGTCACCATGGTACATTTGTAGTTACCGAACGCTGTGAGATAAACTCGGTACACCCTAGGCCTGTTGTGATAAAACTGACCATTACGATATAGCTGGGGTATTTGTTGAAAGTGGTGTTAATGCTACTCAACAAGGCTAGTTGATCCTATATTTAACTCACCGCGTCAAGAATTATACGGTATTCGTCACGAATGGTTGATCATCGTTACTAAATATCCATTTCTAATATGGAAATGAATCTTTTCCCTTTTATGCAGATGTTTCTTTCATATATCACCGAAAACACTGCTACCATATGTGACCTTAGCCGATTTTAGCTATCCTGTGGTATTGCTCCCAGAACGTTAAATTATTTGACTTTCCAATCTTTCGATTTTGAGCGTACCTGATGAAGGTTATTCCAGAAACGCATCGTGCGCACTAAATTTGATATCTACGTTTTTATTAAAGACGTACGCATATACAACATAGAACATGAGCTCTTTAGAGAAGTGGAATAATATAATTGTCTTTTATTGAAATAATTCTATCTTTAGATTGTATATAAGAGTCATCATGGTAGTTACCGAGCGCTGTGAGATAAACTCGGTACGCCCTAGGACTGTTGTAATAAAACAGATCACTACGATATAGTTGGAGATATTTGTTGAAATCGATGTTACTGTTACTCAAACAAGGTTAGCTGCTTGTTCCTACATTGAACTCACCGCGTCCAGAATTATACGGTGCTCATCGCGAACTGGTTGAACGTTACGAAATATCCATTTCTCATATGAAAATTAAGAAATAATTCATGGCAGGCATACAGTTGTGCAAATTTACACATGGACTGGGCCTTTATATTCGAATTTTACCCCGAGCGAAAGCGAGGGGTAAAATCTAAGAATATAAAGGCCCAGCCCATGTGTAAATTTGCACAACTCTATGCCTGCCATGAATTATTTCGATTCTAATAGGACAAATACGGTAATTTTTAACCATTCGTGAACTGTATGCACACGGCATTTGGTGGCTGTTCCACTTACCTCCTTCGGAAATTTTGAATTGATTTTGAATTATTTGTATTTGAACGAGATATTTTAAAACAAAGATATGGATGTTAACATGAAAAACATATTTATTGTGTATTTTCCAACATAGATTCGATTGAACAATTCCTGCGTAAAAATATTAAAAAAAAAGTCGGAGTTCATTCGTTCATCATTTCATGCGCTAACAAGAAGGCGGAGCGGAGTTGTCAAACATAATATCGAACACTTGAACAGTTGTTAATAATCGACAATTATTGTTAGATATGAAATAAAAAAAATAATTGCCAATGGAAAAAAAAATTTGTATTGTTGACATAAAAAAAAATTCAGGAATAAATACAAAAAAAGACAACCATCTATCGACTTTGACTTTTGTAATATATCGTCATCCTGTGACGTTGTTTACAAGGGACGTTGATTGACACAAGCTGGTTACTGATTTATTTTACGATTTTGTGAGCATTTTACTTGTTTGAGTAGCAAAATTCAAAATGTCATCAAATTGGAAAATATCAGTAACTTAATTACATCACCGTCCAGTTATCAATGTATACGTAGGAAAACATGAAGGTTAGTGCATTTTCCGGTTATTCATGGCCGACACATATCAATGGAATGTATGTGTGCGTACTGGGGATCCCCAAATGTAAATTTTCAAAACAAAACAAATGATAAAAAAATACTTAGTTACAGAATATTTATTTATAACTGAGGGGAAAATTTTATTTTATGGACTTTAAAAATACGTTCTATATTTGTTTGTTTACACTCGGTTGTCACGGTAATTTCACAGCGGGAGTCACATCGGAACAGCCAGATTTGTTGTGTACTGCACTTGCGCTAAATATAGAGTTGTTGAGTATTATCGTGTGTGTCGTATTAGAGACGTCATATTAGAATGGACCTTTTCACTTTTATGCAGATGTTTCTTTCATATATCACCGAAAACACTGTTATCAAGCATTGCTTTATAAGTGACATGGTGGTTTTATAAGAAACAGGAACCGCTTACCCTTCGCAAGCACCATCCACGGATTTTGGTGGGGTCCGTCTTGCTCATCGCTTTAATTTTCTATTTGGTGGTTTTTGTTTGTTTTGGTTGTCTTCATTCTGTGTATTGTTCCTAAGGTCGCCCATGTCTCTGGATTGCCAATTATTGATCGTCCCTTCCGTTTTCTCTAACATTTACCTATTTGTTTTAAAAAATAGTTTTCATATATTCTTTTTATAACAACATATTAAAAATAAATTGGTAGAACGTGCTAAAGTGGGTCACGGGTCACTGTCAGTAGCATGTGTAGTCACGTGACTTGTCTCATTGCTAATCGGGCGGCTGTATCGAGAAACAGATACGGTGTTGAAAAAACTGTTGATACTCATAAAATATTGATAAATGCAATACAATTTTATGTTTGTCTTCAAGAAATATGATAGACAAAACCATGTGTGAAGTTTTATGACGAAATATCTCCGATTTCTATGTACATTTACGAGTTGAAGTGGGGAAACACCCACAGGTAATTTTAGCGATGTATTTTTATCTTGGACAAGAATAATGAGCGTCCTGATTGGATGACCGATTTAAAACACACTGACTCCGCATGGTTTAGCAAGGTTACTCAGGTCAATAATTTATAAATATACAAGATAGAATCTTGACATCTCCAGCTTTCCAACCATGTAAGAATTTCTGCTCTACGGCGAGGAAAAGCATATTACTGAGTGAATTAAAGGTTAGAATCTTATTATTTTTTAAATATAGTTATTTTTTAAACAGAAAAACAGCTATAAATGTGTTCTTTGGTTCGGAAAGGAAAATACCGGATTTTTAACATTGAAACGGAACCATCTTACGCGGAAACCCACCCAAAAACCCTACCCCCACTTGAATTTGATGAATGTTACAGCCACCATTTTCTTGATATGATAAGATGTATGTAAAAGAAATCTATGTTATATTTATTCATTTGTTTGATTCTGAAATATTGTTGATCATTGAAAAAGGGGGGGGGGAGGTTGAATTTTATTTGTGAATTTTACAGTTAAATAAATGTTATTTTTCACAGTTTAATGATGAAAATTTGAAATAAAAACACAGGACCGGACTTTAAGCAAAAATAATAATCCAGGATAAGTTTTTTATTAAAAAAAAAATCCAAGACCCCAGTGTCCATGATTTTTTTTTTTAATAAAGTTAATAGTATGAAATATTGACATCCACACTTGCCTTTTGGACAGCACATTTCTGTGTCCACACTTGCTCTCAGGCAACACTTGTTTAATATGCAAAAAGAAAAGTCTTACCCAAATTCGATGCACAATTTCCATTTATCGAGCTAGCTGCAGATAAACCAGAACCAACGAAAATAGTTCCAAGAAAAAACAACTGCATGCTCATGTTTGTTCTCGAAAAGTCGAATGGATACGATTTCAAAATGCAGTTGTCATATTATATGATATTAGTAGCATATGTTTTGTATAAGTTACGTAATAATTACAGTTTTGTGTGTGGGTGCATATTCATTTTTTTTGTTATTTTAAAACTTTTTTTTATCCAAAGCGAAACGATATTTGTATTGCCATAGGAGGTCCAATTATCAAGAGGGGGAGCTCGAGGGTTGGGATCTAATTAACTGGTTATCCCGCCACACCTTTGCACCTGTCCAAGCCACGACTGGATTTCCAACGTCATATTTCGTGGTCTTGTTTATGTTCAACGGGTTAAGGTGAGAGATGATTGTGAAGTTTGTTGATATTTGTGTAATTGTTGACCATTATTGTTTAAACTTTCTTTTCATAAGAATATTATTGCTACCTCCCAAAATTGTCTTATAGGATATCTAGCAGAGAAAAGGTCCAAAAAGGGACCAAATAGAGATAAAGGAAAAATTGTCTTCCAATAGGAAAACAAACTCACTTTTAAAAGAACTACTCTATCGTTTTTCTTGTAATAGCTTCGATTCAATCCACTTTGTAATTTCTAACAAGCTTTTATGCATGTATCAATTGTAGATTTCTATGCCTTATTTTGTGGCTATTTCGAACAATTTTAAAGTTTCAGAGACAACGCCTTCATTGATTTCCCCAAAGGATTCTATGGTAAATAATATCTTGTGGTGGTGGCCTGCTAATATTTCTGATCGTCATAGCACAAATGCAAATCTAAATCTTTATGTTACAATAAACCAAACAGACATGTAGATTATGCAACTAATATCAATCTAGGTCTGCCTAAGTCGTGATTGTTATCTTTTTAGGGGGATAAATCTATACTTTGAACTGAAGCATGAACATAAACTGAAAAATTAAGTTATAGTGACATATATCAATATGTGTACCAAATATAACGAATGTAAATGTTATATTTTCGGGGCGATCTATATACAAATCCATATGTATAATATATCTTTAAAAAAACTACTTTAAGATATGTACATGTTTACAATGTAAAGTGTTAAGCAGAACTGATACAGAAACCCGGCCGCACGTGGATATGGTTATTATCAAGGGCTGACAGAAAAGTAATACATCAAGATTAATACCGTGGGAAAGTGTATAGATGTTGAACTATATAGAAAACAGATTACATTACAGTAAATAGTTTATAGAGAACTTGCTGTGTTCCGTGACACTGCGCAGAGTTTTCAAGCGAACCATTACATTCGATTAACGAATTCGGTTCCTTACATGGAAGAAGAAGAAGAAGAAGAAGAAGAAGAAGAAGAACCTAGGTTGTATGGCAATATGGAGAAGCTAACCTAATAACAATAACGTAACATAAACTTAAGTCGGAAGATCTAGATCGACGGCCTCTTGTTCATGGAGAAACTAACCTAATAACAATAACCTAACATAAACGTAAGTCGGCAGATCTAGATCGACGGCCTCTTGTTTATGGAGAAACTAACCTAATAACAATAACGTAACATAAATTTAAGTCGGAAGATCTAGACCGACGGCCTCTTGTTCATGGAGAAACTAACCTAATAACAATAACCTAACATAAACGTAAGTCGGCAGATCTAGATCGACGGCCTCTTGTTTATGGAGAAACTAACCTAATAACAATAACGTAACATAAATTTAAGTCGGAAGATCTAGACCGACGGCCTCTTGTTTATGGAGAAACTAACCTAATAACAATAACCTAACATAAACTTAAGTCGGCAGATCTAGATCGACGGCCTCTTGTTTATGGAGAAACTAACCTAATAACAATAACGTAACATAAACTTAAGTCGGCAGATCTAGACCGACGGCCTCTTGTTTATGGAGAAACTAACCTAATAACAATAACGTAGCATAAATTTAAGTCGGCAGAATTAGACCGACGGTCTCTTGTTTATGGAGAAACTAACCTAATAACAATAACGTAACATAAATTTAAGTCGGAAGATCTAGACCGACGGCCTCTTGTTTATGGAGAAACTAACCTAATAACAATAACCTAACATAAATTTAAGTCGGCAGATCTAGACCGACGGCCTCTTGTTTATGGAGAAACTAACCTAATAACAATAACGTAACATAAATTTAAGTCGGCAGATCTAGACCGACGGCCTCTTGTTCATGGAGAAACTAACCTAATAACAATAACCTAACATAAATTTAAGTCGGCAGATCTAGACAGACGGCCTCTTGTTTATGGAGAAACTAACCTAATAACAATATCCTAACATAAATTTAAGTCGGCAGATCTAGACCGACGGCCTCTTGTTTATGGAGAAACTAACCTAATAACAATAACCTAACATAAATTTAAGTCGGCAGATCTAGATCGACGGCCTCTTGTTTATGGAGAAACTAACCTAATAACAATAACGTAACATAAACTTAAGTCGGCAGATCTAGACAGACGGCCTCTTGTTCATGGAGAAACTAACCTAATAACAATAACCTAACATAAATCTAAGTCGGAAGATCTAGACCGACGGCCTCTTGTTCATGGAGAAACTAACCTAATAACAATAACCTAACATAAATTTAAGTCGGCAGATCTAGACCGACGGCCTCTTGTTCATGGAGAAACTAACCTAATAACAATAACCTAACATAAATTTAAGTCGGCAGATCTAGACAGACGGCCTCTTGTTTATGGAGAAACTAACATAATAACAATAACGTAACATAAACTTAAGTCGGCAGATCTAGGGTGACGGCCTCTTGTTTATGGAGAAACTAACCTAATAACAATAACCTAACATAAATTTAAGTCGGCAGATCTAGATCGACGGCCTCTTGTTTATGGAGAAACTAACTTAGTAACAATAACCTAACATAAATTTAAGTCGGCAGATCTAGACCGACGGCCTCTTGTTTATGGAGAAACTAACCTAATAACAATAACCTAACATAAATTTAAGTCGGCAGATCTAGACCGACGGCCTTTTGTTTATGGAGAAACTTACCTAATAACAATAACCTAACATAAACGTAAGTCGGCAGATCTAGACCGACGGCCTCTTGTTTATGGAGAAACTAACCTAATAGCAATAACGTAACATAAATTTAAGTCGGCAGATCTAGACCGACGGCCTCTTGTTTATGGAGAAACTAACCTAATAACAATAACGTAACATAAATTTAAGTCGGCAGATCTAGATCGACGGCCTCTTGTTTATGGAGAAACTAACCTTATAACAATAACCTAACATAAACGCAAGTCGGCAGATCTAGACCGACGGCCTCTTGTTTATGGAGAAACTAACCTAATAACAATAACCTAACATAAATTTAAGTCGGCAGATCTAGACCGACGGCCTCTTGTTTATGGAGAAACTAACCTAATAGCAATAACCTAACATAAATTTAAGTCGGCAGATCTAGACCGACGGCCTCTTGTTTATGGAGAAACTAACCTAATAACAATAACCTAACATAAATTTAAGTCGGCAGATCTAGACCGACGGCCTCTTGTTTATGGAGAAACTAACATAATAACAATAACGTAGCATAAATTTAAGTCGGCAGATCTAGACCGACGGCCTCTTGTTTATGGAGAAACTAACCTAATAACAATAACGTAACATAAACTTAAGTCGGAAGATCTAGACCGACGGCCTCTTGTTTATGGAGAAACTAACCTAATAACAATAACCTAACATAAATTTAAGTCGGCAGATCTAGACCGACGGCCTCTTGTTTATGGAGAAACTAACCTAATAACAATAACGTAACATAAACTTAAGTCGGCAGATCTAGATCGACGGCCTCTTGTTTATGGAGAAACTAACCTAATAACAATAACCTAACATAAATTTAAGTCGGCAGATCTAGACCGACGGCCTCTTGTTTATGGAGAAACTAACCTAATAGCAATAACCTAACATAAATTTAAGTCGGCAGATCTAGACCGACGGCCTCTTGTTTATGGAGAAACTAACCTAATAACAATAACGTAACATCAATTTAAGTCGGAAGATCTAGACCGACGGCCTCTTGTTTATGGAGAAACTAACCTAATAACAATAACCTAACATAAATTTAAGTCGGCAGATCTAGACCGACGGCCTCTTGTTTATGGAGAAACTAACCTAATAACAATAACCTAACATAAATGTAAGTCGGCAGATCTAGACCGACGGCCTCTTGTTTATGGAGAAACTAACCTAATAACAATAACGTAACATAAATTTAAGTCGGCAGATCTAGACCGACGGCCTCTTGTTTATGGAGAAACTAACCTAATAACAATAACGTAACATAAACTTAAGTCGGAAGATCTAGACCGACGGCCTCTTGTTTATGGAGAAACTAACCTAATAACAATAACCTAACATAAATTTAAGTCGGCAGATCTAGACCGACGGCCTCTTGTTTATGGAGAAACTAACCTAATAACAATAACGTAACATAAACGTAAGTCGGCAGATCTAGATCGACGGCCTCTTGTTTATGGAGAAACTAACCTAATAACAATAACCTAACATAAACTTAAGTCGGCAGATCTAGACCGACGGCCTCTTGTTTATGGAGAAACTAACCTAATAACAATAACCTAACATAAATTTAAGTCGGCAGATCTAGACCGACGGCCTCTTGTTTATGGAAAAACTAACCTAATAACAATAACGTAACATAAACTTAAGTCGGCAGATCTAGATCGACGGCCTCTTGTTTATGGAGAAACTAACCTAATAACAATAACCTAACATAAATTTAAGTCGGCAGATCTAGACCGACGGCCTCTTGTTTCTAAGGTGGACTTCGATTCAGAATATTAAACATGAATTTTGTACATGATAATCCAATGAACAATTTATAACAAGTCAATTGGCCCAGTGAATTTGGAGTAGAAGATTAGCATGTGAAAGTTCACAGGCGACGATGGACTCAAAGTAAGAACAATAACTCACCTGACCCTGACACTTGGGATCAGGTGAGCTAACTAGTTTTGGTTATCTGAAGGGTTAATGCAAATGTTCTATTCATAGCAACAGACGCTATCTGGTCTCATCAGATGCAATGTTGAGAGTAGATGCTCAGATTAAGAAACGTTTGAAGATATCAAAGGAGTAATCAGAAGAGGTCAGTCTAGTTCAACTTGGACTAGTAGTTTAAGAGTAGATTTCAAATCAATGTCTGTTACATATAGACCTAATTTAATTTGCATAATCTGTTAAAAATCATCACACTCACAAATTTCATACAAAACTAGAAATATCTTACACAAAACATTAACATAAAGCCATAGTTTAAATTTCAATTCGGTTTAAAAAGTAGCAGTTTGACCATTTGAAGAAATTTTAGTTTAGGTATTTGTGGCCATCTTGGATGGAAGTCAGGGCTGTTGGATGCAATTTTGAAAAGATCCCATCCATGGACTGCTCCAGCATAGGTTAGGTTAAATTGGATCGGTGGTTTTATTATTGTCTGTAACACATGGCTGATCACCCTTCCCCCACTCATCATCAGGTCAATTGCAACTAACAGAAAATTATCATAATGATGACTTATTCAAGGGTAATTTCAAAACATTTTAATAAATTCTGACTAACTGTTGTACAGCCAATCAAATCACAGTTTCTAAAAATACCAATAATTCTTTGCAATTAAAATAATATAAGGAGAGTAGCTGGTCGCAATAACCAATGTGTTATACCGACAATGTGGGCTTAGATGAGATGTTCACATTATTTTTTGTCAAAATCAGTCTAGTTTACGAAGCGTATTAGGTACACGTAAGAAAAAAATATCACGTCCCTAATGCGCTTCCGTACCAATACGATTGGCGCGACAGTGCAAACCTTTTGCCAAACATGGAAGTCTTGACTTGACTCTGACATATTTGTTTGTTGTTTTCATTCCTCTTAATTCCCATATTCCAAGATTTTGTCGGACAACTTTTGTCAAAAAGAATAAATTTCATAAGGAGACGTGGACACACATCATCCATGTTCTGTGGTCGTGTTTAAATGTTTCCGGAATATCGGGTTTATCTCGATCCTTGCACACAAATTTAGAATAATCTCTTTCACTTCCTGTTATTTTATTATTATTTTCTTAACAACAACGGCACTTGTCTTGTGTTTTCCTCTTATGTTTCTCGTTTTTGCAATTGATAGTAAATGTAGCAATATCTGATAGAGCTGTATTTTAGGTATTACTTTCGAATTTTGCAAAATTTCTTCCTCCGATTCTTAGAAGTTAGCAAAAGTATTATCACTATTCACTAAATAATACGAGGAGAGGAGCTGGTCACGTTGAGCTGGTCGCAATAACCAATGTGTTATACCGACAATGTGGGCTTAGATGATATGTTCACATTAATATTTGTCAAAATCAGTCTAATTTACGGAAGCGTAATAGGGACACGCAAGAAAAAAACATCGCGCCCCTAATGCGCTTCCGTACCAATACGATTGGCGCGATAGCGCAAACTTTTTACCAAACATGGGAGTCTTGACTTGACTCTGACATATTTGTTTGTTGTTTTCATTCCTCTTAATTCCTATATTTCAAGATTTTGTCGGACAACTTATTTCAAAAAGAATAAATTTCATATGGAGACGTGGACAAAGATCATTCATGTGCTGTGGTCGTGTTAAAATATCTCCGGAATATCGGGGTTATCTCGATCCTTGCACACAAATTTAGAATATTCTGTTTCACTGGGTTGGTCTAAAAACAGGACGGAGAAAAACAGGACGGACAAAATTTGATACATTTTTAGACATAATTTTTTTTTATTAATTCTGCTTTTTTTTTTTTAATTTAAATTGATTTGTAAAGTAGAAACAAATAATTAACGTTTACTGCAAAATTTATTTGGAAATACTGAAAGATGAATTCAAAATCTTGTCAGGACGGACTTTTTCACGGAACAAAATGGCGAGAAAATTATCAGTGTTCTCGTCTTTGATGTCAAATTATTCTTTTAATAATAATTTCTGTCAAAAGATAATTATATGTTTGGAAAGCTTGTACAATAAGCTTTATTTTGATATAAAGTTTATTTGAAAATACTGAAAGATGAATTCAAAATCTTGACAGGACGGACTTTTTCACGGAACAAAATGGCGAGAAAATTATCAGTGTTCTCGTCTTTGATGTCAAATTATTCTTTTAATAATAATTTCTGTCAAAAGATATTTATATGTTTGGAAAGTTTTATTTTTACATAAAGTTTATTTGGAAATACTGAAAGATGAATTCAAAATCTTGACAGGACGGACTTTTTCACGGAACAAAATGGCGAGAAAATTATCAGTGTTCTCGTCTTTGATGTCAAATTATTCTTTTCAAAGGTAGTATGTTTTATATTATACTGAATGCCTTTGTTATTTCAAAATATTATACTTTATGCAAATTTCTTTGATAATTCGGCAATTTCCTTGGTAAATGTAGATGTGGTATTTTTCTTAATCCCGCCCACCAAAGCAGAGGGTGATATTGCAAGGATATACCACATCCCGCAATACCACCCTCTGCAATACCACACTCCACAATACCACCCTCCGCAATACCACCCTCCGAAGGGCATTCAGTATAATATAAAACATACTACCTTTGGTTGAGGGTGTAACGGTAGATTACCACACTCAGAAAAAATACCACCCTCGACTTCGTGTCGGGTGATATTTTTCTTCTTGTGGTAATCTACCGTAACACCATCAACCAAAGGCAGTATGTTTATAATAACAAAGGCATTCAGTATAATATAAAACATACTACCTTTGGTTGAGCGTGTAACGGTAGATTACCACACTCAGAAAACAGGCAGGATAACATTAAATGTCAAATGTCTCTAAATGTCCGCCAAGCAACGCTATGTCCATCGTTCAAAAACTTGTTGTCAAACTCTCGAGCACTTCAATAATGTTATTTTCAGTGTTTGAGAGTTTGACAACAAGTTTTTGAAAGATGGATACACCGTTGTTTAATCGTAGCGGATACTTAGGGGCATTTGACGCACATTTAATGTTATCCTTACATTAACTAATGCTCTAAGTAAAAACTGAACTTCAAGCGGCACAAAATGGCTTCCAATTATGACGTACATTCACCACCTGATTTTGGAGACGAGGGAAGTGACAGTGTTTATATAAAACAGTATTATTTCAATATTACAGTAACTCACCTGTTATCACTCGAATGTCTTAAATAATAAATTCCTTGCCATTGTTTAATTTACAAATGTCTGTGTATACAATTGTTACGCTTGAAAGTACTAAAGTTGTGAGTTCGAATCCCGCTAATAGGGAGGTGCTCTCGATATAACATTATGTGATAAAGTTTGTCAGTGAATTGCGCAGGTCGGTAGTTTTCTCTGGGTACTCCGATTTCTTCCATCAATAAAACTGACCTCCACGACATAGCTGAAATATTGTTGAAACTGGCGTTAAGCACCATATCCCTAAACGGATAGATAGTTGTTGTCGTCTCTGACAGTTTTCATCACACAATGGAGAATGGAATTCGAAGGTGTTTATCCTACTGAATAAGGATCATAGATAGCATGCTTTTAATCATGACAACATAAACAGTGTTAAAACACATGCTGTACAGACAGGAATGACTTAAATTCTAAATTTTTCAGTTATAGCATGGCTAGAACAAGTTATTTTCAATGAGATGATGATGAGGTCCGCTTTGTACTAGACCAACGCGCTTACTTGGATTTTTATAGTGCTAGTCCACTGAAGCAACAGACCACGGATTGACATGTCGCCCCACTCAGACACATTATCCTAATCCCGAGCCAACCAGTCTTTGATCTTTCTCTTTTCTGCTGCGTGCTTAGCGGAGAATCATCAAATACAAATTTTATGGTTTTGGTTTGACCCGATCGCGTCCAACGCGATTTCCACATCACATGATGTTCGTGTCGTTTTAAAGTAACACTATGGGTGCGAATAATGGAACAGGAAATGCCTATCCTTCCAAAACAACTTAGTTCATCCCTGAATGTTAGTGTGGTTCATGTTGTTCAATCTTTAGTTTTCTGTTTAGTGTAGACCATTGCGTGTCCTTTTGTTTTCGGTCATTGTACGTAGGTGTCAAACCACTAATTCACCAATCAGTCCCTTTTCAAGAAAAAAGTTCCTTTCACTTTGTAGCATTGTGAAAAATACTGAATGGAATGGACTAATTAAAATTGATAATTGCGAAGTTTAATATATAGGGATTATTTTGAGCCCAAATTTGATGGATTTAGTTGTATTTTAATACCTCTATGAATGATTTTATTCATGACCTATAAATACTGAATTTCTTGGGGATGACCGAGCTATTTTTAGAGTAGGTGTTTTCCGTAGGACGACATTTCACTGCAAGATTTTAAAATGCCCTGATATTTTGATAGAACGTAGAGGAATCATGTACTTTTCAGAAAATATATGGTCTTGGAAAGGTTAAACTTAAGATACAATTGCCAGGTAGGCTCGAAAAAACACAAATTTAGTAGAAAACCTTAAAGAAATTAATTAGTGGTTTCACACCTGTATTGTCTATCCTTCATCGATTTACGGCTTCTGCTTGCCCCTTATGGTATCTACAAACTTTTCTTAATCCTTCTAGCAAATAAAGGAGCAAAAATGAAGTCAATAATCCAATTCGGAAAACTGATGCGTTATTCATGAATTGACAAAGGTAATTACAGGCGCTTATGATAATGTTCTAAATTCAATTCCTTTCCTATGCAATCGGTGCCTATCACCACTGATGTTGTGGGTTCGACTACCGCTCAGGGAGAGGTGTACAACATTATGTGATAAAGTTTGTCAGTGACTTGCGGCAGGTCGGTGGTTTTCTCCGGGTCCTTCGGTTTCCTCCACCAATAAAACTGACCGCCACGATACAACTGAAATATTGTTCAAAGTGGCTTTAAGCACCATAAAAGCAACCAACCAACTAATTTCAATTCCTATGGAATAGCAATATTGCGGGTTCCTAGAAATTTATTATGCAACTGAAAGTCAAAGTGGTGTTGAATGTCCTACTAAGGAAAGATGTCCCTGTACTAGTAAAGGTTTGTGATAGAATATATTAATATATTTATGATGTGCATCTGACTGGCAATATGACGTATATATACGAATGCATATGATACTGTAAATCGAAGGTTTGTGCACGCATTGAAATATGGTAGCACCATTTTGTTTAAGTTCAAGGTAAGATATAAAGATGTAAAAATAAACGCTAGAGAAAACCGAAGGGGCAATCAATAATGGACAATCCAGAGAAACGGGTACCAATGGGTACACAAGACACAGGAAGAAGACAAAAAACAAAAACAAAACAAACAAGGAAAAAAACACAACACAACACAGAAAACTAAAACGACGAGAAACAGCAAAATGTTGGACACCACTATGCATAAGCATACACAAAAACACAATAAGACATGAATCCTCCAGCAAACAACTAGGGGTAAAGACGAACCGTACACTGCGTTTGTCGTATATAAAATTATTACAAAACAAATAATCATTTCAAGCTGTTTTATTTATATCTTTATATATGATTTAGAAAAGCAGCAGAGAAAACGTTGTAATGTGAACCAAAGAGTTTCTGTCCGGTGTTCTTCCATCGCTGAACCCAAACTCTGTCTCCTCTTGTTAATTCAACATTAATTGTATGAGATGCCAATTCGTAGCTTCCTGCACCACCAGTATAAAGTCGAACCAATTCGCTACCATTTCGTTCCAGCTGCAAGTGAATTGTATTAGTAGGATGACCCATCATACTAACAGACACTGTATATATCCCCGAGATTGGAACTAGAAATATTCCAGTTGACGGAGTGTAAGCTTTCCCAACATTCGTTATAACCTTGTCATACTTAACGACTTCGTTACTACCAAGTGAAATGCCTTTCGACAAAATCGCAGTGAACGCCACCATCTTGGTAACAGGAGGATTGCCTAAAATGATACATTATATTATATAGTGCTTGATTTCCAAAAAAAAAATGAAAAAAAATACTCGGTGACAAATTATTCGTTCTTCACCATATTGAATCAGGTTATATTAATATAAGGTAAATCACATGGGTGTAGTTTATTGATCTACGTGTTAATTGTGTGTCGAGTGATTGCTGTTTATTGTCCAGTTTAGGTGTGCAGTATTACAGTCGCAATGCGACGAAAATTATATTGCTAACGAAATATATAGGTAAAAGGTGCGGCTCTTTGGTAGGCATATGTATATGGGGGAAATTAAGATTGCCACAGAAAATATAAGATCTATTTTGGATAGGTAAAGAAGGAGCCGTCGTGGTCGTTATTGTATGGTAGCTGCATCTACAACTTCCTGTGCATATCAGTGCCTATCACCAATAAAGTTGTGAGTTCGAGTCCCGATCATGGCTAGGTGTACCCGATACAACATTATCTGATAAAGTTTGTCAGTGACTTTCGGCAGATCGGTGGTTTTCTCCGGGTACTCCGGTTTCCTCCACCACGATATAACTGACATATTGTTGAAAGTGGCGTTCAACACCATAACCTGAAATGTCCATTAAGCTACTTCGGACTTTCAATTGAAAGAAACGATACGAGATTCTATTATCAAATTTACAATTTTCTATAGAAATTAAACATTCATTTACCGGTACTACTTCGGGGTACAACCCATCTGAAAAAATTGGGTCCTCGTTCAACTAGTTGCACGGGACCAATCATTTACATCACCAGTCCTTAGGACGAGACATACATCAGTGTTTTTGCTTTGTGCATGCTAACTTGCACAAGCTACAATTAATACTCATAAAAACTTGTTGGTACATGTCGTAAGTGGTTTGTTCTAATGAAGTAGACATTTCAGACACTGTCCGTCATCTCTCAATATCCCTATGTGCATTATAGTGTCATCATTAACCCATCTACGTATATATTGTTTGTGAACTTGTTCTCGTCATGATTATATTAACCTAAAATACTGCTAAATTGGCGTTAAATCCCAATCATATTAGAGCAGGAACTGCTTACCTTTCCGGAGCACCTGAGTTCACCCCGGGTTTTATGCGGGATTCGTATTCCTTGATGTGTTGTCTTCGTTTTCGATATACGAATCTTCAACTCTTCTCATGACACATGACAAAAAAACTAAGGAATTCCTTTTAGTTGTATTAAAGATATTTTATGATAAAGAATACTTACTAGTACAAGCGTTTATAGTTCTCTGTAGTTCTTTCACGATAACAGATACTTCGTTCAAACCTTTGTTGGCTGCAGCTAGACAATTACAAAAAATATGTTAGTAAGAAATGATATGAATGTAAATGAGCATCATAAGGTTATTCCAGAAACGCGTCGTGCGCACTAAATTTGATATTTGTTTTTATTACTACCACTGGATGGACTATTAATCCCCGAATGTATCATCCGCCCAGTAGTCAGTGCTTCGGCACTGACATGGTTTATTAGATATGTTTATTTCTGAAATTTACTCTTCTTAAATAATGTAATTATTAATAAAACTAAGGTTCTCCTCCCTCGGGCATAGGCGACCTTAGTCGATTTTGGCTATCCTGTTTATGCACTTTAGTTTTATTGCTCCCCAAACTTTAAATTATTTGGCTTTCCAATCTTTCGATTTTGAGCGTGCCTGATGAAGGTTATTCCAGAAACGCATCTTGCGAACAAAATTTGATGTCTACGTTAATATTAAAGACATACGCATATACAACATAGAACATGAGCTCTTTAGAGAAGTGGAATAATATAATTGTCTTTTATTGAAATAATTCTATCTTTAGATTGTATATAAGAGTCATCATGGTAGTTACCGAGCGCTGTTGTAATAAAACAGACCACTACGATATAGTTGAGATATTTGTTGAAATTGATGTTACTCTTACTCAAACAAGGTTAGCTACTTGTTCCTACATTGAGCTCTTTGCGTCCAGAATTATACGGTGCTCATCGCGAACTGGTTGAACGTTGCGAAATATCCATTTCTCATATATGAAAATGGACCTTTTCACTTTTATACAGATGTTTCTTTCATATATCACCGAAAACACTGTTACCAAGCATTGCTATATAAGTAACACGGTGGTTTTATACCCTTCGCGAGCACATTGGTTCACCCACGGAATTTGGTGTGGTCCGTCTTGCTCATCTTTTTAATTTTTTATCTGGTGGTTTTTGTTTGTTTTGGTTGTTTTCATTCTGTGTATTGTTCCCAATGTTGCCCATGTCTCTAGATTGCCAATTATGGATCGTCCCTTCGGTTTTCTCTAACATTAACTATTTGTTTTAAAGAATAGTTTTCATATATTCTTATTCAATATGTAAAAAGAAAAGTCTTACCCAAATTCGATGCACAATTTCCATTTCCCGAGCTAGCCACGGATAAACCAGAACCAACGAATATAGTTCCAAGAAAAAACAACAGCATGCTCATGTTTGTTTTCGAAAAGTCGAATAGATACGATTTCAAAATGCAATTGTTGTTATATGATATTTTTAACATTTGTTTCGTATAAGTTACGTTATAATTACAGTTTTGCGTGTGTGCATATTCAATTTATTTGCTAATTGAAAACATTTTTTATATCTAAAATGAAACGATATCTGTAATGCTATAGGAGGTCCAGTTATCAAGAGGGGGAGTTATTTGTCGTCGTCTTTGCTATGTTCAATGACTTGTGCTGAGATGTTGTTCATTTTGTTTATATCGTCCTAATTATTGAACTGTTTAAACTGTCTTTTCATAAGATTATCATTGATACATCCCCCAATTATTGACTGGCTGGTCTTTATCGTATTTTCTAGCATAACGTCCTTCATTTGGGCCATTAGGGGCAAGGTGTCCAAAGACATCCCAACCATATTTCAGTTATATCGTGAGGGTCAGTTTTATTGGTGGGGGAAATCGGAGTACCCGGAGAAAACCACCGATCTCTGGCAATTAAGTCACTTACAAACTTGATTACATAATGTCGTATCGAGTACAACTCACCATGAACTCACAACTTTAGCGGTGATATGCACTAATTGTACATGTAGTTGTAATTCCAACTACCATACGATCACGACCACGGCGACCACGGCGACCACTTGGCCTTTATTGGCTAAATAGATAATATACAATGTACCGTGATAAAGCTCACAACATATTTTAATTCGCATATGCGTTTTGTCGAACATATCATTAACATAATTCCTAAGTGAATTCATGTATTTATAAAGGGTTGTTGTGCATACAAACATGCTCGTCTTGTTTCTTGATATATTTTTTTTTTTAAATAAAAATTATATTTACAGACAGCCATATATCGACTTTGACTTTAGTATTTTGTCCTCTTCCGGTGAAGTAGTTTACAATGAATTTTGAAGACATTGACTCAAGCTGGTTACTAATATATTTTACGATTTGTTTTTAGCATTTTACTTGTGTAAGTTGCTAATATTCAAATACCATCAAATTGCAAAATATCAGCAAGTTAATTGCAACACTGTCTAGTCATCTATATAAGAAAAAACAACTGTACCAATGACATGTTTATGACATGCATTTCTAAAAAATAAGTCAGATTTGTCCAACTGTAATCGACATAATTCATGGAAGCCATAGTTTGTATAATGGTTTAACATTTGTAACACTATTTTCGCCTCTGCTCGGGAAATACATTTTAAGAAAATAATGTTACCAATGCTAAAACTAGATACAAGATATGGCTTCCATGAATTATTTCTTAATCATCTATATGCATGACTAAAACAGGTTCGAGTTACTCGAGCTTTCGTTTTCATCATAGTCTTATATTGCATGTCTTCATTTTCGTCAGGTTTTGCTCATCTGGCATTGAGCACGAGCTTTGTACTAAATCATCCAATCAGAGCACTCTATATTAGATTCAGTGTTCTGATTGGCTTTTGTCAAGACATCGTAACATGTCTCACTTCAAGTTTTTTGTGTGATCCAGGAGTTTGTCTTATACAAGTCTCGATCTGTTGTTGTGTTGTACTGGTGCTGTTTTGTGTCCGAATAGTCCAGTTAATGTAATATCCCTCCGGACTTAGGATACAGTGCGTTACTGCGATAATAAATTAGCATTTCAATATGTTTTATTTGTATTTATGAATGATTTAGTAAAGCAGCAGAAAAAACGTTAAAATTTCCGCCTCCGTATACTTTTTCTCCGGTACTCTCCCTTCGCTGAACCCAAACTCTGCCCCCTCTGGTTAATTCTACATTGATTGTATGAGATGCCAATTCGAACCTTCCTGCACCGCCAGTATAAAGTCGTACCAATTCGCTACCATTTCGTACCAGCTGAAAATGGATTACATTACAATGTTGACCCATCATACTAACAGACAATGTATAGATCCCCGAGAGTGGAACTAGGAATATTCCAGTTGACGGAGTGTAAGCTTTCCCAACATTCGTTATAATCTTGTCATACCTGATAACTTGCTTACTACCAAGTGATATGCTTTCCGACTAAATCGCAGTGAACGCAACCATCTTGGTAACAGGCAGATACGGGCTGTCATTGTCTGAAATGATACATTATATAGTGCTTGATTTCCATAAAAATAAATGGAGAAAAATACTGGATGGCAAATTATTCGTTCTTGACCATGTTGAATCAGGTGTGTCGAAATAAGGTTAATTCACGTACCATATATTTAAATACCCATTACTGGTTGTCTTAGTGGACATCCTCTTTAGCCCAGTTAGTAGTACCGTTGTCTTAAGTGCTGAAGACATAGGATGTGATCCTAGCTTGGGATGGTACAATGGTGGCAGATGTGGGATCCTCAATCTGAAGTGCTTTTATCAGGTCTACATGAGGTTGGACACTTCATCACACAAGGTGCACAGATGCTTAAAACAGCTAAGCCTCTGGATGAGACTTGAATTTGGGAGGTTATCAAATACAATTAGGTTGATAGCTTGGTCATTAAGGTATTATAACAGATGTAAATACCCATTGCTAGTTGATTTAGTGGAAATCATCTTTATCTCAGTTGGTAGAGAGGTTGCCGTCGGTGCAGAGGGTACGGGGTACGATTAAACAATGTGAAATACAGCGGATTTGAAATTGTATTACGCATAATTGTATTTTTAAATATGTAAATAAGTGGAATTTCTGTGAAGATGTCTTGCTAAAAAGTTGTTTTATTGTTCAAGCAATGTATCAAGAATATGTGCAAAACAAAATATGGATATTTAGATTTTATATGATTTTTTCTACTTAATTTGGGGATTTGACATTTTGCTTGATAAAATGTGGAAAAATATAATTGTATTTCTATTTATAAAGTAAGGTAATTCACATAAGACAAGAGAAGACAACTTTGTCTAAGCCAACCATGGTGCCGATATAATGAACATATCAATCAAATATAATCACAATACAATAATAAAGAAACACAAATATAATTGTTCAATGATTGTTTGATTAGGAAATATCAAATAAAGAAACACGAAAAACGAGTGCTTTTAAATGTTATACTGTGACCTTGTGAATGTGTTTACCATCAAAGAGAGACAACTCTAAACTATAATATTTTTTTTATCAGTTTAAAATTGTTCTCGTCATGACTATATAAAAGCTAAAATACTGCTAAAATGGCGTTAAATCCCAATCATATTGACGCTTTCTATGACACATGACAAAAAAACTAAGGAATTCTTTATAGTTGTATTAAAGATATCATATAATAAAGAATACTTACTAGTGGAAGAGTTTATAGTTCTTTGTAGTTCTTTCACGATAGCAGATACTTCGTTCAAACCTTTGTTGGCTGCAGCTAGACAAATGCACAAATATACTAGTAAGAAATGATATGGATGTAAATGAACATTAGAAGATTATTCCAAAAACGCGTCGTGCGCACTAAATTTGATATCTACGTTTTTATTACTATCACCGGGTCGATACCTCTGCTGGTGGACTATTAGTCCCCGAGTGTATCATCTGCCCAGTAGTCAGTGCTTCGGCACTGTCATGGTTTATTAGATATGTTTATTTCTGAAATTTACACTTCTTGAATAATGTAATTATTAATCAAACTAAGATTCTCCTCCCTCATGCATATGTGACCTTAGCCTATTTTGGCTATCCTGTTTAGACCCTTTGGTTTTATTGCTCCCAGAACGTTAAATTATTTGGCTTTCCAATCTTTCGATTTTTAGCGTGCCTGATGAAGGTTATTCCAGAAACGCATCGTGCGCATTAAATTTGATATCTACGTTAATATTAAAGACGTACGCATATACAACATAGAACATGAACTCTTTAGAGAAGTGGAATAATATAATTGTCTTTTATTGAAATAATTCTATCTTTAGATTGTATATAAGAGTCATCATGGTAGTTACCGAGCGCTGTGAGATAAACTCGGTACACCATAGGACTGTTGTAATAAAACAGACCACTACCATATAGTTGAGATATTTGTTGAAATTGATGTTACTGTTACTCAAACAAGGTTAGCTACTTGTTCCTACATTGAACTCACCGCGTCCAGAATTATACGGTGCAGATGTTTCTTTCATATATCACCGAAAACACTGTTACCAAGCATTGCTTTATAAGTAACACGGTGGTTTTATAAGAAACAGGGACCGCTTACCCTTCGCAAGCACCACCCACGGATTTTGGTGGGTCCGTCTTGCTCATCTTTTTAGTTTTCTATCTGGTGGCTTTTGTTTGTTTTGGTTGACTTCATTCTGTGTATTGTTCCCAATGTTGCCCATGTTACACCTTTTCATTTTTTTTTTTATTTTAAAACTTTTTTTAATCCAAAACGAAACGATATTTGTATTGCCATAGGAGGTCCAATTATCAAGAGGGGGAGCTCGAGAGTTGGGATCTAATTAACCGGTTATCCCGCCACACCTTTGCACCTGTCCCAAGCCAGGACTGGATTTCCAGCGTCATATTTCGTGGTCTTGTTTATGTTCAACGTGTTAAGGTGAGAGGTGATTGTTCATTTGTTGATATTTGTGTAATTGTTGACCATTATTGTTTAAACTTTTTTTCATAAGAATATTATTGCTACCTCCCAAAATTGTTTTATCGGATATTTAGCAGAGAAAAGGTCCAAAAAGGGACCAAATAGAGATAACGGACAATTTTGTTTCCAATAGGAAAAAAACTCACTTTTAAAAGGACTGCTCTATCGTCATTCTTGTAATAGCTTCGATTCAATCCCCTTTGTAATTTCTAGCAAGCTTTCATGCATGTATCAATTGTAGATTTCTATGCCCTACTTTGGGGCTATTTGGAACAATTTTTAAGTTTTAGAGACAACGCCTTCATTGATTTCCCCAAAGGATTATATGGTAAATAATATCTTGTGGTTGAGGCGTGCTAATATTTCTGATCGTCATAGCACAAATGCAAATCTAAATCTTTATGTTCCAATAAACCAAGCAGACATGTAGATTATATACAGATATATCATGTTTGGGATGGAAATTTAGTCTCAAGACTGGTATTTTTTCGCAAATACCGCTCCCAAACATGATATATCTGTTTAATTACACCGAATATTATTTAGAACACTGGCTAAATAAATAATACCTTTTGTTTGTCGTTTTCAGTACCTAACATGACGTATCTGTTTAATTCTACCGAATGATGTTACATAAAACGCACAACTGATAATGTTTCATAAATTTTATTACAAACGTCTCGGTGAAGGGTAAAAACAGCAAATGCGGTTGTTATTATAAACATACTGCCTTTAGTTGAGGATGTTGCGATAGATTACCACAAGAAGTAAAACATATCACCCGAGAAGAAGTCTGTTGAAAAGATCCCATCCAATGACTGCTCCAGCATAGTTTGGGTTAAATTGGATTGGTGGTTTTAGTATTGTCTGTAACACATGGATGATCACCCTTCCCCCACTCATCATCAGGTCAGCAAACAGAAAATTATCATAATGATGACTTATTCACGGGCAATTTCAAAACATTTTAATAAATTCTAACTAACTGTTTTACAGCCAGTCAAATCATAGTTTCTAAAAATACCAAGAATTCTTTACAAATTAAAATAATATGAGGAAAGGAGCTGGTCGCAATAACTAATGTGCTATACCGACAATGTGGGCTTAGATGAGATGTTCACATTAATTTTTGTCAAAATCAGTCTAATTTACGGAAGCGTATTAGGTACACGCAAGAAAAAAACATCACGCCCCTAATGCGCTTCCGTACCAATACGATTGGCGCGACAGCGCAAACTTTTTGCCAAACCTTACCTTACCTTACCTCTGTATCCTCACATCCTTTTAAGGATAACCATGCCATTTGGCATGTCGAACATCCTATCTCCAATACAAACCATGTGTAGTATTTACAAGTGCAGCATAATAAATATTAACAATAAAAGTCCATGATATATATACACGGTGCATACGCATAAAATGTAATAAATCCAGGATAAAAAGTCTCTACTAAAACACTAGGGTTTAAGATAGTTGACGTTCCTTGTGTAAAATATCTCTGATTTTTAAAATATAAAACTGTGATTATACACGTTCAATAATGAGTCTAAAGAAGAAAGCTTATCTTATCTTTTTACTGTATTTGCACAACAGATCAATAATGATGGTGGCTGTATATTAGTAGCGCCGGTTTTTTTTATGACTTTTCTTTAATTTCCAATGAATGTTCAAGATTTTGTATCTCTCACTGTGGAGTGCATATATTAGTCTCCTTATTTGATATTCAATTTGTCTGATTTGGTCATCTGTTAATCTCAATACTTTCGATATTCTGGTAGTATCTGAATTTGAACTGATGTTGATTGTTGACATAGGTCGTATTCCGTATGATGAAGGAATATATCCTGAATCTGCCGTAAGATCGGGTTTCGGATATTTGATAGCTCTGTGCAGTCCAACAATAAGTGTTCCAGAGTTTCAGTTTTTACTTTGCATAGTTGACATTTCGCATCTTCGTCGGCATACATTTTTGTTCTAATGGTTTGCAATATATATGTTCCTGTTAACATTTTCAGTTTTGGTGGAATTCTACTTATTTCTATAGATGATGAGCATTTAATTTTCAATAGTGGATGTATATTTCCCGGTCGGTAGTCTGCGGAATTCAGGTATTTCAATCTCGGGTAGTATGAAGCCATTGAAGTTATGAGTTCTTGCCAGTAAATTTGAATATCTCTCTTTATTGATGTTATCCACAGCCTTTTTGTCATAGGATTGTCCAAGTAGTACTCTGGGTCTTGCAGGTTGTATTTTATCAACATTTTCTTAATTTCTATAAACCAGCTGTTATTGTTGATGGTTTTTGTTCTTAGTTGTTGCCTTGTTAGTAATTTTTCTATGCTTTTCTCTTCTTGGTTACAGATGTTATTGAAGAAATTTAATGCTCGTATATGTAGTTGAGCCTCAACTGGTAATGTTCCGGATAGTAAATAAACTGCTGGGTCGGGTGTATTCGGTGGTAATGATAGTAGTTCTTTGAGAAGCTTCTTTTGATATCGTTCTAACTGTTCTAGTGCTGTGGTCTTTGGGATGATTAGTTCCATACCATACATTAATACTGGCGTTATGTATGTATTGAATAAATGTATTAGAGTTTCAGGATCTAGTCCATTGTTGCCATGGAATCCTCCTCCAAATAGACCATAAGCACTTCTTCTAGATTTCTTGATATTCTCTTCTACATTTACTGTTATGTTGTCAGCTAATGTGTTTGTTCTTATTATTCCCAAATGAATGGCTTGCTTTACATTAGGCATTACATTATTTCCAAGAATATATTCTTGATCCATCAACTTTGCTTTCTCTTGTTTGGTTGTATGTTTATGATAACACTTTTAGCTGACTGAAGTTTGTATCCTTCCATTGTAGCAAATTCATGTGCTATATTAATCATGACTTGCGTTTCATGTTCACGTCTACTCATTAGTGCTACATTATCTGCACATGCACTAGCATTACAGTTTACGTTTCCGATTTTCATTCCTAGATATGAGTCAGTAAGATTGTTTAATAGGGGATTTATGTAGACTTTGTATAGGTCACTGCTTAGGATACCTCCTTGTCGACTCCTTGAGTTACTGGGAATTGTTGTGATATTTTGCTATCCCATATTACCGAACTACTAGCTTTCTGGTGCATACAGTTGATTAGTGATCAGTGTTTGTCCTGTATTCCAGCATGGTATACCCGTCTCATCAGATGACTATGCATAACAACGTCAAATGCCGATTTTGCATCCAGTAATACTAGCTGACATTCATTTTTGTTATCTGCATTTTCTCTGTTTGTCTCTTCAACTGGCAAAGCAGAATGTAAGGGTGATCATCCTTTAGTGAATCCACTTTGTATTGGATTCTGGATTGCCAGTATATTATGGCTTGTCCAGTTTTTTATTATGTTTTCAATTATTTTATTCATGACTGGTAAGACGGTTATGCCTCTGTAGTTTATCACTTCAGCTATATTCCCTTTGTTCTTAAAGACCGGTGTAAGTAGGCCTACTTTCAGAATGTCGGGTACACTGCCATGATCAAATATGGTGCTTACTATTTGTAGCAATATGGTTATCATTTGTTCTCCAGCATTGATGATATGTTCAATGGTGATGTTGTATATATCTGCCGACTTCCCTGTATTGATGGATTTGATGCTTTTTTCCAATTCGGATATTGTTGCCGCCGGTATCGCTTTATTTTTGACAAGCTGATTTATCAGTTGGATTTCTTGTTCTATTTTCCTGTGATATTCACTCTCATTATTTTGGTTATTTGTTGCTAGTCGTCGAAAGTGTTCTGTAAATCCTTGTAGTACATTTTCCTTTCCTGAATACGTTTCACCATTTACATAAAGGTCGTCACTAAGATTATGCCCTTTTTTCCTGTTGTTTCTTACTTGTTTATGGAATAATCTCATGTCTCTAGTTCTTGTGTCTAGTATCATGTCGTGTTCAGATTCTCTTTGTTTCGCCTCTTCGATGCGTATAGCCTTTCTAAAAACTTTCCTGCTCAATTTTTTCTGAGAGTATATTATATTTGTTGGATTCGTTGGTTTTCCGTAAGTTACCCATTGTTTGTAGTTACTTGTCATATTTTCTAATAGATCCTTGATTTTTGGAGTCCACACTTTAAGCTTAGGTTTTGCCGAATATCTAGCTTTCACAGTTGTGCTTTTTGTAGCAGCTTCATTCATGATTGTACATATCTTTTCTGTCAAGTGTTCTGTATCGTTTAATGTTCTTGTGGTCTTGTTTAAGGCATCAGTAGATTGGTCTGTTAAAGCTTTATACAAGTCTATATCAACTTTTTCCCATTTTACCTTCAGGCGAATGTTGCTATTTTCCCCTTCTTTTAAGTTCTTGATGTCGTGGTCTAGCATTATAGTCATTTTTACAGGATGATGGTCTGACACGTTTGTGATAGTATTGTTGAGCACTTCTTTCTTTGTGCAGAACTTGTAGTTGATGGTATGTAGGAAATAGTCTTAATTCAGAACATTCTTCCCCATTTGGTTTAATGAATGTTATCATATGATAAGCCACACTCTTTGATAAAATCAAATAAGTATTTTTTCCTCTTATTTGTCTTTTCATTGTTGAGGTCTTCATTTAGATCACCACCGATTATAGTTTTATGTGTTCCTTGATACTTTTGGTAGATTTCATATAGTTGGTCTATGCAGTCATAGAATTCATCGACATAGTCATGGCTTCCTTTTGATAGTAAATAGACTGAAGCTACTAAGAATTTTGTATCATTATTACTAATGATTTCTACACACTGTATCCTTTCAGTGCCATCTGGTAGTATTTTTATTAAATGATCAATGTTTTCCCTCCAAATAATTGCAACTCCTCCATATCCTCTCGGCATGCTTTTTGGTAAGACTGGATTATATTTATATGTTTTTATTCTGGTCACCAATTGTGTTGATTTGAGCCTTAAATAGCCAATGTTCTTGTACTAAGATAATTTAATGTTGTTTCAATAGCTCTTCTATAATGTAGGCACTGGTTTTTAAGCTTTTGCAATTCACGGACGTTATATGTATCTCTCCTTCTCCCTTAGAACTAGTTGGAATATGTGTTATCTCAGTTGCTGCTGGAGGCATGTCTCGCCTAAAAAAGGATAGTTGGCATTCAATCTGTCAGTGTTATCTTTGGTAGTTGGCCCATAGTTTTCTCGGTCTTGTGCAGTCGGTATCCTATATGCTTTAGTTTGCTGTTGAGGTCGGCGATATGGTTTTGTTACATTACTTGAGCTTCTCTGTTTGTAATATAGTGGAATACCTGTTGCTAACTCAGGTGTAATCATATGCAGGGTTTTATCTTCTCGGATTGTCTGTGAGGTACATGTATCTTGAGAATTGTTGATCAGACTGTAGTCATGACTAGTCGTTGTTGCTTCATTGTTCCATTTGGGCATATTGTCTCTAGCTGTGCTCATTTTAGTCATTTCTTTATAACAGTCGGAGTTAATTAGATTTGTTGTTTGATTAGTACTGTTCATTGAAATATTGACTAACTCTAGTTGTTTATCGATTTGTTCGAAAACCATGTTTGTAATCTTATCATGTACTGCCAATATCTTGCTGTTAAGTTGTTCTTTCATTCTAGAGTTAACACCCGAGTTGGTAGTTGTATGTACAGGTGAAGTTGATGGATTATCACTTGACTGTTCATGTTGTTCTATTCTCTTCTGTAATGTTTTACCATCAATTCGAGTTCGGTGTTCTTAGCTTCGAGTTTATTACAATACGTTTCCATTTCTATTCTACTTTTCCTTTGCTCAGTTAGAGATTTTTCTCTTATTTTGAGTGTTTCCTCTATTTTTTTTAATTTTGTTTCTTTATTTCGTAGTTCTCTTAAATTGGCTGATATGGATTCCTCATCATGACTTTTAGTTATTGAACTTGGTAGTAAAAGTCTTTTAGGCGATGTCTCGTGTTTATTGGCATTGATGCTATGGTTTTCATTCAGATTATTTTGACTTTGTGTTTGTATTGCACCAGTACATCTATTGTTGTTATTGCTGGTTTCTTTCAGAATAGTGTTATGTTCATCTAATTCTGGTTGTGTGACTTCACTCTCATTTTGATTTTCCAATTCATCTATATATGATTTACACGAGTAGCATGTTTTGTGATCGTTGTTAGTTTCCATACACGTCAAATGGTATGTGTTGTTACATGATGTACATAAGTCATAATTTTCGTCGTCAATTGTTTTGTCACATAGATTACAACGAGTTTCATCTCGTACTTCATCTGTCCTTAGATTACATTCATCTAGAATAGCTAGTGCATTAGCACAAATATTAAATTTTCCATTCTGGCAGAGTGTATATATATATAGTCTGCTGTTGTTGTTGCTTCTATTGCTGTTATCTGTTCAGGATTAAGCTTTTCACATTTGTAGTGTATCCAATGTTCGCCTACAGTACAGTATGTGCTACGTGTTTTACAGTTCTTTCTGCATTTGTTACATAATATGTCTTCAATTTCATGTTGCTTTGTTGTTGGTGTCTTCCTGAGTTCATGCATGCTTGTAGTTGTTCCTATTATACGTTGCAATTGTTCGGCTAGTATGTTGTTCAGTTTATTCAGATTTATCTGGTTGCCATTACATGTGGCTGCATGAATGATGTCATGAATTCCAATAATATCTCTTTCCACAAATAGTGTCAGCTTTTTGCCATTTACTAGGATTCTGCTACTAGTTAAATACAGATTGATTGTATATGCAGGTTGCTCTTGTTCATGTACTCGTATTGTAGTCTGCACATTGTTGCATTTTGTAAAGTCAGTACTTTGTGTTATATAAGCCTTTTCAAGTGATTCTGGGAGGTTTTCATAATAAATATTTGCGGCTATCCTTAATAGCTCAAATGTTGCTGCATCAGCAGTTATAACTAGTCCTCCTTTGGTGTATTCATACAGTACTTTTGTTGACGTTTGGTAGCATCTAGTTTTTTTCTTCAACGCTTTGTCTATATTGAGAAAACAACAAACAAATATGTCAGAGTCAAGTCAAGACTCCCATGTTTGGCGAAAAGTTTGCACTGTCGCGCCAATCAGATAGCGTCTGTTGCTATGAATAGAACATTTGCATAAACCCTTCAGATAACCAAAACTAGTTAGCTCACCTGATCCAAAGTGTCAGGGTCAGGTGAGTTATTGTTCTTACTTTGAGTCCATCGTCGCCTGTGAACTTTCACATGCTAATCTTCTACTCCAAATTCACTGGGCCAATTGACTTGTTATAAACTGTTCATTGGATTATCATGTACAAAATTCATGTTTAATATTCTGAATCGAAGTCCACCTTAGAAACTTAAGCTTATGTTACGTTTTTGTGGTTAGGTTGTTGTCTCCATATTCTTCTTCTTCTTCCACGTAAGGAACCGGATTTGTTAATTGAATGTATTTGGTTCCGCTTGAACACTCTGCGCAGTGTCAGGCAACACAGCAACCTCTCTATTAACTATTTACATTCGCCATATTTGGTACACATTGATGATATATGTCACTTTAACTTAATTTTTCAGTTTATGTTCATGTTTTAGTTCAAGAATAGATTTATCCCCCTAAAAAGATAACAATCACGACTTAGGCAGACCTAGATTGATATTAGTTATATAATTACACCTTATATAAGAATGCTGGATTCTGATTGGTTAATAGACGTGAATTTTTTTTTATAAATTCAGGCCTTTCATTGTGAATTTGCAGAATGTTTACTTCATGTAGGTGTATTTGCGTAAGATTTAACTTTTTATCATGGAATTTGCCGTTTTTACCCTTCACCGAGACGCTTGTAACAAATTTGTAAAACGTTATCAGTTGTGCATGTTATGTAACAATCGTATTTGCCGTTTTTACCCTTCACCGAGACGCTTGTAACAAAATTTGCAAAACATTATCAGTTGTGCGTTTTATGTAACATCATTCGGTAGAATTAAACAGATACATCATGCTAGGTCCTGAAAACGACAAACAAAGGGTATTATTTATTTAGCCAGTGTTCTAAATAATATTCGGTGTAATTAAACAGATATATCATGCTTGGGAGGGGTATTTGCGAAAAATACCAGTCTTGAGACTAAATTTCGTCTCTCGACTGGTATTTTTCGCGAATACCCCTCCTAAACATGATATATCTGTATATAATCTACTTGTCTGTTTGGTTTATTGGAACATAAAGATTTAGATTTGCATTTGTGCTATGACGATCAGAAATATTAGCAGGCCACCACCACAAGATATTATTTACCATATAATCCTTTGGGGAAATCAATGAAGGCGTTGTCTCTAAAACTTAACAAATGTTCCAAATAGCCCCAAAGTAGGGCATACAAATCTACAATTGATACATGCATGAAAGCTTGCTAGAAATTACAAAGGGGATTGAATCGAAGCTATTACAAGAATGACGATAGAGCAGTCCTTTTAAAAGTGAGTTTTTTTCCTATTGGGAGACACAATTGTCCGTTATCTCTATTTGGTCCCTTTTTGGACCTTTTCTCTGCTAAATATCCGATAAGACAATTTTGGGAGGTAGCAATAATATTCTTATGAAAAAAGTTTAAACAATAATGGTCAACAATTACACAAATATCAACAAAATGCACACTCACCTCTCACCTCAACCCGTTGAACATAAACAAGACCACGAAATATGACGTTGGAAATCCAGTCCTGGCTTGGGACAGGTGCAAAGGTGTGGCGGGATAACCGGTTAATTAGATTCCCGTCCTGGCTTGGGACAGGTGAAAAGGTGTAACATGGGCAACATTGGGAACAATACACAGAATGAAGACAATCAAAACAAACAAAAACCACCAGATAGAAAACTAAAAAGATGAGCAAGACGGACCCCACCAAAATCCGTGGGTGAACCAAGGTGCTTGCGAAGGGTAGGCGATTCCTGTTTCTTATAAAACCACCGTGTTACTTATAAAGCAATGCTTGGTAACCGTGTTTTCGGTGATATATGAAAGAAACATCTGCATAAAAGTGAAAAGGTCCATTTTCATAATGAGAAATGGATATTTCGTAACGTTCAACCAGTTTGCGATGAGCACCGTATAATTCTGGACGCGGTGAGTTCAATGTAGGAACAAGTAGATAACCTTGTTTGAGTAACAGTAACATCGATGCGTTTCTGGAATAACCTTCATCAGGTACGCTCAAAATCGAAAGATTGGACAGCCAAATAATTTAACGTTCTGGGAGCAATAAAATCAAAGGGTCTAAACAGGATAGCCAAAATCGGCTAAGGTCACATATGCATGAGGAAGGAGAATCTTAGTTTGATTAATAATTACATTATTCAAGAAGTGTAAATTTCAGAAATAAATATATCTAATAAACCATGTCAGTGTCGAAGCACTGACTACTGGGCGGATGATACACTCGGGGACTAATAGTCCACCAGCAGAAGTATCGACCCAGTGATAGTAATAAAAACGTAGATATAAAATTTAATGCGCACGACGCGTTCCTGAAAGAATCTTCTAATGTTCATTTACATCCATATCATTTCTTACTAGTATATTTGTGCATTTGTCTAGCTGCAGCCAAAAAAGGTTTGAACGAAGTATCTGTTATCATGAAAGAACTACAAAGAACTATAAACCCTTGCACTAGTAAGTATTCTTTATTATATGATATCTTTAATACAACTATAAGGAATTCCTTAGTTTTTTTGTCATGTGTCATAGAAAGCGTCAATATGATTGGGATTTAACGCCATTTTAGCAGTATTTTAGCACATAGTCATGCCGAGAACAATTTTAAACTGATAAAAACAAATTATAGTTTAGAGTTGTCTCTCTTTGATGGTAAACACATTCACAAGGTCACAGTATAACAATTAAAAGCACTCGTTTTTCGTGTTTCTTTATTTGATATTTCCTAATCAAACAATCATTGAACAATTATATTTGTGTTCCTTTATTATTGTATTGTGATTATATTTGATTGATATGTTCATTATATCGGCACCATGGTTGGCTTAGACAAAGTTGTCTTGTCTTGTCTGATGTGATTTACCTTACTTTTTAAATATAACAAGATATCTGTTAGATTGATGAAGTTATGGCTATTTAAACACATACGTTTTTCCACATTTTATCAAGAAAAATGTCAAATCCACAAATTAAGTAGAAAAAATCATATAAAATGTAAATATCCATATTTTGTTTTGCACATAGTCTTGATACATTGCTTGAACAATAAAACAACTTTTTAGCAAGACATCTTCACAGAAATTCCACTTATTTACATATTTAAAAATACAATTATGCGTAATACAATTTCAAATCCGCTGTATTTCACATTGTTTAATCGTACCCCGCACCCTCTGCACCGACGGCAACCTCTCTACCAACTGAGATAAAGATGATTTCCACTAAATCAACTAGCAATGGGTATTTACATCTGTTATAATACCTTAATGACCAAGCTATCAACCTAATTGTATTTGATAACCTCCCAAATTCAAGTTTCATCCAGAGGCTTAGCTGTTTTAAGCATCTGTGTACCTTGTCTGATAAAAAATCCAACCTCATGTAGACCTGAAAAAACACTTCAGATTGAGGATCCCACATCTGCCATCTTTGTACCATCCCAAGCTAGGATCACATCTTATGTCTTCAGCACTTAAGAAACCGGCTCTACTAACTGAGCTAAAGAGGATATCCACTAAGTCAACCAGCAATGGGTATTTAAATCTATGGTACGTGAAGGGCAAGGTAATTAACCTTATTTCGATACACCTGATTCAACATGGTCAAGAACGAATAATTTGTCATCCAGTATTTTTCCCCATTTTTTTATTATGGAAATCAAGCACTAAATAATTTTGTATCATTTCAGACAATGATAGCCCGTATCTGCCTGTTTCCAAGATGGTTGCGTTCACTGCAATTTTGTCGAAAAGCATATCACGTGGTAGTAAACAAGTTATCAGGTATGACAAGATTATAACGAATGTTGGGAAAACTTACACTCCGTCAACTGGAATATTCCTAGTTCCACTCTCGGGATCTATACATTGTCTGTTAGTATGATGGGTCAGCATAGTATTGGAATTCATTTTCAGCTGGTACGAAATGGTAGCGAATTGGTACGACTTTATACTGGCGGTGCAGGAAGGTACGAATTGGCATCTCATACTATCAATGTAGAATTAACCAGAGGGGACAGAGTTTGGGTTCAGCGAAGGGAGAGTACCGGAGAAAAAGTATACGGAGACGGAACTTTTAACGTTTTTTCTGTTGCTTTACTAAATCATTCATAAATACAAATAAAACATATTGAAATGCTAATTTATTATCGTAGTAACGAAGTGTATCCCAAGTCCGGAGAGATATTACATTAACTTGACTATTTAGACACAAAACAGCACCAGTACAACACAACAACAGATCGAGACTTGTATAAGACAAACTCCTGGATCACACAAACAACTTGAGGTAAGACATGTTACGATGTCCCGACAAAAGCCAATCAGAACACTGAATCTAATATAGAGTGCTCTGATTGGATGATTTAGTACAAAGCTCGTGCTCAATGTCAGGTGAGCAAAACCTGACGAAAATGAAGACATGCAATATAAGACTATGATGAAAACGAAAGCTCGAGTAAATCGAACCTGTTTTAGTCATGCATATAGATGATTAAGAAATAATTCATGGAAGCCATATCTTGTATCTAGTTTTAGCATTGGTAACATTATTTTCTTAAAATGTATTTCCCGAGCAGAGGCGAAAATAATGTTACAAATGTTAAACCATTATACAAACTATGGCTTCCATGAATTATGTCGATTACAGTTGGAAAAATCTGACTTATTTTTTGGAAATGCATGTCATAAACTTGTCATTGGTACAGTTGTTTTTTCTTATATAGATGACTAGACAGTGTTGCAATTAAGTTGCTGATATTTTGCAATTTGATGGCATTTTAATATTATCGTAAAATATATTAGTAACCAGCTTGAGTCAATGTCTTCAAAATTCATTGTAAACTACTTCACCGGAAGAGGACAAAATACTAAAGTCAAAGTCGATATATGGCTGTCTGTAAATATAATTTTTATTTAAAAAAAAAAATATATCAAGAAACAAGACGAGCATGTTTGTATGCACAACAACCCTTTATAAATACATGAATTCACTTAGGAATTATGTTAATGATATGTTCGACAAAACGCATATGCGAATTAAAATATGTTGTGAGCTTTATCACGGTACATTGTATATTATCTATTTAGCCAATAAAGGCCAAGTGGTCGCCGTGGTCGCCGTGGTCGCCGTGGTCGTGATCGTATGGTAGTTGGAATTACAACTACATGTACAATTAGTGCATATCACCGCTAAAGTTGTGAGTTCATGGTGAGTTGTACTCGATACGACATTTTGTGATCAAGTTTGTAAGTGACTTAATTGCCAGAGATCGGTGGTTTTCTCCGGGTACTCCGGTTTCCCCCACCAATAAAACTGACCCTCACGATATAACTGAAATATGGTTGGGATGTCTTTGGACACCTTGCCCCTAATGGCCCAAATGAAGAACGTCATTCTAGAAAATACGATAAAGACCAGCCAGTCAATAATTGGGGGATGTATCAATGATAATCTTATGACAAGACAATTTAAACAGTTCAACAATTCGGACAATATAAACAAAATGAACAACATCTCAGCACAAGTCATTGAACATAGCAAAGACGACGACAAATAACGTTGGAAATCCATGTCCTGACTTGGGATAGGCATAAGACATTGGCGGGGTTAAACCGGTTAATTAGATCCCAACCTTCCCCCTCTAGATAACTGGACCTCCTATAGCATTACAGATATCGTTTCATTTTAGATATAAAAAATGTTTTCAATTAGCAAATAAATTGAATATGCACACACGCAAAACTGTAATTATAACGTAACTTATACGAAACATATGTTAAAAAATATCGGATAATATGAAGCAGCCGGCCACGATACTGGTATTACCAGTATTGTAATATTTACAATACTGGTATTACCAGTATTATAATATTCACAATACTGGAAATACCAGTATTTTAAATATTACAATACTGGTAATACCAGTATTGTAACACTGTACAATACTAGAAATACCAGTATTGTAATGTTACAATACTGGTAATACCAGTATCGTACATATACAATACTGGATGTACCAGTATCGTGCATTTACAATACTGGAATACCATAATCGTTGATCTATACACAATACCGGCAGCTCCAGTATTCTTCATCCAACAATACTGGTAATACTAGTATTGTAAAACACACGATACTGGAAGCTCCAGTATTCTTCATCCAACAATACTGGTAATACTAGTATTGTAAAGCACACAATACTGGTAATACTAGTATTGTAAAACACACAATACTGGAAGCTCCAGTATTCTTCATCCAGCAATACTGGTAATACTAGTATTGTAAAACACACAATACTGGAAACTCTAGTATCTGGTAATTTGACACGTGTGGACAGAGCCTAATTCTAACTGTAAATCACAGCTCATTGTATTTACCGTTAGTATAAGGCTCCGCCCAGTCATGTCAAATTACCTTACCAATATATATCAAACTCTAAGGGACCATACAACATATTTTGACATTACAGGGCTTTTGCCTCTTATGTTATGTACAGCAGAAATGACGTATGAGTATGAATTATATTCAATTCTTTTAGTATAATGTAGACATAAAAACTCGGGTTAACCGGAATTCTACCTAATCTTCCAATATCTGCAATACTGGTATAACCAGTATTTTCCAGAATCTTCCAGTATCTGCAATACTGGTATTACCAGTATTTTCCAGAATCTTCCAGTATCTGCAATACTGGTATTACCAGTATTTCCCAGAATCTTCCGGTATCTACAATACTCATATTTTGGCAATGACCAGTATCTTCTAGTATTGCAGATACTGGAAAATTCTGGAAGATACTGGGTAACTAGTATTTACCAGTATCTGTACCAGTATTGTAGATACTGGAAGATACTGGTAAAATACTGGTATTACCAGTATTGTGTACCAGTATTGTAGTACCAGTATCGCGGCCGGCTGCTTCATATTATCCAAAATATCATATAACATAAGAATTGCATTTTGAAATCGTATCCATTCGACTTTTCGAAAACAAACATGAGCATGCTGTTGTTTTTTCTTGGAACTATTTTCGTTGGTTCTGGATTATCCGTGGCTAGCTCGGGAAATGGAAATTGTGCATCGAATTTGGGTAAGACTTTTCTTTTTGCATATTGAATAAGAATATATGAAAACTATTCTTTAAAACAAATAGGTAAATGTTAGAGAAAACCGAAGGGACGATCCATAATTGGCAATCCAGAGACATGGGCAACATTGGGAACAATACACAGAATGAAAACAACCAAAACAAACAAAAACCACCAGATAGAAAATTAAAAAGATGAGCAAGACGGACCCCACCAAATTCCGTGGGTGAACCAAGGTGCTCGCGAAGGGTATAAAACCACCGTGTTATTTATATAGCAATGCTTGGTAACAGTGTTTTCGGTGATATATGAAAGAAACATCTGCATAAAAGTGAAAAGGTCCATTTTCATATATGAGAAATGGATATTTCGTAACGTTCAACCAGTTCGCGATGAGCACCGTATAATTCAGGACGCAAAGAGTTCAATGTAGGAACAAGTAGCTAACCTTGTTTGAATTACAGTAACATCAATTTCAACAAATATCTCAACTATATCGTAGTGATCTGTTTTATTACAACAGTCCTAGGGTGTACCGAGTTTATCTCACAGCGCTCGGTAACTACCATGATGACTCTTATATACAATCTAAAGATAGAATTATTTCAATAAAAGACAATTATATTATTCCACTTCTCTAAAGAGCTCATGTTCTATGTTGTATATTCTTATGTCTTTAATTAAAACGTAGATATCTAATTTAGTGCGCACGATGTGTTTCTGGAATAACCTTCATCAGGTGCTCAAAATCGAAAGATTGGAAAGCCAAATAATTTAACGTTCTGGGAGCAATAAAACTAAAGTGCATAAACAGGATAGCCAAAATCGGCTAAGGTCGCCTATGCCCGAGGGAGGAGAATCTTAGTTTTATTAATAATTACATTATTTAAGAAGAGTAAATTTCAGAAATAAACATATCTAATAAACCATGTCAGTGTCGAAGCACTGACTACTGGGCGGATGATACATTCGGGGATTAATATTCCATCCAGTGGTAGTAATAAAAACGTAAATATCAAATTTAGTGCGCACGACGCGTTTCTGGAATAACCTTATGATGCTCATTTACATTCATATCATTTCTTACTAACATATTTTTTGTAATTGTCTAGCTGCAGCCAACAAAGGTTTGAACGAAGTATCTGTTATCGTGAAAGAACTACAGAGAACTATAAACGCTTGTACTAGTAAGTATTCTTTATCATAAAATATCTTTAATACAACTAAAAGGAATTCCTTAGTTTTTTTGTCATGTGTCATGAGAAGAGTTGAAGATCCGTATATCGAAAACAAAGACAACACATCAAGGAATACGAATCCCGCATAAAACCGGGGTGAACTCAGGTGCTCCGGAAAGGTAAGCAGTTCCTGCTCTAATATGATTGGGATTTAACGCCAATTTAGCAGTTTTTTAGGTTAATATAATCATGACGAGAACAAGTTCACAAAGAATATATACGTAGATGGGTTAATGATGACACTATAATGCACATAGGGATATTGAGAGATGACGGACAGTGTCTGAACTGTCTTCCTCATTGGAACAAACCACTTACGACATGTACCAACAAGTTTTTATGAGTATTAATTATAGCTTGTGCACGTTAGCATGCACAAAGCAAAAACACTGATGTATGTCTCGTCCTAAGGACTGGTGATGTAAATGATTGATCCCGTGCAACTAGTTGAACGAGGACCCAATTTTTTCAGATGGGTTGTACCCCGAAGTAGTACCGGTAAATGAATGTTTAATTTCTATAGAAAATTGTAAATTTGATAATAGAATCTCGTATCATTTCTTTCAATTGAAAGTCCGAAGTAGCTTAATGGACATTTCAGGTTATGGTGTTGAACGCCACTTTCAACAATATGTCAGTTATATCGTGGTGGAGGAAACCGGAGTACCCGGAGAAAACCACCGATCTGCCGAAAATCACTGACAAACTTTATCAGATAATGTTGTATCGGGTACACCTAGCCATGATCGGGACTCGAACTCACAACTTTATTGGTGATAGGCACTGATATGCACAGGAAGTTGTAGATGCAGCTACCATACAATAACGACCACGACGGCTCCTTCTTTACCTATCCAAAATAGATCTTATATTTTCTGTGGCAATCTTAATTTCCCCCATATACATATGCCTACCAAAGAGCCGCACCTTTTACCTATATATTTCGTTAGCAATATAATTTTCGTCGCATTGCGACTGTAATACTGCACACCTAAACTGGACAATAAACAGCAATCACTCGACACACAATTAACACGTAGATCAATAAACTACACCCATGTGATTTACCTTATATTAATATAACCTGATTCAATATGGTGAAGAACGAATAATTTGTCACCGAGTATTTTTTGTTATTTTTTTTTTGGAAATCAAGCACTATATAATATAATGTATCATTTAAGACAATCCTCCTGTTACCAAGATGGTGGCGTTCACTGCGATTTTGTCGAAAGGCATTTCACTTGGTAGTAACGAAGTCATTAAGTATGACAAGGTTATAACGAATGTTGGGAAAGCTTACACTCCGTCAACTGGAATATTTCTAGTTCCAATCTCGGGGATATATACAGTGTCTGTTGGTATGATGGGTCATCCTACTAATACAATTCACTTGCAGCTGGAACGAAATGGTAGCGAATTGGTTCGACTTTATACTGGTGGTGCAGGAAGCTACGAATTGGTATCTCATACAATTAATGTTGAATTAACAAGAGGAGACAGAGTTTGGGTTCAGCGATCGAAGACCACCGGACAGAAACTCTTTGGTTCACATTACAACGTTTTCTCTGCTGCTTTTCTAAATCATATATAATGATATAAATAAAACAGCTTGAAATGTTTATTTGTTTTGTAATAATTTTATATACGACAAACGCAGTGTACGGTTCGTCTTTACCCCCAGTTGTTTGCTGGAGGGTTCATGTCTTATTGTGTTTTTGTGTATGTTTATGCATAGTGGAGTCCAACATTTTGCTGTTTCTCGTCGTTTTAGTTTGCTGTGTTGTGTTGTGTTTTTTTCCTTGTTTTTGTTTTGTTTTTGTTATTTGTCTTCTTCCTGTGTCTTGTGTACCCATTGGTACCCGTTTCTCTGGATTGTCCATTATTGATTGCCCCTTCGGTTTTCTCTAACGTTTATTTTTACATCTTTATATCTTACCTTGAACTTAAACAAAATGGTGCTACCATATTTCAATGCGTGCACAAACCTTCGATTTACAGTATCATATGCATTCGTATATATACGTCATATTGCCAGTCAGATGCACATCATAAATATATTAATATATTCTATCACAAACCTTTACTAGTACAGGGACATCTTTCCTTAGTAGGACATTCAACACCACTTTGACTTTCAGTTGCATAATAAATTTCTAGGAACCCGCAATATTGCTATTCCATAGGAATTGAAATTAGTTGGTTGGTTGCTTTTATGGTGCTTAACGCCACTTTGAACAATATTTCAGTTGTATCGTGGCGGTCAGTTTTATTGGTGGAGGAAACCGAAGGACCCGGAGAAAACCACCGACCTGCCGCAAGTCACTGACAAACTTTATCACATAATGTTGTACACCTCTCCCTGAGCGGTAGTCGAACCCACAACATCAGTGGTGATAGGCACCGATTGCATAGGAAAGGAATTGAATTTAGAACATTATCATAAGCGCCTGTAATTTCCTTTGTCAATTCATGAATAACGCATCAGTTTTCCGAATTGGATTATTGACTTCATTTTTGCTCCTTTATTTGCTAGAAGGATTAAGAAAAGTTTGTAGATACCATAAGGGGCAATCAGAAGCCGTAAATCGATGAAGGATAGACAATACAGGTGTGAAACCACTAATTAATTTCTTTAAGGTTTTCTACTAAATTTGTGTTTTTTCGAGCCTACCTGGCAATTGTATCTTAAGTTTATCCTTTGCAAGACCATATATTTTTTGAAACGTACATGATTCCTCTACGTTCTATCAAAATATCAGGGCATTTTAAAATCTTGCAGTGAAATGTCGTGCTACGAAAACACCTACTCTAAAAATAGCTCGGTCATCCCCAAGAAATTCAGTATTTATAGGTCATGAATAAAATCATCCATAGAGGTATTAAAATACAACTAAATCCATCAAATTTGGGCTCAAAATAATCCCTATATATTAAACTTCGCAATTATCAATTTTAATTAGTCCATTCCATTCAGTATTTTTCACAATGCTACAAAGTGAAAGGAACTTTTTTCTTGAAAAGGGACTGATTGGTGAATTAGTGGTTTGACACCTACGTACAATGACCGAAAACAAAAGGACACACAATGGTCTACACTAAGCAGAAAACTAAAGATTGAACAACATGAACCACACTAACATTCAGGGATGAACTAAGTTGTTTTGGAAGGATAGGCATTTCCTGTTCCATTATTCGCACCCATCGTGTTACTTTAAAACGACACGAACATCATGTGGTGTGGAAATCGCGTTGGACGCGATCGGGTCAAACCAAAACCATAAAATTTGTATTTGATGATTCTCCGCTAAGCACGCAGCAGAAAAGAGAAAGATCAAAGACTGGTTGGCTCGGGATTAGGATAATGTGTCTGAGTGGGGCGACATGTCAATCCGTGGACTGTTGCTTCAGTGGACTAGCACTATAAAAATCCAACTAAGCGCGTTGGTCTAGTACAAAGCGAACCTCATCATCATCTCATTGAAAATAACTTGTTCTAGCCATGTTATAACTGAAAAATTTAGAATTTAAGTCATTCCTGTACAGACAGGATGTGTTTTGACACTGTTTATGTTGTCATGATTAAAAACATGCTATCTATGATCCTTATTCAGTAGGATAAACACCTTCGAATTCCATTATCCATTTTGTGATGAAAACTGTCAGAGACGACAACAACTATCTATCCGTTTAGGGATATGGTGCTTAACGCCAGTTTCAACAATATTTCAGTTATATCGTGGAGGTCAGTTTTATTGTTGGAAGAAATCGGAGTACCCAGAGAAAACTACCGACCTGCCGCAAGTCACTGACAAACTTTATCACATAATGTTATATCGAGAGCACCTCCCTATTAGCGGGATTCGAACTCACAACTTTAGTACTTTCAAATGTAACAACTGTATACACAGACATTTGTAAATTAAACAATGGCAAGGAATTTATTATTTAAGACATTCGAGTGATAACAGGTGAGTTACTGTAATATTGAAATAAAACTGTTTTATATAAACACTGTCACTTCCCTCCTCTCCAAAATCAGGTGGTGAATGTACGTCATAATTGGAAGCCATTTTGTGCCGCTTGAAGTTCAATTTTTACTTATAGCAATAGTATCCGCTACGATTAAACAACGGTGTGTCCATCGTTCAAAAACTTGTTGTCAAACTCTCAAACACTGAAAATAACATTATTGAAGTGCTCGAGAGTTTGACAACAAGTTTTTGAACGATGGACACAGTGTTGCTTGGCGGACATTTAGAGGCATTTGACGCACTATCACATTTAATGTTATCCTGCCTGTTTTCTGAGTGTGGTAATCTACCGTTACACGCTCAACCAAAGGTAGTATGTTTTATATTATACTGAATGCCTTTGTTATTATAAACATACTGCATTTGGTTGATGGTGTTACCGTAGATTACCACAAGAAGAAAAATATCACCCGAGACGAAGTCCAGGGTGGTATTTTTTCTGAGTTTAGTAATCTACCGTTACACCCTCAACCAAAGGTAGTATGTTTTATATTATACTGAATGCCCTTCGGAGGGTGGTATTGCGGAGGGTGGTATTGTGGAGGGTGGTATTGCAGAGGGTGGTATTGCGGGAGGTGGTATATCCTTGCAATACCACCCTCTGCTTTGGTGGGCGGGATTAAGAAAAGTTAGAGAAAAATACCATATCTACATTTACCAAGGATATTGCCGAATTATCAAAGAAATTTGCATAAAGTATAATATTTTGTAATAACAAAGGCATTCAGTATAATATAAAACATATTACCTTTGGTTGAGCGTGTAACGGTAAAATTTATTTGGAAATACTGAAAGATGAATTCCAAATCTTGACAGGACGGACTTTTTCACAGAACAAAATGGCGAGAAAATTATCAGTGTTCTCGTCTTTGATGTCAAATTATTCTTTTCATAATAATTTCAAAGACGAGAACACTGATAATTTTCACGCTATTTTGTTCCGTGAAAAACTCCGTCCTGTCAAGATCTGGAATTCATCTTTCAGTATTTCCAAATAAACTTTATATCAAAATAAAGCTTATTGTACAAGCTTTCCAAATATATTATTATCTTTTGACAGAAATTATTATGAAAAGAATAATTTGACATCAAAGACGAGAACACTGATAATTTTCTCGCCATTTTGTTCCGTGAAAAAGTCCGTCCTGTCAAGATTTTGAATTCATCTTTCAGTATTTCCAAATAAACTTTATATCAAAATAAAGCTTATTGCACAAGCTTTCCAAACATATAATTATCTTTTGACAGAAATTATTATTAAAAGAATAATTTGACATCAAAGACGAGAACACTGATAATTTTCTCGCCATTTTGTTCCTTGAAAAAGTCCGTCCTGACAAGATTTTGAATTCATCTTTCAGTATTTCCAAATAAAATTTATAGCAAACGTTAAATATTTGTTTCTACTTTCCAAATCAATTTAAATAAAAAAAAAAAAAAAGCTGTATTAATAAAAAAAAAATATGTCTAAAAATGTATCAAATTTTGTCCGTCCTGTTTTTCTCCGTCCTGTTTTTAGACCAACACAGTGAAAGAGAATATTCTAAATTTATGTTCAAGGATTGAGATAACCCCGATATTCCGGAGATATTTTAACACGACCACAGCACATGAATGATCTTTGTCCACGTCTCCATATGAAATTTATTCTTTTTGAAATAAGTTGTCCGACAAAATCTTGAAATATAGGAATTAAGAGGAATGAAAACAACAAACAAATATGTCAGAGTCAAGTCAAGACTCCCATGTTTGGCAAAAAGTTTGCGCTGTCGCGCCAATCGTATTGGTACGGAAGCGCATTAGGTGCGCGATGTTTTTTTCTTGCGTGTCCCTATTACGCTTCCGTAAATTAGACTGATTTTGACAAAAATTAATGTGAACATATCATCTAAGCCCACATTGTCGTATAACACATTGGTTATTGCGAACAGCTCCACGTGACCAGCTCCTCTCCTAGTATTATTTAGTGAATAGTGATAATACTTTTGCTAACTTCTAAGAATCGAAGGAAGAAATTTTCCAAAATTCCAAAGTAATACCTAAAATACAGCTCTATCAGATATTGCTACATTTACTATCAATTGCAAAAACGAGAAACATAAGAGGAAAACACAAGACAAGTGCCGTTATTGTTAAGAAAATAATAGTAAAATAACAGGAAGTGAAAGAGATTATTCTAAATTTGTGTGCAAGGATCGAGATAAACCCGATATTCCGGAAACATTTAAACACGACCACAGAACATGGATGATTCTTGTCCACGTCTCCATATGAAATTTATTCTTTATGACAAAAGTTGTCCGACAAAATCTTGGAATATGGCAATTAAGAGGAATGAAAGCAACAAACAAATATGTCAGAGTCAAGTCAAGACTCCCATGTTTGGCAAAAGGTTTCCGCTGTCGCGCCAATCGTATTGGTACGGAAGCGCATTAGGGACGTGATGTTTTCTTCTTGCTTGTACCTAATACGCTTCCGTAAATTAGACTAATTTTGACAAAAAATAATGTGAACATCTCATCTAAGCCCACATTGTCGGTATAACACATTGGTTATTGCGACCAGCTCCTCTCCTTATATTATTTTAATTTGCAAAGAATTCTTGGTATTTTTAGAAACTGTGATTGGCAAAAGAATAATTTGACATCAAAGACGAGAACACTGATAATTTTCTCGCCATTTTATTCTGTCAAAAAGTCCGTCCTGTCAAGATTTTGAATTCATCTTTCAGTATTTCCAAATAAATTTTACCGTTACACGCTCAACCAAAGGTAATATGTTTTATATTATACTGAATGCCTTTGTTATTACAAAATATTATACTTTATGCAAATTTCTTTGATAATTCGGCAATATCCTTGGTAAATGTAGATATGGTATTTTTCTCTAACTTTTCTTAATCCCGCCCACCAAAGCAGAGGGTGGTATTGCAAGGATATACCACCTCCCGCAATACCACCCTCTGCAATACCACCCTCCACAATACCACCCTCCGCAATACCACCCTCCGAAGGGCATTCAGTATAATATAAAACATACTACCTTTGGTTGAGGGTGTAACGGTAGATTACTAAACTCAGAAAAAATACCACCCTGGACTTCGTCTCGGGTGATATTTTTCTTCTTGTGGTAATCTACGGTAACACCATCAACCAAATGCAGTATGTTTATAATAACAAAGGCATTCAGTATAATATAAAACATACTACCTTTGGTTGAGCGTGTAACGGTAGATTACCACACTCAGAAAACAGGCAGGATAACATTAAATGTGATAGTGCGTCAAATGCCTCTAAATGTCCGCCAAGCAACACTGTGTCCATCGTTCAAAAACTTGTTGTCAAACTCTCGAGCACTTCAATAATGTTATTTTCAGTGTTTGAGAGTTTGACAACAAGTTTTTGAACGATGGACACACCGTTGTTTAATCGTAGCGGATACTATTGCTATAAGTAAAAATTGAACTTCAAGCGGCACAAAATGGCTTCCAATTATGACGTACATTCACCACCTGATTTTGGAGAGGAGGGAAGTGACAGTGTTTATATAAAACAGTTTTATTTCAATATTACAGTAACTCACCTGTTATCACTCGAATGTCTTAAATAATAAATTCCTTGCCATTGTTTAATTTACAAATGTCTGTGTATACAGTTGTTACATTTGAAAGTACTAAAGTTGTGAGTTCGAATCCCGCTAATAGGGAGGTGCTCTCGATATAACATTATGTGATAAAGTTTGTCAGTGACTTGCGGCAGGTCGGTAGTTTTCTCTGGGTACTCCGATTTCTTCCAACAATAAAACTGACCTCCACGATATAACTGAAATATTGTTGAAACTGGCGTTAAGCACCATATCCCTAAACGGATAGATAGTTGTTGTCGTCTCTGACAGTTTTCATCACAAAATGGATAATGGAATTCGAAGGTGTTTATCCTACTGAATAAGGATCATAGATAGCATGTTTTTAATCATGACAACATAAACAGTGTCAAAACACATCCTGTCTGTACAGGAATGACTTAAATTCTAAATTTTTCAGTTATAACATGGCTAGAACAAGTTATTTTCAATGAGATGATGATGAGGTTCGCTTTGTACTAGACCAACGCGCTTAGTTGGATTTTTATAGTGCTAGTCCACTGAAGCAACAGTCCACGGATTGACATGTCGCCCCACTCAGACACATTATCCTAATCCCGAGCCAACCAGTCTTTGATCTTTCTCTTTTCTGCTGCGTGCTTAGCGGAGAATCATCAAATACAAATTTTATGGTTTTGGTTTGACCCGATCGCGTCCAACGCGATTTCCACACCACATGATGTTCGTGTCGTTTTAAAGTAACACGATGGGTGCGAATAATGGAACAGGAAATGCCTATCCTTCCAAAACAACTTAGTTCATCCCTGAATGTTAGTGTGGTTCATGTTGTTCAATCTTTAGTTTTCTGCTTAGTGTAGACCATTGTGTGTCCTTTTGTTTTCGGTCATTGTACGTAGGTGTCAAACCACTAATTCACCAATCAGTCCCTTTTCAAGAAAAAAGTTCCTTTCACTTTGTAGCATTGTGAAAAATACTGAATGGAATGGACTAATTAAAATTGATAATTGCGAAGTTTAATATATAGGGATTATTTTGAGCCCAAATTTGATGGATTTAGTTGTATTTTAATACCTCTATGGATGATTTTATTCATGACCTATAAATACTGAATTTCTTGGGGATGACCGAGCTATTTTTAGAGTAGGTGTTTTCGTAGCACGACATTTCACTGCAAGATTTTAAAATGCCCTGATATTTTGATAGAACGTAGAGGAATCATGTACGTTTCAAAAAATATATGGTCTTGCAAAGGATAAACTTAAGATACAATTGCCAGGTAGGCTCGAAAAAACACAAATTTAGTAGAAAACCTTAAAGAAATTAATTAGTGGTTTCACACCTGTATTGTCTATCCTTCATCGATTTACGGCTTCTGATTGCCCCTTATGGTATCTACAAACTTTTCTTAATCCTTCTAGCAAATAAAGGAGCAAAAATGAAGTCAATAATCCAATTCGGAAAACTGATGCGTTATTCATGAATTGACAAAGGAAATTACAGGCGCTTATGATAATGTTCTAAATTCAATTCCTTTCCTATGCAATCGGTGCCTATCACCACTGATGTTGTGGGTTCGACTACCGCTCAGGGAGAGGTGTACAACATTATGTGATAAAGTTTGTCAGTGACTTGCGGCAGGTCGGTGGTTTTCTCCGGGTCCTTCGGTTTCCTCCACCAATAAAACTGACCGCCACGATACAACTGAAATATTGTTCAAAGTGGCGTTAAGCACCATAAAAGCAACCAACCAACTAATTTCAATTCCTATGGAATAGCAATATTGCGGGTTCCTAGAAATTTATTATGCAACTGAAAGTCAAAGTGGTGTTGAATGTCCTACTAAGGAAAGATGTCCCTGTACTAGTAAAGGTTTGTGATAGAATATATTAATATATTTATGATGTGCATCTGACTGGCAATATGACGTATATATACGAATGCATATGATACTGTAAATCGAAGGTTTGTGCACGCATTGAAATATGGTAGCACCATTTTGTTTAAGTTCAAGGTAAGATATAAAGATGCAAAAATAAACGTTAGAGAAAATCGAAGGGGCAATCAATAATGGACAATCCAGAGAAACGGGTACCAATGGGTACACAAGACACAGGAAGAAGACAAATAACAAAAACAAAACAAAAACAAGGAAAAAAACACAACACAACACAGAAAACTAAAACGACGAGAAACAGCAAAATGTTGGACACCACTATGCATAAGCATACACAAAAACACAATAAGACATGAACCCTCCAGCAAACAACTGGGGGTAAAGACGAACCGTACACTGCGTTTGTCGTATATAAAATTATTACAAAACAAATAAACATTGCAAGCTGTTTTATTTATATCATTATATATGATTTAGAAAAGCAGCAGAGAAAACGTTGTAATGTGAACCAAAGAGTTTCTGTCCGGTGGTCTTCGATCGCTGAACCCAAACTCTGTCTCCTCTTGTTAATTCAACATTAATTGTATGAGATGCCAATTCATAGCTTCCTGCACCACCAGTATAAAGTCGAACCAATTCGCTACCATTTCGTTCCAGCTGCAAGTGAATTTTATTAGTAGGATGACCCATCATACCAACAGACACTGTATATATCCCCGAGATTGGAACTAGAAATATTCCAGTTGACGGAGTGTAAGCTTTCCCAGCATTCGTTATAACCTTGTCATACTTAACGACTTCGAGACTACCAAGTGAAATGCCTTTCGACAAAATCGCAGTGAACGCCACCATCTTGGTAACAGGAGGATTGCCTAAAATGATACATTATATTATATAGTGCTTGATTTCCAAAAAAAAAATAACAAAAAATACTCGGTGACAAATTATTCGTTCTTCACCATATTGAATCAGGTTATATTAATATAAGGTAAATCACATGGGTGTAGTTTATTGATCTACGTGTTAATTGTGTGTCGAGTGATTGCTGTTTATTGTCCAGTTTAGGTGTGCAGTATTACAGTCGCAATGCGACGAAAATTATATTGCTAACGAAATATATAGGTAAAAGGTGCGGCTCTTTGGTAGGCATATGTATATGGGGGAAATTAAGATTGCCACAGAAAATATAAGATCTATTTTGGATAGGTAAAGAAGGAGCCGTCGTGGTCGTTATTGTATGGTAGCTGCATCTACAACTTCCTGTGCATATCAGTGCCTATCACCAATAAAGTTGTGAGTTCGAGTCCCGATCATGGCTAGGTTTACCCGATACAACATTATCTGATAAAGTTTGTCAGTGATTTTCGGCAGATCGGTGGTTTTCTCCGGGTACTCCGGTTTCCTCCACCACGATATAACTGACATATTGTTGAAAGTGGCGTTCAACACCATAACCTGAAATGTCCATTAAGCTACTTCGGACTTTCAATTGAAAGAAATGATACGAGATTCTATTATCAAATTTACAATTTTCTATAGAAATTAAACATTCATTTACCGGCACTACTTCGGGGTACAACCCATCTGAAAAAATTGGGTCCTCGTTCAACTAGTTGCACGGGACCAATCATTTACATCACCAGTCCTTAGGACGAGATATACATCAATGTGTTTGCTTTGTGCATGCTAACTTGCACAAGCTATAATTAATACTCATAAAAACGTGTTGGTACATGTCGCAAGTGATTTGTTCCAATGAGGAAAACATTTCAGACACTGTCCGTCATCTCTCATTATCCCTATGTGCATTATAGTGTCATCATTAACCCATCTACGTATATATTGTTTGTGAACTTGTTCTCGTCATGATTATATTAACCTAAAATACTGCTAAATTGGCGTTATATCCCAATCATATTAGAGCAGGAACTGCTTACCTTTCCGGAGCACCTGAGTTCACCCCGGGTTTTATGCGGGATTCGTATTCCTTGATGTGTTGTCTTCGTTTTCGATATACGAATCTTCAACTCTTCTCATGACACATGACAAAAAAACTAAGGAATTCCTTTTAGTTGTATTAAAGATATTTTATGATAAAGAATACTTACTAGTACAAGCGTTTATAGTTCTCTGTAGTTCTTTCACGATAACAGATACTTTGTTCAAACCTTTGTTGGCTACAGCTAGACAATTACAAAAAATATGTTAGTAAGAAATGATATGAATGTAAATGAGCATCATAAGGTTATTCCAGAAACGCGTCGTGCGCACTAAATTTGATATTTACGTTTTTATTACTACCACTGGATGGACTATTAATCCCCGAATGTATCATCCGCCCAGCAGACAGTGCTTCGGCACTGACATGGTTTATTAGATATGTTTATTTCTGAAATTTACTCTTCTTAAATAATGTAATTATTAATAAAACTAAGGTTCTCCTCCCTCGGGCATAGGCGACCTTAGCCGATTTTGGCTATCCTGTTTATGCACTTTAGTTTTATTGCTCCCCAAACTTTAAATTATTTGGCTTTCCAATCTTTCGATTTTGAGCGTGCCTGATGAAGATTATTCCAGAAACGCATTTTGCGAACAAAATTTGATGTCTACGTTAATATTAAAGACATACACATATACAACATAGAACATGAGCTCTTTAGAGAAGTGGAATAATATAATTGTCTTTTATTGAAATAATTCTATCTTTAGATTGTATATAAGAGTCATCATGGTAGTTACCGAGCGCTGTGAGATAAACTCGGTACGCCCTAGGACTGTTGTAATAAAACAGACCACTACGATATAGTTGAGATATTTGTTGAAATTGATGTTACTGTTACTCAAACAAGGTTAGCTACTTGTTCCTACATTGAACTCTTTGCGTCCAGAATTATACGGTGCTCATCGCGAACTGGTTGAACGTTGCGAAATATCCATTTCTCATAAATGAAAATGGACCTTTTCACTTTTATGCAGATGTTTCTTTCATATATCACCGAAAACACTGTTACCAAACATTGCTATATAAGTAACACGGTGGTTTTATACCCTTCGCGAGCACCTTGGTTCACCCACGGAATTTGGTGGGGTCCGTCTTGCTCATCTTTTTAATTTTCTTTCTGGTGGTTTTTGTTTGTTTTGGTTGTCTTCATTCTGTGTATTGTTCCCAATGTTGCCCATGTCTCTGGATTGCCAATTATGGATCGTCCCTACGGTTTTCTCTAACATTTACCTATTTGTTTTAAAGAATAGTTTTCATATATTCTTATTCAATATGTAAAAAGAAAAGTCTTACCCAAATTCGATGCACAATTTCCATTTCCCGAGCTAGCCACGGATAAACCAGAACCAACGAATATAGTTCCAAGAAAAAACAACAGCATGCTCATGTTTGTTTTCGAAAAGTCGAATGGATACGATTTCAAAATGCAATTGTTGTTATATGATATTTTTAACATATGTTTCGTATAAGTTACGTTATAATTACAGTTTTGCGTGTGTGCATATTCAATTTATTTGCTAATTGAAAACATTTTTTATATCTAAAATGAAACGATATCTGTAATGCTATAGGAGGTCCAGTTATCAAGAGGGGGAGTTATTTGTCGTCGTCTTTGCTATGTTCAATGACTTGTGCTGAGATGTTGTTCATTTTGTTTATATCGTCCTAATTATTGAACTGTTTAAACTGTCTTTTCATAAGATTATCATTGATACATCCCCCAATTATTGACTGGCTGGTCTTTATCGTATTTTCTAGCATAACGTCCTTCATTTGGGCCATTAGGGGCAAGGTGTCCAAAGACATCCCAACCATATTTCAGTTATATCGTGAGGGTCAGTTTTATTGGTGGGGGAAACCGGAGTACCCGGAGAAAACCACCGATCTCTGGCAATTAAGTCACTTACAAACTTGATCACATAATGTCGTATCGAGTACAACTCACCATGAACTCACAACTTTAGCGGTGATATGCACTAATTGTACATGTAGTTGTAATTCCAACTACCATACGATCACGACCACGGCGACCACGGCTACCACGGCGACCACTTGGCCTTTATTGGCTAAATAGATAATATACAATGTACCGTGATAAAGCTCACAACATATTTTAATTCGCATATGCGTTTTGTCGAACATATCATTAACATCATTCCTAAGTGAATTCATCTATTTATAAAGGGCTGTTGTGCATACAAACATGCTCGTATTGTTTCTTGACATATCTTTTTTCTGGAAATAAAAATGTTATTTACAGACAGGCATATATCGACTTTGACTTTAGTATTTTGTCCTCTTCCGGTGAAGTAGTTTACAATGAACGTTGAGGACATTGACTCAAGCTGGTTACTAATATATTTTACGATTTGTTTCTAGCATTTTATTTGTGTAAGTTGCTAATATTAAAATGCCATCAAATTGCAAAATATCAGCAACTTAATTGCAACACTGTCTAGTCATCTATATAAGAAAAAACAACTGTACCAATGACAAGTTTATGACATGCATTTCCCAAAAATAAGTCAGATTTTTCCAACTGTAATCGACATAATTCATGGAAGCCATAGTTTGTATAATGGTTTAACATTTGTAACATTATTTTCGCCTCTGCTCGGGAAATACATTTTAAGAAAATAATGTTACCAATGCTAAAACTAGATACAAGATATGGCTTCCATGAATTATTTCTTAATCATCTATATGCATGACTAAAACAGGTTCGATTTACTCGAGCTTTCGTTTTCATCATAGTCTTATATTGCATGTCTTCATTTTCGTCAGGTTTTGCTCACCTGACATTGAGCACGAGCTTTGTACTAAATCATCCAATCAGAGCACTCTATATTAGATTCAGTGTTCTGATTGGCTTTTGTCGGGACATCGTAACATGTCTTACCTCAAGTTGTTTGTGTGATCCAGGAGTTTGTCTTATACAAGTCTCGATCTGTTGTTGTGTTGTACTGGTGCTGTTTTGTGTCTGAATAGTCAAGTTAATGTAATATCTCTCCGGACTTGGGATACACTTCGTTACTACGATAATAAATTAGCATTTCAATATGTTTTATTTGTATTTATGAATGATTTAGTAAAGCAACAGAAAAAACGTTAATAGTTCCGCCTCCGTATACTTTTTCTCCGGTACTCTCCCTTCGCTGAACCCAAACTCTGTCCCCTCTGGTTAATTCTACATTGATAGTATGAGATGCCAATTCGTACCTTCCTGCACCGCCAGTATAAAGTCGTACCAATTCGCTACCATTTCGTACCAGCTGAAAATGAATTCCAATACTATGTTGACCCATCATACTAACAGACAATGTATAGATCCCGAGAGTGGAACTAGGAATATTCCAGTTGACGGAGTGTAAGTTTTCCCAACATTCGTTATAATCTTGTCATACCTGATAACTTGTTTACTACCACGTGATATGCTTTTCGACAAAATTGCAGTGAACACAACCATCTTGGAAACAGGCAGATATGGGCTATCATTGTCTGAAATGATACAAAAGTATTTAGTGCTTGATTTCCATAATAAAAAAATGGGGAAAAATAATGGATGACAAATTATTCGTTCTTGACCATGTTGAATCAGGTGTATCGAAATAAGGTTAATTTACCTTGCCCTTCACGTACCATAGATTTAAATACCCATTGCTGGTTGACTTAGTGGATATCCTCTTTAGCTCAGTTAGTAGAGCCGGTTTCTTAAGTGCTTGGGATGGTACAATGATGGCAGATGTGGGATCCTCAATCTGAAGTGTTTTTTCAGTTCTACATGAGGTTGGACTTTTTATCAGACAAGGTACACAGATGCTTAAAACAGCTAAGCCTCTGGATGAAACTTGAATTTGGGAGGTTATCAAATACAATTAGGTTGATAGCTTGGTCATTAAGGTATTATAACAGATGTAAATACCCATTGCTAGTTGATTTAATGGAAATCATCTTTATCTCAGTTGGTAGAGAGGTTGCCGTCGGTGCAGAGGGTGCGGGGTACGATTAAACAATGTGAAATACAGCGGATTTGAAATTGTATTACGCATAATTGTATTTTTAAATATGTAAATAAGTGGAATTTCTGTGAAGATGTCTTGCTAAAAAGTTGTTTTATTGTTCAAGCAATGTATCAAGACTATGTGCAAAACAAAATATGGATATTTAGATTTTATATGATTTTTTCTACTTAATTTGTGGATTTGACATTTTTCTTGATAAAATGTGGAAAAACGTATGTGTTTAAATAGCCATAACTTCATCAATCTAACAGATATCTTGTTATATTTAAAAAGTAAGGTAAATCACATCAGACAAGAGAAGACAACTTTGTCTAAGCCAACCATGATGCCGATATAATGAACATATCAATCAAATATAATCACAATACAATAATAAAGGAACACAAATATAATTGTTCAATGATTGTTTGATTAGGAAATATCAAATAAAGAAACACGAAAAACGAGTGCTTTTAATTGTTATACTATGACCTTGTGAATGTGTTTACCATCAAAGAGAGACAACTCTAAACTATAATTTTTTTTTATCAGTTTAAAATTGTTCTCATCATGACTATGTGCTAAAATACTGCTAAAATGGCGTTAAATCCCAATCATATTGACGCTTTCTATGACACATGACAAAAAAACTAAGGAATTCCTTATAGTTGTATTAAAGATATCATATAATAAAGAATACTTACTAGTGCAAGGGTTTATAGTTTTTTGTAGTTCTTTCATGATAACAGATACTTCGTTCAAACCTCTTTTGGCTGCAGCTAGACAAATGCACAAATATACTAGTAAGAAATGATATGGATGTAAATGAACATTAGAAGATTCTTTCAGGAACGCGTCGTGCGCATTAAATTTTATATCTACGTTTTAATTACTATCACTGGGTCGATACTTCTGCTGGTGGACTATTAGTCCCCGAGTGTATCATCCGCCCAGTAGTCAGTGCTTCGGCACTGACATGGTTTATTAGATATATTTATTTCTGAAATTTACACTTCTTGAATAATGTAATTATTAATCAAACTAAGATTCTCCTTCCTCATGCATATGTGACCTTAGCCGATTTTGGCTATCCTGTTTAGACCCTTTGATTTTATTGCTCCCAGAACGTTAAATTATTTGGCTGTCCAATCTTTCGATTTTGAGCGTACCTGATGAAGGTTATTCCAGAAACGCTTCGTGCGCATTAAATTTGATATCTACGTTAATATTAAAGACATACGCATATACAACATAGAACATGAGCTTTTTAGAGAAGTGCAATAATATAATTGTCTTTTATTGAAATAATTCTATCTTTAGATTGTATATAAGAGTCATCATGGTAGTTACCGAGCGCTGTGAGATAAACTCGGTACGCCCTAGGACTGTTGTAATAAAACAGACCACTACGATATAGTTGAGATATTTGTTGAAATTGATGTTACTGTTACTCAAACAAGGTTAGCTACTTGTTCCTACATTGAACTCACCGCGTCCGGAATTATATGGTGCTCATCGCGAAACTGGTTGAACGTTACGAAATATCCATTTCTCATTATGAAAATGGACCTTTTCACTTTTATACAGATGTTTCTTTCATATATCACCGAAAACACTGTTACCAAGCATTGCTTTATAAGTAACACGGTGGTTTTATAAGAAACAGGAACCGCTTACCCTTCGCAAGCACCTTGGTTCACCCACGGATTTTGGTGGGGTCCGTCTTGCTCATCTTTTTAGTTTTCTATCTGGTGGTTTTTGTTTGTTTTGATTGTCTTCACTCTGTGTATTGTTCCCAATGTTGCCCATATTACACCTTTTCACCTGTCCCAAGCCAGAACGGGAATCTAATTAACCGGTTATCCCGCCACACCTTTGTACCTGTCCCAAGCCAGGACTGGATTTCCAACGTCATATTTCGTGGTCTTGTTTATGTTCAACGGGTTGAGGTGAGAGGTGAGTGTGCATTTTGTTGATATTTGTGTAATTGTTGACCATTATTGTTTAAACTTTTTTCATAAGAATATTATTGCTACCTCCCAAAATTGTCTTATCGGATATTTAGCAGAGAAAAGGTCCAAAAAGGGACCAAATAGAGATAACGGACAATTGTGTCTCCCAATAGGAAAAAAACTCACTTTTAAAAGGACTGCTCTATCGTCATTCTTGTAATAGCTTCGATTCAATCCCCTTTGTAATTTCTAGCAAGCTTTCATGCATGTATCAATTGTAGATTTGTATGCCCTACTTTGGGGCTATTTGGAACATTTTTTAAGTTTTAGAAACAACGTCTTCATTGATTTCCCCAAAGGATTATATGGTAAATAATATCTTGTGGTGGTGGCCTGCTAATATTTCTGATCGTCATAGCACAAATGCAAATCTAAATCTTTATGTTCCAATAAACCAAACAGACAAGTAGATTATATACAGATATATCATGTTTAGGAGTGGTATTCGCGAAAAATACCAGTCGAGAGACGAAATTTAGTCTCAAGACTGGTTTTTTTTCGCAAATACCCCTCCCAAACATGATATATCTGTTTAATTACACCGAATATTATTTAGAACACTGGCTAAATAAATAATACCTTTTGCTTGTCGTTTTCAGGACCTAGCAAGATGTATCTGTTTAATTCTACCGAATGATGGTACATAAAACGCACAACTGATAATATTTTGCAAATTTTGTTACAAGCGTCTCGGTGAAGGGTAAAAACGGCAAATACGATTGTTACATAACATGCACAACTGATAACGTTTTACAAATTTTGTTACAAGCGTTTCGGTGAAGGGTAAAAACGGCAAATTCCATGATAAAAAGTTAAATCTTACGCAAATACACCTACATGAAGTAAAAATTCTGCAAATTCACAATGAAAGGCCTGAATTTGTAAAAAAAAATATCACGCCTATTAACCAATCAGAATCCAGCATTCTTATATAAGGTGTAATTATATAACTAATATCAATCTAGGTCTGCCTAAGTCGTGATTGTTATCTTTTTAGGGGGATAAATCTATACTTGAACTAAAACATGAACATAAACTGAAAAATTAAGTTAAAGTGACAAATATCATCAACGTGTACCAAATATGGCGAATGTAAATAGTTTATAGAGAATTTGCTGTGTTGCCTGACACTGCGCAGAGTGTTCAAGCGGAACCAAATACATTCAATTAACAAATCCGGTTCCTTACCTGGAAGAAGAAGAAGAATATGGAGACAACAACCTAACCACAAAAACGTAACATAAACTTAAGTTTCTAAGGTGGACTTCGATTCAGAATATTAAACATGAATTTTGTACATGATAATCCAATGAACAGTTTATAACAAGTCAATTGGCCCAGTGAATTTGGAGTAGAAGATTAGCATGTGAAAGTTCACAGGCGACGATGGACTCAAAGTAAGAACAATAACTCACCTGACCCTGACACTTTGGATCAGGTGAGCTAACTAGTTTTGGTTATCTGAAGGGTTTATGCAAATGTTCTATTCATAGCAACAGACGCTATCTGATTGGCGCGACAGTGCAAACTTTTCGCCAAACATGGGAGGCTTGACTTGACTCTGACATATTTGTTTGTTGTTTTCTCAATATAGACAAAGCGTTGAAGAAAAAAACTAGATGCTACCAAACGTCAACAAAAGTACTGTATGAATACACCAAAGGAGGACTAGTTATAACTGCTGATGCAGCAACATTTGAGCTATTAAGGATAGCCGCAAATATTTATTATGAAAACCTCCCAGAATCACTTGAAAAGGCTTATATAACACAAAGTACTGACTTTACAAAACGCAACAATGTGCAGACTATAATACGAGTACATGAACAAGAGCAACCTGCATATACAATCAATCTGTATTTAACTAGTAGCAGAATCCTAGTAAATGGCAAAAAGCTGACACTATTTGTGGAAAGAGATATTACTGGAATTCATGACATCATTCATGCAGCCACATGTAATGGCAACCAGATAAATCTGAATAAACTGAACAACATACTAGCCGAACAATTGCAACGTATAATAGGAACAACTACAAGCATGCATGAACTCAGGAAGACACCAACAACAAAGCAACATGAAATTGAAGACATATTATGTAACAAATGCAGAAAGAACTGTAAAACACGTAGCACATACTGTACTGTAGGCGAACATTGGATACACTACAAAAGCTTAATCCTGAACAGATAACAGCAATAGAAGCAACAACAACAGCAGACTATATATATATACACTCTGCCAGAATGGAAAATCTAATAGTTGTGCTAATGCACTAGCTATTCTAGATGAATGTAATCTAAGGACAGATGAAGTACGAGATGAAACTCGTTGTAATCTATGTGACAAAACAATTGACGACGAAAATTATGACTTATGTACATCATGTAACAACACATACCATTTGACGTGTATGGAAACTAACAACGATCACAAAACATGCTACTCGTGTAAATCATATATAGATGAATTGGAAAATCAAAATGAGAGTGAAGTCACACAACCAGAATTAGATGAACATAACACTATTCTGAAAGAAACCAGCAGTAACAACAATAGATGTACTGGTGCAATACAAACAAAAAGTCAAAATAATCTGAATGAAAACCATAGCATCAATGCCAATAAACACGAGACATCGCCTAGAAGACTTTTACTACCAAGTTCAATAACTAAAAGTCATGATGAGGAATCCATATCAGCCAATTTAAGAGAACTACGAAATAAAGAAACAAAATTAAAAAAACTAGAGGAAACACTCAAAATAAGAGAAAAATCTCTAACTGAGCAAAGGAAAAGTAGAATAGAAATGGAAACGTATTGTAATAAACTCGAAGCTAAGAACACCGAACTCGAATTGATGGTAAAACATTACAGAAGAGAATAGAACAACATGAACAGTCAAGTGATAATCCATCAACTTCACCTATACATACAACTACCAACTCGGGTGTTAACTCTAGAATGAAAGAACAACTTAACAGCAAGATATTGGCAGTACATGATAAGATTACAAACATGGTTTTCGAACAAATCGATAAACAACTAGAGTTAGTCAATATTTCAATGAACAGTACTAATCAAACAACAAATCTAATTAACTCCGACTGTTATAAAGAAATGACTAAAATGAGCACAGCTAGAGACAATATGCCCAAATGGAACAATGAAGCAACAACGACTAGTCATGACTACAGTCTGATCAACAATTCTCAAGATACATGTACCTCACAGACAATCCGAGAAGATAAAACCCCGCATATGATTACACCTGTGTTAGCAACAGGTATTCCACTATATTACAAACAGAGAAGCTCAAGTAATGTAACAAAACCATATCGCCGACCTCAACAGCAAACTAAAGCATATAGGATACCGACTGTACAAGACCGAGAAAACTATGGACCAACTACCAAAGATAACACTGACAGATTGAATGCCAACTATCCTTTTTTAGGCGAGACATGCCTCCAGCAGCAACTGAGACAGCACATATTCCAACTAGTTCTAAGGGAGAAGGAGAGATACATATAACGTCCTTGAATTGCAAAAACTTAAAAACCAGTGCCTACATTATAGAAGAGCTATTGAAACAACATCAAATTATCTTAGTACAAGAACAATGGCTATTTAAGGCTCAAATCAACACAATTGGCGACCTGAATAAAAACATCAATTTTGTCGGAAAAGGAGTTGATAAATATAATCCAGTCTTACCAAAAAGCATGCCGAGAGGATATGGAGGAGTTGCAATTATTTGGAGGGAAAACATTGATCATTTAATAAACATACTACCAGATGGCACTGAAAGGATACAGTGTGTAGAAATCAATAGTAATAATGATACAAAATGCTTAGTAGCTTCAGTCTATTTACTATCAAAAGGAAGCCATGACTATGTCGATGAATTCTATGACTGCATAGACCAACTATATGAAATCTACCAAAAGTATCAAGGAACACATAAAATTATAATCGGTGGTGATCTAAATGAAGACCTCAACAATGAAAAGACAAATAAGAGGAAAAAATACTTATTTGATTTTATCAAAGAGTGTGGCTTATCATATGATAACATTCATTAAACCAAATGAGGAAGAATGTTCTGAATTAAGACTATTTCCTACATACCATCAACTACAAGTTCTGCACAAAGAAAGAAGTGCTCAACAATACTATCACAAACGTGTCAGACCATCATCCTGTAAAAATGACTATAATGCTAGACCACGACATCAAGAACTTAAAAGAAGGGGAAAATAGCAACATTCGCCTGAAGGTAAAATGGGGAAAAGTTGATATAGACTTGTATAAAGCTTTAACAGACCAATCTATTGATGCCTTAAACAAGACCACAAGAACATTAAACGATACAGAACACTTGACAGAAAAGATATGTACAATCATGAATGAAGCTGCTACAAAAAGCACAACTGTGAAAGCTAGATATTCGGCAAAACCTAAGCTTAAAGTGTGGACTCCAAAAATCAAGGATCTATTATAAAATATGACAAGTAACTACAAACAATGGGTAACTTACGGAAAACCAACGAATCCAACCAATATAATATACTCTCAGAGAAAATTGAGCAGGAAAGTTTTTAGAAAGGCTATACGCATCGAAGAGGCGAAACAAAGAGAATCTGAACACGACTTGATACTAGACACAAGAACTAGAGACATGAGATTATTCCATAAACAAGTAAGAAACAACAGGAAAAAAGGGCATAATCTTATTGACGACCTTTATGTAAATGGTGAAACGTATTCAGGAAAGGAAAATGTACTACAAGGATTTACAGAACACTTTCGACGACTAGCAACAAATAACCAAAATAATGAGAGTGAATATCACAGGAAAATAGAACAAGAAATCCAACTGATAAATCAGCTTGTCAAAAATAAAGCGATACCGGCGGCAACAATATCCGAATTGGAAAAAAGTATCAAATCCATCAATACAGGGAAGTCGGCAGATATATACAACATCACCATTGAACATATCATCAATGCTGGAGAACAAATGATAACCATATTGCTACAAATAGTAAACACCATATTTGATCATGGAAGTGTACCCGACATTCTGAAAGTAGGCCTACTTACACCGGTCTTTAAGAACAAAGGGAATATAGCTGAAGTGATAAACTACAGAGGCATAACCGTCTTACCAGTCATGAATAAAATAATTGAAACCATAATAAAAAACTGGACAAGCCATAATATACTGGCAATCCAGAATCCAATACAACGTGGATTCACTAAAGGATGATCACCCTTACATTCTGCTTTGCCAGTTGAAGAGACAAACAGAGAAAATGCAGATAACAAAAATGAATGTCAGCTAGTATTACTGGATGCAAAATCGGCATTTGACGTTGTTATACATAGTCATCTGATGAGACGGGTATACCATGCTGGAATACAGGACAAACACTGGTCACTAATCAACAGTATGCACCAGAAAGCTAGTAGTTCGGTAAAATGGGATAGCAAAATATCACAACAATTCCCAGTAACTCAAGGAGTCGACAAGGAGGTATCCTAAGCAGTGACCTATACAAAGTCTACATAATTCCTCTATTAAACAATCTTACTGACTCATATCTAGGAATGAAAATCGGAAACGTAAACTGTAATGCTAGTGCATGTGCAGATAATGTAGCACTAATGAGTAGACGTGAACATGAAACGCAAGTCATGATTAATATAGCACATGATCATGAATTTGCTACAATGGAAGGATACAAACTTCAGCCAGCTAAAAGTGTTATCATAAACATACAACCAAACAAGAGAAAGCAAAGTATGATGGATCAAGAATATATTCTTGGAAATAATGTAATGCCTAATGTAAAGCAAGCCATTCATTTGGGAATAATAAGAACAAACACATTAGCTGACAACATAACAGTAAATGTAGAAGAGAATATCAAGAAATCTAGAAGAAGTGCTTATGGTCTATTTGGAGGAGGATTCCATGGCAACAATGGACTAGATCCTGAAACTCTAATACATATATTCAATACATACATAACGCCAGTATTAATGTATGGTATGGAACTAATCATCCCAAAGACCACAGCACTAGAACAGTTAGAGCGATATCAAAAGAAGCTTCTCAAAGAACTACTATCATTACCACCGAATACACCCGACCCAGCAGTTTATTTACTATCCGGAACATTACCAGTTGAGGCTCAACTACATATACGAGCATTAAATTTCTTCAATAACATCTGTAACCAAGAAGAGAAAAGCATAGAAAAATTACTAACAAGGCAACAACTAAGAACAAAAACCATCAACAGTAACAGCTGGTTTATAGAAATTAAGAAAATGTTGATAAAATACAACCTGCAAGACCCAGAGTACTACTTGGACAATCCTATGACAAAAAGGCTGTGAATAACATCAATAAAGAGAGATATTCAAATTTACTGGCAAGAACTCATAACTTCAATGGCTTCATACTACCCGAGATTGAAATACCTGAATTCCGCAGACTACCGACCGGGAAATATACATCCACTATTGAAAATTAAATGCTCATCATCTATAGAAATAAGTAGAATTCCACCAAAACTGAAAATGTTAACAGGAACATATATATTGCAAACCATTAGAACAAAAATGTATGCCGACGAAGATGCGAAATGTCAACTATGCAAAGTAAAAACTGAAACTCTGGAACACTTATTGTTGAACTGCACAGAGCTATCAAATATCCGAAACCCGATCTTACGGCAGATTCAGGATATATTCCTTCATCATACGGAATACGACCTATGTCAACAATCAACATCAGTTCAAATGCAGATACTACCAGAATATCGAAAGTATTGAGATTAACAGATGACCAAATCAGACAAATTGAATATCAAATAAGGAGACTAATATATGCACTCCACAGTGAGAGATACACAATCTTGAACATTCATTGGAAATTAAAGAAAAGTCATAAGAAAACCGGCGCTACTAATATACAGCCACCCTCATTATTGATCTGTTGTGCAAATACAGTAACAAGATAAGATAAGCTTTCTTCTTTAGACTCATTATTGAACGTGTATAATCACAGTTTTATATTTAATAAATCATAGATATTTTACACAAGGAACGTCAACTATCTTAAACCCTAGTGTTTTAGCAGAGACTTTTTATCCTGGATTTATTACATTTTATGCGTATGCACCGTGTATATATATCATGGATTTTTATTGTTAATATTTATTATGCTGCACTTGTAAATACTACACATGGTTTGTATTGGAGATAGGATGTTCTACATGCCAAATGGCATGGTTATCCTTAGAAGGATGTGAAGATACAGAGGTAAGGTAAGGTAAGGTTTGGCAAAAAGTTTGCGCTATCGCGCCAATCGTATTGGTACGGAAGCGCATTAGGGGCGTGATGTTTTTTTCTTGCGTGTACCTAATACGCTTCCGTAAATTAGACTGATTTTGACAAAAAATAATGTGAACATCTCATCTAAGCCCACATTGTCGGTATAACACATTAGTTATTGCAACCAGCTCCTTTCCTCATATTATTTTAATTTGCAAAGAATTCTTGGTATTTTTAGAAACTATGATTTGACTGGCTGTAAAACAGTTAGTTAGAATTTATTAAAATGTTTTGAAATTGCCCGTGAATAAGTCATCATTATGATAATTTTCTGTTTGCTGACCTGATGATGAGTGGGGGAAGGGTGATCATCCATGTGTTACAGACAATACTAAAACCACCAATCCAATTTAACCCTGGAGCAGTCCTTGGATGGGATCTTTTCAACAGACTTCGTCTCGGGTGATATGTTTTACTTCTTGTGGTAATCTACCGTAACATCCTCAACTAAAGGCAGTATGTTTATAATAACAATCGCATTTGCCGTTTTTACCCTTCACCGAGACATTTGTAACAAAATTTATAAAACATTATCAGTTGTGCGTTTTATGTAACAACATTCGGTAGAATTAAACAGATACGTCATGTTAGGTCCTGAAAACGACAAACAAAGGTGTTATTTATTTAGCCAGTGTTCTAAATAATATTCGGTGTAATTAAACAGATATATCATGTTTGGGAGCGGTATTTGCGAAAAAATACCAGTCTTGAGACTAAATTTCCATCCCAAACATGATATATCTGTATATAATCTACTTGTCTGCTTGGTTTATTGGAACATAAAGATTTAGATTTGCATTTGTGCTATGACGATCAGAAATATTAGCACGCCTCAACCACAAGATATTATTTACCATATAATCCTTTGGGGAAATCAATGAAGGCGTTGTCTCTAAAACTTAAAAATTGTTCCAAATAGCCCCAAAGTAGGGCATAGAAATCTACAATTGATACATGCATGAAAGCTTGCTAGAAATTACAAAGGGGATTGAATCGAAGCTATTACAAGAATGACGATAGAGCAGTCCTTTTAAAAGTGAGTTTTTTTCCTATTGGAAACAAAATTGTCCGTTATCTCTATTTGGTCCCTTTTTGGACCTTTTCTCTGCTAAATATCCGATAAAACAATTTTGGGAGGTAGCAATAATATTCTTATGAAAAAAAGTTTAAACAATAATGGTCAACAATTACACAAATATCAACAAATGAACAATCACCTCTCACCTTAACACGTTGAACATAAACAAGACCACGAAATATGACGTTGGAAATCCAGTCCTGGCTTGGGACAGGTGCAAAGGTGTGGCGGGATAACCGGTTAATTAGATCCCAACTCTCGAGCTCCCCCTCTTGATAATTGGACCTCCTATGGCAATACAAATATCGTTTCGTTTTGGATTAAAAAAAGTTTTAAAATAACAAAAAAAATGAAAAGGTGTAACATGGGCAACATTGGGAACAATACACAGAATGAAGTCAACCAAAACAAACAAAAGCCACCAGATAGAAAACTAAAAAGATGAGCAAGACGGACCCCACCAAAATCCGTGGGTGGTGCTTGCGAAGGGTAAGCGGTCCCTGTTTCTTATAAAACCAGCGTGTTACTTATAAAGCAATGCTTGGTAACAGTGTTTTCGGTGATATATGAAAGAAACATCTGCACCGTGTAATTCTGGACGCGGTGAGTTCAATGTAGGAACAAGTAGCTAACCTTGTTTGAGTAACAGTAACATCAATTTCAACAAATATCTCAACTATATGGTAGTGGTCTGTTTTATTACAACAGTCCTAGGGTGTACCGAGTTTATCTCACAGCGCTCGGTAACTACCATGATGACTCTTATATACAATCTAAAGATAGAATTATTTCAATAAAAGACAATTATATTATTGCACTTCTCTAAAGAGCTCATGTTCTATGTTGTATATGCGTACGTCTTTAATATTAACGTAGATATCAAATTTAATGCGCACGATGCGTTTCTGGAATAACCTTCATCAGGCACGCTAAAAATCGAAAGATTGGAAAGCCAAATAATTTAACGTTCTGGGAGCAATAAAACCAAAGGGTCTAAACAGGATAGCCAAAATAGGCTAAGGTCACATATGCATGAGGGAGGAGAATCTTAGTTTGATTAATAATTACATTATTCAAGAAGTGTAAATTTCAGAAATAAACATATCTAATAAACCATGACAGTGCCGAAGCACTGACTACTGGGCAGATGATACACTCGGGGACTAATAGTCCACCAGCAGAGGTATCGACCCGGTGATAGTAATAAAAACGTAGATATCAAATTTAGTGCGCACGACGCGTTTTTGGAATAATCTTCTAATGTTCATTTACATCCATATCATTTCTTACTAGTATATTTGTGCATTTGTCTAGCTGCAGCCAAAAAAGGTTTGAACGAAGTATCTGCTATCGTGAAAGAACTACAAAGAACTATAAACTCTTCCACTAGTAAGTATTCTTTATTATATGATATCTTTAATACAACTATAAAGAATTCCTTAGTTTTGTTGTCATGTGTCATAGAAAGCGTCAATATGATTGGGATTTAACGCCATTTTAGCAGTATTTTAGCTTTTATATAGTCATGACGAGAACAATTTTAAACTGATAAAAAAAATATTATAGTTTAGAGTTGTCTCTCTTTGATGGTAAACACATTCACAAGGTCACAGTATAACATTTAAAAGCACTCGTTTTTCGTGTTTCTTTATTTGATATTTCCTAATCAAACAATCATTGAACAATTATATTTGTGTTTCTTTATTATTGTATTGTGATTATATTTGATTGATATGTTCATTATATCGGCACCATGGTTGGCTTAGACAAAGTTGTCTTCTCTTGTCTTATGTGAATTACCTTACTTTATAAATAGAAATACAATTATATTTTTCCACATTTTATCAAGCAAAATGTCAAATCCACAAATTAAGTAGAAAAAATCATATAAAATCTAAATATCCATATTTTGTTTTGCACATATTCTTGATACATTGCTTGAACAATAAAACAACTTTTTAGCAAGACATCTTCACAGAAATTCCACTTATTTACATATTTAAAAATACAATTATGCGTAATACAATTTCAAATCCGCTGTATTTCACATTGTTTAATCGTACCCCGTACCCTCTGCACCGACGGCAACCTCTCTACCAACTGAGATAAAGATGATTTCCACTAAATCAACTAGCAATGGGTATTTACATCTGTTATAATACCTTAATGACCAAGCTATCAACCTAATTGTATTTGATAACCTCCCAAATTCAAGTCTCATCCAGAGGCTTAGCTGTTTTAAGCATCTGTGCACCTTGTGTGATGAAGTGTCCAACCTCATGTAGACCTGATAAAAGCACTTCAGATTGAGGATCCCACATCTGCCACCATTGTACCATCCCAAGCTAGGATCACATCCTATGTCTTCAGCACTTAAGACAACGGTACTACTAACTGGGCTAAAGAGGATGTCCACTAAGACAACCAGTAATGGGTATTTAAATATATGGTACGTGAAGGGCAAGGCAATTAACCTTATTTCGACACACCTGATTCAACATGGTCAAGAACGAATAATTTGCCATCCAGTATTTTTCTCCATTTATTTTTATGGAAATCAAGCACTATATAATGTATCATTTCAGACAATGACAGCCCGTATCTGCCTGTTACCAAGATGGTTGCGTTCACTGCGATTTAGTCGGAAAGCATATCACTTGGTAGTAAGCAAGTTATCAGGTATGACAAGATTATAACGAATGTTGGGAAAGCTTACACTCCGTCAACTGGAATATTTCTAGTTCCACTCTCGGGGATCTATACATTGTCTGTTAGTATGATGGGTCACCATTGTAATGTAATCCATTTTCAGCTGGTACGAAATGGTAGCGAATTGGTACGACTTTATACTGGCGGTGCAGGAAGGTTCGAATTGGCATCTCATACAATCAATGTAGAATTAACCAGAGGGGGCAGAGTTTGGGTTCAGCGAAGGGAGAGTACCGGAGAAAAAGTATACGGAGGCGGAAATTTTAACGTTTTTTCTGCTGCTTTACTAAATCATTCATAAATACAAATAAAACATATTGAAATGCTAATTTATTATCGCAGTAACGCACTGTATCCTAAGTCCGGAGGGATATTACATTAACTGGACTATTCGGACACAAAACAGCACCAGTACAACACAACAACAGATCGAGACTTGTATAAGACAAACTCCTGGATCACACAAAAAACTTGAAGTGAGACATGTTACGATGTCTTGACAAAAGCCAATCAGAACACTGAATCTAATATAGAGTGCTCTGATTGGATGATTTAGTACAAAGCTCGTGCTCAATGCCAGATGAGCAAAACCTGACGAAAATGAAGACATGCAATATAAGACTATGATGAAAACGAAAGCTCGAGTAACTCGAACCTGTTTTAGTCATGCATATAGATGATTAAGAAATAATTCATGGAAGCCATATCTTGTATCTAGTTTTAGCATTGGTAACATTATTTTCTTAAAATGTATTTTCCGAGCAGAGGCGAAAATAGTGTTACAAATGTTAAACCATTATACAAACTATGGCTTCCATGAATTATGTCGATTACAGTTGGACAAATCTGACTTATTTTTTAGAAATGCATGTCATAAACATGTCATTGGTACAGTTGTTTTTTCTTATATAGATGACTAGACAGTGTTGGAATTAACTTGCTGATATTTTGCAATTTGATGGTATTTGAATATTAGCAACTTACACAAGTAAAATGCTAAAAACAAATCGTAAAATATATTAGTAACCAGCTTGAGTCAATGTCTTCAAAATTCATTGTAAACTACTTCACCGGAAGAGGACAAAATACTAAAGTCAAAGTCGATATATGGCTGTCTGTAAATATAATTTTTATTTAAAAAAAAATATATATCAAGAAACAAGACGAGCATGTTTGTATGCACAACAACCCTTTATAAATACATGAATTCACTTAGGAATGATGTTAATGATATGTTCGACAAAACGCATATGCGAATTAAAATATGTTGTGAGCTTTATCACGGTACATTGTATATTATCTATTTAGCCAATAAAGGCCAAGTGGTCGCCGTGGTCGCCGTGGTCGCCGTGGTCGTGATCATATGGTAGTTGGAATTACAACTACATGTACAATTAGTGCATATCACCGCTAAAGTTGTGAGTTCATGGTGAGTTGTACTCGATACGACATTTTGTGATCAAGTTTGTAAGTGACTTAATTGCCAGAGATCGGTGGTGTTCTCCGGGTACTCCGGTTTCCCCCACCAATAAAACTGACCCTCACGATATAACTGAAATATGGTTGGGATGTCTTTGGACACCTTGCCCCTAATGGCCCAAATGAAGAACGTCATTCTAGAAAATACGATAAAGACCAGCCAGTCAATAATTGGGGGATGTATCAATGATAATCTTATGACAAGACAATTTAAACAGTTCAACAATTCGGACAATATAAACAAAATGAACAACATCTCAGCACAAGTCATTGAACATAGCAAAGACGACGACAAATAACGTTGGAAATCCATGTCCTGACTTGGGATAGGCATAAGACATTGGCGGGGTTAAACCGGTTAATTAGATCCCAACCTTCCCCCTCTAGATAACTGGACCTCCTATAGCATTACAGATATCGTTTCATTTTAGATATAAAAAATGTTTTCAATTAGCAAATAAATTGAATATGCACACACGCAAAACTGTAATTATAACGTAACTTATACGAAACATATGTTAAAAAATATCGGATAATATGAAGCAGCCGGCCACGATACTGGTATTACCAGTATTGTAATATTTACAATACTAGTATTACCAGTATTATAATATTCACAATACTGGAAATACCAGTATTTTAAATATTACAATACTGGTAATACCAGTATTGTAACACTGTACAATACTAGAAATACCAGTATTGTAATGTTACAATACTGGTAATACCAGTATCGTACATATACAATACTGGATGTACCAGTATCGTGCATTTACAATACTGGAATACCATAATCGTTGATCTATACACAATACCGGCAGCTCCAGTATTCTTCATCCAACAATACTGGTAATACTAGTATTGTAAAACACACGATACTGGAAGCTCCAGTATTCTTCATCCAACAATACTGGTAATACTAGTATTGTAAAGCACACAATACTGGTAATACTAGTATTGTAAAACACACAATACTGGAAGCTCCAGTATTCTTCATCCAGCAATACTGGTAATACTAGTATTGTAAAACACACAATACTGGAAACTCTAGTATCTGGTAATTTGACACGTGTGGACAGAGCCTAATTCTAACTGTAAATCACAGCTCATTGTATTTACCGTTAGTATAAGGCTCCGCCCAGTCATGTCAAATTACCTTTCCAATATATATCAAACTCTAAGGGACCATACAACATATTTTGACATTACAGGGCTTTTGCCTCTTATGTTATGTACAGCAGAAATGACGTATGAGTATGAATTATATTCAATTCTTTTAGTATAATGTAGACATAAAAACTCGGGTTAACCGGAATTCTACCTAATCTTCCAATATCTGCAATACTGGTATAACCAGTATTTTCCAGAATCTTCCAGTATCTGCAATACTGGTATTACCAGTATTTTCCAGAATCTTCCAGTATCTGCAATACTGGTATTACCAGTATTTCCCAGAATCTTCCGGTATCTACAATACTCATATTTTGGCAATGACCAGTATCTTCTAGTATTGCAGATACTGGAAAATTCTGGAAGATACTGGGTAACTAGTATTTACCAGTATCTGTACCAGTATTGTAGATACTGGAAGATACTGGTAAAATACTGGTATTACCAGTATTGTAGTACCAGTATCGCGGCCGGCTGCTTCATATTATCCAAAATATCATATAACATAAGAATTGCATTTTGAAATCGTATCCATTCGACTTTTCGAAAACAAACATGAGCATGCTGTTGTTTTTTCTTGGAACTATTTTCGTTGGTTCTGGATTATCCGTGGCTAGCTCGGGAAATGGAAATTGTGCATCGAATTTGGGTAAGACTTTTCTTTTTGCATATTGAATAAGAATATATGAAAACTATTCTTTAAAACAAATAGGTAAATGTTAGAGAAAACCGAAGGGACGATCCATAATTGGCAATCCAGAGACATGGGCAACATTGGGAACAATACACAGAATGAAAACAACCAAAACAAACAAAAACCACCAGATAGAAAATTAAAAAGATGAGCAAGACGGACCCCACCAAATTCCGTGGGTGAACCAAGGTGCTCGCGAAGGGTATAAAACCACCGTGTTACTTATATAGCAATGCTTGGTAACAGTGTTTTCGGTGATATATGAAAGAAACATCTGCATAAAAGTGAAAAGGTCCATTTTCATATATGAGAAATGGATATTTCGTAACGTTCAACCAGTTCGCGATGAGCACCGTATAATTCAGGACGCAAAGAGTTCAATGTAGGAACAAGTAGCTAACCTTGTTTGAATTACAGTAACATCAATTTCAACAAATATCTCAACTATATCGTAGTGATCTGTTTTATTACAACAGTCCTAGGGTGTACCGAGTTTATCTCACAGCGCTCGGTAACTACCATGATGACTCTTATATACAATCTAAAGATAGAATTATTTCAATAAAAGACAATTATATTATTGCACTTCTCTAAAGAGCTCATGTTCTATGTTGTATATTCGTACGTCTTTAATATTAACGTAGATATCTAATTTAGTGCGCACGATGTGTTTCTGGAATAACCTTCATCAGGTGCTCAAAATCGAAAGATTGGAAAGCCAAATAATTTAACGTTCTGGGAGCAATAAAACTAAAGTGCATAAACAGGATAGCCAAAATCGGCTAAGGTCGCCTATGCCCGAGGGAGGAGAATCTTAGTTTTATTAATAATTACATTATTTAAGAAGAGTAAATTTCAGAAATAAACATATCTAATAAACCATGTCAGTGTCGAAGCACTGACTACTGGGCGGATGATACATTCGGGGATTAATAGTCCATCCAGTGGTAGTAATAAAAACGTAAATATCAAATTTAGTGCGCACGACGCGTTTCTGGAATAACCTTATGATGCTCATTTACATTCATATCATTTCTTACTAACATATTTTTTGTAATTGTCTAGCTGCAGCCAACAAAGGTTTGAACGAAGTATCTGTTATCGTGAAAGAACTACAGAGAACTATAAACGCTTGTACTAGTAAGTATTCTTTATCATAAAATATCTTTAATACAACTAAAAGTAATTCCTTAGTTTTTTTGTCATGTGTCATGAGAAGAGTTGAAGATCCGTATATCGAAAACAAAGACAACACATCAAGGAATACGAATCCCGCATAAAACCCGGGGTGAACTCAGGTGCTCCGGAAAGGTAAGCAGTTCCTGCTCTAATATGATTGGGATTTAACGCCAATTTAGCAGTTTTTTAGGTTAATATAATCATGACGAGAACAAGTTCACAAAGAATATATACGTAGATGGGTTAATGATGACACTATAATGCACATAGGGATATTGAGAGAAGACGGACAGTGTCTGAAATGTCTTCCTCATTGGAACAAACCACTTACGACATGTACCAACAAGTTTTTATGAGTATTAATTATAGCTTGTGCACGTTAGCATGCACAAAGCAAAAACACTGATGTATGTCTCGTCCTAAGGACTGGTGATGTAAATGATTGGTCCCGTGCAACTAGTTGAACGAGGACCCAATTTTTTCAGATGGGTTGTACCCCGAAGTAGTACCGGTAAATGAATGTTTAATTTCTATAGAAAATTGTAAATTTGATAATAGAATCTCGTATCATTTCTTTCAATTGAAAGTCCGAAGTAGCTTAATGGACATTTCAGGTTATGGTGTTGAACGCCACTTTCAACAATATGTCAGTTATATCGTGGTGGAGGAAACCGGAGTACCCGGAGAAAACCACCGATCTGCCGAAAGTCACTGACAAACTTTATCAGATAATGTTGTATCGGGTACACCTAACCATGATCGGGACTCGAACTCACAACTTTATTGGTGATAGGCACTGATATGCACAGGAAGTTGTAGATGCAGCTACCATACAATAACGACCACGACGGCTCCTTCTTTACCTATCCAAAATAGATCTTATATTTTCTGTGGCAATCTTAATTTCCCCCATATACATATGCCTACCAAAGAGCCGCACCTTTTACCTATATATTTTGTTAGCAATATAGTTCTCGTCGCATTGCGACTGTAATACTGCACACCTAAACTGGACAATAAACAGCAATCACTCGACACACAATTAACACGTAGATCAATAAACTACACCCGTGTGATTTACCTTATATTAATATAACCTGATTCAATATGGTGAAGAACGAATAATTTGTCACCGAGTATTTTTTTTCATTTTTTTTTTGGAAATCAAGCACTATATAATATAATGTATCATTTAAGACAATCCTCCTGTTACCAAGATGGTGGCGTTCACTGCGATTTTGTCGAAAGGCATTTCACTTGGTAGTAACGAAGTCATTAAGTATGACAAGGTTATAACGAATGTTGGGAAAGCTTACACTCCGTCAACTGGAATATTTCTAGTTCCAATCTCGGGGATATATACAGTGTCTGTTAGTATGATGGGTCATCCTACTAATACAATTCACTTGCAGCTGGAACGAAATGGTAGCGAATTGGTTCGACTTTATACTGGTGGTGCAGGAAGCTACGAATTGGTATCTCATACAATTAATGTTGAATTAACAAGAGGAGACAGAGTTTGGGTTCAGCGATGGAAGAACACCGGACAGAAACTCTATGGTTCATATTACAACGTTTTCTCTGCTGCTTTTCTAAATCATATATAATGATATAAATAAAACAGCTTGAAATGTTTATTTGTTTTGTAATAATTTTATATACGACAAACGCAGTGTACGGTTCGTCTTTACCCCCAGTTGTTTGCTGGAGGGTTCATGTCTTATTGTGTTTTTGTGTATGTTTATGCATAGTGGTGTCCAACATTTTGCTGTTTCTCGTCGTTTTAGTTTTCTGTGTTGTGTTGTGTTTTTTTCCTTGTTTTTGTTTTGTTTTTGTTATTTGTCTTCTTCCTGTGTCTTGTGTACCCATTGGTACCCGTTTCTCTGGATTGTCCATTATTGATTGCCCCTTCGGTTTTCTCTAACGTTTATTTTTACATCTTTATATCTTACCTTGAACTTAAACAAAATGGTGCTACCATATTTCAATGCGTGCACAAACCTTCGATTTACAGTATCATATGCATTCGTATATATACGTCATATTGCCAGTCAGATGCACATCATAAATATATTAATATATTCTATCACAAACCTTTACTAGTACAGGGACATCTTTCCTTAGTAGGACATTCAACACCACTTTGACTTTCAGTTGCATAATAAATTTCTAGGAACCCGCAATATTGCTATTCCATAGGAATTGAAATTAGTTGGTTGGTGGCTTTTATGGTGCTTAACGCCACTTTGAACAATATTTCAGTTGTATCGTGGCGGTCAGTTTTATTGGTGGAGGAAACCGAAGGACCCGGAGAAAACCACCGACCTGCCGCAAGTCACTGACAAACTTTATCACATAATGTTGTACACCTCTCCCTGAGCGGTAGTCGAACCCACAACATCAGTGGTGATAGGCACCGATTGCATAGGAAAGGAATTGAATTTAGAACATTATCATAAGCGCCTGTAATTTCCTTTGTCAATTCATGAATAACGCATCAGTTTTCCGAATTGGATTATTGACTTCATTTTTGCTCCTTTATTTGCTAGAAGGATTAAGAAAAGTTTGTAGATACCATAAGGGGCAATCAGAAGCCGTAAATCGATGAAGGATAGACAATACAGGTGTGAAACCACTAATTAATTTCTTTAAGGTTTTCTACTAAATTTGTGTTTTTTCGAGCCTACCTGGCAATTGTATCTTAAGTTTATCCTTTGCAAGACCATATATTTTTTGAAACGTACATGATTCCTCTACGTTCTATCAAAATATCAGGGCATTTTAAAATCTTGCAGTGAAATGTCGTGCTACGAAAACACCTACTCTAAAAATAGCTCGGTCATCCCCAAGAAATTCAGTATTTATAGGTCATGAATAAAATCATCCATAGAGGTATTAAAATACAACTAAATCCATCAAATTTGGGCTCAAAATAATCCCTATATATTAAACTTCGCAATTATCAATTTTAATTAGTCCATTCCATTCAGTATTTTTCACAATGCTACAAAGTGAAAGGAACTTTTTTCTTGAAAAGGGACTGATTGGTGAATTAGTGGTTTGACACCTACGTACAATGACCGAAAACAAAAGGACACACAATGGTCTACACTAAGCAGAAAACTAAAGATTGAACAACATGAACCACACTAACATTCAGGGATGAACTAAGTTGTTTTGGAAGGATAGGCATTTCCTGTTCCATTATTCGCACCCATCGTGTTACTTTAAAACGACACGAACATCATGTGGTGTGGAAATCGCGTTGGACGCGATCGGGTCAAACCAAAACCATAAAATTTGTATTTGATGATTCTCCGCTAAGCACGCAGCAGAAAAGAGAAAGATCAAAGACTGGTTGGCTCGGGATTAGGATAATGTGTCTGAGTGGGGCGACATGTCAATCCGTGGACTGTTGCTTCAGTGGACTAGCACTATAAAAATCCAACTAAGCGCGTTGGTCTAGTACAAAGCGGACCTCATCATCATCTCATTGAAAATAACTTGTTCTAGCCATGTTATAACTGAAAAATTTAGAATTTAAGTCATTCCTGTACAGACAGGATGTGTTTTGACACTGTTTATGTTGTCATGATTAAAAACATGCTATCTATGATCCTTATTCAGTAGGATAAACACCTTCGAATTCCATTATCCATTTTGTGATGAAAACTGTCAGAGACGACAACAACTATCTATCCGTTTAGGGATATGGTGCTTAACGCTAGTTTCAACAATATTTCAGTTATATCGTGGAGGTCAGTTTTATTGTTGGAAGAAATCGGAGTACCCAGAGAAAACTACCGACCTGCCGCAAGTCACTGACAAACTTTATCACATAATGTTATATCGAGAGCACCTCCCTATTAGCGGGATTCGAACTCACAACTTTAGTACTTTCAAACGTAACAACTGTATACACAGACATTTGTAAATTACACAATGGCAAGGAATTTATTATTTAAGACATTCGAGTGATAACAGGTGAGTTACTGTAATATTGAAATAAAACTGTTTTATATAAACACTGTCACTTCCCTCGTCTCCAAAATCAGGTGGTGAATGTACGTCATAATTGGAAGCCATTTTGTGCCGCTTGAAGTTCAATTTTTACTTATAGCAATAGTATCCGCTACGATTAAACAACGGTGTGTCCATCGTTCAAATACTTGTTGTCAAACTCTCAAACACTGAAAATAACATTATTGAAGTGCTCGAGAGTTTGACAACAAGTTTTTGAACAATGGACACAGTGTTGCTTGGCGGACATTTAGAGACATTTGACGCACTATCACATTTAATGTTATCCTGCCTGTTTTCTGAGTTTAGTAATCTACCGTTACACCCTCAAGCAAAGGTAGTATGTTTTATATTATACTGAATGCCCTTCGGAGGGTGGTATTGTGGAGGGTGGTATTGCAGAGGGTGGTATTGCGGGAGGTGGTATATCCTTGCAATACCACCCTCTGCTTTGGTGGGCGGGATTAAGAAAAGTTAGAGAAAAATACCATATCTACATTTACCAAGGATATTGCCGAATTATCAAAGAAATTTGCATAAAGTATAATATTTTGTAATAACAAAGGCATTCAGTATAATATAAAACATATTACCTTTGGTTGAGCGTGTAACGGTAAAATTTATTTGGAAATACTGAAAGATGAATTCCAAATCTTGACAGGACGGACTTTTTCACAGAACAAATTGGCGAGAAAATTATCAGTGTTCTCGTCTTAAATGTGATAGTGCGTCAAATGCCTCTAAATGTCCGCCAAGCAACGCTATGTCCATCGTTGAAAAACTTGTTGTCAAACTCTCGAGCACTTCAATAATGTTATTTTCAGTGTTTGAGAGTTTGACAACAATTTTTTGAACGATGGACACACCGTTGTTTAATCGTAGCGGATACTAATGCTATAAGTAAAATCTGAACTTCAAGCGGCACAAAATGGCTTCCAATTATGACGTACATTCACCACCTGATTTTGGAGACGAGGGAAGTGACAGTGTTTATATAAAACAGTTTTATTTCAATATTACAGTAACTCACCTGTTATCACTCGAATGTCTTAAATAATAAATTCCTTGCCATTGTGTAATTTACAAATGTCTGTGTATACAGTTGTTACGTTTGAAAGTACTAAAGTTGTGAGTTCGAATCCCGCTAATAGGGAGGTGCTCTCGATATAACATTATGTGATAAAGTTTGTCAGTGACTTGCGGCAGGTCGGTAGTTTTCTCTGGGTACTCCGATTTCTTCCAACAATAAAACTGACCTCCACGATATAACTGAAATATTGTTGAAACTGGCGTTAAGCACCATATCCCTAAACGGATAGATAGTTGTTGTCGTCTCTGACAGTTTTCATCACAAAATGGATAATGGAATTCGAAGGTGTTTATCCTACTGAATAAGGATTATAGAAAGCATGTTTTTAATCATGACAACATAAACAGTGTCAAAACACATCCTGTCTGTACAGGAATGACTTAAATTCTAAATTTTTCAGTTATAACATGGCTAGAACAAGTTATTTTCAATGAGATGATGATGAGGTCCGCTTTGTACTAGACCAACGCGCTTAGTTGGATTTTTATAGTGCTAGTCCACTGAAGCAACAGTCCACGGATTGACATGTCGCCCCACTCAGACACATTATCCTAATCCCGAGCCAACCAGTCTTTGATCTTTCTCTTTTCTGCTGCGTGCTTAGCGGAGAATCATCAAATACAAATTTTATGGTTTTGGTTTGACCCGATCGCGTCCAACGCGATTTCCACACCACATGATGTTCGTGTCGTTTTAAAGTAACACGATGGGTGCGAATAATGGAACAGGAAATGCCTATCCTTCCAAAACAACTTAGTTCATCCCTGAATGTTAGTGTGGTTCATGTTGTTCAATCTTTAGTTTTCTGCTTAGTGTAGACCATTGTGTGTCCTTTTGTTTTCGGTCATTGTACGTAGGTGTCAAACCACTAATTCACCAATCAGTCACTTTTCAAGAAAAAAGTTCCTTTCACTTTGTAGCATTGTGAAAAATACTGAATGGAATGGACTAATTAAAATTGATAATTGCGAAGTTTAATATATAGGGATTATTTTGAGCCCAAATTTGATGGATTTAGTTGTATTTTAATACCTCTATGGATGATTTTATTCATGACCTATAAATACTGAATTTCTTGGGGATGACCGAGCTATTTTTAGAGTAGGTGTTTTCGTAGCACGACATTTCACTGCAAGATTTTAAAATGCCCTGATATTTTGATAGAACGTAGAGGAATCATGTACGTTTCAGAAAATATATGGTCTTGCAAAGGATAAACTTAAGATACAATTGCCAGGTAGGCTCGAAAAAACACAAATTTAGTAGAAAACCTTAAAGAAATTAATTAGTGGTTTCACACCTGTATTGTCTATCCTTCATCGATTTACGGCTTCTGATTGCCCCATATGGTATCTACAAACTTTTCTTAATCCTTCTAGCAAATAAAGGAGCAAAAATGAAGTCAATAATCCAATTCGGAAAACTGATGCGTTATTCATGAATTGACAAAGGTAATTACAGGCGCTTATGATAATGTTCTAAATTCAATTCCTTTCCTATGCAATCGGTGCCTATCACCACTGATGTTGTGGGTTCGACTACCGCTCAGGGAGAGGTGTACAACATTATGTGATAAAGTTTGTCAGTGACTTGCGGCAGGTCGGTGGTTTTCTCCGGGTTCTTCGGTTTCCTCCACCAATAAAACTGACCTCCACGATATAACTGAAATATTGTTCAAAGTGGCGTTAAGCACCATAAAAGCCACCAACCAACTAATTTCAATTCCTATGGAATAGCAATATTGCGGGTTCCTAGAAATTTATTATGCAACTGAAAGTCAAAGTGGTGTTGAATGTCCTACTAAGGAAAGATGTCCCTGTACTAGTAAAGGTTTGTGATAGAATATATTAATATATTTATGATGTGCATCTGACTGGCAATATGACGTATATATACGAATGCATATGATACTGTAAATCGAAGGTTTGTGCACGCATTGAAATATGGTAGCACCATTTTGTTTAAGTTCAAGGTAAGATATAAAGATGTAAAAATAAACGTTAGAGAAAACCGAAGGGGCAATCAATAATGGACAATCCAGAGAAACGGGTACCAATGGGTACACAAGACACAGGAAGAAGACAAAAAACAAAAACAAAACAAAAAACAAGGAAAAAAACACAACACAACACAGAAAACTAAAACGACGAGAAACAGCAAAATGTTGGACACCACTATGCATAAGCATACACAAAAACACAATAAGACATGAACCCTTCAGCAAACAACTGGGGGTAAAGACGAACCGTACACTGCGTTTGTCGTATATAAAATTATTACAAAACAAATAAACATTGCAAGCTGTTTTATTTATATCATTATATATGATTTAGAAAAGCAGCAGAGAAAACGTTGTAATGTGAACCATAGAGTTTCTGTCCGGTGGTCTTCGATCGCTGAACCCAAACTCTGTCTCCTCTTGTTAATTCAACATTAATTGTATGAGATGCCAATTCATAGCTTCCTGCACCACCAGTATAAAGTCGAACCAATTCGCTACCATTTCGTTCCAGCTGCAAGTGAATTTTATTAGTAGGATGACCCATCATACTAACAGACACTGTATATATCCCCGAGATTGGAACTAGAAATATTCCAGTTGACGGAGTGTAAGCTTTCCCAGCATTCGTTATAACCTTGTCATACTTAACGACTTCGAGACTACCAAGTGAAATGTCTTTCGACAAAATCGCAGTGAACGCCACCATCTTGGTAACAGGAGGATTGCCTAAAATGATACATTATATTATATAGTGCTTGATTTCCAAAAAAAAAAAATAAAAAAAATATTATTCGTTCTTCACCATATTGAATCAGGTTATATTAATATAAGGTAAATCACATGGGTGTAGCTTATTGATCTACGTGTTAATTGTGTGTCGAGTGATTGCTGTTTATTGTCCAGTTTAGGTGTGCAGTATTACAGTCGCAATGCGACGAGAACTATATTGCTAACAAAATATATAGGTAAAAGGTGCGGCTCTTTGGTAGGCATATGTATATGGGGGAAATTAAGATTGCCACAGAAAATATAAGATCTATTTTGGATAGGTAAAGAAGGAGCCGTCGTGGTCGTTATTGTATGGTAGCTGCATCTACAACTTCCTGTGCATATCAGTGCCTATCACCAATAAAGTTGTGAGTTCGAGTCCCGATCATGGCTAGGTGTACCCGATACAACATTATCTGATAAAGTTTGTCAGTGATTTTCGGCAGATCGGTGGTTTTCTCCGGGTACTCCGGTTTCCTCCACCACGATATAACTGACATATTGTTGAAAGTGGCGTTCAACACCATAACCTGAAATGTCCATTAAGCTACTTCGGACTTTCAATTGAAAGAAATGATACGAGATTCTATTATCAAATTTACAATTTTCTATAGAAATTAAACATTCATTTACCGGTACTACTTCGGGGTACAACCCATCTGAAAAAATTGGGTCCTCGTTCAACTAGTTGCACGGGACCAATCATTTACATCACCAGTCCTTAGGACGAGACATACATCAGTGTTTTTGCTTTGTGCATGCTAACTTGCACAAGCTACAATTAATACTCATAAAAACTTGTTGGTACATGTCATAAGTGGTTTGTTCCAATGAAGTAGACATTTCAGACACTGTCCGTCATCTCTCAATATCCCTATGTGCATTATAGTGTCATCATTAACCCATCTACGTATATATTGTTTGTGAACTTGTTCTCGTCATGATTATATTAACCTAAAATACTGCTAAATTGGCGTTATATCCCAATCATATTAGAGCAGGAACTGCTTATCTTTCCGGAGCACCTGAGTTCACCCCGGGTTTTATGCGGGATTCGTATTCCTTGACACATGACAAACAAACTAAGGAATTCCTTTTAGTTGTATTAAAGATATTTTATGATAAAGAATACTTACTAGTACAAGCGTTTATAGTTCTCTGTAGTTCTTTCACGATAACAGATACTTCGTTCAAACCTTTGTTGGCTGCAGCTAGACAATTACAAAAAATATGTTAGTAAGAAATGATATGAATGTAAATGAGCATCATAAGGTTATTCCAGAAACGCGTCGTGCGCACTAAATTTGATATTTACGTTTTTATTACTACCACTAGATGGACTATTAATTCCCGAATGTATCATCCGCCCAGCAGACAGTGCTTCGGCACTGACAGGGTTTATTAGATATGTTTATTTCTGAAATTTACTCTTCTTAAATAATGTAATTATTAATAAAACTAAGGTTCTCCTCCCTCGGGCATAGGCGACCTTAGCCGATTTTGGCTATCCTGTTTATGCACTTTAGTTTTATTGCTCCCCAAACTTTAAATTATTTGGCTTTCCAATCTTTCGATTTTGAGCGTGCCTGATGAAGATTATTCCAGAAACGCATCTTGCGAACAAAATTTGATGTCTACGTTAATATTAAAGACATACGCATATACAACATAGAACATGAGCTCTTTAGAGAAGTGCAATAATATAATTGTCTTTTATTGAAATAATTCTATCTTTAGATTGTATATAAGAGTCATCATGGTAGTTACCGAGCGCTGTGAGATAAACTCGGTACACCCTAGGACTGTTGTAATAAAACAGACCACTACGATATAGTTGAGATATTTGTTGAAATTGATGTTACTGTTACTCAAACAAGGTTAGCTACTTGTTCCTACATTGAACTCTTTGCGTCCAGAATTATACGGTGCTCATCGCGAACTGGTTGAACGTTGCGAAATATCCATTTCTCATATATGAAAATGGACCTTTTCACTTTTATGCAGATGTTTCTTTCATATATCACCGAAAACACTGTTACCAAGCATTGCTATATAAGTAACACGGTGGTTTTATACCCTTCGCGAGCACCTTGGTTCACCCACGGAATTTGGTGGGGTCCGTCTTGCTCATCTTTTTAATTTTCTATCTGGTGGTTTTTGTTTGTTTTGGTTGTTTTCATTCTGTGTATTGTTCCCAATGTTGCCCATGTCTCTAGATTGCCAATTATGGATCGTCCCTTCGGTTTTCTCTAACATTTACCTATTTGTTTTAAAGAATAGTTTTCATATATTCTTATTCAATATGTAAAAAGAAAAGTCTTACCCAAATTCGATGCACAATTTTCATTTCCCGAGCTAGCCACGGATAAACCAGAACCAACGAATATAGTTCCAAGAAAAAACAACAGCATGCTCATGTTTGTTTTCGAAAAGTCGAATGGATACGATTTCAAAATGCAATTGTTGTTATATGATATTTTTAACATATGTTTCGTATAAGTTACGTTATAATTACAGTTTTGCGTGTGTGCATATTCAATTTATTTGCTAATTGAAAACATTTTTTATATCTAAAATGAAACGATATCTGTAATGCTATAGGAGGTCCAGTTATCAAGAGGGGGAATTATTTGTCGTCGTCTTTGCTATGTTCAATGACTTGTGCTGAGATGTTGTTCATTTTGTTTATATCGTCCTAATTATTGAACTGTTTAAACTGTCTTTTCATAAGATTATCATTGATACATCCCCCAATTATTGACTGGCTGGTCTTTATCGTATTTTCTAGCATAACGTCCTTCATTTGGGCCATTAGGGGCAAGGTGTCCAGAGACATCCCAACCATATTTCAGTTATATCGTGAGGGTCAGTTTTATTGGTGGGGGAAACCGGAGTACCCGGAGAAAACCACCGATCTCTGGCAATTAAGTCACTTACAAACTTGATCACATAATGTCGTATCGAGTACAACTCACCATGAACTCACAACTTTAACGGTGATATGCACTAAATGTACATGTAGTTGTAATTCCAACTACCATACGATCACAACCACGGCGACCACGGCGACCACGGCGACCACTTGGCCTTTATTGGCTAAATAGATAATATACAATGTACCGTGATAAAGCTCACAACATATTTTAATTCGCATATGCGTTTTGTCGAACATATCATTAACATCATTCCTAAGTGAATTCATCTATTTATAAAGGGCTGTTGTGCATACAAACATGCTCGTATTGTTTCTTGACATATCTTTTTCTGGAAATAAAAATTTCATTTACAGACAGGCATATATCGACTTTGACTTTAGTATTTTGTCCTCTTCCGGTGAAGTAGTTTACAATGAACGTTGAGGACATTGACTCAAGCTGGTTACTAATATATTTTACGATTTGTTTCTAGCATTTTATTTGTGTAAGTTGCTAATATTAAAATGCCATCAAATTGCAAAATATCAGCAACTTAATTGCAACACTGTCTAGTCATCTATATAAGAAAAAACAACTGTACCAATGACAAGTTTATGACATGCATTTCCAAAAAATAAGTCAGATTTTTCCAACTGTAATCGACATAATTCATGGAAGCCATAGTTTGTATAATGGTTTAACATTTGTAACATTATTTTCGCCTCTGCTCGGGAAATACATTTTAAGAAAATAATGTTACCAATGCTAAAACTAGATACAAGATATGGCTTCCATGAATTATTTCTTAATCATCTATATGCATGACTAAAACAGGTTCGATTTACTCGAGCTTTCGTTTTCATCATAGTCTTATATTGCATGTCTTCATTTTCGTCAGGTTTTGCTCACCTGACATTGAGCACGAGCTTTGTACTAAATCATCCAATCAGAGCACTCTATATTAAATTCAGTGTTCTGATTGGCTTTTGTCGGGACATCGTAACGTGTCTTACCTCAAGTTGTTTGTGTGATCCAGGAGTTTGTCTTATACAAGTCTCGATCTGTTGTTGTGTTGTACTGGTGCTGTTTTGTGTCTGAATAGTCAAGTTAATGTAATATCTCTCCGGACTTGGGATACACTTCGTTACTACGATAATAAATTAGCATTTCAATATGTTTTATTTGTATTTATGAATGATTTAGTAAAGCAACAGAAAAAACGTTAAAAGTTCCGCCTCCGTATACTTTTTCTCCGGTACTCTCCCTTCGCTGAACCCAAACTCTGTCCCCTCTGGTTAATTCTACATTGATAGTATGAGATGCCAATTCGTACCTTCCTGCACCGCCAGTATAAAGTCGTACCAATTCGCTACCATTTCGTACCAGCTGAAAATGAATTCCAATACTATGCTGACCCATCATACTAACAGACAATGTATAGATCCCGAGAGTGGAACTAGGAATATTCCAGTTGACGGAGTGTAAGTTTTCCCAACATTCGTTATAATCTTGTCATACCTGATAACTTGTTTACTACCACGTGATATGCTTTTCGACAAAATTGCAGTGAACGCAACCATCTTGGAAACAGGCAGATACGGGCTATCATTGTCTGAAATGATACAAAATTATTTAGTGCTTGATTTCCATAATAAAAAAATGGGGAAAAATACTGGATGACAAATTATTCGTTCTTGACCATGTTGAATCAGGTGTATCGAAATAAGGTTAATTACCTTGCCCTTCACGTACCATAGATTTAAATACCCATTGCTGGTTGACTTAGTGGATATCCTCTTTAGCTCAGTTAGTAGAGCCGGTTTCTTAAGTGCTGAAGACATAAGATGTGATCCTAGCTTGGGATGGTACAATGATTGCAGATGTGGGATCCTCAATCTGAAGTGTTTTTTCAGGTTTACATGAGGTTGGATTTTTTATCAGACAAGGTACACAGATGCTTAAAACAGCTAAGCCTCTGGATGAAACTTGAATTTGGGAGGTTATCAAATACAATTAGGTTGATAGCTTGGTCATTAAGGTATTATAACAGATGTAAATACCCATTGCTAGTTGATTTAGTGGAAATCATCTTTATCTCAGTTGGTAGAGAGGTTGCCGTCGGTGCAGAGGGTGCGGGGTACGATTAAACAATGTGAAATACAGCGGATTTGAAATTGTATTACGCATAATTGTATTTTTAAATATGTAAATAAGTGGAATTTCTGTGAAGATGTCTTGCTAAAAAGTTGTTTTATTGTTCAAGCAATGTATCAAGACTATGTGCAAAACAAAATATGGATATTTACATTTTATATGATTTTTTCTACTTAATTTGTGGATTTGACATTTTTCTTGATAAAATGTGGAAAAACGTATGTGTTTAAATAGCCATAACTTCATCAATCTAACAGATATCTTGTTATGTTTAAAAAGTAAGGTAAATCACATCAGACAAGACAAGACAACTTTGTCTAAGCCAACCATGGTGCCGATATAATGAACATATCAATCAAATATAATCACAATACAATAATAAAGGAACACAAATATAATTGTTCAATGATTGTTTGATTAGGAAATATCAAATAAAGAAACACGAAAAACGAGTGCTTTTAATTGTTATACTGTGACCTTGTGAATGTGTTTACCATCAAAGAGAGACAACTCTAAACTATAATTTGTTTTTATCAGTTTAAAATTGTTCTCGGCATGACTATGTGCTAAAATACTGCTAAAATGGCGTTAAATCCCAATCATATTGACGCTTTCTATGACACATGACAAAACAACTAAGGAATTCCTTATAGTTGTATTAAAGATATCATATAATAAAGAATACTTACTAGTGCAAGGGTTTATAGTTCTTTGTAGTTCTTTCATGATAACAGATACTTCGTTCAAACCTTTTTTGGCTGCAGCTAGACAAATGCACAAATATACTAGTAAGAAATGATATGGATGTAAATGAACATTAGAAGATTCTTTCAGGAACGCGTCGTGCGCATTAAATTTTATATCTACGTTTTTATTACTATCACTGGGTCGATACTTCTGCTGGTGGACTATTAGTCCCCGAGTGTATCATCCGCCCAGTAGTCAGTGCTTCGACACTGACATGGTTTATTAGATATATTTATTTCTGAAATTTACACTTCTTGAATAATGTAATTATTAATCAAACTAAGATTCTCCTTCCTCATGCATATGTGACCTTAGCCGATTTTGGCTATCCTGTTTAGACCCCTTGATTTTATTGCTCCCAGAACGTTAAATTATTTGGCTGTCCAATCTTTCGATTTTGAGCGTACCTGATGAAGGTTATTCGAGAAACGCATCGATGTTACTGTTACTCAAACAAGGTTAGCTACTTGTTCCTACATTGAACTCACCGCGTCCAGAATTATACGGTGCTCATCGCAAACTGGTTGAACGTTACGAAATATCCATTTCTCATTATGAAAATGGACCTTTTCACTTTTATGCAGATGTTTCTTTCATATATCACCGAAAACACGGTTACCAAGCATTGCTTTATAAGTAACACGGTGGTTTTATAAGAAACAGGAATCGCCTACCCTTCGCAAGCACCTTGGTTCACCCACGGATTTTGGTGGGGTCCGTCTTGCTCATCTTTTTAGTTTTCTATCTGGTGGTTTTTGTTTGTTTTGATTGTCTTCATTCTGTGTATTGTTCCCAATGTTGCCCATGTTACACCTTTTCACCTGTCCCAAGCCAGGACGGGAATCTAATTAACCGGTTATCCCGCCACACCTTTGCACCTGTCCCAAGCCAGGACTGGATTTCCAACGTCATATTTCGTGGTCTTGTTTATGTTCAACGGGTTGAGGTGAGAGGTGAGTGTGCATTTTGTTGATATTTGTGTAATTGTTGACCATTATTGTTTAAACTTTTTTCATAAGAATATTATTGCTACCTCCCAAAATTGTCTTATCGGATATTTAGCAGAGAAAAGGTCCAAAAAGGGACCAAATAGAGATAACGGACAATTGTGTCTCCCAATAGGAAAAAAACTCACTTTTAAAAGGACTGCTCTATCGTCATTCTTGTAATAGCTTCGATTCAATCCTCTTTGTAATTTCTAGCAAGCTTTCATGCATGTATCAATTGTAGATTTGTATGCCCTACTTTGGGGCTATTTGGAACATTTGTTAAGTTTTAGGGACAACGCCTTCATTGATTTCCCCAAAGGATTATATGGTAAATAATATCTTGTGGTGGTGGCCTGCTAATATTTCTGATCGTCATAGCACAAATGCAAATCTAAATCTTTATGTTCCAATAAACCAAACAGACAAGTAGATTATATACAGATATATCATGTTTAGGAGGGGTATTCGCGAAAAATACCAGTCGAGAGACGAAATTTAGTCTCAAGATTGGTATTTTTCGCAAATACCCCTCCCAAGCATGATATATCTGTTTAATTACACCGAATATTATTTAGAACACTGGCTAAATAAATAATACCCTTTGTTTGTCGTTTTCAGGACCTAGCATGATGTATCTGTTTAATTCTACCGAATGATGTTACATAAAACGCACAACTGATAATGTTTTGCAAATTTTGTTACAAGCGTCTCGGTGAAGGGTAAAAACGGCAAATACGATTGTTACATAACATGCACAACTGATAACGTTTTACAAATTTGTTACAAGCGTCTCGGTGAAGGGTAAAAACGGCAAATTCCATGATAAAAAGTTAAATCTTACGCAAATACACCTACATGAAGTAAACATTCTGCAAATTCACAATGAAAGGCCTGAATTTATAAAAAAAATTCACGTCTATTAACCAATCAGAATCCAGCATTCTTATATAAGGTGTAATTATATAACTAATATCAATCTAGGTCTGCCTAAGTCGTGATTGTTATTTTTTTAGGGGGATAAATCTATTCTTGAACTAAAACATGAACATAAACTGAAAAATTAAGTTAAAGTGACATATATCATCAATGTGTACCAAATATGGCGAATGTAAATAGTTAATAGAGAGCTTGCTGTGTTGCCTGACACTGCGCAGAGTGTTCAAGCGGAACCAAATACATTCAATTAACAAATCCGGTTCCTTACCTGGAAGAAGAAGAAGAATATGGAGACAACAACCTAACCACAAAAACGTAACATAAGCTTAAGTTTCTAAGGTGGACTTCGATTCAGAATATTAAACATGAATTGTGTACATGATAATCCAATGAACAGTTTATAACAAGTCAATTGGCCCAGTGAATTTGGAGTAGAAGATTAGCATGTGAAAGTTCACAGGCGACGATGGACTCAAAGTAAGAACAATAACTCACCTGACCCTGACACTTTGGATCAGGTGAGCTAACTAGTTTTGGTTATCTGAAGGGTTTATGCAAATGTTCTATTCATAGCAACAGACGCTATCTGATTGGCGCGACAGTGCAAACTTTTCGCCAAACATGGGAGTCTTGACTTGACTCTGACATATTTGTTTGTTGTTTTCTCAATATAGACAAAGCGCTGAAGAAAAAAACTAGATGCTACCAAACGTCAACAAAAGTACTGTATGAATACACCAAAGGAGGACTAGTTATAACTGCTGATGCAGCAACATTTGAGCTATTAAGGATAGCCGCAAATATTTATTATGAAAACCTCCCAGAATCACTTGAAAAGGCTTATATAACACAAAGTACTGACTTTACAAAATGCAACAATGTGCAGACTACAATACGAGTACATGAACAAGAGCAACCTGCATATACAATCAATCTGTATTTAACTAGTAGCAGAATCCTAGTAAATGGCAAAAAGCTGACACTATTTGTGGAAAGAGATATTATTGGAATTCATGACATCATTCATGCAGCCACATGTAATGGCAACCAGATAAATCTGAATAAACTGAACAACATACTAGCCGAACAATTGCAACGTATAATAGGAACAACTACAAGCATGCATGAACTCAGGAAGACACCAACAACAAAGCAACATGAAATTGAAGACATATTATGTAACAAATGCAGAAAGAACTGTAAAACACGTAGCACATACTGTACTGCAGGCGAACATTGGATACACTACAAATGTGAAAAGCTTAATCCTGAACAGATAACAGCAATAGAAGCAACAACAACAGCAGACTATATATATATACACTCTGCCAGAATGGAAAATTTAATATTTGTGCTAATGCACTAGCTATTCTAGATGAATGTAATCTAAGGACAGATGAAGTACGAGATGAAACTCGTTGTAATCTATGTGACAAAACAATTGACGACGAAAATTATGACTTATGTACATCATGTAACAACACATACCATTTGACGTGTATGGAAACTAACAACGATCACAAAACATGCTACTCGTGTAAATCATATATAGATGAATTGGAAAATCAAAATGAGAGTGAAGTCACACAACCAGAATTAGATGAACATAACACTATTCTGAAAGAAACCAGCAGTAACAACAATAGATGTACTGGTGCAATACAAACACAAAGTCAAAATAATCTGAATGAAAACCATAGCATCAATGCCAATAAACACGAGACATCGCCTAAAAGACTTTTACTACCAAGTTCAATAACTAAAAGTCATGATGAGGAATCCATATCAGCCAATTTAAGAGAACTACGAAATAAAGAAACAAAATTAAAAAAACTAGAGGAAACACTCAAAATAAGAGAAAAATCTCTAACTGAGCAAAGGAAAAGTAGAATAGAAATGGAAACGTATTGTAATAAACTCGAAGCTAAGAACACCGAACTCGAATTGATGGTAAAACATTACAGAAGAGAATAGAACAACATGAACAGTCAAGTGATAATCCATCAACTTCACCTGTACATACAACTACCAACTCGGGTGTTAACTCTAGAATGAAAGAACAACTTAACAGCAAGATATTGGCAGTACATGATAAGATTACAAACATGGTTTTCGAACAAATCGATAAACAACTAGAGTTAGTCAATATTTCAATGAACAGTACTAATCAAACAACAAATCTAATTAACTCCGACTGTTATAAAGAAATGACTAAAATGAGCACAGCTAGAGACAATATGCCCAAATGGAACAATGAAGCAACAACGACTAGTCATGACTACAGTCTGATCAACAATTCTCAAGATACATGTACCTCACAGACAATCCGAGAAGATAAAACCCCGCATATGATTACACCTGAGTTAGCAACAGGTATTCCACTATATTACAAACAGAGAAGCTCAAGTAATGTAACAAAACCATATCGCCGACCTCAACAGCAAACTAAAGCATATAGGATACCGACTGTACAAGACCGAGAAAACTATGGACCAACTACCAAAGATAACACTGACAGATTGAATGCCAACTATCCTTTTTTAGGCGAGACATGCCTCCAGCAGCAACTGAGATAGCACATATTCCAACTAGTTCTAAGGGAGAAGGAGAGATACATATAACGTCCTTGAATTGCAAAAACTTAAAAACCAGTGCCTACATTATAGAAGAGCTATTGAAACAACATCAAATTATCTTAGTACAAGAACAATGGCTATTTAAGGCTCAAATCAACACAATTGGCGACCTGAATAAAAACATCAATTTTGTCGGAAAAGGAGTTGATAAATATAATCCAGTCTTACCAAAAAGCATGCCGAGAGGATATGGAGGAGTTGCAATTATTTGGAGGGAAAACATTGATCATTTAATAAACATACTACCAGATGGCACTGAAAGGATACAGTGTGTAGAAATCAATAGTAATAATGATACAAAATGCTTAGTAGCTTCAGTCTATTTACTATCAAAAGGAAGCCATGACTATGTCGATGAATTCTATGACTGCATAGACCAACTATATGAAATCTATCAAAAGTATCAAGGAACACATAAAATTATAATCGGTGGTGATCTAAATGAAGACCTCAACAATGAAAAGACAAATAAGAGGAAAAAATACTTATTTGATTTTATCAAAGAGTGTGGCTTATCATATGATAACATTCATTAAACCAAATGAGGAAGAATGTTCTGAATTAAGACTATTTCCTACATACCATCAACTACAAGTTCTGCACAAAGAAAGAAGTGCTCAACAATACTATCACAAACGTGTCAGACCATCATCCTGTAAAAATGACTATAATGCTAGACCACGACATCAAGAACTTAAAAGAAGGGGAAAATAGCAACATTCGCCTGAAGGTAAAATGGGGAAAAGTTGATATAGACTTGTATAAAGCTTTAACAGACCAATCTATTGATGCCTTAAACAAGACCACAAGAACATTAAACGATACAGAACACTTGACAGAAAAGATATGTACAATCATGAATGAAGCTGCTACAAAAAGCACAACTGTGAAAGCTAGATATTCGGCAAAACCTAAGCTTAAAGTGTGGACTCCAAAAATCAAGGATCTATTATAAAATATGACAAGTAACTACAAACAATGGGTAACTTACGGAAAACCAACGAATCCAACCAATATAATATACTCTCAGAGAAAATTGAGCGGGAAAGTTTTTAGAAAGGCTATACGCATCGAAGAGGCGAAACAAAGAGAATCTGAACACGACTTGATACTAGACACAAGAACTAGAGACATGAGATTATTCCATAAACAAGTAAGAAACAACAGGAAAAAAGGGCATAATCTTATTGACGACCTTTATGTAAATGGTGAAACGTATTCAGGAAAGGAAAATGTACTACAAGGATTTACAGAACACTTTCGACGACTAGCAACAAATAACCAAAATAATGAGAGTGAATATCACAGGAAAATAGAACAAGAAATCCAACTGATAAATCAGCTTGTCAAAAATAAAGCGATACCGGCGGCAACAATATCCGAATTGGAAAAAAGTATCAAATCCATCAATACAGGGAAGTCGGCAGATATATACAACATCACCATTGAACATATCATCAATGCTGGAGAACAAATGATAACCATATTGCTACAAATAGTAAACACCATATTTGATCATGGCAGTGTACCCGACATTCTGAAAGTAGGCCTACTTACACCGGTCTTTAAGAACAAAGGGAATATAGCTGAAGTGATAAACTACAGAGGCATAACCGTCTTACCAGTCATGAATAAAATAATTGAAACCATAATAAAAAACTGGACAAGCCATAATATACTGGCAATCCAGAATCCAATACAACGTGGATTCACTAAAGGATGATCACCCTTACATTCTGCTTTGCCAGTTGAAGAGACAAACAGAGAAAATGCAGATAACAAAAATGAATGTCAGCTAGTATTACTGGATGCAAAATCGGCATTTGACGTTGTTATGCATAGTCATCTGATGAGACGGGTATACCATGCTGGAATACAGGACAAACACTGGTCACTAATCAACAGTATGCACCAGAAAGCTAGTAGTTCGGTAAAATGGGATAGCAAAATATCACAACAATTCCCAGTAACTCAAGGAGTCGACAAGGAGGTATCCTAAGCAGTGACCTATGCAAAGTCTACATAATTCCTCTATTAAACAATCTTACTGACTCATATCTAGGAATGAAAATCGGAAACGTAAACTGTAATGCTAGTGCATGTGCAGATAATGTAGCACTAATGAGTAGACGTGAACATGAAACGCAAGTCATGATTAATATAGCACATGAATTTGCTACAATGGAAGGATACAAACTTCAGCCAGCTAAAAGTGTTATCATAAACATACAACCAAACAAGAGAAAGCAAAGTATGATGGATCAAGAATATATTCTTGGAAATAATGTAATGCCTAATGTAAAGCAAGCCATTCATTTGGGAATAATAAGAACAAACACATTAGCTGACAACATAACAGTAAATGTAGAAGAGAATATCAAGAAATCTAGAAGAAGTGCTTATGGTCTATTTGGAGGAGGATTCCATGGCAACAATGGACTAGAACCTGAAACTCTAATACATATATTCAATACATACATAACGCCAGTATTAATGTATGGTATGGAACTAATCATCCCAAAGACCACAGCACTAGAACAGTTAGAACGATATCAAAAGAAGCTTCTCAAAGAACTACTATCATTACCACCAAATACACCCGACCCAGCAGTTTATTTACTATCCGGAACATTACCAGTCGAGGCTCAACTACATATACGAGCATTAAATTTCTTCAATAACATCTGTAACCAAGAAGAGAAAAGCATAGAAAAATTACTAACAAGGCAACAACTAAGAACAAAAACCATCAACAGTAACAGCTGGTTTATAGAAATTAAGAAAATGTTGATAAAATACAACCTGCAAGACCCAGAGTACTACTTGGACAATCCTATGACAAAAAGGCTGTGAATAACATCAATAAAGAGAGATATTCAAATTTACTGGCAAGAACTCATAACTTCAATGGCTTCATACTACCCGAGATTGAAATACCTGAATTCCGCAGACTACCGACCGGGAAATATACATCCACTATTGAAAATTAAATGCTCATCATCTATAGAAATAAGTAGAATTCCACCAAAACTGAAAATGTTAACAGGAACATATATATTGCAAACCATTAGAACAAAAATGTATGCCGACGAAGATGCGAAATGTCAACTATGCAAAGTAAAAACTGAAACTCTGGAACACTTATTGTTGAACTGCACAGAGCTATCAAATATCCGAAACCCGATCTTACGGCAGATGCAGGATATATTCCTTCATCATACGGAATACGACCTATGTCAACAATCAACATCAGTTCAAATGCAGATACTACCAGAATATCGAAAGTATTGAGATTAACAGATGACCAAATCAGACAAATTGAATATCAAATAAGGAGACTAATATATGCACTCCACAGTGAGAGATACAAAATCTTGAACATTCATTGGAAATTAAAGAAAAGTCATAAGAAAACCGGCGCTACTAATATACAGCCACCCTCATTATTGATCTGTTGTGCAAATACAGTAACAAGATAAGATAAGCTTTCTTCTTTAGACTCATTATTGAACGTGTATAATCACAGTTTTATATTTAAAAAATCATAGATATTTTACACAAGGAACGTCAACTATCTTAAACCCTAGTGTTTTAGCAGAGACTTTTTATCCTGGATTTATTACATTTTATGCGTATGCACCGTGTATATATATCATGGACTTTTATTGTTAATATTTATTATGCTGCACTTGTAAATACTACACATGGTTTGTATTGGAGATAGGATGTTCTACATGCCAAATGGCATGGTTATCCTTAGAAGGATGTGAAGATACAGAGGTAAGGTAAGATAAGGTTTGGCAAAAAGTTTGCGCTATCGCGCCAATCGTATTGGTACGGAAGCGCATTAGGGGCGTGATGTTTTTTTCTTGCGTGTACCTAATACGCTTCCGTAAATTAGACTGATTTTGACAAATATTAATGTGAACATCTCATCTAAGCCCATATTGTCGGTATAACACATTAGTTATTGCAACCAGCTCCTTTCCTCATATTATTTTAATTTGCAAAGAATTCTTGGTATTTTTAGAAACTATGATTTGACTGGCTGTAAAACAGTTAGTTAGAATTTATTAAAATGTTTTGAAATTGCCCGTGAATAAGTCATCATTATGATAATTTTCTGTTTGCTGACCTGATGATGAGTGGGGGAAGGGTGATCATCCATGTGTTACAGACAATACTAAAACCACCAATCCAATTTAACCCTGGAGCAGTCCTTGGATGGGTTCTTTTCAACAGACTTCGTCTCGGGTGATATGTTTTACTTCTTGTGGTAATCTACCGTAACATCCTCAACTAAAGGCAGTATGTTTATAATAACAATCGCATTTGCCGTTTTTACCCTTCACCGAGACGTTTGTAACAAAATTTATAAAACATTATCAGTTGTGCGTTTTATGTAACAACATTCGGTAGAATTAAACAGATACGTCATGTTAGGTCCTGAAAACGACAAACAAAAGGTGTTATTTATTTAGCCAGTGTTCTAAATAATATTCGGTGTAATTAAACAGATATATCATGTTTGGGAGCGGTATTTGCGAAAAAATACCAGTCTTGAGACTAAATTTCCATCCCAAACATGATATATCTGTATATAATCTACATGTCTGCTTGGTTTATTGGAACATAAAGATTTAGATTTGCATTTGTGCTATGACGATCAGAAATATTAGCACGCCTCAACCACAAGATATTATTTACCATATAATCCTTTGGGGAAATCAATGAAGGCGTTGTCTCTAAAACTTAAAAATTGTTCCAAATAGCCCCAAAGTAGGGCATAGAAATCTACAATTGATACATGCATGAAAGCTTTCTAGAAATTACAAAGGGGATTGAATCGAAGCTATTACAAGAATGACGATAGAGCAGTCCTTTTAAAAGTGAGTTTTTTTCCTATTGAAAGTCATAATTGTCCGTTATCTCTATTTGGTCCTTTTTTGGACCTTTCCTCTGCTAAATATCCGATAAAACAATTTTGGGAGGTAGCAATAATATTCTTATGAAAAAAGCTTAAACAATAATGGTCAACAATTACACAAATATCAACAAATGAACAATCACCTCTCACCTTAACACGTTGAACATAAACAAGACCACGAAATATGACGCTGGAAATCCAGTCCTGGCTTGGGACAGGTGCAAAGGTGTGGCGGGATAACCGGTTAATTAGATCCCAACTCTCGAGCTCCCCCTCTTGATAATTGGACCTCCTATGGCAATACAAATATCGTTTCGTTTTGGATTAAAAAAAGTTTTAAAATAACAAAAAAAATGAAAAGGTGTAACATGGGCAACATTGGGAACAATACACAGAATGAAGTCAACCAAAACAAACAAAAGCCACCAGATAGAAAACTAAAAAGATGAGCAAGACGGACCCCACCAAATCCGTGGGTGGTGCTTGCGAAGGGTAAGCGGTCCCTGTTTCTTATAAAACCACCGTGTTACTTATAAAGCAATGCTTGGTAACAGTGTTTTCGGTGATATATGAAAGAAACATCTGCACCGTATAATTCTGGACCCGATGAGTTCAATGTAGGAACAAATAGCTAACCTTGTTTGAGTAACAGTAACATCAATTTCAACAAATATCTCAACTATATGGTAGTGGTCTGTTTTATTACAACAGTCCTAGGGTGTACCGAGTTTATCTCACAGCGCTCGGTAACTACCATGATGACTCTTATATACAATCTAAAGATAGAATTATTTCAATAAAAGACAATTATATTATTGCACTTCTCTAAAGAGCTCATGTTCTATGTTGTATATGCGTACGTCTTTAATATTAACGTAGATATCAAATTTAATGCGCACGATGCGTTTCTGGAATAACCTTCATCAGGCACGCTAAAAATCGAAGGATTGGAAAGCCAAATAATTTAAAGTTCTGGGAGCAATAAAACCAAAGGGTCTAAACAGGATAGCCAAAATAGGCTAAGGTCACATATGCATGAGGGAGGAGAATCTTAGTTTGATTAATAATTACATTATTCAAGAAGTGTAAATTTCAGAAATAAATATATCTAATAAACCATGACAATGCCGAAGCACTGACTACTGGGCAGATGATACACTCGGGGACTAATAGTCCACCAGCAGAAGTATCGACCCGGTGATAGTAATAAAAACGTAGATATCAAATTTAGTGCGCACGGCGCGTTTTTGGAATAATCTTCTAATGTTCATTTACATCCATATCATTTCTTACTAGTATATTTGTGCATTTGTCTAGCTGCAGCCAACAAAGGTTTGAACGAAATATCTGCTATCGTAAAAATACTACAAAGAACTATAAGCTCTTGCACTAGTAAGTATTCTTTATTATATGATATCTTTAATACAACTATAAGGAATTCCTTAGTTTTTTTGTCATATGTCATAGAAAGCGTCAATATGATTGGGATTTAACGCCATTTTAGCAGTATTTTAGCTTTTATATAGTCATGACGAGAACAATTTTAAACTGATAAAAAAATATTATAATTTAGAGTTGTCTCTCTTTGATGGTAAACACATTCACCAGGTCACAGTATAACAATTAAAAGCACTCGTTTTTCGTGTTTCTTTATTTGATATTTCCTAATCAAACAATCATTGAACAATTATATTTGTGTTTCTTTATTATTGTATTGTGATTATATTTGATTGATATGTTCATTATATGGGCACCATGGTTGGCTTAGACAAAGTTGTCTTGTCTTGTCTGATGTGATTTACCTTATTTTTTAAATAGAAATACAATTATGCGTAATACAATTTCAAATCCGCTGTATTTCACATTGTTTAATCGTACCCCGTACCCTCTGCACCGACGGCAACCTCTCTACCAACTGAGATAAAGATGATTTCCACTAAATCAACTAGCAATGGGTATTTACTTCTGATATAATACCTTAATGACCAAGCTATCAACCTAATTTTATTTGATAACCTCCCAAATTCAAGTCTCATCCAGAGGCTTAGCTGTTTTAAGCATCTGTGCACCTTGTCTGATGAAGTGTCCAACCTCATGTAGACCTGAAAAAAACACTTCAGATTGAGGATCCCACATCTGCCACCATTGTACCATCCCAAGCTAGGATCACATCCTATGCCTTCAGCACTTAAGACAACGGTACTACTAACTGAGCTAAAGAGGATGTCCATTAAGACAACCAGTAATGCGTATTTAAATATATGGTACGTGAAGGGCAAGGCAATTAACCTTATTTCGACACACCTGATTCAACATGGTCAAGAACGAATAATTTGCCATCTAGTATTTTTCTCCATTTATATTTATGGAAATCAAGCACTATGTAAAGTATCATTTCAGACAATGACAGCCCGTATCTGCCTGTTACCAAGATGGTTGCGTTCACTGCAATTTAGTCGGAAAGCATATCACTTGGTAGTAAGCAAGTTATCAGGTATGACAAGATTATAACGAATGTTGGGAAAGCTTACACTCCGTCAACTGGAATATTCCTAGTTCCACTCTCGGGGATCTATACATTGTCTGTTAGTATGATGGGTCACCATAGTAATGTAATCCATTTTCAGCTGGTACGAAATGGTAGCGAATTGGTACGACTTTATACTGGCGGTGCAGGAAGGATCGAATTGGCATCTCATACAATCAATGTAGAATTAACCAGAGGGGACAGAGTTTGGGTTCAGCGAAGGGAGAGTACCGGAGGAAAAGTATACGGAGGCGGAACTTTTAACGTTTTTTCTGCTGCTTTACTAAATCATTCATAAATACAAATAAAACATATTGAAATGCTAATTTATTATCGTAGTAACGAAGTGTATCGTAAGTCCGGAGGGATATTACATTAACTTGACTATTCAGACACAAAACAGCACCAGTACAACACAACAACAGATCGAGACTTGTATAAGACAAACTCCTGGATCACACAAAAAACTTGAAGTGAGACATGTTACGATGTCTTGACAAAAGCCAATCAGAACACTGAATCTAATATAGAGTGCTCTGATTGGATGATTTAGTACAAAGCTCGTGCTCAATGCCAGATGAGCAAAACCTGACGAAAATGAAGACATGCAATATAAGACTATGATGAAAACGAAAGCTCGAGTAACTCGAACCTGTTTTAGTCATGCATATAGATGATTAAGAAATAATTCATGGAAGCCATATCTTGTATCTAGTTTTAGCATTGGTAACATTATTTTCTTAAAATGTATTTCCCGAGCAGAGGCGAAAATAGTGTTACAAATGTTAAACCATTATACAAACTATGGCTTCCATGAATTATGTCGATTACAGTTGGAAAAATCTGACTTATTTTTTGGAAATGCATGTCATAAAAATGTCATTGGTACAGTTGTTTTTTCTTATATAGATGACTAGACAGTGTTGCAATTAAGTTGCTGATATTTTGCAATTTGATGGCATTTTAATATTAGCAACTTGCACAAGTAAAATGCTAAAAACAAATCGTAAAATATATTAGTAACCAGCTTGAGTCAATGTCTTCAAAATTCATTGTAAACTACTTCACCGGAAGAGGACAAAATACTAAAGTCAAAGTCGATATATGGCTGTCTGTAAATAGAATTTTTATTTAAAAAAAAGATATATCAAGAAACAAGACGAGCATGTTTGTATGCACAACAACCCTTTATAAATACATGAATTCACTTAGGAATGATGTTAATGATATGTTCGACAAAACGCATATGCGAATTAAAATATGTTGTGAGCTTTATCACGGTACATTGTATATTATCTATTTAGCCAATAAAGGCCAAGTGGTCGCCGTGATCGCCGTGGTCGCCGTGGTCGTGATCGTATGGTAGTTGGAATTACAACTACATGTACAATTAGTGCATATCACCGCTAAAGTTGTGAGTTCATGGTGAGTTGTACTCGATACGACATTATGTGATCAAGTTTGTAAGTGACTTAATTGCCAGAGATCGGTGGTTTTCTCCGGGTACTCCGGTTTCCCCCACCAATAAAACTGACACTCACGATATAACTGAAATATGGTTGGGATGTCTTTGGACACCTTGCCCCTAATGGCCCAAATGAAGAACGTCATGCTAGAAAATACGATAAAGACCAGCCAGTCAATAATTGGGGGATGTTTCAATGATAATCTTATGACAAGACAGTTTAAACAGTTCAACAATTCGGACAATATAAACAAAATGAACAACATCTCAGCACAAGTCATTGAACATAGCAAAGACGACGACAAATAACGTTGGAAATCCATGTCCTGACTTGGGATAGGCATAAGACATTGGCGCGGTTAAACCGGTTAATTAGATCCCAACCTTCCCCCTCTAGATAACTGGACCTCCTATAGCATTACAGATATCGTTTCATTTTAGATATAAAAAATGTTTTCAATTAGCAAATAAATTGAATATGCACACACGCAAAACTGTAATTATAACGTAACTTATACGAAACATATGTTAAAAAATATCGGATAATATGAAGCAGCCGGCCACGATACTGGTATTACCAGTATTGTAATATTTACAATATTGGTATTACCAGTATTATAATATTCACAATACTGGAAATACCAGTATTGTAAATACAATACTGGTAATACCAGTATTGTAACACTGTACAATACTAGAAATACCAGTATTGTAATGTTACAATACTGGTAATACCAGTATCGTACATATACAATACTGGATGTACCAGTATCGTGCATTTACAATACTGGAATACCAGAATCGTTGATCTATACACAATACCGGCAGCTCCAGTATTCTTCATCCAACAATACTGGTAATACTATTATTGTAAAACACACGATACTGGAAGCTCCAGTATTCTTAATCCAACAATACTGGTAATACTAGTATTGTAAAGCACACAATACTGGTAATACTAGTATTGTAAAACACACAATACTGGAAGCTCCAGTATTCTTCATCCAGCAATACTGGTAATACTAGTATTGTAAAACACACAATACTGGAAACTCTAGTATCTGGTAATTTGACACGTGTGGACAGAGCCTAATTCTAACTGTAAATCACAGCTCATTGTATTTACCGTTAGTATTAGGCTCCGCCCAGTCATGTCAAATTACCTTACCAATATATATCAAACTCTAAGGGACCATACAACATATTTTGACATTACAGGGCTTTTGCCTCTTATGCTATGTACAGCAGAAATGACGTATGAGTATGAATTATATTCAATTCTTTTAGTATAATGTAGACATAAAAACTCGGGTTAACCGGAATTCTACCTAATCTTCCAATATCTGCAATACTGGTATAACCAGTATTTTCCAGAATCTTCCAGTATCTGCAATACTGGTATTACCAGTATTTTCCAGAATCTTCCAGTATCTGCAATACTGGTATTACCAGTATTTTCCAGAATCTTCCAGTATCTGCAATACTGGTATTACCAGTATTTCCCAGAATCTTCCGGTATCTACAATACTCATATTTTGGCAATGACCAGTATCTTCTAGTATTGCAGATACTGGAAAATTCTGGAAGATACTGGGTAACTAGTATTTACCAGTATCTGTACCAGTATTGTAGATACTGGAAGATACTGGTAAAATACTGGTATTACCAGTATTGTGTACCAGTATTGTAGTACCAGTATCGCGGCCGGCTGCTTCATATTATCCAAAATATCATATAACATAAGAATTGCATTTTGAAATCGTATCCATTCGACTTTTCGAAAACAAACATGAGCATGCTGTTGTTTTTTCTTGGAACTATTTTCGTTGGTTCTGGATTATCCGTGGCTAGCTCGGGAAATGGAAATTGTGCATCGAATTTGGGTAAGACTTTTCTTTTTACATATTGAATAAGAATATATGAAAACTATTTTTTAAAACAAATAGGTAAATGTTAGAGAAAACCGAAGGGACGATCCATAATTGGCAATCTAGAGACATGGGCAACATTGGGAACAATACACAGAATGAAAACAACCAAAACAAACAAAAACCACCAGATAGAAAATTAAAAAGATGAGCAAGACGGACCACACCAAATTCCGTGGGTGAACCAAGGTGCTCGCGAAGGGTATAAAACCACCGTGTTACTTATATAGCAATGCTTGGTAACAGTGTTTTCGGTGATATATGAAAGAAACATCTGCATAAAAGTGAAAAGGTCCATTTTCATATATGAGAAATGGATATTTCGTAACGTTCAACCAGTTCGCGATGAGCACCGTATAATTCTGGACGCAAAGAGTTCAATGTAGGAACAAGTAGCTAACCTTGTTTGAATTACAGTAACATCAATTTCAACAAATATCTCAACTATATCGTAGTGATCTGTTTTATTACAACAGTCCTAGGGTGTACCGAGTTTATCTCACAGCGCTCGGTAACTACCATGATGACTCTTATATACAATCTAAAGATAGAATTATTTCAATAAAAGACAATTATATTATTCCACTTCTCTAAAGAGCTCATGTTCTATGTTGTATATGCGTATGTCTTTAATATTAACGTAGATATCTAATTTAGTGCGCACGATGCGTTTCTGGAATAACCTTCATCAGGTACGTTACTGGAATAACCTTCATCAGGTACGTTACTGGAATAACCTTCATCAGGTACGTTACTGGAATAACCTTCATCAGGTACGTTACTGGAATAACCTTCTTCAGGTACGTTACTGGAATAACCTTCATCAGGTACGTTACTGGAATAACCTTCATCAGGTACGTTACTGGAATAACCTTCATCAGGTACGTTACTGGAATAACCTTCATCAGGTACGTTACTGGAATAATCTTCATCAGGTACGTTACTGTAATAACCTTCATCAGGTACGTTACTGGAATAACCTTCATCAGGTACGTTACTGGAATAACCTTCATCAGGTATGTTACTGGAATAACCTTCATCAGGTACGTTACTAGAATAACCTTCATCAGGTACGTTACTGGAATAACCTTCATCAGGTACGTTACTGGAATAACCTTCATCAGGTACGTTACTGTAATAACCTTCATCAGGTACGTTACTGTAATAACCTTCATCAGGTACGTTTCTGGAATAACCTTCATCAGGTGACGCTCAAAATCGAAAGATTGGAAAGCCAAATAATTTAACGTTCTGGGAGCAATAAAACTAAAGGGTCTAAACAGGATAGCCAAAATCGGCTAAGGTCACCTATGCATGAGGAAGGAGAATCTTAGTTTGATTAATAATTACATTATTTAAGAAGAGTAAATTTCAGAAATAAACATATCTAATAAACCATGTCAGTGCCGAAGCACTGACTACTGGGCGGATGATACATTCGGGGATTAATAGTCCATCCAGTGGTAGTAATACAAACGTAAATATCAAATTTAGTGCGCACGACGCGTTTCTGGAATAACCTTATGATGCTCATTTACATTCATATCATTTCTTACTAACATATTTTTTGTAATTGTCTAGCTGTAGCCAACAAAGGTTTGAACAAAGTATCTGTTATCGTGAAAGAACTACAGAGAACTATAAACGCTTGTACTAGTAAGTATTCTTTATCATAAAATATCTTTAATACAACTAAAAGGAATTCCTTAGTTTTTTTGTCATGTGTCATGAGAAGAGTTGAAGATCCGTATATCGAAAACGAAGACAACACATCAAGGAATACGAATCCCGCATAAAACCCGGTGTGAACTCAGGTGCTCCGGAAAGGTAAGCAGTTCCTGCTCTAATATGATTGGGATATAACGCCAATTTAGCAGTTTTTTAGGTTAATATAATCATGACGAGAACAAGTTCACAAACAATATATACGTAGATGGGTTAATGATGACACTATAATGCACATATGGATATTGAGAGATGACGGACAGTGTCTGAAATGTCTTCTTCATTGGAACAAACCACTTACGACATGTACCAACAAGTTTTTATGAGTATTAATTATAGCTTGTGCACGTTAGCATGCACAAAGCAAAAACACTGATGTATGTCTCGTCCTAAGGACTGGTGATGTAAATGATTGGTCCCGTGCAACTAGTTGAACGAGGACCCAATTTTTTCAGATGGGTTGTACCCCGAAGTAGTACCGGTAAATGAATGTTTAATTTCTATAGAAAATTGTAAATTTGATAATAGAATCTCGTATCATTTCTTTCAATTGAAAGTCCGAAGTAGCTTAATGGACATTTCAGGTTATGGTGTTGAACGCCACTTTCAACAATATGTCCAGTTATATCGTGGTGGAGGAAACCGGAGTACCCGGAGAAAACCACCGATCTGCCGAAAGTCACTGACAAACTTTATCAGATAATGTTGTATCGGGTACACCTAGCCATGATCGGGACTCGAACTCACAACTTTATTGGTGATAGGCACTGATATGCACAGGAAGTTGTAGATGCAGCTACCATACAATAACGACCACGACGGCTCCTTCTTTACCAATCCAAAATAGATCTTATATTTTCTGTGGCAATCTTAATTTCCCTCATATACATATGCCTACCAAAGAGCCGCACCTTTTACCTATATATTTTGTTAGCAATATAGTTCTCGTCGCATTGCGACTGTAATACTGCACACCTAAACTGGACAATAAACAGCAATCACTCGACACACAATTAACAAGTAGATCAATAAACTACACCCATGTGATTTACCTTATATTAATATAACCTGATTCAATATGGTGAAGAACGAATAATTTGTCACCGAGTATTTTATTTCATTTTTTTTTTGGAAATCAAGCACTATATAATATAATGTATCATTTAAGACAATCCTCCTGTTACCAAGATGGTGGCGTTCACTGCGATTTTGTCGAAAGGCATTTCACTTGGTAGTAACGAAGTCATTAAGTATGACAAGGTTATAACGAATGTTGGGAAAGCTTACACTCCGTCAACTGGAATATTTCTAGTTCCAATCTCGGGGATATATACAGTGTCTGTTAGTATGATGGGTCATCCTACTAATACAATTCACTTGCAGCTGGAACGAAATGGTAGCGAATTGGTTCGACTTTATACTGGTGGTGCAGGAAGCTATGAATTGGCATCTCATACAATTAATGTTGAATTAACAAGAGGAGACAGAGTTTGGGTTCAGCGATCGAAGACCACCGGACAGAAACTCTATGGTTCACATTACAACGTTTTCTCTGCTGCTTTTCTAAATCATATATAATGATATAAATAAAACAGCTTGCAATGTTTATTTGTTTTGTAATAATTTTATATACGACAAACGCAGTGTACGGTTCGTCTTTACCCCCAGTTGTTTGCTGAAGGGTTCATGTCTTATTGTGTTTTTGTGTATGCTTATGCATAGTGGTGTCCAACATTTTGCTGTTTCTCGTCGTTTTAGTTTTCTGTGTTGTGTTGTGTTTTTTTCCTTGTTTTTGTTTTGTTTTTGTTATTTGTCTTCTTCCTGTGTCTTGTGTACCCATTGGTACCCGTTTCTCTGGATTGTCCATTATTGATTGCCCCTTCGATTTTCTCTAACGTTTATTTTTACATCTTTATATCTTACCTTGAACTTAAACAAAATGGTGCTACCATATTTCAATGCGTGCACAAACCTTCGATTTACAGTATCATATGCATTCGTATATATACGTCATATTGCCAGTCAGATGCACATCATAAATATATTAATATATTCTATCACAAACCTTTACTAGTACAGGGACATCTTTCCTTAGTAGGACATTCAACACCACTTTGACTTTCAGTTGCATAATAAATTTCTAGGAACCCGCAATATTGCTATTCCATAGGAATTGAAATTAGTTGGTTGGTTGCTTTTATGGTGCTTAAAGCCACTTTGAACAATATTTCAGTTGTATCGTGGCGGTCAGTTTTATTGGTGGAGGAAACCGAAGGACCCGGAGAAAACCACCGACCTGCCGCAAGTCACTGACAAACTTTATCACATAATGTTGTACACCTCTCCCTGAGCGGTAGTCGAACCCACAACATCAGTGGTGATAGGCACCGATTGCATAGGAAAGGAATTGAATTTAGAACATTATCATAAGCGCCTGTAATTTCCTTTGTCAATTCATGAATAACGCATCAGTTTTCCGAATTGGATTATTGACTTCATTTTTGCTCCTTTATTTGCTAGAAGGATTAAGAAAAGTTTGTAGATACCATAAGGGGCAATCAGAAGCCGTAACTCGATGAAGGATAGACAATACAGGTGTGAAACCACTAATTAATTTCTTTAAGGTTTTCTACTAAATTTGTGTTTTTTCGAGCCTACCTGGCCATTTTATCTTAAGTTTAATCTTTCCAAGACCATATATTTTCTGAAACATACATGATTCCTCTACGTTCTGTCAAAATATCAGGGCATGTTCAAAATCTTGCAGTGAAATGTCGTGCTACGGAAAACACCTACTCTAAAAATAGCTCGGTCATCCCCAAGAAATTCAGTATTTATAGGTCATGAATAAAATCATCCATAGAGGTATTAAAATACAACTAAATCCATCAAATTTGGGCTCAAAATAATCCCTATATATTAAACTTCACAATTATCAATTTTAATTAGTCCATTCCATTCAGTAGTTTTCACAATGCTACAAGGTGAAAGGAACTTGTTCTTGAAAAGGGACTGATTGGTGAATTAGTGGTTTGACACCTACAATGGCCGAAAATAAAAGGACACACAATGGTCTACACTAAGCAGAAAACTCAAGATTGAACAACATGAACCACACTAACATTCAGGGATGAACTAAGTTGTTTTGGAAGGATATGCATTTCCTGTTCCATTATTCGCACCCATCGTGTTATTTTAAAACGACACGAACATCATGTGGTGTGAAAATCGCGTTGGACGCGATCGGGTCAAACCAAGACCATAAAATTGGTATTTGATGCTTCTCCGCTAAGCACGCAGCAGAAAAGAGAAAGATCAAAGACTGGTTGGCTCGGGATTAGGATAATGTGTCTGAGTGGGGCGACATGTCAATTCGTGGACTGTTGCTTCAGTGGACTAGCACTATAACAATCCAACTAAGCGCGTTGGTCTAGTACAAAGCGGACCTCATCATCATCTCATTGAAAATAACTTGTTCTAGCCATGCTATAACTGAAAAATTTAGAATTTAAGTCATTCCTGTACAGACAGGATGTGTTTTGACACTGTTTATGTTGTCATGATTAAAAACATGCTATCTATGATCCTTATTCAGTAGGATAAACACCTTCGAATTCCATTATCCATTTTGTGATGAAAACTGTCAGAGACGACAACAACTATCTATCCGTTTAGGGATATGGTGCTTAACGCCAGTTTCAACAATATTTCAGTTATATCGTGGAGGTCAGTTTTATTGTTGGAAGAAATCGGAGTACCCAGAGAAAACTACCGACCTGCCGCAAGTCACTGACAAACTTTATCACATAATGTTATATCGAGAGCACCTCCCTATTAGCGGGATTCGAACTCACAACTTTAGTACTTTCAAACGTAACAACTGTATACACAGACATTTGTAAATTAAACAATGGCAAGGAATTTATTATTTAAGACATTCGAGTGATAACAGGTGAGTTACTGTAATATTGAAATAAAACTGTTTTATATAAACACTGTCACTTCCCTCCTCTCCAAAATCAGGTGGTGAATGTACGTCATAATTGGAAACCATTTTGTGCCGCTTGAAGTTCAATTTTTACTTATAGCAATAGTATCCGCTACGATTAAACAACGGTGTGTCCATCGTTCAAAAACTTGTTGTCAAACTCTCAAACACTGAAAATAACATTATTGAAGTGCTCGAGAGTTTGACAACAAGTTTTTGAACGATGGACACAGTGTTGCTTGGCGGACATTTAGAGGCATTTGACGCACTATCACATTTAATGTTATCCTGCCTGTTTTCTGAGTGTGGTAATCTACCGTTACACGCTCAACCAAAGGTAGTATGTTTTATATTATACTGAATGCCTTTGTTATTATAAACATACTGCCTTTGGCTGATGGTGTTACGGTAGATTACCACAAGAAGAAATATATCACCCGAGACGAAGTCCAGGGTGGTATTTTTTCTGAGTTTAGTAATCTACCGTTACACCCTCAACCAAAGGTAGTATGTTTTATATTATACTGAATGCCCTTCGGAGGGTGGTATTGCGGAGGGTGGTATTGTGGAGGGTGGTATTGCAAAGGGTGGTATTGCGGGAGGTGGTATATCCTTGCAATACCACCCTCTGCTTTGGTGGGCGGGATTAAGAAAAGTTAGAGAAAAATACCATATCTACATTTACCAAGGATATTGCCGAATTATCAAAGAAATTTGCATAAAGTATAATATTTTGTAATAACAAAGGCATTCAGTATAATATAAAACATATTACCTTTGGTTGAGCGTGTAACGGTAAAATTTATTTGGAAATACTGAAAGATGAATTCAAAATCTTGACAGGACGGACTTTTTCACAGAACAAATTGGCGAGAAAATTATCAGTGTTCTCGTCTTTGATGTCAAATTATTCTTTTCATAATAATTTCAAAGACGAGAACACTGATAATTTTCACGCTATTTTGTTCCGTGAAAAACTCCGTCCTGTCAAGATCTGGAATTCATCTTTCAGTATTTCCAAATAAACTTTATATCAAAATAAAGCTTATTGTACAAGCTTTCCAAATATATTATTATCTTTTGACAGAAATTATTATGAAAAGAATAATTTGACATCAAAGACGAGAACACTGATAATTTTCTCGCCATTTTGTTCCGTGAAAAAGTCCGTCCTGTCAAGATTTTGAATTCATCTTTCAGTATTTCCAAATAAACTTTATATCAAAATAAAGCTTATTGCACAAGCTTTCCAAACATATAATTATCTTTTGACAGAAATTATTATTAAAAGAATAATTTGACATCAAAGACGAGAACACTGATAATTTTCTCGCCATTTTGTTCCTTGAAAAAGTCCGTCCTGACAAGATTTTGAATTCATCTTTCAGTATTTCCAAATAAATTTTATAGCAAACGTTAAATATTTGTTTCTACTTTCCAAATCAATTTAAATAGAAAAAAAAAAAAGCTGTATTAATAAAAAAAAAAATATGTCTAAAAATGTATCAAATTTTGTCCGTCCTGTTTTTCTCCGTCCTGTTTTTAGACCAACCCAGTGAAAGAGAATATTCTAAATTTATGTTCAAGGATCGAGATAACCCCGATATTCCGGAGATATTTTAACACGACCACAGCACATGAATGATCTTTGTCCACGTCTCCATATGAAATTTATTCTTTTTGAAATAAGTTGTCCGACAAAATCTTGAAATATAGGAATTAAGAGGAATGAAAACAACAAACAAATATGTCAGAGTCAAGTCAAGACTCCCATGTTTGGCAAAAAGTTTGCGCTGTCGCGCCAATCGTATTGGTACGGAAGCGCATTAGGGGCGTGATGTTTTTTTCTTGCGTGTCCCTATTACGCTTCCGTAAATTAGACTGATTTTGACAAAAATTAATGTGAACATATCATCTAAGCCCACATTGTCGTATAACACATTGGTTATTGCGACCAGCTCCACGTGACCAGCTCCTCTCCTCGTATTATTTAGTGAATAGTGATAATACTTTTGCTAACTTCTAAGAATCGAAGGAAGAAATTTTCCAAAATTCCAAAGTAATACCTAAAATACAGCTCTATCAGATATTGCTACATTTACTATCAATTGCAAAAACGAGAAACATAAGAGGAAAACACAAGACAAGTGCCGTTATTGTTAAGAAAATAATAGTAAAATAACAGGAAGTGAAAGAGATTATTCTAAATTTGTGTGCAAGGATCGAGATAAACCCGATATTCCGGAAACATTTAAACACGACCACAGAACATGGATGATTCTTGTCCACGTCTCCATATGAAATTTATTCTTTTTGACAAAAGTTGTCCGACAAAATCTTGGAATATGGCAATTAAGAGGAATGAAAACAACAAACAAATATGTCAGAGTCAAGTCAAGACTCCCATGTTTGGCAAAAGGTTTCCGCTGTCGCGCCAATCGTATTGGTACGGAAGCGCATTAGGGACGTGATGTTTTCTTCTTGCTTGTACCTAATACGCTTCCGTAAATTAGACTAATTTTGACAAAAAATAATGTGAACATCTCATCTAAGCCCACATTGTCGGTATAACACATTGGTTATTGCGACCAGCTCCTCTCCTTATATTATTTTAATTTGCAAAGAATTCTTGGTATTTTTAGAAACTGTGATTGGCAAAAGAATAATTTGACATCAAAGACGAGAACACTGATAATTTTCTCGCCATTTTGTTCTGTGAAAAAGTCCGTCCTGTCAAGATTTGGAATTCATCTTTCAGTATTTCCAAATAATTTTTACCGTTACACGCTCAACCAAAGGTAATATGTTTTATATTATACTGAATGCCTTTGTTATTACAAAATATTATACTTTATGCAAATTTCTTTGATAATTCGGCAATATCCTTGGTAAATGTAGATATGGTATTTTTCTCTAACTTTTCTTAATCCCGCCCACCAAAGCAGAGGGTGGTATTGCAAGGATATACCACATCCCACAATACCACCCTCTGCAATATCACCCTACACAATACCACCCTGCGAAGGGCATTCAGTATAATATAAAACATACTACCTTATGGTTGAGGGGGTAACGGTAGATTACTACACTCAGAAAAAATACCACCCTGGACTTCGTCTCGGGTGATATTTTTCTTCTTGTGGTAATCTATCGTAACACCATCAACCAAATGCAGTATGTTTATAATAACAAAGGCATTCAGTATAATATAAAACATACTACCTTTGGTTGAGCGTGTAACGGTAGATTACCACACTCAGAAAACAGGCAGGATAACATTAAATGTGATAGTGCGTCAAATGCCTCTAAATGTCCGCCAAGCAACACTGTGTCCATCGTTCAAAAACTTGTTGTCAAACTCTCGAGCACTTCAATAATGTTATTTTCAGTGTTTGAGAGTTTGACAACAAGTTTTTGAACGATGGACACACCGTTGTTTAATCGTAGCGGATACTATTGCTATAAGTAAAAATTGAACTTCAAGCGGCACAAAATGGTTTCCAATTATGACGTACATTCACCACCTGATTTTGGAGAGGAGGGAAGTGACAGTGTTTATATAAAACAGTTTTATTTCAATATTACAGTAACCCACCTGTTATCACTCGAATGTCTTAAATAATAAATTCCTTGCCATTGTTTAATTTACAAATGTCTGTGTATACAGTTGTTACGTTTGAAAGTACTAAAGTTGTGAGTTCGAATCCCGCTAATAGGGAGGTGCTCTCGATATAACATTATGTGATAAAGTTTGTCAGTGACTTGCGGCAGGTCGGTAGTTTTCTCTGGGTACTCCGATTTCTTCCAACAATAAAACTGACCTCCACGATATAACTGAAATATTGTTGAAACTGGCGTTAAGCACCATATCCCTAAACGGATAGATAGTTGTTGTCGTCTCTGACAGTTTTCATCACAAAATGGATAATGGAATTCGAAGGTGTTTATCCTACTGAATAAGGATCATAGATAGCATGTTTTTAATCATGACAACATAAACAGTGTCAAAACACATCCTGTCTGTACAGGAATGACTTAAATTCTAAATTTTTCAGTTATAACATGGCTAGAACAAGTTATTTTCAATGAGATGATGATGAGGTCCGCTTTGTACTAGACCAACGCGCTTAGTTGGATTTTTATAGTGCTAGTCCACTGAAGCAACAGTCCACGAATTGACATGTCGCCCCACTCAGACACATTATCCTAATCCCGAGCCAACCAGTCTTTGATCTTTCTCTTTTCTGCTGCGTGCTTAGCGGAGAATCATCAAATACAAATTTTATGGTTTTGGTTTGACCCGATCGCGTCCAACGCGATTTCCACACCACATGATGTTCGTGTCGTTTTAAAGTAACACGATGGGTGCGAATAATGGAACAGGAAATGCCTATCCTTCCAAAACAACTTAGTTCATCCCTGAATGTTAGTGTGGTTCATGTTGTTCAATCTTTAGTTTTCTGCTTAGTGTAGACCATTGTGTGTCCTTTTGCTTTCGGTCATTGTACGTAGGTGTCAAACCACTAATTCACCAATCAGTCCCTTTTCAAGAAAAAAGTTCCTTTCACTTTGTAGCATTGTGAAAAATACTGAATGGAATGGACTAATTAAAATTGATAATTGCGAAGTTTAATATATAGGGATTATTTTGAGCCCAAATTTGATGGATTTAGTTGTATTTTAATACCTCTATGGATGATTTTATTCATGACCTATAAATACTGAATTTCTTGGGGATGACCGAGCTATTTTTAGAGTAGGTGTTTTCGTAGCACGACATTTCACTGCAAGATTTTAAAATGCCCTGATATTTTGATAGAACGTAGAGGAATCATGTACGTTTCAAAAAATATATGGTCTTGCAAAGGATAAACTTAAGATACAATTGCCAGGTAGGCTCGAAAAAACACAAATTTAGTAGAAAACCTTAAAGAAATTAATTAGTGGTTTCACACCTGTATTGTCTATCCTTCATCGATTTACGCTTCTGATTGCCCCTTATGGTATCTACAAACTTTTCTTAATCCTTCTAGCAAATAAAGGAGCAAAAATGAAGTCAATAATCCAATTCGGAAAACTGATGCGTTATTCATGAATTGACAAAGGAAATTACAGGCGCTTATGATAATGTTCTAAATTCAATTCCTTTCCTATGCAATCGGTGCCTATCACCACTGATGTTGTGGGTTCGACTACCGCTCAGGGAGAGGTGTACAACATTATGTGATAAAGTTTGTCAGTGACTTGCGGCAGGTCGGTGGTTTTCTCCGGGTCCTTCGGTTTCCTCCACCAATAAAACTGACCGCCACGATACAACTGAAATATTGTTCAAAGTGGCTTTAAGCACCATAAAAGCAACCAACCAACTAATTTCAATTCCTATGGAATAGCAATATTGCGGGTTCCTAGAAATTTATTATGCAACTGAAAGTCAAAGTGGTGTTGCATGTCCTACTAAGGAAAGATGTCCCTGTACTAGTAAAGGTTTGTGATAGAATATATTAATATATTTATGATGTGCATCTGACTGGCAATATGACGTATATATACGAATGCATATGATACTGTAAATCGAAGGTTTGTGCACGCATTGAAATATGGTAGCACCATTTTGTTTAAGGTCAAGGTAAGATATAAAGATGTAAAAATAAACGTTAGAGAAAATCGAAGGGGCAATCAATAATGGACAATCCAGAGAAACGGGTACCAATGGGTACACAAGACACAGGAAGAAGACAAATAACAAAAACAAAACAAAAACAAGGAAAAAAACACAACACAACACAGAAAACTAAAACGACGAGAAACAGCAAAATGTTGGACACCACTATGCATAAGCATACACAAAAACACAATAAGACATGAACCCTTCAGCAAACAACTGGGGGTAAAGACGAACCGTACACTGCGTTTGTCGTATATAAAATTATTACAAAACAAATAAACATTGCAAGCTGTTTTATTTATATCATTATATATGATTTAGAAAAGCAGCAGAGAAAACGTTGTAATGTGAACCATAGAGTTTCTGTCCGGTGGTCTTCGATCGCTGAACCCAAACTCTGTCTCCTCTTGTTAATTCAACATTAATTGTATGAGATGCCAATTCATAGCTTCCTGCACCACCAGTATAAAGTCGAACCAATTCGCTACCATTTCGTTCCAGCTGCAAGTGAATTTTATTAGTAGGATGACCCATCATACTAACAGACACTGTATATATCCCCGAGATTGGAACTAGAAATATTCCAGTTGACGGAGTGTAAGCTTTCCCAGCATTCGTTATAACCTTGTCATACTTAACGACTTCGAGACTACCAAGTGAAATGCCTTTCGACAAAATCGCAGTGAACGCCACCATCTTGGTAACAGGAGGATTGCCTAAAATGATACATTATATTATATAGTGCTTGATTTCCAAAAACAAAATAAAAAAAAATACTCGGTGACAAATTATTCGTTCTTCACCATATTGAATCAGGTTATATTAATATAAGGTAAATCACATGGGTGTAGCTTATTGATCTACGTGTTAATTGTGTGTCGAGTGATTGCTGTTTATTGTCCAGTTTAGGTGTGCAGTATTACAGTCGCAATGCGACGAAAATTATATTGCTAACGAAATATATAGGTAAAAGGTGCGGCTCTTTGGTAGGCATATGTATATGAGGGAAATTAAGATTGCCACAGAAAATATAAGATCTATTTTGGATAGGTAAAGAAGGAGCCGTCGTGGTCGTTATTGTATGGTAGCTGCATCTACAACTTCCTGTGCATATCAGTGCCTATCACCAATAAAGTTGTAAGTTCGAGTCCCGATCATGGCTAGGTGTACCCGATACAACATTATCTGATAAAGTTTGTCAGTGATTTTCGGCAGATCGGTGGTTTTCTCCGGGTACTCCGGTTTCCTGCACCACGATATAACTGACATATTGTTGAAAGTGGCGTTCAACACCATAACCTGAAATGTCCATTAAGCTACTTCGGACTTTCAATTAAAAGAAATGATACGAGATTCTATTATCAAATTTACAATTTTCTATAGAAATTAAACATTCATTTACCGGCACTACTTCGGGGTACAACCCATCTGAAAAAATTGGGTCCTCGTTCAACTAGTTGCACGGGACCAATCATTTACATCACCAGTCCTTAGGACGAGACATACATCAGTGTTTTTGCTTTGTGCATGCTAACTTGCACAAGCTACAATTAATACTCATAAAAACTTGTTGGTACATGTCGTAAGTGGTTTGTTCTAATGAAGTAGGCATTTCAGACACTGTCCGTCATCTCTCAATATCCCTATGTGCATTATAGTGTCATCATTAACCCATCTACGTATATATTGTTTGTGAACTTGTTCTCGTCATGATTATATTAACCTAAAATACTGCTAAATTGGCGTTATATCCCAATCATATTAGAGCAGGAACTGCTTACCTTTCCGGAGCACCTGAGTTCACCCCGGGTTTTATGCGGGATTCGTATTCCTTGATGTGTTGTCTTCGTTTTCGATATACGGATCTTCAACTCTTCTCATGACACATGACAAAAAAACTAAGGAATTCCTTTTAGTTGTATTAAAGATATTTTATGATAAAGAATACTTACTAGTACAAGCGTTTATAGTTCTCTGTAGTTCTTTCACGATAACAGATACTTCGTTCAAACCTTTGTTGGCTGCAGCTAGACAATTACAAAAAATATGTTAGTAAGAAATGATATGAATGTAAATGAGCATCATAAGGTTATTCCAGAAACGCGTCGTGCGCACTAAATTTGATATTTACGTTTTTATTACTACCACTGGATGGACTATTAATTCCAGAATGTATCATCCGCCCAGTAGTCAGTGCTTCGGCACTGACATGGTTTATTAGATATGTTTATTTCTGAAATTTACACTTCTTAAATAATGTAATTATTAATAAAACTAAGGTTCTCCTCCCTCGGGCATAGGCGACCTTAGCCGATTTTGGCTATCCTGTTTATGCACTTTAGTTTTATTGCTCCCCAAACTTTAAATTATTTGGCTTTCCAATCTTTCGATTTTGAGCGTGCCTGATGAAGGTTATTCCAGAAACGCATCTTGCGAACAAAATTTGATATCTACGTTAATATTAAAGACATACGCATATACAACATAGAACATGAGCTCTTTAGAGAAGTGCAATAATATAATTGTCTTTTATTGAAATAATTCTATCTTTAGATTGTATATAAGAGTCATCATGGTAGTTACCGAGCGCTGTGAGATAAACTCGGTACACCCTAGGACTGTTGTAATAAAACAGACCACTACGATATAGTTGAGATATTTGTTGAAATTGATGTTACTGTTACTCAAACAAGGTTAGCTACTTGTTCCTACATTGAACTCACCGCGTCCAGAATTATACGGTGCTCATCGCAAACTGGTTGAACGTTGCGAAATATCCATTTCTCATAAATGAAAATGGACCTTTTCACTTTTATGCAGATGTTTCTTTCATATATCACCGAAAACACTGTTACCAAACATTGCTATATAAGGAACACGGTGGTTTTATACCCTTCGCGAGCACCTTGGTTCACCCACGGAATTTGGTGGGGTCCGTCTTGCTCATCTTTTTAATTTTCTATCTGGTGGTTTTTGTTTGCTTTGGTTGTCTTCATTCTGTGTATTGTTCCCAATGTTGCCCATGTCTCTAGATTGCTAATTATGGATCGTCCCTTCGGTTTTCTCTAACATTTACCTATTTGTTTTAAAGAATAGTTTTCATATATTCTTATTCAATATGTAAAAAGAAAAGTCTTACCCAAATTCGATGCACATTTTCCATTTCCCGAGCTAGCCACGGATAAACCAGAACCAACGAATATAGTTCCAAGAAAAAACAACAGCATGCTCATGTTTGTTTTCGAAAAGTCGAATGGATACGATTTCAAAATGCAATTGTTGTTATATGATATTTTTAACATATGTTTCGTATAAATTACGTTATAATTACAGTTTTGCGTGTGTGCATATTCAATTTATTTGCTAATTGAAAACATTTTTTATATCTAAAATGAAACGATATCTGTAATGCTATAGGAGGTCCAGTTATCAAGAGGGGGAATTATTTGTCGTCGTCTTTGCTATGTTCAATGACTTGTGCTGAGATGTTGTTCATTTTGTTTATATCGTCCTAATTATTGAACTGTTTAAACTGTCTTTTCATAAGATTATCATTGATACATCCCCCAATTATTGACTGGCTGGTCTTTATCGTATTTTCTAGCATAACGTCCTTCATTTGGGCCATTAGGGGCAAGGTGTCCAAAGACATCCCAACCATATTTCAGTTATATCGTGAGGGTCAGTTTTATTGGTGGGGGAAACCGGAGTACCCGGAGAAAACCACTGATCTCTGGCAATTAAGTCACTTACAAACTTGATCACATAATGTCGTATCGAGTACAACTCACCATGAACTCACAACTTTAGCGGTGATATGCACTAATTGTACATGTAGTTGTAATTCCAACTACCATACGATCACGACCACGGCGACCACGGCGACCACGGCGACCACTTGGCCTTTATTGGCTAAATAGATAATATACAATGTACCGTGATAAAGCTCACAACATATTTTAATTCGCATATGCGTTTTGTCGAACATATCATTAACATCATTCCTAAGTGAATTCATCTATTTATAAAGGGCTGTTGTGCATACAAACATGCTCGTATTGTTTCTTGACATATCTTTTTTCTGGAAATAAAAATTTTATTTACAGACAGGCATATATCGACTTTGACTTTAGTATTTTGTCCTCTTCCGGTGAAGTAGTTTACAATGAATTTTGAAGACATTGACTCAAGCTGGTTACTAATATATTTTACGATTTGTTTCTAGCATTTTATTTGTGTAAGTTGCTAATATTAAAATGCCATCAAATTGCAAAATATCAGCAACTTAATTGCAACACTGTCTAGTCATCTATATAAGAAAAAACAACTGTACCAATGACAAGTTTATGACATGCATTTCCAAAAAATAAGTCAGATTTTTCCAACTGTAATCGACATAATTCATGGAAGCCATAGTTTGTATAATGGTTTAACATTTGTAACATTATTTTCGCCTCTGCTCGGGAAATACATTTTAAGAAAATAATGTTACCAATGCTAAAACTAGATACAAGATATGGCTTCCATGAATTATTTCTTAATCATCTATATGCATGACTAAAACAGGTTCGATTTACTCGAGCTTTCGTTTTCATCATAGTCTTATATTGCATGTCTTCATTTTCGTCAGGTTTTGCTCACCTGACATTGAGCACGAGCTTTGTACTAAATCATCCAATCAGAGCACTCTATATTAGATTCAGTGTTCTGATTGGCTTTTGTCGGGACATCGTAACGTGTCTTACCTCAAGTTGTTTGTGTGATCCAGGAGTTTGTCTTATACAAGTCTCGATCTGTTGTTGTGTTGTACTGGTGCTGTTTTGTGTCTGAATAGTCAAGTTAATGTAATATCTCTCCGGACTTGGGATACACTTCGTTACTACGATAATAAATTAGCATTTCAATATGTTTTATTTGTATTTATGAATGATTTAGTAAAGCAACAGAAAAAACGTTAAAAGTTCCGCCTCCGTATACTTTTTCTCCGGTACTCTCCCTTCGCTGAACCCAAACTCTGTCCCCTCTGGTTAATTCTACATTGATAGTATGAGATGCCAATTCGTACCTTCCTGCACCGCCAGTATAAAGTCGTACCAATTCGCTACCATTTCGTACCAGCTGAAAATGAATTCCAATACTATGCTGACCCATCATACTAACAGACAATGTATAGATCCCGAGAGTGGAACTAGGAATATTCCAGTTGACGGAGTGTAAGTTTTCCCAACATTCGTTATAATCTTGTCATACCTGATAACTTGTTTACTACCACGTGATATGCTTTTCGACAAAATTGCAGTGAACGCAACCATCTTGGAAACAGGCAGATACGGGCTATCATTGTCTGAAATGATACAAAATTATTTAGTGCTTGATTTCCATAATAAAAAAATGGGGAAAAATACTGGATGACAAATTATTCGTTCTTGACCATGTTGAATCAGGTGTATCGAAATAAGGTTAATTACCTTGCCCTTCACGTACCATAGATTTAAATACCCATTGCTGGTTGACTTAGTGGATATCCTCTTTAGCTCAGTTAGTAGAGCCGGTTTCTTAAGTGCTGAAGACATAAGATGTGATCCTAGCTTGGGATGGTACAATGATGGCAGATGTGGGATCCTCAATCTGAAGTGTTTTTTCAGGTCTACATGAGGTTGGATTTTTTATCAGACAAGGTACACAGATGCTTAAAACAGCTAAGCCTCTGGATGAAACTTGAATTTGGGAGGTTATCAAATACAATTAGGTTGATAGCTTGGTCATTAAGGTATTATAACAGATGTAAATACCCATTGCTAGTTGATTTAGTGGAAATCATCTTTATCTCAGTTGGTAGAGAGGTTGCCGTCGGTGCAGAGGGTGCGGGGTACGATTAAACAATGTGAAATACAGCGGATTTGAAATTGTATTACGCATAATTGTATTTTTAAATATGTAAATAAGTGGAATTTCTGTGAAGATGTCTTGCTAAAAAGTTGTTTTATTGTTCAAGCAATGTATCAAGACTATGTGCAAAACAAAATATGGATATTTACATTTTATATGATTTTTTCTACTTAATTTGTGGATTTGACATTTTTCTTGATAAAATGTGGAAAAACGTATGTGTTTAAATAGCCATAACTTCATCAATCTAACAGATATCTTGTTATATTTAAAAAGTAAGGTAAATCACATCAGACAAGACAAGACAACTTTGTCTAAGCCAACCATGGTGCCGATATAATGAACATATCAATCAAATATAATCACAATACAATAATAAAGGAACACAAATATAATTGTTCAATGATTGTTTGATTAGGAAATATCAAATAAAGAAACACGAAAAACGAGTGCTTTTAATTGTTATACTGTGACCTTGTGAATGTGTTTACCATCAAAGAGAGACAACTCTAAACTATGATTTTTTTTTATCAGTTTAAAATTGTTCTCGGCATGACTATGTGCTAAAATACTGCTAAAATGGCGTTAAATCCCAATCATATTGACGCTTTCTATGACACATGACAAAAAAACTAAGGAATTCCTTATAGTTGTATTAAAGATATCATATAATAAAGAATACTTACTAGTGCAAGGGTTTATAGTTCTTTGTAGTTCTTTCATGATAACAGATATTTCGTTCAAACCTTTGTTGGCTGCAGCTAGACAAATGCACAAATATACTAGTAAGAAATGATATGGATGTAAATGAACATTAGAAGATTATTCCAGGAACGCGTCGTGCGCATTAAATTTTATATCTACGTTTTTATTACTATCACTGGGTCGATACTTCTGCTGGTGGACTATTAGTCCCCGAGTGTATCATCCGCCCAGTAGTCAGTGCTTCGGCACTGACATGGTTTATTAGATATATTTATTTCTGAAATTTACACTTCTTGAATAATGTAATTATTAATCAAACTAAGATTCTCCTCCCTCATGCATATGTGACCTTAGCCGATTTTGGCTATCCTGTTTAGACCCTTTGGTTTTATTGCTCCCAGAACGTTAAATTATTTGGCTTTCCAATCTTTCGATTTTGAGCGTACCTGATGAAGGTTATTCCAGAAACGCATCGTGCGCATTAAATTTGATATCTACGTTTTAATTAAAGACATACGCATATACAACATAGAACATGAGCTCTTTAGAGAAGTGCAATAACATAATTGTCTTTTATTGAAATAATTCTATCTTTAGATTGTATATAAGAGTCATCATGGTAGTTACCGAGCGCTGTGAGATAAACTCGGTACGCCCTAGGACTGTTGTAATAAAACAGACCACTACGATATAGTTGAGATATTTGTTGAAATTGATGTTACTGTTAATCAAACAAGGTTAGCTACTTGTTCCTACATTGAACTCACCGCGTCCAGAATTATACGGTGCTCATCGCAAACTGGTTGAACGTTACGAAATATTCATTTCTCATTATGAAAATGGACCTTTTCACTTTTATGCAGATGTTTCTTTCATATATCACCGAAAACACTGTTACCAAGCATTGCTTTATAAGTAACACGGTGGTTTTATAAGAAACAGGAACCGCCTACCCTTCGCAAGCACCTTGGTTCACCCACGGATTTTGGTGTGGTACGTCTTGCTCATCTTTTTAGTTTTCTATCTGGTGGTTTTTGTTTGTTTTGATTGTCTTCATTCTGTGTATTGTTCCCAATGTTGCTCATGTTACACCTTTTCACCTATCCCAAGCCAGGACGGGAATCTAATTAACCGGTTATCCCGCCACACCTCTGCACCTGTCCCAAGCCAGGACTGGATTTCCAACGTCATATTTCGTGGTCTTGTTTAAGTTCAACGTGTTAAGGTGACAGGTGATTGTTCATTTTGTTGATATTTGTGTAATTGTTGACCATTATTGTTTAAACTTTCTTTTCATAAGATTGTTATTGATACCTCCCCAAATTGTCTTATCGGATATCTAGCAGAGAAAAGGTCCAAAAAGGGACCAAATAGAGATAATGGACAATTTTTTAAAATGACTGCTCTATCGTCATTCTTGTAATAGCTTCGATTCAATCCCCTTTGTAATTTCTAACAAGCTTTCATGCATGTATCAATTGTAGATTTGTATGCCCTACTTTGGGGCTATTTGGAACATTTTTTAAGTTTTAGAGACAACGTCTTCATTGATTTCCCCAAAGGATTATATGGTAAATAATATCTTGTGGTGGTGGCCTGCTAATATTTCTGATCGTCATAGCACAAATGCAAATCTAAATCTTTATGTTCCAATAAACTAAACAGACAAGTAGATTATATACAGATATATCATGTTTAGGAGGGGTATTCGCGAAAAATACCAGTCGAGAGACGAAATTTAGTCTCAAGACTGGTATTTTTCGCAAATACCCCTCCCAAGCACGATATATCTGTTTAATTACACCGAATATTATTTAGAACACTGGCTAAATAAATAATACCTTTTGTTTGTCGTTTTCAGGACCTAGCATGATGTATCTGTTTAATTCTACCGAATGATGTTACATAAAACGCACAACTGATAATGTTTTGCAAATTTTGTTACAAGCGTCTCGGTGAAGGGTAAAAACGGCAAATTCCATGATAAAAAGTTAAATCTTACGCAAATACACCTACATGAAGTAAAAATTCTGCAAATTCACAATGAAAGGCCTGAATTTGTAAAAAAAATATCACGTCTATTAACCAATCAGAATCCAGCATTCTTATATAAGGTGTAATTATATAACTAATATCAATCTAGGTCTGCCTAAGTCGTAATTGTTATCTTTTTAGGGGGATAAATCTATACTTGAACTAAAACATGAACATAAACTGAAAAATTAAGTTAAAGTGACATATATCATCAATGTGTACCAAATATGGCGAATGTAAATAGTTTATAGAGAGCTTGCTGTGTTGCCTGACACTGCGCAGAGTGTTCAAGCGGAACCAAATACATTCAATTAACAAATCCGGTTCCTTACCTGGAAGAAGAAGAAGAATATGGAGACAACAACCTAATCACAAAAACGTAACATAAACTTAAGTTTCTAAGGTGGACTTCGATTCAGAATATTAAACATGAATTTTGTACATGATAATCCAATGAACAGTTTATAACAAGTCAATTGGCCCAGTGAATTTGGAGTAGAAGATTAGCATGTGAAAGTTCACAGGCGACGATGGACTCAAAGTAAGAACAATAACTCACCTGACCCTGACACTTTGGGTCAGGTGAGCTAACTAGTTTTGGTTATCTGAAGGGTTTATGCAAATGTTCTATTCATAGCAACAGACGCTATCTGATTGGCGCGACAGTGCAAACTTTTCGCCAAACATGGGAGTCTTGACTTGACTCTGACATATTTGTTTGTTGTTTTCATTCCTCTTATTTCCCATATTCCAAGATTTTGTCGGACAACTTTTGCCAAAAAGAATAAATTTCATATGGAGACGTGGACAAAAATCATCCATGTGCTGTGGTCGTGTTAAAAATGTTTCCGGAATATCGGGTTTATCTCGATCCTTGCACACAAATTTAGAATAATCTCTTTCACTTCCTGTTATTTTACTATTATTTTCTTAACAATAACGGCACTTGTCTTGTGTTTTCCTCTTATGTTTCTCGTTTTTGCAATTGATAGTAAATGTAGCAATATCTGATAGAGCTGTATTTTAGGTATTACTTTGGAATTTTGGAAAATTTCTTCCTCCGATTCTTGGAAGTTAGCAAAAGTATTATCACTATTTTCCGTTATCATGAATACATGATCATCAAACATGCCTGGCTTAAGTGTTTGATATTTTAATTATTTATGTGTGTGAACAATTAATAAGTTAATGTATTCAAGAATGTTGTGGTGACTTCTTGTTACTATGTAAGTTAAACAATTTAACTGTCATTTTTGAATTAAAATAATTATACAATTATTCTGCATGTCAATTTTTGTTATTTCTCTTGAGAAATAAGCGTTAAAGGTACAGTCAGAGACATAATGTGATAAATCACTGTGATTGAGGTATCACTCATCTTGGTGATTTGGATCTTTTGTTCTATTAAATATATCTCCAAAATTTCTTTTACATTTAGAACTTACTTACTATCACACAAAAGGCATATTGAAATAAGTAAATAGATTAAATAGACCAAAAGATATATCAGTATCACCACAGTCGTATGAATTTTAGTCATAAATAGAGAAAAATAGTGAAAATTATTTTTCTCTATTTATGACTAAAATTCATACGACTGGTATTACTAAGAAGAGTGATACGTCTATCACAGTGATTTATAGCACTATGTCTCTGACTGTACCGTAGATTAACCCATTTTCGATGGTCAACTGTTTTCGACTGTTTGTTTCATGTAATAAAATTTCACCTTATTTTGATCAGTTCATAGGTCAGAGGTTATGGTATGATTCTGAAATAATGTAAGACGATCTTGAGACATCTGAGCTTAAACTTTTATCTTTAAATGTAGGAACTGCAATACCTATTATTTCAGATTGGAAAACATACTTTTTCATTATTCCTCTTTCTTCTTACCGTGAAACAAGCTTTGATTGTTTAGAAAACTCACTGGTGCAGTTGATTTTGGTTTCACCGACTACATTGACATTAATAATGTTTTATGTTTTATTTACCTTGACCGTTGAAAACTGGTGAGCTAACTATGCATGGTTTATGAATAAGCATGTGTTGTTTTTCTTGCCACCGTTTTGAAATGAATAGAAAATAATTGGTTATTAATTTAGTAAATCAAACACAAATGGCATATTTTTCATTTTATATATGGGAAGCATATCATATAATATGATATGCTTCCCAGTCCTGTCGCTCTATTGAGATATTAATATTTATGTGATAGACGATCGAAAACTGGTAATACCATGGAAACAAAATGTAGGTTAATTTTTCACATCAACAATGATCCAAGAAGAATTGGTTTATGATGATAAAAACACTTTGAATATGTGAAATATTTTAAAGATAATTCTATGATAATGCTCAAAAGACAGTTACGAACCTATGTACCCATACACATTGGTGGTGTAATGGTTAGTGTATGATCCAGTCAGATTGGTTTATGATAAAAAAAACACTGAATATGTGAAATATTTTAAAGATAATTCTATAATAATTCTCAAAGACAGTTACGCACCTATGTGCCCAACTGCATCAGTGGTGTAATATGGTTAATGTACTCCCCTTCAGTGCTGTATGTCGTTGGGTTAAACAACAATCACTCACTCACCAATAAATGTTAGCATCAAGTACAAAAATGTATTACCACACATGTACAGTGATTATCAATTAGTTCTCAAAATACAAAAGGATAATAGAGAAAAATGTTCTCTTAGGGTGGGAAAACATCCACATTCAAATGAAATATTAATTTCTAATTGTTGTTGGGGGCTGTCGTGGTCATGATCGTATGGTAGTTGGATTTACAACTGCCTATGCAATCAGTGCCTATCACCACTAATGGCGAGATGTACTTTATACAACATTATGTGATCAAGTTTGTCAGTGACTTGCGGCAGGTCAGTGGTTTTTTCTGAGTACCCTGGTTTCCTCCACCAGTAAAACTGACCGCCATGATATAGCTGAAATATTGTTGAAAGTGTAGTTAAACACCATAATCCTAACCCTAATTGTTGTTTCATTTCAGATGTTTTCAGCATAATATAACAGTACAGAAGCTGTGGTTAAGAGTATTACTTAATGTTTATTGAAACAATATGGAAGTAACATTTTTGGGAACAGCTTCAGCTTATCCCACCCCAAACAGAGGAGTATCCTGTATAGCACTGAAAAATGGTAATTAAATAATTAATAATGATGCATTATAAGTTATTGGTGATTTAATTTGTCCTCATGTTGCAGTAATTATATAATTTACCCTCAGGTGATTAGAAATAATATGATTAATTTGAATGCACTAAAATAACCTTCTCCTGAGTCACTCTATTTCCAAATCTTACCTAGAACACTGTTTGGTACCGTTGAGTCAGAGACATAGCGTGAAAAATCACAATGGTAGACATCACTCTTCTTGATTATATAAATTATGAAAAGAAAGTTAAAACAGTGATGGCCAACAATTCCTCCAATATAAAAAAAACGAACAATCACCCGTCATCTTAAGTCACTGAACACAAAGAAAGACAACAACATATAACTTTGAAAATCCTGAAAATTTCTTTTAGGGGCCATTGTGGTCGTGATCATATGGTAGTTGGATTTACAACTACCTATGCAATCTGTACCTATCACCACTAATGTTGTGAGTTCAAATCACGTACATGGCGAGGTCTACTCGATACAACATTATGTGATAAAGTTTTTCTCTACCATTGAAACTGACCACCACGATATACAAATGTAGCTGAAATTTGTTGAAAGTGCGTAAGACATCCTAACCAGGGGCAGATCCAGGATTTCAAGTTAGGGGGTGCGCACTTAAAAAAATTGCGCCGAGCGGAGGGAGGTGCGAAAATGTTTGGGGTATTTCGTGTGAAAAATCACGATCTTACGCCAAAAAATCACATTTTTTCCAATTTCGAAGGGAGACGCAGAAATATTTGGGGTATTTCGTGTGAAAATTCACGATTTTATGCCAAAAAATCATATTTTTTCTAATTTTAGGGGGGGCGCGTGCCAGGTGGGCCCCCCCCCCTCCCCCTGGATCCGCCCTTGCTAACCCTATAATTTCTTTTGTCTTTAGAGTGTTACTTGCTATCATCAAAATTGCATTGGATTAACTAATATTTCTGAAAATAAAGACACGTCTCGCTGTGATTTATTAAACCATTACTGTTACTGTGCTACTGTACACACTATATTGTTGATCTATTACTAACTTATGAGACAGGACCGTCGTGGTCCGTGACGGTGGTCGTTGGTCGTGATCGTATGGTAGTTGGATTTTCAAATACCTATGCAATCAGTGCCTATCAACACTAACGTTGTGAGTTCAAATCTCGATCAGGGCGAGGTATACAACGTTATGTGATAAATTTTGTCAGTGAATTGTTGAAAGTGGCGTCAGACACCTTAACCCCTCTACTAATTTATGAAAAGAACAATTTCGACAATATCAACAAAACGAACAACCACTTCCCACCTCAACTCATTGAACATTAGAAAAAATCATGATATATGATGTTAGAAAACCAAGTCCTCGGTTGGGACATGCACAAAGATATGTTAGGGTTGAACCGGTTAATATAATCTCAACCGTCCCCTCTTGATAATTGGAACTCTAACACAGGGATGATTTTTTCAGTTATTTAACTGATTTCAGATATTTTCCTCTTAAAATTGTTTTCCAAAAGTTGCTGGACATGGTCAGAACAAGTCAAAAATAACCATTTTGAAAGGGTGTGTAGATGGTTTCAGTTATTTTTCATTGACTTCAGTTATTTTATTTTCTAACCAGCACCATCCTTGCTAATAGCAATATATATATCAACAAGCAATAAAACCAAACCTGCACAGATTTGATTCCACTCTAAAAGACTGCATACTATCGCAAAAAAGATGTCCCATTCTGTACGGTACACCTCATATTTTATTATTTTTGTTGATAAATGTGTGAATGGCAAACATCTGGGGAACGCATGTCTTTCACAGATGTGTCAATGGCGAACAGCTGGGGAACGCATGTCTTTCACAAATGTGTCAATGGTGAACCGCTGGGGAACGCATGTCTTTCACAAATGTGTCAATGGCGAACAGCTGGGGAATGCATGTCTTTCACAAATGTGCCAATGGGGAACACATGTCTTTCATAAATGATCAATAAATATTTATATCTTCAGATGACTGGGTGTGGTTGTTTGACTGTGGAGAAGGGTCACAGACACAGATCATGAAGAGTTCTGTTAAACCAGGAAAAATTAACAAGATATTCATATCTCATCTCCATGGTGACCATGTAGGTACATGATTGATTGATTGATTGGTTGGTGTTTAATGCCAACTTTAACAATATTTCACCATGTAGGTACAATACATGCCAATATGCAAAATGAAAGTAGGATAACTTATTAATCTCTTTGTGCTCTGCATATAGCGTTAGAGTAAAGGTGTTCAATGCCACTTTCAACAATATTTCAGTTCTATCATGGCGGTCAGTTGTATTGATGGAGCAAACCGTTAATCTGAATCCTGAATGAAACAGAATCCTGTATTAGCTGAACTTTGAATGTAGTCTCAGTATTGGAAATAATTGTTGATTTAATCTACACTCTCTTACACACCTCTTAAAATGCCACTCCTCTAATCAAGCCAGGTTTACCGTAATATGGACTGAGATAGAAAAATACTACTAAATTGTCCCCCTCAAGAGAGGCCACTTTTTCATTGCAGAAGGGGTGGAGATATAAGAGGGGAACTACTATGTAAACCAAGTGCTATCTAAGGTTGGTCCCGTGGAGGTTTGGTTTAAACAGGGTTCACTGTATATGGATTTTTTTAATGTTCAATTACACCATAGGGGGGCGGTCGTGGTCATGATCGTATGGTAGTTGGATTTACAACTACCTGTGCAATCATTGCCTATCACCACTAAAGTTGTGAATTCGAACCCTGTTCATGGCGAAGTGTACTCGATACAATAATATGTGATAAAGTTTGTCAGTGACTTGCAACAGGTCTGTGGTTTTCTCCGGCTACGCCGGTTTCCTCCACCAATAAAACTGACCTCCATGATATAACTGAAATATTGTTAAAAGTGGCATTAAACACCATAAATCAAACCATCAAATTACACAAAAGACATACAAATAAATTTGTTGCTAGAATTATTTTGACTGACAGTAGGTATGATTGTATTTCTCATTTGTTTTTAAGATGTTTGGTCTGCCAGGTCTAATGTGTACCATCAGCCAGAGTAACCAGAGAACTGAGCCTGTAGAGGTTTATGGCCCTGAAGGTCTGAGGAAATATTTACGCACCTCCTTGGAGCTGTCACAGTCTCAGCTTGGATTTGAATATGTCGTTCATGAACTAAAAATAATTCCTGAACAGCATATATTTGAGACGAGTGGAGCATTACTTGTAAGTTTCATTGATTAATTATATTGTGTATATTCTTTTCTGGCTTCGATCAGTAAAATATGAACTGCATCGGTGGTGTAATGGTTAGCGTGCTCGCCTTGAGAGCAGTAGATCATGGGTTCAAACCACAGTCAGGTCAAACCAAAAACTATTAAATTGGTATAAGTTGCTTCTGCTCAAAGCATACAACATTAAGGAGTAAGAGCAAAGACTAATACTGGTTGTGTTGGAATCAGGATAATGTGTCCGAATCAGGTGACATGTCTATCTATGGACTGTTGTTACAGTGAGCTAGCACTATGCAAATCCAACTAAGCATGTTGATCTAGTACAAAACCTACATTATCAACATCTCATGGAATGTAATACAGTTGTTTCGAATCATGTCAATTCCGACCACGTTCCGTCTTTTTCTTGTCTTGACGTCTGAACAAATCGGCAGACGACTTCCGGTGTTTACGCTATTACTGTGACAACGTCAGCATATCATAGTCGTAGATGCGGCAGATTATAAGTAATTGTAATATGGAGACGCCAAGGAAACCGCTGAATAAATACTGGTGTTCGGTACCCCACTATCTGTCTGATATCAGAAATATATACATAAAGGTAGATCGTTTTCCTTTGATGATGCTGACAGCCGCAAATAAAGAAAGAAAACAAATTTAATTTTAAAGAAGTATTTGTCTCTGCATTGAAGTCTTTGATACAAATAAAATAATTTAATTGGTATCTGTCTTTTACAGAAAATGTTAAGATTTTTTTAAGTTGAGGATCGAACGTTAAAACGGCACATATCGATTGGAGTTTTTGTTGTGTACATTGACACTGGAAGTTCAATGCCGATTAGTCCATCGGAATCACGTGATCTGGCGGACGAAAATAACAAAATTTTGACGGAATGAAAATGATTTGAAACAATCGTATTTCTTTTTGCCATCATATAATACATAAAAAGATGAAAAGCTTCTCATTTGACATTAATCTGTATACAGTTATCATTTCAATATAATGAATTATAGGCTAAAATTACATTTAATTCTGCTTTTGTTAATGAAAAGAATAGGCTATGGAATAATTTTTTGAAATGAAATACATAGTAAAAAAATTACAGTTATGAGTACTTTTTGTACCTCTTTATATATATGCACAGCAGGGGCCATCGTGGTCGTGATCGTATGGTGTTGGGTTTACCTGTGCAATCAGTGCCTATCACCATTAAAGTAGTGAGTTCGAATCCCACTCATGGCGAGATGTACTCGATACAACATTATGTGATCAAGTTTGTCAGTGACTTACTGCAGGTCTGTGGCTTTCTCTGGGTATTCCAGTGTCTGCTACTATATAACTGAAATATTGTTGAAAGTGGCATTGAACATTATAACCCCAATCCTAAAACGTACAACATTTTATTTTCATTTCTATTATTCTATTTATAGACCTGGGATGTTGACCTGAATAGCAACAGTAAATTACACCCTAATGAGAGACCAGGTTCACTGATAGAATGTGATGATAATAAAGTTTGGAGTCTGTAAGATAATTTCTCATCACAACAAGGGCCAGATAATGAAACCTTTGAGCCCCCTAGGCTAATGAAATTATGGGGCCATCCTCTAACTCGCCCACACGCGTCTTGAATATTTTTTACATGTGATATACTTTAATAGTATTTATATTTGAAAATATTTTAGCGGGGACCCTCAAGCTTGAGGCGCCCTAGGCTGCAGCCTGTATGATAGTCCGGCCCTGATCACAACAAATTACTTATAAATTATAGTGTTAGAGAGTAGTGACACTTTCTATACATGTAATTTTATTTTGATGTACTAGTATTCATAGCATACATATTATGTAATTAGAAAACTTCTATTTATGTTGTTTAACCACATCAGTGATGTAATGGTTAGCGTTCTCGACTCGAGTGCTGTAGATTGTGGGTTCAAGCCCCTGTCGGGTGAAAGCAAAGGCTATGAAATTGGTATTTATTGCTTCTCCGCTACACATGTAGCATTACAGAGAAAGATCAAAGACGGGTTTGGTCGGAATCAGGATAATGTGTTGGAGTGGGGCTACATGTCTATTCGTGGACTGTTGTTTCAGTGAGCTACACTATAAAAATCCAACTAAGTGTGTTGGTCTAGTACAAAGCGGACACCATTATCTCATCAAACGAACGATTGAAATCTTACCCTTGGGTGTCGGAGATTTCCCTGTGTTGCACTTTTGCCATTGTTAGATTCTATATATCTCGTCACATGTAGCTTATTCTTGCCATGATACTGCTGAAATATTTCTTATTTGGCAAAAAAATCACAAACCTGTCGCCAGTCACTTACAAACTTTATCACAAAATGTTGTATCGAGTACACCTCACCATGTTGTGGTAATTGCATACTATAAATACTATAATATTACTAAATTGTATCAAGATTATCCTCTGTACATTTCAAAGAGTATTGCAATGTACATTCCATTATTCAATGTGAAAGATATTGCCATGTACAGTCAAAATGAAACACAATATACTTTAGCATTTTGACAAAATTTTAACCTGAAAACTACCCCCGCCCCCAAAAAAACAACCCAAAAACAACAAACAACCAAGCAAAGTAAATATGGAAATTTAGTTTAATTAAAATACTCATTTTGTTAAAAAAAAAACGAATCCCAAATATGTGTTGATTCTATTTGAATGGGAGAATTATCTATGTAATATTTTGTCTTTCTTCAGATATGATGACAATAAAATAGGAGTCAAGGCAGTGTGGTTAAGACACAGAATTCCATCTTATGGATTTGTCATTCATGAAAAACCTGTACAAGGAAAGTAGGTTATTTTGTACTGATTGATTGATTGATTATAGTTTAACAACGTCCTGCGAGCAGTATTTTAGCTATATTAAGGACGATAGTTTATAATGAGTTACAGGTCAGTGATAGATATATACTTTGATGTGTTGTTTGATGGCGAAAAATATTCATTTTTGGAAAAAATAAAATAACAGTTTATAAGAATGTGAGGTAGAAAAGTTCAGTCAGAGGAAGAGGCACATTTTTTTTATTCCAAAAATAGGGATGATAGATTGATTGATTGATTGTTGTTTGATGCCAACTTTAGCTAAAATATTATTTCAGCTATATCGTGGTGTGAAATTTTTGTTAACTTAGACACCTAGAAGACCATTAGAAATAAAATATACTTGTCTATAAAACAAACGGGTTATATGTACAAATAAAAGATATTTAGACATTAAAATAAAAAAAAAAAAAAAAAAAGGGATGCCCATATGCTAGTTCAAACTGTATGTAGTGTTAATGGAGTAGCTGGTTATATGTTCAATAGAACTTTGCTTTCCTCTTAACAACAAGACTTTTACTAGATTTGGCTATGTGAGTAATACAGCGGGAGTCTTATAAGATACAGGAACTTCTTACCCTTAGCGAGCACCTAAGTTTGCACCCAAATTATTTTGTGAAGTCCATGTTGCTCATCTGTTTAGTTTTCTGTGTTGTGACTTTTTGTTTTGTTTGTCTTCGTCCTGTGTCTTGTGTGCCTAATGTTGCTGATGTCTCTGTATTGGCTATTCTTGATATCCCCTTCAGTATTTTCAAGCATTAATTTAGGTTACCAGGTTATAAGTGTATTTCCTATTTTCAGACATATTTGTGTTGTCTGTTCTTCGATATATGGATTCTGATTACCCCTTTGGTATCTTCAAACTCTTCTTTGATTATCCTTATTGTACAATTTGTTACATATATTATTGGAATGATTAAATTTTCTTTGCACTTCAACAGATTATAGTAAATCACAGATAGGCCATACAATTGCTGATTCAATTAAGGGGGAGGGGGCGCCCCTAATAAATGACAAGGAATCTGCTGCCGATCGTCTTATCGATAAATCAATGTCAATACTATATACATTGTACATTATAACCATTTGCATCTTTCTAATGAGCTTACTTGTGGCTTTCGTGGTTGTTAATCTGTCCCCAGACTCCATGTCTATATAATTGCTGCTTAACATAAAATACTACATTGGTACCAGCTTGATAAACAGTTAAGGATAAGTATTTACCCTGTTTATGTAGATCAGACTCATATTCACAGTGCACCTGTGACCATGAATCCATTTATTTAAAGGTGATTGATGCTTAAGAATAAATGATATCTACAACAGGTTGGATCCAGAGAAGTTGAAAGCTAAAGGTGTACCTCCTGGTCCATTGTATGCAAAAATTAAAGCAGGGGAGACAATTACTACACCAAAGGGAGAAAAGGTAATGTTATGAATATTCAAAAGAAATATTTCTTTATCCAACAGATTCTAATTTCTTAGCTAGTAGTCAGTTTACTATGAGCATTTACTGACCTGACTGAATATTGCACTGTCAATATTTATGTTGTCATTCATTTTTGTTTGGGGCCATCGTGGTCGTGATCGTATGGTAGTTGGGTTTACAACTACCTGTGCAATCAGTGCCTATCACAACTAAAAAGTTGTGAGTTCGAACCCCGTTCATGACGAGGTGTACTCGATGCAACATTATGTGATAAAGTTTGTCAGTGACTTGCGACAGGTAGATGGTTTTCAACGGCTACTCCGGTTTCATCCACCAATAAAACTGACCGCCACGATATAACTGAAATATTGTTGAAAGTGGCATTAAACACCATCAAACAAACATAGAATTCATTTTATTACCAATCTGAACCAAATACTTGATGTGCTCATTGGTGTGTAGAAAGTTTTAAACAGTTGATTTTTTTTTTTTTTACATTTATGGATTTCAGATTTCCCCTGAAGATATTGTTGGACCACCTAGACCAGGAAGGAAATTAATTGTATGTGGAGATAGCAATTATTCAGATGAACTTTTAAAAATAGGATTAAATGCTGATGTTTTGATACATGAAGCAACATTACAAAACTGTTGTAAAGACACAGCATTACAAAACGGACATTCCACTCCAGGTATGAATAAGCGTTCCACAAATGTCATTTTATTCTATATTGTACATAGAAGTATAGAATCTGATAAAAAAAAAATGCATTAATGGCGTAATGGTTAGCGTCCACGCCTCGAGTGCGTTAGATCGTCGGATCAAACCAAAGACTATTAAATTGGTATTTGTTGCTTCTCCGCTAAGCATGCAGCATTAAGGAGTAAGAGCAAAGACTGGTTGGCTCAAAATCAGAATAATGTGTCCGAGTGGAGCGGCATGTTTATCCACGGACTGTTGTTTGAGTGAGCTGTCACAATAAAAATCCAACTCAGCATGTTGGTCTAGAACAAAGTGGACCTCATCATCATTGAAAATTAACTTGTTCTCGCCATGATATAGCCGAAAAGTTGACATTAAACAACAATCACTCACTTACTCCATTAAAATTATTTTTGTGTGCCACCGCTAGGTGTTGAAGTTTTTCCCATGTCCAAACGTCCTGACATACATGTACATACTACATTTGGTTTCCCCTCAGGGCACTTTTGTTTGGGGGGGACTTTTGTCCGGGGGGCTTTTGTCTGGGGGGCTTTTGTCCTAGGGGGGATTTTGTCTGGGAGGCTTTTGTCCGGGGTGGGCATTTGTCCTGTTCCCCTCAATAACATAAGTTCCCCTTAATCGTATCTACTGAAATTTATTCACATGGTCAGCGACCATTTTTGTTTTCCGGAATTATGCCCCTTGATTTGCTGAAAAATACTTGTTTACATTAACTGGAGGCTAGGGCCCCCATGTCCAATGGACACATTCCTCATTATCTATGCATAATTTTAAGCTCAAATAAGTGGTCGCTTCACTAACATGGTCAGCAGTCAATCAAAGTTGATCCCATCATATCAGTTTACCTGTCTGTAACGGTCAGATTTCATTCTGGGCTTTAACAATGGTAAATAACTTTTGAAGTGTTTTCAATTCATGGTTGTACCAATTAAACTATCAATATCACTGAATGATTAACTAATTAATTGTACAAAAGCATGGCAGTATTACAAAGCCACTACCAATATAACCAAGAGGTTTGGGTCATGGTGTTTAACGCCACTTTCAACAATATTTCAGTTATACCGTGGCAGTCAGTTTTATTGGTGGTGGAAACCGTAGTACCAGCAGAAAACCACCAACCTGCCGCAAGTCACTAACAAGCTTTATCGCATAATATTGTATGGAGTACACCTCGCCTGAGTGGGATTCGAACTCACAACTTTAGTAGTGATAGGCACTGATTGCATAGTGATCTATCATATGATCACGACCACGGTGGCCCCCAATATAACCATGTTTTTCACTTAATTACCATCTGGTTACAGCAATAACTCGGGAATCTCACAGGAAATGAAAATCCTGATCTAACGATCTTCAATAAGCGGTCACTTGTCTTATGCAGTCATTTTTACTTTGCCCTAATGGTAACCATTGAATACAAGTTTGGCTGTATTCTGAACAAAAAAATTGGTTCCCATGGTAATTGGTTTCACTATAGTTATTGTAATTATTATTTTAATCCTCATTTTTATCAATTGTCTATTATCTATTACTGATATGGCAATAAACATAGCCACGAGATTATAAAAAATTGGTTCCCATGGTGATTGGTTTCACTAGATGTATTGTAATTATTATTTCAATCCTCATTTTTCTCATATTTGCATTTTGAGGGGCTGTCGTGGCCATGATCGTATGGTAGTTGGATTTACAACTACCTATGCAATCAGTGCCTATCACCACTGATGTCGTGAGTTTGAATCTTGATCAGAACGAGGTGTACAACATTACAAGTTTGTCAGTGACTTGCGACAGGTCGGTGGTTTTCTCCGGGTCCTCCGATTTCCTCCACCAATAAAACTGACCGCCACGATATAACTGAAATATTGTTGAAAGTGGCATTAAACACCATAAACTAAACCAAACTATACCTGTACACCATCAAGCAAACAAACACAAATTATTATTTCAATCCTCATTTTTCTCATACATTTTGTATTTGCATTTTCTATATTTAGAAATGGCAGCAGACATAGCCATGAGATTAGATGCAGAAAAACTGGTATTGACTCATTACAGTCAAAGGTACAGACCTATAAATACTCCAGAAGAAAATACCAAAGTAAGTATCTGAATAATATCTTAGGGTTAGGGTTACGGTGCTTAACAGTTGTTTTCGTATTTTCTGCAACTCATGGCTGATCACCCTACGAAACTCTCCACTCATCATCGTGGTCGTGATCGTATGGTAGTTGGATTTACAACTACCTGTGCAATCAGTGCCGATCACTACTAAAATTGTGAGTTCGAATACCGCTTAGGCGGGATGTACTCGATACAATATTATGTGATAAAGTTGTGGCAGGTCTGTATTTTTTTCCGGATACTCCAGTTTCCTCCACCAATAAAACTAACTGCCACGATATAACTGAAATATTGTTGAAAGTGGTATAAAAAAACACCATAACCCTACACCTCATAATGAACATATCCACTGTTCACTGGATGTTTTATGGAAAAAATCCGAGCTGAAAACAGACAGATTCTAATTTTTTGTCAATAATACAAATCTTCAAAACCACATCAGTGGTATAATGGTAAGTGTACTCGCAGTGTCAAATGCTGTAGATCGTGATTTCTTGCCCCTGTTGAGTCAAAACAAAGACAAGTTAAATTGGTGTTTGTTGCTTCTTCTCTATGATTGTTCCTATTGTTCCTTTATGTTCATGCCACGATATGGCTGAAATATTGCTAAAGTTGGCATTAAACATCAATCAATCATATTGTTCCTTTATGTTCATGCCACGATATGGCTGAAATATTGCTAAAGTTGGCGTTAAACATCAATCAATCATATTGTTCCTTTGTAGCATCATTTGTGGAAAGTAAAATATGTGTATTAATATTAAAGGAGTAGGCATGACAAGATTGGCCTCAAAAACGGGCAAAATATAAATGAAACATTTCTAACAATTTATTATTCTTTTCTTTCAATGATTTTGTTTAATATTATATCTATATAAACAGTTTCTGAGCTTGGGCAAACAATGACCCTTATCATACCCATTCCTTTGTTTGTACTTTTTCCAGAAAGAAGTATCGGTACAGATGTTACTGGACGAGGCAGCATCTGTGATGGGGAAAGACAGAGTCGTAGCAGCTTATGACTTAATGACTTTACCTATACCACTTAAATCTTAGTCAAATAAATTATTTAAATTAAAAAAACATAAGGATTTGTTTTTTAGTTCACCTAACCCAAAGCTTCATGTTTGCTATTGCCATCACTTGGCGTCTGTCGTCTGATTCGTCCATAAACATTTACATTTTTATCTATTTCTCGCAAACTATTAATACATTTGAAGCCATACTTGACAGAAATGTGACTTCAGTGGTCTAAAGCATTTTATATGATTTTGGTCTCCAGGGTTTTGTGCAGTTTCATGTGCGTTATCATTACATTTCTGTGTAGTATTTTGTAAATCGTGGTGTTTCTTTTTGTTCTTTTTCTTTTGCCGTTGCATTATCTGTCCTTTTTTTACGGCTCCTCATTACGGGTATCTTCATACTTTTCTCACAATGTTTAGGAAAGTGTGAAATATAACACACACGATGTAAAATTTCATAACAAAGGAAGTAAATACCTATATGCTCCATTATAAAAGAGCTATATATGACTTCAAATTCTCGTCAATATGTCAAATTTGTGCAAAAGAAGATGAAGACTAAGAACTCTTTGTTCTGAGTAAATTTCAAGATACCAAAGGGGCAATCAATAGCCATAAATTTAAAAAGTACTGACAATACATTGGCCAACAGAAGGGGTCAAAAGAGATCCACAAAACTACACGGAAAACTAAAGATTGGAAAACACGGAAACTATTACTTGTGATAATCCCATATTCACCGTGAGGGCAAGCAGTTCCTGTTTAATTAGTGCCATCTGTCGTTTTGAAAATCCGATATAATTCATGAAATAGAATACGAGGGGCGTGATTGTGATTACGGACAAACGGAACATATCCGTGAAAATCTGTGATGCATATATTCTATTAACGATAAAATCTTGATAGCGACTGTAAAACTTTCAAAGTGATGACTTCATCTTAACCAATAGGAACCCTTGGTTCATCAGCGTCTTCGTTAGTAGCAATTCTTTATCAAGGAAATCCTTATAGGAACCACAAGCTCTGAAATATTGTATCGGCTGAGATATATCTACTAGTACTACATTTTTGTATATATGTTGCTGTTGCTAGAATGTTGCGATGTATAAAGGAAATTTCATAATAGGAAAATTGAAATAATTTCTTATGCCGTAATGTTTTGCTCTTAAACGACACTCACTGTTAGGTGTATATCAAGACATGAAGCAGACCTAGCTGTATTTGTGGTATCCTCTATTTCGAGTTAAATGGGATATGTGCGATCAACATTGTCACCATTGGAGTTATTTATATATATTGCGGATAGTGAAATTAAATGCACGTCTCTAGAACAAACACGAATAAAACACCTAAAAACATTTACAGAAATATTTAACACAAAATAAACGGGAAGTTTGAGAATACAGTTGAAGATGACAACAATTTATTTAAAGAAAAGTTTGAAGATACCAAAGGTGTAATCAGAAGCAGTAAATCGAAGAAGGAGAGACAATACAATGGAGAAAAGAAGGAGAGACAATACAATGGAGAAAAGAAGAAGGAGAGACAATACAATGGAGAAAAGAAGAAGGAGAGACAATACAATGGAGAAAAGAAGAAGGAGAGACAATACAATGGAGAAAAGAAGAAGGAGAGACAATACAATGGAGAAAAGAAGAAGAAGAGACAATACAATGGAGAAAAGAAGAAGGAGAGACAATACAATGGAGAAAAGAAGAAGGACAGACAATACAATGGAGAAAAGAAGAAGGAGAGACAATACAATGGAGAAAAGAAGAAGGAGAGACACTACAATGGAGAAAAGAAGAAGTACAAAAGAGCAAACAATGATCAACAAAGGAAGCAGGTCGATGTGGCTCCAATACCCATCTGGCCCCAGTCGTTTCGACCCTGTGTCAGTCCGGCCCCAAATAACATAGTCGTTTCGGCCCCAATATAAAACATCATGAATACACTATATTACAACACATTTACTATATAAATCCTTGGTTAAAGTCATTAATATTTTTCTTTGATGCTTTTCACTTTCTTTTAACATAAAAGAAATTAAAAAGAAAGACTTGTCCAAACAAAATCTTCAAGATCATTAACGCTTAATTATAGTCTATTGTTCTTCATTTATATTATATTGGTAATATGATTGGTATTAATTAATATTGTAATCACAGAAAAAAGAACTAAACTTTCTTAAGATCATGTGCTAGTGCTCGTGTTACAGTGTTAGTGTTAGTGCTTTTTGGGAACTTTTTGTAGTGTTAAGTTTGTAGTCTTATTTAATATCATATAAAATATGTCATCAAAAAATGTGAAAACTCATTGTTTTGTTTATTTTTCATATATCCCATATTATAAATAGGACATCAAATCATTCATCAAACAATCACACTATTGAACTTACAACGGTAATTTCATTGAAATATAGATAGTTGTCAGCTTTTTATTTCTTTCCGAAGAGTTACCTCCCGTTAAACGCCGATATTACAAAACCTAAAATATATTATATATTTAAAAACAAAAAGACATATAAACATGTTAATAATAATAATAAATGAAAAGCTGAGGCCGGATCGACTGGGGCCGGACTGCTTTTGGGCCGGAACGACTCGAAATCATCAACAAAACACTACACAAAAAAACTAAATATCAAGTAACACGAACCCCACTAAAAAAATCGGGGGTGAAATCAGGCGCTCCGGACGGGTTTTCAGTTTCTGCTCCACATGTGACACCTATCTTATTGTTGTGCAGCCGAATATTAGTCATAAACGAGGAAAGGACCGGATTATGATTACGACAAACGAAACTTATCCATGGTCATTTGTGACACAGATATTCCGTAATGTCTAACCAAGTTATAAATCGCTTAATTACGTATGTCATACTCTGTGGTTCTAATACCTTGCATATTTCTGCATCTGATATGTCCGAAAAAGACATTGTCTTAATAACGGAAGATTCCTTGACTACAGTTACGAACTCTGTGATGAGAAGCGGACATGTTCATGATATCATGAATTTGTTTTAGTGCTTGTAAATTTAGAGATTAATTGATAATATATTCTTTTTCGAAAGAATTTGAAAATGTTGATTTTGTTGGATTTCGAAACCATGTTTAGAAACGAAAAGATTCACTATCCTTGTCTCTACCCATCATTGACACTTGTGATATTTTTCCATCAGAAAATAACGGGAATTTCAATAATGTATATACTGAAAACTTCGTTTTAGAGATTACACGGCGAGCGGTGAAGAAACCTTCCGAAATACCAACTAACGATTGTCCATTAGCTATTTAACTTGAATAATACTGCGCCCTCTATCAGCACTTTCGCTGGTTAATGCAGCGACTAGCGGGAGAGTAATATAACGACTGGATTATTCGGGTTATTAGCTATTGTGGTCTGTGACGGTTCCATCATTAGGTCATTTAGCCAAACAAATAATTGGAACGAATTTCTGCAAACTCTTGTATAGGGTCATATAAATGGATTGACGTGATTGATGGAAACAGGCCTATTCGACCTCCCATCTAGACGAAGTAAGGGTCAAAGAGGTGTGTTTCAACTACCATGATCCCTTGCTACACCGACACCGGTCACAATGCACAGCAAACATGTCGACTCAGTTGATCTGCATTCTACGACAAGCAAGAGGGTATTGTTTGGCTTAATTGTTGCACGTGGTATATACGCTGGGGAGTGGGAGGGATTAAATAATAAATGTTATGCATGCATGTCTAGTACTCGATCGAAGTTCTAAATTGAATACAATATTAAAGAAAATAATAAAATCTCAGATGGCATGCATGACAATCTGATATGAAGAACAGAGTACATGATTCCCGTATTAATGCTTTGTTCTGACATAGTATTCCCATTTCGTACTCCTACATGAAACATCTAATTGATAAGGACAGCAAAAGACAAAATTACTGTAAATCCACAGTAAGCATAATAGGGTGAGTATAACTATGCCATATTAAAACCATGGAACATTTCATTTTAAAACGTGTGAATATAAAACAATATTCGCTTTGGAAATCATGTGTATAACTGTAAAAAAGAAATATTTGTATTCATGTTTCGGCACTGACTTGATTTATTACATATATTCATTATTGAAATTTACAGTTCCTAAAAATTGTAATTACAAGTCAATGTATTATCAAACTAATGTTCTCCTCTCTCAGGCATAGGTGACCTTAGCGGATGTTGATTTTGGATATCCTGTTGAGGGCCTTTGGTTTTATTGATCACAAACCAGGGGCGTAGCTGAGGTTTAATAGTGTGCACGCCTTAATTCATGAGATGGAGAGGGGGTCTGGGATTTTTTTTTTTGACGAGATGCAAAATGGTGCGATCTGGGGCCATTTCAGGGATTCATATAACATAGAATCAAGCACAATTTTAATGACTTTGATAGACAAGAATTTCTTAAAATTGTCAAAAATCTGCCCATCATGACTTAGCAGATGCGAACACCTCCATTGCTTTGTACAAGACCATTTCAAAATCTCGGTGAATATGCATCAATCCAAGGAAATATAGCCTGTCATTCTTCATGGTCGACGCTTTGAAACGTCTCAGTACACTAAATAACATTTCAGCAGTAGCGCTTGCTACTGGCATGGTTAACAAAACACATAGTTTTATTAATATTGTATCTATAGAAGGATAGAGAACTGGATTTAAAAAAGTGTGGTACAAAGTGGTGTTGGCCCTTTGGTTTTATTGATCACAAAGTGAAACACTTTTAAATTATTTGGCTTTACTGATGAAGGTTATCCGAGAACTGCGTCTACGTTTTATTGACAGTAAACACAGACAGATGAAGTTGTAGACATTGGAAGTGTAAGTATGGTGAAACAAAGATAGTGAAGTGTAAAAGTGGCCGTTTATTCTGTCTACCTATATATGAATGACACAATGGTTCACATGATTTCATTTACTATAGTAAAGCGTCATTTACGAAGGACGTACAAAATGTAGTCTAGAAGGAAAATAGCTACGAGTTACGGATATGATGATATCTATAATTGTGGACAATCACATGGACGACTTATGCTGCTAACCATGGTATGGAATAAAAGAACAGAACACTTATCGTCCGCGATACGGATCTGGCATAGGATATGGCAACAGTTATTGTCCTAGCACAGCTGAATACTAGCAGTAACGTTAACTTTGATCCTTATCTTTGGTATAGGCATTAGCACGGAAAATGTATGATTTCTCAACGGGTTTGTAACAAGAGTAACACGTCGAGTGTCTCTAGTGAAGCACGAACTGCTAACTCTTCCGGAGCACCCCCATTTGTTTGTCTCTAGTGAAGCAGGAACTGCTTACTCTTCTGCAGCACCCCCATTTGTTTGTCTCTAGTGAAGCAGGAACTGCTTACTCTTCTGGAGCACCCCCATTTGTTTGTCTCTAGTGAAGCAGGAACTGCTTACTCTTCTGGAGCACCCCCATTTGTTTGTCTCTAGTGAAGCAGGAACTGCTTACTCTTCCAGAGCACCCCCATTTGTTTGTCTCTAGTGAAGCAGGAACTGCTAACTCTTCCGGAGCACCCCCATTTGTTTGTCTCTAGTGAAGCACGAACTGCTAACTCTTCCGGAGCACCCCCATTTGTTTGTCTCTAGTGAAGCAGGAACTGCTTACTCTTCTGGAGCACCCCCATTTGTTTGTCTCTAGTGAAGCAGGAACTGCTTACCCTTCTGGAGCACCCCATTTGTTTGTCTCTAGTGAAGCAGGAACTGCTAACTCTTCCGGAGCACCCCCATTTGTTTGTCTCTAGTGAAGCAGGAACTGCTTACTCTTCCGGAGCACCCATTTTTTGTGGGGTTCGTGTTGCTGAATCTTTTGTTTTCTGTGTAATGTTTTGTAGATAGTGTTGTCATTTTTCATTTGTCCTTCTTCTGATTATTCCTTTCGTTTCTTCAAACTTTTCATACTCCAACATATGAGTATGAAAGTGATTATGCTATGAAAGGAAAGTTTAAACAGTGATGGTCAATAATTCCACCAATATAAAAAAAACAAAAAAAAACGACCAATCACCTCTCACTATCATCACATCTCAAAGGAAAAGACCATGACATATGACGTTGGAAAAACCACTTCCTCGCTTGGGACAGGCACAACAATGTGGCATGATTAAACTCGTTGTTCATTCAGTTTTCAGTGTTGTGTTTTGTAGATCCTTGTTTGTCCTTTTTTGTGGTCATTGTATTGTCTGTCCTCCGATTTACTGCTTCTGATTACCCCTTTGGTATCTTCAAAAATGTTTTGCTTACTGCTTTGATTATATTGTTGCTCTGGTCATTTATAACTAATTGATACCATTTTGGTCTAGTTGTTTGCTTGGGGAAATTGAATAACAACAAATGTGTATACATTTATAGTTTATTGATATACAAATATAAACAAATATAAACAAACCGGCGAATATTTTTAATAAAAAAAACCGCCACAATTCGTGTTTAAAATAATATACACAATAATCTATTAAAAAAATGCAAATAATTATAGCGGTGAATGTTTTTAATATTAAAAACATTTTTTTCTTATTTTTTTTTGTATTATTCGTGTTTAATGATATACAAATATAAAATGTGTACATACAATCAGTGATTGTTTATGATATTAAAACTTTCTATTTATATAAATATTTATTTGGACTGTATATTATCATAAAAAATACTAATAATAAAATACAAATGTGTCTGCATTATTGAATTTGAGCTTCTTCTACTACTACTACTGGCCATCCATTTTTGGCTTAAAACAGAAATTAAATGAGGTTTAATACAACATTTACATATTCACAATTTGATCTTAAGAGTTATTTCCCTTACTACGATAAAAAGATACAAGTTCTAATATTGGAAAGGACATAGAATTTGAGTACAATTTTCTTAAAATTTGTAGAAATGAAATAAACGTTAGAGAAAACCGAAGGTGCAATAAAGAATGTACAATCCAGAGACACTGGCAACAACTGGGTACACAAGACACAGGACGAATACAAACAACACACAACACAAAAACACAACACAGAAAACTAAAAAGATGAGCAACACGGATCCCACCATAAACCGGATGTGAACCCAGGTGTTTGTGAAGGATTAGCAGTGTCTGCGTCTTAAAAGACACCCCTTGTGTTACTCATATATATATATATATATATATATATATATAGCAAAGTCCGGTTAAAGTATTGGCAGTATGTACCTTGAACAAAATCAGAAATTAATTTCATAGCAAACGGAAAATTCTTTTGTTGCTACATAATTAGAATTTTGTGGAGATTATGGGAAGCATTTTCGTTGGTTGGACTTTACATGATAGTGTATCCAGTTGCCTCGATCAAAGGGAAATAATTCCTACAAAAACGTATAATCTTAGGATCAAGTCGGGAAGGTGCTAATGATCTAGTATTGCCCTATGATCATTCCTGAGCGGTTTGAGTACAGCCAGTTTCCATGTTTCTTAAAAAAAACATTTTTTATATATTTCCACTGTAGATATCTTAATAATGACATCTTGGATTTCATATCGCTTGTAAAAAGATGGCCACCCAGGGAGCACACTTAGTATGCTATTGTATCTAGCTCTTCCGTGTTCTGAGAATAGTCATTCCGCAATTAGGGATCTCATAGCATATAGTTAACCCCACATGGCAGTATTATATTAAATCTCTGCGACTTCACAAAACTAAAATGTATATGTCTGGATGTTGCTCGGCAAGTTTGACGTTGTAATTAAATACCATGTATATTACAATAGCATGACAACAACTTTCACTTTCACTTTTGCTATTTCCGTATTGAGCACTATGTCATACTTCATACTGTGCACTATTCTATAAATAGTACATAAATCAATTACACCGCACAATATTTAAAATAGACTATGAAATTTCAACATCGTTCAATTTCATTTTCTCCAGATAAGTTCCTTCTAATTGATCAGACTCATTATTATACTCCAACTGATAACATTTTACCACTGGCTTCCATTTCGAAGTGGGTTTCAGTGAAAACAGGAACTTCTGAAAAGTAAAACAAGATAGGGTAGGGTTATGGTGTTTAACGTCACTTTCAACAATATTTCATTGCAATATCCCAATATAAATCTTAGACAATTTTCAGACAATTCATGTTGCTCAATTCTTAGTTTTCTCTATAGTGTTTTGTATATATCTATCATTGTTTGTCTTTTTGTCCTGTTGTCTCTTTTCTTTTGGCATTGGATTGTCTGCCCTTCAATCAATCAATCAATCAATCAATCAATCAATCAATCAATCAATCAATCAATCAATCAATCAATCAATCAATCAATCAATCAATCAATCAATCAATCAATCAATCAATCAATCAATCAATCAATCAACATGTAAGTGTGTTTTACATTTAAGTACTGTTTGTACTGTTGTTGATGCCGTATTGGAGTGATCATATCTTCCCGCTGTACATTCGTCATGTTGTTAAAGAAATGTGTTAGCATGTTCCAATTGTTACACCAACAGTAGAATATGGTTTATTTAAGTCCTGAGCAGGAGAATGAGCTCACGTTGGAGTAAACGAGGGTTCTCGATAAGCGGGGGATAACTTAAGTATTTTTTTGTATTACAAATATACGACGGGTGCCACCAATGCCAAAGGACTATTTATCCTTCCGGAACACCGGGGGTGGGGTCGTGTTACTCAGTCGTTAGTTTTATGCGTAGTGTTTTGTAGATCAGTGTTTTTCCGTTTGTTCTTTTTCGTTTTGGCAATTGTATTCGATGTTCTACTTCGATTTACAGCTTCTGATTACCCTTTGATATGTTCAATGTTTTCTTACTTCGAGTTACACAAGGTAAAAAATTATCCCGATATCGAGAATTGATTTGTATTTAAATGCCTTATTCACACACATGAGAGTTCCATGTTATACATAGGAATATAAAACATAAAACACAATCTATTGCCTGTTACGACTGCTGATTAGCCCTTTGTGGTATCTTCAATTTATTCTTCATACGACGTTTGGTGCGGCCGACATACGCATGCTGATGTCAAACACGGCAGTCACACGACGGGTACAGCTAGTAGAGCTGGAACTACTTTTCCTTCTATGGGTATTTTATTCATTTGTCGACCATTGTTTGTCTATTTGTTTTTTTTTCATAAGATTTTGAAGTCGACAACTAAAATATTTGCTCTCTCTCTCTCTCTCTCTGTGTGTGTGTGTGTGTGCATGTTCGTGTGCGTGTATTGTTACAATCTCGTTTATATTAATAATCCACAGTTATTAGATTTGTACCTTTTAAATGCTGATTTTTTAAACTATGTTTATTGTTAAGTGCAGAAAAGTTCGTAAGTAAGAATTACATGTGTCTTATCCTTTTGCTGCTTATTTGCAAATAAAATGTGCTCAACCTTATATCCTATGTGTTTAATTTTCCTCTTTTAATTTGAAAATGAACTTGTTCTCGCCATAACATACCTGAAAGCAACAATCACTCACTCACTCACTCACTCACTCACTTACCTCTTTTAACGTGGATCCTGGAGCATTCCAAAGTACAATAATTGCATAAACAATTATTGGAACAAGAGGCACCAGAGCTATTACAAAACCAAAAAATATGGCTACGTCTGGATATTCATAAGCTCCATAAGTCGGTGGTTTGTATAAAATAATTCCGCATACAAATAATATCTACAAAAACATATAATAATTTAGTTTTATCACGTGTTTGTGGTTTAGCAAATCAGATGTAATTAAGCGGAAACGCTTTCATGGGTCATCATTGGAAGAAAATAAATTATAAACGTAGATATCTAATTTAGTGCACGCGATGCGTATCTGGAATGACCTTCATCGGGTACGATCAAAGTCAAAATATTTGAAAGCCAAATATATGTAACTTAACAGCAAAACCAAAATCGGCTAAGGTCACCTATGCCCGAGTGAGGAGAATCTCAATTTTAATAATAATTACATGATTTCAGAACAGTAAATTCCGATTTCAACTTAGAAGTGCATTTTAGCCTTGACGTACATGTTTTATTTCATACTTTTAAATACTCATATTTCAAAACTACATGTAGTTGGTATCGATTCCTAAATGAATTTAAACTTTATGTGTTTTATTCAAGTGTAAAATTGGATTGTTCATTTACATCCCTATTCATTTTTACTAATTAAATGACAAAATACTAGTCTTCTTTTTTCTTTGTGTAGATGGATGTGTATTCTTATTTCAAAAACTTGTGCATTTTTTACAATAATATCAATAGAATATACGGACTATATGTATTCTTTCTTTATCATAAACACTTCTAGTTTTATCATGCCTATCTATTTGTAATATTTGTACAAACTAGAATTTGTATTTTTCTGGTAAACTTTAAAAAAAAAAAATCAATATTCAGAATTTTGAAAAAAAAACTAGATGTAAATGGTAATGTTCGTTCTAGCTTCAAATGAATGTGTAATGGAACGTTCAAGTTTGTTTTCTGTGTATATCAGAAACTTTATTTATGTATAACGAAAGCTTACCAGTAGGATAAAAGGAGTGATATAACAAATACAGATCCTCATGAAGAGTGGAACTCCCCGACCTATCATCAAATTGACATCTCTAGAAAATCTGTCTGTACCTAGAAGTATATAAAACAAATACAGATCCTCAGGAAAAGTGGAACTCCCCGACCTATCATCAAATTGACATCTCTAGAAAATATGTCTGTACATAGAAGTATATAAAACAAATACAGATCCTCAGGAAAAGTGGAACTCCCCGACCTATCATCAAATTGACATCTCTAGAAAATCTGTCTGTACCTAGAAGTATATAAAACAAATACAGATCCTCAGGAAAAGTGGAACTCCCAGACCTATCATCAAATTGACATCTCTAGAAAATCTGTCTGTACCTAGAAGTATTTAACCTCCATAGTCAATATACATTTGAACGTTTATCTTGTCGAGACACATTTAAATCCTAATTAAATGACTAAAAACATGCTTACTTGATTGGTCAAAACCATACATCGCCCTTTTTGATCAAGTACCTAAATATAAATAGGGGAAATCCTGATGACGTTCGCTTTCAATCGAATGTTTTAATAGTGACGTTGTATATTTTTAGTCATTTAATGAAGCAATAATTACATTACTTCCGTTTTTCATTGAAATGTTACAATATGATTGGTTATGAAGTGGTCACATGATTATAAAAGAGATGTTTTACATCCCAATAAAACTCAAACCCGAACTTGCACGTGCCTCCATGACGACGTCAGATGTAAACAATCAATGGCGTAGTAATTTCCAATAGCAAATAATCTAACACAAATAAAATTCACAACGAAAAATTCAACTATATTAAATTTTGGTGTGATTTAAATGTAATTATAAGAATTGAATGCATTTTTTTGTAGTTTTATAGGCGTGTAAAAGGGTGGACAGAGGCACATTTTTTGTATGAAGCGCGCTAGCCAATGAAATGTGCTTCGGTCCACGCTTTTTACACGCCAATAAAACTACAAAAAAATGCATTCAATTCTTAAAATGAACCCAATAAACTCGTGTCAACATTATTAAAAATCATTATATATTGTATCTGCAACATGTCGCCGTGTTAATTACATATCAAATAATTTGAATACAGTATTAATGATTTTTTTTTTGCATGAATATTTGTTATCAGGTAGAAATAATAATATATAAAATACATTTATTGATAATATGTATATGAGTTTGTTCTCCTTTTCTCGGTTCATAACATCACTTAACTATCTCTGTGAGACTATATCAATAACACAGTGAGTAGTGCGTTTCTTATGAGAAACAAGAACGGTTTACCCTTCGCGAGCACCTGGCTTCACCTCTGTATATTTTATGGGGTCTGTATTGCTCATCTTTTTAGTTTTCTTTATTGTGTGGTTTGTTTTTTTATTTTGTTTGGTTTGTTTTCTCTTCGCTCTGGGTTATGTGCCCAATATTGCTTATATCTCTGGACTGCCAATTCTTGATTGTCCCTTCAGTTTTCTCGAACGCTGTTTTACCATACGGTTGTCTCTGGATGTGTTAAGCTACACGTGTTTACCGCCACTTTTAGTATTTTACAGCTATATATCGCGACAACCAGACTTAGATCGCGGGAAAATATTTGCCAGTTATTACAAACTGACCGATGAAATTCCGTGGTCATGTGTAGGCGTCTGGAATTGTAAGCACTTGAGATGGGTACCTGGACGTGACGACAGTCGACTCAGCAAGTGCATATCTATGTAGATGGTGAATCCATCATCAACTTTAATATTGTTTAACAGTAACGCGACTGTTGTCTCCAGTGCAGCAGGAACTGTTAGCCACTGTAGAGCATCTGTGTTATCCCTATTTTTGTGAGGTTCGTGTTGCTTAAACTTAGTATTCTGTGTAGTGTTATGTAAATCCTCGTTTGTCCTTTTGTCTGTTTTCTTGTGGTGTTTGTATTGTATGTCCTTAAGTTTGCGGTTTCTGGTTGCCCCTTTGGTATCGTCAAACTGTTCTTGTAAATAAATCAAACAATATTTTGCCATATAGCACAAAGAGCACAGAAGCGTAAATTTCATGTTCATTCAATGAATAGGCAATACGGATTTGATTTGATTTGATTTATTGTGTTTAACACCACTTTCAGCAATATTTCAATTATAACATGGCGACCAGTTTTTGTGGTGGAAGAAGCCGGAGTACCCGAAGAGAACCACCGATCATGGGCAAGCAACTGGTAAACTTTATCACTTGCGGCTGCCAGTCGAGTGCACCCTTTTTGTAATTTACAAAGCCGGGCGCGAACCCACGCCGTATTGGTGATATGCTTGTATGAGTTGTTAGGTAATCCAACTACCTAACTCATTGAGCCACCCGGGCCCTTGGCAATAAGGAATGACAACACGAAGAAGTGAGAAAAAATTACTCTTCGAACAACACAAAAGTATGTTTACCGTATATCCACCCAAATACTATGCATTCTATCAATCCGAAAAGTGGCAACGCAAATGCTACAACGTACCAATCAGCCAACTGGAAAACATATATTCCTCCCTGCAAATAATATAAAAACTAGGGTTATCATTAAGGTTATGATATGTAACGCAACTTTTTGATTTTTTTTTACACTAATTATAATGTAAATTAATTATTTATTCTTATCATTATACTTGATGTCCTTAGTTATTGAGGGAGAGCACTTACATAGGCTATGCCTGATGTGCAATCCCATTGGATATTGTATAATTAAATTTATGCATTTTATTCAATAAAATATTTGAAATGAAATTGAATTGAAATTGATGTAACGCCACTTTCAACAATATTTCAGTATACCCGTGTTGCTCATTTTTTTTTTAGTTTTTGTATTGTCCTGTTAAATGCCTTTACGTTCTTAGTTCCGTGTTGTGATGTCTGTTATGATTTCTGCATAAAAAACAATGTTCTGTTCGTCTTTGCCTAAAGTTGTTTGTATGAGGGCTCATGTTTTATTTACGTTATTTGTGTATTGTGGTATCCAACACATACTAGGTTATGTGTTTTGTTTCGTTTGTCTTTGTCTTGTGTCTTGTGTACCCAATATTGCAAGTTTCTCTGATTTTTCCATTCTTGGTTTCCCCCCTCGGTTTTCTCTAACGTTTATATCCGATTATTCTCGTCATTATTCATTATTTCATATTAACACTTTTACTACCACGTTTCGTGTATAATCGTAATTTCGTGTGCTGTATAATTTCTGACGTTATGGCTCTTTCAGCAGAGTGACGTCATTTATTTCTTGACGTCATTTTAACAGCAATGTGACGTTACTTATCGTTTCTTTTTAATCTTAAGGATGTTCTATTTATATGTGCCAAATATGTATCTAACTTCAAATTGTGCAATCTAATTATAGCGTATTTGCGTAACTTATTCTTAAAGAAAATAAACGTAAATTTCTTTCCCAAAGGACATATATGTCTCTAGCGCAGTCTGCCAACAAGGGACATAATATGTCCCTAGCACAGTCTGCCAACAAGGGACATATATGTCCCTAGCGCAGTCTGCCAACAAGGGACATATATGTCTCTAGCGCAGTCTGCCAACAAGGGACATAGTATGTCCCTAGCAGTCAAAGGGTTAAATCAAAATTACCTGTGAGCAAAATAATAGTCCCAAGAGAATATGAACTGCACAAAACAATAGGGTAAACAACGTCCTACGTTTTCTGAGTATGGGCCAACTATCTGTAAATGCTAGCACAACGCATTCACAACCTGCAAACTATAACAATAAAACAACATAGAATTAATCCTAATTATGTTCTTTATACAAATTGTATACATCATCATTTGTATGTCTCAATCGGTAATGATATCACTGAAAAATTGCTGAATTGGCGTTAAACGACAGACTGTCTGTATTTACTATGTTTGATGTACTGTATATTCTGATTATTTTCTAAATACGGTAAATATTGTTTAAATTAAACAACAATCACTCACTCACCCAATCGATAAGATCTATTTGTCTTTGATGTTTTTTGCTGTTGTTGTTTTCTTGTTGTTGTTGTTTGTTGTTGTTTTTTTTATTTTAGCTGTTGTAAAAATGAAAAATATGAAAAATCATAATAACAGGCACGGTTTCAGAATTTCATGCTAGAGAGGATGCACATTTTGTAGATGAGGAATCTAATGCCCACATTCGGACCAAGGAAAACCCCCCTATAAGCTCCTGAGAATTAGTTATCTGATGAGGTAAATGATCCTAAGGAAAATATTAAATAACATAGGATGGGTGGGTAGCGGATTTTGCTCGTGGGGTGCGCGACTGCTGTAGCCGTCTGAATCAACTCCTCTATTGAAAACATACTTTTTGTTCAGGTATTATTTGATGTGCGGAATACGGTTTGCTTTGACCGACATTTTGTTCTTTTGCTATGCATTGACATTAGACATCTAAACGGTTGACATTTACATACGCAAAATCGTCAGTGCCCCCAAAACCAAGATCTCCACTAGGTCTCAATCCTGCCTTGATCGTACCCCTATCAAATTCAATGTCTTACCATGTACAAAATGTAAGAATAGTCAACATATGACAAAGCAGGGGCTAGATAAAAGCGTAGACATCTATGTTAGTGGGAGTAGACATCTATGTTAGTGGGCGTAGACATCTAAGTTAGTGGGCGTAGACATCTATGCTAGTGGGCGTAGACATCTATGTTAGTGGGCGTAGACATCTAAGTTAGTGGGCGTAGACATCTATGTTAGTGGTCGTAGACATCTATGTTAGTGGGCGTAGATATCTAAGTTAGTGGGCGTAGACATCTATGTTAGTGGGCGTAGACATCTATGTTAGTGGGCGTAGATATCTAAGTTAGTACACACAACGAGTTCTTGGCATAACCTTCATCAGCATTGTGTGAAATAATTACCTGGCTATCAAGACCAACTGCTAATAACATCAGGAAAAACAAAACTGACCAGACATTTTCACCAGGTAATTGTGCCAAAGCTTCAGGATACGCAACAAATCCTAAACCAGGTCCTGTAAAGCAATTAAAAAAACACAAGACTAAATTAGCATGGATATTTAATGGATGATAATATGGCAGAATATGAATCGAATATTTTTTTTCAAGTGTTATAGACTAAAGTAGTGTAAAGTTTGTAATGATACGGTGTTGACATTTCAAGCTGCTCTGACATGTAGGCAATGTCAGCGCCATATTGAAATTATTCATGGTTTTGTGCGTGTTTTCACTGCTATAATAATTCCTTTGTACACGACTACTATATACGACTTCAATGCATGGAGTGGAATCTTCTTGTATATTCCAAGAAATTTATCTCATTTTATGTTGGGAACGAGCGTCATGTTACCCGAGATATTGCCGTTGTATTTCCTTAATGCTTACGTTTTTCTGTACATGTGTTGTTTATGCGGATATTTGTGCAATTGCACAGGTATTTGTGGACAGGTGGCATGGAAATGAAAAAAAAAAAAAAAAATGAAAAAAGGGGGGTAGGGTGTACAAAGGGGGGATGCTGTGTCCTGTCAACAAGTACCTGTGTGCAATTGCCTCCAATTTGTATATTACCTCTACCTCGCCAGTACATGTATAAACCTTCGTTTTTTACTGCATGGTAGCTGATTTTAATATTTATCTAATTAAAAGTAATCCACCAACAAATCTAATGATAATCAGTTACGGGTGAAGTAAGAGGTCACAGTTCAAACCAGTCATCGACGAGCCTACCAAGTTGGTAGGTACCGAACAGTATGATTTTTTTTATTAAATAGAGATATTCCGAATGAATGATTGCATGACGTAAAGCGCACCTGATTTCCATTAGATTTTAGTGAATCGTCAGATACAAATAAAAATAACACAAAACGTTAAATAATAATTAGATTTATTTCCGCAATTCCTTGTAGCTTTCCATTTCTCCATTTCGTTGCCATGGGTACTAATAGTTGTTCAGAGAACATGTATATTCCAAGCACACATTATTCATGTATTTTTGGCGGGAAAAGTGACGGCACCAGAAAGATAGTTTACCTATCCTATATGAGCAAGTATTGATTGGTTGAAACATTTATGTCTTTGAAGATAGAAATCCATAATATTAAATATGTTAAGCTTATTAAATTTTCATCATAATTATTTTATTTTGACATCAATAATTCAATAATATATTTCAAACATTTGACAAAGATTTAGGTCCACATGATGTAAAAGGATGTAAACGGACTAATATCCGTTTAATTGAAAAATTGCATGTTAAATTCATTCAGAAGTTGTACAATTTTTTTTATTTGAATGGAAGTTCTTGTCAGTATTGAAATATGTAGACCAACATACAACAATATCTATATGTAAAAAATCAGTAAAATAGTCAAACGTAATAGCCATCGCGACAACCAAACAATGCTTGCTAATATATGAATTGATTATCCTATTCCGAACGGTTGAACGTTCGGAAAAATGGATATGGGTCGTAATTTCTCACCTGACTTGACTATTTTCTCTATAGGAATAGAAAACTTATTAGCCATGAATCCTAGTACAGTAAAAATCACAAGCCCCGCATAAATACTTGTTCCTTCACAAGTGAACGTCAAAATGACAGAATCTCTAGAAAATAAGACATTGTTATTTTTTCTGTCAGCTGTTACCTGTCAGCTGTCTTGTACATATTTGACCTCGGACTTAAATGTGATATGTATATATAGAATAACGTCAATTGTGGAGGTCGAGACAGACTTTATCGCTAGCATAACAGCGAGTCCGATAGACCTTCGAAACTAACGTTATTATTTCATCGGTAATGTCAGAGTGTGCTTGACGTTACACTCACCGATAAATTGCATCACAAGAATCAGTTCCATAGATGCCGTTGACAACATCATTCAGTGAGGTCAAAGGTAAAATGTATAAAGTACCGGTAAATTCTGATAAAATTGTTGTATTGGATCTCAAAGTCAATAAAAAAAAATGTTTATCCATATAGATATTTGTAATCTTCCGAGATGTTTGGTTCATATTTGATCTCAGATATTGACTATTTTCAGCCATAATAATGATAAAGGTTAGTTGAGTAGAAGTCCTTAAATCGAAGCAACCAAATATAAAAGGTAAAAACAAAGTAAATACAGGGTAACCCAAACAAAATGCCACTCATACATATTCCTTAATGAAAACTTTTAATAATCATGGTATCACTTTAATATATAACGTTTGTGAAGAAAAATCAATGCATAAAAAGGTTAGAATATGGTATTTTTCAAGATGCCTTAGACAGTTCAAGAAAAAAACGTTTTCCATATAAACATATTTTGAGACCAAATCCTCCTCGAATTGTGACCAACTGAATCTCTTACAGCTTTAGTATTTACTGGTGACCTTGCACTCTTCGGCCGTCCAGAATGAGTGTCTCTTCTGCCTTTAGCATTTAGGTTCAAGAATGTCCCATGCTCCATGAATTTCTTAACCCACATATGAATGCGTCTTTTGTCCGGATAAAGACGACATTGAAATTGTCTGCGAAAGCGGGTTTGCACTACAATGATTGGTTTTGTCTCAAAGTATGTTCCTATGGAAAATGTTTTAACTCAAAATGTCCAAGGCATCTTGGAAAATACAGTATTTGTATTTGGTCACCATGTATAACGAAGAATAGGCTAAAAATTTACATACTTTATGTTTATTTTTCTTACTACTTTGTTTTATCAGATTCAGCGTTTAAAACATTTCTGAGAACTAGAGTCGAACCTCATTGTATCGAAATCAAAGAAATTAAGGGTAATAACAAAATTACCGAACTCCGAACAATCTTACAAAGGGAAAGTCAAAACTCATAAGTATATAAACAGACAAAATCAGTCAACAACCGGAAAACTGTGAAATCCGTAATGACCCTGACTTGGTACAGGCATTTCTAAAGAAATGGAGGGTTGAATCAGATTTTAAAGCGCCAAACCTCCCACTTTCATTACGGCTCAAAGGTTCCGGCTGTCACTATAACAGTATTTATAACAATACTGGAACAAAATAGTTAAAATAGTTGTCAAAGCAGTACCAAATTCAGTGAAGTAAATGTCAAAAACACTCTTACCTCACACATTGATAAAAAAATATTTTTGACATTTTTGTTGACCTCCTTATCTTTATGCATTTTCACTATATGAAAAGCCATCGTTTATGATCGTCTCTGCAGAGACGGAATATATTTCGACAAGATCTTGGTATCGGAATATAAACTGATGCTTTTACTTCGAAATAAGAGAAAAAATAGAGTCATCTGGAAAAAAGAACTAAAACTACTCCGATCGAATCCGGAGGTTTTTTTTTTATCAATGATACGAAACGATTTATCTGAATTCGATATAACGGGCTCGACTTTATATATAAATAGAACAACAGCAGTTTTGAAGGTCGAGAAATACATTATCGCTAGTATCACAGCGAGTCCGAGTCCGATAGGATGTGCTGTGGTATTATTGGTAATGCATGTCGAGACATTCAAAACTGACGTTACTGGTTTAAAAGTGGTAACGTCATAATATGTTTGATGTCATATTGACCGTTAATCTTCAGCATCACAGTCAGTACGTTGATAATGACAATATTACTCGGTAAGATCAAAGGGCAAATTATCGATAAATACACATTTGTACACAAGTCTGGAATTTCAACCCAACAGTGTTAGTGTTAGATTGTTTAGCTGATATATTTTATATTCTTCCTCAGCACGACTGGAACCCGAACCGTTGGTAATACTGCAGCACCAATTCGCTTCAAGCAACTGTCAAACGTACAATGCATCAATGTATGGTTGTGGTATATACACTTTTCCATTTGATCAATGATATTGCATTGACAGGGCATTTTTTGTTGTATAGGTCACTGGCCGAAATATAGGTTTTTTGGGGTACCTACTTCGCGTTTTGCCTCTTGAGCTTTTGGAAACTAGTTGTCTATCAGTTGATTTCCTGTTGACAGAAAATATCAAAAGGAGCAATCAACGATCATTGTTTAATTTTATTATCTAATACAATGCCCACGAATTAATGTGGTTTTTCTGCATTTTTATGTAGTGTCTTAAAATATAATGTTTTGTGCATTCGGCACAAGAATGGGGAAAAGCTAAGTGACCCTGATCTTTGTCCCAGTGTTTAAGCCTCATGCACATACACTTTACATTGCAAGACACTTCACTAGTATTATATACGTATATACACATAGAGATTACCCGCCATGTTATTTGATATCAATAAATTAAACATATCATGAAACGTTCTTTTCGACATTTCTATTATATATCTTTATAAAGTTACAATTACATATGTAAGAATAAGTATAACTTACCTCAGACAGTTATTGTTAAATTTGTTGAAACTTGCCATGGCAATGAGTGGACCCCAGCCTGGTCCTAGTGAATAAAACACTTGAACTGCTGCTTCTATCCAAACCTGCAAATAATAATGAAAACTAAATACGTTTTCAAAGAACCTAAAATTCACTACTTATTACCGGGTTTGTAACTAGATTATCACACGGGTGCCACTAGTGAAGCAGGAACTGTTCACCCTTCCGGAGCACCTGAGTTCACCCCCGGTTTTTAGTGGGGTTCGTGTTACTCGATCTTTAGTTTTATATGTATGCTTTGTAGATCGTTGTTTGTCCTTTTGTACTTTTTCTTTTGGCCATTGTGTTGTCTGTTCTTCTTAGATATACAGATTCTGATTACCTCCCTTTGGTATCTTCAAACTCTTCTTTGAGGTACATTCTGTAAGAGCAGCATATATTAACTAATTACTAGTATTGTAATAGTTATGTCGTAATTGTATGGTCGTTGGATTTACAACTACATGTGTAATCACCACTAAATTTGAGAGTTCGATTCCCTTTCATAGCGAGGTGTACTGGATACATTATGTGATAAAGTTTGTCAGTGACTTACCACAGGTCCCTGGTTCTCTCCAACGATAAAACTAACCGCCACAAAATAAATATTGCTGAAAGTGGCGCTATACACCATAACTCTAACCCTAACCCAAAGAAGTAGTCTACCAATGACAAGCAATATCTGCCTTGCATTTGTATTCTAATACTGTTTGGATTGAAGATTATTTTCATATTTCACAATCCTTTTATTGTAGGGTCGCCAACAATGAGCAAAGCTCATAACCTAGCATTCACCTTATATTTATATGTAGTTTATATTTACCTGAAACGAAAGTAGCTTCGAAAAATCTGGCTTCAAGTAGTAGATGACTCCATCAATAGATCCATCAAGCATAAATCCTCGTATCAGAATAACTGTTAGTAGTATATAAGGCAGGGTGGCGGTTACATAAACTACCTGAAGAAGTATATAATTATGTGGATTATTTCATAGGTATAATTATATAAGTGATATAATCAATGGACAAAATCACACGAATGAAACGAGTATACCGCTCCTGAGTGTGTGTGCGCTCGCACGCACGCACGTTCGCACACACACACACACACACACACACACACACACACACACACACACACACACACACACACACACACACACACACACACACACACACACACACACACACACACACACACACACACACACACACACACACACACACACACACACACACACACACACACACACACACACAGGAGCGGTGTACTCGTTTCAACATTGCGTGATAAAGTTTGTCAGTGACTTGCAGCAGGTCGGTGGTTTTCTCCGGGTACTGCGGTTTCCTCCACTAATAAACCTGTCCGCCACGATATAGCTAAACTATTGTTGAAAGTGGCATTAAACACCATTTTAGCGCATTAAACACTAAATTGAATATGCACGTTCTCCCCTGATATGATATGAATGTCTTGTCATCGACTTGAAAGCTCTGATGTTACAAGGTGTTATATTACCTCCGTACAGATTTGGTAACTCACATGATATAAAAATCTATCTTACCTTCCCTACAGATTTAACGCCTTTTATAATGCAAAGACCAACAATCAGCCAAGCTCCAAACAAGCAAATTACAAGATGCCAATTAAGATGTCCCATTTCATGTATACCAGACGACATTTGGAGCACTCCATTTCTGAAAGCCATAGATATACAATAAGGCAGGTCATTACAGGTACAGTGATAATTATAGATGTAACCTTAAATAATCCAAATAAAGGTAATAACATAATTACCGAACTCCGAACAATCTTACAAAGGGAAAGTCAAAACTCATAATTATATAAACAGATAAAATCAGTCAACAACCGGAAAACTGTGAAAACCGTAATGACCCTGACTTGGTACAGGCATTTCTAAAGAAATGGTGGGTTGAATCAGATTTTAAAGCGTCAAAACTTCCCGCTTTCATTACGGCTCAAAGGTTCCGCTGTCACTATAACAGTATTTATAACAATACAGGAACAAAATAGGTAAAATAGTTGTCAAAGCAGTACCAAATTCAGTGAAGTAATTCACGAAATGTTTGCCTCATCATTAGTTTTCTGTGTAATGTTTTGTAGATCGTTGTCTGTCCTTTTGTCCGTTTTCTTTTTGCCATTATGTTGTACATCCTTCATCGAATTTACTTCCGCTTTGATATCTTAAAATCGTAGAGGATGGGTTACATTTGCTATTACATTGTAAAAAAATGACATATTAAGATTGATTTCATTTCATATGCTAAAAGGATGAAAATATGGAATTCATAGAATTACAAGAAATGGGGGAAAAATGATACAGTCAAAACCTTCCTTAAGGGGCAGCTCTATATAACAAATCACTGTCAATAAAGGACAGTCTCATTTTCCCCTTTAATGAATAGTGCATACAATTTTAACCTGTATATAAAAGGCAACTGCTCATAAAGGTCATATTTTCAAGTTCCTCTGAGTGACCTTTATTTTCAGGTTTGTCTGTGTGTATTTTAATTCCATATGCTTCACAAATTCGTGGAAAAGTCATTAGAACCAAGGAAAGGAGACTCTTGGTAATAGCTATTGGATATGTTCATGTATTTATTATTTTTGTACAATTACATTTTGCTTATTTGTCACACAGAAAGAAGAAACAAAATATATAATAAATTAAATAACACATAGCTAAGAAATTGGTAGAGCAGAGTTATGCCCCTGGAAAGAGAAGCGGTTCGGTTGACAATGTATGTGGGGGTATCAACCTACTCTGCAATCCTATCATCTATTTGATATTTCTATGATACTCGAGGGGCGTAGCTTACTATGCTATTCTACCGAAGCAGGGGGTCTGGGGGCTGCCTGAAGCCCCCAGTGGGGTACAGGGGCAAAGCGATTTTGAGCAATTTAGAGTATATTTGGGACCAGTTTTGCTTCAAATAGTCATAAAAATATGTCACAGCTATACACAATTGTATATTCATAATGGTCATCTAACATGTACAACTTAGTCCAAGAAACTTTGTTAATTGCCGATTCAAAAATATCATGTATTGCATTAGACAAAATCACACATATACACTTGAACATACAATGTTCGTGATTGCTATACAGGAACAGCACCTTATAATTGCTGTTCTTCATCTTGAAGTTGCAATGAGACCTAAACCCTTCAACTAGGTTCCATTTCCGTCAGTAACTGAGTCTTAGTCTGTTAACTTATCTATTGTCCCTTTATTGAGAACATGGAAATACAATTTAATTGTCTTTATATATTTTTTTTTGCATATATTTTTTACCGAGGCAGCTCAACGTAAGCTACGCCCTTGTACTCACTGCCAAAAGTCCTCTTGAGAAGTTAACAATGGTCCATTAACTCTGTCAACATTCGACTCATTTTGCCATTCACTGCTGTAAGTCGTTGTTAAATTATTGTTAAATGTTCCATTCTGCTGCTTTATCTTTAGCTGGTATTCGGATCGATCTGAGATGCATTGTTCGCTATTCCATGAATTCTCACATGTAGTCCATGGCAACGGACTCATGAACGAATTTCCAAGGTAATACAATGTCCAGATTATAATTGTATTATAATATATATTGCATATAGACATTGGTATTGTCATGGCAATTCCTAAGCCTGTAATAAAGGGAAAATAATCAATAATCATATATCATTAAGCGAACATTGTCCTTTCCTCATTCACGACTTATTACCGGGTTTGTAACTAGATTAACACGACGGGTGCCACCAGTGGAACAGGAACTGCTTACCCTTCCGGAGCACCTGAGTTCACCCCCTGTTTTTAGTAGGGTTCGTGTTACTCGATCTTTAGTTTTATGTGTATGTTTTGTAGATCGTTGTTTGTCCTTTTGTCCTTTGTCTTTTGGCCATTGTGTTGTCTGTTCTTCTTCGATTTACGGATTCTGATTGCCCCTTTGGTATCTTCGACCTCTTCTTGTTGTAGACATTTCAATAACTATCATATCACAGTTAACATACACGTAGACAACACGACATATGGGAACAAAATGAAAACAAAGAAATATCACAGTGTCTGAACAGTCCTTAAATCAAATAGAAAAATCGTATAAAAAGCGAAATTCATTCACATAGCACACACATACATGACCGCTAACTTTCCTGTCTTGCTACGGGATTTCGATAAAAAGTGATAGGGTTAAACTAGTTTTAGGGCTAATCACATAACACACAAATACATGACCACTAACTTTCCTGTCTTGGTACGGGACTTCGATAAAAAGTGATAGGGTTAAACTACAAAAATGTAGTTTCAGGGGGAGTGCTACCTACCCTCCTTTAGTAACTGAAGAAAATATTACTATTGTAATGAATTGACAGTTTGACTTTGTAGCATTGAATGTTTAATAAAATGGGCTATGGGTGGGTTATGGTGTTTAACGCCACTTTCAACAAAATGTTAGGTATACCGTGGCGGTCGGTTTAATTGATGGAGAAAACCGGAGTACCCGGAGAAAACTACCGACCTGTGGCAAGTCACTGACAAACTGTCACATAATGTTGTATTGAATACACCTCGCTTCAACGGGATTCGAATTCACACCGTTAGTGTAGGTAGGTACTGATGGCAAAATAAAATGGTATCAATGAGTTTTAACTATGTGCATTAGATATACACTTCGTCAAGAAATATACATCTAAGATCGCGCATAGGTGATCTTAGCCGATATTTACCTATTCTGTTTAGGCCCTTTGGCTGTATTGCTCCCAAATTTTACATTATTTGGTCTTCCAAACTTCCGATTATGAGCATACCTGATGAAGATTATTCCAGAAATGCGTCGTGCACACTAAATTTTTTTTCACGTTTTTATTAATACATGTCTTATGATCTTTATCTTTAATATACACACAATACCCTGATTGTAGGAGAATTACACATTAAAAGAAAATATTCATTACCTTTGAACAGTGGACACACCTCCCAAATATGCATGGCTCCTCTGCCACTAAATTGGCCTGCCGCTGTTTCGATGAAATAGAGTGGCAAACCACAGAAAACCAAACAGAATATGTATGGAATTAAGAAGGCTCCTGTGAAAAAAATCTAATTGTAATTTCTTCATATATGACTTCCTTCATTGGCTATATAAACAATACCGTGGTAAAATCTTCGATATATTATGTATCGCACATGTGCATTGTGGGACACGTTGTGGTCATCATTCCGGATTAATTACATGTAATTACCTGTAATGCTGGAGAAATCGTTGCCACCCTGGATCATTTTTATATAGGCAATAATTGCAATACAATTTTAAAATGGGTGATGTTATTTTCATTTAAAAAAAAGCATCCGGAGCGTATTGCTGGACAAACTGTCGCCGTTCTCGACAATATTTACCTTTCCAGAGCATCGGAGTTCAGCCCCGAATTTTGGTTGGGTTCGTGTTACTCGATCTTTAGCTTGATGTGTATGTTCTATTTACGGATTTTGATTACCCCCTTTGATATCTTCAAACTATTCTTATATATATCTATACAGGATCACTGTAGATACGTACATTTCCAAGGTTGGATTACATTTTGCCTCATGGCCTTTTCTTTCCCGACAATTCTACATCAAAGCATTCAGTTCAGCAGACGTATATTATTTGATCATAAGCATTACTAGATCTAGTAAAAGTGGTGTCAAACACATATTGTTTTTCTTCGTCTTGTGTACCTTATGTTGCCAGTTTCTCTGGATTGTCCATTTGTTATTGCCTCTTCGGTATTCTCTAACTCTTATATATAATAAATATTAAATTTCTTATACATTTAGTCATTATTTCTTTCTATTTGACATTGTTTTTGACATTTGCTTCACTGGGTTTGATACTGCTTTGACAACTATTTTACCTATTTTGTTCCATTATTGTTATAAATACTGTTATAGTGACAGCGGAACCTTTGAGCCGTAATGAAAGCGGGGGGTTTGGCGCTTTAAAATCTGATTCAACCCACCATTTCTTTAGAAATGCCTGTACCAAGTCAGGGTCATTACGGTTTTCACAGTTTTCCGGTTGTTGACTGATTTTGTCTGTTTATATACTTATGAGTTATGACTTTCCCTTTGTAAGATTGTTCGCAGTTCGGTAATTTTGTTATTACCCTTATTTGTACACTGTTTTTTATCATACAGTCATGGGTCTGCACTGAAATATTTCCCTATATATTTGATTTAAACATGATTTCTTAACATTCTTGTGAATTCATTTATTCTAATTAAATATAAAGACAGAGCTCAATTTATGATAGATTCTGTATTAAAAAACGGAACTATTAAAATTGAGATCGTACCAAGCTTAAGGAAATGAACGCTATAAGTATTAATCTTACACTTAATCTCGTTGTGATTTATTATTTCAGATTATCTTTCTCTGTAAACAATATAGTAGATATATAGTTGTGGTAATTTATCTTGGGAAACTAGAATACTCAGAGAACACAACAAACTGACGAGGGAGCACAATCAGTGTTTTATGTTTGATCTCTGTATTTGCATTTGAGGGCCCGAGTGGCTCAATGAGTTAGGTAGATGGATTATCTAACAACTCATACAAGCCTATCACCAATACGGCATGGGTTCGTGTCCGGCTTTGCAATTCACAAAAAGGGTGCACTCGACTCGCAGCCGCAAATGACAAAGTTACCAGTTGCTTGCCCATGGTCGGTGGTTCTCTCCGGGTACTCTGGCTTCTTCCACCACTAAAACTAGTCGCCATGATATAGCTGATATATTGTTGAAAGTGGCGCTAAACACCAACAATTAAATCAAATCAAATCTATTTGCATTTGTTTCGCTAGTTTTCTTATTTATTGATTAAAGGCAAGCACGCGTATACGTACGTTTTATTTAATCTCTCAATATAGAATCTAATTGTTCTTGTCTATCTTCCAGAGACACAAATTCTAAGTAAATGAAAATAATTCCACAGTATCATAACAGTTCCAAAATCCAAAAGAGAAACCGTAGAAAAAGACAAAAACTATACCCCTACGTGTCTGGCACGTGTTGTGTTTGTATTTTGTTTTACTTAGTCTTGTGTACCATATGTTGCCAGTTTTCCTGGATCGTCCATTTTTGATTGCCACTTCGTTATTCACTAACATTTATTATCTAAAGCACAAATACACTTTCCAGGTTTTATATATGCACTTTAATAATAAAAGTGGCGGGGTTAAACTAGTTTTATGGGCCTATTAAATACACCTTACCTCCACCATTTCGCATGCAGATGTACGGAAATCTCCATAAATTTCCCAACCCCACACAATAGCCAATTAACGACAACATATAGTCCATTTTGCTGGACCATCTTCCTCTGTCTTCTGATGATTCATCAGTAGTATTCTGGGTTGAACTAGACAATGTATCCATTACTGTACCTTTGCGTCTATCTGTTTAAAAAGTACAAAAATACATTTTACTGGTAAAATGTCATGGTGTGTTGCATCAACTGATGCAGAATGAAAAATATTTCCCAAAATCTATTAATCTATTTGAACTGTTAACCTGTCGGTGCACTTTTGACCTTTTGACCTACAGGAATATCTTAATTTTTCATATTCGACATATAATGGTTGAAACTATAAATTGATTACATATTTTATTTAAAGTTACATGAAATAACGGGATAAAAAGACTCCCGCGGGATCCCTGGAAATAGAAATATAATGTAGGACATAGTTTATCTGCTATGGGAAGCAACGCCTTCGTGAATAGCGTCTGTATTCTAAGACATAGTTTAACCGCTATGGAGAGCAACGCCTCCGCGAAGAACGTCCGCAATATAGGATCTAGTTTATTCGCTATGGGAATTAATGCCTCCGTGAAGAGCGTCCGCAATGAAGGACTAGGTCTATCCGCTATGGGAAGCAACGCTTCTGTGAAGAGCATCCGCAATGTAGGACCTAGTTTATCCTCTATGTGAAGCAACGCCACCGTGAAAAGCATCAGCAATGTAGGACCTAGTTTATCCGATATGGGAATCAACGCCTCCGTGAAGAACATCCGCAATGTAAGACCTAGTTTGCCCAGGTAGTTGAAAATCCAACTACTATGCAATCACGACCACTGGGGCCCCTTAAATTATTTATCTTTCCAGTCTTTTGAAGGTGAGCGCACTAAAATAAATATATATTCTATATACATTTTTTTTTAATTTTTATTACGCTAATTTCTTTCGATGTGTCAGAAGTGATATTTTGTACTCTAGAGGAAGTAGAGCTACTGCTAGCTTGCGTTAAGCAACTATCAATCAACCGTATGTGTAGCTACTTTTTCCCTTAAAGCTATTAATACATCGATGATCGTAGATATCTAAATTAGTGCTAACGACACGTTTCTGGAGTAAAACTCAAGTACATTAGTCAAGGTCAAAAGATTGGAAATAGGGAACAAGAAAACTTAATAGGGCCTGAACAGGATAGTTAGGGTCACCTAGGCCTGATTTGGAAGATCTTTAGTTTAAATAAAAATAACGTTATTTTGGGAACTTTAAATTTCAATAACATATATATTTATTAAACCTTGTCAGTGCCGAAGCACTAACTACTGGGCGGATGATACTCCATCAGAAGAGATATAACGACCCAGTTATAGTAATACAAACGTAGATATATAACTGAGTGTATACGGCCGATTTTTGGAATAACCTTCATCAGGTACGATCAAAGTCAACAGATTGGAAAATAACATATTTCTTCATTGATGAATGACGATATATATATACTAAGTGATTATGTACGCACGTATTATACAGTTTCTGGTCATCTCACCTCAACATTCTAGGCGATCATTAACCTGCTAGAATTTGTCTTTTAAATATATGTTTACGTATGATGCATTTAACTAGTATCAATAAAATGCATACATCAAATGAAATTAAAAAGGTTTATTAACTCGTTTAAGGTACCTGCACATTTACATATTCATCTTGTTGATATTATTTCCAGATCTAGATAACACAATGGCCAAATATAAAAAGGACAAAAGGAAAAAGAACGATCTAAATAACAGTGTACAGAAAACTAAAGATCGAGCAATACAAACCCTACTAAAAAATCGGGGATGAACTCAGGGGGTGCTCCGGAAGGGTAAGCAATTCCTGTTCTACATGTGGTACCCGTCGTGTTATTGTTAAACGACACGAAAATCACATGATATGGAAATCATGTTGGGCATCTGTAAGCGTAAATAAATACAAATAACATAAATAAAACATGAATCCCATACAAAACAAATGGGAGTCAAGACGAATCAAATATCGTTTTCACGTTGAAATCGTAGCCGGACATATCAACACTGAACCAAACAAACGTGAAGACGTCTAATTTAACAACATGACCAATACTAAGACAAGCACAACACTCTGTGATTTCTTTTTTTTAACATCTTACTTTGGCTATCAAGTGTAAGCTATTTGATTTATTTTCTCCCAAAGACGTTTCTGATATTATTTGGCTTTCCTATCTTTTGAATATGAACGTACTAAACTAAGTATTTTAACTATATATTTTTATTAAACTAGTGTCCTCAATGAGGGAAATCTCTTCTTCCGGTGTGTCAGAGGTGATATTTTGTAATCTAGAGGAAGTAGAGCTATTGCTAACTTTACGTTAAACATCAATCAATCAATCAATCAATCAATCAATCAATCAATCAATCAATCAATCAATCAATCAATCATTCAATCAATCAATCAATCAATCAATCAACAGTTTAAGTAGAAATGTATTACCTTAATGCAATAATAAAAACATAGATATCTAAATAAGTGCACATGACACTTTTCTGGTATAACATTCAAGTACACTAAAGTCAAAGTCAACAAAATTAGACAATTCAATAGGGAGAAAGACAGCTATAGAGTCTGAACAGGATAGCTAGGGTCACCTATGTCTGAGGGAGGAGAACCTTAGTTTTAACAATAATTACATTATTTTGGAACTGTAAATTTCAATAACAGATATATCTAATAAACCTTGTCAGTGCATTATCTCAGAGCTGCAGGCAGCCATAAATACTACATGGGAAGAGGCAGCAGGCGGCCATAAATACTACATGGGAAGAGGCAAAGAGGAAAGCCCAAGACAGGACGAGGAGGAAAGAAACTGTGGTTGCCCTATGTCCCCCATGGGATGAAGTGGAATAAGTCGAGTAAGTTGTCAGTGCCGAAGCACTAACTACTGGGCGGATGATACTCCATCAGAAGAGATATAACGACCCAGTTATAGTAATAAAAACGTAGATATATAATTGAGTGTTTACGACCGATTTTTGGAATAACCTTTATAAGGTACGATCAAGGTCAACAGATTGAAAAGTAAGATATTTCTTCATTGATAAATAAGCACATATATATACTAAGTGATTATGTACCCATGTATAAAACAATTCCGAGTCATCTCACCCCAACATTCTAGGCGATCATTAACCTGCTAGAATTTGTCTTTTAAATATATGTTTACTTAACTCGTATCAATAAAATGTATACATCAAACTTAATTATGTTTATTAACCCATTTAAAGTGCCTGCAAATTTACATATTCATCTTGTTATTATTATTTAGAGATTTTCAGAATAAAAACGTAGATATCAAATTTAGTGCACACGACACGTTTCTGAAATAACCTTCATCAGGTACGGTCAAAATCGGAATATTGGAAAGCCAAAATAATTTAAAGTTTCGGGAGGAATAACACCAAAGGGTCTAAACAGGATAGCCAAAATAAGCTAAGGTCACAGGAGAACCTAAGTTTTAATAACAATGTTTTGGATTACATTTAGGAACTGTAAATTTCAGTACTAAGTATATCTAATAAACCATGCTAGTCCCGAGACACTGACTACTGGGTGAATGATACCCTCTTAAATACGTCTTAACTCACAATTCATTGTTAGATTATAATATATTTAATGAATATGCTCGCTAAAATATGGCTGAAATATTGTAAAAATGGCATTAAACAACAAATAATTAGACATAGCTTCTCCTTCTGCTACCATTGGATTAATACGATATTTCTTCACTCGAGATAGTTAAATTTTCAAATTTTAAAGATCGGGTATATGAAGAGAATCTGTTTCTCCTGTGATCAAAACGTTAAAATTATTTGGGTCGTTAATGAACGTCGAAATATAATTGGCGGGAATCCTCACGCAGAAATTTAACCCCCGTGGTGATTACAAATATTAGGTAAAATTATTCAACTGGTTAAAAATATTAAAAATAGGAGAAAATATATCTATCTTGCAGGAGAAGGCTGTTGAATGCATGTTTTTTTGTGATTATAAATATCTATCACCTAGATACTGAATTTCGTTAGTATTCATTCCTACATATTTCTCCGTATTTGCTAGTATACTGTTGCAAGACTGTAACTTTCTAAAACATTCGCGTTAACAAAATATCACAGTGTTTCTTTTTAACATTTTGACAAGAAACAATTAGATTAGAAAAAAAAAATTAATTGCAAAATAAAATAATACTGTCCTTAAATATATTCCTGTTTGACTTTGTATATGCAATTGATATTTTGCTGGGCTGATTTGTTTTCTGATCAAATAAATCATAGACTACAAACAAAATTTAATTTTAACAATAAAATATTATTCTTACCGCTCAAATTGACCGTGGAAAATTGTACCCGGATACATGTATAAGGGCCCCGTATACAAAGGAAATATTTAATATTTTAATCTTCTTTAATAATAATCATGACCTGTTGTTTTCATTAACAATGTCATACAGTTTGAGCACGGTAGCCCACGGTAGCCCTCTGCTCTAGTGCTTTCATCTTAATAAACAATGTCATACAGTTTGAGCACGGTAGCCCTCTGCTCTAGTGCTTTCATCTTAATAAACAATGTCATACAGTTTGAGCACGGTAGCCCTCTGCTCTAGTGTTTTCATCTTAATAAACAATGTCATACAGTTTGAGCACGGTAGCCCTCTGCTCTAGTGCTTTCATCTTAATAAACAATGTCATACAGTTTGAGCACGGTAGCCCTCTGCTCTAGTGCTTTCATTTTAATAAACAATGTCATACAGTTTGAGCACGGTAGCCCTCTGCTCTAGTGCTTTCATCTTAATAAACAATGTCATACAGTTTGAGCACGGTAGCCCTCTGCTCTAGTGCTTTCATCTTAATAAACAATGTCATACAGTTTGAGCACGGTAGCCCTCTGCTCTAGTGCTTTCATCTTAATAAACAATGTCATACAGTTTGAGCACGGTAGCCCTCTGCTCTAGTGCTTTCATTTTAATAAACAATGTCATACAGTTTGAGCACGGTAGCCCTCTGCTCTAGTGCTTTCATTTTAATAAACAATGTCATACAGTTTGAGCACGGTAGCCCTCTGCTCTAGTGCTTTCATCTTAATAAACAATGTCATACAGTTTGAGCACGGTAGCCCTCTGCTCTAGTGCTTTCATCTTAATAAACAATGTCATACAGTTTGAGCACGGTAGCCCTCTGCTCTAGTGCTTTCATCTTAATAAACAATGTCATACAGTTTGAGCACGGTAGCCCTCTGCTCTAGTGCTTTCATCTTAATAAACAATGTCATACAGTTTGAGCACGGTAGCCCTCTGCTCTAGTGCTTTCATCTTAATAAACAATGTCATACAGTTTGAGCACGGTAGCCCTCTGCTCTAGTGCTTTCATCTTAATAAACAATGTCATACAGTTTGAGCACGGTAGCCCTCTGCTCTAGTGCTTTCATCTTAATAAACAATGTCATACAGTTTGAGCACGGTAGCCCTCTGCTCTAGTGCTTTCATCTTAATAAACAATGTCATACAGTTTGAGCACGGTAGCCCTCTGCTCTAGTGCTTTCATCTTAATAAACAATGTCATACAGTTTGAGCACGGTAGCCCTCTGCTCTAGTGCTTTCATTTTAATAAACAATGTCATACAGTTTGAGCACGGTAGCCCTCTGCTCTAGTGCTTTCATTTTAATAAACAATGTCATACAGTTTGAGCACGGTAGCCCTCTGCTCTAGTGCTTTCATCTTAATAAACAATGTCATACAGTTTGAGCACGGTAGCCCTCTGCTCTAGTGCTTTCATCTTAATAAACAATGTCATACAGTTTGAGCACGGTAGCCCTCTGCTCTAGTGCTTTCATCTTAATAAACAATGTCATACAGTTTGAGCACGGTAGCCCTCTGCTCTAGTGCTTTCATCTTAATAAACAATGTCATACAGTTTGAGCACGGTAGCCCTCTGCTCTAGTGCTTTCATCTTAATAAACAATGTCATACAGTTTGAGCACGGTAGCCCTCTGCTCTAGTGCTTTCATCTTAATAAACAATGTCATACAGTTTGAGCACGGTAGCCCTCTGCTCTAGTGCTTTCATTTTAATAAACAATGTCATACAGTTTGAGCACGGTAGCCCTCTGCTCTAGTGCTTTCATCTTAATAAACAATGTCATACAGTTTGAGCACGGTAGCCCTCTGCTCTAGTGCTTTCATCTTAATAAACAATGTCATACAGTTTGAGCACGGTAGCCCTCTGCTCTAGTGCTTTCATCTTAATAAACAATGTCATACAGTTTGAGCACGGTAGCCCTCTGCTCTAGTGCTTTCATCTTAATAAACAATGTCATACAGTTTGAGCACGGTAGCCCTCTGCTCTAGTGCTTTCATTTTAATAAACAATGTCATACAGTTTGAGCACGGTAGCCCTCTGCTCTAGTGCTTTCATTTTAATATACAATGTCATACAGTTTGAGCACGGTAGCCCTCTGCTCTAGTGCTTTCATCTTAATAAACAATGTCATACAGTTTGAGCACGGTAGCCCTCTGCTCTAGTGCTTTCATCTTAATAAACAATGTCATACAGTTTGAGCACGGTAGCCCTCTGCTCTAGTGCTTTCATCTTAATAAACAATGTCATACAGTTTGAGCACGGTAGCCCTCTGCTCTAGTGCTTTCATCTTAATAAACAATGTCATACAGTTTGAGCACGGTAGCCCTCTGCTCTAGTGCTTTCATCTTAATAAACAATGTCATACAGTTTGAGCACGGTAGCCCTCTGCTCTAGTGCTTTCATTTTAATAAACAATGTCATACAGTTTGAGCACGGTAGCCCTCTGCTCTAGTGCTTTCATTTTAATAAACAATGTCATACAGTTTGAGCACGGTAGCCCTCTGCTCTAGTGCTTTCATCTTAATAAACAATGTCATACAGTTTGAGCACGGTAGCCCTCTGCTCTAGTGCTTTCATCTTAATAAACAATGTCATACAGTTTGAGCACGGTAGCCCTCTGCTCTAGTGCTTTCATCTTAATAAACAATGTCATACAGTTTGAGCACGGTAGCCCTCTGCTCTAGTGCTTTCATTTTAATAAACAATGTCATACAGTTTGAGCACGGTAGCCCTCTGCTCTAGTGCTTTCATCTTAATAAACAATGTCATACAGTTTGAGCACGGTAGCCCTCTGCTCTAGTGCTTTCATCTTAATAAACAATGTCATACAGTTTGAGCACGGTAGCCCTCTGCTCTAGTGCTTTCATCTTAATAAACAATGTCATACAGTTTGAGCACGGTAGCCCTCTGCTCTAGTGCTTTCATCTTAATAAACAATGTCATACAGTTTGAGCACGGTAGCCCTCTGCTCTAGTGCTTTCATTTTAATAAACAATGTCATACAGTTTGAGCACGGTAGCCCTCTGCTCTAGTGCTTTCATCTTAATAAACAATGTCATACAGTTTGAGCACGGTAGCCCTCTGCTCTAGTGCTTTCATTTTAATAAACAATGTCATACAGTTTGAGCACGGTAGCCCTCTGCTCTAGTGCTTTCATTTTAATATACAATGTCATACAGTTTGAGCACGGTAGCCCTCTGCTCTAGTGCTTTCATCTTAATAAACAATGTCATACAGTTTGAGCACGGTAGCCCTCTGCTCTAGTGCTTTCATCTTAATAAACAATGTCATACAGTTTGAGCACGGTAGCCCTCTGCTCTAGTGCTTTCATCTTAATAAACAATGTCATACAGTTTGAGCACGGTAGCCCTCTGCTCTAGTGCTTTCATCTTAATAAACAATGTCATACAGTTTGAGCACGGTAGCCCTCTGCTCTAGTGCTTTCATCTTAATAAACAATGTCATACAGTTTGAGCACGGTAGCCCTCTGCTCTAGTGCTTTCATTTTAATAAACAATGTCATACAGTTTGAGCACGGTAGCCCTCTGCTCTAGTGCTTTCATTTTAATAAACAATGTCATACAGTTTGAGCACGGTAGCCCTCTGCTCTAGTGCTTTCATCTTAATAAACAATGTCATACAGTTTGAGCACGGTAGCCCTCTGCTCTAGTGCTTTCATCTTAATAAACAATGTCATACAGTTTGAGCACGGTAGCCCTCTGCTCTAGTGCTTTCATCTTAATAAACAATGTCATACAGTTTGAGCACGGTAGCCCTCTGCTCTAGTGCTTTCATCTTAATAAACAATGTCATACAGTTTGAGCACGGTAGCCCTCTGCTCTAGTGCTTTCATCTTAATAAACAATGTCATACAGTTTGAGCACGGTAGCCCTCTGCTCTAGTGCTTTCATCTTAATAAACAATGTCATACAGTTTGAGCACGGTAGCCCTCTGCTCTAGTGCTTTCATCTTAATAAACAATGTCATACAGTTTGAGCACGGTAGCCCTCTGCTCTAGTGCTTTCATCTTAATAAACAATGTCATACAGTTTGAGCACGGTAGCCCTCTGCTCTAGTGCTTTCATCTTAATAAACAATGTCATACAGTTTGAGCACGGTAGCCCTCAGCTCTAGTGCTTTCATCTTAATAAACAATGTCATACAGTTTGAGCACGGTAGCCCTCTGCTCTAGTGCTTTCATCTTAATAAACAATGTCATACAGTTTGAGCACGGTAGCCCTCTGCTCTAGTGCTTTCATCTTAATAAACAATGTCATACAGTTTGAGCACGGTAGCCCTCTGCTCTAGTGCTTTCATCTTAATAAACAATGTCATACAGTTTGAGCACGGTAGCCCTCTGCTCTAGTGCTTTCATCTTAATAAACAATGTCATACAGTTTGAGCACGGTAGCCCTCTGCTCTAGTGCTTTCATCTTAATAAACAATGTCATACAGTTTGAGCACGGTAGCCCTCTGCTCTAGTGCTTTCATCTTAATAAACAATGTCATACAGTTTGAGCACGGTAGCCCACGGTAGCCCTCTGCTCTAGTGCTTTCTGTTCATATTTATACTTCGCTATTTCAATGCAAAAGAACAAGACAAAGTAACACACATTTGCCCCAAATCATTTTCCATAACAAGTGGAAAATAAAATATTGAGTGCCATTAAGAGTGATTAAATAGTTTTGACAATATTATATGTATAGAGAAAACAACTCTAAAGAGATAATTTTTAGCCATTTTTCCCAATCAAACGTTACGGTATCACTGGACCAATGGTAAACACTCAAGATATTGACCTTTTTCCAAAGAAAGGTTAAAGACACGAAAGGGTAATCAGAAGTCGTCGTAATTGGAAAGAGGACACCCAATGCAATTACTAAAAGAAAAAGGACCAAAAAGGCAAGCAATGATCGACAAAATGCTACACGGAAAACCTAATATCGAGCGACACGAAGGGTAGGCAGTTCCTGCTCCATATGTAGGACCTTTCGTGTATCTCTTTTTAAAATCCGGTTATAAACATTAAATGAGAAAAGAACGAGGTCATTGTTTGTCCTAGCTAGAACTTTTAAACTGTGCTTTTGATATTCATACATGTACAATGTATATGTACCATCGTTCTCTCTTGCTTGTTCCATTACTCCAACGCATGTTTTCATCGAAATGTGGAACATTAGCAATTTGTAAAAGACAAAGATATGTTATCTATGTCTTTATTACTATCACTGCACTGGGTCGATACCTCTGCTGGTGGACTATTAGTCCTCGAGGGTATCATCCGCCCAGTAGTCAGTGTCTCGTGTCTGATAATGGTTTAATACATATATTTATTGAAATTTACAGTTCCTAAATAATGTAATTACTATTAAAACCAAGGTTCTTCTTCTTCCTCAGGAATAAATGTCCTTAGCCGATGTTGGCTATCATATTTAGGACCTTTGATTTAATTGCTCCCAAAATTTTTAATTAGTTGGCATGCCAATCTTTTGATTTTGGGCGTACCTGACGAAGGTTTTTCCGGAAAAGCGTCGTACGCACTAACTTTGATATCTACATTTTTATTTGATATAATATATAATTCATATTAATATACAAAATTCTGTATCTTTTCTTTTTCCCCTTTAATAGTATATTAATTAGTTCATTGACTATTGCTAACTTGGAGTATTCCTTTAATAAAGCGAACACTATACTATTCAGTTAATAATGTACCCAATATAGGGTTAGTGTTATTGTATTTAACGCCACTTTCAACAATATTTCAGTTATATCGTGGCGGTCTGTTTTATCGGTGGAGGAAACCGGAGTACCCGGAGAAAAACACCGACCTGCCGCAAGTCACTGTCAAACTTTATCACATAATGTTGTATCAAGTACACGTCGACAGAGCAGGATTCAAATTGACAACGTTAGTGGTGATAGCTACTGATTGCAGAGATATCCAAACTATAACAAATATTAAATGTCAATTAAATAAAAAAAATCCCACGCATTATGATATTTATTAGGGATTGATATTATCCTTCAACATGTGACGTTTATTTGATGATTCTCAGAAGATCACAAATAGTAAACATAATATAGTCTAGTCGTCACAGTCGAAATCATAATAAGCTATATCGATATCAATATATTTACATGTATCGTAGATGCGGGAAAACTTTCCATCAAAGATAGTAAACAAACATGAAAATTAATTGATGAAAACCACTAAACACATTTTTATGTGTTTAAATAAAACCGTCAACATTAATGATGTAATATTTCGATTAAATGGCTTTTTTGTCTATTAGCTCCACTTGAATAAGTCCCAACTTTAATCATATCTATTTATAAACAAGACTTTTGTGTTACAACTTGTACACAAAGGCGTAAAGGAAATATAAAATAGACCATGAAAGCAGACGTGAGTGCGTCTAAGGAAATTTATTAACAAACATTTGTTGACTTTTTTTCTTTGATGTAAGTACATGAGAAAAAGATGAAGATACGCTACAGATGATCAACTTTGGAAATGTCTGTTGATTTTTTAATTATTAGGTCTTAAATTAATAAGATAAGTATTTCAAGTAAAATTATGCCGATGTTTATGTTATAAATGATTTGTCAGTGTTGGAACTTACTATTTCAACAACGAATATTTGCTACGGTTTTTAACTAATTATTTCAACCGCCACGATATGATATAACTGAAATATTGTTGAAAGTGGCGTTAAACACCATAACCATAACCCTAGCCCTGATTATTTCAACAACGAACATAGTAAAAATATAAATTAACACATGGTAGACCGCTTTGAAAATATTTAATCGTCTTCTCGATTTTTTTCGTGGTAACATCACTTGTACATCGTACTGTCGTAACTACAATATATCATGCATCTTCATAAGACGCTTCACCGGATGTTACACTGCGCAGATGCAGAGTTCTTACAGATTTAGAAAATGGCGACAGATGAAAAACTGCCATAGATCTATAGATCGTTCAAGAATTGTAACGGAATCGGCTAGAAAAAGGAACTAGCTGAGTCCATTACAATTCTTGAACGATCTATAGATCTATGGTTTTGTCAAGATATAATAAATCAAGACTCAACATAGGATATTTGGTTAGCCGTTGGTTGAAATTAAATGACATTCTTGTATCAAAATAAATAGATGCAAATACCGACATTCCGTAACCCTTTCTATATTCTAATTTGCTTGCAGAGAGTTTTCCAAATTTCTTTTTGATTGTAAAAAACAAAAGTTTTTTAAACAGACATAAATGCAAAAAAATCGATTTTGGAACTGTTTTGACAGCTTGATATTTTTTTGGTTTTCATTTTAGTCCGTCAAAATAAACTCGCATTTCTACAGAAAAAGGCGTACACATTCAGTGCATTGATATATCTGGTACATTCACATGCGGAGCTCTTTATCCAGATTACGTCAGAAGTATTTATCTGTGTCATGCCTATTTACAAGGTCGCCCTTAAGCCTATTGGACCAATTGCTCCCAATGTGCCTCGCGTTTAAAGGCCCCGTGCTGGAGGTATATACCCTCGGCTGTTCAAGGACACACAACAACACACTGCAAGCTTTACAGAGAACCATTGGGCCCAGCACCTCCTAAGGCCGGACCTGGCTATTTATGTCATCCCAAAGCGCCGATAGAACGATTTTTAACCTATTCGAGTCTCCAAAAAATAAAAAATAAATTCTTTAATTGTTTAAACTAGCGTTTCCATGTAAATCATGCCAGACGAAAATAACAAAATTTCGCCATTGTCTCTTGAAATCGTCAAAAACGGGGAAACAATAAAACAAAAAAATAATAACACATACCTGTCATCTTTAAAATCTGACGGAAATTTTTCAACAGATACAATATTTCATTTCAATTTCAGTTCAAAGAATGAGAATTACCCGGTAGTAAAAATATTTTATAGCAATGGAAATTTTCCAGGTTATATTTTCTACCGCAATCATTAAACTTTATGGTGGTTTAGACACACAATTACAAAAAAAAAATATTTGTAGAGGTCCCGGAACATTGACTTCCATCAATTTTCTCTATTTCGTTCACGGTTTGATAATCTTTATAATGAATCCAATAAACCGGGATCCATTATACTCATTTTTCAACGATAGTTGACTTACTTAGTCATTGGCAGTTTTATTATCGCAAGTTCCATACAAAACCGTAACGGATGATAAATCTTAACTTAGCATTTCCATAAGAATAAAGACATCTACAAGGATTATACGGTCTGTTTGACTTGAAGCGAATCTGTACTTGTTTTTTTAATCGGGTTTAAATCTGCATTGCTGTTGGCATGTATCAATAGGGTGATAGTTATAAGGATCCTATTAACCGGTTTAACCACGCCACATTTGCATGCCTGTATGAAGCCAGGGCATGGATCTCCAACGTCATATGTGGTGATAGTGTTTGTGTGAAATACGATTTGAGGTTAGAGGTCGTTGTTGGTTTTGTTGATATTGGTGGGATTGTTGACCATTACTGTTTACTACTAAGATAGCAATTTGAGGCATTTGACAGATATGGCATGGCGATACAAGATAGTTTGTAATGTTGTGCTATTGGTGCTATCGTCACTAAAAAGGCAGGTTTTGGTCCATACAACTAGTTTAACACCGCCACTCTTTTTTTAAGTAATTGTACCAAACAAGGTAAGTGAGGGGTCATGCATTTGTGTGCTAAGGGTATCGATTTTGTCTCTTTCTACGATTTTGATATTGGATTCTGTAATTGTTCTGACAGTGTGGTATTTTTTGTATTTCATATTATCATCTTGATAAAATGTAAATTGTCTATCGTAGCATAGGTAAAATGTTAACCCCCACCCCACCCCCAGGAAGTGAAAACAAAGAACCACTAGAACTAATTAAATCGTTATATCAAAAAGTTTTATTCCAAATACAATTGCTCTTACATTTTTGGTCCTCGGTGACCATTTTGAAACCTTTCTCATTGTAGCCTATTCCAATATCCGGACCACGTATATATGAACCTCATAAATCCTTCGGTATAAATTTGTGTAAGCTTAATCTGCATATCACAATATAAAATCGTGATCGTATGGTAGTTTTGAGTTCACATTCCACTCGTGGCGGGGTGTACTCGATACAACATTATGCTATAAAGTTTGACAGTGACTTCCGACAGATTGGTATTTTTTTTCCCCGGATATTCCGGTTTCCTCCACCAATAAAACTGCCCGCCGCAATATAACTGAAGTATTGTTGAAAGTGGCGTTAAACACCATAATACCAACCCCCATATAACAATAATGATTCAATCAATTTTCAGTGGAGTTTCCAGGTATTGGTCTTAAGAAAAAAAAACTTTTTCAAAGATCAATCATTGTAGACAAAAACATGGCAGAATACATCAAAACGGGATAAAACTAAGTCGTAATTCAATATGTGGCTAAAAAATAAAGACACAATGAAAAACAGTAATCAATATGCACACAGAAAACATTAGCAACACTGTAAATAAACGTTAAAGAATACCGAAGGAACAATCAACAATGGAAAATCCAGAGAAACTGGCAACGTAAGGAACACAAGATGAAGATAAACAAAACAAAAACAAAACAAAACACAATATGTGTTGGACATCACTATACACAAACAAACACAAATAATGTTAATGAGTATATGCAAAACCAGTGTTTAACTCATATGCTCCAGGAAGGGCAAGCAGTTCCTGCTACACATGTGTTATTAAAACTCAGCACAATAGTCAATATCTAGTATATGTCGTAAACGAGTTAAAATAGACGGAAGAAGTTTACGACAATGCAGTAGGTCTTGGGTCATCTCAATCGGCAAACCCCGGGTGAGTCCGCTTCGCTTCCTCAATACCTCGGCTGTAATACGGTATTTGATATGCGTCTACGCGTCACATTTCTTCGCCGGAAGACCGTATCACTTCAATCAAACATTGCGCACCGCGAATAAGTTCTAAAATGGCGACAATAGATGAGTTTGTTTTGAAAAATGTTGGTCTTTGATGAAGGTATGGAATCAGCCGACATTGCGACAAATGAAAATATATTATTATTGGACGAATATTCGAAAGTGAAATTATTTTAATACCTCCTTCATTGAAGATTTCCGAAAGTAGTTCCAATGGGAGCTATCGTAATACGGACGAGGTATGATGAAGATACGGAATCAGCCGAAGTTGCGACTAGTGGGGTCATCTGTGATACATACACTGGGTAGCGATAAACTACATTTTTATTCAGGATGGCTACCGCAAAATTTCCGAGCTCAAAATTTCGATCTATATGTTTTAATGTACAAGGTTGGATCTCCATTTAAGAAGGATATTTCACGGTAAGCACAATTACATTTCAATTCCTGGTTCATTAGAATACTTTTTTTTTATTCATTGCAGTCTATGAAATTGTTTTCGACTTTACATCCCTTTTAGGTCTGTGTTTTTTGCAAGCTTGAACCTGTGATAGTTCAAGCCATTTCTATTTTCATTTACATTACTGTTTCTTAAGTATTTTTTTTCTAATTTTACGCATGTCACGTACGTGAAGCTTTGTACCCCTTAGGGTTCGGTTTTCATAGATCATGAAACCTTCGACGTTTTATAAAAAAAAAATACATATTGATGCTGCACGACAAATGAAGAAACATTTCAAATGATGGGGTTTTTTTTACGAAACATTTAAAGTTTCTCTTAATTTTCTCCTCTTGGCGCCTCCCCCATGAAAGAACAACTGCATGTACTCAAATCTTAATTTCTTCCTCCTATGGACCATTCCTAACAAACTTGGATCTATTTGTATGAGCATATTTGCATAAGAAGATGAAATGAGGTTTTAGACCCGTTAGCTAATTAAAATATAAATATACCTGAATCTATTATTCCGATGGACCATTCTTTCCAAATTTGGATCAATTTGTTTGAGCATATTTGCATAAGAAGATGAAATTACCTTTTAGACGGGTTAGCTATTCAGACAAAAATAATAATTACAGGTGTTTCCGCTAACCTTACCGACCCTAATTTTGTATGCCTACCCTAAAGTTTTTCTTACCGTATTTGAACAAACACTATTAAAGTCAGAATGTGCCCCTGTACAAACTAGCTAAAATATTTTATAAAAATAAAATCTTTTTCCTACCTACCGACCCTAGTATTTTAGAGCATGTTAGCGGAAACACAGCTATTTTTTTTCTTGGCCTAATTAACATATAAATTTATTATACCCGCCATACCTTCAACACTTGCAATACATTAGTTCAATCTAAATGCTCAACATGGAAGTATTTATTAATTTCTATGTTGATAAATAATATTATTATGGCAATGGAAATTTCCTACTGACCATTAAAATTTACAGTGGTTAAACACAGATTTAAGAAAAATATTGATGAAAGTATTGACTTATTTGTACACAGTCTAATGATTTCATGAATTATGGATTTTAGCAAAAAAAAAAAAAAAAAGCATTAAAAATTATTTAAACGAAATGAAATCTAATTTATGATGAAAGCTATTCCAGAAACGCGTCATGCGTACTAAATTTGATATCTACGTTTTTATCATGGTTGTACATACTTTCAAAATGTCATTAAAGTTAAAAATAAAATTTTCAACCTGAACGAAAACAAATAAAAATCACAAGAGATAAACGTGACTATTGTTAATCGGTGTGTTTGACTTGAAATTAGAACAACAGTAGGCATTAATAGTTACTTCCCCTTGTTTTTCATTGTAATGTCAACAAGTCAGTTTTAGATCGTTGTAATTTATTTCGGATTGATGAAATTATTTCGATACTAATAGCAAACATCTATTTACCATAACTCATACAAGCCTATCACCAATACGGCGTGGGTTCCCAGCTTTGTAAATTACAAAAAGGTTGCACTCGACTCGCAGCCGCAAGTGATAAAGCTTGCCAGTTGCTTGCCCATGATCGGTGGTTCTCTCCGGGTACTCCGGTTTCTTCCACCACTAAAACTGGTCGCCACGATATAGCTGAAATATTGCTGAAAGTGGCGTTAAACACCAAAAATTAAAACAAAATCATCATCTATTTACAATAGGATGTCATTAATAGAAATGCATGTCATAGCAAAACCCACTAACCTCTATGTTTACAGTTATTTAATAGACTGTGTTGCACTTAACTTACTGATATTTTCTAATTTGATGGCATTTTGATTTTAGCTAATTCAACAAGTAAAATGCTAACACAAATCGTAAAACATATCAATAACCAAGCGTCAATGTCATACCAGCGTTCATTGGAAGCTACGTCACCGGAAGACGACAAATTACAAAAGTCAATGTCGATAGCCGATTGTTTTAAATATTTTTCCGGGGGAAAAAGTAATATGTAAAAAAAAAAACGAAAATGGTAATGTTTATAATATGCATAACAGTCTTGTACAAATACATGCAATCACTTGAGAATCATGTCGACAATTTGTTCGACACAATTTCAATTATACCATTGCACAGGTAGTTGTAAATCCAACTACCATACGATCACGACCACGACATCCCCTTTTCACAAGTTCAGCAACACAGAAAAGAGCAAATGTCACTATACCAAGAACCATCTGTTGAATTAAAAATATTAGAACCAGTAGTATCACTATGTAATGTTTCAAATACATTAAAAAAAAATCAGCTACATGTACTCGTTGCATTCAAATATAACTAAAACAACTAAATAAATATAGACCGTCGTGGTCGTGATCGTATGGTAGTTGGATTTATAACTACCTATGCAAATCAGTGCCTATCACCAGTTAACGTTGTGAGTTCGAGCCCCGTTCATGGCGAAGTATACTCGATACACCATTATGTGATGAAGTTTGTCATTGACTTGTCGCAGGTCAGTGGTTTTCTCCGGGTACTCCGGTTTCCTCCACCAATTAAATTAAACTCCACGATATAACTGAAATATTGTTGAAAGTGTCGTTAAACACCATAACCCCAAACTTAACTAAATAATTACCTGATGGGTAGTACATTTCTCACATAAGGAATCTAATACGCTAGAATATACGCATGTACTTAGATGTACTTTAGATAAATATTTATATAGATTTAGTCACCTTGGATCTTTCTTGCCAGGTGCTTGTTAGTCTCTCTATAAAACATACCACACATTTTTCTGTCACTTTTTGATGTAATTTATTTATTTTGTCGCTTTTATGTATATTTATATATCTTTATTTGTCAATGATGTGTGGACTTTATAGATGTTCTCCTGTTGGGCATTTACATGTATGAAACTGATTACCGGTAATCAAAAACCTTGAATTCCTTAGGAGTGTATATTTGTTTGTTTGATGGTGTTTAACGCCACTTTCAACAATATTTCAGTTATATCGTGGCGATCAGTTTCATTGATGGCGGAAACCGGAGTAGCAGGAGAAAACCACAGACCTACCGCAAGTCACTGGCAAACTTTATCACAGAATGTTGTACACCTCCCCCTGATTGAGATTCCAACTCACAACATCAGTGATGAATAGGCACTGATTGCATAAGTAGTTGTAAATTCAACTACCATGCGATTACGGCAACGACGCCCCCTCCCGTTAGGGATGTATATTAAGTAGAAGCTATGTATTACAACCAAATTGATTGATTGTTTGTTTAACGTCAAACTAGCAGTATTTCAGCTATATGTGTGATAAAAACAAGATTAATAAAAACGTAAATATCAAATTTAGTTTCTGGAGTAATTCTAATCAAGTACTCTCCAAACCGAAAGAATGGAAAGCCAAATAATTTAAAAGTGTTTGGAGGCTATAAAACCAAAGGTTCTAAGCAGGATAGCTAAAATCGACGAAGGTCGCCTATAAAGATTACAAACAATAGATCATGCATAATATGTTAATAGGTAAAAAGAGTGAGCGAATCGTTGATTTTAATTTAAAGCCAAATATACAATTGTTTAGCTTTATCATCGGGAGAGCAGGTTGATATGCTAACCATGACGCCATTGCTCTAGCTCATCACACCTAGTTGGATTTTTTATTGTGCTAGCTCAACTGTGATACAACAAGTACCATGCATAAAACATCGGGCTCGACAATCAATACAGATATTTTAAAAATCAAAAGAAAAACGTTGATCATAAACATGAACGCGATGTTATACAACTATGTGTGACGCCATGCTTTTTAATCAAATTGCCATAAAGCAATATGTTCATGATGACACATAAACAATAAATCATGTAGATGAGTAGATAATGTGGGAGATGTTGTTGAATTAAATTTCCATTGCGACGGGCCAAGAACAACAACGCCAAAAATACTAGGAGGTGCTGCAATTTATCTTGTATGTTCATGGAGTGTGGCATTTCAACAAACACGAGAATAGCGTTTGCCTCCGTCCGCTAGGAGGAGCTATATATTTGATTCATCCCTCGCAACCAACTGACACCAAAAATATATATTATCATGACATGCTCGGAAAGTGTGACAACAGCAATGAACTTGACATCAAATTAATCATGTCTGAAAGTCGGCCAACCTTATTATTATAAATAAAATTCGTGGTCAAATGTGAACAATTACATGGAAAATCTTTTCAATTCATTAAATAATTATTCAGCCAAGGGCGACCGTCTGAATTCTTATTCTAGTAAAATTTGTCTAGTAAGAACCACACTGTCCTATTTTTCTAAAATGTTTCTATTTTAAGAAGATGCAAATAAGCTTAAATAAAAATATATAGTTATACGCTCGATTCACAGGGGCTAGGTGCGTCCGAAAAAAAAAAAAAAAAAAAAATACTATATAATACTACAAGGGGGCGAACTCACTTGCTTCCATTTTTTTAAGTCGTCGTGTTAAATTGATCGTAACTTTGGAACGCCTTAATATTTTCAAAAAATGTTTCCACCAGTCGAAAGTCAAGTAATTTTCCTTTCCAAAGAGACCCCAATTGTTAGTGTAGACCTCCGAACTGCTGAGGTATCATACACGAACCACAACAAAACGGCGTGAAAATCCGAAGTCGTACAAACGCTGGGTTGACCACTTCCCATCTGTGTACAGACTTTCCCATGCGTAAACGAGTCATTTTGACTGGCTAAATACTTTCATCCAATCGGTTCAGCCAATCAAAAAGCCTGTTAGAACTCTCTCAATTTTCACGTCTATGGCGTTTGTCAAGGATGCAAATGGGATTTCTTTCAAAAACAGACTTAAAGGACATATAAATTGGCGTAAGGTAAGAAATTTTATCATAATTTGAATGGATGAAAGTATTTAGCCAGTCAAAATGACTCGTTTACGCATGGGAAAGTCTGTACACAGATGGGAAGTGGTCAACCCAGCGTTTGTACGACTTCGGATTTTCACGCCGTTTTGTTGTGGTTCGTGTATGATATCTCAGCAGTTCGGAGGCCTACACTAACAATTGGGGTCTCTTTGGAAAGGAAAATTACTTGACTTTCGACTGGTGGAAACATTTTTTGAAAATATTAAGGCGTTCCAAAGTTACGATCAATTTAACACGACGACTTAAAAAAATGGAAGCAAGTGAGTTCGCCCCCTTGTAGTATTATATAGTATTTTTTTTATTTTTATTTTTTTTCGGACGCACCTAGCCCCTGTGGCTCGATTTAGCTATGATATAAATCATTTTGACATGATGAAAAGAAAGGTCATCAATTCCATCAATATTAACAAAACGAATCGGATCTTCTATCGAGAACAACCCACGTCAGAACAACACAAATTGGTGCTCATGCTCAAAATGCATTTCACTACCTTTGCCGTCGTGAATTGAAAATGTTAATTTCTTTTCCTTTTTTTGTTTGTCATTTGTGATGAGCGAAACGTAAAATATTATATTTTCAGAAGCGAGAGACCATATTTTAATTTTAAATATTTTATTCTTCAATAAATTAAGGCAAATAATTCCTGAAATAAGAAGTGAAATGCTGGATTTATTTATTTTTATTTTCATTCTGAAAACGACAGGTACATTGACACCGGTTCACTCAGCAGGGTACCTAATATTGCTTAATGAGCTTAGGTCCACACAGGAAATCGCCAGGCAGAATATACAAGTGTCATTTTACATCCGGTCGACGGGCCTCTGACCGAATAACTGAATACATGTGTGCCAATATTTGGCAATAATCAGAAACGCAATGCACATGTTGTTCCCCGTTAACTAACTAACTTTATTAATTCTCAATTTTACCCCTAAGGGTTGAAGGCATGTACAAGGAATATATACAATCAACGTTACACAAGTCAAATAGACAAAAACATAATAAGAACAGACAATAAAATGAAAACAAATTACGCCACCCGTGACTAGAATAGCAGATGCAATACACATTTTAAAGGTTCTAATAGGTGATCAAAATACACGACCCTGATCACGTTGAAGCATACGTTAGGAATGGGTGCATACTAATGCACACTGCCGGATCAAGGGGGTGTTCGACAATTTAGTAAAATTCGTGCATAAATTGGGTAAAAATTGGCAAACAATAGCCTGGCACCCCGTTTTCAAAACTGCTGGTTCGCACCTAATACAGCAATGATTCATGGACTATTTTCACAAAAAATCTTAAGATTACCATTGATCGTAAGCTATATTGAATTGTTCATTTTTATCTTGATTTGTTTGTGCCCCATCAGAATGATGTAGCAACAACCAAAATTATGAAATAAAGCAGGGTGAACAGGGCAGGTTAGAAATTCTTCTTGCAAAATAGACAAAAAAACATTCGTATGCAATTTTTCCTTATAGAAATAGAAATAGAAATAGAAATAAGTTTATTAACCAAATCAGGGCCCCATGAGGGCATATACAAATAACAATTATGATTGATACACAACAACAATACATCAAACTAAATATTCGCGGTGAAATATCAATAATTGTGAAGAACAAATTTGTTGACTATTCTGAGATTAATCAGAAGGGTCCGCCAGTTCGAAAGACGTGATTAAAATAAACAAAAAATGTTTTCTTTACGCGGAGACATATTATATGTTACGCTTTGTTCAAATCAGAAATAACCGTTATGAAAACAGATTAATCTTTTTACTGTTGGCGAATACGAATATTGTACATGTATTACCATAAACAAATTATTATATTACGTAAGAGATGTAACCTGAAGTTTTGTATATTAAACTTTAAAAGTATTTATAATACTCATCGTCTGTAATTGTCAAATGAAAACTATTATAAATTATATGCTTACATAATCCTCTCAATTGTATGGCTTCCTATCCTGTAACTTTCTGTGCTTTTAGCTTATGTGTATCTTTATTGTAGTGCATGAACGATCGATTACCAAGTGCGATCTTACTGAATAATGTCATTAAAACAATTTTGCCCCGTAGTATAGGCCTTTTTTTATATATTTTTTAACGAATTAAGGGCATTGTTCCGATGTCCGTTCTTTTGTTTAGCTTAATTTCGTAGTTCTTCAATTTTGGAAAAAAATCTTTTGTAAATGTGTCTCATTAAAGAAATTTTTTGCCATAATCTATAGAAGCAAAACGTAAATCTGCAAAAAATGATTGTGTAATAAATTCATATATTTAGAATAATAAGAAAAATAAAAAGAATTACCATCAAGTTTCCTTCGAAACAAGAAGTTTCGAAATGGTGTTCGCCAACCAACTTGTGCTTATCACTGGTGAAGCTTTCTTCTATGCTGAAGTTGGTCAGCCAAGTCAAGTAGAGCTCTTTCTTTTTCACGGGGTCAGGAAAACAAAATAGGCTTTTGCCATACCTTTGTCGAGTTAAACAACCGTACGCCTGACAAGCCATATCGACACTGAATGAGGACCCTGGTTTGTCACGCTTGTTTTGGGGCGTGGTGGTATTTAGACGTCACGTAATACTTGGTATTGAGATGCTATCAAAATGGCGACTTCCATGTATCGTTGACAGAATTTTAAAATCGATTGCATTCCCTTATCCAACATAATAAAACGCTAATATACATATAAACATCCATATTTATACATCAGGAAAAACATTAAAAAAAAAAAAAAAATTGCGAAGATTCTCTTTAAATGGAAACTTCGCGATTTTTGACATGTTAGCTAAATATGTTCCTGGTGATATAAAATACATATTCACAAACTATTATCGACATATTTCCACAAATAACGAAGCAAATCGCAAATTTGTAATTTTAATTTCTAATTTTTCCATCAGGTTGTGATGTTTTAACCTGATAATGCATTGTGGGATTGAAATTTAAATCTGGGTCGCTGATGTTAAATTCGCTTCATTTAAAGCGCTCAGAGGACTGTAATTTAAATCTAATAACCGTTGGAAAATAAAATACTGAAGTGAACAGCTACGTACCTTATTGACAAACAACTATTTTAAATAAACAAAATGTTTCATTTCCTTTATATTTACAACGGAAAGAGTGTTTTACAAGAGTCACCTATATTCACTATATGTAGGTCCCTTTTACAATTATGTTCATTTTGTTTTACTGCTAATGTACTGAAAAATATAATGGATAATTTTGACAACGCGTAACTTGTGTATTGATCGGATTAATAAAATGGGAATTTGAATACACACTATTTGCTTTCCAAGACGAGTTGGTAGATCGTTTATTATTTATTAAAGATAAAATATTTTTAAAACATTAGAATAAATATAATGTTGAAATAACAGGAACAATTATAATTGTAATTATGTTTTAGATGATAAAAAAGTATATACCATCCTTGAAATTATAAGTTTTCATTATTAGAGGCGCCAAATTGGCCTAACTATATATAGCTGTCTCATCATAATCAATATGTATTCACAATTTTAGCGATCGATGTTCATAAAAGATGCTTTAATTTTAATTAAAAAACTAACAATTAACGGTTAGGAGATCGGGTGGCAACTAAGTTTACAAAGTTAGTGTTTAAGAAAAACCTCTTTGCTCAGTGACCCCCAGATGGCACAAAACCTAAATATAAGATTTTTTTCAGCTCGGAACCCCGTAAGCAAACTTGACCTATAATTTTGATATCCACTGATATTCATTCAGACAAAGTTCGGAAGAGATCATGATCATGAGCGGTATAAACAGATGAAGAGCAGTCAAAATATACAGAGATTAGGCCACACCAAATTTACTTCTTGTTCTTCGGATTTTGTGCTAAAAACGTTGGAGCGAGCAAGTGATTTAAAAATGTTAATTTCTTTTCCTTTTTTGTTTGTTTGTCATTTTTGATGAGCGAAACGTAAAATATTATGCGGAAAATATTTTTCTTATATTTTTCATGTATTTTCAGAAGCGAGAGACCATATTTTAATTTTGAATATTTTATTCTTCAATAAATTAAGGCAAATAATTCCTGAAATAAGAAGTGAAAGGCGGGATTTACTTATTTTTATTTTCATTCTGAAAACAACAGGTACATTCTCACCGGTTCACTCAGCAGGGTACCTAATATTGCGTAATGAGCTTAGGTCCACACAGGAAGTCGCCAGGCAGAATACACAAATGTCATTTTACATCCGGTCGACGGGACTCTGACCGAATACTTAAATACATGTGTCACAATCTTTGGCAATAATCAGAAACGCAATACACATTTTGTGACCCGTCTTCAACCTATGCCAACATTTTGAAATATCATATTCAAGGTATGCCAACAAACATTGTATTGCATGTGTTTATATAACAATTAATGATTGTTACAGGTAAGTCAATTTGGAAATGCAGGTCTCAAAAGTGAAATTTATAAAGAATTTATTTTTTAGTCTAAAGATATAAGATATAAAAAAATACAAAAATATTAAGTTTTGTAAAAATTTATATATAGAATACTAATTCTGTTAAAATTAAACAAAAATCTGTAGGAAAAAAAGATGAAAATCTAAAATTTTAGAATAATTTAAATAAACAATCTGTTTTAAAAGTCTTAATTTAAAATATTATATGATACTTATGCAATTAAACGATTTTCTTAAAATCTAAATTCAAATTTTTAGAATAATACCTATTTATAAATTTAGAATTATCATAATTGTGGACAGTATTTTTTAATTGCTCACTCCAAGCTAATTAATCATAAGATCAGTCATTTTCACATTGATGTGATTTAGGATAATATTTGATTACAGTAGTTAATGAATAATGATCACTACTTTAACAGAGTTGACCAAGCTAACAAAGGGTATATATATGGGAACCCAGTAAGAACTCCAATCATTACCTAAGTTACAATAATGTCCTGATTTATTTTCATAAAGTTTGATATTAAAATATATGTGTTTATAATGTCCTGGTTTATTTTCATAAAGTTTGATAATAAAATATATGTGCTCATAATGTTCCGTCTTTATTTTCATAAAGATTGATATTCATATGTATATGTGTGTGCTGATATACTGATTTATTTTGTTATTTCCAAAAAAATAGGCTTTTTAATATTTACTTCTAACTTAGTTTATTCACTCAATACTCACACAAAAACAAGACAACTTCTACATTTAATAAAAGTTAATTGTGGACTTGGAGTACATTGATATCTCCCCCAGTTTCACACTAATTAAACATGACTAATCATGTTTATATAACAATTAACCTATTCAACCTATGCCAACATTTTTTCTTACTTATTTATATTTATACCTATTTTTCAAAATGTTGGCATAGGTTGAATGAACCGTTAACGCTACACGTGACTAGAAGAGAAAACGCAATACACATTTTAATGGTTCTAATAGGTGATCAAAATACACGACCCTAATCAAGTATACATTAGGAATGGGTGCATATATATATATATATGATTAATGCACACTGGCGGATCAAGGGGGTGTTCGACAATTTAGTAAAATTTGTGTATAAATTTGGTAAAAAGTGGCAAACAAGAGCCTGGGACCCCGTTTTCAAAACTGCTGGATCCGCGCCTGATGCAGCAATGATTCTGGGGCTATTTTCACAAAAAAATCTTAAGATTAACATTGATCGTAAGTTATATTGAATTGTTCATTTTTATGATTTTTGTTGTACCTCATCAGAATGATATAGCAACAACCAAAATTATGAAGTAAAGCAGGGTGAACAGGGCAGGATAGAAAATTCTTCTTGCAAACCCCAAAAAGCAAAATAGACAAAAACCATTCGTATGCAATTTTTCCTTATAAAAACAACAACCATATTTTTTATGACTATTCTGAGATTAATCAGAAGGGTCCGCCATTTCGAAAGACGTGATTAAAATAAACAAAAAATGTTTTCTTTACGCAGATACATATTATATGTTACGCTTTGTTCAAATCAAAAATAACCGTTATGAAAACAGATTAATCTTTTTACTGTTGTCGAATAAAAATATTGTATTTCCATAAACAAATTATTATATTACGTAAGAGATGTACCCTGAAGTTTTGCATAATAAATTTTAAAAGTATTTATATTTTGTGCTGTCTGAAAACTATTACAAATTATATGTTTTCATAATCCTCTCAATTTTATGGCTTCATACCCTGTAACTTTCTGTGCTTTTAGCTAAGAAGCGGAGCTTATGTGTAGCTTTATTGTAGTGCATGAACGATCGATTACAAAGTGCGATCTTATAAATAATATCATTAAAACAATTTTGCCCCGTAGTATAGGCCTATTATTATTTTTTTCCGAATGCATGGCATTGTTCCGATGTCCGTTCTTTTTTTTCACATAATTTCGTAGTTCTTCAATTTTCGAAAAAAATCTTTTGTAAATGTGTCTCATTAAAAACGGACTGTTTTCTCCGATTCGTTTGTTTTGCCATAAGTATATAGAAACAAAACGTAAATCTGCAAAAAGTGATTGTGTAATAAATTCATACATTCAGAATAATAAGAAAAATAAAAAGAATTACGCCTGACAAGCCATAAAATTTGCGCAGATAATGATACCCATATTAAAATCTCCAACAAACTTACCCTTTCCATAAATTATTTCTATTCTAATAGGACATGTACGATAAATTTTTAATCCACGTTCCTTTATAGTGTACCCATATTAAAATCTCCAACAAACTTACCCCTTCCATAAATTATTTCTATGACGTGCTGTTTTGGCTTTGCAAACAAAAGAGTATAATAGAACAGCCAAATACTTCATGATCATCAGCGCGTGTAAGTCATAATAAATCGGGGATTTTTATACCCTTTTGTTTACAAAGCCAGGACAGCACGTCATATTAGAACAATATGAAACCGGCACGGCCATGAATGCTCGCTCATCTGAAAATTATCTGGCAATTTCATTAAAAAGTGTCGAGATTTTTTGGGTCGAGATATATTAGGGACGACTTTTTTAGGGCCGAATCTAGTCTCATTCAATCGAGCTGTCGTTCCTTTATTCGAGTTACCGTTCCTTACGAAATCTCAAAAGTTAACTTCCGCGTAGAAACAAAAATTCTTGTCAGTATGTCAGAAGAGATTTAATAAATTAAAAAATATCAATATAAGTAAAACAAGCTAGCAAAATGACTTTTATTACACACGGGTTTCGGGTTTAAGTGGTATCGGACGTACGAGAGAGGGTACGAGACTTCAGGATCACAATTGCACTTTATGTTAAGAAGATCTTCATTGGTTGAGTGTGTTAGTGTGCTCCCGGAAACCGGTGTTTACAAAACGTAGAATTTTTTTTTTCTTCGACAATATGTTCAACCATGTTTGTTAAAAAATCCTAAGTACACATTTTATACCATAAAGAGCTCGCTTAAGCTCGCATATTATTTTTACCACGGGTTTGGACTCAAAGCGTTTGAAGAACGTCATATCAGAATATGTTTTTTACACTTTGATATATAAAAAAAAAAATATGTCACTTTTCTTTTTTTTTATTGATATTCAGTTATTTAAGAAATATTTGAAATTGTTGAACGATATAACCTGGTTTGGGTCAGTTTACGCTTAATAAACCGCGAAGCGAAGCGATTTATGAACAGCGTAAACTGACCCAAACCAAGTTATGCAAGTACAAAAAAAAATGTATAACCTGTAGTTTGACCTGGAACCGAAACTGCTTCGCTATTCTCGGTGAGATTTCTTGGAAACGAACATGGGCAATTAGATAAGTGTCTTAGAAACAGTTTGATACGACAGTGCCATATGTAGACAAGGTAAAAAGTGTAAAAAACACGGGGGTTTCCCAACCGAGGTGAGCGATATGGCGCGAAATATGAAAATTGAGTTGCTTACCTTCTCTCTATACTGTATCAGTCGAAAAACTGTGGACACAGAATACACGTATTATTCATGATGTATGACGTCTACTGATATTGTCAAATGAAGAAAAACGAATGATTATGAAAATTTTGAAAAAGGAATGATTAATATGAAAATAAAAAAAAAGGGGGTAGTAGAGAAAAGGGGGGAGGAGGAAACGAAATCCATGCCCCATGCGCCTGTGGGCCATCCCCAAGAAATTCAGTATTTATAGGTCATGCATCAAATCCTCCATAGAGGTATTAAAATACAACTAAGTCCATCAAACTTGGGCTCAAAATAATCCCTATATATTTAACTTCAATTATCAATTTTAATTAGTCCATTCCATTCAGTAGTTTTCACAATACTCCAAAGTGAAAGGAACTTTTTTCTTGAAAAGGGACTACTTTCGTATATGTTCTAAGCTCTGATTGGTGAATTAGTGGTTTTACACCTTTTCGCGACATTTTGTTTGTTTTGAATTTTATTCATCTTCCTGTGAAAGTCACAGGTGGATAAGAGGCTTGCGCAAGTATTAGCTTGGGGAACTGCATATTTTTTTTTGTGATGACTACCCGTATTACAGTGGGGAAAAAATATCACTAATTTCGGATTTACTCCTATAATAAGACAATTGATGACTTTGGATTTCAGTTAATACCACGATTTATCAACCCCAAAGATCTCATTATCACCTCAGCCGATGACCTCGGTGATAATCAGATCTCTGGGGTTGGTAAATCGTGGTATTAACTGAAATCCAAAGTCATCAATTGTATATTATTACCTATTTCTGCAAACGGAAGTAATTAATCATTTCATTTATTGTCGATATTATTGTTATTTACAATAATTGGGTTATCGTATTTGAAGCTAAGGGCCGTCATGGTCGTGATCGCATGGTAATTGGATTTACCACTACCTATGCAATCAGTATCTATCACCACTAACCTACGAACGTTGTGAGCTTGAATATCGCTCATGACAAAGTGTACTCGATTCAACATTGTGTTATAAAGTTTGTCAGTGACTTCCGGCAGGTCGGTGGTTTTCTCCTGATACTCCGGTTTCCTTCACCAATGAAATTGACCGCCACGATATAGCTGAAATATTGTTGAAAGTGGCGTTAAACACCATGACCCTAACTTCATATTTGAAGCTTCGAATATGTGAATGGTTTGGGGGTTTTTTTTGGAGAAAATTGAATAATTATTTGGAATATTTTAATGCTTAAATGAAATGTACAAAAATGAAATCAAACGTTTTGTTTGAAATATTTATTATATTGGTTTGCAAATGTCTACACTGGTGGAATGGGAGATTTTTTGCTGTTTTCCAAATGAGGATTTTTTTCAGCTATATCATGGCGAGAGTAAGTTACATTTCGATGTGTGCTTTGTACTAGGCCAACATGCTTAGTTGGATATTTATAGTGCTAGCTCACTGAAACAACAGTTCGCGGGCAGACATGTCGTTTCATCCGAACTCATTTATATGCTGTTCCGTAACAACCAGTTTTTGCTCTCACTTAAAAACGTCACAGAAGGGGTGTCCGCTAGTTTGACATGACAAATCAAATACGGAACCCACTCATAAAACATGACGTACAAGCGATGTGCTTGGAGAATGACACACTCAGTACACGTCAAGACAACTTATTGGGTGGAGACCAATCGTCAATTATGGTTTGGTTTGGTTTATGGCGGCTATCGCCACTTTAAATAATATTTCAATTATATCGTGGTGGTCAGTTTTATTGGTGGAGACAACCGGAGTACCCAGAGAAAACCACCGATCTGCCACAAGTCACTGACAAACTTTATCACATAATGTTGTATCTAGTATGCAAATGTACATACTAGATACAAATTTGTACCTATCAAGAGTTATGATAGTCCAGCAAGATTTTTGTTTATTTTGTTTTCCACTTGTAAAATATAGATGTTGAACAATTAGGTTGACGGAAAGGTCAAGAGAAAAATAATTAGTCCTTGACCATGACTGTGTCAACCATAGTTAATAAAATGTCAAGAATCCGGTCGACAATAGTTAATTACTTGTCAAGGCCCATTATAAAAATGTGTCGGAAGCTTAGAAATACTGATGATAACGAGGACACGCCCACCACGTCAATCAAATCCATATAAAATAAATGTCTTATTTTGCTATGAAATTATTTTGCCATGAAATTATTTTGCTATGAAATTAAACATCACGGCTGTTATTGAATGTTAAATTAGTTTTCACAGGTCGATCTAGCACACAATTTAAATTAAAATTTAATTAAGAAATAAAATGAAAATGAATAATAAATAAATAGCATCTACTTACCGAAACTTGTGAACTAATTGTACTAGGAATCAGAAAGATAGTTCCGTCTAGACTAATGTTTTTTTCTAGTTATGATAACGATTCGTTAAAATTTGTAAGAAATGAATATTGTGGACAAAACGGATAATAATAAACTTTAAACTTGCATTCGAAGCGTTATACCCAGAAGGTATAACCGCATTTAATAGAAATTTTCACATTTCTACAGTAATTTATAGCAGAGCGTGAAAAATATCCAGAGGCGTTGGAAGATATAGAACAAAATTTTAATATGAATGTGTATTGAATCAACACACTAACTCTGAAAGTTGATCAAAGTTCGGAATCTGGAAACAGTAAAAAAGGGGGGTAATGGTATTTAACACCGCTTAACATTATTTCAGTTATATCGTGGCGATCAGTTTTATTGTTGGAGGAAACAGGAGAATTCCTTACAGAAAACCGCTAGTCACAGTATGGCTAAATCCCCAATGATATATATAATATATATATATATACATGATTATAGGATCAAGACAATCATTCATTCACTTTCTTTTTAGCAAGCCTGGCAAATTGCAAAAGGCATGTGAGCTATTGTCATAACTTACTGTCCTTCGTATGTACGTCGTCCGTTAACTTTTGTCATTTTTAATCTTAATCTGAAAACAATGCTCAACCATATGTATCCAAACGTGGTCCTTGGAAGATGAGATTCTGATTTGTACAAATGAATTGATCATTCCTGAGGGAGGGGGTATTGTGGGGTCTAAAAAGGGAAATGTACTAATCTATTTAAAATGATAAATGTGCTTCCATATGGCTTTCACGTTGACCAATACTTGCAAAGCAAGCATAACATGTGATTGTTTTAATTCTCCCTTCAACTTTAACCCATCTGGACATGTCGTAATGGCCCTATAATCAACCTAGCTGTGGAACTGTAGGTCTCATGATGTTTTTGTCCGTACCTATCAAAATAACATCATAAGGACCATAAGAGCTACGCTTCTGCAGCTATGATTAACCATGATAATCTCCAATGATCATCTGTCATGGACCTAAATTCGGGAACACAACACATCAACTGGAACCACAATTTTAAGATAATGATGGATGCAGTGGAAGTATAGATCAGAACAAGGGCAAACTCCCTTGCCGTTCCAGCTCTCCAGCGAAAGAATCATATTCGGTAGCGGATACGAAAACCGTCCGGAGTTTGGAACAAGGGGTACGAGAGAAGAGGTCGAACTAGAGACATTGTTAGAATGGGTATAATCAATTAGATCTTTGAATACTCGACCAATCAAGAATGGAAAATTTAGAGGCACATGCAATATTAGACACAAGAGACAGAACGAAGTCAAACATAACAATAAAAACAACACAGAACACAACTAAACAGAGGAGCAACATATACCACACCATAAAACTGGGGGTGAACCCAAATACTGGTGAATGGAAAGCAGACATATGTGATTACACTGTATCTAGTTGACATACATTGTTGTGATGGAAAATTTCAATTTACTATGATGAGATTAATATCTATATTATGTTATGTTTTTGTTTTGTTGTTTGTATTTGTTATTGTTTGTGTTTGTTGTTGTTTGTATTTGTTATTGTTTGTGTTTGTTGTTGTTTGTATTTGTTATTGTTTGTGTTTGGTTTATTGTTGTGTTTTTGGTTGTTTTTGTTTTGTTTTTTGTTTTTGTATTTTTTCAAGACAACGAATCCATCATTTACAATCTCCTCAAGTAAGAATATTCATGAGTGAAATAATTTTAAAATATATATAAAATAAAATTTCGCAATGTTATTCGTATATTATATATAAATCATAGACCAGTAACAAAATTTAATTATTTCCACACTACAAAATAAAATGATCAAATTCAGTCATATATAAATGACCCATGCAAAGGAAATATTAATTATGTTCTAAATTCACATTTCTCAAACAAACATTAATCATTTATGTGTTACTTTTCTATCATTTTTCCCCATTTTTTGGGAGGACCCGGGTGGCTCAAAGAGTTAGGTAGTTGGATTACCTAACAACTTATACAAGCCTATCACCAATTCGACGTGGGTTCGCACCCGGCTTTGTAGATTAAAAAAGGGTGCACTCGACTCGCAGCCGCAAGTGATAAAGCTTACCAGTTGCTTGCCCATGGTCGGTGGTTCTCTTCGGGTACTCCGGCTTCTTCCACCACTAAAACTGGTCGTTATTATATAGCTGAAATATTGCTGAAAGTGGCGTTAAACACCAAAAATCAAATCAAATCAAATCAATCATCTCTAATTTTTGGTCCATTTTAATTAACAAACGAAGTGTATTAGGTACTGAAAAGCGCAGTGACCAAAAAACCAGTTTGCATCCATTGTATTTAAAAATACAATTGCAAAAACTCTATGCAAAAATCATTACGCAAACCGCACATAAATAAATTTATGCTGAACATTGTTAACTTGAGTGTATGGCCATTAGAGGAAGTATTTGTGACGGCACACTTGAGTAGAGTACTATTACATATCAAATATCAATATATTAATGTGGTACACATGTCATGAGTTTATCATTTAAACATTTAAACAGACCGAGACCAAATTAAAATGTAAATACATTTTTATTACAATTTATGCCTTTCCTAACATGGTGTATATATAGAAAGCCAAGCCCATGTAGATCTATGATAAGCTATTTAATGCTTGATGAATTTTCTTTTGTATTCGGTCAATAAAAGTTGTTTTCATTGCATTTGACGTAATATACCATATGCATATGATTTTGTATTGGCGTTGATTTATACATAGATTCTTTGATTTCTTTGAGCGATATTGTCAGTATTAACTGACCGGTACGTAACATTATTGGTCAGTCTGACGTCCTGCACATTGTATGATGTTACCAATAGAACGATAATATCAGCCTTTGTCATACTGCAATAGAAAATCTAAGTGATCCGATTGGTTATTTATTCGATTTTACTAATCCATATTATACGGCTCTAGCGGTAATATGAAAGCACGTGCCAAGGAAGATAACTCATTTTGAAATAATACGTAATCAAGATGGTGACCCCCAGGTTCGCCTGTTACGCTGACGCCGATATTGAGGCAATTTTAATCATTTCTTATTTTTCTGTTAAAATTATTAAGTTGTTTATTAAATATGTTGAAGAATTAATTTCTTCTTTAAAGCAAAGTCATATCTGGGGTTAAATGTTCATGAGACAATACATGTATAGTAGTCATGTTCTTTATTTAGGCTTTACACAGGTAATATGGATCCATGGTATTGCAGTATGACAAATTCGTTATATAGGCTTTAGACAGGTAATACGGGCTCATATAACCTGTCTGTGTTGTATATTTCCCTCGCCTTCGGCTCAGGAAATATAAAATACAGACAGGTTATATGAGCTTGTATTACCTGTCTAAAGCCTATATAACTAATATTGAAGGTCTTTGATGTCTCTGAGTGATATTGTCCGTATTAACAGACTGATATTTAAGGAATAACAGTACTGTATTTGAAGAGTTGGAGGTGTCAATTGTAGATTTGACGGTCGCAAATGCAGTTTTACTGACAACTCTTCAAATACAGTACTCTTCAAATTCCTTCCGCTAAAAAAATAGTCCGTCAAATCCACAATTGACACCGACAACAGTTTCTCTTTAAAAACAGTACTGTTATTCCTATTCTTATGAAATTCTCCCAACGTGTACACACTAGTTTGTAAACATACAAATAAATGACGAAATATATGCACTTTTCAAATTCCTTCCGCTAAAAAAATAGTCCGTCAAATCCACAATTGACACCGACAACAGTTTCTCTTCAAATACAGTACTGTTATTCCTATTCTTATGAAATTCTCCCAAAGTGTACACACTAGTTTGTAAACATACAAATAAATGACGAAATATATGCATTTTTCAAATTCCTTCCGTTAAAAAAAGAGTCCGTCAAATCCACAATTGACACCGACAACAGTTTCTCTTCAAATACAGTACTGTTATTCCTATTCTTATGAAATTCTCCCAAAGTGTACACACTAGTTTGTAAACATACAAATAAATGACGAAATATATGCATTTTTCAAATTCCTTCCGCTAAAAAAATAGTCCGTCAAATCCACAATTGACACCGACAACAGTTTCTCTTCAAAAACAGTACTGTTATTCCTATTCTGATGAAATTCTCCCAACGTGTACACACTAGTTTGAAAACATACAAATAAATAACGAAATATATGCACTTTTCAAATTCCTTCCGCTAAAAATATAGTCCGTCAAATCCACAATTGACACCGACAACAGTTTCTCTTCAAATACAGTACTGTAATTTCTATTCTTATGAAATTCTCCCAACGTGTACACACTAGTTTGAAAACATACAAATAAATGACGAAATATATGCACTTTTCAAATTCCTTCTGCTAAGAAAATAGTCCGTCAAATCCACAATTGACACCGACAACATTTTCTCTTCAAATACAGTACTGTTATTCCTATTCTTATGAAATTCTCCCAACGTGTACACACTAGTTTGAAAACATACAAATAAATGACGAAATATATGCACTTTTCAAATTCCTTCTGCTAAAAAAATAGTCCGTCAAATCCACAATTGACACCGACAACAGTTTCTCTTCAAAAACAGTACTGCTATTCCTATTCTGATGAAATTCTCCCAACGTGTACACACTAGTTTGAAAACATACAAATAAATGACGAAATATATGCACTTTTCAAATTCCTTCCGGTAAAAAAATAGTCTGTCAAATCCACAAATGACACCGACAACAGTTTCTCTTCAAAAACAGTACTGTTATTCCTATTCTTATGAAATTCTCCCAACGTGTACACACTAGTTTGAAAACATACAAATAAATGACGAAATATATGCATATTAGAATAGGAATAACATGAGATATTTTTAGATTTAGGGGTTCAGCTGGAAGGATCGCCATCTTGAAAGCGTGAAATCCTACCTATCAAATTTGCAACAATACACAAAAATAATTAAAATGCCTACCTTGAAAATTATTCTAATGCAATGCAGAACATAAAAATGTATTCTTGCATATCCCTTGGTCTAAAAATTACACAAATTAAAATGCCGCGAAATATTGTTGATGAATTTGGAACATAAACAATATGACGTCATATGAAGACTTCCAGTTTAAAATGTAAAGATCAGAGGTTGTTTGACTTCGTGTACGCTTCAATTTTGATAAAATTTAACTAAAATAAGTTTTCAATGTCTTCTCCCTCTGAGTCCTCGGAGTCTAAATCTGGAAACTCAGCTGGCAGGTCAAACTGTGGAATGATGATCGGCATCAATAATAGGTCACCAGCGTCAAATTCCTAGTTGGGGATATCTGGGTCAGCCATATTGTTTACAAACAAGTGCATTCGGCATAAGAATATAGCATTCCGTCAGGCATGTCAACTGCAGATTTTACAGCTCTCGATAACCAATGAAAATACGCGTTACATTATAATTGCATTAGAATGAACATTATTGGTCAGTCTGACGTGCAACACATTATGTGATGTTACCCTTATAACGTTAACGTCAGTTTTTGAAGGTCTTTGATCCCTCTGAGTGATATTGTCAGTATTATGTGATGTTACCCTTATAACGTTAACGTCAGTTTTTGAAGGTCTTTGATCCCTCTGAGTGATATTGTCAGTATTAACAGTCTGATATTGAAAATTATTGGTCAGTCTGACCTTCAACACCTTATGTGATGTTACCCATAGAACGATAATATCAGCATTTGAAGGTCTTTGATCTCTCTGGGTGATATTATCAGTATTATCAGACTGACCCTAAGCATTCTTGGTCAGTCTGACGTACGACATATTATGTGATGTTACCCATAGAACGATACCATCAGCTTTTGAATGCCTTTGATCTCTCTGAGTGATATTATCAGTATTATCAGACTGACCCTTAACATTCTTGGTCAGTCTGACGTGCAACACATTATGTGATGTTACCCATAGAACGATAATATCAGCTTTTGAATGCCTTTGATCTCTCTGGGTGATATTGCCAGTATTATCAGACTGATGCTGAATATTCTTGGTCAGTCAGACGTACAACACATTATGGCGTGACCCATAGAATAGATAATGTCAGCATTTGAATGTCTCGATAGATACTATCACTAATAACACTGAACTCGATGCTATGCTAGCTATAATGTCTCTCTTAACCCTTTGACTACAACGTTTCGTGTATAACCGTAACGTCGTGTGTGGTATTATTCCTGACTTTATGACCCTTTCATCAGGGTGACGTCATTTTAACAGCAATGTGACGTTACTTACCGTTTTTTATTTTTTATTTTAAAATGGTTCTATATGTGCAATATCTGTATCTGACTTCAAATTGTGTAATCTAATTATAATGTATTTGAGTAACTTATTCTTAAAGAAAATAAAAATAAAAGTAAATTTCTTTCCCAAGGAACATATATGTCTATGTCCCTAGCAGTCTACCAACAAGAGACATGTATGTCCCTAGCGCAGTCAAAGGGTTAATCGTCAATACTCTCTTTATTCTATATTTACTTGGCATTAGTATTTTCTTTTCCAAAAGGCATTTTATCCTAGTTTAATGAGAATGTGTCCATATGTTAATTTTATGATTTTTTTTTAATCTAAAACATACACACAGTTTCATTCCGACGATTTATATACTTGTACATGTAGTAATTGGTTCATTGCATCCTTAACACTATCTTATAAAAGATTAAAAGGGACACAATGTGCCCAAAATCGTTATGCTTTATTCTAGATCTGAATAATATATTACTTATACATTTCCGATGAACAATGAAAGTCTTAAAATTTCCCAGTCAACTGGAAAACTATGCGTTATACCACCATTGTCAAATCCATGCTCACCCTGTACAATTTATGTAGAAGACGCCAACTTTTTAATTGTGCAATTTTCGATTGAATTTTTGTTCTGATCTGGCATATTTACTTGGTACAGACAAGACGGGACACGGAAACAATATTTTGGAATGTGTCTGGACTGATAAACTTGAACATATAAAACATTACTGCTGTACTCCAATCATCATTTCCTTTCCTCAACTTGTGTGGACTGTAATTTTTCTCATTAATTCACTTGTGTGAAATATTACTTTGCACTGACATTTAGTTTTCTATATATAAAAAATATAAATATATGATATTTAAGAAATAAATCATGGAAGCCAGAAAGTGTTGGGAGTTTTAACATGGGTTGGCGGATATTAGTATTTTATCCCGAACCAGAGGCTGAAACAGCAGTCCGCGGATAGACATGGCGCCCAATTCGGACACGTTATCCTGATTCCGAGCCACCAATCTTTGGTCTTTCTCCTTAATGCTGCATTCTTAGCGGAGAAGCAACAAATACCAATTTCATTGTCTTTGGTATGACCCAATCGGGGCTCGAACCCACGAACTACCGCTCTGGAGGCAACCACGCCTAACCATTACACCACCGATGCGGTTATGATGATGATGATGATGCCTGTTTCGCGCTGGATCAAGTATTAGCTCTTAACACATAATGATGCACGCTTCTACTGGAACATCAAATACACATCAGTTGTGTTTTGGGGTTTTGAACAGAAGAGAACATATGTGAGATGAGGGGGGGGGGGGGTCCTGGTCGTGATCGTATGGTAGTTGGATTTACAACGACCTATGCAATTAGTGCCACTAAACCACTAAAGTTGTGAGTTCGAACCACGTTCATGGTGAGGTGTACTCGATACAACAACATTATGTGATGAAGTTTCTCAGTGACTTGCGACAGGTCGGTGGTTTTCTCCGGATACTCCGGTTTCCTCGGCCAATAAAACTGACTGCCACGATATGGCTAAAATATTATTGAAAGTGGCGTTAATCATCATAAATCAAACCATGAACCAACGAGTTGAGATGAGATTCTTTAAACCACAGAGTGCATACAAAAACAAAACAACACATTTTGGAATGTGATAAATGTACACATGTTGTACAAATATACATATACTAAGCATAATGCAAGATAAATTCATATTTTTTCAGTTATCCATGCATCATGTCAAAACATATTGTTTTTGATGATAATAATACGTTAGTGATGCGCGTTTTGTTCCGCTCAATTCTTCGTTTTTTACCCATAATGCTGCATGTCTACGATTGAACAGGAAATAAATATCAGTTGTGTAGTTTTTGTTTCGCCCAGCTCCGGGAATGACGCACCACGATCTGCCAAACTTAAGGCAAGCACAGTCACATGGATTATTAGTGGAAAAATGCTTATATAATAGAAAATAAAACTAATTTCTCTCCGACATTTTAAATTAAACCCTCATTGAAGTAATATGATCTGTCAGCTCTAATTGTGTTTTAAAGGTCTCTTGAAAATGTGTCCTCAAGGAACAGTGTTATATTTGTATTCGCATGGGGGCCGTCGTGGTCATGATCGTATGGTGGTTCGATTTACAACTACCTATGCAATCAGTGCCTAACACCACTAACGTTGTGAGTTTGAACCACGTTCATTGCGAGGTGTACTCGATACAATATTATGTGATAAAGTTTCCGGTATATACTCCGGTTTCCTCCACCAATAAAACTGACTGTCATGATATAGCTGGAATATTGTTGAAAATAACACTCGTTTAGATATTATTTGGTGCATAGAATTATGTTTTCCAGTAGTGGGGTTATCAACAAGAAAACAACATCCGGGTGATTTAATCTTGCAAAATTCGGTATGAAATGTTCACACCAGACCAATATAACCTTGCTCAATATTCGTTAATGAATGTTTGCGAGAAAGTAGCCCACAGTTGATAGATTAAACACTACACAGTACGTCACAGTGGATAGTGCAAACACTTCAAAGCACATCACAGGGGCTAGTACAAACACTTCAAAACACATCACAGGGGCTAGTACAAACACTTCAAAGCACATCACAGGGGCTAGTACAAACACTTCAAAGCACATCACAGGGGCTAGTACAAACACTTCAAAGCACATCATAGGGACTAGTACAAACAGTTCAAAGCACATCACAGGGGCTAGTACAAACACTTCAAAGCACATCACAGGGACTAGTACAAACAGTTCAAAGCACATCACAGGGGCTAGTGCAAACACTTCAAAGCACATCACAGGGACTAGTACAAACAGTTCAAAGCACATCACAATGGCTAGTGCAAACACTTCAAAGCACATCACAGGGGCTAGTACAAACACTTCAAAACACATCACAGCGGCTAGTACAAACACTTCAAAACACATCACAGGGGCTAGTACAAACACTTCAAAGCACATCACAGGGGCTAGTACAAACACTTCAAAGTACATCACAGGGCTAGTACAAACACTTCAAAGTACATCACAGGGACTAGTACAAACAGTTCAAAGCACATCACAGGGGCTAGTACAAACACTTCAAAGCACATCACAGGGACTAATACAAACAGTTCAAAGCACATCACAATGGCTAGTACAAACACTTCAAAGCACATTACAGGGGCTAGTACAAACACTTCAAAACACATCACAGCGGCTAGTACAAACACTTCAAAGCACATCACAGGGGCTAGTACAAACACTTCAAAACACATCACAGGGGCTAGTACAAACACTTCAAAGCACATCACAGGGGCTAGTACAAACACTTCAAAGCACATCACAGGGGCTAGTACAAACAGTTCAAAGCACATCACAATGGCTAGTACAAACACTTCAAAACACATCACAGGGGCTAGTACAAACACTTCAAAGCACATCACAGGGACTAGTACAAACAGTTCAAAGCACATCACAATGGCTAGTACAAACACTTCAAAACACATCACAGGGGCTAGTACAAACACTTCAAAGCACATCACAGGGACTAGTACAAACACTTCAAAGCACATCACAGCGGCTAGTACAAACACTTCAAAACACATCACAGCGGCTAGTACAAACACTTCAAAACACATCACAGGGGCTAGTACAAACACTTCAAAGTACATAACAGGGACTAGTACAAACAGTTCAAAGCACATCACAGGGGCTAGTACAAACACTTCAAAGCATATCACAGGTGCTAGTACAATCACTTCAAAGCACCAAACCTACTTAAAATTTGTCACCTTATTTTCATTTTGATATCAATCATGTTACAATGTCATAGTATAGTGTTAGTATATATTATTTAGTTATTTAATGGTTGCGGGTGCAACAGACTGGAATATTTGCCTTGAGGTTCTGGGAATGACCAAAGGGCAAATGTTCCAGTCTATTGCACCTGAAACCATTAAATAACAGATTTATTACATAATACCTTACCAAGAAAGTGTTTTTCTCTATGTCAGCAAAACATTACCAAGTCCTAATTATTTATATTTAAACAACGAATTATTTGATTGGCCAATCGGCAAAACTGAAAGCAAATCAGAAATCGTGTTCAAAGGTGCTATAGACGTCATGTGCAGAATATTGCACAGTGCATTAGTTCATCGGGAGTGCAATAGATCGACAGGCCCATTTTAATAACGAAAATTATATAATACTAAAATTTGACTCAATAAAACAGAAAAATACACTTTATTAGGTAATAAATATATATATATATATATATATATATATATATATATATATATATATATATATATATTGGTAAGACAGGATGGGTGTAAATGGACAAGATAAACTATCCAACATTACACTTAGACACAACTTAAAATACAGAAACTGCATGCGCTTTTTGCCGTACTGATATTATTTGGTCATGAAATGTTATTCCCAGATCCAGGGTGATAAATTTGAAAACAAAATACGGGCGGAACAATCTTACAAATACCATCATTATTGTGTCCGACATCACATTAAGAGTTACAAATACAGACAAAAAACAACCACATCGCTCTTTTTTTAGCTCACCTGGTAAAGGGCCATGTGGGATTTTTCCGTCACTTAGAGTCTGTCATTCGTTGTAACTTTTCACAGATAAATATTCTCCTCCGAAAACACTGAAACAAATTAAACCAGTCCTAATATATGGAAACAGACTTTAAAATCCGAACTAAAAATTTTGCTAACGGCCAATTGTAATGATACAATAGATAAAGCCAAAATCTTGACAATTCTATCAGTGATTAGTAAGTAGTTATAATATATGAGTACAATGCATGTATGTAAATGTTATAAAAAATTATGTTGAAGCTATCATAAAATGCCGATATAGATTGACTTACATGTTGATTTTATTATTGATAAATTTAGTTGTATTTTTGAAATGGGATCATGTGGACTCTAATAAATCTCTTAATAACCCTGGATAAGAGATCTATTGTAAAACAGGGAACCTTGGATTATTTTTGCTTACCTGGGCATCTAAGGTGTTTTGTTAACAGGCGAGTCAAACAATAAAGTATTATGGAAAAAAAAAAAAAAAAAAGTCCTCCATGGCAATGAATAGTGATTGTTCAGCCTTAGCACAAGTTTAACACATGTTTTGACTTTCTCAAAAATATATAGAAGTCATATTTGAGATGTCAAACCACCAATTCACCAATCAGAGCTTAGAACAAAAGTAGTCTTTTTTAATGGGAAAATTTTCTTTCGTTTTGTTGTATTTTAATCTTTTATGGATGTCTTGATGTATGACCTATAAATACTGAAATTTCGGGAATGGCGTTGATATTTTTATAGTAAGGGATGGCACAGAGCATGGCATTTCACTGCAAAACTTCAAACATCCCGTGATATTTTGACAGTACGTAGAGGAATTATGTACGTTTCAGATAGTATATGGTGTTGGAAAGGCTAAATTGCAGACAAAAATGGCCAGTTAGACTCGAAGAAAAAAAACACAAGTTTAGTAGATAATCTTAAAGAAATTATTTAATGGTTTTACACCTATAATGACAACCAGATTATGAATGCAATCATCGGAGACGAATTCGTTTTTTATCATTCGTATAAAGCAATATCTGAATAAGGTTGAGTAGATTGAATCCATTCTTCTGTTACATATTATCTACATTCTGCGAATATTTGGGGGTTCAATAGTTTGCACTGATTTTGAATACATTTAAATGCGCAAAATAAATTTCACTTTGCTCTTATTTGATGAAGCAATGTAGAAGTCGAATCAGAATCATTTATTGTCTTTTTTGTTTTATTAATGTTGTGTGAAGCACAATTTGATGTACGTCTCAAAGCCTTCCTTAAAACATCAACGTCAGACTGACGCATTTTGTTATTAATAAATACACTCCCAACATGCTCAAAGCCAACACGAGTTGTTGGGAATGAATTGTCTATCCCATACCGCCCACAGGAGAAGGAATCGTGCTGAAATACAGATGACTCTGCTTTGATCCGCACCATTGAATTTAGGAAATCCATATCCTTTAGAAATGTGTTTGGTCTATCTTGGTTTAAAATCAAAGAGCGCATATTTGGCATTGCCTCGTGTATGCCACCCCACATGCCACCACTCATGGCATATCTTGAATGTGATGGGTGATCCCTCATTACGTGAAATTTCTTTTCAGATAGCATCCAATCGTCAACTAAAAAAAGAATTACGTATCTTTCTACATTTACATCTGAAGCAATTAAGAAACGCCACGACATTTTGTTTTTGATTCGACTATTAGACATATCAATGATTGTAACATATCTATATGTTTTCAACATTTCTATCATTTTTCGTGGTACTGTCATATCATAAAAAATGTATATTTCCCAGTCAGGATATATGTTTGGCATCAGTTCCACGTTTGCTTTTGCCCCATCTAAGTACCGTGGATTATTGCCATACAGCGAGTACGATATCACCCCTTTGCCTACATTACGTCGACTAAACAGTCTATTAGAACTACAATCCATTCCTTTGACGCATGCTGTACGGATATCCCATTTTGTTTGTACGTATCCTTGTGACATCAACAAATCGGAAACGGCCCTTTCTTTTTCCGAGTTTGTGTTGTCTATTTCAATTATCTAGTAATCTATTTCTAGGTTCCAATCCATTGTGTGTAAGGCTTCTAGTTCACTGCCTTCAATATCTAAGATAAATATGACTATATAATGGAAATATTTCAGAATATGTTGCAACTGTGTGCACTTAGAAACTATTTTCTCCAAATTGTCCTTATTCCAGCCTTTTCTATTTTTCTTTGTCATGTTATTTGCAACGTCGCCTACTGCATCAGATATTACGAATTCAGTCTGTTTTTGTCTGCATACAGCTGTGTTGTATTTTATTGAATGGGGTAGGTTCTCTAAAAGTTTTTGAAAATTATACGGGTTTGTTTGAATCAAAATACTTGTCCATCCTAAATGATCTTCGAAAAATTTAGAAAGGCTACATAATTCCCCGTCTAATGCTCCTATCTCCACAATGGTACCATTACATTTCATTGGATATTTATAAACACGCTCGTATAGCACTACATCCTGTCTTGATTTACTATAAAACACTGGTCGGTTTGGAATATCACAAGTTGACAAGCGTTTAATTGACCTAACAGACCTATTTTGATCTGCATTACGTCTACGTTTTATGGTTATTCAATAAACAATAAATACACACACAAAGATATAAACAAACCTTTTCTTTCTCATTTTTAAGCAGTTGAGAAATATTATTTGTTAATGCGTGTGATATATACTGTAGTAAACTATGAACATTCAATCTGGTAATAAAATGGAAAACAGCACATACCACACAGTAGTAAAAAAATAATTTTAAAAAGTTATAAAAAGAGACATTGCTACACGTGTTATGAGGTGATCTGGGTCGAATACTTACCAATAATCAGTATATAATAAACCTCGCCATACACAAATAACAATTTTTTAATATCAATTCAAATATGACGATCTTTATTTGGCTCTATACATAGTGTTCGTATTGTTTCTTTACACATATATTTTTTTCGAGAATATAAACTAAATATAACAAGGATCGACTTTGACTCTCGGTGGCTTTGTTGGAAGGGACAAATCTTATTTGGTAAAAAAAATACCACTCCGATCCTACCAAACAGTTCTCTGGAACTGATATCATCAAAATGCTCAAGTTTTTGATTGACAACATATTTGTTATGTTTGGTGGACGTGTTTTTCAACAAACAGTCGGCATACCTATGGGAAATAAACTGTGCTCCTCTTCTCGCCGATTCGTTCCTTTATTCGTGCGAGGCAGACTTCATATATGGGCTTCTCAAGAAAAACGAAAAGAAGCTAACCCGATCCCTTAATTTCACGTTCCACTATATAGATAATCTCGTTTCACTGAATAGATTTGGTGATTTTGTTGATCGCATGTATCCCATTGAGCTTGAAATAAAGGATACCACAGATACATATAGGTTTGCCTTATATTTTAGCCTACACCGCGAAATTGACAGTGAGGGGCGGTTAAGAACGAAACTTTACGATAAAAGAGATTATTTCAATTTTCCTATTGTTAACTTTCCATTTATATGTAGCAACATTACAGCAGAGCCTGCATATCGAGTATATATCTCTCAGTTGATCCGATATCCCAGGGCTTCTGGTTCCCATCAGAATTTTCTCTGATATATGGTTGCTGCCAACAAGGAAGCTACTGAACTGGGGGTTCCTAGTGGTTAAGTTGAAGTAATAACTTGGAAATTTTGACGGTCGCAACCATGGCTTGGTTAACCGCTACGGAACATCTGTGTCACAAATGACCACGGATATGTTCCACTTGTCGTAAACACTTTCTGGTCATCTCCTCATTCATGACTTATCATCTGGTTTGTAACTAGATTAACACGACGGGTGCCACTAGTGGAGAAGGGTATATCCTTCCGGAGCACCTGAGTTCACCTACGGTTTTTAGTGGGGTTAGTGTTACTCGATCTTTAGTTTTATGTGTAATGTTCTGTATATCATTATATCTCCTTTTGTCTTTTTTCTTTTGGCCATTGTATTGTCTGTCCTTCTTCGATTTACGGATTCTGATTACCCCTTTGGTATCTTCAAACTCTTCTTGAATTCTAGTGACATTGACACTATTTTAAGATTTTTTTATCAGTTTATTTCACATGTAAAATCAGAATGCCATCAAATTGGAAAATGCCAGTAATTTAAAAACAACACAGTGTGTTGTTGTTTGTGTAGAAAATAACGACTGTAAATATGATGGTTACTATCACCCATATTTCAATTACAAACACACTGTGACTTCCATGAACTACGGGTCGTCGTGGCAGTGATCGTATCGTATGCAATCGGTGCCTATCACCCCTGATGTTGTAGGTTCGGCTCCCGCTCAGGGCGTGGTGTACAACATTATGTGATAAAGTTTGTCAGTAACTTGCGGCAGGTCGGTGGTTTTCTCCGGGTCCTCCTGTTTCCTCCACCAATAAAGCTGACCGCCAACATATAACTGAAATATTGTGAATAAAGTGGCGTTATAAGCACCATAAAAACAAACCAATCCATGAATTGTTTCTTAAGCATATCACATCTCGTTCAAAGGGAAATAACTCAAATTAGCCCACGCTCTAAGACAAGACAGTGAGCGGTTATGTATATGTGTGTTAGGCTTCTTCACTTTTTATATTATATTTTGTAATTGTTCTTACAGTGTAGTAATTTGTTCCCTCTTTTATTACATCCATTCACCATAAACATTTGTCTACTAGACAAGCTATTTGTTAATATATAAAAATAAAATGATTCACAAACACGTGCAACTGTCAGATTGGTTTAAATTTACAGTCAAACTTAGGCAAGCTGGAAATGTGCCTTTCATGAACCGTTGTTTGAATGTACAGATTCAAATTATATGAGGCGCCGTGTTGGACGTGATCATATGGTAATTGGATTTACAATTACCTGTGCAAACAGTGCATATCACTACTAAAGTTGTGAGTTCGATTCCCGCTGATGACGAAGTGTACTCAATACAGCATTATATGATAAAGTTTGCCAGTGACTTGTGACACGTCGGTGGTTTCCGGGTACTCAAGTTTCTTTCACCAATAAATCTGATTTTCACGATATAACTGAATTATTGCTGAAAGTGGCGTCAGACACAATAACCCTAACCTCCATAACATCTCAAATTATATGCACTATTCAATAAATAAAGAAAATGAAACTGCACCTCATAGACAGTGATTGTGCTATATACAGATGCACATATATGCATGCTTAACTGTATAAAATAACAACCTTTGACCTTACTTTTTTGCATGCACCAATTTTTACATTAGTGAGATATAATCTTAGTACACGAAGAATGGTTAACTGCTATTTAAGCCAGAAACATCCGATCAGCCTGATCGGGAGACATGCGCATTAAAATGTCATTTTTTATAGTAAAGTGGACTGGTAAACAACAGCTGATAATGGTAATCATAAGCACAATGACATGGATGAGGACTCTTACGTGGATATATAAACACAACATCAAACACATAAAATTAAATTTCTAAATTTTCCTACTTAAAATGTTACGTCTTGAAGCCACACTAGATAATCTCAATCAATACTAACTGATGAATGCGTACTTAGTTTAATAATATTGTATTGTACATAAACAATAAGGGTAATAACAAAATTACCGAACTCCGAACAATCTTACAAAGGGAAAGTCAAAACTCATAAGTATATAAACAGACAAAATCAGTCAACAACCGGAAAATTTTGAAAACCGTAATGACCCTGACTTGGTACAGGCATTTCTAAAGAAATGGTGGGTTGAATCAGATTTTAAAGCGCCAAACCTCCCGCTTTCATTACGGCTCAAAGTTTCCGGCTGTCACTATAACAGTATTTATAACAATGCTTGAACAAAACAGGTAAAACAGTTGTCAAAGTAGCACCAAGCTCAGATCTTTAGAGTTGTTCAAAATCCACATGTGATTTATGCCACTACGCGAGTAAACAGTTTCACAATATTTCTGTTGTCCCTCTTTTACTGCAGACAGAATTTTTGTCAGGTGAATAGACAATTCTTTTGTCGAACAAGTTGATGATCCCGCTATGTACCTTTCTTTGCATGGTGTCTTATGGAGCTTAGGTATCCAATAGGATTGGACAGCAAGTTATACCAACTTATATGAAGTCCTCTCCTTACAAATTATATACATGAATTAATGACAGCCAAACAAAACACAGACAACAGACGTTTAAAATTTTGACACTGGAAGAAAGTAAGAAGTACAAGTGAAAAAGTGAAAAAGTAAAAAATTGCTGACATTAGCCCTAAAATCTTTTTGATTGATTTATAAAAGTTCGAACTTTTCCAAATATTTTGGAGTTGACGTCATAACTATACTTATCGTTCCCAAAGAGCAAAGTTTCAATATTGATATTGATATCGTCGCAATTACTCAGAAGTGTTCTTCTTTCGTTCAGGTATAAAGGACATTCCAGAAAATAATGTATAGCATCTTCAAAAGAAGCACCGCAATTACATATAAAATTATTTATTATATGTATTTTTGACAGATCGGCATTGAGTGAGCTGCATTGGTGTCTAAGTCTAGTATGTAATATACTTAGTTTCCGTGGACCTTCATTATAATACTTTGGGGTTTTATAGATATCAACTTTCACTCTATTTTTAAACGAAGATAATGTAGGAGAATTTCTTATTGATATGTCTAGATTGTTCCAAAGCGAAACGGTAGATGGAATAAATGAACTTGCTGATGTTCTCAGTCTGCATCTGGGTGGAACATAATTCTGATTATTTCTAAGGTTATAACTATTTACATCTGATGTAACTGGAGGTAAACAGTTAAATAAATAAAGAGAGCATAATTTATTATGAACTTTATAAAAAGTAGATAACTTACGATTTTTCCGCCGATTGGCTAAAGTTTCCCATCCAGTTTCAAAATATAATGAATCCTTACTAGCAAATTTTGTCAGACCTGATAGGGACCGACCATTTAACTTGCAGGGGGGGTTATGGTTATTTGTTTCGTTCAGAATTTTTTTTCGGACAATACGAGAGTTAGAATATTTTTTTTTTTTAACATTAGGTTATATGACAAAAACTCTGAATCAGATTATTTTGTTTTCCTCCACCAAAATGAGAATATTTTTTTCAGCAACATTGGGAATCAGAATATTTTTTTAGAAAAAAATCATAACCCCCCCCCCCCCCCCCCCCCCCCCCATTGATCCAATATTTGTAAATCAAAATTTATCTCAATTTGCATCAAATCAAAGTTTTTCCCAGAGTATGACAATGAAGTGTCGTCAGCAAACAGTCTCGCCAAATTGCCTAAGTTATCTGTAATGTCATTAATATATAATAAAAATAATAATGGCCAAGTACAGATCCTTGAGGTACACCGGCTCTGACAAGACCAGAATCTGATAGTTCATTATTTACGAACACAAATTGCCTTCTACCACTTAAATAATATTTACACCAGATCAAAAGGTCGCCCGATAACCCATACGATTTTAGTTTCTTAATAAGTCCCTCATGCCAAACTCTGTCAAAAGCTTTTGAAATGTCACAAAATATTAAAATAGTTGACAATCGTTCGTCTAAATTTTGACATACTCTATAATACATTTCTAATAATTGGTATACAGTAGAATGATCACGAATGAATCCTGATTGGTAGGCATACAGAAGAGAATATTCAAAAATAAAATTATAATGTATACTTATATACAGCACGTTCCATCACTTTCCCTATAAAACTTAATAAAGATATGGGTCTATAATTTGAAGGACTGCTTTTGTCGTCTTTTTTGAAAGCTGGCATAACTCGCGCAATTTTCCATGTTGATGGAAATATGCTTTTCTGCAACGAAAAGTTAAAAATAATAGCTAAAGGTATACAAATGGTTTCAGAAGTACTCTTTAACATTTGATGGGTGATGCCGTCATCACCACAAGCTTTCCCTATTTTCAATGTTTGTAAAATATCTTTAACATCGTGTTCAGTAATATATATATATTAGATAATAATGCATCAGTTCTTGATGGTACATCCGGGGGAACACGATTAGTATCATCAACAAATGAAATAGAACAAAAATATTTGTTCAACAGATTTGCCTTAATCTTGTCATCATATATCAATTCATTTCAATCATTATCATATAAGGGCGGAATAGAATAATTTTGGGACGTTCCTTTCATTAATTTCCGAATCAGTGATCAATAGGATTTCGAATCATTTCTTTGGAGTGAGTCTACCAATTCATTTGCACTTAAAAAGAACTGTTCACGGGCATGCTTGATCATATTATTTACCTTATTACGATGAGATTTGTACTAATATGTATAGCGGTCGATAACTTTTTTGTTATGCGTAATGCGTACTGAATATACCTCGTAGTTGTCATGTTTTCCAAGCAGAAATAACTCTAACAGTTTGAAGGACAAAACACATAACACGTTTATCAGCTGTTGTTATGTTTTTTCTTCAAATTTATACTATATTAGGACTTTATATTCGTATAACACGTATTTCAATGTTACTTGTACAAACATGTCATTGTGAGACAGGTGTTTGAGTGTGTAATTACACCTTATATAAGAATACTGGATTCTGATTGGTTAATAGCCGTGATATTTTTTTACAAATTCAGGCCTTGCATTCTGAATTTGCAGAATTTTTACTTCGTGTAGGTGTATTTTCATTTACCTTTTTTTCATGGTATTTGCAAAATCGTATTTGCCGTTTTTACCCTTCACCGAGACGCTTGTAACAACATTTGTTAAAGGAAAAGGCCAGTCAGTTGAACAATTGTTATAATTCAATACATAATAACTTTTTATTTGTAAATAACTAATTATTAAGCAAAAAACACCTTTATTAACATTAATATGCCCAATTAAAAATATGAATATTCGGAATTTCCTGTCGTAGTGTAAGCGGCCATGACACTTCTTCATGTGACATCACACAGTCAGATCATGTTAGTTGAATAAATAAATAAATGTTTACTCTTCCCAACATCGTGCCCTTTTGGTTATGTTTTAATATCAGATCAACTGTAATACAATGTTTACAATTGTATATCGTTCTAATTTTTTTTCTTAATACTCCCATCCCATGTTACATTTTCATAGCACAAATGAGTTTATTTGTAGTTGGGGGAGGGGTATCTACGTATAATTCTATGTTTTACGTGAATGTCCGTAGGTTAAATAACTGTCAGTTTTAACTTATTTTATGCGTACACATGCTTTTTTCTTTTTTCTCGCCAATGCTATCGTACTTTCCCGTGTTTTTCGTGGTCACTGATCGATGTGTTGACAAGGATAGTCCTGACCGGTAATTACAAAAATTAATTCTTCTCACACTTTCCCTTTTTGTTAGTGCAATAAAATGTTTGACATGAATCCATAATGATATTGTAAATACCAAAAGATAAATATACGACGTTATTTTACGATTTACATAATTTTAAATGATAAAATTGCACCTGATATATTATACCATACCGATTGTACGACGTCACGGGCAGGATAAATCCGAGAATGGATTATGCCTTTTGTCTCCTACACATTGAAGAGTTTTGAAAAATGGCGATCCCCATTATTTGGTGCTACAGGCAACTTCAATCACCAAATTCTACCTTACGGTATACTATTTTTAGCACTCATTAGCACAAATGTCTTTTATTTACTGTCATTTACATTTTCACGCTAACTTGTTAAGACCATGGCCTTTTCCTTTAGACGTTATCAGTTGTGCGTTTTATGTAACAATCGTATTCGCCGTTTTTACCTTTCACCGAGACGCTTGTAACAAAATTTGTAAAACGTTATCAGTTGTGCGTTTTATGTAGCATCATTCGGTAGAATTAAACAGATACATCATGTCAGGTCCTGAAAACGACAAACAAAAGGTATTATTTATTTAGCCAGTGTTCTAAATAATATTCGGTGTAATTGAACAGATATATCATGCCAGTCTTGAGACTAAATTTCCCTCGCCATTCGGCTCGGGAAATTTTTCGTTTCTCGACTTGTATTTTTCGCAAATACCCCTCCCAAGCATGATATATCTGTATACAATCTAGAAATAAATCCTTTTATATTTTCATTACAATAAAATATTCTGAGTAAATGTTATTTCAATGCTAAAAGTAAAAAAAAAGAATGGTTGAAGATACTAAAGGGGTAATCATCAGCCGTAAATCGAAGGCGGAGAGAAAATAAAATGGTCAAAATAAAAAAGGGACAAAGGCAAAAATAATGATCTAAAAAGTACTACACAGAAAATAAAAAATTAAGCACCACTAACCTTAAAAACCCGGAGGAAAAATCCAAACAGATTTCTAACGATCTCATATTTACTTGATTTCTAATTCACTGCGGGTATGGCTCGTATTATTATGATTTGATTTGATTTTATTGTGTTTAATGCCACTTTCAGCAATATTTCAGCTATATCATGGCGGCCAGTTTTAGTGGTGGAAGAAGCCGGAGTACCCGGAAGAGAACCACCGACCATGGTCAAGCAACTGGTAAACTTGATCACTTGCGGCTGCGAGTCGAGTGCACCCTTTTTGTAATCTACAAAGCCGAGCGCGAACCCACGCCGTATTAGTGATATGCTTGGATGAGTTGTAAGGTAATCCAACTACCTAACTCATTGAGCCACCCGGGTTCTCGTATTATTATGTATGTTATGCTTGGTAATGTCGTGGTAATCTTAGTAAGCACACACAACGAGTCTCTGGAACAATTCCCATTAGACATCCTCATAGTGTCAGATGGAAAGCCAATTACATGTAATGTAAAACTCTCTGCAATCAAGTAAATCATAGAGCCCATATACTTTACTGCTTAAATATTTATTTGATATCAAAAGTCATATTCGAGACAACTGATAACCTTGATGCAAGTGTACAAGGTTTGGACAGCGTGGGTGGGTGGGGGGGGGGGGGGGGGGGGGGGGGGGTGGTCATGTCAAGTTGCTCTTTATGATAATATCCCTTGTATATGAGATCCATTGAATTAAATCACCAATTTTAGAAACTATCAGAAAGTGTTAGAGTGCTAAAGTTACATGCAAACTTTCAGAGCATTGTTGAATGAAGAATGAGCTAACGCTATACAAATTTAACTAAGTGTGTTGGCTTAATACAAGTAAAACATGATCATCTAATTCAAACGTTGTATTCATATTGGCTTGTACTCTTTTATTTATCACCGTGATTTGTAATTAAACTGTCATACAGTCAAACCTGTCTTATGTGACCTTCCAATGGATCAACGAAATATGGTCACATACGACAGGTGGTCACTTAATACAGGTTTAATTGATATGAAATGCAATGTGAAAGGACATAAAAATTAAGGTCACATAATACAAGAAGAGCTTGAAGATATCAAAGGAGTAATCAGAATTCGTATATCGAAGAAGAACAAACAGACAACACAATGGCCAAAAGAAAAAGTACAAAAGGACAAAAAACGATCTACAAAAAATACACGTAAAGCTATTAGAAATGGTCACTAAAGCAGTTTTCACTGTACATGTAGAAAGTGTAAGTAAAGAATAAGTATGTATTTTAACATTACAAAAGCAGAAAAAAAATATGGGTAAAGAGTCTAGTATTGTAGATGGATATTTATTTCGCAAAGACAGTGTACTTAAAGGTAATACAATTTCATAGAGATGCTCATCAAACAGGAAATATGCAAGGCAAAGCTGCCAACTTACATTGACGTTTCTAAAGTTATTGCAGGAAATATGGAACATAATCACGAATCTGTCTCTCGCCAAGTAGAGAGAAAAGTATTGAGAGTACGGGTAAAGTGTAAGGCTCACGAGTATGCTTCATATAGATGCTCATAAAACAAGAAAAAATGCAAGGCAAAGTTGCCAACTTTCACTGATGCTTCTAATGCTATTACTTACTCTCGCCTAATAGAGAGAAAAGTATTGAGAATACGAGTAAAGTGTAAGGCTCACGAGGATGCTTCGGCTAAGCTTTCAAAAATAATAAGAAGATGAATTGTTTGCCATAGTTGAAGAAAACTTGAGACCAAACGATATAAACAGTGTCCGTCACGATTTATACAGAGAAAGGCGAAAAATACCCCAAACTTCTCAAGTCTCGTGAAGAAGTCAATGTTGCCCTTGACGACATTCGTCCTATTGATAAAGTAAAGGGGAGAATTTCATCTGATAAAAGCCAGTTTCGGTATTAAAAGATGGTGCTTAACGCCACGTTCAACAATATTTCAGCTATATCGTGATTTTCAGTTTTTTGGTGGAGGAAACCGGATTACCGGGAGAAAACCACCGACCTGTCGCAAGTCACTGACAAACTTTATCACATAATATAATATTGTATCGAGTACAGCTCACCATGAACGGGGTTCGAAATCACAATTTTAGTAGTTGTAAATCCAACTACCATACAATCACGACAACTACGACCCAACAATTATTTAAGCATAGAAATCGTTTGTACTTTGCATAAGAAAACTACTATATTCGGAAGAAAAAATGTACACAAAGGATAGCTATCTGCTATTAACACAAGACAACATAGCATGGATCAGTAATATTGTACTGAACATACCAGGTAATTACCACTGTTGTTTTTCAGTAAAACATGTACTTTAAAGCACAAAATTCATCCATTTGACGTTTTTTCAGCTTTATTGCAATTCTGATTTCTTTATTATATCAGAACGCCATAATATCGTGATAAATATATAAAGAAATCCGTTTTTATGAAGTTTTTTTTTATTAAATAACTATTTCATGTTTTTACTTTGACGTTTAGTATTAAAAACAACGAGGAAGACATATTTTTAATTAAAATTCCCAAATGACAAGTGTGACTGTAAGATAGATTGTCCAATCTTGATTGTCCTCTCAGTTTCCTTTTTTTTCTCGTTTGCTTGTATCGTTTTTTTAGAGTACTTATAACAAGAATTCCTGTCATTTACATGTAGATTGATTTGATAATAAGAAAGGCTTAAAGATACCATTGGGTAATCAGAAGCCGTAAAGATAACTTAATGGCCAAACGAAAACGGACAAAGAACACAAGCCCCACTAAAAACAAACAATGATCTACAAAACACTATGCAGAAACTAAAGATGGAGCAACACAAGCCCCACTAAAACCGGGATTAACTCACGTGCTAGGGCAAGCAGCTCTTGCTCCACTAGTGGCACCCGTCGGTTTAATCTAGATTGATTACTGCAAAAAGAACATGAAGAATCACTGTCTCCTGTTTAAACCAGACAAGATAAAACGGGCCAATATTAGTTGATGATTGTGTACTGGAAAAGCCTCCTTGTTGCTAATTGAATTATTTTTTTATTTAATGAGAATACCATAGTAGTAGATCTCCTTATCACATAGTTGCTAATGTGGTATATATATTATAAAGCACGAAGCCATATTTAAGCTTGTCAGCTTTATTTTGGGCCCATAAAACTAGCTTAAACCCGCCACTATTTATTGAAGTGTCTGTACCAAGCCGCCCATTTCATATATATGTGTGTGTTAGGAGTATCGATTATACCCCATTCCACGATTTTCCAGTTGGATTTTGAAACTGTGCTGACAATGTGGCATTGTTGTTCATTTTATTCAATGTATATGAGAAGAGTTTGAAGATACCAAAGGGGTAATCAGAATCCGTATATCGAAGAAGAACAGACAACATAATGGCCAAAAGAAAAAGTACAAAAGGACAAACAACGATCTACAAAACATATATATATAGCTAAAGATCGAGTAATCGGAGGTGAACTCAGATGCTCCGGAAGAGTAAGCAGTTCCTGCTCCACTAGTAACACCCTTCCTCGACATCTACAAAATATGTCATTAACGTGAATGGAGCATGACAATCTTCAAACATGTTCCCCAGTGCTATCCATAGTCGGGCTTTCCCCCGAAGGTATCATCCGCTCAGTAGTGAGTCAGTGCTTCGGCACTGACATGGTTTATTAGATATATTTATTACTGAAATTTACAGTTCCTAATTAATGTTATTATAAATAAAACTAAGGTTCCCTTCCCCCAGGCATATGTGACCTTAGCCGAGTTTGACGATCCTATCTAGGCCCTTTGCTTGTATTGCTCCCAAGACTATATATTATTTGGCTTTTCAATCTTTCGATTTTGGGCCAACCTGATGAAGGTTATTTCGGAAACGTGTCATTCGCACTAAATTTGATATCTACGTTTTAATAACTATAACCTGTCAACCACCACCCCCCCTAACGCGAAGATATCCCCTAACCTTCATCTGTGGACGCGCTGTTTCGCTCTGTGGGCCGAGCCATGGTGACTGTCGTCGATACCCAAAATATCGATGCTTTCATATTTTAATAGTGTACAAGTTTGGTTTTTCCAGTAGTCAAAACCTTTTATTGTACAATTAAACTTTTTCAATGACTCAGAATGGTCCTTGCAAGTAAGATCCTACTTGTAGTATTTGTTATAATTTTCTGAAAAATAAATAAATAAATGTTTATAAACTTGATAGAAACTGTTCTAAAAACGTATTACAGTCAAACCTGCCTATGCGGTCACCTCTATTAAGAAGTCACTTATAATAAAAGGTCACTTTTTTTTTGCCTGTCATAGAAAATTGCATATGAATTAAACCTATTTTAAGAAGAAACTTGCTCTATAAGACCAATTAATTGTTGTCCCAAAGGTGACCTCTTAATACCGATTGAAATGTACTAACCTTGACATTTTAAGTGCACACTTGTATTACTCGAGTTAATCTATGGTTTTGGGGTATCATTTTCAGCTGTTAAATACTAGGTCCAGTGAAACCTGTCTAAACCGAACCCTGAATAAACCAAAATTCTGTATAAACCGAACTTTAAATAAAGTCTCATTGTAGGAAATCTTTGTTAATTTAACCTGTATAAACAGAACACCTGTCTATTCCGAACACAATAGTTGGTACCAAAGTGGTTTGGTTTAGACTGGATTCACTGTAGTTCGTTTCCTGTAGAACTGTTTGTCGTGAGGTTATTAAGTATTCGCGATGGATTTTGTTGATATCTGGCTTAGTAGTTGATATCTGGCTTAGTAGTTGATATCTGGTTTAGTATTTGATATCTGGCTTAGTAGTTGATATCTGGTTTAGTAGTTGATATCTGGCTTAGTAGTTGATATCTGGTTTAGTATTTGATATCTGGCTTAGTAGTTGATATCTGGCTTAGTATTTGATATCTGGTTTAGTATTTGATATCTGGTTTAGTAGTTGATATCTGGTTTAGTAGTTGATATCTGGCTTAGTATTTGATATCTGGCTTAGTAGTTGATATCTGGTTTAGTAGTTGATATCTGGCTTAGTAGTTGATATCTGGCTTAGTATTTGATATCTGGCTTAGTAGTTGATATCTGGCTTAGTATTTGATATCTGGTTTAGTAGTTGATATCTGGCTTAGTAGTTGATATCTGGTTTAGTAGTTGATATCTGGCTTAGTAGTTGATATCTGGCTTAGTAGTTGATATCTGGTTTAGTATTTGATATCTGGCTTAGTAGTTGATATCTGGCTTAGTAGTTGATATCTGGCTTAGTAGTTGATATCTGGCTTAGTAGTTGATATCTGGCTTAGTAGTTGATATCTGGCTTAGTAGTTGATATCTGGCTTAGTAGTTGATATCTGGCTTAGTATTTGATATCTGGCTTAGTAGTTGATATCTGGTTTAGTAGTTGATATCTGGCTTAGTAGTTGATATCTGGCTTAGTATTTGATATCTGGCTTAGTAGTTGATATCTGGCTTAGTAGTTGATATCTGGCTTAGTATTTGATATCTGGCTTAGTAGTTGATATCTGGCTTAGTATTTGATAGCTGGCTTAGTAGTTGATATCTGGCTTAGTAGTTGATATCTGGCTTAGTAGTTGATAGCTGGCTTAGTAGTTGATAGCTGGCTTAGTAGTTGATATCTGGCTTAGTAGTTGATATCTGGCTTAGTAGTTGATATCTGGCTTAGTAGTTGATAGCTGGCTTAGTATTTGATATCTGGCTTAGTAGTTGATATCTGGCTTAGTAGTTGATATCTGGCTTAGTAGTTGATATCTGGCTTAGTAGTTGATATCTGGCTTAGTAGTTGATATCCGGCTTAGTAGTTGATATCTGGCTTAGTAGTTGATATCCGGCTTAGTAGTTGATATCTGGCTTAGTAGTTGATATCTGGCTTAGTAGTTGATATCTGGCTTAGTAGTTGATATCCGGCTTAGTAGTTGATATCTGGCTTAGTATTTGATATCTGGCTTAGTAGTTGATATCTGGCTTAGTAGTTGATATCTGGCTTAGTAGTTGATATCTGGCTTAGTAGTTGATATCCGGCTTAGTAGTTGATATCTGGCTTAGTATTTGATATCTGGCTTAGTAGTTGATATCTGGCTTAGTAGTTGATATCCGGCTTAGTAGTTGATATCTGGCTTAGTATTTGATATCTGGCTTAGTAGTTGATATCTGGCTTAGTAGTTGATATCTGGCTTAGTAGTTGATATCCGGCTTAGTAGTTGATATCTGGCTTAGTAGTTGATATCTGGCTTAGTAGTTGATATCTGGCTTAGTAGTTGATATCCGGCTTAGTAGTTGATATCTGGCTTAGTAGTTGATATCTGGTTTAGTAGTTGATATCCGGCTTAGTAGTTGATATCTGGCTTAGTAGTTGATATCTGGCTTAGTAGTTGATATCTGGCTTAGTAGTTGCATGTCCCGCTTGCATTGGAATTATATTGTGTTTGTTATTCAGTTGTTTACTATTTATTTGTCGTACTTGTATTTTGTATTTTTCATGGTCTATGATGTAAAACTGCTTAGTAATTGTTTATCGCGCTTATATTTGGTGTACACGCTTGTAGTTAGCATGGGTTTGTTATTCACCTGTATAGTAATTGATTGCCGCGTTTGTCTTAAGTGTTTGACATGCTGTTGTTTAATGTCTTCTCAAATGATTACAAATGTGTTCCGTTTGCAATAGTCGTTATCCTGCCCTTTCATCATTCATCATATAATCGGATTTGCAACAAGAATAACACGGCTGGTGCGGCTAGTGGAGCATGTGCAGTTTGCACTTTCGGTCCACCTGAATAAACCTCCAATGATAGGGGATTTCGTGTTGCTCAGTCGTGTTATGTCTTATGAAGATTGTTGGTCGCTTTTTCATTTTTCCTCCGGTATTTTCAATGGAAATTCCTCCAATCTGTGCATGCTTGATTATTACAATATGCATACCGGAATGGTTGCTTGACCGAGTTAGTGCCCTTTTTTACTTTGTATTTGTGTGCTATGGGCATCGATTTTGTCTCTTTCTACGATTTTTCTATTGGATTTTAGAACTTTGTTTTTCTTTATTTCTATTTACATGTTAAATAAACATTTATATCCATTGATTATTCATAATGGGGTTACTTGTTCAACTGCTTAGTGGCTGTTTGTTGGGCTTGTATTAAATATTCGTTTTGGGTATCCATTTTTACTCTTTTCAGTTGTCGTTTGTCACGCTTGTAGTAAGTATTTTCAGCTCTTTAGCAGTTATCTGTCGCGTTTGTATTAAATTCCAGTGTTTGCAATAAAGTTTGTTACATAACTCTTTCGATGCAACCGCGCTTGTATCATATATATATATACGTTTGTTTTTGATCATCTAGGTTTTATCAGGGCCCGGGCGGCTCAATGAGTTAGGTAGCAGGATTACCTAACAATACGGCCAGGGCTTGCGCCAGGCTTTGTAAATTATAAAAAGGTGCACTCGACTTGCAACCTAAAGTGATAAAGTTTACCAGTTGCCTACCCATGGTCGGTGTTTCTCTCCTGGTACTCTAGCTTCTTCCACCACTAAAACTGGTCGCCGTGATATAGCTGAAATATTGCTGAAAGTGGAGTTAAACACCAAAAATCAAATCAAATCATCTAGTTTTTATCATTATCACTAGATAAACTTACTTTTGCAGTAATAGTCATTGTGCTTATTTTCTTTACATTTACAGTAAGACATACAGTAACTCTTCTTAGGTTCTGTTGAAGATAAAGAGTCAAATAACGTTATTAAATATTTTATCATTTGGTATCATTCCGACAATATTTCCTTTTGATGTTGAATCCAGCATAAAAAGATACCCGGATGTATGACGTACGTTGTCCACCCTGGATCCAGCATCAAAAGGAAATGTTGTCGGAATAGTTAGACAAATGACAACAGCTTTTTGAATATTATCGAAGTAAATAGTACCATACAAGTCCGTAGGTTACTTTGGTCTGGCTTTTATCATTCAGTTTCGTTGTTGAAATAATATAAAAATGAGTTTTATTTTGTCAGATCGTTGAAAAATAAAGTTTTCGGTAAAAAAAAAATACCCGGATGTATGACGTACGTTTGTCCACTCTGTATCATGTATTTCTACTTTTATTTCAATCAAATATGGACCGTCTGCAACAAGTTGAAGATTACATTTGCAAGTCAGAGGTAATTACAACGTACAATATAATATGAAGATATTGTTGTTGATTTTTTTTACATTGTTTTAAATTATTTTCGTAAATGCGAAACTAAAGTAATTTTACCTGTATTTAATTCTATATTGCAAATATTTATACTGAGGTATAATATAATCTAATGTGACGTTTATTTCACTTTATCAGATAAGGCACCGTTGTGGTCGTGATCGTATGGTATTTGGATTTACAACTACCTGTGCAATCAGTGCCTATTAGTTTAAGCATATTTTATTTGCTCAAATGTGCAAAAAGGATAAGACATAAGTTAATTAAACTTATGAAGTCTTCTCCTATGTACAATAAGTTACAACATTATTTCATAGAGCATGCATGTATATGAATATTTCTTAAATTAATATGTGTAATTTAAACAAAAACAGAGAATGAAGAAAGAAATGAAAGAGAGAGAGAGGGGTTGGTGGTGATGGTGTGTGCGGTTGTTCTCTTGGTGAACTAATAGACAACCAGAAGCCTTCCATACCTCTTTATATATTCAAACACGTGCTTATAAGTAATTAGTGCCTATTACTACTAAAGTTGGGAGTTCGAATCATGTTCATGGTGAGGTATACCCGCTACAACATTATATGATAAAGCTTGTCAATGATTTGCGGCATGTCTGTGGTTTTCTCGGGGTACTCCGGTTGTCCTCCACCAATAAAACTGACCGCCATGATATTACTGAAATATTGTTGAAAGTGGCTTTAAACACCATAACCCTAACACTTACTTCTGTATATAAGATAACATATACTTACTGCAGTAGTATTCTACATAAGCGTGGTCTTGTCCATAAGGACACGTAAGCGGAAATGGAACAGTGTTACCATCCATCAGATAATTGTTGGCATATCCATAGCATGTGTTTTTATAGTTGCAGAATTTGCTGACAAGATTCTTTGTTGCAACATCGCTAGATCCACACGTATGGCCACCAGTGTATTGGATGTTACTAGGAGAACACACGATGTTGCCGTACATGGCTTTGTGAATGTAAAGGTACTGGTGTGGATAGCAGTATATTTTCATACGGGATCCGTGACAGAATCGTTGCCACCAGTGTCCGTGTTTTTCTGAAAAAAAAACCCAAATTAATGTATTATTACAGAGATCCATGTAATGTTTAGATAATTACATACGCTAGAAAATAGTACTAAGAAGACAAGTTTGAAGATACCAAAAAGGTAATCAGAATATGTAAATCGAAGAAGAACAGACAACACAATGACCAAACGAAAAAATACAAACATCGATCTACAAAATATACACATAAAACTAGCAATTATTTTGCAATAAGAAAATAGTAAGATCTAAGTTAAGCACATTTATAAAGTGAGAACCTCATTAGCGGAACATCATCATTCGGATAGGTACTCTCTCTGGGGGTAAAGTGACTTTAATAAGGTATTAATAAGACGTCATTTTTGCAATAAGTGTTCTGCTGTCATAGGTTGTAGGTAGTATATGGTGTCTTGTGACGTCCAGCTTTCAAAGCTGTGGTACTGACTAATCCAAAATAAGATTATGCTCTCTTTGTACTATACCAACAGGTTTTCTTGGCTTTTCATAGTGAGAGATCACTGAAACAACAGTCGCTTCACTCTGACACATTCATAATCCGAGCCAACCCGTCTTCGATCTTTCCTCTTAATAACGTGTGCTTAGCGGAGAAACAGCAAATATCAATTTCATAGTATTTAATTTCACCCGACTGGGGCTCGATACTACGACCTACCGCACTCGAGGCGAGCATGCTAATCATTTCAACACCGATGCAGTTCATTTGTTTTTCCTACTGAGTCGATGTACATACATGTCAATTTATTTTGAAAATTGTTTATCACTAAATACAGAATCCTTTTGTAAAGTGACATATCACGTTAAATCAAACGTATGCTTTGTACAGAAGTAAGGACGTTATTTTCTATCGTTTTTCCATTATGCTCGCACTTTTTAAGCAAACAAATGCATTACGACATAATCGAATATTCTTGAATTAATTTTTTAAAAGTATAGTGTAACATATACTTACTTTTGCATGCCTCGACACAGCCTGAAAAAAACCATAAATATATTAATACCAAATGGTAACTTTGCATAAAGAGAAAAAAATGTTTATGTTAATTCTGACATGCATATATTATTTATTAAATTTAGTGCAAAATATTACAAACCTGCAGACGTCATATTCACGTGACCAAGTCTATATGTGAATACAGTGTTAACCTATATGACCGAGGTAAATAAAAACGTACATGTGTTCTTTAGTGCAAACCACGCGTTTCTGGAATAACCTTCATCAGGTACCATCAAATTCGAGAAATTGCAAAGCCAAAGAATTTAAAACTTACTAGCATCAAGAAAACCAAAAGGATATAATCAGGATAGCCAAAGTAGGCTAAGATTATCAACGCCATAGGGAGGAGATATAGTTATGACGTCAACTCCAAAATATTTGGAAAAATTCGAACTTTTATAAATTAATCAAAAAGATTTTAGGGCTAATGTCAGCAATTTTTCACTTTTTCACCTTTTCACTTGTACTTACTTTCTTTCAGTGTCAAAATTTTAAATGTCTATTGTCTGTGTTTTGTTTTGCTGTCATTAATTCATGTGTATAATTTTTAAGGAGAGGACTTCATATAAGTTGGTATAACTTGCTGTCCAATCCTATTGTTTATGTACAATAAAATATTATTAAACTAAAGGAAGAGAGCATTAGTTTTAATAATAATTACATGATTTAAGGAATGTAGATTTTGATGAAATTATTCATAATAAACCATGTCAGTGCCAAATCACTGACTACTGAGTGGATGATGCCCTCGAGAATAGTCCATCAGCCCAGCAGTGGTATCGAATCAGAAATAGTAATAAAAACGTAGATATCCAATTTGGTGCGCACTACGAGTTTCCATTTGATTTACTCCTGTCAGGTAAAATATGAATATATTTACCTGTTATTTTAAACAACTTGCTCACATGTCGTTAATGACATGAGTCTACAGTTAATTTGATGACATTTTCTATTCAAATATTCCAACTATATGGAAAATAATTTGAGTCCAATAATTGTTTAAATATAGACTATATCCTTCTGCTTCCAGTGAATTACGATATTCCTCCACTCGGGAGAGTTTAGGTTTTAAGTTTTCAATGTCGATCCTAACGATCGCTTTTAAATTTGACAATGCAACTATTTAGAGTGGAGAAATATCGTAATCCACCGATAGCAGACGGAAACTATGTTTTTCCTAAGACCAAAACGTCAAAAATATTTTTAAGTTGTTAATTTGCATCGTTATTGACCGTCGACAGGAAAATGACAGGAAATCAAATGCAGAAAATGAACCACCGTGGTAATTAAAATATCACAAAAATTTAATCAACAGGTCAAATACGCTAAGAATAGAGGGGCCATCGTGGCCTTGAACGTATGGTAGTTGGATTTACAACTACCTATTCAATCAGTGTTTATCACCATTGATGTTGTGAGCTTGAATATCGATGAGGGCGGGGTGTACAACATTAGGTGATACAGTTTGTCAGTGACTTGCGACAGGTCGGTGGTTTTCTCCGGGTCCTCCGGTTTCCTCTACAAATGATACTGACCGCCACGATATAACTGAAATATTGTTGAACGTGGAGTTAAACACCATCAAACAAACAAACGCTAAGAATAGAGACAATAATAAAACCCATATAGAGGGTACTGGGATGTAAATGAACATGAGAGACTATTTAATTTACACCTAGACATTACTTAAAGTACAAGGACAGCGCTTGTACTCTTTTTAAAATAAGTTTCCTGTTGCGTTACCTTAATTTATTACGGAAAATTATAAAACTTCGCCTAGTTGAAGTCAATGCATAAGTATAAGCTATATATAAGAAAAACAATATTTGAAGGTAATAAAATTAAAACCAAAAGCACCAACTGTCGGAAGAGGTCTGAAATGTAATCGAAATGTGATAGAAACAGATGCAAGATCAATATCCCTAGTGGTAAAACAAAGTTGTAAAAAGCAGAATAAATCAAAGAGCTCTGAAAATATCATGTAGACTTATACAATACTGACTAGACATTTGATTAAGCCTGTGTTATATAGAAAAAGCTTGAAGCCGTAAATCGAATGACATACAATGCAGGGGCGGATCCAGGGGGGGGGGGCCCTAAAATTGAAAAAAATAAGATTTGTTTGCGTAAAATCGTGATTTTTCACACGAAATACCCCTCCGCTCGGCACAATTTTTTTAAGTGCGCCCCCCCCCCCCCCCCCCCCCCCCCTCCTAACTTGAAATCCTGGATCCTCCCCTGCAATGCAATAGCCAAAGGAAAATACAATAATACCAAACATGGTAGATATAACACTACACGGAAAACTAGAGATTGAGAACCATGAACCCCACTTAAAACCAGGGATGAATTTTGGAAGGGTTCGGAGCTTCAGTGGTGGCAAAGTTACCAAAGAGAAAATGGAAAAAGACCAACTATGTTTTCACAGTTTTCCGGTTGTTGACTGATTTTGTCTGTTTATATACTTATGAATTTTGACTTTCCCTTTGTAAGATTGTTCGGAGTTTGGTAATTTTGTTATTACCCTTATATAAAACACTACACGGAAAACTAGAGATTGAGAGCCATAAACCCCACTTAAAACCAGGGATGAATTTTGGAAGGGTTCGCAGTTTCAGTGGTGGCAAAATTACCAAAGAGAAAATGCAAAAAGATCAACTATGTTTTCACAGTTTTCCGGTTGTTGACTGATTTTGTCTGTTTATATACTTATGAGTTTTGATTTTTCCTTTGTAAGATTGTTCGGAGTTCGGTAATTTTGTTATTACCCTTATATAAAACACTACACAGAAAACTAGAGATTGAGAGCCATGAACCCCACTTAAAACCAGGGATGAATTTTGGAAGGGTTCGCAGTTTCAGTGGGGACAAAATTACCAAAGGGAAAATGCAAAAAGATCAACTATGTTTTCACAGTTTTCCGGTTGTTGACTGATTTTGTCTGTTTATACACTTATGAGTTTTGACTTTCCCTTTGTAAGATTGTTCGGAGTTCGGTAATTTTGTATAAAGCACTACACAGAAAACTAGAGATTGAGAACCACTTAAAACCAGAAATGAATTTTGGAAGGGTTCGCAGTTTCAGTGGTGGCAAAATTGCCAAAGGGAAAATGCAAAAAGACCAACTATGTTTTATAAAACACTACACAGTAAACAAAAGATTGAGAACCATGAATCCTAGTTAAAACTGGGATGAATGTGGAAGGGTTCGCAGTTTCACTAGTGGATCGTCGTGTTAAAACCCCGTTGGTAAGTGATATAAGAGGAAAGAAGGACACATGGGACCAAAGTTTGAATATCGATTCATCTGAGACTAATAGGTTCTTACACGATCTGGGATTTCTTCCACGAGTGTGAGAAATTCCGTCTCTTCACGAGTGGAGCGTAGCGGAACGAGTCGAAAGACGTTGAATTTCTCTCCCAGATCTTCAATAAGGACGAGTACAAGTACCTGTTTCTTCCGTTTTAACTTGAAAACAAAGCATGTCGATTTCATTCATTCATTCGCATGTCAATGTCATGTTTACTGCACAAAATATTACAACGCCACGTGCAATGCAGTAAATACACACTTATTTAAAACTGCATTAAATCTATTAGGGGAAATCAGTTAAAATTTAGGTAAAATTGATATTTGAAGCTTTTTTAGATCTACTAAGACGACAATCTATATTACTACAGCAGTCGTAGAAGCGGACTTCATTGATTATACTCGGTCGATTTGATTGTCTGACAATGCTATGTAAGACAAGGTCACGCGCAGCTGTCTTTATGGCTTGTCTTACATAGAAAACGCATCAAAACGGAAAAAACGTATACTCCACAAACAGGTGTTGCTGCGATGTTACTACATATAAATGAAAAGTTTACAACAGTAAAATCGATAATCGCCTCTTTTGTCGTAAAATGTTGGTCTTTGTCGGTCCTCATTGACGATTTTTGTTTGGTATTGTAGGAAATAGTATGAAGCAGACATATAGCTGTGTTTGTGATATCCTTTATCTCAGATGCGCTCAATATACTCACTAATCATGGAATTATTTTGTGAAGGGACATTATCTTTACAGAGTAAGTTAAATTAAAGGAGCGGGCTATGTTTGCTTTGTATTGTTCTTTAGAAACCCTGCATACAATCTATTTCATATTTTCTAAAAAAAGAAAGTTGAACTAGTTCTTGAAATCTATCTTTTCTTAACTTAATAGTTTTGCAAAGCTTAATTAAGTCACTTATATTATTGCTATTGGATAAGCAGCGGGGCTTTAATTGTATATACTCTTAACGTATCTGAAATGTTTTTTAGATTCCATATCTGATTCACTTCACTTTCTACATGTTTGGTTTGATTTATGGTGTTTGACGCCACTCTCAACAATATTTCAGGTATATCGCTGCGGTCAGTTTTATTGGTGGAGGAAACCGGAGTACCCGTTGAAAACCACCGAACTGTCGCAAGTCACTGACAAATTTATCACATATTGATGTATCGAGTGCACCTCGCCATGAACGGGGTTCTAACTCACAACGTTAGTGGTGATAGGCACTGATTGGACATGTAGTTGAAAATCTAACAACCATACGATCACGACCACGACGGTCCCTCACCCTCTACAAGTATTGATATCATTTACAGTCATAATAGAATAAGACACAAATGAAGATCACAATTTGGAAGAGATAATTAGAAGCCGTAAATTGAAGAAAGAAGTACGGACAATGCAATGGCCAAAAGAAAAAGGTCAAACGGATCAAAAATGATCTACAAAACACTGCATAAAAAACTAAAGATTGAGCAATACGAACACCACCCTAAATTGTTCTGAATTTTATGACTTGATATTTATGGTATCAGAGCAATTGACATTTGTTTAAAATGTTTCACCATTTGTCATCAATTTTTAAATTGAAAAACATATATACTCACAGTTATATTGACACTTGGGCTTAACTGCATATTCACAAAGGGCTACAGCGACGATCACAATAAAAACGACGAAAACGAGTTGCAACTGCATTGTTACAGCATGTATTCGTCAGATTATTATGTTAATGTGAGCCTTGGTGCAGATTTTACACCTAAGACGATAGGCGACACCCACATATATATGTATATATTACAAGTCGACGCCTACGGACTAAATTTGTTTAGGATTAAATTTGAAAAAAAAAAAAAACTGTTTAGCTCTTTTTACATGTCACATTTGCAACACATGTATGTTCAAAAAAAGACACTAAATCGATAACATTGTACCTGATTTGAAAATGGTTTACAAAGGAAAGTGATGAAATAAAATCTTAGCAACGAGTACGCCGTTAATAGGAGCATTAAATGTGTATACAAAATTTGGCTTGGCGATCAAATGTAAAACAATACTGCACTGTCAAAACAGCTTCAAAATTCAATAGAACAATCATAGAAAGAGATAAAATTGATACCGCTACCATACAAATACATGTAGAATATTAAATGAAGCGTATTCTGTTTTGGCAGAATTTTAAGCAAGGTTTGGATCATCGTCGATAGTATGGTAGTTATCGTCCTTGGCAGTGGGTATATTGCAAAAGTTTTCCTGGCGGTTTTTGATAAATTGATAGGATAAATAATAAGTGCGAAAAAATATGAAATTAATTGACGTAGATTCCAAGGCAACACTTGAAGACTTCCTAACTTTAAAAAAAGATTGAACTAGTACAGTTTCTACGGAAATGTAATGAACAAATCAGTGGTAACAAGAATGAGTTTACGCTCCGACAAATCTTTTAAAAAGCCGGTCAGATGACAATGAAAAATTGAGCTGCTATAGACAGTTCATTAGAGGCTTTAACTTTAATAAAGAAAATTATATACACGACATTCCCTTATTTTAAACTTCTATAAAAAAAAAGTTATATACTTATTTAACATATTTTTCTCTGGATTTGTAACATTTTTGTACAAATAACTCCAAATCTGTATTTTCATACCACTGAACATGTTACATAATTAAGTTTCTGAAATGTTTTGGATGATTGTCACCAGATTTTTCTGCAAAACGGAAATACTGCGCGATTTTCCTTGTACACTGAAAGCGGGAATATTTTCTTTAAACAAGATTTTCTCTCCTTTCATTAAAAAGCGTATTTGATTTTTTTCATTACACTCGAGCGGTCGAAGACAAGGCAAGATAAATTTGAAAGCATTTTAGAAATAATAGAATTTGTTATTTCTTCACCATTTGTAAAAACAGAAGCGGATTCGGTAGAATATTTTGTACTGTGTTTGAAACGGTATGTGGATCTTCATTAGCAATGTGCGCTTATCAGATAGGTGAACACCTGCATCTAACATTTGCCGACCATCTTGATTTGTACAGTCAACAAGCAAATCCCAATTTTCGGTTTCTGTCAGAGCAGATCCCACTTTTTTCTGAATGAATAATGTCCCTCGTCTGGAATATTTTGAATAGGAAATAAAACTATCACGAACACAGCTTTTTTCTGTTTTTAATATATCAAGAACAAGCAATCGGTCTTTTGTTTAAAAAACAATGGTGTATTTGGAGATCGCACCTGTCCATTGAAACTTATCTGTCATATTAAAGATGTATTTTTAGACATACATGCACTTCTCGACCGCTACCCATGATTTCGGATACCGTCTAAGTACTGACGACAAATAGGTTATTTTGCATTCTAATATGACGTCTATAAAACGGCACACACGATAATACTCAACAACTCTATATTTAGCGCAAGTGCAGTACACAACAAGTCTGGCTCTTCCATGTGACTCCCGCTGTGAAATTACCGTGACGACCGAGTGTAAGCAAACAAAACACCGGCATATAACGTATTTTTAAAGTCCTTAACATAAAAATTCCCCCTCAGTTATAAATAAATATTCTGTAACTAAGTATTTTTTTATCATTTGTTTTGAAAATTTACATTTGGGGATCCCCAGTACGCACACATACATTCCATTGATATGTGTCGGCCATGAATAACAAAATGCACTAAGCTTGTTTTCCTACGTATACATTGATAACTAGACGGTGATGTAATTAAGTTACTGATATTCTCCAATTTGATGGCATTTTGAATTTTGCTACTCAAACAAGTAAAATGCTCACAAAATCGTAAAATAAATCAGTAATCAGCTTGTGTCAATCAGCGTCCCTTGTACACAACGTCACAGGATGACGATATATTACAAAAGTCAAAGTCGATAGATGGTTGTCTTAAGTATTTTTTCCGGAATTTTTTTTTATGTCAACAATACAAGCTTTTTTTTTCATTGACATTTATTTTTTTTTATTTCATATCTAACAATAATTGTCGATTATTAACATCTGTTCAAGTTTTCGATATTATGTTTGACAACTCCGCTCCGCCATCTTGTTTGCGCTCGAAATGATGAACGAATGAACTCTGACTTTTTTCTAAATATTTTTACGCAGGAATTGTTCAATCGAATCTATGTTGGAAAATACACAATAAATATGTTTTTCATGTTAACATCCATATCTTTGTTTTAAAATATCTCGTTCAAATACAAATAATTAAAAATCAAATCAAATTTCCGAAGGAGGTAAATGGAACAGCCACCAAATGCCGTGTGTATACAGTTCACGAATGGTTAAAAATTACCGCATTTGTCCTATTAGAATCGAAATAATTTATGGTAGGCATAGAGTTGTGCAAATTTACACATGTGCTGGGCCTTTATATTCTTAGATTTTACCCCTCGCTATCGGTCGGGGTAAAATTCGAATATAAAGGCCCAGCCCATGTGTAAATTTGCACAATTCTATGCCTGCCATGAATTATTTCTTAAATAAATGCATTTACAGTCTCATAATCTTACAGCCAAAAATGACGTTCTGAAGCTAAACTTAACAATGAAGACAAGCAAACAAAAGGACTGATGGGATTCGAACCACCTTCTAGAACTATCCATTCCATCACAAGGCAGCGCCAATACGATCATGACTACTGTGCTCCCGCATTTAGTCAAGTAAATTTATTACTTAGAGTAGTGATGGGGTAAAATGCGAATTAGTATACATAGTAGACGATTTGATTTCTCAACTGCAGATTTAAGAAAATAACTACCAAGCACAAAGCAAAATATAAAAAAGGCTCTGATGGTTTGCTTCCGATTAAAACGACATGTGCTAAATTGCTTTATTTTTAGTGATCATGACAAGTTTACGTGATGTTCGAAAAAAAAAAAACCCCAAAAACGACAGAATAGTTAATATTGAAAAAGAAAAATATGAAATTAACAGCTTGCATGTATATTCGTGTTATGATTTCATATGTAAGGAAATATTCGTTGTGCGGCTTTCGAAAATTCAATACAAATCTACTGTACAATCACAATTCTTATAATATGTAAGGAAAAAAAAAGAAAAAAACTTAATATAAATATAAATATAGCCTCCATTTTTATCACTTTAACCGAAATTAATAACGAAACACATTATGTTGCTGAAGAAATAAAAAACACAACCCCCCCCCCCCCCCCAAAAAAAAAACCAAAAAAACAAGCCAAAACTGCTCCGATAGGATTCGTACTCTCAGTGTAAATCTGCAGGGGTCGCGAAGCAGCGACTATACGATCACGGCTATGGTACAATGATCAAATTTGTCAGTTTTGTTTTCATTTTTGTGGTATATAAGGTGTACCTGATGTAAATTGGTGCAACTCTATAATAAAACAAACGATGCCTATATTTCATAAAATCATATTTAAGCATATTTTCCATAAAAAGGAAAAGTCTTTATATGTTACCAAAGGGAAAATGTATATGCATGTTAAAAAGGAAGTTTTGTATTGCAAGTTTTTGATTTTTAACCATTGTAATTTTGTCTGTTTTCGTGTTTTTCTCCTTTACACCAGCATTGAAAGCACTTGTATCTGCAAAATGTTCCATTTTTTTTTTCTTAAGATCAGAGTCAAATCTTCATTTTCCCCATCCAGATTTTGGAAGGAGCGGATGCCGGCTGTCTAACTCTACGATCATATTTCTACCGGACGTCTCTGACGTTTGGAGATGGCCAAATCCGGTAAAAACCCTAAATGTTCCCTTTTTATTACAAAATCCGCAGTGGAACCAAAGAATGAATAGTCATGAACCATGTATATAACTAAAGGTAAAATATTCAATTTCTTGAATGGAGCCTGTGGGAATTTTTATGGGAATCTGCATTGATCTCTTGAAAAAAAGAAAACAAAACTAAATATCATGCAAAAATAGACATCTTTTTAATAGACTCCGAGCAGATAAAATATCTTGAACATTTCAAGATTAAGATAATATAGGATTAAACACATTTTTTCCGGAGTTTATTTATGTATAAATATAAATATAAGTGACTTGGTCCAGGTTATACATCAATAAACTCCAGAAAAAAATGCGTTTAATCCTTACAATTCTGTCACTAAGTATTTTTTTTTTCATTTGTTTTGAAAATTTACATTTGAGGATCCCCAGTACGCACACATACATTCCATTGATGTGTGTCGGCCATGAATAACAAAATGAACTAACCTTGTTTAAGTTGTTTCCCTACATTGATAACTAGACGGTGATGTAATTAAGTTACTGATATTCTCCAATTTTATTGCATTTTGCATTTAGCTACTCAAACAAGTAAAATGCTCACAAAATCGTAAAATAAATCAGTAACCAGCTTGTGTCTATCAGCGTCCCTTGTAAACAACGTCACAGGATGACGATATATTACAAAAGTCAAAGTCGATAGATGGTTGTCTTAAGTATTTTTTTCGGAATTTATTTGTACAAGTTTTTTTTTTCATTGACATTTATTTTTTCATTTCATATCTAACAATAATTGTCGATTATTAACAATAAACATTGTTTTTTTTTCATCTTTTTTTACTATCGGGAATCCAAGCCGCCATTTTGTTTACATTACGAAAAAAGTAGTCCGGTGTACATCGTCTATCGAAAAATAAACTGATAAAAACCCCGCCTCCATAAGCGCTTATGCCCAATCAGAGTATAGGATTTCTAATTATGTAAATCATATAAGAATTATTCCCCTGTAAAAGAAAAAAAAACCAAATTATTCCACTGCGAAAATCGGAATGAATTTTGCATACATCGCTATTAACGTCCGTAATTTTAACAGCAAAACTGATTTTCGAGAAAATGCTACATCTTTGAATATAAAACACTGAATTTATTAATTATTACAGTCATTCAGGATATGAAATAAAAATACAGATCTCATAGAATCCACCGATATCGGGCGATATAAAAAGTTAAATAAAATAATTCCAATAAATCGGATTTTATTTGAATAAGAATACATAGTTTGTTCAATTTTTTAAATGTTATGTGACGTTCCTAAGTTATGTAACCGGAAGTGTACATACCCTCTGTCAGGAAGCAATAACTCGATTCAAGAACGATAACTCTAGTTATCGCAAATCGGGAATACAACGTCAACAACAACAATGGAACGCAAATAGTGTGCAAATATAATGCATGATTAAATACTTAATACTCCCAAATGTATACATAATATGGGTAACCTTTTGTTTTAGGCAGGAAATTTGTTATTGCTTCTTCCGCCAATAAATCTGTAGTTATGGAACGTGGTTTCAAACATTATTAATACATTCTTAATAATGCTAAACTCAAACCATGTTTTCTTGACATTCATAGATAGTAATTACCACAGATATCAAGTGTGGATGTAGGATTTTTCAAAGATGTGCGTGTTGTGATGTCCGCTACGATTTTCGTATACAAACGATGTTCGGTTCATCTTTACCTCCAGTTGTTTGTAGAAGGGCTCATGTCATATTTAATTTAATTGTATTTGTTTGGGCATAGTGGTATCCAACACATATTGTATCGTTGTGTGTGCTTTGTTTATCTTCTTCTTGTGCACTCTATTTTGACAGTTTCTCTGGATTGTCCATTGTTGATCGCCCCTTCGTGTTGCCAGTTTCTCTGGATTGTCCATTGTTGATTGCCCCTTCGGTATTTTCTAACGTTTATTGTTGCAAACTTATGATATTAAAATAATTACATAGTGATTTCAAATGAATAATTATATTGGCTTATATCCTTTTCTGATGAACTTCTGTTAATTCTGATATTGTTTGATTAAAAATCATATTAAGTCTGTTTCACTTGAACTATTGTATTTTTATTGACAGTCTTTTGTGCTTTAAAAAATAAGATTTGCCCCTATTCATTTTCATTTACCAATATCTGCATACGTGACCTTTGTCGAAATTGTCTATCCCTTTGGTTTTATTGCTCACAATGCTCTAAATTATTTAGCTTTCCAATATTTCGATTTTGAGCGTACCTGATGTAGGTTATTCCAGTCACGTGTTGATTTTGAGCGTACCTAATGTAGGTTATTCCAGTCACGTGTTGATTTTGAGCGTACCTGATGTAGGTTATTCCAGTCACGTGTTGATTTTGAGCGTATCTGATGTAGGTTATTCAAGTCACGTGTTGATTTTGAGCGTACCTGATGTAGGTTATTCCAGTCACGTGTTGATTTTGAGCGTACCTGATGTAGGTTATTCTAGTCACGTGTTGATTTTGAGCGTATCTGATGTAGGTTATTCCAGTCACGTGTTGATTTTGAGCGTATCTGATGTAGGTTATTCTAGTCACGTGTTGATTTTGAGCGTACCTGATGTAGGTTATTCCAGTCACGTGTTGATTTTGAGCGTATCTGATGTAGGTTATTCAAGTCACGTGTTGATTTTGAGCGTACCTGATGTAGGTTATTCCAGTCACGTGTTGATTTTGAGCGTACCTGATGTAGGTTATTCTAGTCACGTGTTGATTTTGAGCGTATCTGATGTAGGTTATTCCAGTCACGTGTTGATTTTGAGCGTATCTGATGTAGGTTATTCTAGTCACGTGTTGATTTTGAGCGTACCTGATGTAGGTTATTCCAGTCACGTGTTGATTTTGAGCGTATCTGATGTAGGTTATTCCAGTCACGTGTTGATTTTGAGCGTACCTGATGTAGGTTATTCCAGTCACGTGTTGATTTTGAGCGTATCTGATGTAGGTTATTCCAGTCACGTGTTGATTTTGAGCGTACCTGATGTAGGTTATTCCAGTCACGTGTTGATTTTGAGCGTATCTGATGTAGGTTATTCCAGTCACGTGTTGATTTTGAGCGTACCTGATGTAGGTTATTCCAGTCACGTGTTGATTTTGAGCGTATCTGATGTAGGTTATTCTAGTCACGTGTTGATTTTGAGCGTACCTGATGTAGGTTATTCCAGTCACGTGTTGATTTTGAGCGTATCTGATGTAGGTTATTCCAGTCACGTGTTGATTTTGAGCGTATCTGATGTAGGTTATTCCAGTCACGTGTTGATTTTGAGCGTATCTGATGTAGGTTATTCCAGTCACGTGTTGATTTTGAGCGTATCTGATGTAGGTTATTCCAGTCACGTGTTGATTTTGAGCGTATCTGATGTAGGTTATTCTAGTCACGTGTTGATTTTGAGCGTACCTGATGTAGGTTATTCCAGTCACGTGTTGATTTTGAGCGTATCTGATGTAGGTTATTCCAGTCACGTGTTGATTTTGAGCGTATCTGATGTAGGTTATTCCAGTCACGTGTTGATTTTGAGCGTACCTGATGTAGGTTATTCTAGTCACGTGTTGATTTTGAGCGTATCTGATGTAGGTTATTCCAGTCACGTGTTGATTTTGAGCGTATCTGATGTAGGTTATTCTAGTCACGTGTTGATTTTGAGCGTACCTGATGTAGGTTATTCCAGTCACGTGTTGATTTTGAGCGTATCTGATGTAGGTTATTCCAGTCACGTGTTGATTTTGAGCGTACCTGATGTAGGTTATTCCAGTCACGTGTTGATTTTGAGCGTATCTGATGTAGGTTATTCCAGTCACGTGTTGATTTTGAGCGTACCTGATGTAGGTTATTCCAGTCACGTGTTGATTTTGAGCGTATCTGATGTAGGTTATTCCAGTCACGTGTTGATTTTGAGCGTACCTGATGTAGGTTATTCCAGTCACGTGTTGATTTTGAGCGTATCTGATGTAGGTTATTCTAGTCACGTGTTGATTTTGAGCGTACCTGATGTAGGTTATTCCAGTCACGTGTTGATTTTGAGCGTATCTGATGTAGGTTATTCCAGTCACGTGTTGATTTTGAGCGTATCTGATGTAGGTTATTCCAGTCACGTGTTGATTTTGAGCGTATCTGATGTAGGTTATTCCAGTCACGTGTTGATTTTGAGCGTATCTGATGTAGGTTATTCCAGTCACGTGTTGATTTTGAGCGTATCTGATGTAGGTTATTCCAGTCACGTGTTGATTTTGAGCGTACCTGATGTAGGTTATTCCAGTCACGTGTTGATTTTGAGCGTATCTGATGTAGGTTATTCCAGTCACGTGTTGATTTTGAGCGTATCTGATGTAGGTTATTCCAGTCACGTGTTGATTTTGAGCGTATCTGATGTAGGTTATTCCAGTCACGTGTTGATTTTGAGCGTATCTGATGTAGGTTATTCCAGTCACGTGTTGATTTTGAGCGTACCTGATGTAGGTTATTCCAGTCACGTGTTGATTTTGAGCGTACCTGATGTAGGTTATTCCAGTCACGTGTTGACTTTGAGCGTACCTGATGTAGGTTTTTCCAGAAATTCGTCGTGTGCACTATTGTTGATATCTACGTTTTTATGAAATAAAACTTTCTAAAGTCTAAGCTAGGTATCTATCAGTATGAGTTTCTATGGACCTAATGCACCAATATTGACCTCTGCCTACAGCCTCGTTCAATAATCTTAGGTTCATAAAAAGTCATGTCAACCATCCACAAAAGAATACTATCGTATTTTACACACTTCTATACATATGCAAATGTATGCACATTTAATAAGTATATGATATATCAATATTTGTTAGAGTTACTATTCTTGAGTCAGTATTTCAAAAGACAATATCCAGGATGATTTTCATTAGTTAAATCATCAACATTTCGATTAGATTTTGTATTTCATTTATATGTGTAATAGGGGGATTGATTTGTCCTCTTTCTACCATTTTGATATTTGATTTTGGAATTGTTCCGACAGTGTGGTAGTTTTTGTTGTTCCTTTTATTCCGACTGTGTGGTATTTTTTGTTGTTTCTTTTATTCCGACAGTGTGGTATTTTTTGTTGTTCATTTTATTCCCATGTTATGATATTTTTTGTTGTTTCTTTTATTCCGACAGTGTGGTATTTTCTGCTGTTCATTTTATTCCGACAGTGTGGTATTTTTTGTTGTTCATTTTATTCCGACAGTGTGGTATTCTCTGTGGTTCCTTATTTTCCGACAGTGTGGTATTTTTGTTGTTCATTTTATTACGACTGTGTGGTATTTTTTGTTGTTCATTTTATTCCGACAGTGTGGTATCTTTTGTTGTTCATTTTATTCCCATGTTATGATATTTTTTGTTGTTCCTTTTATTCCGACAGTGTGGTATTTTCTGCTGTTCATTTTATTCCGACAGTGTGGTATTTTTTGTTGTTCATTTTATTCCGACTGTGTGGTATTTTTTGTTGTTTCTTTTATTTCGACAGTGTGGTATCTTTTGTTGTTCATTTTATTCCCATGTTATGATATTTGTTGTTGTTCCTTTTATTCCGACAGTGTGGTATTTTCTGTTGTTCATTTTATTCCGACAGTGTGGTATTTTTTGTTGTTCATTTTATTCCGACAGTGTGGTATTCTCTGTGGTTCCTTATTTTCCGACAGTGTGGTATTTTTGTTGTTCAATTTATTCCGACTGTGTGGTATTTTTTGTTGTTCATTTTATTCCGACAGTGTGGTATTTTTTGTTGCTCATTTAATTCCGACAGTGTGGTATTTTCTGTTGTTCATTTTATTCCGACAGTGTGGTATTTTTTGTTGTTCATTTTATTCCTATGTTATGGTATTTTTTCTTGTTCATTTTATTCCGATGTTATGATATTTTTTGTTGTTTCTTTTATTCCGACAGTGTGGTATTTTTTGTTGTTCCTTTTATTCCGACAGTGTGGTATTTTTTGCTGTTCATTTTATTCCGACTGTGTGGTATTTTCTGTTGCTCATTTTATTTCAACAGTATGGTATTTTTTGTTGTTCATTTTATTCCGACAGTGTGGTATTTTTTGTTGTTCATTTTATTCCGACAGTGTGGTATTTTTTGTTGTTCATTTTATTCCGACAGTGTGGTATTTTTTGTTGTTCATTTTATTCCGACAGTGTGGTATTTTCTGTTGTTCATTTTATTCCGACAGTGTGGTATTTTTTGTTGTTCATTTTATTCCTATGTTATGGTATTTTTTCTTGTTCATTTTATTCCGATGTTATGATATTTTTTGTTGTTTATTTTATTCCGACTGTGTGGTATTTTTTGCTGTTCATTTTATTCCGACTGTGTGGTATTTTCTGTTGTTCATTTTATTCCGACAGTGTGGTATTATTTGTTGTTCATTTTATTCCGACAGTGTGGTATTTTTTGTTGGTCATTTTATTCCAACAGTATGGTATTTTTTGTTGTTCATTTTATTCCGACAGTGTGGTATTTTTTGTTGTTCATTTTATTCCGACAGTGTGGTATTTTTTGTTGATCATTTTATTTCAACAGTATGGTATTTTTTGTTGTTCATTTTATTCCGACAATGTGGTATTTTTTGTTGTTCATTTTATTCCGACAGTGTGGTATTTTTTGTTGTTCATTTTATTCCGATAGTGTGGTATTTTTGTAGTTCCTTTTATTCCGACAGTGTGGTAATTTTTGTTGTTCATTTTATTCCGACAGTGTGGTATTTTTTGTTGTTCCTCTTATTCCGACAGTGTGGTATTTTTGTTGTTTATTTTATTCCGATGTTATGTATTTTTTGTAGTTCCTTTTATTCCGACAGTGTGGTATTTTTTGTTGTTCATTTTATTCCGACAGTGTGGTATTTTTTGTTGTTCATTATATTCCGATGTTTTGTATTTTTTGTAGTTCCTTTTATTCCGACAGTGTGGTATTTTTTGTTGTTCATTTTATTCCGATGTTATGTATTTTTTGTAGTTCCTTTTATTCCGACAGTGTGGTATTTTTTGTTGTTCATTTTATTCCGACAGTGTGGTATTTTTTGTTGTTCATTATATTCCGATGTTTTGTATTTTTTGTAGTTCCTTTTATTCCAACAGTGTGGTATTTTTTGTTGGTCATTTTATTCCGACAGTGTGGTATCTTTTGTTTGTCATTTTATTCCGACAGTGTGGTATTTTTTGTTGTTCATTTTATTCCGACAGTGTGGTATTTTTTGTTGTTCATTTTATTCCGACAGTGTGGTATTTTTTGTTGGTCATTTTATTCTGACAGAGTGGTATTTTTTGTTGTTCATTTTATTCCGACAGTGTGGTATTTTTTGTAGTTCTTTTCATTCCGACAGTGTGGTATTTTTTGTTGTTCATTTTATTCCGACAGTGTGATATTTTTTGTAGTTTCTTTTATTCCGACAGTGTGGTATTTTTTGTTGTTCATTTTATTCCGACAGTGTGGTATTTTTGTTGTTCATTTTATTCCGATGTTATGTATTTTTTGTAGTTCCTTTTATTCCGACAGTGTGGTATTTTTTGTTGTTCATTTTATTCCGACAGTGTGGTATTTTTTGTTGTTCCTTTTATTCCGACAGTGTGGTATTTTTTGTTGTTCATTTTATTCCGATGTTATGTATTTTTTGTAGTTCCTTTTATTCCGACAGTGTGGTATTTTTTGTTGTTCATTTTATTCCGATGTTATGTATTTTTTGTAGTTCCTTTTATTCCGACAGTGTGGTATTTTTTGTTGTTCATTTTATTCCGACAGTGTGGTATTTTTTGTTGTTCATTATATTCCGATGTTTTGTATTTTTTGTAGTTCCTTTTATTCCAACAGTGTGGTATTTTTTGTTGGTCATTTTATTCCGACAGTGTGGTATCTTTTGTTTGTCATTTTATTCCGACAGTGTGGTATTTTTTGTTGTTCATTTTATTCCGACAGTGTGGTATTTTTTGTTGTTAATTTTATTCCGACAGTGTGGTATTTTTTGTTGGTCATTTTATTCTGACAGAGTGGTATTTTTTGTTGTTCATTTTATTCCGACAGTGTGGTATTTTTTGTAGTTCTTTTTATTCCGACAGTGTGGTATTTTTTGTTGTTCATTTTATTCCGACAGTGTGATATTTTTTGTAGTTTCTTTTATTCCGACAGTGTGGTATTTTTTGTTGTTCATTTTATTCCGACAGTGTGGTATTTTTGTTGTTCATTTTATTCCGATGTTATGTATTTTTTGTAGTTCCTTTTATTCCGACAGTGTGGTATTTTTTGTTGTTCATTTTATTCCGACAGTGTGGTATTTTTTGTTGTTCCTTTTATTCCGACAGTGTGGTATTTTTTGTTGTTCATTTTATTCCGATGTTATGTATTTTTTGTAGTTCCTTTTATTCCGACAGTGTGGTATTTTTTGTTGTTCATTTTATTCCGACAGTGTGGTATTTTTTGTTGTTCATTTTATTCCGATGTTATGTATTTTTTGTAGTTCCTTTTATTCCGACAGTGTGGTATTTTTTGTTGTTCATTTTATTCCGACAGTGTGGTATTTTTTGTTGTTCATTTTATTCCGACAGTGTGGTATTTTTTGTTGTTCATTTTATTCCGATGTTATGTATTTTTTGTAGTTCCTTTTATTCCGACAGTGTGGTATTTTTTGTTGTTCATTTTATTCCGACAGTGTGGTATTTTTTGTTGTTCATTTTATTCCGATGTTATGTATTTTTTGTAGTTCCTTTTATTCCGACAGTGTGGTATTTTTTGTTGTTCCTTTTATTCCGACAGTGTGGTATTTTTTGTTGTTCCTTTTATTCCGACAGTGTGGTATTTTTTGTTGTTCATTTTATTCCGACAGTGTGGTATTTTTTGTTGTTCCTTTTATTCCGACAGTGTGGTATTTTTTGTAGTTCCTTTTATTCCGACAGTGTGGTATTTTTTGTTGGTCATTTTATTCCGACAATGTGGTATTTTTTGTTGTTCATTTTATTCCGACAGTGTGGTATTTTTTGTTGGTCATTTTATTCCGACAGTGTGGTATTTTTTGTTGTTCATTTTATTCCGACAGTGTGGTATTTTTTGTAGTTCCTTTTATTCCGACAGTGTGGTATTTTTTGTAGTTCCTTTTATTCCGACAGTGTGGTATTTTTTGTTGGTCATTTTATTCCGACAATGTGGTATTTTTTGTTGTTCATTTTATTCCGACAGTGTGGTATTTTTTGTTGTTCATTTTATTCCGACAGTGTGGTATTTTTTGTAGTTCCTTTTATTCCGACAGTGTGGTATTTTTTGTTGTTCATTTTATTCCGATGTTATGTATTTTTTGTAGTACCTTTTATTCCGACAGTGTGGTATTTTTTGTTGTTCATTTTATTCTGACAATGTGTTATTTTTTTAATTTGATAGTCAATATGAACTACATGTATATCAGCTTGTGATAAGAACATAAAACACAGTTCCTAAATTATGTAATTACTATTAATCCTAAGGGACTCCTCCCTCATGCATATGTGAAATTAGCCGATTTTGACAACTCTCTTCAGGCTCTTTCTTGCTCCCAAAGATTTTTTAAAAATTATTTGGCTTTGAGTATACCTGATGAAATTTATTCCAGAAACGCGTTGCTTGCATTAAATTTGATATCTACGCGTTTAATACAAGGATAAAAATACAATTTTACGATTTAACAAAGATACAATAACACAAGCCAGTAACAATCGTTACAAGTCCCATATCACCATGGCAATTAGATTGTTTAATGAATGAGGTTGTATCTTATTGTGAAGTATATGTTTCATTAACATATCTATGTAGGTCATGTCAATATCAGATGCATACACCTGGCACAGCTCTACACCTTTGTAGGTCAGGCTAATATAAGATTCACGTACCTCACACATCGACAGATCTTTGCAAGTCAGACTAATATGAGATGCATACATATTGCACTCTACCAAACTTTTATAGGCTAGGTTTGATACATAAAAAAATCAATAGCAAAAATAGAAGAAATGTATAATAAATGCAAATACAAAATGTAAAATCTGATTTTTTTATCTTTCTTTTCATAAGTACTTAAAAAACTTATTTTGAGGTCATAAAATGAAACAATTAATGACTTTTGATTTTAGTGGATATTAGTTTCTTGTGTATATAAATTCTTACACCAGCCTCATCAAAAGTCAGTCTGATTGTATATTTTTATCACATATTTTACAGTGATAAACTCTTATTTGCATAGTAAGTGTGGTTGAATTGACTCTTTCCATATCAGTCACCCAAACTGACATTGAGGTTGTTACGGATTTGCAACATAAGACCCTTTTTAGCAACCAAGTGATCGATGCATCCGTTGTCTGCAAAGTTATCACCACAAACATGGTGGGGAGTGGTTTCCGCTTGACGTTACGGACAATATATCCTATCAGAGTGTTAATATCTTCTGAAAAGCTTGATGCTGAAGATGAGACGTGAGACAATTCCTTTAAGAAAAAACCTTAATTTAATAGCTTAGTACCAAGAAGATGGTGTTGTTGTAAAAATTCCGAAACACATTCATTATTAGTTGACCTCGTGAATAATAAGAAGTATTGATTATCGGATTGATTTCGTTACCTCGTACACCTGTGATTATGTTCTTCTTGTACTTTTTATAAACAATAACAATAAAAATAAAGACTTTATGAGTTAGGGTGAAAACGTCTGGATCATATTACATCTGAGTTCACCCTCGGTTTTTAGTGAGGTTCGTGTTGCTCTATCTGTAGTTTTATATATATTGCTTTGTAAATCATTGTTTGTCTTTCGTGTTTCAAACGACTTCAATTTTAAAATCATAATTTTTTCAAATATGTGCAGCAATATACCAGCTTCTCCTGCATATGGTGTTTACATCTCGCAATTGATTCGCTATGCAAGGGCCAGTAGCAGTTATTCTGATTTCCTGAAACGTCATCTTCATCTGAGAAACAGGCTACTGGACCAGGGCTAAAAAAAAGATTCGCCTTATTCGATCTCTTAAAAAGTTTATATTCCGATACCAAGATCTTGTCGAAATATATTCCGTCTCTGCAGAAAAGATTATAAACGATGGATTTTCACATAGTGAAAATGAATAAAGATAAGTGGTCAAAAACAAAAATGTCAAAAATATGTTTTTATCAATGGGTGACGTAAAAATGTTTTTGACATTCACTTCACTGAGTTTGGTGCTGTTATGACAACTGTTTTACCTGTTTTGTTCAAGTATTGTTATAAATACTGTTATAGTGACAGCCGGAAACATTGAGCCGTTATGAAAGGGGGAGGTTTGGCGCTTTAAAATCTGATTCAACCCACCATTTCTTTAGAAATGCCTGTACCAAGTCAGGGTCATTACGGTTTTCACAGTTTTCCGGTTGTTGACTGATTTTGTCTGTTTATATACTTATGAGTTTTGACTTTCCCTTTGTAAGATTTCTCGGAGTTCGGTAATTTTGTTATTACCCTTATTTACAGTTATTGTCAGCACAAACGAACTTACTAATTTAAGAAAATATGTTTGTATTTCCCAATAACTTAGACATTCTTAATGTATGCATGTTATTTTGTTTATTATGAATGTATATCATTCTCTGCTCTAGTTTATTTTGTTTATTGTGAATGTATATCATTCTCTGCTGTGGTTTATTTTGTTTATTGTGAATGTATATCATTCTCTGCTGTGGTTTATTTTGTTTATTATGAATGTATATCATTCTCTGCTGTAGTTTATTTTGTTTATTATGAATGTATATCATTCTCTGCTGTAGTTTATTTTGTTTATTGTGAATGTATATCATTTTCTGCTGTAGTTTATTTTGTTTATTGTGAATGCATATCATTCTCTGTTGTAGTTTATTTTGTTTATTGTGAATGTATATCATTCTCTGCTGTAGTTTATTTTGTTTATTGTGAATGTATATCATTCTCTGCTGTAGTTTATTTTGTTTATTGTGAATGTATATCATTCTCTGCTGTAGTTTATTTTGTTTATTGTGAATGTATATCATTCTCTGCTGTAGTTTATTTTGTTTATTATGAATGTATATCATTCTCTGCTGTAGTTTATTTTGTTTATTATGAATGTATATCATTCTCTGCTGTAGTTTATTTTGTTTATTGTGAATGTATATCATTCTCTGCTGTAGTTTATTTTGTTTATTATGAATGTATATCATTCTCTGCTGTAGTTTATTTTGTTTATTGTGAATGTATATCATTCTCTGCTGTAGTTTATTTTGTTTATTGTGAATGTATATCATTCTCTGCTGTAGTTTATTTTGTTTATTATGAATGTATATCATTCTCTGCTGTAGTTTATTTTGTTTATTGTGAATGTATATCATTCTCTGCTGTAGTTTATTTTGTTTATTATGAATGTATATCATTCTCTGCTGTAGTTTATTTTGTTTATTGTGAATGTATATCATTCTCTGCTGTAGTTTATTTTGTTTATTATGAATGTATATCATTCTCTGCTGTAGTTTATTTTGTTTATTATGAATGTATATCATTCTCTGCTGTAGTTTATTTTGTTTATTGTGAATGTATATCATTCTCTGCTGTAGTTTATTTTGTTTATTATGAATGTATATCATTCTCTGCTGTAGTTTATTTTGTTTATTATGAATGTATATCATTCTCTGCTGTAGTTTATTTTGTTTATTGTGAATGTATATCATTCTCTGCTGTAGTTTATTTTGTTTATTATGAATGTATATCATTCTCTGCTGTAGTTTATTTTGTTTATTATGAATGTATATCATTCTCTGCTGTAGTTTATTTTGTTTATTATGAATGTATATCATTCTCTGCTGTAGTTTATTTTGAGTTTATTTTGTTTATTGTGAATGTATATCATTCTCTGCTGTAGTTTATTTTGTTTATTGTGAATGTATATCATTCTCTGTTGTAGTTTATTTTGTTTATTGTGAATGTATATCATTCTCTGCTGTAGTTTATTTTGTTTATTATGAATGTATATCATTCTCTGCTGTAGTTTATTTTGTTTATTGTGAATGTATATCATTCTCTGCTGTAGTTTATTTTGTTTATTATGAATGTATATCATTCTCTGCTGTAGTTTATTTTGTTTATTGTGAATGTATATCATTCTCTGCTGTAGTTTATTTTGTTTATTATGAATGTATATCATTCTCTGCTCTAGTTTATTTTGCTTATTGTGAATGTATATCATTCTCTGCTGTAGTTTATTTTGTTTATTGTGAATGTATATCATTCTCTGCTGTAGTTTATTTTGTTTATTGTGAATGTATATCATTTTCTGCTGTAGTTTATTTTGTTTATTGTGAATGTATATCATTCTCTGTTGTAGTTTATTTTGTTTATTGTGAATGTATATCATTCTCTGCTGTAGTTTATTTTGCTTATTGTGAATGTATATCATTCTCTGCTGTAGTTTATTTTGTTTATTGTGAATGTATATCATTCTCTGCTGTAGTTTATTTTGTTTATTGTGAATGTATATCATTCTCTGCTGTAGTTTATTTTGTTTATTATGAATGTATATCATTCTCTGCTGTAGTTTATTTTGTTTATTTTGAATGTATATCATTCTCTGCTGTAGTTTATTTTGTTTATTGTGAATGCATATCATTCTCTGCTGTAGTTTATTTTATTTATTGTGAATGCATATCATTCTCTGCTGTAGTTTATTTTGTTTATTGTGAATGTATATCATTCTCTGCTGTAGTTTATTTTGTTTATTATGAATGTATATCATTCTCTGCTGTAGTTTATTTTGTTTATTATGAATGTATATCATTCTCTGCTGTAGTTTATTTTGTTTATTGTGAATGTATATCATTCTCTGCTGTAGTTTATTTTGTTTATTATGAATGTATATCATTCTCTGCTGTAGTTTATTTTGTTTATTGTGAATGTATATCATTCTCTGCTGTAGTTTATTTTGTTTATTGTGAATGTATATCATTCTCTGCTGTAGTTTATTTTGTTTATTGTGAATGTATATCATTCTCTGCTGTAGTTTATTTTGTTTATTGTGAATGTATATCATTCTCTGCTGTAGTTTATTTTGTTTATTGTGAATGTATATCATTCTCTGTTGTAGTTTATTTTGTTTATTGTGAATGTATATCATTCTCTGTTGTGGTTTATTTTGTTTATTGTGAATGTATATCATTCTCTGCTGTAGTTTATTTTGTTTATTGTGAATGTATATCATTCTCTGCTGTAGTTTATTTTGTTTATTGTGAATGTATATCATTCTCTGCTGTAGTTTATTTTGTTTATTATGAATGTATATCATTCTCTGCTGTAGTTTATTTTGTTTATTGTGAATGTATATCATTCTCTGCTGTAATTTATTTTGTTTATTGTGAATGTATATCATTCTCTGCTGTAGTTTATTTTGTTTATTATGAATGTATATCATTCTCTGCTGTAGTTTATTTTGTTTATTGTGAATGTATATCATTCTCTGCTGTAGTTTATTTTGTTTATTGTGAATGTATATCATTCTCTGCTGTAGTTTATTTTGTTTATTGTGAATGTATATCATTCTCTGCTGTAGTTTATTTTGTTTATTATGAATGTATATCATTCTCTGCTGTAGTTTATTTTGTTTATTGTGAATGTATATCATTCTCTGCTGTAGTTTATTTTGTTTATTGTGAATGTATATCATTCTCTGCTGTAGTTTATTTGTTTATTGTGAATGTATATCATTCTCTGCTGTAGTTTATTTTGTTTATTATGAATGTATATCATTCTCTGCTGTAGTTTATTTTGTTTATTATGAATGTATATCATTCTCTGCTGTAGTTTATTTTGTTTATTATGAATGTATATCATTCTCTGCTGTAGTTTATTTTGTTTATTGTGAATGTATATCATTCTCTGCTGTAGTTTATTTTGTTTATTATGAATGTATATCATTCTCTGCTGTAGTTTATTTTGTTTATTGTGAATGTATATCATTCTCTGCTGTAGTTTATTTTGTTTATTATGAATGTATATCATTCTCTGCTCTAGTTTATTTTGCTTATTGTGAATGTATATCATTCTCTGCTGTAGTTTATTTTGTTTATTGTGAATGTATATCATTCTCTGCTGTAGTTTATTTTGTTTATTATGAATGTATATCATTCTCTGTTGTAGTTTATTTTGTTTATTGTGAATGTATATCATTCTCTGCTGTAGTTTATTTTGTTTATTGTGAATGTATATCATTCTCTGCTGTAGTTTATTTTGTTTATTGTGAATGTATATCATTCTCTGTTGTAGTTTATTTTGCTTATTGTGAATGTATATCATTCTCTGCTGTAGTTTATTTTGTTTATTGTGAATGTATATCATTATCTGCTGTAGTTTTTTTTTAGTTTATTATGAATGCATATCATACTCTGTTGTAGTTTTTTATTGTGTGTAATTTATTTATTAATAATTGATATTGATATTGGTGCATTTAAATTATTTGTTTGTATTGTATTATATAAGCTGTATTGCTTGGAATGAATAAAGAATAATAATATTGTCCGCATAAAAACGATGTTCGGTTCGTCTTCTTTTTCTTTTAGTCATTGTATTTTGTCCGTACTCTTTCTAATTACGGCTTTTGATTACACCTTTGATCTCTTAAAACTTTCCTTATACGAACAATCTAGAATAGAGACATAATATATTAAAGATATAGTTTGATTGTTTACTTTGATAATACTGACCAGGCGGATCCAGGAGGGGGGGGGCGAAAAATAAGATTTTTTTGCATAAAATCGTGATTTTTCACACGAAATACCCCAACAAATTTCGTGCCCCCCTCCACTCGGCGCAATTTTTTTAGGTGAGATTCCAAACAAAATGAGTTTAAAAAATTCTTTAGACTTCTAATTAATTTCTACATTTTGCAAACTACATGAGCTGACACCCGGAGACTCCCTGATCGACTGTCTACTGTCTACATTGCAATAATCAAGCCAATAATAGTTCGATCATATTTTCAGCAATTTTTTAAATAATATTGATGGAAGTTATTTACCGTATTAATGGTGAAATTAAGCAAAGCTTAACAAACATTTATTATTAATTTGTGACAATATAAAACACGTTATGGGAACGACAAAGAAATACAACCTCGCAAATTTATATAATATATCCCCGTGTGACAATAAGTCGGCCAGTCATTGGATAATGTTTGATAAAAAAAATTCATGTTTGAAAAGTAAACATTTTTTTCTTTTTAATTATGTTCCTCATCTATTCTTGCTCCCATGTGTAACGTTCCATGGAAAAAAGATCGATAATAATGACACACTGATCCATATTTGTTTACTATCCTTTTTCCAAATGGCATCTTATTACGTCACACAAGACCGGTCAGTTGTAAAAAATCACGTGATTTTGTCATCGGCCAACCAAGCTTAAAAAGTAAACCAGATTAAGAAAGTACAGTATTTGAGCTTTTTCTGTGTAATTGTTTTCGCTGAAAAATTTCATAAGATGTTTTTTTTAAATAATTTGCAATTAAAGTATTAAAAATTAATTATTTGATGCAAACATTGAACTTGCTTACCCATATAATAAAATATTTAATCCAGTGAATTTGGTGTTTTTGTTTTTGTCAATGCAATATATTAGACTGACTGCATACTGGCATATTTTTGTAAAACAATTAATGACTGATTTCTGTTTATTTCAATCACATATATTATCACAGAGTGGTAACAATACAGTTTTGTTGATGCTATTTGTAATAATGACAGGTTTTTTCTCCTAGATAATTTCATTTTTCTGTTTGGTTTAATTTAATTCTCTGTTCAATTTATGTTATATTGATTATTGCTGTTAAATTAATTCTTTTTCTATCTTCTCTGTGAATATCATTTAATTACCCCAAGAAGTAAGGGGTATATTTGTTATTAAAACAGCAGTGGAAATGCAAAATAATCTGCCATTTTGTGACTAATGGAGAGCACTTGTATGTATTTTCCCGGTATAATCAGCCATTTTCTAGAAAATGGTGGAATCGAAATGATCAATCATCATATTTTCAAAGTATTTTAAAATAAAATTTGCTTGGCCTACATTCCAGAAAAGGTCATGATCTGTGATGACGATTACATCAACAAAACGGAAAGGTAAAAATGCTTGGGAAATACCATCGCTTAAAACATATTTAACAAAATCAGGAAAAAGGACATTAGTAAAAAGGATCATTTTTACTTGCATGGAATTTATTCAATTCAATCTTATCTGTTTTAATCTCATCTTGTAATTTTGAAGTTTAAAAGAATTCCCTCTTTGTTTATGTACGCTATGAATATACAGAATGACGTCACCGTTCTCGTGCTACGCGAGCATTGTAAATCAAAACAAATGACCGACTTTATTGCATGGCCGAGCAGATGTCACGACACTATATTTATTTGATTAATTACTCTCAAGCAAGGTGTATGTTTTTCTTCATGTCTTCATTCAGCTCGAGACGCGCCGTCAAGCAAACCCCCCAAAAATCCATCTCATCTCGTCAATATATAGTAAACAATACAATTGTTTTGATTATAAATAATTTTCCTCTCACATGATATTTACTTTCTCATTACCTAACTCAATAGTTGTCAAATCCCATTCAACTACCAACACGACTTTGTTTTTTTGTTTCATAGAAAAAAACGGAAAATGGACAAGGCAACCAGGAAACATGATAATTGGAAGCTATAGAAAGCTCTCCCGGTTATTATTCTCTAATAATAAGTGAATAAAGCTGTCATGTATTATCTAGCTCTGAATATGATTTTAAATTTTCTGGAGAGTGGTAGATAATTGTTTTCTGTGACAGCCATTGTCTACTCCACGTTGTTTCTCTCTAATGCACTTGCTAACCTTTGGAACTTGACTTCTATTACTTAAAAATAAGAACTATTCAACTTGAAATAAAGTAGGAGTTGGACAAAAAATAATGCAATTTCCAAAGAGGTTAGGATTTCTAAGCTTTTTAAATAGAACCATTGAAATAAACTGGGAGTTTCGAGAAAAACTATAATACAATTTCTACCAAATAGGTCAGGATTGCTAAACATATACAAATCAGATGTGACATAATTATTGTTTGTTTCAGATTTTTTTTTAACCTATTGTGAATTTTCAGCGTTTTGACCTACTTTAAGCTAAGAAAAAATGAAGCTATTGTCGCGTCGCTATGTGACAGGATTTATATATAACTACCCCGCACTCGACGGCCCCTTGTATGCTAAGAGAATTAGTCACTATTTATATGTTCCTATGGTTGCTACATGTATAAAAATCAATCACAAAATATCAGGTTTTTTACAGTGGCAAATATGTGTATGCTTTGTAGATCGTTGTTTGTCGTTTTGTACTTTTTTTCTTTTTGCCATTGTTTTGTCTGTTCTTCTTCGATATACGGATTCTGATTACCGCTTTGGTATCTTCAAACTCTTCATAGAAAAAAATGAAGGGAAAATTAAAAACGGACAATCCAGAGACACCGCAATATTAGGCAAACAGGACACGGACGAAGACAAGCAAAACACAAAACCACAACACAGAAAAAAATATGGAGGGGAAATGCAAATATCATAGATGTTTTAAGTGTCTCCATCACATATACAATTCACAACATTTCCCCATCTAGTCAGATGAGAAGTGCTCCGTTACAAATAAATTCAAATGCAATACATAAGCAAATCAATTACTAGTAGTTTCTATAATAATTATTTGCATTTAGCTATGAAAAGGGATATAATGTTAATTCTGAATTGTTATCAATATATGAGTATCATGACGGGTGTCTTACAAGAAGCAGGAACTCCTTACCCTTTGCGAGCACCACCTGAGTTCATCCCCGTTTTTTATGGGGTCCATGTTGCTTTTTTTTCTTAGTTTTTAGTGTTGTCAAATTATGTGTCTTTACGTTCTGAGTTCCGTGTTGGTAGGTTTGTTTGAATTTCTGAATGGAAACGATGTTCGGTTCATCGTTGCCTCCGGTTGTGTGTAGGAGTGCTCGCGCCTTATTTGCGTTGTTTGTATTTGCTTACGTGTAGTGGTGTCTAACACATGTTGTGTTGTGCTTTTGTTTATGCTTTCTTCGTCTTGTGTATCCTGTGTTGCCAGTTTTTCTGGATTCTCCATTTTTATTGCCCATTCGATGTTCTCTAACGTTTATTTCTACCTCCACTCCCTCTAACATTTCATTTCTAATAATGACAATTTCAATGTTCCACAACAAAAATGAAATCGTATGTCAGTAATTGCTAGACTTTAAATAGATTTGAATATCGTACCAAATATAAATTGTTTCTTATAGAAACATAATATCTAAATTGGTGTGCAAGACGCATTTCTGTGATACCTTCATCGGATACGGTCATAATTAGGAAAGCTAAATCTCTTAAATGGTCTTTGGAGCCAGTAAACCAATGGGCCTAAGCAAGTTAGCCAAAATCGGACAATGTTATCTCTACCTGAGGGAGATTGATCTTATTTTAAATAAATTTAGATATTTAGGGACTGTAAATTTGAAGCTAAAAATATTGCAATAAACTATGTAAGTGCATAAACAGTGATTACTGTGCTTATTATACCTTCATGTGACTAATAGTGCAACAAACAGAGGTATCGAGGAGTGGTTACCATGGCTATGGTCGGCTATAAGTCTTTTTATTTGTAATTCTTTGGTTTTTAATAGAATAGAAAAAAGTTATCGGAATGTGTCATAAATCTCCTGCTTAGCGGTAGCATAAATAAACAATATAAATATACTAGGTAAAAGCTGTATACCTAGTGAATTGTTAACAGCAATTAGTGCCATAAAATTATTTGTTCTTAAAAAATAAATAAACAATAAACAATATCAGCCTTGATCAGGATTGTCCTAGCCGATGCCTTTCTTCTACCCAGCATGTTATTGGCATTCTGAAAACAGCTGAAGAAAGGTTTTACACAAATCAGATATATATTGTATCTGACACGCTTAATGTAATCATGCTAACATTTTCCTGTTTTATTGCAATGGTGGAATTACAAATGCTTTATGGTTCCAGTTGAAGCAATAACACGAACAACACAGCATAATGCACTATCTGAACAGTTCCCAAATCCAATTAAGATACTAGCTAGGTACAGGCAATGTTGAATTGGGTCCCCCCTCTTAGTGGAATGATGTGATAATACACATGTGTTCCATTACTGACATTCACAGACATCGAATTGGCAGCATATTTAAAACTTTCGACTGCATTTTAATGGAATGGGAGCACCAAACTGTCAAAAATTGGATACTTTAGATATTAAAACGTTTTCATGATGAATGATAACATAACAGTTACTCATCGTTTTAGTTTTCTGTTTTTGTATTTTGTTTGTCTTCGTCCTGTGTCTTGTGAGCTGTATGTTGCTACTTTCTCTGGCTTGTCCATTCTTGATTGCCCCTTCGGTTTTCTCTAACGTTTCTTGTTTTGTTTATCTTCGTCATGTGTCTTGTGAGCTGTATGTTGCTACTTTCTCTGGCTTATCCATTCTTGATTGCCCCTTCGGTTTTCTCTAACGTTTATTTGTTTTGTTTATCTTCGCCCTGTGTCTTGTGAGCTGTATGTTGCTACTTTCTCTGGCTTGTCCATTCTTGATTGCCCCTTCGATTTTCTCTAACGTTTATTTGTTATGCTTATCTTCGTCCTGTGTCTCGTGAGCTGTATGTTGCTACTTTCTCTGGCTTGTCCATTCTTGATTGCCCCTTCGATTTTCTCTAACGTTTATTTGTTATGTTTATCTTCGTCCTGTGTCTTGTGAGCTGTATGTTGCTACTTTCTCTGGCTTGTCCATTCTTGATTGCCCCTTCGATTTTCTCTAACGTTTATTTGTTATGCTTATCTTCGTCCTGTGTCTTGTGAGCTTATGTTGCTACTTTCTCTGGCTTGTCCATTCTTGATTGCCCCTTCGATTTTCTCTAACGTTTATTTGTTATGTTTATCTTCGTCCTGTGTCTTGTGAGCTGTATGTTGCTACTTTCTCTGGCTTGTCCATTCTTGATTGCCCCTTCGATTTTCTCTAACGTTTATTTGTTATGCTTATCTTCGTCCTGTGTCTTGTGAGCTTATGTTGCTACTTTCTCTGGCTTGTCCATTCTTGATTGCCCCTTCGATTTTCTCTAACGTTTATTTGTTATGTTTATCTTCGTCCTGTGTCTTGTGAGCTGTATGTTGCTACTTTCTCTGGCTTGTCCATTCTTGATTGCCCCTTCGATTTTCTCTAACGTTTATTTGTTATGCTTATCTTCGTCCTGTGTCTTGTGAGCTTATGTTGCTACTTTCTCTGGCTTGTCCATTCTTGATTGCCCCTTCGATTTTCTCTAACGTTTATTTGTTATGTTTATCTTCGTCATGTGTCTTGTGAGCTGTATGTTGCTACATTCTCTGGCTTGTCCATTCTTGATTGCCCCTTCGATTTTCTCTAACGTTTATTTGTTATGTTTATCTTCGTCCTGTGTCTTGTGAGCTGTATGTTGCTACTTTCTCTGGCTTGTCCATTCTTGATTGCCCCTTCGATTTTCTCTAACGTTTATTTGTTATGTTTATCTTCGTCCTGTGTCTTGTGAGCTGTATGTTGCTACTTTCTCTGGCTTGTCCATTCTTGATTGCCCCTTCGATTTTCTCTAACGTTTATTTGTTATGCTTATCTTCGTCCTGTGTCTTGTGAGCTTATGTTGCTACTTTCTCTGGCTTGTCCATTCTTGATTGCCCCTTCGATTTTCTCTAACGTTTATTTGTTATGTTTATCTTCGTCCTGTGTCTTGTGAGCTGTATGTTGCTACTTTCTCTGGCTTGTCCATTCTTGATTGCCCCTTCGATTTTCTCTAACGTTTATTTGTTATGTTTATCTTCGTCATGTGTCTTGTGAGCTGTATGTTGCTACTTTCTCTGGCTTGTCCATTCTTGATTGCCCCTTCGATTTTCTCTAACGTTTATTTGTTATGTTTATCTTCGTCCTGTGTCTTGTGAGCTGTATGTTGCTACTTTCTCTGGCTTGTCCATTCTTGATTGCCCCTTCGATTTTCTCTAACGTTTATTTGTTATGCTTATCTTCGTCCTGTGTCTTGTGAGCTTATGTTGCTACTTTCTCTGGCTTGTCCATTCTTGATTGCCCCTTCGATTTTCTCTAACGTTTATTTGTTATGCTTATCTTCGTCCTGTGTCTTGTGAGCTGTATGTTGCTACATTCTCTGGCTTGTCTCTTTGGTTTTCTCTAACGTTTGTTTATGCTATTTGTAGGTTCAATTATGTTTTGCTCAATTGCCAAAGATAAGACTTTTCTACCTTAAAAATTTACAACTGCTTAATACATTACATTATCAATCCAATTAAAAGTACCAAGCCAAAGTGTGTTGTAATCAAACGAGGAAATCTATTCTGTTAAAAAAAAAATATGAGTAACCTGGATCCCGCACATATAATGGAATGGAAACAAAAACAAAAATATCACACTCTCGGACACAACAGTTCTAAAATCCAATATAAAAATCGTAGAAACAGGAAAAATGGTTACCCCTAACACACAAATGCATGACTACGCACTGGCTTGGTATATGCACTTCAATAGAAAGTGGCCGAGCTCAACTAGTTTTATGGATCCAAAATGCATACTCTTGATAAATACCATATTTATAACAACTTTAACAATGTGTTCGATGTTTTGTTTTTCTGCAGTCATCATCTCATTTATTTATTGCATAATAACAAATAGATTCCGAAATCGAAATCCTAATATTATATAATTAAATAGCTAGCAGTTGAATAGACCAGATACTCTGATGCTTAAATTAGTTTTTAACTTAATTCTCTTTTAATATTGTTTCTGTTCTCTGGTCGTTGTGATAGGCTTGGAGATATTTTAAGCCATTTTATTAATAAATATCGTTCTTCGTTGAAATAAATTTGACATTCAGTTCTTCATTTAGAAACAGACTTTTCGATTACTGCAGAAATCTATCTTCTAGCGATAGTATTTGAATTGTCGTTTTTGTAATATATCATCTACATTTTTAAAACCGTATTTTCTACTGGATCTTATAAAAGTGCGACCTCATTTATTGTATGGTTTCATTACGGTGGCCTAGTTTCAATATATTTGTTATAAGCAGGGAATTGCTACTTATACAGCAAATGAAAAATTTGAAGATACCAAATGGGTTATTCAGTAGCCGTCAATCGTCAATCGAAGAGGGACAGGCAATGCAATGGTCAAATGAAAAAGGTAAAAAGAAAATGATCAACTAAACAGAAAACCAAAGATATAGCAACACGAACCCAACTTAAACCCGGGGTTCAAATCCAGGTGCCAAGGAAGGGCATGTAGTTCCTGCTCATAAACAACGCATGAATGAGTTTGAATATTCTTGCATCATTTAAAATAAAAACGTACATATTTAATTTAGTTAGCACCATGCGGTTCTGGAAAACTATTCATGAAGTGCGATCATAGTCATAATATCGGAAAATGGATTAATTTAATAAAAGTCTTTAGGAGCAAGTGAACAAAAGGGCTAAAGTCAGTTTTTTTTGGGCATCTAATTAAGGAATATTTGAAATTGTTGAACAGGTTATACGATATAACCTGGATTGGGTCAGTTTACGCTTAATAAACTGCGAAACCGTTTATAAAAAGTGTAAACTGACCCACACCAGGTTATGCAAGTATAACCTGTTCCACAATTTCAAATATTCCTTATAATTTAATTTTTACAACAAAATTTAATGATTCCTCGATTTTAATTACGATTATTTCATGTGACTATTTGAATTTGTGGTTGGTGGATGAACACGTTGGTGACGTCACAATACCAACCCAGGTTATCGAGTATAGCCAAAATTTTCTCCAGGCTGAGTAGCCAATCAGATTGAAATATTCAAATCAAATTGAATTATTTGATATTATAGTGAACATTTCAACAGAGGGCTAATGTTATCTGAGGCCAATCAAGAACCTAGTCATATGTCATCGTATCAGACATGCTGCACCCATCATTAGCATAATTCATGCAGTTAGGAGCTCAGTTACACATAACAGAAACGTAAATATCTGATTTGGTGCGCATTACGCGTTTCTGTGATAACCTTCATCAGCTACGATAAATGTCAAAATATTACAAAGTGAAATAATTTAAGAGTCTTAAGGAACAAGTAAACCATAGGGTCTAAACACGATATTCGAAATCGGCTAAGGTTACCTATGACAGATGGTGAGTTCCAAAGCCAATAGGTGCGAGTCGAGGGCGACAATTTACCACTTCAATGTACATTTATCATAAATCACGCTATCATTGCTGCTACTAAAGCTAAGTTTTGACTGAGCACTACATCAACAGCAAAAAGTGGTTAGTAAAAATTTGAACTTTCATTGCAAAAAATTATTTAAAGAAAGAGACTTGTTGCAAGCATACGCCCTTGTTTGTACTAGTGGTTAGTATGAATGTGTCCGTGTAGTCGTATAATTGCTTACGTTGTTTCACCAAATTGATAACCTAAATAAATATAAAGCGTAAAATTGTTCAATTCAATGCATTAGTTGTGCAATTTACCAATGCTTTAGATCCTAACCTACAAGAAGAGTTTGAAGACACCAACGGGGCAACCAGAAATACGTAAATCGAAGAAGAACAGACAATACAATGGCCACAAGAAAAAGAACAAAAGGACAAACAAAACATACACATAAAACTAAAGTTCGAGTAACACGAACCCTACTAAAACCGGGGTGAACTCGGGAGTGTCGGAAGGATAAGCAGTTCCTGCTTCACTAGTAGCACCCATCGTGTTAATCTAGTTACACACCTGGTGATAAGTCATGAATGAATAAAGTACCAGGAAGTGTTTACGACAAGTGGAACATATCTGTGGTCATTTGTGACGCAGATATAGCATAACGGCCAACTCGAATTGTGAGGTAATTTTCATTCCTACAACTCACCAAAAATTGATTTACGTCTATGCAAAAATAATTCCGTAATTACGTAATAGAAAAATAGATATTTAATTTAGTTCTCACGATGCCTTTCCGGAACAACATTCAGTTAGTAATACTAACGTAATTAATAATTTTGACCTTGAAATTACGCTATACCATACTGATCGTCACTTTGGTCGACATTTGTTTGTTTGTCTTGGGCGTTCTACGTTCGTCTTGATACAAATAATAAATAAAATGAATCTTATGAATCAACAGTTCCGACAATGGAATGTTTTTTGGTCTTTTGGGGTTTTTTTTGTGTGTGGGTGTTTTTGTTTTTGTTTTTTGTTAGTTTGTTTGTTTTTTAAAATCTATTTTCCTGTTTACATATGACCTTAGAAGTCAATGACATTCATGTGGCTTACATGCATTTAAAATACACAAAACAATACTACCCATTACAATATATATATAGTGAGTATATTAGTTTTTAGATTAAAAAAAATGAGCTAAACGAAACATGTTTTGTTTTTCACTTTATCACACTAACGGGTATTTTTCCTCTTAGAAGCACATACATTAATGTTTTAATAAATATGTACTATGTAAGCACGGGTTTTTCATTTGTCAGCTTTAAACAGCGGAACAATTTTGATTTGGTTGTTCCATTTCTTTATTGGTCCCAACCTCTTACGGAATATATCCTGGTTATTTTAAGGTATATGTGAGTTCTAATTCATCTTTTAAATTTATTAAGCTGGTCTCACAATCTTACAAAATATTTCCTGTCCATCTTATGTCAATGGACAATTCCAGTTGAATTGTTACATTCTTTAACTGGTCCCAAGCTCGTACGAAGTATTGACTGGCCAGTGTATGACATGAAGGTGCATATACCTGTAAAGCTGACGTAACTAAACGTCAGAGAAAACTGAAGGGACAATCAAGAATTGACAATCCACAGACACTGGCAACTTTGAGAACACAAGACACAGAATGAACACAAACAAAACAGACACAATACAGAAAGCAAAACAGATTGGCAATGCAGACCTACAAGATAACAGGGAGTGAACACAGGTGCCCACGAACAGTAAGCAGTTCATATTCCTTATAATACATTCGTCATTTGACCCATAGTCAAGTCCGGGAAAGGTCGCATAGCCCATTGAGATGGAACACCTTATCTGCAACATGGGGGCGCACTGGACAGCTTTGTGGGTTGGATCACATTACTCTCTTCAGTAAAAAAAAGAGTGAATATCGGCATTAATAACTGTTTATGTGATCAACATTTTAGTATCTAGTGAGATATTTATTTTTGTAAATGACAGTTTATCAATATTCTTATACAATAACTAAAATAAAGTAATACATATGTGGATTTAAAGATCATGAACTGTTATTTATCACACTCACGCTTCTAGACTGATAGGTACCAATGTCATCATATACCACGTGGATGAATGTGAACTGTCATCAACAGTGATCAATTTCAATTTTGTAAAGAATTCATAATATAGCTTTTAGTAAAATATTCTTGAATAAATGTTTTAAACAAGCTAAGTGGGCTATATACATCAATAACTATCTCTCGTGTTGTCACATTTTGTATAATTGGAGATTTTCGGATCATAATCATTTTCCCAATTTTCCCACCCCTTCGTCATTTCTTTATATTTCTGAGATATTGTTGAACTGGTTCTCGTACAAATAATGCAAGACGTTAAGCAACTAAGCTCAATCATATTTATGTTCACCTCACCATGCCACCTCAAATGTAATATAAATCATTTTATCCTAAACTTGTTTTGTATTTACTATATAATGTTTTGCTACATGCGGTCACTAACCAAGATATAGTTTTCATGGTACCTGATTCATGTTTGGCGACGACACGAAACAGTTACAGTATAAACACGGACTTTAGAGAGGGCACTACTAAAAACAATTACTTCTGCTCTTTGCAAACAATTTGGCAGCTGTTTTGGATTTTTTGACATTGCAGAATAAATACAATATACGTACATTGTCTGAAAATATAAAATTATTTGCACTCGCTGCGAAACAGGACAGAAAAGGTCACCAAAGGCTCGCTATTCTACAAGTTTCTAAATAGACGTTAGAAAATACCGAAAGGGCAATCCAAAATAGACAATCCAGAGAAACTGACAACATAGGGTACAGAAAACAAAGAAAAACAAAACAAAAACACAACACAATGTGTGTTAGCCACCACTATATGCAAACAAACACAAATAATGTAAATATGACATAAGCCCTCCTACAAACAACTGGAGGTAATATCGAACCAAACATGAGGAAAATTACTATGGCCCGAAAATTTCACATTGAGATGGCACACCTCATTTGTCACACAAAGTTCGCACAAATAAATTATATATTTTCCGACAATATATTGTCTATGTATATTGCTGGGTTTTTCTTCAAAATTATTCAACGGCGATTGGTTGCAACACTTGACAAGTGAATATTACTGTGTCATTATGCTCAAGTCAACTACCATTCAAAGCAACGTTTTTATTTCCAACATAATATGTAAAAATAAACTATTATGATCCTTTTAATTGCCAGATCAAGAAGGCTTTCTGACTGACGTCTTCAGGATAGGCGTTGTCATCGTTAAATAATGATTATCGTGTATGATTAACTTGATCGGGATACTGTTAAAAATGATTGAATGGCAACCTTCATGTTTTTTCCTGTGTAAAAAACATGAAAAACAACAATATTGTTGGAATGTCTTTACAGTTCGTTGAGTGTTTCGCCCTAGGTAAAGGTCAAAAGGTGTCATGACGTGATCAAAAGTCATAAAGCAATATAAAACAACAAAAACCAAGGTAAAAAGACGTCAGCAAACGTAATTCACGGAAAACTGTAACAAATTAAGCAGCGCGATACCTAGCCAAAATCGGGGTGATTTCGGGTGATTTCAGGTCCTCCAGTTGGTATTTAGTGGAACAGGAACAGCTTACCCTTCTGGGGCACCTGATTTCACTCTGATTTAGTGAGATTCATGTTGTTCGATCAGTAGTTTTCTGTGTGGTGTTTTATAGATCGTTGTTTGTCCTTTCCAGGGAAGGATCCAGGATTTCAAGCTAGGGGGGGGGGGCACTTAAAAAAATCGCGCCGAGCGGAGGGAGATGCGAAAATTTTGGGGGTATTTCGTGTGAAAAATCACGATTTTACGCCAAAAAATCATATTTTTTCCAATTTTAGGGGGGCGCTCGCCGGGTGCGCTCCCCCCCACCCCCCTGGATCCGGCCCTGCTTTCGCCCTTCTTCTTTTGGACATTATGTTGTTTGTCCTTCGAATTATGGATTCTGATTACCTCCCATTGGTATCTTCAAACTCTTGAGGAACCCGAGAGTGAAACCTTATTTACATTACTTAGGTACTGGAAATTTCAATAATAAATATATTCCATCAGCCATGTCAACGTGTTGAGGAGACACAAATACTCAAGATAAAGGAGTAAAATAGAACACCCCAAGTCATATATGATATAACACAACAAATAAAAATTGACTATGATTTTCCTATATATTTCAACTAAAAATAAATCCTAAAAATAAAAAATCATGGAAAAATTATGTACAAATAAAAATCACTCATATAAACATAATGAGCAAATAAACAAACAAAATATAGACAATTCCGAATGTTTTGGTGTAAAATATGTTAAAATTTATCCAGAAATGACTTCACAATAATTTTTTGAAAAAATATGATTTTGGTTGATTATATAGGGATGTTTTTACATTTCCGAATACTTTTGACAGATGACTGTGTGTTGTACATAAAATTGTTTCTGACATTTGCTTCACTTGGTTTGGTACTGCTTTGACAACTATTTTACCTATTTTGTTCCAGTACTGTTATAAATACTGTTATAATGACTGCAGGAACCTTTGGGACGTAATGGCGCTTTAAAATCTGATTCAACCCACCATTTCCTTAGAAATGTCTGTACCAAGTCAGGGTCATTACGGTTTTCACAGTTTTCCGGTTGTTGACTGATTTTGTCTCTTTATATACTTATGAGTTTTGATTTTCCCTTTGTAAGATTGTTCGGAGTTCGGTAATTTTGTTATTACCCTTATTGATATATGAAACATCAAGACAAGCATACAACATATCATACACAAAACAGTGGATTTCATTTAGATCAGTCCAATGTTGATATCATACAACCATAATATAAATATTGGATAGTATACACAAGGCCATGGCAAAACAGAATAGTGAAGCAATAGTAAAATACTGAATCAAAATCGGAAAATTTACTATTATTTGGCAGTCCATACCTTGATATCGATTCAAATACTATTGTTTTTTACGACAGTGCATCAAAGTAAACGATTTTTATAAAATTCATAAAACTCAGATACATCATGTGATTTTCTATCTAGAGTGCAGCTTACAATTTCCTTTTTCTTTCTTTTTCTTTTAATGTTCAGTTATTTAAACAATGTTAAATGAATTGAGTATTTTTTAATGACTATTTGCAATTTTTAATGTGTTTTTTTTTAGGAAACGGATTAATATAAGCGTTACACTTGTTTCTGAATCCTATGTATTGTGAAAAAAATGTAATACAATGTATGTAATTCATCAATAAAAATATGTTTTAAAAAAAAATCAAAATCTAATTGCCAATGACATATGTCATCATCTCTGCTCAAATGACAGAATACTATTCAACAAGGTGCTGATATCTTCCGACAAACTTGATGAAACGATTCTTTAAAAATGCTTGATTGAATAGTTTAGTACTGTTAAGACCGTGACCTCGTGAAATGTCTGAATACTAACTCCAGCTACGCAAAACGCCAAAATCTCGATATATCACAAAACGATACTAAAGCAAAGACCAATAATGAAAACATTGCACAAAATGCTTAGGAAATTTCCAGTGCCTTTATGATTGTACACATTACAAAATGCATTAGCAGAATAATTTGTAAGCAAACATATCTGGAAGATAAAAATGCATTAATTCAATTTTATGCAATAAAGTTAATTGAAACATAATCAGAAATCAGTTTCACGTGTAATTAATTACAATACGTTATATCTATTTTCCTAATTGCAACTACTTTACTGGGCCCAATTACAGGTAAATACAGGTACTTGTAGACACCTACTCAAATTAAACTCACAACGGGCTGGAAATAAACTTATAGAGTTACAGCGTACTAATTGCGCTACAGCAACCTGAACCTACAGATGTGTATCTATGTTACAGGTAAACACAGGTATTTGTAGACACCTACACAAATTAAGCTCCCAAAGGACTCAACATAAACTTGTGGTGTTTATTTCAGGTGACACCGTAATAATTGATCTAAAGCAAATTAAACCTACAGATTTTATCTATGTTAAGCTTCGTAAAATTATTGCATTTTTTTTATAACCAAGTGACATTTTTATAACATCTAATCTATTTCTAAATCTTAAATATCTGTCATTTTATTTTCCAGATGCAGATGCTAGCGCTTAGAGTGTTGATAAACAGCTGATAAACAAATAATTAACAATTAAATTTACTTTATTGTGGTCTTGGTCGTAATTAAATCAGAAAATATACGTTGCCATGATAATTATGTAAAGGGTATTGCCTCCTAGATATTCTAGATATCTCTTAAGGGCTTTAATGATTATTTATTCATGTGCATTTTGGATTTTAAAAATGTTTTGGCCGAAAGCATATTGCAGCATTTAAATGTTTTATGAATATTTTGCAATACCGAATAACGCTTAAAATCAATGAATTTACGTAATTTTTTAATATGGTTTACAAATTGTAGGAACGTAAGATTGCAACGTATATGTCTAATCTAGTGAACATAACGAGTACACGGAATAACCTTCATCTGGCACTTTCAAAATCAACGGACTTGAAAGCAAAATAATTTAGAAGTCCTCCAGAACGAGAACTCCAAATGGCCTAAATAGTATAGCCAAGATTGGAGTAAAAGCACTCGGAAATTATTTCTAACGAATGAACACTATTCGCATAGTATATAGCAGAAACCACATTCAAAACTGAGTTAAAAATCACAACAACGCTTAATTGTTGTCATTCATCTACAAGTGACATAAATAAATCCCTACAAACCACTACAAGACGAACCGAACATCGCTTTACGCGAAAATCGTATTGGACTTCACAACAGGTAACAAATAAAGTAACGACATGCATTTAGACCAAATGAACAACATGAACCTTATTAAAAAGGAGGGGCCAACTCGGATGCATCCGATGGACAAGCAGTACCTGTTTCAGCAGTATGTAGTAGTCGTGTGCGGAGGTGATAAGCGTTGAAACAGGAAAGGAGGGAAGATTTGTGACTGTGATAATCATGTGGTTTTAATTAGCAAGACGAGTATCACCTGTGATGCAGGAAATACTTATCATAGAGGAGCACATAAGTCCATCGCTCTTTTTGTGTCGTTCGCGTTGCGTATTTTTTATTTTTTAGTTCAGATAGTGGACCATTATTTGTCTTTGTGGACTCTGTTTTTATTGGACATTGTTGTGTCTGTCAGTTTTTGGTTTACTTCATCTGATTACCCGTAGTATATTCAAACATTTTTAGAACAGACACATTTAATAAGTTAAAACGAACTGGTTGCTTAAAACAATGTCATTTTGACAACTGTATCAGCATTTTTCTAAGAGTCTAATAATAGATGAAAATGCATACTTGGTCCTCAACAGACATGGTTTGCAGACACTATCATCAATATCATCATAAAGATATTGAAGATAGTAATAAGCAACAGAAGCTGGGTTAACCTCGTGTTTTCCGGAAAGTGGTCAAATTCTGTTCTACTGGTGACGCAAGCCGTAAATCGAAGGACACACAATACCATGATCAAAAAAAGGACAAACAAAGATCTACAAAACACTACACAGAAAACTAAAGATCGAACAACAGGAACCTCTTTAAAAACCGGAAGTGAACTTCAGAAGGATAAACAGTTTCTGCTCCACTAATAGTACCACTCAGGTTACTCTTGTTACATATCCGGTAATATGTCATGAATGAGGAAAGGACCGGATTGTGAATACGATAAACGGAAGATATCCGTGGTCATTTGTGTCACAGATATTCCGTAAACTCTTATAATGCGAATTAAAACTGACGATAGTACAAATTAATAACCCCAAATCTTCTACAGTTGCTAACATTCTTTTGTATGCTGTAATGGCTAGTTAAAGTTGTAATGATACTAGATTAACAGGACGGGTGTCAATAGTGAAGCAGGAACCGCTTACCCTTCCGGATCACACGAGTTCAGCTCCAGTTTTACTGGGGTTCGTGTTACTCGATCTTTAGTTTTATGTGCATGTTTTGTATATCGTTGCTTGTTCTTTTGTACTTTTTCGCTTGGCCATTGCGTTGTCTGTCCCTATTCGATTGATGGATTCTGATTACCCCTTTGATATCTTTAAGCACTTCTACTACAAACATTACTTGTTTTATTCACGTATTTGTCATTACTAAAACCATTATAATTTGAAATCAAAACATAAAAAACATGCTAGAAAAACATTACAATGCGCAATAATTAATCACGAAGCGTGTTTTAATTTAAATTCAGGTAAATTTGTCTTTCTATTGTAACATAAAATAATGAATTTCCTTTTCTAGAAGATCAGAGCAGCTTATATAAGCGTCATTGTAAATATCTTCTATATTCTTAAAAGATATATTCCTTGAAAACTCCCACACCATGAATATTCTTAAAAGATCAGAGCAGCTTATATGTTCTACGTTTTTAAGAGAAATATTCCTTTAAGCCAACCACACGTAAACGTTCTTTTTGCTTGTTTGCTTGAAGGTGCTTAACACCACTTTCAACAATATTTCAGTTATATCGTGGCGGTCAGTTTTATTGGTGGTGGAAACCGGAGGACCCGGACAATACCACCGCCCTGTCGCAAGTTACTGACAACCTTTATCACATAATGTTGTACACCTCGGCTGATCGAAAATCGAACTCACAACATCAGTGATGATAGGCACTGATTACATAGGTAGTTGTAAATCCAATTACCATACGACCACGGTCACGACGACCCCTTAAACGTTCTGTGAACTAATGTGTCATACTTTCTACCAGAAAAAGACACAAGTGATAATTTTAGAATTTATTATTTTTATAATTTTCTTTGAAAAACAGAAATATCTTACATTTTAATAGCTTTATTGATTATATTCTACATAAATAACAAAACATCCAGGTCTCGAAAAATGAAAATTGAAAAATAAAAAAATATAACTTATTAACTTTTTTATTTCAATTTCAGTAGTGCGTCATATTCTCGATGAGAAACTAACATATTGGTTAACATGTGAAGCTAAATTATTGTACACACATATTAACCTAAGCATGTAAAATGTACGTCATTACAACCTTATTAATAATATATATCAAATTTATAGATTACCGTAGGAGTGAGCATTTCCTTTTATCATATATGTCTAAGGGGAAAAGTGCATCCACTAATAAACTAGTTGGAAATTGTTTGAAGATACGAAAGAGGTTATCAGTCCGACGATGTAAATTGCAGAAGGACCGATAATACAGCGGTCACAATAGAAAGTAGATAATTACAGTGATACACAAGACACTACCCAGAAAGATTGGGCAATACGAACCCAATTAAAAACCGGACATGAAAACATGTGATAATTTCGTGCTATTCGGAAATATTACTGATTGGATTGCATTTGCATGTACCAGGTATTGAAATGGGGCTGTATATCATAGTGAGGCTTTCAATGATCACATTTTAGAGTAAAATGTGGCGATGTTGAATCGCTTGGAGAATCTGAATCGTCTACAGTTCTTAAAATGGGTCAGTGTAAAGTGACATATCTACTGCAGGCAGTTATATCAGTAAAATATTAAAACGTATATATCCAATTTAGTGGAACAATCTTTATCAAGAACACTCACAGTATAGTTTGGTTTGTGGTAGTGCTTAGTGCCACTTTCAACAATATTTCAGTTATATCATGGCGGTCAGCTTTATTGGTGGAGGAATACAGTATAATTTGCAACACACTTGTAAAATAAGAAATAAGGGTAATAACAAAATTACCGAACTCCGAACAATCTTATAAAGGGAAAGTCAAAACTCATAAGTATATAAACATACAAAATCAGTCAACAACCGGAAAACTGTGAAAACCGTAATGATCCTGACTTGGTACAGGCATTTCTAAAGAAATGGTGGGTTGAATCAGATTTTAAAGCGCCAAACCTCCCGCTTTCATTACGGCTCAAAGGTTCCGGCTGTCACTATAACAGTATTTATAACAATACTGGAACAAAATAGGTAAAATAGTTGTCAAAGCAGTACCAAATTCAGTGAAGCAAATGTCAAATAAGACATCTTATAACATACATTTAAAACTATTTGTCTTGAATCTTGTTCTATAACTTGGTGATTTAAACTGGAAAAAATATTGATCACATGTACACAGTATGACGCCATCTTTGAAGGTCAAACAGACATCAGCACTAGCATTGCAGATAGTACGAGGCCTTCAAAACATACGTTATTGTTTTTTTTTTTAATATTAAACGTCACAATGAGATGTCATACTGACGGATATTGTACAATATCACAGTCACTACGTTGATATTGTCAATATCCCACGCTGAGTAAGAGTAAACATGTCCAACTTACCATAAAAGGACTTATAATACAAGCAGTAACCGGAACATTTTAAATGAATACCAATTATTTGGTCATCTCTCTAAATAAGGGTAATAACAAAATTACTGAACTCCGAACAATCTTACAAAGGGAAAGTCAAAACTCATAAGTATATAAACAGACAAAATCAGTCAACAACCGGAAAACTGTGAAAACTGTAATGACCCTGTCTTGGTACAGACATTTCTAAGTTATGAACATAATTTTTGTAATATATTGCAAACCATCGTTCTCATATATCTCGTCTTAGTTAGAAATTATAATGCAAAGAAATCAAAGTGACAACTTAACCTAGATATTCATATAAGTACATATAAGTACATATAAGTTGCGTGCTGCGTTTTCTTGGATTATACAACAAATCTGCAATAAATTTTCCTACAGATCATAAAATATTTATAAATAATGAAATATTGACATGAGAGATATAACGTGTTACAAGTTAAGTGATGATACGATTTACTAGTATACAGTATATTATAATTTGATATTATATTAACAGTCGTATATGTAATACACATTAGCAAAATCAAGCAAGATAATGATTATTAAATCTATATTTGGATAAATAAAATTTGGAGTTTGATAAGATGTGTTTCGTCTTCCATTTTAAGAAAAATTTGAAAGTACAAAAAGGATAATCAGAAGCTTTAAGTCGAAGAAGGACAGAAAAAGAACAGAAGAACAAACAAAGACTACATAGCAATACACATGAAACTAAAGATCGAGTAACACGAAACCCGCTAAAAACTTGGGGTCAACTCATGTGCCTCCGGAGAGCAAACAGTTCCTGCTCCACTAGTACCACCCATCGTGTTACTCTAGTTACAAACCCGGTGATAGGTCATGAATGAGAAAAGGACCGGAAAGTGTTTACGACAAGTGGAACATATCCGTGGTCATTTGTGACACAGATGTCCCGTAACGGTTAACCAAGTCATGGTGGCAATCGTCAAACCTTCGAAGATACCAAAGGGGGTAATCAGAAGCCTTAAGTCGAACAATGACATAAAGGTGGCGATCGTCAAACTGTCGAAGATACCAAAGGGGGGTAATCAGAAGGCTTAAGTCGAACAATGACATAAAGGTTGCGATCGTCAAACCTTCGAAGATACCAAAAGGGTAATCAGAAGTCTTAAGTCGAACAATGACATAAAGGTGGCGATCGTCAAACCTTCGAAGATACCAAAGGGGGGTAATCAGAAGCCTTAAGTCGAACAATGACATAAAGGTGGCGATCGTCAAACTGTCGAAGATACCAAAAGGGTAATCAGAAGGCTTAAGTCGAACAATGACATAAAGGTGGCGATCGTCAAACCTTCGAAGATACTAAAAGGGTAATCAGAAAGCTTAAGTCGAACAATGACATAAAGGTGGCGATCGTCAAACCTTCGAAGATACCAAAAGGGTAATCAGAAGGCTTAAGTCGAACAATGACATAAAGGTTGCGATCGTCAAACCTTCGAAGATACCAAAAGGGTAATCAGAAGGCTTAAGTCGAACAATAACATAAAGGTGGCGATCGTCAAACCTTCGAAGATACCAAAAGGGTAATCAGAAGGCTTAAGTCGAACAATGACATAAAGGTTGCGATCGTCAAACCTTCGAAGATACCAAAAGGGTAATCAGAAGGCTTAAGTCGAACAATGACATAAAATGCAATGGGCAATGCGTATCATTTAAGCATGTCTTTGTAATTATTATTATCTATTGGTAAGAAATGATATGGATGCATTGCTTCTGTTTCAATTGGGGTAGTTAAAATTGATCGCAAGCATAGTAAAAATGTGTTAAGCATTAATGGAATGGATTCCCTCCCCTTTGTAATAGACAATAAGAAAGGTTTGAAGATACCAAAGTGGTTATCAAAAGTCGTAAAATGTAGGACAAACAATATAATTATCAAAGAACAAGCAATGAGGTACAAAACATTACACAGAAAACTAAAGATCGAGCAAGACGAATCCCGCGAAACCCCGGGGGTGAACTCATGGTCTCCGGAAAGGAAAGCATTTTCTGTTGCACCCGTCGTGTTACTGTTAAGTGACGAATCCCGATAAAACCCAGGGCTGAACTCATGGTTTCCGGAAAGGAAAGCAGTTCCTGTTGCATCCGTCGTGTTACTGTTAAGTGACGAATACTACTAAAACCCAGGGCTGAACTCATGGTCTCCGGAAGGAAAAGCAGTTACTGTTAAGTGACGAATCCCGCTAAAACCCAGGACTGTTGAATGACACAAACATAATCTGAACAGGAAATAACTTACCATATTCCTAACATCACAGACGTGGTTGTGCGCCCCGATGCCCAATTCAAATGTTAAGAATTAGGGATATCAAACCGGGGATTTCAATCCTCAGTCGATTCATTATGACTGTCTTTGATATCATATCCTGTTAAATCTGGAATTCATGATATAATTGCCAAATGCTGACAGGAAATGACGGTAAATACTAATTACCCAACCATCACACCATCTGCAAGTCGCCCTTTTCTTACTTTGATGCACGCCATATGTGGTCAAGGGCTATCTGTGGTATCTTCGTACTCTTATAGCACTTCTTGTTAATGACCTCCATTGATGACCTCTGTGGTATCTTCGTACTCTTATAGCACTTCTTGTTAATGACCTCCATTGATGACCTCTGTGATGTCTTCGTACTCTTATAGCACTTCTTGTTAATGACCTCCATTGATGACCTCTGTGGTATCTTCGTACTCTTATAACACTTCTTGTTAATGACCTCCATTGATGACCTCTGTGGTATCTTCGTACTCTTATAACACTTTTTGTTAATGACCTCCATTGATGACCTCTCTGGTATCTTCGTACTCTTATAGCACTTCTTGTTAATGACCTCCATTGATGACCTCTGTGATATCCTCGTACTCTAATAGCACTTCTTGTTAATGACCTCCATTGATGACCTCTGTGATATCTTCGTACTCTTATTACACCTCTTGTTAATGACCTCCATTGATGACCTCTGTGGTATCTTCGTACTCTTATAGCACTTCTTCTTAAAGACCTCCATTGATGACCTCTGTGGTATCTTCGTACTCTTATAGCACTTCTTGTTAATGACCTCCATTGATGACCTCTGTGATATCTTCGTACTCTTATAGCACTTCTTGTTAATGACCTCCATTGATGACCTCTGTGGTATCTTCGTACTCTTATAGCACTTCTTGTTAATGACCTCCATTGATGACCTCTGTGGTATCTTCGTACTCTTATAGCACTTCTTGTTAATGACCTCCATTGATGACCTCTGTGGTATCTTCGTACTCTAATAGCACTTCTTGTTAATGACCTCCATTGATGACCTCTGTGGTATCTTCGTACTCTTATAGCACTTCTTGTCAATGACCTCCATTGATGACCTCTGTGGTATCTTCGTACTCTTATAGCACTTCTTGTTAATGACCTCCATTGATCACCTCTGTGGTGTCTTCGTACTCTTATAACACTTCTTGTTAATGACCTCCATTGATGACCTCTGTGGTATCTTCGTACTCTTATAGCACTTCTTGCTAATGACCTCCATGATGACCTCTGTGGTATCTTCGTCCTCTTATAGCACTTCTTGTTAATGACCTCCATGATGACCTCTGTGGTATCTTCGTACTCTTATAGCACTTCTTCTTAAAGACCTCCATTGATGACCTCTGTGGTATCTTCGTACTCTTATAGCACTTCTTGTAAATGACCGCCATTGATGACCTCTGTGATATCTTCGTACTCTTATAGCACTTCTTGTTAATGACCTCCATTGATGACCTCTGTGGTATCTTCGTACTCTTATATCACTTCTTGTTAATGACCTCCATTGATGACCTCTGTGGTATCTTCGTACTCTTATAGCACTTCTTGTTAATGACCTCCATTGATGACCTCTGTGGTATCTTCGTACTCTAATAGCACTTCTTGTTAATGACCTCCATTGATGACCTCTGTGGTATCTTCGTACTCTTATAGCACTTCTTGTCAATGACCTCCATTGATGACCTCTGTGGTATCTTCGTACTCTTATAGCACTTCTTGTTAATGACCTCCATTGATGACCTCTGTGGTATCTTCGTACTCTTATAGCACTTCTTATTAATGACCTCCATTGATGACCTCTGTGGTATCTTCGTACTCTTATAACACTTCTTGTTAATGACCTCCATTGATGACCTCTGTGGTATCTTCGTACTCTTATAACATTTCTTGTTAATGACCTCCATTGATGACCTCTGTGGTATCTTCGTACTCTTATAGCACTTCTTGTTAATGACCTCCATTGATGACCTCTGTGGTATCTTCGTACTCTTATAGCACTTCTTGTCAGTGACCTCCATTGATGACCTCTGTGGTATCTTCGTACTCTTATAGCACTTCTTGTTAATGACCTCCATTGATGACCTCTGTGGTATCTTCGTACTCTTATAACATTTCTTGTTAATGACCTCCATTGATGACCTCTGTGGTATCTTCGTACTCTTATAGCACTTCTTGCTAATGACCTCCATTGATGACCTCTGTGGTATCTTCGTACTCTTATAGCACTTCTTGTTAATGACCTCCATTGATGACCTCTGTGGTATCTTCGTACTCTTATAACACTTTTTGTTAATGACCTCCATTGATGACCTCTGTGGTATCTTCGTACTCTTATAGCACTTCTTGTTAATGACCTCCATTGATGACCTCTGTGATATCTTCGTACTTTAATAGCACTTCTTGTTAATGACCTCCATTGATGACATCTGTGGTATCTTCGTACTCTTATAACACCTCTTGTTAATGACCTGCATTGATGACCTCTGTGGTATCTTCGTACTCTTATAGCACTTCTTGTTAATGACCTCCATTGATGACCTCTGTGGTATCTTCGTACTCTTATAGCACTTCTTGCTAATGACCTCCATGATGACCTCTGTGGTATCTTCGTACTCTTATAGCACTTCTTGTTAATGACCTCCATGATGACCTCTGTGGTATCTTCGTACTCTTATAGCACTTCTTCTTAAAGACCTCCATTGATGACCTCTGTGGTATCTTCGTACTCTTATAACATTTCTTGTTAATGACCTCCATTGATGACCTCTGTGATATCTTCGTACTCTTATAGCAATTCTTGTTAATGACCTCCATTGATGACCTCTGTGGTATCTTCGTACTCTAATAGCACTTCTTGTTAATGACCTCCATTGATGACCTCTGTGGTATCTTCGTACTCTTATAGCACTTCTTGTTAATGACCTCCATTGATGACCTCTGTGGTATCTTCGTACTCTAATAGCACTTCTTGTTAATGACCTCCATTGATGACCTCTGTGTTATCTTCGTACTCTTATAGCACTTCTTGTCAATGACCTCCATTGATGACCTCTGTGGTATCTTCGTACTCTTATAGCACTTCTTGTTAATGACCTCCATTGATGACCTCTGTGGTATCTTCGTACTCTTATAGCACTTCTTATTAATGACCTCCATTGATGACCTCTGTGGTATCTTCGTACTCTTATAGCACTTCTTGTTAATGACCTCCATTGATGACCTCTGTGGTATCTTCGTACTCTTATAACATTTCTTGTTAATGACCTCCATTGATGACCTCTGTGGTATCTTCGTACTCTTATAGCACTTCTTGTTAATGACCTCCATTGATAACCTCTGTGGTATCTTCGTACTCTAATAGCACTTCTTGTTAATGACCTCCATTGATGACCTCTGTGATATCTTCGTACTCTTATAGCACTTCTTGTTAATGACCTCCATTGATGACCTCTGTGGTATCTTCGTACTCTTATAGCACTTCTTGTTAATGACCTCCATTGATGACCTCTGTGATATCTTCGTACTCTAATAGCATTTCTTGTTAAAGACCTCCATTGATGACCTCTGTGGTATCTTCGTACTCGTATTGCACTTCTTGTTAATGACCTCCATTGATGACCACTGTGGTATCTTCGTACTCGTATAGCACTTCTTGTTAATGACCTCCATTGATGACCTCTGTGGTATAGAAGTACTCGTATAGCACTTCTTGTTAATGATCTCCATTGATTACCTCTGTGGTATCTTCGTACTCTTATAGCGCTTCTTGTTAATGACCTCCATTGATGACCTCTGTGGTATCTTCGTACTCTTATAACACTTCTTGTTAATGACCTCCATTGATGACCTCTGTGGTATCTTCGTACTCTTATAGCACTTCTTGTTAATGACCTCCATTGATGACCTCTGTGATGTCTTCGCATTCTTATAGCACTTCTTGTTAATGACCTCCATTGATGACCTCTGTGGTATCTTCGTACTCTTATAGCACTTCTTGTTAATGACCTCCATTGATGACCTCTGTGGTATCTTCGTACTCTTATAGCACTTCTTGTTAATGACCTCCATTGATGACCTCTGTGGTATCTTCGTACTCTTATAGCACTTCTTTTTAATGACCTCCATTGATGACCTCAGTGGTATCTTCGTACTCTTATAGCACTTCTTGTTAATGACCTCCATTGATGACCTCTGTGGTATCTTCGTACTCTTATAACACTTCTTGTTAATGACCTCCATTGATGACCTCTGTGATATCTTCGTACTCTAATAGCACTTCTTGTTAATAACCTCCATTGATGACCTCTGTGGTATCTTCGTACTCTTATAACACCTCTTGTTAATGACCTCCATTGATGACCTCTGTGGTATCTTCGTACTCTTATAACACTTCTTGTTAATGACCTCCATTGATGACCTCTGTGGTATCTTCGTACTCTTATAGCACTTCTTGCTAATGACCTCCATGATGACCTCTGTGGTATCTTCGTACTCTTATAGCACTTCTTGTTATTGACCTCCATGATGACCTCTGTGGTATCTTCGTACTCTTATAGCACTTCTTGTTAATGACCTCCATTGATGACCTCTGTGGTATCTTCGTACTCTTATAGCACTTCTTGTTAATGACCTCCATTGATGACCTCTGTGGTATCTTCGTACTCTTATAGCACTTCTTGTTAATGACCTCCATTGATGACCTCTGTGGTATCTTCGTACTCTTATAGCACTTCTTGTTAATGACCTCCATTGATGACCTCTGTGGTATCTTCGTACTCTTATAGCATTTCTTGTTAATGACCTCCATTGATGACGTCTGTGGTATCTTCGTACTCTTATAGCACTTCTTGCTAATGACCTCCATTGATGACCTCTGTGGTATCTTCGTACTCTTATAGCACTTCTTGTTAATGACCTCCATTGATGACCTCTGTGGTATCTTCGTACTCTTATAGCATTTCTTGTTAAAGACCTCCATTGATGACCTCTGTGGTATCTTCGTACTCGTATTGCACTTCTTGTTAATGACCTCCATTGATGACCACTGTGGTATCTTCGTACTCGTATAGCACTTCTTGTTAATGACCTCCATTGATGACCTCTGTGGTATAGAAGTACTCGTATAGCACTTCTTGTTAATGATCTCCATTGATTACCTCTGTGGTATCTTCGTACTCTTATAGCGCTTCTTGTTAATGACCTCCATTGATGACCTCTGTGGTATCTTCGTACTCTTATAACACTTCTTGTTAATGACCTCCATTGATGACCTCTGTGGTATCTTCGTACTCTTATAGCACTTCTTGTTAATGACCTCCATTGATGACCTCTGTGATGTCTTCGCACTCTTATAGCACTTCTTGTTAATGACCTCCATTGATGACCTCTGTGGTATCTTCGTACTCTTATAGCACTTCTTGTTAATGACCTCCATTGATGACCTCTGTGGTATCTTCGTACTCTTATAGCACTTCTTGTTAATGACCTCCATTGATGACCTCTGTGGTATCTTCGTACTCTTATAGCACTTCTTTTTAATGACCTCCATTGATGACCTCAGTGGTATCTTCGTACTCTTATAGCACTTCTTGTTAATGACCTCCATTGATGACCTCTGTGGTATCTTCGTACTCTTATAACACTTCTTGTTAATGACCTCCATTGATGACCTCTGTGATATCTTCGTACTCTAATAGCACTTCTTGTTAATAACCTCCATTGATGACCTCTGTGGTATCTTCGTACTCTTATAACACCTCTTGTTAATGACCTCCATTGATGACCTCTGTGGTATCTTCGTACTCTTATAACACTTCTTGTTAATGACCTCCATTGATGACCTCTGTGGTATCTTCGTACTCTTATAGCACTTCTTGCTAATGACCTCCGTGATGACCTCTGTGGTATCTTCGTACTCTTATAGCACTTCTTGTTATTGACCTCCATGATGACCTCTGTGGTATCTTCGTACTCTTATAGCACTTCTTGTTAATGACCTCCATTGATGACCTCTGTGGTATCTTCGTACTCTTATAGCACTTCTTGTTAATGACCTCCATTGATGACCTCTGTGGTATCTTCGTACTCTTATAGCACTTCTTGTTAATGACCTCCATTGATGACCTCTGTGGTATCTTCGTACTCTTATAGCACTTCTTGTTAATGACCTCCATTGATGACCTCTGTGGTATCTTCGTACTCTTATAGCATTTCTTGTTAATGACCTCCATTGATGACGTCTGTGGTATCTTCGTACTCTTATAGCACTTCTTGCTAATGACCTCCATTGATGACCTCTGTGGTATCTTCGTACTCTTATAGCACTTCTTGTTAATGACCTCCATTGATGACCTCTGTGGTATCTTCGGACTCTTATAGCACTTCTTGTTAATGACCTCCATTGATGACCTCTGTGGTATCTTCGTACTCTTATAGCACTTCTTGTTAATGACCTCCATTGATGACCTCTGTGGTATCTTCGTACTCTTATAGCACTTCTTGTTAATGACCTCCATTGATGACCTCTGTGGTATCTTCGTACTCTTATAGCACTTCTTGTTAATGACCTCCATTGATGACCTCTGTGGTATCTTCGTACTCTTATAACACTTCTTGTTAATGACCTCAGTTGATGACCTCTGTGTTATCTTCGTACTCTTATAGCACTTCTTGTTAATGACCTCCATTGATGACCTCTGTGGTATCTTCGTACTCTTTTCGTGTTGGATTATTATTTCCTCATAGTACTAATGGTATCAAACAATTAAAACGAGAATGATATTTCTAAGGAAAAAAACTTAATTTTTTTTTCAGATCCATACTGAAGAACAAAATTGTAATGACTACTGGATAAAAAAAACTATAAAAAAATACATGATTAATCGAAAGTAACCATTCATGTATATTTTTATCTTGTTTTGACATCGTTTTATTAAAAAAAAAAAGAAAAAAAAAAGAAAAAAAAAGGATATTGTTATGAAAAGAAAATGTAAATAGTAATGGTCAACAATGCAACCAATGTCACAAAACGAACAAACACCTCAAATCCTCAAATAAACATTAAAAAAGACCACACTATATAGAGTACATCAACAATAACTGTTTAACAGTACGCGATCTCAATTCATGTTTTCTGATTAGTGATCGTTCATATTTTTTTCTAAATAAGAAGAGTTTGAAGATACCAAAAGAGTAATCAGAACCGTGTATTGGAGGACAGACAATACAATGGTCAAAATAAAAAGGACAAACAATTATTTCATTTTAATCGTTAAATAAATTTAGTACCCTAATTGGAAATATAGATATTACAATGTGTTCACCTCTATTTCATTCAAATATTGACATAGAGTTTATCATAATATACATACATGATCAGTTCGCATACAAGAAATGAATTCACCTAAGTGACATAACTCTTATTCCGACAGTGCATCATACCAATATTATAGAATTATACTCATAAATCACAAAGCCATTGTTAACATAAGCCGATTTGTCCATGCTGATTAGGTCCATGGATTACGTGCACACAAAGTCTTTTATATTATTTGGCTTTCCAATCTTTTGATCATGAGTGTACCTGATGAAGGGTATTCCAGGAATTGTAGTGCACAGCACGGTGTTTACGTTGGGTTTAAGCGGTTTATTAAAAGCGTAATCTGTTCCAAACCACGTTATACAAGTACAGCATATTCAAAAATTGAACATATTCCTCATAATTAAATTTTTACAACACAATTTAATGATTCCTCGATTTTAATTACGATTGTTTCATGGGACTATTTTGAATATATCGTTCGCGAAAGATAATGTTGGCGACGTCACACAACCAACTCAGGTTATCAAGTATAACAATGTTGCTCCAGGCGGATCAGCCAATCAGATTGCAGTATTCATATCACGATAAATTATTTGAATTTATACTTTAATTATCTCTTATTCCTATGATAAAGAATATCCTGAAATAGATATATGAAATGTATCTTACTTCTTTGATCAAATTGAACTGAATTACGTTTAATTAATCTTTCCCATTAAAAAGTAAAATATTTTGAATTACATTCAACTAGTATATTGTATAGTTTACCATTCAGTAAATTACAAATTTATACAATATAAATAGTTATTAGAAATTTCCCCTATACTGTGTTGTGTTTTTGTTTTGTTTTTCTTCGTCTAGGGTACCCTATGTTGGCAATTTCTCTGGATTGTCCATTTTTGACTGTCCCTTCGGTATTCTCTAAGAAGAGTTTGAAGATACCAAAGGGGTAAGAAGAAGCCGTAAATCTAACGTTTATTTCCAAGATTAATTATAGCGTTTCTAAGCTCAATAGCTATAATTATTGTAAATAATATTATTAACATTGTTTATTTCTTATACATCAAATCCGTCTTCCGAATCAAAATAAAAAAAAGATGGTGTCGAACCATAATTGGTAGTCACGTGATAGCAACCAGTTTCTATTTGAAACTTATTTCCTCATTATTGATATTAATGTAGAAGACATGGAAATCGTTCTTTGATTGACTGACGAGAATCGTGGGCAGACGACATTTTAAATCAGCGCCGTCCAATGACCTTGTAAAACGCAATATTTAAAGAGTCACGTGCAGTTATGTCGTCCATTCTGCTGCTTTCTTTGGATTTGAACAGTTGACAGAAACTTAAGGTAAGTTTTTCCTAAATTTTAAATGTTTTTACTTAATTGTATTTCCTCTTTTTTATTTTAAGCATTTTTGTTTTCAAATGTGTAAAATCATTATAGAGGAAAGAGTTATATCATCACTCAAATTCTAAAGATTTTTACTATTGTTGTTTTTTTTCTTTTTTCAGATAAAACATTTTTTTGTTTTCAAATGTTCAAAATCATCATTGAAAAGAGATTGTTATCATATTTCAGTTTTTAAAGGTTTTTTCTAATGTTTTGTTTTTTTCATTTTTCAGATAAAACATTTTTCTTTTTCAAGTGTGCAAATTCATTATAGAAAAGAGATTTATATCATCTTCCAAATGTTACTGGTTTTGTTGTTGTTTGTCTCTTTTTGTAGATAAAACCTTTTTGCTTTCAAATGTTCAAAAGCATTACAGAAAAGAGATTTATATCATCTTCCAAATTTTATAGGTTTTTCTAATGTTTGTCTCTTTTCTGCAGATAAAACTTTTTTTAATTCAAAGGTATAACATCATAGAAAACAAATAGTTTAATAGATTTATATTATCTATTATTTAAACCCTCTATAATCAACTGGCATTTTTTGTTCATTTTAAACATTTATGTTTTCAAAAGCATAAAATCATTACAGAAAAGTAAATTTTAGTAGATGTATCATGCATATTATCTATACTTAACACTTTCAGCAAAACAACAAACTTTTTTTTTTCATATTAAACATTTTTGTATTCAAAAGCATAACATCATTATAGAAAAAATCCAAGTCTAGTCAATTTACATCATATATATATATATATATATATACTTTAAGCCCCTTGTAAACAGCTGACATGTAAAAGGCATCAACATTTATTAAATTATTTATTTTCCAATAAAATGAAGCCGTCGTCTAATAAAGAATGTGTCAAGCCACAGATATGAATAACAGCTTTCGATGCTACATAATGGGACAGTTGATGATTTTTAGCACATTTTAAGTGTTGCGTTTTTCATCCGTTTAAGTAAATTGTGCCTTCCTATAATTGAATCAGACAGATAGTTTTTATCTTGTAATTGTGTCTGTACTGTGCTAAGTGTCAATATTTTTTTCCCCTCACTTTAAAATCTATATGTAAATATTATATTATATAAAATAATTAGATTTTAGATTTTTTTTGTCGAGTTATTGTCATGGAGACGCATGTACATTAACCAAATGTCTGTCTCAGAAATTTAATTTCCATGATGCAATTTGTTTTTGGTACATCTTTTTCGATTGATAAACATATAGTAAAATATAGCAGAATCATTCTGAAAGTGTGAGAACAATATTTGGTGGTTTCGCGGTAGCTTCCGTTGGAGACTTTCCTCATGCATTATTTTTGGTCGCTTTTTGACGTTTCATGATGCCTATTTCTTTTGTGTTGTGATAAAAAAAAGAAATCAGTATCTAGAATGAGGTAATTTAATTCGCCTTGCTCTAAGTTTATGCTCAGTAATATATTATTTTCGCCAGTATCAAATTTTCCTTTTCATTTGAACGTATTGGCTGCCATCATTGGTCACCATCATTGGTCTATGCGAGAGTAGATGCATACACTAAGTTTTGTGTTCCTTTTCTATATAGTTTTTATCGCTGTTACGAAAATTATGTATATTTATCAAACATATCAATAAGGTCTTTTGTACTCCTGGCTTACCCACTGTTGTTCCTTAACCTATGTATATTTTGTAAAAAGTCTTGTAATGTTATTACTATGTTGTTATTTTTCTCTGTACCATTGTATTTGGCTGTATGAGAATAAAGATATATATATATATCGTTGTACGTTCGTCGGTTACTGCTATAACAGAAAGTGCCTCAGCAATCATCTCTATATAACGACTTTCTTACAAACTGCATGGGGTGGTTTTTTTTTTAATTATCTGACCATGATAATGTTTCCAGGCAAAAAATAATAATATTTTATATAGTACTCTCCTATTTTACCTATTACTACTATAACTTGATGTGAGGCATACTTGATATTAACTTAAGTGATTACGTTCGGATCGAAGTCAGAGAGTTTTTGCAGACACCCCAACCCCCTCACCAATAATTCTACAATATAGCAGAAATATTGCTGAAAATTATCACCCACAAAATTAAAGAAATCTTGCGCATAAATTACTATCATATCCTTTCTCTTTCAATTAAGTCTTTGAAAGTAATTGTTTTACTTAAAAGAACCCACAAAAAACCGACTTGCCTTGTTGATTAAACATTTATATTTCAAATACAAGACATATTAAAACGTTGAGTTTTTTTTCTATCTATTTTTTAATTGTATTTTTATCAAATACTTTTAGTCACTTTACTCAATAAAGATTAGCTTCACAGGACAAACGTAATGAAATAATTAAAATATGTTCATCATTACATATCGTTGCATGTCTCATTAGTCCGCTGTAATCAATATTGTTAAAAGATAAAAGAGCTATGAAAACTATAATACGAAATAAAATAGAAAAAGAAGAAAAAAACAAAAAAACACTGTCGGTAAAATTCTAAAATCTAATCGACATGTCGAAGGCAAAGCATAATTCTACACTCCTACAAGTAACACATAGATACATAGCAACTCACACTCCTAGCTTGGCATATTCACCTCAATAAAAAGTGGCGTGGTTAATAAGGGTAATAACAAAATTACCGAACTCCGAACAATCTTACAAAGGGAAAGTCAAAACTCATAAGTATATAAACAGACAAAATCAGTCAACAACTGGAAACCTGTGAAAACCGTAATTACCCTGACTTGATACATGCATTTCTAAAGAAATGGTGGGTTGAATCAGATTTTAAAGCGCCAAACCTCCTGCTTTCATTACGGCTCAAAGGCTCCGGCTGTCACTATAACAGTATTTATAACAATACTGGAACAAAATAGGTAAGCTAGTTTGATAGGCGAAAGTAATGAAAAAGGGGACCCTATAGTGAAATATTTGAGGACATAATATCTAACACACGACAACTCTGTTAGCATAACTTTATTTAAAGGTACGAGATGCAAGCTTCGATAATTTACATTTCACATGATTGCACGTACAGAAAGATATGTAATCAAATACAGTGAAAACACTTTTGACCACGTCAACGCAACATGTGAAATTCAATTAAGCAGCATACTATCCTTACAACAAGATGTCGGGCTATAGATGTCCAGCGCGATTTCCAACAACAATATTTCATTTATATCAAGGCGATCAGAGTTATTGTTAGTATGAGCGGGCATCGAAGTCACAACTTTAATGGCGATGATTACATAGATAAATGTAAGCCAATCTGTAACAACGATAACGTCTACCCTTTTAATAGAATATTACGCTCATTTCTTGGATGCAAAGTAGAGTGACATGTCAGAATCCTCTAAATACTGTTAAAAGGAGTGACATCGATAACAAGGTGTTTTGGAAAAAAGAGCAATTACACAAATGTAATTACATACCCATTGTATATCTTTATTTTTTTTTCTTTTATTTTTTAAGTGTAATCTCCCATTTGTAATACATGTTCAGCAATTTCTACTTTATAAATTACACGTTAGAGAATACCGAAGGGGCAATCAAAAATGGACAATCCAGACAAACCGGCAACATAGGGTACGCAAGATGAAGACAAGCAAAGCAAAAACACAACACAATATGTATTGGATACTGCTATACGCAAACAAACACAATTAACGGAAATAAGACATGAGCCCTCCTACAAATATACTTTTTTGTAGAAGAACGACTATGATGTAAGGTTCTGGAATCAAAGCAGATGAACAATTATACAAATGTATTCTATTTCCAATTGTTGAACATTCTATTTAACAAAATACTGTCTATAACGGACATACTCATTTTTCTCATTAATGAATAGTCATTGTTCTCATTAAGGAATAGTGCATATAATTATAACCTGTAAATAAAGGACAACTGTTGATAAAGGACACATTTTTAGGTTCCACTGAATGTCCATAATCAACAGGTTACAGACTAGAATTAGTGTTTTCGTGTATAAAGACAACATGCAACAAAATATTTGTGTTTATGGTATAACGACACGAGCCTCTTTAACAAATTGACAATTATGTTTCCCTTGATGGAAAAAAATGTTCTTTGTCTCTGAAAATCATTAAATAATTAATTAATTATCCCCATTAAAAGATACACGAGCGAAGGTGGAAATTATAAGTATAAAGTGCTATCCTTTTCAGATTACAGATTACATATGTGATACATTAAATCATATATACCAACATCAAGGGAAATCTATCTTGTCCTATAATGATTTCAAAGTCATATCATCTTCAAGTTAGACAATAACCTTAACTTAACTTTGGGGATATAGTATGTTTCATCTTTGAAAATGTCTGTCAGATTTCATAAAAAGAAAACAACAAACGCACCCCCGGTTTTTAGTGGGGTTCGTGTTACTCGTTCTTTAGTTTTATGTGTATGTTTTGTAGATCGTTGTTTTTCCTTTTGTCCTTTTTTGGCGATTGGTTTGTCTGTTCTTCTTCGATATAAGGATTCTGATTGCCCCTTTGGTATCTTCAAACTCTTCATAAACTAATTCTGCAGTTTCCAATAAGAAATTATGGTCCAATTTGATAAAAAAAAACACAAAAAAAAAACACAACAAATTTTTCATGTAAAAAAATTATATGATTCTTGTTTCACGTGACAAATACATTATTGTTATTGCTCCCCTAAAGGTAATATGGTTGGCCCCTCAAGATATCAATGTGGCTTCTGTTTAAGCATTGGTTCAATGTTGCATTTAAGGACAAATGTCAACACATATGATAAAAGTAACGAACACCCGAACAATTTTAGGCAAGTGGATACTAATAACATGAAAAGCAAAAAAATATCACCAGAAGTTGTTGTTTTTGAGTTCGATTGTCCAACCAGAATAAAAATGTTATTTGATACAGTGAGTACAGACTCATGTCCAAGAGTTACCGGAAACAAAACACACAAGCTCGTTCTTCTATTTATGTCTGTTACGGAAGCTAAAGCACAACACTTTAACATTACATAACAGAAATGCAGACATTTCAGTCCGAAAGTGTATTTAGTTATGGGGAATTGGAGGTAGTGCATATTGCTTCACCATATGTTATGAAATATGAAATAAAATAAAACTGTATAACATGTGCAACGGAAGGCTTGATAAAATATATAATCGAGATTGTCAAAAGAAAAACTCAAATAACGGTTATCAGGACAAATATATCAAAATATTTGTTATCGGAAAAAAAAATGCTCAAATAACGGTTATCACGGGGGAAAAAATCCTTAAATATCGGTTATCAGGGGAAAATTCCCAAATATCCCTTATCACGACAAAATACCTAAATATCGGGTATCACGACACAATACCTAAATATCGGGTATCACGACACAATACCTAAATATCGGTTATCACGACAAAAAAATACCAGATTAAAACGTTGACTGTTTTATATTTTAATCGTTTCTATTATCTTAGATTTCAAATTTTCTGACATAAAAGAAGGTGAATGATCTGATAGTACTATTAGCGTGTATGAGATCAATTTACCATTGTAATATTGTATGAAATCACGCATATCATGGAGAGGTGTACTCGATACAACATTATATATAAAGTTTGTCAGTGACATGCGGCAGGTCGGTGGTTTTCTCAGGTTTCTTCCACATATACAATTGACTGCCACGGTATAATAGAAATATTGTTGAAAGTGGCGTTAAACACCACAATCATTGACCATGACATAAAACATATGACTGATATGATAGTACTATCAACGTGTATGATGCCAATTTACCATTTTAATATGGCTTGCAATCTCATATTTTGATTCACAATTAATTCAAATGTCGGTCAAAATTTTCTTAAAATCTTGCGCTGGTCAAATCGAAAGTAAAAGTACATATTATATTATAAAGAAATGAAGCCACAATACTACTTCCTAGCTTTAAGATCACTTAGCATAACGAATAGATGTATTGTTTCTTTTTATCGTTTTTTTATGTATTCGTCATTCACACATATTGGTGATTGAACACTTAATATAAAAGACTTGTTTGGCTTTCCGATCTTTCGACTTTGACAATTGTCTTGTTTGTTCTTCTTCGGTTTACGGATTTCCCCTACCCCTTTGGTATCTTCTAACTCTTCTTACAGGAAGAAAGATATTCCAGAAATGCATTGTGTGCTAAATTAGATATCTACAAACTTATTTTTTAATCCCCAGGGTATAGGGTATCATCAGTGTTTGGACACTGACATAGTTTATTATGTATATTTATTGTTGAAATTTACAGTCAAATAATAATCAATATAATTATGTTTTTAACTAAGATTCTCCTTCATCAGGCATAGGTGATCTTAACCGATTGTGTCTATCGTGTTTAGGCCTTTTTTGTTTTCGTGCTACCAAAATCTTTTGACTTTGAGCGTACATGATGAAGATTATTCCAGAAACGCGTCGTGCGCATTACATTTGATATCTACGTTTTTGCTACTTTGCTTTTCTTCCAATGTTTTGAAAATATACAGCCGGAACCTTTGAACCGTAATGAGAGCGGGAGGTTTGGCGCCTTAAAATCTGATTCAACCCACCGTTTATTTAGAAATGCCTGTACCAAATCAGGGTCATTACGGTTTTCACAGTTTTCTGGTTGTTGACTGATTTTGTCTGTTTATATAATTATGAGTTTTGACTTTCCCTTTGTAAGATTGTTCGGAGTTCGGTAATTTTGTTATTACCCTTATTTGAAAGAGTCTTTAATGTAAGTACCGGATGTGGGCATGATTTTATTACTATTATGACTATTATTTACATACATACAGTCGAGTAAACAATAAAATGAACATGGAATTCAATCTGGAAGATAATATTCAAGATGCGAAAATTAATAGCTAAATATGGAAAACCAAAGTAATTTATAGATGAGAACCCGAATTTAGACAACTTATAAAACTTAAGCATTGACATATTTACTAAAATAGGACTCTCCTTATTCTAAATGTTTCTATTTCATGTGTTGTATTGCTATTAAAGCCTGGTCCAGACTTAGAAGACATTTTAGATCGGATTATTGACGGATTAGTAATTTTATTTCCAATAATGAATGGTAATGAAATTTGAAATTCAAATTAAAAATAATTGTTCAGAGTTGCTTTAACGTTTTAATAGTTGTTCAGAGTCACTTAAATGTTTTTCTTGTTCAGTAATAAAACGTACAACAATAATCATTAGAAAAATCCATGCGTTGCTCCGACATTTGAATTGTAGATTTCTAGTCCATTGTCGTTTTCTTTTCAATTCCTTCAAACATCAAAAATGATTTTTCGGTTTAACAAGTTATTTAATAGTAAAAATCTCCATTAACCAATGGATGTTCACGGTTATTTGTGTGTACTACACAGTTAATGATCACTTATCTCCGTACTTATTGGAATAGATAATGTTTATTAATTGTTCCTAGCACATTATAAAAAATCGCTTTTTTCAATATTGGAGATGTCTATATCACGGGGATTTCGACAATGGTTGAAGATACTTTGAATGGCTTCGTGGTGCGCATGTTAAACACTTGAGTGATCTTATAATGAATCACTTTCAGTTCAACGACTAAATTGAAACTAAAATAAATATCCTATAGTTTAAACATTTATGGTTTCTTGTCTGAGGGACACAGAAGGATTTAAAGAGTTATCAGAGAGAATTGTGATATAAATTATTTTTCGGAACACTAATTCCAAACAAAATCTTTCCTTTTTTAAAATCTTTTAATAAATCTTTCCTTTTTTAATTAAAAAGTCTTTCTTTTATTCATAATGGTATTCTGGCATTTGATTAAATAGTAAATGTAAAAGATGACGCTAGACGCATGGAGGTAACAAACAACATGTTCTACAAAAATCAACAATGCTGAAAAACCCCCACAGATAAAGGATGCGGGAATGTTTTTAATAATAAAAGGAAAATGTACTATTCGAAATTCCTGGTCATCATGTATACCATGAATCTTGAAGCACATTGTCAAAACCAAGGTACAAGTTTAAATAGGAGTCGGGTGTATCATTAGCAGTTTTATCTTTAATTCTATTTCGATTGGATGAATCAGGGCTCTATGGTTTTTAGTGATAAAGGTCCAATATTGACAAGAAGGTAAATTACTCAAAACCTAGCACAAACATCAAGCATCACAATCGCCCTTGACAAGTAGAGAGAGTTACCAGGTATCTTGAGAGAGGTCCCCATTTCCTATCCGATGGATGACACGTTCCGGGTTGTAATAATAGCACGCACATAGTTTGTGCATAGTGGTATCCAACACATATTGTGCTTGTTTTTGGTTTTTTTTCTTCATCTTGTGTACTCTATGTTGCCAGTTTCTCTGGATTGTCAATTGTGATTGCCCCTTCGTTGTTACGTTTATTGTATGCTAAAACCGTTATGGTAAATAATTCCAGGAAATATAAAATTCCCTATATAAAACAAATATTCAAATTAAATAGCACAACATAATGTCGGTTAGATATAGATACAATTATCGATATTTATAAGGTCAACAAGAATTCTCCACATTCAGATTGTATATAACACAGAAAATTCAACAATGCAGAAAAGTAATTCTGTGTTAATCTTATTTCTAATAACATTGTTTTAAATATGGACCATCATATATGTGATGATACATATTGTCTGCCTTTCCGAGTTTGAAAGATATATTATGATGTTAAATTCAACAATGCAGAAACGCAATTCTGTGTTAATCTTATTTCTAATAACATTGTTTTAAATATGGACCATTATATGTGTGATGATTCATATTGACTGCCTTTCCTTGTTTGAATGGTATATTATGATGTTAAATTCCTGGATAATTTCAATGATTAAATGGAATTTCTGACATTGATGAATGGACGCCATTGATATGAGAGAAACAACCTTATGTCGTAATACACGAAACGAACGGTCAAATACCCGGTAGTTCGAAAGCAGTTTCTTAGACGGAAAAAGGCAATGAACAAGTTTCCGCATTCATGACTTATCACCGAGTTTGTAACTATATTAACATGACGGGTGCCACTAGTAGAGCAGGAACGTATTACCCTTCCAGAGCACCTGAGTTCATCCCCTGTTTTTAGTGGGGTTTGTGTTATTCGATCTTTAGTTTTATATGTATGTTTTGTAGATCGTTGTTTTTCCTTTTTGTACATGTTTTGGCCATTTTGTTGTATGTTCTTCTTAGATTGACGGATTCTGATCACTCCTTTGTGGTATCTTCAAACTCTTCTTTTAATACTAAATGGAATTTTTTTTTACCACACTGTCGGAACATCTCCAAAATATTGATAAATAAAAATCGTAGAAACAGAGGCAAAAGCAATGTTCATAGCACAATATTCCTAGCACAATATTCATAGCACAATGTTCCTAGCACAATGTTCCTAGCATAATATTCCTAGCACAATGTTCCTAGCACAATGTTCCTAGCACAATGTTCTTAGCACAATATTCCTAGCACAATGTTTCTAGCACAATGTTCCTAGCACAATATTCCTAGCATAATGCTCCTAGCACAATGTTCCTAGCACAATGTTCTTAGCACAATGTTCCTAGCACAATATTCCTAGCACAATGTTCCTAGCACAATATTCCTAGCACAATGTTCCTAGCACAATGTTCTTATCACAATGTTACTGCGAGCATGTTATCAATGACGCCACCGATGCTTTTCATAATCTGATGGGCAAATTTAAAGCATTAAAGTAATAATGAAATGGTAATGATTACTTTCTAAAACGATGTTCGGTTCGTCGTTATCTGCAGTTGTGTATAGGAGGGCTCATGTCTTATTTACGTTATTTGTGTTTGTTTGCGCATAGTGGTGTCCAACACGTATTGTGTTGTGTTTTTGTTTTGTTTTCCTTCGTCTTGTTTACCATTTGTAGCCAGATTCTCTGGATTGTCCAATTTTCATTGAACCTTCGATATTGTCTAACGTTTATTCAAAGCATTTAGTAATAATGAAATGGCAATGATTTCTTTATTATTGTAGTAGATCCGAAGCTCTATTTGTGTTTAAGCCAAAACTATAGATCAAATGACAAATTGTGAAACGCATAAAGAGCATGAAGTATATGATCAAAATTAGAAGTGAACCATAATATTGAAACAAGTGCAAAAAATGCATATGACCACGTCAAAGTTAAACACAAATGGTCTCTATGAATTCTGCATGTCTATGAATCATTTATAAAGACACGTTGTAGGAGGGAGTAATTGTTTTGTTCATTACTTATTTATATTTGTTTAATTAGATATGAAAAATCTAAAAGATCATACAGGAAATTGTTATCGCCTACCATCATATAAATCTCAGGTTTCTATACAGAAATGACATGAGCACACACATAATGAATTTTAATGTAATGTCTGCAGACAAAATATCAATACATGTATTGTATCATTGGAGATCATATTATCAAGAGAGGAGTGTTGGGATCCATTAACTGGTTTAACCCCACCATATTTGTGTGCCTGTCACCAGTAATGGCATGGACTTCCATCAGCATATGTCATGATCAATTTTAGGTAATGGCATGGATTTTCATCAGCATATGTCATGATCAATTTTAAGTTCAATGTGTTTATACGATATGAGAGCTATTTTTGGTATGGGATTTTTAATTGTTTATATCACTACTAATTCCTTTACTTTCTACTTTGATCCGTAATGAAAGCGGGAGGTTTGGCGCTTTACAATCTGATTCAACCCACCATTTCTTTAGAAATGCCTGTACCAAGTCAAGGTCATTACGGTTTTCACAGTTTTCCGGTTGTTGACTGATTGTGTCTGTTTATATAATTATGAGTTTTGACTTTCCCTTTGTAAGATTGTTCGGAGTTCGGTAATTTTGTTATTACCCTTATTTGCTACTTTTTCGACCTTCTTGTGTTAAAGTATCAATTATAATGAAGCTCTGCAAAATGTACGTGCGACTGGATGGATAAAATAACAAAGCACACACAACAATTTACATCTGGGTAGATGAAACTAAGCCAGTAATACAATAGAATACAGTCCTGATAGCAAAGGATTGAACAAAATTAAGTCGTCTCCAAAAGCCGATAAGCATACTCAATTCATTGTCATTCTAAAACAACAAACCTATAGATAAAAGGACTATACTAGAATGAGTATATGTACGTATATATTGATTGTTATTTGTAAATAGACAGACAGAAAATACAATTGTAAAAAAAAGCAAGCTATTTATCACGTGTGAAAAGTATGGCATTCTCTAACCACGATGCACTTATTCACGGCCCGAGAGCGTTAGTTAATTTGTTTATTTGATTCCTGCTGCTCAGCAGTATGTGCCCTTATCAAAGGAATTTTATCCCGTAGCGAAGAGGCTAGAAACCTCATAGATTTGCCTCCGTTTACCATAATTGATACATGGCATGTTCTATTCGTTGTACATGTAGTTTTAGTGTAATTACCAGTATTATTTTGGGAGGAAACCTAGGATATATATATATAACGAACTGACCGGTGAATCACTGGACTTGGATTGCTGTGTGGAAACCTTTACAATTGAGGTGTGCGGCAAATCGCAATCAGTGGTGTAAGACTTGTGGTCATATCAACGCCCTTAAGGACTTGACCACCTAGCACCACATCCTCACCCCCACCCCCACCCCCATATATTATATATATTATATTCCAATATCTAAAAACAAAAACAGAAGTAGAAACATTGAAGAAAATAAAAATTCCTATCGCTATCAGTAGATATTTCTCCAATCTTTCCAATTTATTTAAGAAACAAACATAGGAGAATAACCTCTATTAGAGGATGGTAGTTAGTATTAATTAAATTGTTTACAATATTTGTTTATGGAAAACATTAGGGAATTTCCCTAATCCATCGGAAATCACCCTTTAAATCATTTCTTAAAACTCATTGTTGTTTCCTGTATTTTTATAAAGGAACCGGAATATATTCTTTATTAGAATCTTAATGATCTAGTTAAAACCACAAAACCACAAATACCAGGTAAGATAATAAAAAAACGATCCATTTTTTACGTATATTATTGACAATAACATGGCTAAATTAAGAATAAGAGTTTCGTATTTACTAGATTTTTCTTTTTCAAAGCTTCATAAATGTTCTCGATGAATTCCTTAATCAGATATAAGGTAACCACAATATCATTATTTTTTACCGCAGCGTCGTAAAATTTCAACAAAATTTCCTTTTTTATGATATATTCTCAAGTTTCACAATAAGATGAGACAGACTATAATGCAAAACGGAGACTAATAAAATGAAAACAAAAAACAAAAAAAACACGCCTTCGGAACAGTTCCAAAATCGAATCGCGAAATCGCATAAATAGAGGCAAAATAGATACCCCTAACACCCATATACACATGACCGCTCACTTAAATTGAAAACCAAAGAATACCACACATTCGAAATATTCCCATAATCAAATAGAAAAATCGTAGATAAGGGTAATAACAAAATTACCGAACTCCGAACAATCTTACAAAGGGAAAGTCAAAACTCATAATTATATAAACAGACAAAATCAGTCAACAACCGGAAAACCGTAATGACCCTGACTTTAGAAATAGAAACAAAATCCAAGAAGCAAAAGATACACCTATTGAACATATTCATGACCATTCACTTTCCTAGCTTGGTACAGACATTTTAATAAAAAGTGACGGGGTTAAGCTGAATAGAAACAAAATCCAAGAAGCAAAAGATACACCTATTGAACATATACATGACCGTTCACTATCCTAGCTTAGTGTAGACATTTCAATAAAAAGTGGCGGGGTTGTGCTGAATAGAAACAAAATGTAGTATAAGGAACACACTATTTCACTTGAATGAATATTACCCAGGTCGATTTAAATGAATATTACCCAGGTCGATTTAAATATATTGATATTGCGATTCAAATTCAGCTTATATATATATATATACAAACAATAGGAAAATCCTTCAAACAATCTATCTTATAATTTTGGTGAAATTGTGCTTTTGTCTTGATGCAGCCTCGTGTTATAGTATAATACAGGTATAACGAGAGAACATTGATGGATTCACTGAGAATGTATATATGTATACAATACAGTTATTCTTTTCTTCTATTTAAACACTAATATCATCAATTGTCTGTATCGACTATATGTCTAGAAATTTACAAGTTGCGTTTTCATAGATGTCATACAATTAAAGCATTCAGAATCCCACGTTCTTGCTTACATTTCCCATTGAATCATGCCTTCTTATGCAATTTCTTTAATTCTTGTTTTCAAATAATGTTTTATTTGCATTGTAGTTGTCTTTGCTTCATTAAATGTTAAAGTTAAAGGATAATTACGTTTTCTTAATTGGCTGTATGTTTGTCATTTATCCAAACTATCATTTTTATAATTTAAATTTGCACTGTTATCAGTCTTAAATCAATTATTTTCTGGGACTAATATGGCAAATTTTAAACGACCATGCCATTTTTTTTTGGTTAGTCAATTGTAGTAAATTTTCATTTATTGAATTTTAAATTATTCTTTATTTACTCTAATTAAAAGTTACTATTAATATCCAAAAATAAAATGAAAAACTAAAAATACGACACTGGGAACAGCTCTAAAATTCAATATCAAAATTGTAGAAAGATGCAAAATCGATCCCCCTAGCACACATATAGATGATTGCTAACTTTCCTGGCTTGGTACAGACATTTCAGTAAAATGTGGGGGTGTTAAACTAGTTTAGGGGCCCAAACTTCCCCTTTTCGTGAAATGATGTAGTTATGTTTGTTTTTTCAACGTGTGTGTAAAATGCCAACCCTCACATACAATCGGCCAAACAGCGTTACATTCTCCCATTATGTGTCTTTACTTTCTTAGTTCCGTGTTGTGATGACCGTTTCGATTTGCCCAGAAAAGCGATGTTCGGTTCGTCTACCTCCAGTTGTTTCTAGGAGGGCTTGTGTCTTATGCCAACCCTCACATACAATCGGCCAAACAGCGTTACATTCTCCAATTATGTGTCTTTACTTTCTTAGTTCCGTGTTGTGATGTCCGTTTCGATATGCGCAGGAAAGCGATGTTCGGTTCGTCTATCTTCAGTTGTTTCTAGGAGGGCTTGTGTCTTGCTTACGTTATTTGTGTTTGTTTGCACATAGTGGTGTTCAACACATATTGTATTGTGCTGTTGTTTTGCTTGTCTTCGTCATGTTGCCAGTTTCTCTGATTGTCCATTTTAGATTGCCCCTTCGGTATTTGCTAACGTGTATTTTCATTAATTGAGTTGAACATTACTATTTATATTCTCTGATCGTACAGTAGTTAGATTTACAACTATATATGCAATCAATACCTATCACCACTAATGTGGTACATTCGAATCCCGATCATGGCGAGGTGTACAACATTATGTGATAAAGTTTGTCGGTGACTTGCAACAGGTCGGTGGTTTTCTCCGGGCACCCCGGTCTCTTCTTCCAATAAAAATGACCGCCACGATACAACTACAATATTGTTGAAAGTGGCGACAAACACCATAAGCCAACTGAATTGAATTGGATATTAGTCTTTATATTCCCTGAAATGGATTATTTTTATGCTCAAATCTATCGAAGTCCTTTTGCAGCAACTGTGTCGTAATACCACCAATTTGTGGTCAATGTCTGTCTAAATAGACAAAGCGAAGCTATGAATAGATCTTGATCAACCAGACCTATAATTACAGAGAATGTGTATACAGTGATAATAGGAAGACAATTGTTTTTGGTCAAGATGAATCATTGGTCATAGTTTTTGTATAAGCCATCAAAAGATAAATAGTTTGTGGCGTATTTCTAATCAGTTTCAAGCAAGCGATAACAATGTCTGTTTGACGTTGATAAATGCGCCTTAACGACGTAACACAGAACACTAGGTGACGTTTTACAGAGAATCCACATATAGACATATTAGATTTATTGCTTTTCTAATTAAGAATAATGACGTCCAGAAATTGAGTAACATTTATAGGACTGGTCAATGTATATCGAAAACAAGCTGTCGGCACTGACGTAAAGAGAGATCAGGAAATAGTAACAAGAAATACGAACATTTATTAATTGCTTGGATGTTCCGGAAAAACATCAGTGTCCAAAAAAGAGAGGTTCAACTAATATATTATAATTCAATGATGATATATCACATTTTAACATTGGCTAATGTTTGCCATCAAAACCAGTTGTTATGTAGTAACTAAGGGTTCTAGTTTTAATTATTGATATCCAACATTACTACAGCATGAAAGAAAATGAAGACATCGCCTACCTTTAAGATAATTTTATCCCACATTGAAGCGTACATGTTCCGAAATAATGTCTAGTATTTACGTTCTACGCTAAAAATTAGTTTCGTATGACGGCATGATTGCATATATCATTGTCCATATTTTGCGATGTGTTAGTTTTTGCAATTTTTAGACTCGTACCTTAGCTGAATGTAAATAATTTTGCTTTGCATTTGAATAGAAATTACAGTATCGTATTTGAGGAGTTGCCGGCTTCAATTGGGAATTAGACGGTCGTAGACACGTTTTGTTAGATTCGCTACGGATATAGTTACCAAGGAAACACAAGCTCATTAATAGGACAGACAAAACAAATTCGAGTGATAAATACTTAATAACAATCCAAATAGACAAAAACAAAATATTTTGAGATAAACACAAAATCATAATCCGGGCGATCAAGAGCAAGTCAGGAAGACAAATAATAAGCTAGATAAATACATCAGTATCGAGCAAAACAAAGTCCCACATAAAAACGGAAATCTGGAATAACTTGTTTCTGGTTTCTCTGGATTGTCCATTTGGATTACCCCTTCTGTATTCTCTAACGTTTATATATAGTCAATGTCGTGCTTCAGTTCATTGTTATAGCAAGATGAGATATACAAGCTTAATATCCGCAAAGCTCCCATAAAAACTACGATAAACGATCTTAATTTAAATTTTTAGTATCGATGAAATTTTTTTAATCTGTAATTGACAATAATATAGGAGTCCATAATAGCAAGAACCACTCCTCTGACACGCCTAATATAGGAGTCCATAGCAGCAAGAACCACTCTTCTGACACGCTTTGCAATGTTGGCAACTTGGTTATGACAAGCATAATCTTCATCGTTATGTAACATGCAACGATAGCACTTAAGGTGGGTGGCGGGGCTTGAAATCACGTCAGTATAGTTGGTCGTGTGTTTATTGGTCAACGACCCTATCCACAAGGTCAGCATGACTCCTCATAGATCATTGTTAGATCACTCTATTCATTTGAACGTATCTCGTATATGAGTTACATGCGCCATTATATTTTAATTTCAAACAATTTAGAGGCATATGAAGTGCACTAAAATTAATATGGTGAGCATAATGTATATGGTTACTTGTTGTAAGCGACCGCTACCCACATAATATGCACGCAGGTCATAAACGGTTTTAGTTGGTTGGTGTTGGTCAGCCTCTTGTTTTCTATATAGTGTTTTGTAGATCACTGTTTGTTTGTTTGTCCTCTTTCGGTTGGTCATTGTATTGTGTGGCCTTAGATTTACAGATTCTTATTATATTAATCTTTTGGTATTTTCAAACTTTTATTATACAAAGACATAACATTATCGCTTTCTGTGAGTGATGTCTGCTAGATAAACTACAATCTATAATGGTGAAGATATTTTGTCGGGTTAAGGTATTTTGCTCGGTTAAGGCATTTTGGCCGGTTATAGTGTTTTGGTTGCTTTATGTATTTTGGCCGGTTAATGTATTTTGACCGCTTTGTGTATTTTGACCGGTAAAGGTATTTTGGTTGCTTAAGGTATTTTGGCCGATTAAGGTATGTTGGCTGGTTCAGCAACTAATGATAATTCTACCTAACGCTAAAGCAACCATATGATTGTATAATGATACATTGGCGTCAATCTCGTTGGTTCTGAATCAAATCAATGTCAGTAGTTAAAATGATAACGAATGCAAACGATACATCATCATTGAGAGTTTTTAGGAATTTTGGACAAATATTAAAATACATTTGACACGTTAGGGATTATAATGATTGATTTGGAAAATTGATTGATTGTAAATTCACGTGCATTATCAACATGTATATCAGAACAAACATATAACGTGTATGCTACTCCTCTACCCATCCAGGCAGGAAAGAGTGCCGCCATGTATGTGTGCTTTGCCCTTTACGTCGATTTTTCGATTTGGTATTGAAACTGTTCTGACAGTGTGGCATATTTGTTTTTATTTCATTATACTTCTAGAATCACGTACATTATCAAGATGTATATCAGAGAAAAGAAGTAACAGGCATACCCGCCACTTTGTATTGAAGTGACTGTTCCGCTGCCGTGAAAGAGAGTCGTTATGTATATGTATGCTAAGGGTATCGTTTTTACCTCTGTCTACGATATTTCGGTTGTATAATGGAACTGTTTCGACAGTGTGGAATTTTTTGTGTTTTATTTATTTTATTTATTTTTTTTTGGTGGGGGGGATCTTTTAAAGAACTGCTCTCAAACTTTTTACATTGTATTTCTGCTTGTAAATAGTTCTGCAAGCGTGTTTGACAATCAGCAATCCTTTGTCATACTAGTCAGCCGTTGACAAACTAGATTTTTGAATAAAGGCAGCACTTGCTACACCTTTAGTGAATACTGTAATCAACTCTAACATACTCTGTACCATTAATTCTGTCTTCTCAAACGTCTTGGGGATTGTTAATATGTTAAACCACTACAGCCGGCTTCATAACGTTCAATCAGTACATCGTAGTATTTAAAATCATGAGCAGCATAATGTACAAAATCTTAGTTCACTTAGTCAAAGCCTTTAAACATGACTACAATTTCAACAGAAACACTTTTTTCGACAAAATTTCAGATCATTACAATGAAACGTTTTGACATCATCATCAACAGGTTTCAAGATGTACCGCTTCTCCGAGAGAAAAAAGGGAATGAAAAAAATAAAAGGAAAACTTTGAAGAATTAAACCTAGTATTTGATAGTACTATTATGCGTAACTTTTCGTCTTCTATTAGAAATGTTGGGAAGCTAAATAACAGGCTGTAAATAAATGTTATATACAGACAAAGGACAAACAATAATTAACTTATATAAATACGGAAAAACAAAAGATAGACAACACTGATTAAAGTCATTTACGCTCATGTCCCTTGCTGCTTTGTTGTCTGTAATCTGTGGTGTAAACATATTTTATTATACAAATAAGGTGTATTACATATCTGTCGGTATATCATTAATAATTGGAATTTGAAAATAAGTGATGTAGCACTTTTATAATTAAAACGTAGATATCAAATTTAGTGCGCGCGACGCGTTTCTGGAATAACGTTCATCAGGTACGCTCAAAATCGAAAGATTGGAAAGCCAAATAATTTGAAGTTTTGGGAGCAATAAATTCATCTGTGTTGTAATTATGGGTATGGCAAGGTGCTTTTTTATTTGTATTTATATAAGTAACGTAGGATATTATTTGATATATTGTTTGATGCAGTAACTGTCTCCCAATGCCTAATTCCGGTTGTCTCGATGTGTATATCAAATGTTTTTATTTAAATCACTTTATTTTAATAAACACGTGGGATATTAAACACCAATTTATCAATCCATCAATCAATCACTGTCTCCCAATCGGTAATCTTCAAAATAACAGTGGACGCTATATTACTGTTCACAGGGTCATTACGGTTTTCACAGTTTTCCGGTTGTTGACTGATTTTGTCTGTTTATATACTTATGAGTTTTGACTTTCCCTTTGTAAGATTGTTCGGAGTTCGGTAGTTTTGTTATTACCCTTTTTTACTTTTTCACTTTTTTTGACGAATTTTAACTTTAATGATATTGACCAGTTTTTAATCGCTTTCCTCATCCATGTAGTAATGGTAAGTGAATTATTGTTGAACCAACAATATCCTACGTCAAGCGGCAAAGCAATCACCAAATTTGCTCCGCCGGCAATTTTTTTTACGAATAAGCCATTTGCACTTTGGAATTTTGAGCTGTGTGCATTCTAAATTTTTAATGCTTTTAATTGTAAAATTTGACGTTTCTCATCACGATTTTTACACAATTAACAAGTTCATTGTTGTGTGTGACTAAAATATTACTTGTTATGTCGACCGAAAATATAAAGTCTTATGTCAACATTTCGTGCATCTTTTGTAATTAGAAATTGGAGGAAGCCTTAACTGGAAATTTGAACAAATATTGACTCCGTTGGTTAACCTTTTTCAATGAGATTAAATATTAGCAATGCTCAACACATGAAATATAGGACATTTTTTTGGGAGATATCTGTTTGTTTTTGCTATTTAACAGATTAAATATTAGCAATGTTCAAACGCAAATTTCATGATATATAGCACTTTTTTGTATGTTTTTGTTATTAAACAGAGTAAATGAAATTGTCTAATTGAGCTTAGAACATTGTCTAAAATAATCACAAAAAAAATAATTTAATTAATTTGGATTGACTATTGATTTTAACCTTCCTTTTATGGAGTTTGAGTTTAGGTGTTTAACGCCACTTTCAGCAATATTTCAGTTTTATCATGGCGACCAGCTTTAGTGGTGGAAGAAGCCGGAGTACCCGGAGAGAACCACCGACCATGGGCAAGCAACTGCTAAACTTTATCATTTGCGGCTGCGAGTCGAGTACACCCTTTTTTTAATCTACAAAGCCGGGCGCGACACCACGCCGTATTGGTGATAGGCTTGTATGAGTTTTTAGGTAATCCAACTACCTAACGCATTGATCCACCCGGGCCCTTCCCTTTATGAAAGTATGTGACGTATTTTTTTTTCTATTTTGTTTTATCGCCATATTCTGTTTTTCGCAGATCACTTTGACCTTAAAATTTGTATATATTTGACCCTACCGCACTGCTGATAAAAATGTACACATTTGGGTGGGTGAGTTATGGTTTTAATGCCACTTTCAACAATGTTTCAGCTATATCGTGACGGTCAGTTTTATTGGTGGAGGAAACCGGAGTACCCGGAGAAAACCACCGATCTGTCACAAAGCACTGACAAACTGTATCACATAATGTTGTATCGAGTACACGTCACCTGAGCGGCATTCGAAGTCACTACGTTAGTGGCGAAAGGCACTGATTGCATAGGTAGTTATAAATCCACCTACGACAACGACGACGCCTGTGTACATATTTGAAAAATGAAAAATGTCAATTAAAGTCTGTGTATATAAAATTTAGTTTTTCTCCTTATTTTTTTCTAATCACTGCGTCTGTTGCTATATGACATTACGGATTTCTAATCCATTTTGCATAAATTTGCATTTCCATTTTTGACGTTAATTGAATAAAAAATATTTCGGTTTTTAGATTATGTTCCATGTTTAACTAATGATTTTTTCAAATTGTCATTTAATGGTTGATTTTTATTTTGTCACGAAAGCAGTAATCGGTGATGTTTAGAATATTAACATTGAGGGAAAACAATAATTATGTCAGTTAATTTTAGCGTTACTAGATTATAAAAGACGCTTCGGCGCTGCAATGGTTGACGTGTCCACTAATTGATATTATCTGCGTCTCTGCCAAGCACGCATTATTAAGAAGGAATCAAGTAAAAAAAAAAAAAAAAAAAAAAAATAGGACCCAAGATAATATTTCCGAGTGGGGTGAAATGTCTACATGTGGTGATAGGTACTGATTGCAAATGTAGTTGTAAATCCAACTAACATATGATCATGTCCACGACGACCCCTTTTTTGGTAGATAATACATATACTACTTACTACAAAGTATATGCTTTGCTATTTTTCCTATTGATATGACCTTTTCTGTCATGTCCATAAATAATTAATATTCATACCACGGTATTCCGAGTTAAACGGTTAAACAATCGAACGCGAAGAGTGCGATTGTTTGACCGTTTAACTCGGAAAACAGTAGCATAAATGATTTGTAACATGAAGCCATGCAATATAACGTCTAGGTCGTTAATTATTGCAGGACTCTCTGAGAGTAATAAAGCTACAGCCTAGATTTAAAGTGTGCAATATCTCTATTATGCGTATATTATTTCACAGTTCTTAGCTGTTGCTTACATTCTGGTATATAAACCATAAAAACATCAAAAGAAAACAATGCATTCATATTACAATGATTAATATTGCATATACATCTGTAATATTGTGAAAAGAAAGTTTCATTGTATATAAGAACTTTTGATTCATTAGACCGTATCGATGGTGTCATGTTTAGCTTGATCGCTTCGCTTGCTGGAGATCGTGGGTTCGAGCCTCAGTCAGATCAAGCCAAAGACTAATGAAATTGCTATTAGTTGCTTTACTGTTGTTGCTTTATTGATTGAGCGATTGTTGTGTAAAGCCAAATGAGCAAGTTTAGAACTATTTCATATCGAGAACAAGTTATGTTTTTATTTGTTTTGATTGTCATCGTCTTGTGTACCCTATGTTGCCAGTTTCTCTGGATTGTCCATTTTTGATTGCCCCTTCGGTATTCTCTAACGTTTACTTACATTCGATGAGATAGTGATGTCCGCTTTGAACTAAACAAACGCGCTTAGCTGAAATTTATAGTGTTTGTTTTCTGAAAAAAAACTGTCCGAAGGTAGACATGTCGCTCCACTCAGACACACTATTACTATTCCAAGCCAAGTAGTTTTGGATCGTGTTCATTAATGCTGTGTGATTAGCTGATAAGCAGCAAATACCAATATCATAGCCTTAGGTGTGACTTGACCGGAGCTCGAACCCACGATCTATCTCACTCCAAACGAACACGCTAACCCTTACACGACCCATGTGTCCCCACTTAACTTTATTACGCTGCAAATTCTTTCAACCCATATGCTAAAACGATGGGATTTATTTATTTACTAGTTTGTGTTAATATGCTGGAATGTTTGAACAAACGTCATTAAAGAAAAAACCTTTCATCTCATCCAATTTGTTAATTCAATGTTTTTAATCCGATAATGCTATTATTGGTATACGTTTTATAAGTTGTGTGAGATCCGTAGATTACGGAAACATATTTTTTATCCAATACAGAATAAAATAAAAAATCATAGCGAAATACTTTCGTTAAAAATCTAACAAAGATAAATATGTTGACACTATTATACCGTGACAAGTTGTCAATACAGAAAGGTTGAACATTTCAAAGAGAACACAAAGACATCATCGATAGAACTGTTGCTACCGAAAAGTGAAAATATTGAAATAATTTAGCGACCACCAGAGTAAATTATAGGAATGAGGTGAAAAACAAAATGCCACGTTCTCGAATAGTTCCAAAATTCAATACAAAAAATCGTAGAAACAGGACAAAATCTGTACTAGACCGCTCCCTTTGGTACAATCACATCAGTAAACAAAAAGTCGAGGGGACTAACTAGTTTTATGACCCCAAACCTCCTTTCATACTGACATGAAGCAGTTGTGCAAGTGTTATCCACATTCGAGTAAATTCGAGTAAATTCGAGTGTTATCCACATTCGAGTAAATTGTCAACCCTCAAATACTTGCTAAGAAGAATCAGCACCATTTCAATATCACGAAATAAATAAAACCAACACGATAGAGAACAAGATATGTTCATAGACTCACATTGATATTTCAATTAAACGACAAACATTTTAGATGTCATCATTAAACTTGTATTGTTTATTTTATTGTCCATACGTTTTATTGGACACATTTATAATAATAGATTTGATATTTTGCAGGACGATAAAATTCATCACGTGACTACTTTCAATGACCTAAGCGCACTTATAAAGTATAAAGCATAAACGTTTTATCTAAAGTCGGAGTTATTTTACAAACATATAATATAAGCTCTGTAGAGCTTTTTACCGACATAAAGCACTTACTTTAATGGACTATTATCCACTCCTCTCGTGGTGGAATTTAAAAAGATATGTTTATGTTTTGATGCATGCAAGTTATTAAAAAGATCTTACGGGTTACTTTTGGTGGATTCTGTACTATAATTTTAACAAACTCAGCTAAAAAGGAAACCAAAACAAATTTCTTTGTCATAATCGTGTGACTGCTCAGTGACCTACGCGCACCTACCGTTAATGGATTATTATCACCTCTGCTCGAGGTGGAATGATTCCGAAAATTTTAAATGATTTTTTTACTTAAGATATGAGTAGAAAAATGATGCATGCAAGTTATTAATAATATTTTAAGGGTTAACTTTATTTTATTTTATTATCTTCACCTTTGATAAAAGAGACATGTGAACAAACCTCTATGCACGATAATTTCAACAAATCCAGCTAAAAAGGAGACCAAAAAGCAATTATTGTCATAATCGCGTGACTACTTACTTGACCTAAGCGTACCTATTTTAATGAACTATTATCCACTCTGCTCGTGATGGAATGATTCCGCAAGTTTAAAAAGATATTTTTGCTTAGACATGGGTAGTAAATTGATGCATGCAGGTTATTTATAAGATTTTATGGGTTACGCTTGTTTCATTATCTTATCTTCACCGTTGTTTAAAAAAACAGGGGGGGGGGGGGGGAGGGTATTTGGAAATCACGACTGATGAACAAACTTCTCTATACGATAATTTTAACAAATCCAGTTAAAAGGGAGTCCTTAATGGAATTTTTGTCAATATATATCAGAACAGAAATCAGCATATTTATTGAGCATGACCGTCGGTTAGTTTTCAATGACGTCCTTAGAATAGGGTGCTAAGATCAACAGGTATAAGCTAATAACTCCATTACATATCCCTTTCAATTTTTAATTTGATCGCAGAGATTGAAGATACCAAATAATGAAAACAGAGGTCGTAAACAGACGGCGGACAGACAATACAATGGCCAAAAGAAGCTGACAAAAACGATCAACAATAATCTACTAAATACTACAAAGATTGAGCACATGATAAGCCAACAAAAAACCAGGTGTGAATAAACTTTAGAGAATACCGAAGGAGCAATCAAAAATGGACAATCCAGAGAAACTGGCGACATTGGGTACACAAGACGAAGAACACACAACACAATATGTATTGGAACGTAGAACGTAAAGAACCATGTTTTCCGGAAGGTTACCAGGGCATCAGTATGTATCTCGTTCAAGAACAACGCTTAGTGATAATAGTGCTATGTTCTGATGCACAATGTGAATGGGTTTTTTTTATCGTTTCGATATTAAGCTATCGCTTTACTGCAAACAAAAATGACACAAGAAGACCACCGAAAATTGTAGACAATATCTGTCTAAATAAATGTTAAGGAATACCGAAGGGGCAATCAAAAATGGACAATCCAGAGAAACTGGCAACATAGGGTACACAAGACGAAGACAAGCAAAACAACAGCACAATACAATATGTGTTGGATACCACCATACGCAAACAAACACAAATAACGTAAATAAGACATGAGCCCTCCTACAAACAAATGGAGGTAAAGTCGAACTGAACATCGTTTTTATGCGGAAATCGTAGCGGACATCAGAACACGAAACTCAGAACGTAAAGACACTTAATAGCACAACACTAAAAAATTGAAATGCGCATTTAAAATGGATGACATTTAGTATGTAGGAAATAGTGTGATCCCAACATATGTTCGTAATTAACAACTTAATATAAATGTTAAAGAAGGCGAAAAACGAAAATTGCGGTCAAGTTTTGTCTTAATATTGCTTATTTAAAATTGATGACATTTAGTACATAGGAAAATTTTGTGATCCCAACATATTATGTTTGTAATTAACAGGTTAATATAAATGTTAATTTTTTTTTAACAACAAAATGTTAAGTTCAATAAACAAGAAAAAATGACTTTTAAACTTTGTTAAATATATTTAACAGAATATAATAATACAATTCCAATTTCTCTTTGTTCACAGCAAATCCAATTAACAGGTATCCCAAGATTTAATTAAATATTTGCAAGGTCATTTTTAATGTCTATTTGAAATGGTTCTAACAACAAAAGAGGTTGTTAATTATTGTTTACAAAATCCTGATACATTCAAGAGGAATATGTGATTTATTGATAAACATCATATTTCATATTGTTTAGATCATTTTGGTCTGATTAATTATTTTTGCAATTGATCCAGAAAATCTTCAGTCCGATTATTTTTTCTAATTGATTAAAAAATAATGTCGAACGACCGTCACTCTAATAAAGTGCAAGATTTTTCACCGCCTACGCTTGGAGATCCAATTATCAAATGTAAGGGTTGGATCCCATTAAATCGGTTTAGCCCCACAACATTGTTGTGCCTGTTATTAGCCAGGACCTGAATCTACATCAACGTTTGTCTTGTTTCTTTTTATTTGTTTTGTTAGTTCAAAGATTTGACGTGAGAGGTATTTGTTTATCTTTAGTTTCTGTTTAATGTTTTGTAGATCGTTGTTTGTCCTTTTGGCCATTATGTTGTATGTCATTCTTTGATTTACAGCTTCTGATTACCCTTTTGGTATATTCGAACTTCTCTTTATTTTGGATTTTTAGAGCTATTCCGAAAGTGTGGTATTTTTTTTTCTTTCATTTTAATACTTTTACAAAATCTTAAAAAATATAAGTTAAAAACAGGTTTCGTTCTAAATACTTGACCTTGTTCTTTCAAATATTTATCATTTAAACCTTACATGTATGGCAATCTTTCATGTTTCTGTTGAACATCCGTTCATTGACATTATCGTTCATCTTTAAAACATATATTCCATTGCAATTAGTCTCCAAATGTCAAAATTTGCAATATTAAATTAAAGCATATGTCAGTAGGATCTAGTAATATTACAGTCGTATAGAAAGTTTCAACAAACGCTAATGGCGAAGTCTAATCTAATAATCTGCTCGGTTACGGAAATGAAGAAACTCCGGATCTCTTGAGAGTATCATGTTATATCATGCAGTGACGGAAAAGGTTGAATCTTTATAAATTGTCCCTAATTACGGCCGATAGCATAACATGACATTTATTTGTACAACCTTAAAATCAGCGTTTATGCTTTTAGACCATAATTAGCAAACGATTGTTATCAGATGGCTAAATACGATATCTTATGATGGAAGAAGTACTTTGGACCATTTAAACAAAAGTTTTCGCAATTATTTACGACTTGTATGACAATTACAATGCAATTTTAACACATTACGAAATTAATTGTTGAAACAGGAAACCTGAAAATACAATTGTAAGCACTTAAATTTATTAGATATTTAGCGAATTGGAACTACCACTATTCTTGCCACTGACAATTAGTTTTTCAACGTGTTAACTCGTTAGCATATTCAAAACAGCAATCTTACATATTTTATGAAAAGAATGTTTAAACAGTGATGAATAACAATACGACCAATATCAACAAAACCAACATGTTCGTCTCATTCACCCAGTAGTCAGTGATTCGGCGCACTGACATGGTTTATTAGATATATTTATTACTGATATTTACAGTTCCTAAATAATGTAATTATAAATAAAACTAAGGTTCTCCTCCCTTACGTATAGGTGACCGATTGTTTCTATCCTGTTTAGGCCGTTGGGTTGTATTGCTCCCAAAGCTTTAAATTATTTGACTTTCCAATCTTACTATTTTCATTGATCGTACCCGATGAAACGCGCCGTGTCCACTAAATTTGATATCTACGCTTTTATCACTGGTGTTGTTTTGTTTTTCCGGATTATGTTTTAACACTGTTCTCTCTATTAGCGGATAATAATTTGTTGCTTCTCCTGTGTTGTTTTTTTTCCTATCCGCATTATGTTTTTTTATTGATCCATCTAGCGCATATATGTTGCTACACCGGTGTTGTTTTGTCTTTCCGGATTATGTTTTAGAAATGTCTGTACCAAGTCAGGGTCATTACGGTTTTCACAGTTTTCCGGTTGTTGATTGATTTTGTCTGTTTATATACTTATGAGTTTTGACTTTCCCTTTGTAAGATTGTTCGGAGTTCGGTAATTTTATTATTACCCTTATTTAACACTGTTCCCACTAATTTGTATTTTATCTGTATCTTAGTTCCCACTAACGACCCATAAGCTGTATGTGACGATAGTAAGCAGCACGGTACGACATTTCCTTTATAGATTTAAGAGAAAATTATGCAGCTTATAAGTGTCAAAGAGTCTTTTAAGGGACATTTACATAAGATATCTTCATAATATCGTACGTTTTTAATTAAGGCATTGTGCTAGGATCATGGTTTTAGTCGTAAATGAAGACATACCATATTGGATGCAAAAACCATCCCTTTTATATGAAAGACTTCCAAAGAAAGTGTTTGGTTTATTTTTGTAAATTGTTTGACAAAAATATTACATCGTCTTTATTATGAAATAGCTTACTGCACATTTAACAAAGATTAGCAATTATAAAAAAGAAGTGAAATAATAACTTGATATGGAGTTAAAAGCAGACAGAAAGGCAGTTTAAGGTAATCGGATACATACTCAAAGGTCAATGATTTAAAAATGAATAGTAGGATTAAGAGTCATATGTGGTTAACTCCATATTTAGCAACATTTCACAAATGTAGGATATAGCATGAAAGATTATAAGACAACTAATAGTAATGAGTAGGATAAACAAAACAACGATATCAACACTCGAAAGATTATGTTTGTTATTTTCTTTTCTTTTTTTTTTCTTTTGACCATTGTATTGTCTGTCCTATTTCGATTTACGCATTCTGATCACTCCTTTGGTATCTTCAAACATTTCTTGTATGGTTGTGTGCTTCATGAACTGGAGAAGTATCAATTCAGAAGTCTGTTGTCAACATTTGACCAATCACAAAAGTCTTTCTTAATTAAATGAAAATACACAAAATGTATAGTGTACTTATCTGATGTTAAATGGTTGTTATTTTTGTATATAAAAGTTGGAGAAACCCGAAGGGTAATCAAGAATGCAGATTCCAGAGACATTGGCAACACAAGACAAAGGACGAAGACTAACAAATCAAAACAAAACAAACAAGCAAAAAACTTGAAACAGACACGCAGGCGCAATGCTTGGGTGGGGTCGACATGACTTGCTCCATGAGAAAAAGAAATATTTGTCATGCATTACAACCATTCTACCTTTATGAAACACACAAATGAGAAAAAGCTAATTGCTTACTTCAGAATGTGTGCTATTTCCATGTCGTTTCCTGTAGGCAAGACTATTAAAGGATCAGGAAGCAGAAAAAGTATTCACATCAATAATTTTGCAGACTAAGCCTATCATTATCGATAATATTACTGGCTAACGCTACTAACATCGATAATGTGGCAGTCAGTGGTTACAATATGAAATTGTTCGCATCGATAATGTTATATGCTCAAACAATTTACATGAAAAATGTTACAGGTTGAAACTGTCGAGAATTTTGTAGGCTACTGTGTAGTGTTTTGTAGATGGTACTTTTTTCTTTTGGCCATTGTGCTCTCTGTCATTGGTCGATTTACTTATTCTGATTACCCCTTTGGTATTTCCTAGCTCTTTCTACAACTCTTTCCGTCCATCAAAACAATTCATGTTATGATTTCTGTCAAGTCAGTTTGATATTCTGTCCTTTCTTCCTGAAATATAGATACTGTAGTTTATTTTGGTTTGTAAAAATTAAAATTGAATTTTTAAATATGACAAATTACATTTTATTATCAAAGTTGTAGTAAATTTGGCAACGGATTCACTTTAAAATGGAGAATATTTAAAAAAAAAAAAAAAATTATAAACTATGCAAACACGGATGAAGAGTACGCATGCCCTAAGAATTTTTTGTACCTGCAAAATTTATCTAAAATATACGCGTAGCAAATAAAACTAGAAAATGTACTAAAACATTAGAAAACATCAAAAGGGAATTATGGGTATATAAAACAAATGAAACCCCGTCAGCTTTTATTGAAGTGCATGTACCAAGACAGGAAGGGAGTGGTCGTGTATATGTTAGATAATGGTGTGGTCGTGTATATGTTAGATAAGGGTGTGGTCGTGTATATGTTAGATAAGGGTGTGGTCGTGTATATGTTAGATAAGGGTGTGGTCGTGTATATGTTAGATAAGGGTGTGGTCGTGTATATGTTAGATAAGGGTGTGGTCGTGTATATGTTAGATAAGGGTGTGGTCGTGTATATGTTAGATAAGGGTGTGGTCGTGTATATGTTAGATAAGGGTGTGGTCGTGTATATGTGAGATATGGGTGTGGTCGTGTATATGTGAGATAAGGGTGTCGACGCTTCCTCTTTCTACGATTTTGTATCACATTTTGGAAATGTTCCAACACTGGTATTTTTTGCTTTTAATTTTATCCCAATAGACATAACAAGACCAACGGAATAAAAACATACAGCGTCTTTCTGTTGATTTAGAAAGACAGATATGTTGTTATCTAGCACGACATCAAATGCAAATTTCAAACGGAACATGACGGATACATAGAACCAATAGTATATCGTTATAAAGAAAAATAATATCCCTCACGAAATGAGTTACTTTCTTGATTTACAAATATTTTCATCCAGGCAACTTTAATCACTTCAAATTGCAATTTTATCCCTTTATCCGATACCATTTTTGTTATGTTTTGTCTTGTTTTTATGTTCTCTTCAAAAGATGTTAAGTTTGTTCACGGCTAACTTAGATTTATTTCTTTTAAACAAAGACAAGGCATTCCTGGTACACGGACTATATATTTTTTTTACAATTTTATGTCATTTGTGCATTTCACTGATGCTTTATCATTTTGTAATTAAATTATATTCTATGAGCTGTATTGCTTACAGATAAAGACTATCATTATTTACAAATAAAAATTAAAAAGTTCCTTTGGTATCATCCAGCATCACAATACAATCTTATTTAAGATTAATTTTCTGGCTCCATCTACATTGTAATCATCCATACACCTGGCAGCGATCGCATAGTACCTGGGTTGGTGTTAGGGGGTGTTGGTGTTTAACGCCACTTTCAACAATATTTCTGTTATATCGTGATGCTCAGTTTTAATGATGAAGGAAACCTGAGTACACGGAGAAAACCTCCGATCTGCCGCAAGTTACTGATAAATTTTATTACATAATGTTGTATCAAGCACACTTTTCCTGAACATGATTCGAACTCACAATGTTAGTGGTGATGGGTACTGATTACATAGGTAGTTGTAAATCCAACTACCATACGATCACCACCACGACGACCCATACTTAATGCACATGAGGTATATTACCAATACATGCAAAAATATACGTTTATAATCACTGAAGCAAATATCAGGAACCTTAATTCCAGACATCATACCATGTCTGGTTTCCAACCAAACGTCCTATAAAACAATTTATGTCTGTACTAAGTTACTCGACCTCAAATTTGATATGTAGCTTATACTTATCACTCCACTTTTCATTTACAATTTGTTGACATTTTTCTACAATTGGATTATGCACAGATATATAAGTCTTAACCAAAATCCATATATATCCTAATAATTCCTATAAACACTTCAAATAAAAAATATAAAAAATACTCATTATAAAAGTATCTTAACGTAAATCCAAAAAGCTTTTACCGTAAACAAATCCATTCCGTATGATTTACGTAATAAAACACGATAAGCGTCACTAAGCACCCACATATATTGTAAATTTAGCAGCATTACCGATCATTGCCTTCAGTTTAAATTCCCTATAAACATTTTGTGTGTGATTATCAGAGAATAATAAATTTAGTGACTGTTACATGATATGGACGGCTATGTAAAACTCTTACTTAACAGCTCTGACAACGGCACTGTTATAATTTCTCGTAGTGACACATTGACCTTCGTAACCAACATTTCTTCCGTAACGGCAACGTGTCGGGGAGGGATTATTCAATAAAATAGCATTAATACATCATAAAGATTCGTCGTTACCTTCAGTTGATTGTAGGAGGGCCTGTCTCTTATTTACGTTATTTGTGTTTATTCGCGTATAGAGGTGTCCAACACATATTGTCTTGTGCTTTTTGTTTTGTTTGTCTTGGCATTGTGTCCTGTGTACCCAATGTTGCCAGTTTTTTCTTGATTGTCACTTCTGTTTTCTCTAACATTTATTTAACACAGGTGTTAACTACAAAAGAGACACATTTTCTTTCCCTATCGTAAATTTTCCTTCTCTAGTAATTGCTGCATGATAGGCAAAACTCTTACTTAACAGCTCTAAAAACGGCACTGTTATAATTTCTCGAAGTGACACATTGATCTCCGTAATCAACATTTCCTCCACAAGAGATAAGAAGTTTTTCGTGCGGGGAGAAATTTTGTTCAACTACGATTTTGTTTTATTTATATTGGTGGAATTGATTATCATTCTTAATCTTAAATTTTCTGTAATGAAAACGTAGATATCTAATCTAGTGTGCACGACGCGTTTCTGGAATAACCTCCATCAGTTACGCTCAAAATCGAAAGATTGGAAAGCCAAACATTTTTAAATTTTGGGAGCGATAAAACCAAAGGGTCTGAAACAGGATAGCCAAAATCGGCTTAGATCACCCATGCATAAGGGAGGAGAATCTTATATGAAGCTTTTTGTGGGCCTTTGGTTCTCCTTTCTATTTTGGCCAGTGGCCTAGTCTGTTCCTAGATATTTAAGGCTCCTGAGTATCCCTGTAGTATATCCAAGCATTTCTTTCTATAAATATTTTATTAATTCTATGATATAAGTAAATGTTTTTTTGAAACAAATCATTGTTCGTGTCATAATATAATCAAGAATAGATAATTTTAGGAAAACTTTAACAATGTTTACTGTATTACAATGTATATCTTTGCAATTTTCTATTAAAATGTTTCTGCATATTCAATTCAATATCGTTGTAAAAAGGTTATTCAGTGGAACAAAAAATAGTGATTAATGTATATGAAAGGATCACGAAAAAATGATTACTCACACTTCCTGATTGTTTATTAAAATTCAAAAGATTATGAATAGGGCTTAAGGCAACTTAGATATACAAGAATTGTAGCTATGCATCAAATGGATTTCTATATTGTAGGAAACTCAATTAACATCTGCATGTTATTGCAAATATTCAGGAAATATCATGATTTCTTTACGGTAAATCTTCAGGATTTAAGAAATATACGTGTCAATTGCATCAATGACACCATGGTTACAACCAAGAGAGCATTTTGCTCCCTCTACATACGTTTGTTTTCAAAATTAGGACAATTTATTATATTCGCTTCATCAGTTTAAAACAATTAAAGCATTTTTTTCATACCCTGCTACGTATCAAATTTCCGCATGAAAACGATATTCGGTTCGTGTTTACCTCCAGTTGTTTGTATGAGTGCTCATGTCTTATTTACGTTATTTGTGTTTTCTTGCGCATAGTGGTGTTCAACACAAATTGTGTTGTGTGTTTTGTTTTTCTTGTCTTCGTCTTGTGTGTCTCGTGTTTCCGGTTTCTCTGGATTGACCATTCGTGATATCATATACTTCTTTACTTTCTCGCTTCATAATTTCTTTGTAATATAAAAAGATATATATATGCAGCACAAAGCGATCAAGAAACATTTTATGGTTCACTTACTAAGTGCCAACTAAATAATGTAAATGCGTTGCTAATATGCTCACATTATTGTGAAAGTTAGCCTAATATTCATATGTGAGTTTTTGTAATGTCCCCCAACAATTTGTCATGTAATGAAAAACCAAAAATATCACACCGTCAGTACATTTCGATGCCCATAGATTCATTCAATTGTAGTAAAAAAAAAAGATAAAAAAAAAGGCGTCATTGTATATTTTTACACCTGTGGATGCTTTTATGACAAAAACCCAGTTTTCAGATGTTTGCATACAATTAGGCGGAGGATGTGTTTTTATTGCAAAAAAAACCAACTAAAAGGGCAAATATTTCAGATGCTTACGTAAAAGTAGGCAAATAGAGGGGAATCATTTCTTATACAAATGATATTATTTTTCTATCACTATTCGTTAACACGGCCTGTAAGATCGGAGGAAAATCTCTAATAAATAATGCTATGATACATAAATTGAGTAGTAATTGATCAACCACTGCTTTATAGAATAAAATTATAAAAAACAAAAACAAAATGTCACACTGCCAGAACTGATTTTTCCAAAGATATGAATATTCAACAAATCTTCAGAATACTCCTTCATAGAATGAAATGAAAAACAATAACAAAATACCACAATGTCAGAACTGACATTTGTTTTCTCTCAATTATATGAATATTCAACACATCTTAAGAATTTCAATACTTAACGAACCATATATTCGAGGTTGTGACCACATGTTGAAATGATTGACGAAAATGGATCCATTGTACCGGTAGAAGAATCTTTTGTTGACAATGATACATCGTCATTATATTCACTATTGACACGTGTCGAGAGGAAATGTAACAAACAAATTAACATCCGGGTCACGTGAAGAAATTATTGAAATTGTTGATATTCGTATAGATATACCGTAGTCTGATTTTTTTGTAGAAGGATAAACTGTCAACAACACATGACGGTCTATAATTTCTGCATTGTCTGACACATATTTTTATATTTCTAAGTAAAAATGGATATTAGATATAGATGTAATAAGCCAGAGGTAAAATGTCAGTCACAGGACATAATACGGAGAATAGAGAAAATAAAATTAATAACATTAGGTGCTCCTAGGTTGAAATCATCGCTACAAAAATTCTACAGTCGTCATCACAATTTGGTTGACCGCTACGAAATATCAAATGACAAATAACAATGGAATTCTTACTTTTTACGTAGATGTTTTCTTTCCTCTATCACTGCCAAGAATTTTACAGGACTTGACTGTATATATGAGTAACACGACGAGTGGATTATAGGAAGCAGGAACTGCTTACCCTTCGCAGGCACCTGAGTCCACCCCCTTTATTTTGGTGAGGATCCTATTGATCTTCTGCTTAGTTTTGCGTTGTCTTCACCTTCAGCTGTAGAAGGATTCATGACTTATTTACGTCATTTGTGTTTGTTTGGGTCTAACACATATTGTGTTGTGTTTTTGTTTTGTTTTTCTTTATCTTGTTTGCCCTATGTTTCCAGTTTCTCTTAATTGTTCATTTTTAATTGTTCCTTCGGTATTCTCTAACGTTTATTTATTTGTCTAATACAGTTTTTGAGGACGAATACGAAAATTGTACATGAAAGATTTGTGACCGTTAGGGTCGACCATCATTACAGTTCTTAGTGTTATTAGTTTAAAACACGTTCATTGCTGCAGATGTATAAATGTTGTCCTTACAACGTTCAACTCTCTTCCAATTTTTGTTCTCCTTACCAGTCTTGGAAAATAACTCGCTATCTCGGTTGTTATCGTCTCCAGTGGATGGTAATCACCATTCTTCCAAATCACAACTATGCGTAGGATTAAGTCGTTTCAAGTGAATTTTTTTGTTAGCCAATCTTCCAAATTATATCTCTTTTCCAGTTTGCTCCTTACTCAGTTAATTTATGAACTTAAGGAAAATTATATTTATAACAAGGTCTACCTTTCTGAAATTGCTTGATGGAGGGCTGTAATTTCCATTCTTGAAAGTTAAATCCCTTGTCTCTGTTTTTTGTTTGTTCTTCCATTCTGTCCTTTCTCGTATCCAACTGATGCTACTACACTTCAACAAAAAAGCATAGATATCATATTTACTGTGCATGACACCTTTTTGGAATAACCTTCATCAGGTACGCTAAAATTACGGTTTTAACTGTTATTGGTAGTAGGTTTGATCATAGTAAAACAAAATGGCCTGAGATGTGTCTTTAATTGTATGAATGGTATTGATGTATTGCTTCAATTGGAATTAAAGGCTGAAAGGAATAACTACAAACGTTTCAATTATCAACACTGCAATTTAAAAGTACCGACATGCTTTGGAGAAGAGTCGTGCATAGCTTTATATGATTAACACAAAAAGGCCCTGAATGTTAAGAGAAATTGATACAGGATACTGCTATTTCATTCTTATTTGGGCTCATAAAACAAGTGTAACCGAGTCACTGTTTATAACTTTGGCTGTACCTAGCCAGAAAAATCAGCGATCATGGATATAAGTGTTACGGGTATCTATTTTGTCCGTTTGTACGCCTTTTTTTTTAGCTGTCTTATATTGTGGTATTTTTTTATTTATTCATTTTATCAAAACTATGGTTATGGAAAGATAATCCTTTTTTGTTAATAACTTTGATATTCAAATATTTCTGCAATCATATAATTATTTGTTACTCTGTCTGATGACACACTGTCCACCAGAATTAACCGTCATTTCCAATTAACAATGTGAAGAACTGATCGTTGAGAAGAATCATCATAAACTAGTGATACCTTCGATGACTAACACTCATTCAAGAGTAAGAAATGTTTAAAGATACTGGCTTGAGACAGGTCCAAACAAGTGGCGTGGTTAAATCGGTTAATGCAATGTATTGTTATTGGTTTGTTGATGTTTGAAATTGATCTTATTTGTCAATTCATATGTACTTTGGGACAAGTGCAAAAACGTGGCTGGTTAAATCGGCTAATGAGATGTATTATTATTGGTTTGTTGATGGTTTGTTGAAATTGATCATATATAATTTGTCAATTCATATATTCTTTGACAATCTTACATTTTCCTAGCCACGTAAAATGGCTGCTACATTTGATGCTAATGTTGCACTCGATTAGCTGGACAGTTTGTGTCGTAATCTAATGTATTGTTATTACTGGTTCTGTAAAATGGTGTCTCTATTTTGACAAACCGTATTTATTTATTACCGATATCCATTATAGCAATTTTGTTATCGTAGATTCAGCTTTTAGCCATTTTTTTCATTTTGCATCAAGATATACAGGATTAGGTGGTCATTTATTTCGTTGCATCAAATATCATGCCATTTATTTACGGTAGAAATATCGTCTATTTAGAAATAATCGTTATTGCCTTGTAAACTATACGATGTTGACACGTAATAAATCACGGAACTAATATTAACAAGCGACTGGCATTACTGATAAGAAAGCAACAAAATTGTTATGCACTGAACGTTGCAATATTACGTAAAATGGGAGGTTACATGCAAAACATTGCAACGTTTCAATTACTAAGTATGAAAAGCTTGAAGATATTAAAGGGGCAACCAAAAGCCGTAAATCGAAGGACATACAATACAATGGCCAAATAGTGTAAGAAGAATTTGAAGATACCAAAGGGTTAATCAGAACCCGCAGATCGCAGGACAGCATGGCAATGCAATGGCCAAATATTGTAACGTTTCTATTACTGATAAAAACAAATGAATGCAAAATCTATTCTACTATCAGAAGACATCTAAAATCCAATCACAAAATCTTAGAAACAGAGGCAAAATCACACACTTTTCTGGCTTGGTACAGGCACTTTGTGTCTCCAACATGTCAGTAAAAATCTAGCCTTTACAAATAAATGGGTGAACATCGTTATTAAATAGAATGAACTAATCTTCAACTTACAATTCGCGTCAGATGCCATATACGAAAGGCAAAAATGTGAATCTTTCGAGATTCCAGAGTACATGAGGGCACGATAAGCATATGTGATGGTAACAGTATTCTTTACATTTCCTGAATTTTGTGCACCGTGTTAATGACTGTGAAATCTTATGAGGCACACAATCAACAATAACGCAGCATTACCATTTTCAAATTTCTGTTGTCACGCACCTGACTGCACTACAGGTATATGTGAATGCTATCAAGTATTATAAATATCTTTTGAATTTTGTGGACCGTGTTCGTCTTGTGTAATCTTGTGAGGTATTAATGCAATGTATTATTACGATTTCATCTTTTGTAGTCAAAATTAGTAAATTTTAAATGTTTTATATTCATTAATGCTGCAAAGAAAAGATCCCTTTTATAAAAGATATATTGTGAAATTTTACTCAATGTGTATTGCCTTTACAAAGGATAAGCTTTCTATGACGAACAGTTGTAAATACTAAAGCACACAATTTCTGAATTCTATTAAACTTGCTTTTAAAGGATTAAGTTTTAACACTATAAATCGTATATTTATTTACAATAACGTTCCGTAGCGTAACGTACCGTTTCTGATTTCTTTTGTTTGCAAACGTTCTACGACTGTAAAAGCAAAAGTCATTATTTTCTTTAATTTTGTCATCTGTTAGGCAATCGTTTTTTGATAGCATTTCAGTATCGTGTTTTAAAGAAAATCATATTTCACATTTCAAAACTCATTATCAGTTTTAGAAAAAGAATTAAACAGCGTGATGGCAATTATAAATTTCTGACTGTTTCTATAACAAAAATATTATCATTTGTTTTAAATGTGACAATTTAAAGCTTGATAAATGATAAAGGTTCAAAAAAGAGATGTCATATTGATGAAATGATTTGAAGATTTTATTCAAAGTTGTCGATCTACTACGATATAATAGGAAACTAGGCTATTCATTGTCACATGTATTAGATTGAGCGAAAACCTTCTGTCAAGGAAGTCATTAACAAAAGAAGAAAACAATACACGTGTTACATATGAAATCATATGTCTTAATTATAATATTTGTATTTATTTACGCTTACTGGCATTTCCATATTACGCTGAAATTTAAAGATACGGAGATGTCATTCCATATGATCTTCGTGGTCGTAATCGTATGGTAGTCGGATTTACAACTACCTATGCGATCAGTGCCTATCACCACTGAAGTGGTGAGTTCGAATCCCGCTCATATAATATTTGTATTCATTTACATACACTGCCATCCAACACGTTACTCTCTAACGTTTATTTCCATATTAGGGTGAAATGTAAAGATACGGAGATGTCATTCCATATTATATTACTAATATACAAAAATATATATTCAATATTCAATTAGAACGAATTGATGGCCTATTTATTCAGATCTCCCACGAAGACCATTGATTCTTTTAGATGTTTATTACTATTTGATATTAAATATCTTTGAAGTATCAGTTATGTTTTCTTGTCGTATGATCAATGGTCTCCATTCAACAGATTATACTTTCTTAGCTAGAGAGCGGTCATGTATTTGTAAATTAGGGATATCGAGTTTGCCTCTTTCTGCGATTTTGATATTTGTTTTTTTTTAAATGTTCCGACAGTGTGTTATTTGTGTTTTTCATTTTATTAGCTAGTATTCAATTAATTAAGAACATGTAGTGCCCCTGATATTGTTTTGTTTAAGTTTATCTTCATTTTTGTGATGGTATATCATCTTTTTGAATGGAAGCGAACATGTGTAGGTTTTTTATTGCTTGTTTTTATCTGTATTGCCGTTAGGAAACGTTAAGCAACTTGCAGTAGATCCGTCCAATTATCAAGAAGTGGGTTGGGGATTAATCGGTTTAAACCAGCCACATTGTTGTGCTTGTCTCAATCCAGGACCTGGATTTCAATCGACAATGTTGTGGTATTTAAGTGTGATGCAGTTGTTCCTTTTGCTGATATTTTAGGAATTGTTGACCATCATTGTTTGGAGGTAGTTGGCCTTTTGTTCAGTTTGGAGGAATTGTTGACCATCATTGTTTGGAGGTAGTTGGCCTTTTGTTCAGTTTGAAGGAATTGTTGACCATCATTGTTTGGAGGTAGTTGGCCTTTTGTTCAGTTTGGTGGAATTGTTGACCATCATTGTTTGGAGGTAGTTGGCCTTTTGTTCAGTTTGGAGGAATTGTTGACCATCATTGTTTAAACTTTCTGTTCACAAAGGGTGCATGTTTTACGAGTGTCTTTGTTAGGCTTTAGACTGTCTCTTATCGAATAGCAACTTATTCATTGGTATTTTATTCAAGATAGCATACGGTATATCATGAGACATGTTTTCCAGGCTAGGTAAATAATATGCCACTTAGATGTACATGCTATATTATTTCGCTTTTTCACTGTCTTTTTTGTAAACAACGGACAGTCTTTGGCGACGAAAATATGACAGATTCATTATAGCCTTTGTGTAGAAATCATTGGCCCTACTAATTGTCCAATTGTTAAACCAGGAGATTCTGCTTCTTTATAAAGAATCGATGTGATGACCATGGAATATAATGGACTTTTTATGTAAAGCAACACAAAGGATACTATATTAATTTATATTAACATTAAGAAAACGTTTGTTTTCTATTTTACCTTTGGAAGTTCCCTGACCAGGTTCAAAGACTGTAGATCAATATATACGGTGTAGACATTCCCAATAGAATCGTAAGACAGACCTTAATATTGTGGTTTTTCTTATTTTTGGTGTGTTTAGCCAGTTGGTTGAAATTCCGTTATATCTTTAATCATAAACGGTAGTTATTTTTTTGCATGAGAATTCACACCAAATTTCGTTCGATGGTAAATAAAAAATTAAAATATTTTTGATGTTTTGGTTATAGGAGAGAAACAGTCTCCTTCTACAACCAGTAAATTTCGATATTTCTCCAATCTCGATTGTTACATTACATTTTCAAATTTTTCTCGCGTGGAGAAATATCGTAATCCACTGGTAGCAGCAGAATAATATATACATATATCATTAATATAGTAGATAATACATGCAGTATATCTAGCACCTCTTGTGTTTCAAACAGGTACACATGTAAAGTTTGAAGTGAATGTGAAGAACAAATTTGACTGTGTAAACGTAGAATAGTTTTATCTTTACGGTTTTCACAGTTTTCCGGTTGTTGACTGATTTTGTTTGTTTATATACTTATGAGTTTTGACTTTCCCTTTGCAAGATTGTTCGGAGTTCGGTAATTTTGTTATTACCCTTATTTATAATATATTCTCACACTTGGTAGAATTTGTTATTGTCTGTACTTGTGTTGTTCGGGTTTTGTTCTTTTGTTTGTTTTTTGCCTTCGCATAAGGGTTCGTCCTAGAAAGTTGAAACGGACTTTGATATTATTTTTAATTTAGTTATATCTTATTAAAAAGAATGAAAATGATTTGATAGCAGGACTAACCTATTATGTATTCACCAGCACAGAATAATATGTATTATCTGTTCAGGAACATGTAACTATCTGGGTGTAGTTTTAGGGATTAGTTATTATTCAAGAAGAGGGTAATCAGAATGCGTAAATCGAAGAAGGGCAGACAACACAAATAAACGTTACCGAAGGCCGAAGTGACAATCAAGAATGGACAATCCAGAGTGACAAGCAGCATTGGACACAAAAAACTAACACAAAGGAGCAAAACATGGATCCCCACCAGTAATATATGGTCAGGGATATTGGTTATTTACCGTCGTCAATTTTTAGCAATTTTCCAGCATACTTAATGGGGAAGGAAATCCCGGGCCGTTATAGCGAACTGGCAGGTATAACTTCCGGCGATGGATCGGTCTCTAAAAACATTAATGCTTAAATACACAAGTTGGGTAACGCAACTCGAACCTGAATAAGCGCAGTCTTCTAGTCTAAACTCAACTACCTTAACCTCATGTCAATCTAGGCATCCATTGGAAGTCATTGTTCTGTTAAAATTAATATATTTCGTTTGATTGAACTTTGTTACATCTTGCTTTATTTTTTTTCCTCTTCATATTGTATGCTTAATAAAAGTTTTTTTCTATTAAAATATCATGGTTAAATAGTTATTGTCAACAATTCAACTACTAACCACACATATAATACTTCGAGCAACACTCCTCTTACTCACAATAACGTACGGAAAACACGACAGATTAATTATTGTCCTCGTCATGTACGCATATATCTGAAAAAGCATTAACGTGACGTCAACAGTATAACCATAACAGCAAATCAGCAGGTAGATGCACAGTCTATGGGCGGATGTTTAACTGTCATAATTCGGACGATGTGTGATTGAATCGTAATCTTTTGCGTAGTACGTGTCCACTAATGTCTACTCCTATAAAGTATGTGCTCATTAGTACTAATTGTTTGGCAGTATCTAAACGAGGGTAACTATTTATTATCACGTTCTTATGACAAATAAATAAACGTTAGAGGAAAGTTGGTATTTCGTTTGGACATGTTGGTACGGAAAACAAATGATAGATTAATTATTGTCCTCGTCATGTACGCATATATCTGAAAAAGCATTAACGTGACGTAAACAGCATTATCATGACAGCAAACCAGCAGGAAGATCCACAGTCTATGTGCGGATGTTTGATTGTAATAATTCAGAAGATGAATGATTGAATCATAATCTGTTGCGTAGTGCGTATTCACTAAGTCTACTCCCAATAATTCTTTGCACATTAGGACTAATTGTTGGGGTTAACTGAATGAGAGTGATTGCTTATAATCACGATATTAGGACGAATAACTACACGTTATAGGAAAGTTGGTATTTCGTTAGAACAAGTTAGTATTTCGTTAGAACAAGTTGGTATTTCGTTAGAACAGGTTAGTATTTCGTTAGAACAAGTTGGTATTTCGTTAGAACAGGTTAGTATTTCGTTAGAGCAAGTTAGTATTTCGCTAGAACAAGTTAGTATTTCGTTAGAGCAAGTTAGTATTTCGTTAGAACAAGTTAGTATTTCGTTAGAACAAGTTGGTATTTCGTTAGAACAGGTTATTATTTTGGTACACTGTACTAGTGGACTCCTCTATGGAAGAAGCTACAACCTATTTTTACTTAGAGAGTTGCCTCATGGAATGCCACAGGGTCCTGGCTTAGAACAGGTATTCTCATATTGAACAGTTGAAAACAAATCCAAACAAAGACGCAGAGAGAAGGAGATTGCCAGTTCTGTAAGTTGACCCTGAAAACCCTCATCAGTACCAAGTGAACAGTTTGCAGATGTACCTGTCTATTACGCACATATTTGTCTTTAATACCTGTGTTCTAGTTAGACAGACTTACTCCTGCATATTGTATATTAGCAGGGAAGGATTATAACCTTATTGGACCCTTGAGCTAATGAAATTGTGTGGTTCCCTTTAGAGGGAGACATCATCTTACTCGACCACACCCGTCTTGAATATATTTTACTCATATGATATTTTAGCGACATTTAAATAGCTTGTAGTAAACTTATTGCAGAGTATTTAAATAAACTAGCTTCAGAGCCCCAGGCTTGATGGGCCCTAGGCTGTAGTATATACTAGTCAATAGGATAATCCGACCCTGTATATTAGGTATATTGAGTAATATCGACCGGGTTTGTCATGGACATTTAAGAGCACAATGTTACAGGACATTAGTGATATTTTCAGAAAATACAAAAACCTTCTTGTTATAAAGTTCACAGTATATATCAATAGTCTTGTGATATTGCTTTTCAAAATTAACGAAATCAAAAGAAATAAATGGCACTTCGGCATTAACCGATTCAAATAGTTAGTTTATTAACAATATAATTGACAAACGAAATTTTAGAAGATTTTTGACATTTTTCATATTTTGACATATTTCTTTAATATGGGAAGCTTTTTCTTATAATAAGTATTATATCGACTTTATCTGTTTAAAATAATCGTTTGCGTGCGTGGGTGTGCGTTTTACGTTTTAGGCTTTGTGTTATTTTGTTATTTATTGCATTTTGACATTATTTACTACTATAGCCTATTAAAAGTACAAAACATACATAAAGAAAAAAAAAATCGACAACATTGTGGGAAGATTTTATAAAATCTAATTGGAAAAATCGTAGAAAAAGGAAAAACCGATACCAATAGCACACATCCGGGCATGTCATCCCACGTTCCTAGTTCGGTACAGACACTTCAATAAAAGTGAGTGGTGAGGTTATACTAGTCTTAAGGTCACAAACCTAAATATTATCATCATAATTATGTGAAGAAAGCTTAAACAGTGATGGTCAACAATTCCACCAGTATCAACAAATATTGCAAACTTGGCATGTTTTTTTTTATTTGTTCGCACTATTTGAAACATTCTGACGAATCTAGTCTCTAATAGTGATGATATTTCCCAGTAAATATACACTCCAGGTAACAGAACACAACAACAAAACAAACATTACAGTAATAATAATGTTACTTATTCAAGCAGCTTCCCAATTTAGGACAATAACATTTAACAGGCCTAGTATTTATAAACATCATTAACGTGCTTCATTACTTTTGATAATTTGATTACATAATATTTTTAATTGAAAATATTTAATTTCACTTTGTGATTCTAGTATTTCAAATAACTCTGAATTATGCAATTAAATATTATATTAAAGTTAAATCAATTAGTAATTATCAAACAATGATAACCGTTTGAATCACTGACTATCAACACTTCACTTCGGAACTGCAAAGAACTGATCTGTCGTTTTTGACAGCCGGAACCTTTGAGCCGTAATGAAAGCGGGAGGTTTGGCGCTTTAAAATCTGATTCAACCCACCATTTCTTTAGAAATGCCTGTACCAAGTCAGGGTCATTACGGTTTTCACAGTTTTCGGTGGTTGACTGATTTTGTCTGTTTATATAGTTATCAGTTTTGCCTTTCCCTTTGTAAGATTGTTCAGAGTTCGGTAATTTTGTTATTACCCTTATTCAGGACTGCAAAGAACTGATCTGTCATTTTTGAAGTGCAAATTTACAAAATAAAGTATTTAACATCGTTTGTTTCTAAATAGAAATTGTCAATCCACGTATTTCAACATAATTTTTTTTTCGATCTGGTATATTTGACTTGATGTTATGTAATTAGATATTAATTAATCAATCGTGTTAAATATATACAACTTAATTTCTTAATGTACTATACTATCACTTTCACTATTTGTATTCGTCAATGTTATTATATATATACTTGTACCTTTTTAATAACAAAAACAAAAAAGGCGACAAAATATTCAGAATTGTTGTATCATGAAACCAACCGAATTGTAAACTTGTGAAAATAGAGAGATTTAATTGTTGGACTTTAATATAAAATTAGTATATTCTAGTGTGAACGAACTTTATTTATGTATAATATTTTTTATCTTTTCGGTAAATGTTGCTAAATTGAATCGTTAATGCGGTCCTATTTTCTAGATTGTCACGTGATTATTGCACGAAGACCTGTCATGTGATTAATTGTACGAAGACATGTGAGAAAATTGTGTCATTTGTTAACTATTTGCGAGACAAAACACATTTTATAAGAAATTCCATCAAGTTTTAAAATGTAAGTGACATTGCTTGCATGACAACGCAGTAGTTTGTCTCAACAGGAAGTTGATAAATGTTTCATGAATGTGTGGATGATACTAAAAAGACATAGTTTATGGGCATATAATCACGTAAAATGCATGTATTTTTTTACACGAAACCACTATTAATCACATCACAGTAATATTAAAGTGGTGGAAAATGAATCTGAAATTGTGTTTTAGCATTTCATGTTTCATCGAAATTTTAAATTTGGAGACACAGGATGGACATTTTGATCGTATACTTTTAAAATCAGATAATATCAAAAGATGAGAATTTGAAAAAAATGAATAAAGGATAAAAGTGCATTGGTACCCAAATGTTTAAAATGGCGGGAAAACAGTGGGCTGATATAGCACGAAAATCTATTATATGCTAAAAACTTTTTAAAAGTTTTTATCAACTATATTTATTTCCATCTTTCTGTTCTGTTATTTGTATTATTTCGTATGTATACCGACAATGCTTTCCTACTTTTTTTTGTAAAATTCATAACTGACAAAGAGGGCCGTCGTGGCGGTGATCGTATAATTGTTGGATTTATTACTACCTATGCAATCAGTGCCTATCACCACTAAAGTTGTGTGTTCGAATCCTGCTCATGGCGAGGTGTACTCGATACAACATTATATGATATGTGTCCGATATCCTCCACCAAAAAAACTGATCACCACGATATAACTGAAATATTGTTGAAAGGGGCGTTAAACACCATACCTCTAACCCTCATAAATGATAAGATATCAACAAAAACCGACAAACCGATGAAACATGCGACAGTCAGCATGAGAGCGCGCTATGCCTTACATTATATATAGATTGAACTCATTTACACTGCAATATTGCACTCAAAGGCAATTACAGAATGTAGAACGGAATATATATACAATGTATATACAAATAAAATTTCTCACGAATAAAAAGACATGACGAAAATGGGTTACACGATTCAATGATTACTGAAATTCATTCTGTTGTATTTCTATTGACAAGATTAACCGAATGAAATCTGCAATAACGAGTTTTCAATTTACGATATAACACCGCCGACGCTACCACTTATTGCTGATGTAGATCAATTCATCTTCATTAACACGTGACTTTCCCTTAAAATGAAATTAGATGTTATTTCTAAGCTTTATACATTTTGTAAGGAAAGGTCAAAATATACTAATAATGTAAATATAAGACACTATATTGTTATTTTCAACTTAAGACACAATTCCGGTGACATTTGTATGAAAAAGGATAGATAATATTGTTCTACCAGGAAATCAATTATGTTAGACTACTATGAAGTGTTCATCCTTATATTTCAATGGCAACAATTATGTTAGACTACCATGAAGTGTTCATCCTTATATTTCAATGGTAACACTTATGTTAGACTACTATGAAGTGTACATCCTTATATTTCAATGGTAACATTGTCTCTTGCTTCGTTGTCGAAAGGTGATATACGTGATTTCAGTCTTGCGTGATAATTTCAGTCTTGCACAAATACTTCCTGTTAGATTGATATATAAACTGTTAAGACTTATTCTACATTATACAACAATGTTATAAAACATTGATAAAGGAATTCAAGTATGCAACATAAAGGTTATGAACGACATTGCTTAGTAGTGAACGTTAGCATGAAAATATACATATTATCAACATAGATATATCGGAAAGCAAAATGAATTAAAAGAAGAAATCTGGACAAAATTTATTAGAGTTTATTTTTTTTGCAAAAAATTAAAAATAACGCTTTTGTTTAAATAAAACGGTTCATAATATCCAATTTGGTGAAGGTGGTCAGTTTTTGGTAGAAGTTATAACTGCACATCGTTAAATGCTTAATCTAATTTAAACTAGATCTTGCATCCCTCCCCCCTTTTTTTCTGATATGAGGGCGCAATTCAAGATCTAGTTTTAATTAGATTGTGAAATGCTTTGATTTATTTTTGCCTAATAAAAACTTGTCATTAAGAGCTCTGTTTTGCTGTAGAAACATGTCATGGTAAGCTTTGTGATAATAGTTGGTTACAAAGCCGTTTCATTAAAAGCTTCATAATAATAGTTCGTCGTACAGGCATGCCATTATTAGCTATGTACTAGGATTTTGTCTAATTGACATGTTATCAAAATAAAATTTACAGAAATGTTTGCTTTAAAGACATGTCATTAAAATAACGTTTTCGCAGTGTTTTGTTATTAGACTTGCTATGGAATAAACGTTAGAGAATACCGAAGAAGCAATTTACAATGGACAATCTAGAGAAACTGGCAACAGACGAAGAAAAACAAAGCAAAATCACACACCACTATGCGCAAAGAAACACAAATAACGTAAATAAGACATGAGCCCTCCTACAAACAACTGGAGCTAAAGACGAACTGAACATAATTTTTATGAAACCTTTGTGGTAGTGTTTTGTTCTGTGAGCTTTTCATTAAAAACTTTGACATAGTGTTTTGTTGTAAAGATTATTCATTAAAGACATTGTGATAGTTGTTTTAAAGTATTTCATAGTGTTTTGTTGTAAAGATTATTCATTAAAGACATTGTGATAGTTGTTTTAAAGTATTTCATAGTGTTTTGTTATAAACATGTCATTAAGAGTTTTCTTAGTGTTTTGTTGTAAAGATTATTCATTAAAGACATTGTGATAGTTGTTTTAAAGTATTTCATAGTGTTTTGTTATAAACATGTCATTAAGAGTTTTCTTAGTGTTTTGTTGTAAAGATTATTCATTAAAGACATTGTGATAGTTGTTTTAAAGTATTTCATAGTGTTTTGTTATAAACATGTCATTAAGAGTTTTCTTAGTGTTTTGTTGTAAAGATTATTCATTAAAGACATTGTGATAGTTGTTTTAAAGTATTTCATAGTGTTTTGTTATAAACATGTCATTAAGAGTTTTCTTAGTGTTTTGTTGTAAAGATTATTCATTAAAGACATTGTGATAGTTGTTTTAAAGTATTTCATAGTGTTTTGTTATAAACATGTCATTAAGAGCTTTCTTAGTGTTTTATTGTAAAGACGTAACATTAAAAGCTATTCCATTCCGTTTTGTTTGAAAGACATGTTCTAAAAACATTTGCATAGTGTTTTTGGTACAAAGACATGTCATTAAAGAATTTGATGGTGTTTTGTTGTAGACACTTGTCGTTCTTTGTTCTTTTGTCCTTTTTCTTCTGGCCATTGTGCTTTATGTTCCACTTCGACTTACAGATTCTGATTACCCCTTTGATATTTTCAAACGATTCTCATTAAAAGCAAATAATGTTGCGTTTTATAATATTTCATTAAGAGAATAACCATACTGCATTAGTGTAAAAACTTTGTCGTCAAGATATATGACTTTGTCCTTCGGGTCATCCTTATATGAATCGCATCGATTGTGTAATGGTGAAGGTGCTCGCCTCAAGTGCGGTAGAACGTAGGTTTCGGGCCTCGATCGAGTCAAACCAAAGACTATGAAATTGGTATTTGTTGGTTCTTCGCTCAGCACACGGCGTTAAGAGGAAAGAGCAAAGATTGGTTGACTTGGAATCATGATAATGTGTCCGAGTGGAGCGACATGTCTATCCGCAGACTGTTGTTTCAGTCAGCTAGTAATATACAAATCCAACAAAGCGTTTTGGTCTAGAACAAATCGGACCTCACCATCATCTCATCAAATGTAATTTGTTCTCGCCATGGCATAGCTGAAATATTGCTGGGTTGGCGTTAAACAACAATCACCCACTCACTTACTCACTCGTCTTCATATGCTAGTGGTACACATTGATTGATTGATTGATTGATTGATTTATTGATTGATTGATTGATTGATTGATTGATTGATTGATTGGTGTTTAGCGTCCACTTTAGCAATATTTCAGCTATTTCGTGGCGTGAACAAACTTTATTAACATAGGCACCTACAAGACCCTTAGATATAAAAATATACTTGTCTATAAAACAATCGGATTATATGTACAAATAATCAAACACATTGTTTTGTGGTTAATATTGTTATTCCTTCAAAAAAGAATCGTTGTAATTTTATCTTGTCGCAGACAACAATGCTAAAGCTACATTTTTAATTAATGATAAAGATTCTAAATGGCTTTTCTGTTTTTAATTCTGCATTGACAGCAGATAACTATTCAAAATCGCATTTCAATGCTAATTAAGGTTTGCTTCACCGGGTTTTATTTACAAAAGAGATGTAAAACAAAAACACTATTACATGATTGAAATCGAAGTTTTAAGTTTATTGAAACATAAATATGTACGAGGGGGCGTTGTGATCGTATGGCAGTTGGATTCATAACTACCTATGCAATCAGTGCATATCATCACTAACGTTGTGTTCGAAACCCGTTCATGCGAGGTGTGCTCGATACAACATTATGTGATAAAGTTTGTCAGTGACTTGTGACAGGTAGGTGGTTTTCTCCGGGTACTCCGGTTTCCTCCACCAATAAAACTGACCGTCACGATATAACTGAAATATTGTTGAAAGTCGCGTTAAACACCATAAACTTACACCTAAATATGTATGTGTATATACATGTATTGCGATCTGTATTGCATTGATTTATTATCATAAATAATATTCCCAATATTAATATAAACAAAAAATGAAAAACAATATAAACAAATTAAACAAATTAAACCCTTACTATATACTGGAACAGTTCCGAAGGCAAATAGCAAAATTGATACTCTAATACACAAATACATGACCACTCACTTTCATGGCTTGGTACATGCATTTTAATTTACTTGTTAAATTCGTTTTATTGTCCCAACACCCCCCCCCCCCCCCCCCCCTCTTAGTGAAATGATACGGTCGTGAAAGTGCTTTCAACGTGCGAGTATAATGAGAACCCTAGCATAAACGGGACGAACAACGTTATTAAAAAGAACGCTATAATCTACACACTATAAAGAAAACAGCTTTATGATTGGGAAATTGTGATACTATGCTGAACATGGAAATCGATTTTACTATAGATTGTTTCCTAATGGGTTCAGGGAGGTGTAAACAATTGAAATCAGGCAGAAAATTCAAGTTTACTTTAGTCATGTATCGTCTTCTGGTATTTTTTTAACTATGTCATATGCATAAATATTCATTAAAGTCTCCCTACGTGGAAGTAGAATATGGCGAGAGTTGTCATAAACAATGGAAATCAGGCAGAAAAATCAAGTTTACTTTAACCATGTATCGTCTTCCGGTGTATGGGATACTAATCATTCCATCTTGATAGTAAATGTTCAACGGTGTGTGTTTAAGAGTCTGATGTATGTCATATAATGCAGAATGTGCAAGTATAAACAATACAAAATCATGACTAGGATTATACGATCTAAAATCATGACTAGGGTTATACGATCTAAAATCATGACTAGGGTTATACGATCTAAAATCATGACTAGGGTTATACGATCTAAAATCATGGCTAGGGTTATACGATCTAAAATCATGACTAGGATTATACGATCTAAAATCATGACTAGGGTTATACGATTTAAAATCATGACTAGGGCTATACGATCTTTAGACTTTAAGATGACACCGGATACGCTGTTTGTTGCTGTCAAAATCCCGTCCTTCTTTCTTAGTTAATGACAGGGTTTTCAACATGTGTAAGACGACCGACGGGTACCACTAATGGAACAGGAACTTCTTACTCTTCCGGTGCAGCTGAGTTCACTCCCGATTTTTGTGGGGTTCGCGCTGATTTTATCTTTGTAGCTTTGTGGACTATTTTTTTTCTTTTCGTTTTTAAGTCTTTTGATCATTATATTTTCCGTCTTTCCTCGATTTACGGCTTCTGATTGTTTTCCGATCTTTATTTCAATTTTATATTTTCGAAATTCACTGCTATCATTACAGCATATTATTGTTTTGTAACATGAGAAGTTATCTAGCTTTGATGGCTTGCTTAGCACATTTTCCTTCTAATCGTACCAATTTAGCGCGATTTATGGTATGCTAGCTATAGTAATACATAACTATTACATGTAAAGTCACTTAACTAATAGTTTATCTTGTGTAACATTTGTAGAATATCAGATTTCAACATTTTGAACTGAATCCAAATTTTTGAGTAAATAAGTGCATTTGGCAAAAAAAAAACAAGTCATTTTCTGATTGATTGTTGGTTATTTAATATCCAAAGGAGAAATATGCTATGCATATTCTGTACGAGAATAAATTCACTAGAATTGGGAAAAATACAGATATTAGAAAACAATGGAAAAACCCGAGCCAGCAACCCTTTTGAAAAGTGTTGACAATTTATGTAAGAACGATTCATTTTCTGAACATTTGTTTTTCATATAACGTTAAACTGGACGTGAATAATTTTCCCGAAATTAATTTTCAGTCTATGAAATTTTTATATTTTAATTGTGTATCATGTGTACATAGATTATAGAGCAAATTATATTTACTCTTAAGATGAGGCTCTAGTGGACCTTGAGGTACCGTCATGGTCGTGATCGTATATTAGTTGAATATATAAGTACCTATGCAATCGGGGTATATCACCACTAACGCTGTGAATTCGAATCGGGCTCAAGCGAGGTGTACTCGATACAATGTTATGTGATACAGTTTGTTAATGACTTGCGACAAGTGATGGTCTTTTATGAGTATTCCGGTTTCCTCCACCAATAAAACTGACCATGAACACTTGCATACACACATCATTTCACTATAAGAGGGGGTGTGTTTCAGATAACCTGACGGATATTGTTTTAGAAACGCGACGTGTTCATTAAATTAGATATCTACGAAATTATTCATTTATTTTTGCATACTCATAGAACTAGTACAACCCGGCCACTGTAATCAATGTTGCGTCTTACTACCATTTACCGATTGAATTTTGGAACAATTCGGACAATGTGGTATTGTTCAATTTTTTTTATTTTATCTTGGCACCCGTTTCAAACATTTGAATACCCTCTCAACACCCTCTTTTGACGGTGTCAAATATTTCATGGCTGAATGAAGTAATGCATATTTAAATTATACGTTATGCTATAATGAAACACCACGCTGCTGTTAAGGAAATGTAATTATGGTACCAGTTGATTTCTCTGTGTGTGTATGATAGCTTTCAGTTAATACGGAAGTAAATTAATCATTACTTGTTATGACAAATAATATAATACTAACAGTCAGCATTCATTAGGTAAAATAATCTCCTATGTGCATAATTATCATAAGGGACTAGCCCGCATTGTGTATCAATATGCAGATATTGCTATTTTTTAGCATATGGGGGACATATTCTGTTACTTTAACATTTGCAAAGTTTAATTGAAATGGTGATAAATAACACGTGCTAAGACAAATTTGCAGATATCTATAAAATGAAAAACACAAAAATACCACACTGTCTGAACAATTATAAAAATACCACACTGTCTGAACAATTCTGAAAATACCACACTGTCTGAACAATTCTGAAAATACCACACTGTCTGAATAATTCTAAAAATACCACATTGTCTGAACAATTCTGAAAATACCACACTGTCTGAACAATTCTGAAAATGCTACACTGTCTGAACAATTCTAAAAATACCACACTGTCTGAACATTTCTAAAAATACCACACTGTCTGAACAATTCTAAAAATACCACACTGTCTGAACAATTCTAAAAATAACACACTGTCTGAACAATTCTAAGAATACCACACTGTCTAAGCAATTCCAAAATCAAATAGAAAAATAGTAGGAAGATGTAAATATCGATACCCCTAATTCGAAAATATAAGAGACCGTATATGTACTATTGTGTATTATCAGATATTTTTCTTTGAATGGACGGGTGATATTTAACCATCTTGTCGATGTATAATCCATCCGAAATGAATAAAATTTGGCTTATAAATACTAAAATATTGGACATAAAGAGTTGTGGATAATGTGCCAAGGGTATCAACGATGCTTAACTTCAATTGATTTCAACGCATTTGTTGGTCCTAACTGTTAACGTTTGAATGCAATAAACAACCACAACATAGTAGATATTGGCTTGATTGATTGTTGCAGGTGTTACTTTCATTAGTTTTGTTTTTGCCATTTCATTGTTAAATCTTTCTTTTCTTGTCTGTAATTTTGAGGTAGTCAAGGTTAATTTCACAAATGCATTGTTCTTATACATTTTGTTTTCTATTGATGTTGCCGTGTTTTATGTTGTAAATTGTAGGGAGAGGGCGTTTATAATGTTGCTATGACTAGTGCTCACTCCCATTGGTTATATTATAGCAATAAAATATGTTTAATTCAAAACATCCAAATTCAATAATCACTAGATCTATTGTCATGAGAAAATACTTTCAGCTATCAATAGAGTTACAGGTTGAGCAAAAACAATACATCGATTTATATAATTCGATATCCAATTAAGCCGTGAGTAATAATCACGCTGAATGAAAACTCCCTTTCATTAAAACACCCAACTGATTTTTCGTGTTGTTTGTTTTTGAAGGAAGTGCAATGTGTAACGAACTTAAGCAAGCTTGAAAACATCAATTACTTCTGGCATTCAACAACAATATCAATGGATATTAGAGGTTGTTATCTGCAAAACAAGTCGTTAATTGTTCTAGAAACACAAAATTACAATAGATTTGATTGTTGGAATTTCGCTTAATTCATCACACCTTACATACCGGATGTACATCACAATTAGTGGCGTCTTTAAAAGGTGCTAATGCTAAAAATGAACTAGCCGGCCGAAGAATTCTAATTGTTATCAATCATGTCGTATCTCAAAATGATATCGAACATGAAAAGTGCAATTCACATTTTCTATTTCATTCAATCGCTAGCTTTTAATTGCAAACAACTATAAAAAAAAATGTACTTTTGTGAACTCATTTACAACCCGATAATACTACAAAGATTATATTCAGTACTTATGATTGTATTATTAAATTATTGAATACAATTATAATTACTATTACTTGACGTTCGAAAATAGTTTCCAAAAGTGGGTGTGGTTGAATAGCTTTGCTCTTCGTTGACTTATAAAGTTTCAATTCCGAAGCCACGTGTCATGCTTTTCAGCAATCACATGAGGTTTTCCAAATGAACTGAAATGAACATATAATGTAATTACTCTTCTGTTAATTTTACTAATGAAAATTTAATTGGCGGTTTAAAATGATTGATCAAAATTAATGTTGAAATCCACATATGCCCGCGATGCATATTTCCAATATAATTTTATTTGACAGCTATATCTTCAACTTTTCAAAAATATTTTTTTATTTCATAAATAATTAAGGGTAATAACAAAATTACCGAACGATATCGCTTCATACCAGATATAATTCGATCAACGATTTTACACTCCAATTAAACTACAACATATTGCATTCAATTCTTAAATGATTTCGAAGAAAAATTAATAGATGCAAATAAGCTTTTCCTGTTTAAGATATTAAAAGCCACTGTGTAACACAGAATTTATCTGATTACGAATGCCACCGTAATAAAAAATTAGTATACATTAACTGTCTATTATGTGTTGATATTGTCAAATTTGGCTAAGCAAATAAACAATAGGAAACGAACACGCAAAAGTACATGTGCTGATCGTCGTGTATCTCATATATTTGAATATATATGCTTTATTGCGTTTTATGCAAACATGGTCATTTTCAGTATTTAAAAAAAATGTTCGAGATACCAAATGAGTACCCAGAAGCCATGAATCGAAAGAGAGACAATAAAACTGCTAAAAGAAAAAAAAGACGAAAATATATTAATATTTCACAACAAAACTACACAGAAAATATCGCTCATAAACCGCTGTTTAACCTTTAGAAATGTAATTATTTCCTGCTCAACTTGTGACACCCGTCGAGTTATTTATGTTGCAAATCCGTTGATAAGTCATATTACAGTAAAACTACTTTAAAGGGCATCTCTATATAACAAATCACTGCCTATAAAGGGCAGTTTAATTTTTCCCATTAATGAATATTCTAATGTAGTTGCTTATTATTCCTGGTTTGTGATTGGATACTGCTGTAATTTTCAAGGTATCAATTCCACGGTTGAAATATCATTAGGTATTTGTAAATTAACGCTTATGTCATCTTGTCAATAATGTGGCAATGCACATGATTACATTAGAATGGAGATAGCTATATTGTATTTGAAAATTTCAAGGCATTAATTGTCGATTAAATGGTGTAATTTTCACGGTATCAATTCCACGGTTGAAATAGCACGAGATATTTTTAGCATTTTAGCTGATTACCGCTTACGTCATCTTGTCAATAATGTGGCAATACACATCTATAGATACATGATTACATTAGAATGGAGATAACCGTATTGTATTTGAAAATTTCACGGCATCAATTGTCGATTTAATGGTCGCAAATATCCGTTTACTGTCTCCGCTATCGCGGCGCCAGTAAGCTCAATTTGCGACCATCGAATCTCCAATTGATGCCGTGAAATTTTCAAATACAATACAGTTATCTCCTAAGTGCATGCAATTTTAACCTGTATATACTAGGCAACTGCTCACAACGGCCACATTGTTAGGTTCCCTTGATATACAAGTTTGACTGTATTTCTTTGATCTGCCAATGATTTCGTCATATTGTTTCTTGAACCTAGCAAATATTTTCAAATGACATTTTCCAATTAAAGATTATATAATTTTCAGATTTAGATTAAAAATGTGCTAAAATGTTATATTTATCTTGTTACACCAGCATAATCTTGTAATATCCTGATAATATACAATAAAATGTACATACTAAATATAAGCAACTATATACCAGAAAAGGATGAAACAGCGAAAGGTAAGGTACAATATTCATGTCATTACATGTGAACAAACGTCCTTAACAAATTAAATTATATTTTGAAAAACATGTATAACATTTGCCAATTAAACTGCAAAATTAGAAAAAATATAATCGCAAAATTTTTTTGGTCTCAAAACATGCTATGAATTGTGTGAATTAAAACGTAGATATCTAATTTAATGCCCACGACGAGTTTCTGGAATAACCTTCGTCACGTATGTTGAAAATCAAAAGTATTAGAGTTCAAATAATCTTAAAGCCTTTGGAAGCAAAACACAATTTCCTGTCAATTGACGACGAGTTCGAAATTATATATCTATGTTGCCAGTGACTGTTTTAAACAAGAAATATGTAACTTGATGGAAAGTTAAAGAATTATATCAAAGTCTGACTGACTCGGAGTAACAATAATGTTACCGAATAAAGGGACATAACTACTAGTGGATAGTGGTTTAAATGTGAGCTAGAACTATTACAATCCAGCTAAGCTCAGTGCAGGTTTAGTGCAAAACATACTTCATCATCTCATTAAAAAGTATGTGTAATTTTTTCTCGTTATGACATAGCTGAAAATGTGTCATTTTGCGCTTACAATAACTCACACACTCACATATTTTAGACGTGAGAGTAAATGTACATGCATAGCTGCGCTATAAAGTATATGATTTGAGAATCAACATTAATAGCGGTGTAATTCCGCAAAAAATAAAGAAGAAACGAAACCAATAAGCAGAGTTGTCGTTGTCGTTACGTCTCTCAAATATGACTGATGTTGTTAGTAATGATATTATTTTTCAAATTATGCTGCGATTTCGGAAATGAAATGTAGTAATCGTTCACTCACTTCCGAAAAGATTCATTAATATTGGGGAGTAAATTTCCTGGAACATTATCACAATGAGTTATCTATTACACACATTTATGGATTCAGACAATATGTATGTCATTTACAACAATACGAAACTAAATCAGAAATTCAACATTTAGACATGATCAAACATTATGGACGTACAGTGAGTGATGTCCGCGCGTATTATTCTATACGTTAATTGGGGTAAAATGAAGGTAAATCTAATTTTAAGAGCAATAAATTATAAAGAACTAGTTAAAATACGAAATCAGACATGACAATCAAATTAAAACTTTTCGCGCCTGTTTCCGGCATTAATGTCGTCTGCCACGTTAATCACAACATAAAACTGGTTTAAAAATGTCAAATTTATTTGTTTTTTTATTTCACATTAAAAATATTGATTACTTTATTAATTTGATTACATGGTAAAGTAGAAAAATAGAGAAATGTTATTGAAAGCATGCCATATATAATTCCGTTTTTAAGTACGTGTAGGGAAATAATGTTTTGTTGGTGTACACGTCTAACGTTTCATAATGTCATTTCAATAAAAGCATAGATCATCAAATTTATTGAACACGACTTGTTTCTGGAATAACCTTCATCGGGTACGCTCAAAGTCAAATAATTGAAAAGTCAAATATTTTTTTTAAGTTTTAATACTATCTATTATATTTAGAAACTGTAAATATTTTTTAACTAATATATCTAATAAATTAATTTTATGCTACACGTAAATTTAGGTTCGTTATTTCGCTATTATTTTTATCTAGCTATGATCTGAGTTTTTAATCAAATTTATCTCGTTTATTCACCGAAGAATTATTCTGGAAATCGAGGCATGGCTTCGATCAATGTTTATCCGACTTCATTCGTTGAAATGGTACAGTCAGTTGTTAGATTTACATAGCTTGGACATATGTATTGCTATTCAATATTTGTGTCTGATATTTTAGACACGTATTAAATCTCATTAATCTTTTTTGTTTTGTTTTGTTTTGTTTTGTTTCTGTGTGTGTGCTTCTATCATAGCATCAATTTTCATCAATTTTAAAAAATACTTCACGATTTTCGGGTAAAACGAATTTGGTATCTTATTATGACGGACTTGTAACGTGAAAGGGGGGGGGGGGGTGACATGTTGACCCATTTCAAGCACCTGGTATAACAATTTTAAAGTGTCTCGCGTTTGTCTTTGGCTTTAATGTATATTCGGAATCTACTTTCTAAATACCGTTTGATGTTAATTAAGCAACTCTGTGTCTGAATTACCAATTTCTTTGACAAAATATAAGTAAGTACTGTTCAACCTATTACTCTAAAACAGCACACGAAGATGGGGACTGTTTTTGTATGAAAGGGTACATCTGGATTGTAATGCAATTATTAATAAAACTAGGCTTCTCCTTCCTCAGACATAGGTGACCTCAGCCGAGTTAGGCTATCCTGCTTAGGCCTTGTGGTTTTATTACTCTCAACACTTTACAATTGTTTGGTTTTCCAATCGTTCAATTATGATGAAACCTGATGAAGGTTATTCCAGAAACGTGTCGTGCGCATTACATTTGATATCTACTTTTTTATTCTCATATCCGATTTCTGTCTTATATATTGTACGTTTCTGTTTTCACCAGATTTGCATTGTTTCCTTGTTGCCTTTTTATACAAATAACTTATCTGACTTAGATACTCTGCATTGGCTTTAAAATTCGGCTTGACTAAGCCTAATATTTTACTGTTTCACTTATTTTCCAAGGACCATCTGATTCAATCCACCATTTCTTTAGAAATGCCTGTACCAAGTCAGGGTCATTACGGTTTTCACAATTTTCCGGTTGTTGACTGATTATGTGTGTTTATATAATTATGAGTTTTGACTTTCCCTTTGGAAGATTGTTCGGAGTTCGGTAATTTTGTTGTTACCCTTATTGTATTATCAAACAGCTATAAAGACATTCAGATTCAGAATTTGCTGTGACAATTTTAGATTCAATGTCCTCATAATTTCGCAACCACCACACACCCAGTTAGTAATAGAGTTCTTGTTACTCAATCTTTTGTTGTCTATGTAGTATTTTATAACAATATTACTTGCCCTATTGTTCTTTTTTTTTTGGGCCATTGTAGTGTCTGTTCATCTAAAATTTACGGTTTCTATTTGAACCTTTAATATCTTCAAACATGTCTTCTGCACAAACGGGAAATATAACTATTTTTGTCTTGCCTAGTCAGTTAGCCTTACTTAGATCAATATATTAAGTCTTAATTGAATGGACAAGTGCAGACAGCGGAAATATTTCAACCTACAAACATTAAAAGATAAATGACATTGTAGGAGCACATGCATCACCGACCAAGAAGGAAGGAAACTGTTTAATGTCTATAAAATGAAATAACGTGTGTTAATCTACAATTTGACAGTGTAACTAAATTAAGCTCGTTTTATGGCATTGAAACCTCTTATAGAAAGTGGAATATGACCTAGAATTCTATTTTAAGATTATATGGTGATAAAACATTGATAGTTGGTTGTGTGTGAGTGAGTGATTGATATTTAACGTCAAATGGGCAATCATGGCGAGAGCAAGTTGCCTTCCGCTGAGATGATCATAATGTGTGCTATGTACTAAACCACCACGCTTTATTTGATTCTTATAATACTGTCTCACTGAAACAACAGTCCACGAGTAGAAATTCTCTTTGTGTGGACACATTATCCTGATTCCCAGTCAAGTAGTCTTTGCTCTTACTCCTCAATGCTGTGTAATCAAAGAAGAAGCAGTAGATGCCAAATTTATAGTCTTTAGTTTGACCCGACCGGGGCTCGAACTTACGATCTTACAACACTCGAGACGGGCACACTAAACATTACACCATCGATGCAGTTGATTGTGTTTTGTATGACAGTGAAAGACAGTGTATTAAAGTTTTAACTTTGAAAACAAAAACTGGTCTTCAGAATAAATGCTTCATGTAAGAACTTTTTTTTCTTAACATGATATCTTATAGTAATTGTATATAAACATAATTATTGCGTGTAAATATATGCTATGTACACTCAAGGGTCAAAAGTATTTCCGCACTAAGATATTTCCCTATATATTTCATATAAAACCATTTATTTTCAAAACATTCTCCTGAAGTCATTCTTTATCTGATTTTCATGAAATTTTCAGCATTAAATTCAGAAATAAATATAGTTTCTTCTTCGTATAATTGTCAAATAATGTTATTACTACTTTCCCTTAAGAATTGATTTAAAAACAAAGTTAAATTTTTTCACCAAATCTTACTATATAATCATATAAAATTGTGACCGCAAGAATTTACATTTGTGTTTAAATCATAAATGCTTGTAAATAAAAGCTCGAAAAAATTACATGAAGATATTAAAATAAACTCTAATAATTCTACTATTAAAGGTGAAAATTTCCTGAAAATCGGCTAAGGAATGACTTCATGAGAATGTTATGAAAATAAGTGGTTTTATATGAAATATATAGGGAAATATCTTAGTGGGGAAATACTTTTGACCCGTGAGTGTATATAAACATAATTATTGCGTGTAAATATTTGCTATGTATATAAAACTGGGATTTAAAAAGCAATTTGATACAAAAGTAATATAAATATTATTGAACTCTGTAAATCGATTGTGTGATGGTATGCATTATATATTGTAATTAGAAAAACAAAAAATTATTGTCATTTTCTGTTGATCATTTCTGATCCACACCAATTATGTTTACTCGTAAAAAAGATCAAGAAGGGATGTTTGTGTATGATAGTCAATTATACTTCAGTATAGTCCGACGAAGATATCAATAATAATCATAGAGGACTATGTCATTTCAAAGAAACGGATTTATATAAGCAGTTTGCTTGTTTCCGAATCCGATTGTTGCTAATTTATTCACAATAATCTATAAAATGTAGTATATTTTTTTCAGCAATAAAATAATTACTGTTTACACACGTTATTGCATTCATTAGACATATTTGCATCATTTCACTATAAGGGAGGGGCTGCCGTCGTCGTGGTGATCGTATGGTAGTTCGATTTATAACTACCTATGCAATTTGTGCCTATTACCACTGAGGTTGTGAGTTCGAATCCCGCGAATAGCAAGATGTACACGATACAGCATTATGTGATAAAATTGACTTGTGGCAGGTCGGTGGTTTTCTTCTGGTATTACGGTTTCCTCCACCAATGAAACTGGCCGCCATGATATACGGTAGCTGAAATATTGTTGAAGTGGCGTTAAATACCATAACGCTCTAACCCCGCTTGAGTAAAAGCATGATACAAAATGTAAGCGTAAATGCTAGAAATGCATCTGAAATTCTTAAAACGAAGTAACCTTTCATGTATAGTGCCAATCACCTTTTATTTGAATTGTGCTTTTCTTTCTCTTTTCAGACTATGGACACAAAAACGATATTAATTTATGGATTTGCAGCTGTTTTTGCACTAATAGAAATTGCTTTAACAGAGGAAAATAAAGTTGGTAAGTGAAATTTGATCTTTGCATATTTATACCAACCAAAGATGGGTTCCATTAGTACGGTATAACTATAGAGATTTGTGTTGTTTGTTAAATGCCAGGATGTGCCAGGAAAGTTTTGCACACGTTACTACTGTCAGTTATTATAATGGTATAGAAATATTTGGGTGGCCACCAGCTATGCATGAATAAATTTGCATAATTATCAATGAATAAATAGTATTGACAGTTTGTATGTGTTATGCAAATTATATGAAATACAATAAAATCTGACACGGTTGACCTTTGATTTTACTGATGACCTCTGTTTGTTTGTCAACAAGCATGAAACAAACAGTAAACGCATGAATAATAAAGAAAATTCTCAATTTAACGCAAAATAAATCGAAGAAAAAATCCGTATTGACACAATGATGGTGGCAGGTATCCAAAGGTTGTGTTCGATTACTCGTTTCATTATGAATGAACAGGGGTCGTAGTTTCCGTGTTAGAATTACATTATGTTATGCCATCAATGCCTATCCCCACTAGTGTTGTGAGTTCTATTCTTTTCCGTGGTGAGGTGTATTAGGTACAACCTCACATGATGAAGTTTTTCAGTTTCTTGATGAAGGTCAGAGGTGTACTCGGTAAACTTTTCGTGATGAAATTAAACAGTGACCTGTGGAAGGTGAGGGATGTACTTGGTACATGTTTTGTGGAAGATTATGTTTGTAAATTCTCAATTAAATGTAACATAAATCGAAGAAAAAAATCGATTACTCGTTTTATTATGAATGAACAGGAGTCGTAGTTTGCGTGTTAGATTTACATATATGTTATGCCATCATTGCATATCCCCGATAAAGTTGTGAGTTATATTCTCGTCCGTGGTGAGGTGTACTAGGTACAACTTCACGTGATGAAGTGTGTCAGTTACTTGCTGAAGATCAGAGGTGTACTCGGTAAACTTTTCATAGGTGAAGATGGTACATGTTTTCTTGATAAAGGTTAGATGGTTACTTGCGGGAGGTCAGAAGTGTACTCGGTACAAGTTTTCGTGGTAAAGGTAAATAGTGATCTGTGGAAGGTCAGGGGTGTACTTGGTACATGTTTTCGTGATAAATGATAACTATGACTTGTAGATGGTCCAGTGTACTCGGTACACGTTTTCGTGGTAAAGATAAATAGTGATCTATGGAAGGTCAGGGGTGTACTTGGTACATGTTTTCGTGATAACTGATAGCTATGACTTGTAGATGTTCCGGTGTACTTGGTACATGTTTTCGTGATAAATGATAGCTGACTTGTAGATGGTCCGGTGTACTTGGTACATGTTTTCGTGATAAAGGTTAAATGTGACAGATGCGTACTCGGTACACGTTTTCGTGGTAAAGATAAATAGTGATCTGTGGAAGGTTAGGGGTGTACTTGGTACATGTTTTCGTGATAGCTGATAGCTATGACTTGTAGATGTTCCGGTGTACTTGGTACATGTTTTCGTGATAAAGGTTAAATGTGACATGCAGTAGGTCAGATGTGTATTCGGTACAACCATTCGTGATGAAGTTTTGCAGTTAGAAGCGTTTGAAGAAGTGGTAATCGGAATGTGTGGAGGTCGGTGTTTACTCGATACAACTGTTTGTGATTGCGTTTCAGGTTTTTCAGGTACACTATCGTTCAAACTGACCACAACGATATAACTGAAATCTTGCTGAAGGTGTCGTTAAATATATGGCCATGCCCCTGTCAGTAAACAACCTTAAAATTTGTATGAACGTTCATATTGTCAACACAATCATTCCAGAAAAACCAATTTGCACACACAAGAATAGAGGTTAACGGAAAATAAAATAAACCACTGTGAATTACTGTGAACAAACCATTTTCTCCTTGCCGATTATTTTATATTTATATTTCTGTGTACAATAGTCCCTTTTTAATAAGGCCACATTGCAGATGCACTAAAGGAATAATAAAAAACACAAATGTACTACTTATTTGCCCCTACAAAAGAGGCCATATATCTTAAAAGGCCATTTTTTATTCCAGAAAGGGTGCCCTTATAATACTTAGTTTTATGTGTTTGTTCATTTGTCCCTTTTCTTTTGGTCATTGTATTGTCTGTCCTTCTTCGATTTACGGATTTGATTACCCCTTTGGTATCTTCAATCTCTTCCTCTATCTTTTATATATGAATATACCATCTTTCTGAAAAATAACACTCTTACCGTTGCAGTGTCGCATAGTGGTGCAACAATGTAATAAAACGAACAAATCTAATTTCTTTGCAAATTTTTAAAAAATTGTGATTTCAAAATGTGATTAACACAGTTAGTGATGTAATCTTAATAACAATATCGATAAAGACTTTTCTTAATTGGTGAAAGCATACAAGTAAGCGCAGGGGAAAGTGATTAAGAAAAACAGCAGTACAATGTTATTTCAAAGATTTTTAAGCTATACATTGCGTAAGAATTTAGCACAAGAAAGGTCGAGGATATTTTTAACAACAAATGATACTATTTCGGTCTTTGATAAACACGAATATATAAAATGTAGTGTGCATGACTCGCTCCGGGGTTAACATTCATCAGGTACATTCAGTGTCAAAAGATTGGCAAACCATATAATATGAAAGTCGTTAGGAAACCAAAAGGCCTAAGTAAGATAGCAATGATCTGCTAAGATTGTCGTCATTTTGGTCTTTCAAGAGATTTACTCAAAGCTGCATTTTTTAGGTGTATATCGTCAAGTTCACCTTCGAATTCACAATTGAACATTTATGGTGCGTTTTTGTAGTTGCACATCAATAGAATAGAAACTCTGCAAAAGTAAAACATCAAGCAAAGGGCATAACACGGCATAGGATTATATTATAAATCTTGATATAAAGTTTATATTTTTTCCTGAAGACAGAAAATTTAAAACTAATTCCCGTCACTACTTACTGAAGTATGCTCTCTTAGAACAGATGTTTATTTCAAATAAACACAAATCCTAGTTATGTTTATTATATTTGTTTGTTCATTTCTATAAACAATAAACTTTTCAATCAAATATAACATGGAAGAAAATTCTAATTTGAGATGAATTCCAAATGACTGTGATTTTACCATTTCTTCCGAACGGATGTAATAATTGAATATTTCTTCCGAACGGATATGACTTGAAAATTTACTCTGAACGGATGTGTTTTTAATTATTCGTCCGAACGGATATGACTTAGATATTTCTTCCGAGCATTTATGATTTAAATATTTCTTCACCTGGTCAACACGAAAAGAACGATTTCATGAAATTTGTACGTCCTGTAAAAATTGCATTACATTTTAATCTTTTGGACGTATTTGATCAATCCATAGGCGTCAAAATGGTCCATTTTTCACTATTATTAAATCTATTAGCGCATTGATATCTAGATATCATGTAGCGAAGATGTCAGATGAAAGGGGCCATGTCCGGAGTAAATCTATTTAGTAGAACATATCAACGACAGCAAACGGAAATTATTTTCTAAGAATGGATTTTCATACGATTGTATGGCATCTCTTTGGCACTGTTCTTCCTCTCTCTAAATCGGCAGTGAATAGATAACTTTAATGTAGAGATAATCCCATTATTACATGTCATTCACATATAAAAGAAATGTTAGAGAAAACTTACGGGGAGATCAAGAATGGTCGTTCCAGAGACACAAGCATATGGCATAGGATACAGAACGAAGAAAGAAAACACACAAACAAACAATTTTAAATGAACAAGACGGACCACACAAAAAACGGGATGAACCAATGTGCTTGTGGAATTATTGCTCATTGCTTATACAATGACAGATTAGAATATACTTCTTTTTTTAAAGTGTTCGAAAATATAATTTCAAAATGGTAGAAACAGGAAGCCAAATCAATATCATTAAATTATTAGTACATTACCACTCGCTCTTCTGGCTTCGTTCAATATACAGTGGCGAGGTCAAGCAAGTGTTATGGGCCTAAGCCTCTCCTCTTATGATGACAAGTGGCTTCCACATCTAACTAGAATACCGAGACTCATATGACCACTGAGCGACGTTGTCTTTTGTCCTCTTTCGCTTGGCCATTACATTGTCTCTCCTTCTTTGATTGATGTCACTTCTGGTTGTCCCTTTGGTATCTTCAAGCATTTTTATAAATAAAAGTAAACACTATTCAAGAAGTGTTTGAAGATATCAGATGTAATCAGAATCCGTACATTAAGGAAGGACAGACATTGCAATGGCCAATAGAAAAAGAACAAACAACGATCTACTAAACATTACACAGAAAACTAAAGATCATGCAATGGGGTTATTGTAGGTGCTCCGGAAAGCAGTTCATGCTCCACTAGTGGCACCCGTAAAACTGACTAAGTGGGAAAATGATGATCGTCAGTTATTTTGAAAAATTTAATTGAAGGTCTTTATCAACATATGTCATTATATTCTGTATATTTGCTCTATTTATTTCCATGGCAATACAATAGCTTATCAATAAGTGGATGTCTAACAGGACATTAAGCAGTTATGTAAATTGTTTATAGTGGTAAAATATAATAAAAGAATATACCTGTTATATAAAATTATTTTATATAAGTATATATTTTCAATATGAGTGTTAATAAAAACTTCGATATAGAATTTAGTGCACGTGAACTCCTAGTTTCATTTGGCGCTTTAAAATCTGATTCAACCCACCATTTCTTTAGAAATGCCTGTACCAAGTCAGGGTCATTACGGTTTTCACAGTTTTCGGTTGTTGACTGATTTTGTCTGTTTATATACTTATGAGTTTTGACTTTCCCTTTGTTATTACCCTTATTCGTTGGTATTTTTTACACTGTCTTGTCAATCCGGATTGCAACTCTCTGTTTGTGTTGTGGAAATGACAACAGAAAGCTTACTATTACATATAAATTCGTGGATATCAAATTTCGTGATTTGAGAAAAAATAGTATTTTCGTGGATGCGTAAATTCGTAGGTCCCTTGCAATTCACTGCATACCAAAAATGTATATGGTAATAAATGTTCGTTGAAATCCCAATTTCGTGATTTAAAAAACTATCTACGTAATCGACGAAAATTGGGAGGCGAATAATAATGAATCTACAGTAGTTTTCTTTTTTCTTAAAATGGCAAACATCAAGATAAATAAACTATGTACTTATGTAAGAAAAGTATGAAGATGCTAAAGGGGTAATCAGAAGTCGTAAATCAAAGACGGACAGACAACACAATGGTCATGAACGCGGGTGCTCCGGAAAAGTTTGACGATACTCATGAAGTAATGAGAAGCCGTAAAACAAAGAAACATAGATAATGCAATTCTTTATAGACAAAAGAAAATGTAACAAACATGTCATTACATATTGTTTAATGATTTCAGTAAATGATTCGCTCAAGAATTACACTTTAAAACAATCATTTATTATCATTATCCAGTGGAGTATTGATTTTCTCTTAATCAAACTAAAAGAAGATTACAAACAATGGATCATTTCTTTACATGCCTTTTGCTCATTTAAAGTAAAATAAAAATTTTATTGATCCTAATTCCAAAACACACGGTATCTTGTCTTTAATGTTTCCATACCATCCCATTATGTCGTGTTAAAGTTTCCAGTATTTATTTGTGTGAATTTGTCAATATAGTCCTATATGACTGAAAGTAAAAACTCATAAGTATATAAACAGACAAAATCAGTCAACAACCAGAAAACTGTGAAAACCGTAGTGACCCTGACTTGATACAGGCATTTCTAAAGAAATGGTGAGTTGAATCAGATTTTAAAGCGCCAAACCTCCCGCTTTCAAAACCACAGATCTGTCGCAAGTTGCTGACAAATTTATTACCTAATGTTGTATCGAGTACACCTCATATGAACGGGGTTCGAACGCACACCATTAATGCTGATAGGCACTGATTGCACAGGTATTTGGAAAACCACGACGGCCGCTAACTTTAATATTTGAAAATATTAATTTCAGCAATTTATTTTCTTAACTTCCGTTTTAATCTTTATTTATATTACCATTAATTAGCATACAGTTACATTGAGTAATATCCGTGGAAGTAAAAAAAAAATGAAAACAAAAAAAAAGATGCCACACTGTTCCAAAATCCATTAGCAAAATCGTGGAGAAAGCCACAATCGATACCCCTAACACACAACTATACACTGTACCAGAATATCTTGAAATTGATAAAAGTGCAGGTATTTCTAATTTGCAGATATTCCATAATTAATAATTTAACCAATATTTTGACTCTCTTTGCAGATTTGAGCTTAGAAGGCGAACATTCTATGCAGAAACGGCTAGATCCTTCTCAAGATGCCCTTGATTCGTACGAATTCACAGATGAAGATTTGTATGAACTTATGAAAAGAGGAAGTTTGTTACGGTTTGGCAAAAGAGGAAGTCTTCTTAGATTTGGAAAACGAGGGTCACTGCTTCGATTTGGAAAACGAAGTTCTTTGTTTAGATTTGGCAAACGCTTTGGAGATGAAGATACAGGTGCATTGTCAAGCGGAAGTAACGAGTACTCTGAAGACGCTTTAAAAAGAAGTTCCCTCTTCCGGTTTGGTAAAAAGGCATCATTATTCCGATATGGAAGAAGTGCTGAAAGAGGTCCTCATATACCATTTAGATTCGGACGTGAGGAATATTTTCAATAAATAATCAATGCTTAACCATGAGGAGATAATGATCTTCTATGATGTAATATTAAAACAATGAATTAATAAATATTTTAGCAGACATTTAAACATATGCAGGGGGAACAGTGATATAGGACTTGTAGATGATAGTTCAGTTCTTTTGTTTTCCAAGCTTCTAAATACATGTATTTATATAATTACTATGAACAATATAAATTATGAAAATGGCGACCATATTTTAAAGAACAATTTACAAACATATCCCATATGATATGTTATCTTTAAACCATGACGAAAGCTGTCGTTCTACAATTGACGATTACACGACGCCATCTTTGTTGCTGTATTCTTATTTACAAACATATTATTTGCTGCGACGGAAAAATTTACACTTATAGTTTTCTGTCAATCCACCAGAATCATGTAACGAAAGTGTTACTTGCATGAACATTCCAGTTTTGCACCAGATTATAATTTGTACTTTATTTGCATTTGTCAATGACAATAAGCCTGTTAGATTTATTTACACTTTATTTGAATCTCAATGAAAAATGTAGATTATTTTGAATAAAAATTTGAAACAATCAAGTTGACATATTTCGTGCATTCATTTAGAAATACCAAACATTTGCCTATGTGTATTATCATATAATTTATGATTAGTAAATAATTCATGGAAGCCATATTTTGTTGAGTATTTTAACATGGGTTGTATTATTTTCGTAAATATCTTATCCCGAGAGCTGACTTTTCTTAATGCTGACAGTCGTTGTCATTTACAGACATATTCAAAATATATTTGTATACTGGTATCCATGGTTAACACAAGTAAAACATCAATAACCAGTCAAAAACGTTTACAGTGACACCGCCGTTCTACATCGTCACATGAGGTCAAAGATCAAAGTCAATCCTAATTATGCTAAGTATTTTCACGGGAAAAAAATCAACATGAAAAGACAAAGCAAGAATATTCTAAGGGAACTTTAAATGTGTATATGTAACACGGTTCTGTATAAATATATGAATAAATGTTAGAAAAAAAACGAAGGGGCAATCAACATTGGACAATACAGAGAAATTGGTAACATTGGGTAAAAAAGACACAGGATCAATACAAAAGAAGAAACACAACACAGAAAACTAAAACGATCATCACTCGGACCGCACCAAACAATCATTCGGGAATAATAGCGTTATCTCACAATACGCATATGTGAAGCATAATATATCGGAACATTTATCACGATGCTGTTTAAATATAGTCAATGAATGACGTCATATTAAACTTGCATACATTGGAAAGAACGGGCATGACCGCATCATTTCACAAAGAGCAGATGTTTGGGCCCATGAAATTAGTCTAACCACGTCCGTAGTAAAGGTAAACATTTCAAAGCTTTGTAGACTTGTATTATGTTACCTGAACACGTTAGATGAATAACATAATATGTATTTTCGTTTTCTTGTGGATAGTTGGGCACAGTGTCGGATTTAGGACAAATTAGGCCCTGTACTAGTTAAGTTATGAGGTCCCTTACTTGGGCCCTAAAGAAGGTAGACCCTGTAGGCTTACACAGGCAGTCAGGCATACATACTCAAGAAATTTAGGAATATTTAGATTAAAAAAATTGCACCACATAAGCAAAAATCCATCGTAAAAACAAATTTGGCAGAAAGATCCCCCGCTAGCCAACGGGGTCCTGTGCTTAAGCACACCTCAGCACAATGTTAAATCCGGCACTGGTTGGGAATATGGGATAATAAATTATATAAACCAAGTAACATCAAAACAACATTGGTGCCCAGGTGTACCACTCAACTGCAGGCTAGGGACCGTTTGGCGCTTTAAAATCTGATTCAACCCACCATTTATTTAGAAATGCCTGTACCAAGTCAGGGTCATTACAGTTTTCACATTTTCCGGTTGTTGACTGATTTTGTCTGTTTAATATACCTATGAGTTTTGACTTTCCTTTTGGAAGATTGTTCGGAGTTCGGTAATTTTGTTATTACCCTTATTCACACTCATTTTATGGTATGAGTTTTGCTCATTGTAGAATACTCAACTGTGACTGTGAAATGTAGAACAGCAATATAATCGATGTTTCTTTACTTGAATTTATATCTAAGTGTAATGTTGAATAGTCTCTGATGTTCATATAAATCCATGTCTTTTCTTATTTTTATCTATACCACAATCGTAAGCGAATATCAATTCAATATTTGTATATAGTAACAATATTATCTATATGGCAACCAAATGATTCTCCATGTTGTTTATCAAAGGCTATCTTATCTTAGTTAAAAGGCAATAATTGGCGGTCGTCCTCTATTAACTTCAAATAATTAATTAATGTTTACTATTTTTGCTATTTTGTTTGGTATTTCTGGCAAACAATTTATCAGTAATTAATAATATATTAGTCTAAAATCCATTACGAATAGCTAACCAATATATAATTAGAAATAATTCTATATGAGTAACGTAATTCGCATAGATCAAATATTTCAGTAGGAGGACATTATCGTACAGATAATAAAATGGAAAGCAAAAGGAAAAAATACCACACAGCCAGAACAGCCCCAAAAATTAATAGAACAATATCGTATAAGTGGGAGGTTTCTCGCGGATACCTAATTTTCGCTTTATTCGCGACAGTCATCGATCAGAGAAATAAAGAATCCGCGTAAATTTCCACCCTTTACTACATAAATATCCTTATTATTTTTTTTTATTAATTGTACACGATCTGTCTCCCCTAGTATGACTGCATAGCGAATATATAGCTAAATTTTGATTTTTGTTAAAACTCAGGATCGTGAAAATTAAATACCGCTAAAAATAATTCCACCAATTTGGAAGAAAATCGCGAAATTTGGCTCCCCCGAAAAAATCACTTATACGGTATTAGAAAGATAGGTAAACTCGATACCACTAGTTAACTGCTCACTTTTATGTGTTGGTACAATAAAATAAAACTTGGCGCGGTTAAACTAGTTTTATGTTTCCAAACCACCCCTGTAAGTGTAGTGATGCGGTCAAGCAAGTGTTTTCCATATGTGAGTAAAATGCCAACCCTCATATATAAGAAGAGTTTGAATATACCAAATGGCATTCAGAATCCGTATATCGAAGAAGAACAGACAACACAATGGCCAAAAGAAAAAGTACAAAAGGACAAACAACGATCTACAAAACATACATATAAAACTAAAGATCGAGTAACTCAAATACAAACGTAGATATCAAATATAGTGCACATGACGCGTTTCTCGAATCACATTCATCAGATAAGGTGCACATGACGCGTTTTTCGAATCACTTTCATCAGGTAAGGTGCACATGACGCGTTTCTCGAATCACATTCATCAGGTAAGGTGCACATGACGCGTTTCTCGAATCACATTCATCAGATAAGGTCCACATGACGGGTTTCTCGAATCACTTTCATCAGGTAAGGTGCACATGACGCGTTTCTCGAATCACATTCATCAGGTAGGGTGCACATGACGCGTTTCTGGAATCACATTCATCAGGCAGGGTGCACATGACGCGTTTCTCGAATCACATTCATCAGGTAAGGTGCACATGCCGCGTTTCTCGAATCACATTCATCAGGTAAGGTGCACATGACGCGCTTCTCGAACCACATTCATCAGGTAAGGTGCACATGACGGGTTTCTCGAATCACATTCATCAGATAAGATCCACATGACGCGTTTCTCGAATCACATTCATCAGATAAGATGCACATGACGCGCTTCTCGAACCACATTCATCAGGTAAGGTGCACATGCCGGATTTCTCGAATCACATTCATCAGATCAGATGCACATGACGGGTTTCTCGAATCACATTCATCAGGTAAGATGAACATGCCGCGTTTCTCGAATCACATTCATCAGGTAAGATGAAATTGATGCGTTTCTCGAATCCTATTCATCATGTAAGGTGCACATGACGCGTTTCTCGAATCACATTCATCAGGTAAGGTGCACATGACGCGTTTCTCGAATCACATTCATCAGGTAAGATGCACATGACGCGTTTCTCGAATCACATTCATCAGGTAAGGTGCACATGACGCGCTTCTCGAACCACATTCATCAGGTAAGGTGCACATGACGCGTTTCTCGAATCACATTCATCAGATAAGGTGCACATGACGCGTTTCTCGAATCACATTCATCAAGGTGCACATAACGCGTTTCTCGAAACACATTCATCAGGTAAGGTGCACATGACGCGTTTCTCGAATCACATTCATCAGGTAAGGTGCACCTGACGCGTTTCTCGAATCACATTCATCAGGTAGGGTGCACATGATGCGCTTCTCGAATCACATTCACCAGGTAAGGTGCACATGACGCGTTTCTCGAATCACATTCACCAGGTAGGGTGCACATGACGCGCTTCTCGAATCACATTCATCAGGCAGGGTGCACATGCCGCGTTTCTCGAACCACATTCATCAGGTAAGGTGCACATGCCGCGTTTCTCGAATCACATTCATCAGGTAAGGTGCACATGACGCGTTTCTCGAACAACATTCATCAGGTAAGGTGCACATGACGGGTTTCTCGAATCACATTCATCAGATAAGATGCACATGACGGGTTTCTCGAATCACATTCATCAGGTAAGATGAACATGCCGCGTTTCTCGAATCACATTCATTAGGTAAGGTGCACATGACGCGCTTCTCGAACCACATTCATCAGGTAAGGTGCACATGACGGGTTTCTCGAATCACATTCATCAGATAAGATGCACATGACGGGTTTCTCGAATCACATTCATCAGGTAAGAGGAACCTGCCGCGTTTCTCGAATCACATTCATCAGGTAAGGTGCACATGACGGGTTTCTCGAACCACATTCATCAGGTAAGGTGCACATGACGGTATTCTCGAATCACATTCATCAGATAAGATGCACATGACGGGTTTCTCGAATCTCGTTCATCAGGTAAGATGAACATGCCGCGTTTCTCGAATCACATTCATCAGATAAGGTGCACATGACGGGTTTCTCGAATCACATTCATCAGATAAGATGCACATGACGGGTTTCTCGAATCACATTCATCAGGTAAGATGAACATGACGCGTTTCTCGAATCACATTCATCAGGTAAGGTGCACATGAAGCGTTTCTCGAATCACATTCATCAGGTAAGGTGCACATGACGCGTTTCTCGAATCACATTCATCAGGTAAGATGAACATGACGCGTTTCTCGAATCACATTCATCAGGTAAGATGAACATGATGCGTTTCTCGAATCACATTCATCAGGTAAGATGAACATGAAGCGCTTCTCGAATCACATTCATCAGGTAAGGGGAATATGACGCGTTTATCGAAACACATTCATCAGGTAAGATGCACATGACGGGTTTCTCGAATCACATTTATTAGGTAATGTGCACATGACGCGTTTCTCGAATCACATTCATCAGGTAAGGTGCACATGACGGGTTTCTCGAACCACATTCATCAGGTAAGGTGCACATGACGGTATTCTCGAATCACATTCATCAGATAAGATGCACATGACGGGTTTCTCGAATCTCGTTCATCAGGTAAGATGAACATGCCGCGTTTCTCGAATCACATTCATCAGATAAGGTGCACATGACGGGTTTCTCGAATCACATTCATCAGATAAGATGCACATGACGGGTTTCTCGAATCACATTCATCAGGTAAGATGAACATGACGCGTTTCTCGAATCACATTCATCAGGTAAGGTGCACATGAAGCGTTTCTCGAATCACATTCATCAGGTAAGGTGCACATGACGCGTTTCTCGAATCACATTCATCAGGTAAGATGAACATGACGCGTTTCTCGAATCACATTCATCAGGTAAGATGAACATGATGCGTTTCTCGAATCACATTCATCAGGTAAGATGAACATGAAGCGCTTCTCGAATCACATTCATCAGGTAAGGGGAATATGACGCGTTTATCGAAACACATTCATCAGGTAAGATGCACATGACGGGTTTCTCGAATCACATTTATTAGGTAATGTGCACATGACGCGTTTCTCGAATCACATTCATCAGGTAAGGTGCACATGACGCGTTTCTCGAATAACATTCATCAGGTAAGGTGCACATGACGCGTTTCTCGAATCACATTCATCAGGTAAGATGAACATGACGCGTTTCTCGAATCACATTCATCAGGTAAGATGAAAATGACGCGTTTCTCGAATCACATTCATTAGGTAAGATGAACATGAAGCGTTTCTCGAATCACATTCATCAGGTAAGATGAACATGACGCGTTTCTCGAATCACATTCATCAGGTAAGGTGCACATGAAGCGTTCTCTCGAATCACATTCATCAGGTAAGGTGCACATGACGCGTTTCTCGAATCACATTCATCAGGTAAGATGAACATGACGCGTTTCTCGAATCACATTCACTAGGTAAGATGAACATGAAGCGTTTCTCGAATCACATTTATCAGGGAAGGTTGAACATGAAGCGTTTCTCGAATCACATTCATCAGGTAAGATGCACATGACGCGTTTCTCGAATCACATTCATTAGGTAAGGTGCACATGACGCGTTTCTCGAACCACATTCATCAGGTAAGGTGCACATGACGCGTTTCTCGAATCACATTCATCAGGTAAGGTGCACATGACGCGTTTCTCGAATCACATTCATCAGGTAAGATGAACATGACGCGTTTCTCGAATCACATTCATCAGGTAAGATGAACATAACGCGTTTCTCGAATCACATTCATCATGAAAGATGAACATGACGCGTTTCTCGAATCACAATCATCAGGTAAGATGCACATGACGCGTTTCTCGAATCACATTCATCAAGTTAGGTGCACATGACGCGTTTCTCGAATCACATTCATCAGGTAAGGTGCACATGACGCGTTTCTCGAATCACATTCATCAGGTAAGGTGCACCTGACGCGTTTCTCGAATCACATTCATCAGACAGGGTGCACATGACGCGTTTCTCGAATCCTATTCATCATGTAAGGTGCACATGACGGGTTTCTCGAATCACATTCATTAGGCAAGGTGCATATGACGCTTTTCTCGAATCACATTCATCAGGTAAGGTGCACATGACGCGTTTCTCGAATCACATTCATTAGGTAAGGTGGACATGACGCGTTTCTCGAACCACATTCATCAGGAAAGGTGCACATGACGCGTTTCTCGAATCACATTCATCAGGTAAGGTGCACATGACGCGTTTCTCGAATCACATTCATCAGGTAAGATGAACATGACGCGTTTCTCGAATCACATTCATCAGGTAAGATGAACATGACGCGTTTCTCGAATCACATCCATCAGGTAAGATGCACATGCCGCGTTTCTCGAATCACATTCATCAGGTAAGGTGCACATGCCGCGTTTCTCGAATCACATTCACCAGGTAGAGTGCACATGACGCATTTCTCGAATCACATTCATCAGGTAAGGTGCACGTGGCGGGATTCTCGAATCACATTCATCAGATAAGGTGCACATGACGCGCTTCTCGAATCACATTCATCAAGTAAGGTGCACACGACGCGCTTCTCGAATCACATTCATCATGTATGGTGCACATGCCGCGTTTCTCGAATCACATTCATCAAGGTGCACATGACGCGTTTCTCGAATCACATTCATCAGGTAAGGTGCACATGACGCGTTTCTCGAATCACATTCATCAGGTAAGGTGCACCTGACGCGTTTCTCGAATCACATTCATCATGCAGGGTGCACATGACGCGTTTCTCGAATCCTATTAATCATGTAAGGTGCACATGACGCGTTTCTCGAATCACATTCATTAGGCAAGGTGCACATGACGCGTTTCTCGAATCACATTCATCAGGTAAGGTGTACATGACGCGTTTCTCGAATCACATTCATCAGGTAAGGTGCACATGCCGCGTTTCTCGAATCACATTCACCAGGTAGAGTGCACATGACGCATTTCTCGAATCACATTCATCAGGTAAGGTGCACGTGGCGGGATTCTCGAATCACATTCATCAGATAAGGTGCACATGACGCGCTTCTCGAATCACATTCATCAAGTAAGGTGCACACGACGCGCTTCTCGAATCACATTCATCATGTATGGTGCACATGCCGCGTTTCTCGAATCACATTCATCAGGTAAGGTGCACATGACGTGTTTCTCGAATCACATTCATCAGATAAGATGCACATGACGGGTTTCTCGAATCACATTCATCAGGTAAGATGAACATGCCGCGTTTCTCGAATCACATTCATTAGGTAAGGTGCACATGACGCGTTTCTCGAACCACATTCATCAGGTAAGGAGCACATGACGCGCTTCTCGAATCACATTCATCAGATAAGGTGCACACGACGCGCTTCTCGAATCACATTCATCATGTATGGTGCACATGCCGCGTTTCTCGAATCACATTCATCAGGTAAGGTGCACATGACGGGTTTCTCGAATCACATTCATCAGATAAGATGCACATGACGGGTTTCTCGAATCACATTCATCAGGTAAGATGAACATGCCGCGTTTCTCGAATCACATTCATTAGGTAAGGTGCACATGACGCGTTTCTCGAACCACATTCATCAGGTAAGGAGCACATGACGGGTTTCTCGAATCACATTCATCAGATAAGATGCACATGACGGGTTTCTCGAATCACATTTATCAGGTAAGAGGAACATGCCGCGTTTCTCGAATCACATTCATGAGGTAAGGTGCACATGACGCGTTTCTCGAACCACATTCATCAGGTAAGGTGCACATGACGGGTTTCTCGAATCACATTCATCAGATAAGATGTACATGACGGGTTTCTCGAATCACATTCATCAGGTAAAATGAACATGCCGCGTTTCTCGAATCACATTCATGAGGTAAGGTGCACATGACGCATTTCTCGAACCACATTCATCAGGTAAGGTGCACATGACGGGTTTCTCGAATCACATTCATCAGATAAGATGCACATGACGGGTTTGTCGAATCACATTCATCAGGTAAGATGAACATGACGCGTTTCTCGAATCACATTCATCAGGTAAGATGAACATGACGCGTTTCTCGAATCACATTCATCAGGTAAGATGAACATGACGCGTTTCTCGAATCACATTTATCAGGTAAGATGAACATGAAGCGTTTCTCGAATCACATTCATCAGGTAAGGGGAACATGACGCGTTTCTCGAATCACATTCATCAGGTAAGATGCACATGACGGGTTTCTCGAATCGCATTCATTAGGTAAGGTGCACATGACGCGTTTCTCGAACCACATTCATCAGGTAAGGTGCACATGACGGGTTTCTCAAATCACATTCATCAGATAAGATGTACATGACGGGTTTCTCGAATCACATTCATCAGGTAAAATGAACATGCCGCGTTTCTCGAATCACATTCATGAGGTAAGGTGCACATGACGCATTTCTCGAACCACATTCATCAGGTAAGGTGCACTTGACGGGTTTCTCGAATCACATTCATCAGATAAGATGCACATGACGGGTTTCTCGAATCACATTCATCAGGTAAGATGAACATGACGCGTTTCTCGAATCACATTCATCAGGTAAGATGAACATGACGCGTTTCTCGAATCACATTCATCAGGTTGGATGAACATGACGCGTTTCTCGAATCACATTCATCAGGTAAGATGAACATGAACCGTTTCTCGAATCACATTCATCAGGTAAGGGGAACATGACGCGTTTCTCGAATCACATTCATCAGGTAAGATGCACATGACGCGTTTCTCGAATCACATTCATTAGGTAAGATGAACATGATGCGTTTCTCGAATCACATTCATCAGGTAAGATGAACATGAAGCGCTTCTCGAATCACATTCATCAGGTAAGGGGAACATGACGCGTTTATCGAATCACATTCATCAGGTAAGATGCATATGACGGGTTTCTCGAATCACATTCATTAGGTAAGGTGCACATGACGCGTTTCTCGAACCACATTCATCAGGTAAGGTGCACCTGACGCGTTTCTCGAATCACATTCATCAGGTAAGGTGCACATGACGCGTTTCTCGAATCACATTCATCAGGTAAGATGAACATGACGCGTTTCTCGAATCACATTCATCAGGTAAGACGAACATGACGCGTTTCTCGAATCACATTCATCAGGTAAGATGAACATGAAGCGTTTCTCGAATCACATTCATCAGGTAAGATGAACATGACGCGTTTCTCGAATCACATTCATCAGGTAAGGTGCACATGAAGCGTTTATCGAATCACATTCATCAGGTAAGGTGCACATGACGCGTTTCTCGAATCACATTCATCAGGTAAGATGAACATGACGCGTTTCTCGAATCACATTCATCAGGTAAGATGAACATGACGCGTTTCTCGAATCACATTCATCAGGTAAGATGCACATGACGCGTTTCTCGAATCACATTCATCAAGTTAGGTGCACATGACGCGTTTCTCGAATCACATTCATCATGTAAGGTGCACATGACGCGTTTCTCGAATCACATTCATCGGGTAAGGTGCACCTGACGCGTTTCTCGAATCACATTCATCAGGCAGGGTGCACATGACGCGTTTCTCGAATCCTATTCATCATGTAAGGTGCACATGACGCGTTTCTCGAATCACATTCATTAGGAAAAGTGCACATGACGCGTTTTTCGAATTACATTCATCAGGTAAGGTGCACATGACGCGTTTCTCGAATCACATTCATTAGGTAAGGTGGACATGACGCGTTTCTCGAACCACATTCATCAGGTAAGGTGCACATGACGCGTTTCTCGAATCACATTCATCAGGTAAGGTGCACATGACTCGTTTCTCGAATCACATCCATCAGGTAAGATGCACATGACGCGTTTCTCGAATCGCATTCATCAAGTATGGTGCACATGACGCGTTTCTCGAATCACATTCATCAGGTAAGGTGCACATGACGCGTTTCTCGAACACATTCATCAGGTAAGGTGCACATGACGGCATTCTCGAATCAAATTCATCAGATAAGGTGCACATGACGCGTTTCTCGAATCACATTCATCAAGGTGCACATGACGCGTTTCTCGAATCACATTCATCAGGTAATGTGCACATGACGCGTTTCTCGAACCACATTCATCAGGTAAGGTGCACATGACGGGTTTCTCGAATCACATTCATCAGATAAGATGCACATGACGGGTTTCGCGAATCACATTCATCAGGTAAGATGAACATGACACGTTTCTCGAATCACATTCATCAGGTAAGATGAACATGACGCGTTTCTCGAATCACATTCATCAGGTAAGATGAACATGACGCGTTTCTCGAATCACATTCATCAGGTAAGATGAACATGAAGCGTTTCTCGAATCACATTCATCAGGTAAGGGGAACATGACGCGTTTCTCGAATCACATTCATCAGGTAAGATGCACATGACGCGTTTCTCGAACCACATTCATCAGGTAAGGTGCACATGACGCGTTTCTCGAATCACATTCATCAGGTAAGGTGCACATGACTCGTTTCTCGAATCACATCCATCAGGTAAGATGCACATGACGCGTTTCTCGAATCGCATTCATCAAGTATGGTGCACATGACGCGTTTCTCGAATCACATTCATCAGGTAAGGTGCACATGACGCGTTTCTCGAACACATTCATCAGGTAAGGTGCACATGACGGCATTCTCGAATCAAATTCATCAGATAAGGTGCATATGACGCGTTTCTCGAATCACATTCATCAAGGTGCACATGACGCGTTTCTCGAATCACATTCATCAGGTAATGTGCACATGACGCGTTTCTCGAACCACATTCATCAGGTAAGGTGCACATGACGGGTTTCTCGAATCACATTCATCAGATAAGATGCACATGACGGGTTTCGCGAATCACATTCATCAGGTAAGATGAACATGACACGTTTCTCGAATCACATTCATCAGGTAAGATGAACATGACGCGTTTCTCGAATCACATTCATCAGGTAAGATGAACATGACGCGTTTCTCGAATCACATTCATCAGGTAAGATGAACATGAAGCGTTTCTCGAATCACATTCATCAGGTAAGGGGAACATGACGCGTTTCTCGAATCACATTCATCAGGTAAGATGCACATGACGGGTTTCTCGAATCACATTCATTAGGTAAGGTGCACATGACGCGTTTCTCGAACCACATTCATCAGGTAAGGTGCACATGACGGGTTTCTCGAATCACATTCATCAGATAAGATGTACATGACGGGTTTCTCGAATCACATTCATCAGGTAAAATGAGCATGCCGCGTTTCTCGAATCACATTCATGAGGTAAGGTGCACATGACGCATTTCTCGAACCACATTCATCAGGTAAGGTGCACATGACGGGTTTCTCGAATCACATTCATCAGATAAGATGCACATGACGGGTTTCTCGAATCACATTCATCAGGTAAGATGAATATGACGCGTTTCTCGAATCACATTCATCAGGTAAGATGAACATGACGCGTTTCTCGAATCACATTCATCAGGTAAGATGAACATGACGCGTTTCTCGAATCACATTCATCAGGTAAGATGAACATGAAGCGTTTCTCGAATCACATTCATCAGGTAAGGGGAACATGACGCGTTTCTCGAATCACATTCATCAGGTAAGATGCACCTGACGGGTTTCTCGAATCACATTCATTAGGTAAGGTGCACATGACGCGTTTCTCGAATCACATTCATCAGGTAAGGTGCACATGACGCGTTTCTCGAACCACATTCATCAGGTAAGGTGCACATGACGCGTTTCTCGAATCACATTCATCAGGTAAGATGAACATGAAGCGTTTCTCGAATCACATTCATCAGGTAAGATGAACATGACGCGTTTCTCGAATCACATTCATCAGGTAAGATGAACATGACGCGTTTCTCGAATCACATTCATCAGGTAAGATGAACATGCCGCGTTTCTCGAATCACATTCATGAGGTAAGGTGCACATGACGGGTTTCTCGAATCACATTCATCAGGTAAGATGAACATGACGCGTTTCTCGAATCACATTCATCAGGTAAGATGAACATGCCGCGTTTCTCGAATCACATTCATCAGGTAAGATGAACATGACGCGTTTCTCGAATCACATTCATCAGGTAAGATGAACATGAAGCGTTTCTCGAATCACATTCATCAGGTAAGCGGAACATGACGCGTTTCTCGAATCACATTCATCAGGTAAGATGCACATGACGGGTTTCTCGAATCACATTCATTAGGTAAGATGAACATGATGCGTTTATCGAATCACATTCATCAGGTAAGTTGCACATGACGGGTTTCTCGAATCACATTCATTAGGTAAGATGCACATGACGGGTTTCTCGAATCACATTCATTAGGTAATGTGCACATGACGCGTTTCTCGAATCACATTCATCAGGTAAGGTGCACATGACGCGTTTCTCGAATCACATTCATCAGGTAAGATGAACATGACGCGTTTCTCGAATCACATTCATCAGGTAAGACGAACATGACGCGTTTCTCGAATCACATTCATCAGGTAAGATGAACATGAAGCGTTTCTCGAATCACATTCATCAGGTAAGATGAACATGACGCGTTTCTCGAATCACATTCATCAGATAAGGTGCACATGAAGCGTTTCTCGAATCACATTCATCAGGTAAGGTGCACATGACGCGTTTCTCGAATCACATTCATCAGGTAAGATGAACATGAAGCGTTTCTCGAAACACATTCATTAGGTAAGATGAACATGAAGCGTTTCTCGAATCACATTCATCAGGTAAGATGAACATGAAGCGTTTCTCGAATCACATTCATCAGGTAAGATGCATATGACGCGTTTCTCGAATCACATTCATTAGGTAAGGTGCACATGACGCGTTTCTCGAACCACATTCATCAGGTAAGGTGCACATGACGCGTTTCTCGAATCACATTCATCAGGTAAGGTGCACATGACGCGTTTCTCGAATCACATTCATCAGGTAAGATGAACATGACGCGTTTCTCGAATCACATTCATCAGGTAAGATGAACATGACGCGTTTCTCGAATCACATTCATCAGGTAAGATGAACATGACGCGTTTCTCGAATCACATTCATCAGGTAAGATGCACATGACGCGTTTCTCGAAGCACATTCATCAAGTTAGGTGCACATGACGCGTTTCTCGAATCACATTCATCATGCAGGGTGCACATGACGCGTTTCTCGAATCCTATTCATCATGTAAGGTGCACATGACGCGTTTCTCGAATCACATTCATTAGGCAAGGTGCACATGACGCGTTTTTCGAATTACATTCATCAGGTAAGATGCACATGAAGTGTTTCTCGAATCACATTCATTAGGTAAGGTGGACATGACGCGTTTCTCGAACCACATTCATCAGGTAAGGTGCACATGACGCGTTTCTCGAATCACATTCATCAGGTAAGGTGCACATGACTCGTTTCTCGAATCACATTCATCAGGTAAGATGAACATGACGCGTTTCTCGAATCACATTCATCAGGTAAGATGAACATGACGCGTTTCTCGAATCACATCCATCAGGTAAGATGCACATGACGCGTTTCTCGAATCACATTCATCAAGTATGGTGCACATGACGCGTTTCTCGAATCACATTCATCAGGTAAGGTGCACATGACGCGTTTCTCGAACACATTCATCAGGTAAGGTGCACATGACGGCATTCTCGAATCACATTCATCAGATAAGGTGCACATGACGGGTTTCTCGAATCACATTCGTCAGATAAGATGTACATGACGGGTTTCTCGAATCACATTCATCAGGTAAAATGAACATGCCGCGTTTCTCGAATCACATTCATGAGGTAAGGTGCACATGACGCATTTCTCGAACCACATTCATCAGGTAAGGTGCACATGACGGGTTTCTCGAATCACATTCATCAGATAAGATGCACATGACGGGTTTCGCGAATCACATTCATTAGGTAAGATGAACATGACACGTTTCTCGAATCACATTCATCAGGTAAGATGAACATGACGCGTTTCTCGAATCACATTCATCAGGTAAGATGAACATGACGCGTTTCTCGAATCACATTCATCAGGTAAGATGAACATGAAGCGTTTCTCGAATCACATTCATCAGGTAAGGGGAACATGACGCGTTTCTCGAATCACATTCATCAGGTAAGATGCACATGACGGGTTTCTCGAATCACATTCATTAGGTAAGGTGCACATGACGCGTTTCTCGAACCACATTCATCAGGTAAGGTGCACATGACGGGTTTCTCGAATCACATTCATCAGGTAAGGTGCACATGACGGGTTTCTCGAATCACATTCATCAGATAAGATGCACATGACGGGTTTCTCGAATCACATTCATCAGGTAAGATGAACATGACGCGTTTTTCGAATCACATTCATCAGGTAAGATGAACATGACGCGTTTCTCGAATCACATTCATCAGGTAAGATGAACATGACGCGTTTCTCGAATCACATTCATCAGGTAAGATGAACATGACGCGTTTCTCGAATCACATTCATCAGGTAAGATGAACATGACGCGTTTCTCGAATCACATTCATCAGGTAAGATGAACATGAAGCGTTTCTCGAATCACATTCATCAGGTAAGGGGAACATGACGCGTTTCTCGAATCACATTAATCAGGTAAGATGCACCTGACGGGTTTCTCGAATCACATTCATTAGGTAAGGTGCACATGACGCGTTTCTCGAATCACATTCATCAGGTAAGGTACACATGACGCGTTTCTCGAATCACATTCATCAGGTAAGGTGCACATGACGCGTTTCTCGAATCACATTCATCAGGTAAGATGAACATGAAGCGTTTCTCGAATCACATTCATCAGGTAAGATGAACATGACGCGTTTCTCGAATCACATTCATCAGGTAAGATGAACATGACGCGTTTCTCGAATCACATTCATCAGGTAAGATGAACTTGCCGCGTTTCTCGAATCACATTCATGAGGTAAGGTGCACATGACGCGTTTCTCGAATCACATTCATCAGATAAGATGCACATGACGGGTTTCTCGAATCACATTCATCAGGTAAGATGAACATGACGCGTTTCTCGAATCACATTCATCAGGTAAGATGAACATGATGCGTTTCTCGAATCACATTCATCAGGTAAAATGAACATGACGCGTTTCTCGAATCACATTCATCAGGTAAGATGAACATGAAGCGTTTCTCGAATCACATTCATCAGGTAAGGGGAACATGACGCGTTTCTCGAATCACATTCATCAGGTAAGATGCACATGATGGGTTTCTCGAATCACATTCATTAGGTAAGATGAACATGATGCGTTTCTCGAATCACATTCATCAGGTAAGATGAACATGAAGCGCTTCTCGAATCATATTCATCAGGTAAGGGGAACATGACGCGTTTATCGAATCACATTCATCAGGTAAGATGCACATGACGGGTTTCTCGAATCACATTCATTAGGTAAGATGCACATGACGGGTTTCTCGAATCACATTCATTAGGTAAGGTGCACATGATGCGTTTCTCGAATCACATTCATCAGGTAAGGGGCACATGACGCGTTTCTCGAATCACATTCATCAGGTAAGATGAACATGACGCGTTTCTCGAATCACATTCATCAGGTAAGACGAACATGACGCGTTTCTCGAATCACATTCATCAGGTAAGATGAACATGAAGCGTTTCTCGAATCACATTCATCAGGTAAGATGAACATGACGCGTTTCTCGAATCACATTCATCAGGTAAGATGAACATGACGCGTTTCTCGAATCACATTCATCAGGTAAGATGCACATGACGCGTTTCTCGAATCACATTCATCAAGTTAGGTGCACATGACGCGTTTCTCGAATCACATTCATCATGTAAGGTGCACATGACGCGTTTCTCGAATCACATTCATCGGGTAAGGTGCACCTGACGCGTTTCTCGAATCACATTCATCAGGCAGGGTGCACATGACGCGTTTCTCGAATCCTATTCATCATGTAAGGTGCACATGACGCGTTTCTCGAATCACATTCATTAGGAAAAGTGCACATGACGCGTTTTTCGAATTACATTCATCAGGTAAGGTGCACATGACGCGTTTCTCGAATCACATTCATTAGGTAAGGTGGACATGACGCGTTTCTCGAACCACATTCATCAGGTAAGGTGCACATGACGCGTTTCTCGAATCACATTCATCAGGTAAGGTGCACATGACTCGTTTCTCGAATCACATCCATCAGGTAAGATGCACATGACGCGTTTCTCGAATCGCATTCATCAAGTATGGTGCACATGACGCGTTTCTCGAATCACATTCATCAGGTAAGGTGCACATGACGCGTTTCTCGAACACATTCATCAGGTAAGGTGCACATGACGGCATTCTCGAATCAAATTCATCAGATAAGGTGCACATGACGCGTTTCTCGAATCACATTCATCAAGGTGCACATGACGCGTTTCTCGAATCACATTCATCAGGTAATGTGCACATGACGCGTTTCTCGAACCACATTCATCAGGTAAGGTGCACATGACGGGTTTCTCGAATCACATTCATCAGATAAGATGCACATGACGGGTTTCGCGAATCACATTCATCAGGTAAGATGAACATGACACGTTTCTCGAATCACATTCATCAGGTAAGATGAACATGACGCGTTTCTCGAATCACATTCATCAGGTAAGATGAACATGACGCGTTTCTCGAATCACATTCATCAGGTAAGATGAACATGAAGCGTTTCTCGAATCACATTCATCAGGTAAGGGGAACATGACGCGTTTCTCGAATCACATTCATCAGGTAAGATGCACATGACGGGTTTCTCGAATCACATTCATTAGGTAAGGTGCACATGACGCGTTTCTCGAACCACATTCATCAGGTAAGGTGCACATGACGGGTTTCTCGAATCACATTCATCAGATAAGATGTACATGACGGGTTTCTCGAATCACATTCATCAGGTAAAATGAGCATGCCGCGTTTCTCGAATCACATTCATGAGGTAAGGTGCACATGACGCATTTCTCGAACCACATTCATCAGGTAAGGTGCACATGACGGGTTTCTCGAATCACATTCATCAGATAAGATGCACATGACGGGTTTCTCGAATCACATTCATCAGGTAAGATGAACATGACGCGTTTCTCGAATCACATTCATCAGGTAAGATGAACATGACGCGTTTCTCGAATCACATTCATCAGGTAAGATGAACATGACGCGTTTCTCGAATCACATTCATCAGGTAAGATGAACATGAAGCGTTTCTCGAATCACATTCATCAGGTAAGGGGAACATGACGCGTTTCTCGAATCACATTCATCAGGTAAGATGCACCTGACGGGTTTCTCGAATCACATTCATTAGGTAAGGTGCACATGACGCGTTTCTCGAATCACATTCATCAGGTAAGGTGCACATGACGCGTTTCTCGAATCACATTCATCAGGTAAGGTGCACATGCCGCGTTTCTCGAATCACATTCATCAGGTAAGATGAACATGAAGCGTTTCTCGAATCACATTCATCAGGTAAGATGAACATGACGCGTTTCTCGAATCACATTCATCAGGTAAGATGAACATGACGCGTTTCTCGAATCACATTCATCAGGTACGATGAACATGCCGCGTTTCTCGAATCACATTCATGAGGTAAGGTGCACATGACGGGTTTCTCGAATCACATTCATCAGGTAAGATGAACATGACGCGTTTCTCGAATCACATTCATCAGGTAAGATGAACATGACGCGTTTCTCGAATCACATTCATCAGGTAAGATGAACATGACGCGTTTCTCGAATCACATTCATCAGGTAAGATGAACATGAAGCGTTTCTCGAATCACATTCATCAGGTAAGGGGAACATGACGCGTTTCTCGAATCACATTCATCAGGTAAGATGCACATGACGGGTTTCTCGAATCACATTCATTAGGTAAGATGAACATGATGCGTTTATCGAATCACATTTATCAGGTAAGTTGCACATGACGGGTTTCTCGAATCACATTCATTAGGTAAGATGCACATGACGGGTTTCTCGAATCACATTCATTAGGTAATGTGCACATGACGCGTTTCTCGAATCACATTCATCAGGTAAGGTGCACATGACGCGTTTCTCGAATCACATTCATCAGGTAAGATGAACATGACGCGTTTCTCGAATCACATTCATCAGGTAAGACGAACATGACGCGTTTCTCGAATCACATTCATCAGGTAAGATGAACATGAAGCGTTTCTCGAATCACATTCATCAGGTAAGATGAACATGACGCGTTTCTCGAATCACATTCATCAGGTAAGGTGCACATGAAGCGTTTCTCGAATCACATTCATCAGGTAAGGTGCACATGACGCGTTTCTCGAATCACATTCATCAGGTAAGATGAACATGAAGCGTTTCTCGAAACACATTCATTAGGTAAGATGAACATGAAGCGTTTCTCGAATCACATTCATCAGGTAAGATGAACATGAAGCGTTTCTCGAATCACATTCATCAGGTAAGATGCATATGACGCGTTTCTCGAATCACATTCATTAGGTAAGGTGCACATGACGCGTTTCTCGAACCACATTCATCAGGTAAGGTGCACATGACGCGTTTCTCGAATCACATTCATCAGGTAAGGTGCACATGACGCGTTTCTCGAATCACATTCATCAGGTAAGATGAACATGACGCGTTTCTCGAATCACATTCATCAGGTAAGATGAACATGACGCGTTTCTCGAATCACATTCATCAGGTAAGATGAACATGACGCGTTTCTCGAATCACATTCATCAGGTAAGATGCACATGACGCGTTTCTCGAATCACATTCATCAAGTTAGGTGCACATGACGCGTTTCTCGAATCACATTCATCAGGCAGGGTGCACATGACGCGTTTCTCGAATCCTATTCATCATGTAAGGTGCACATGACGCGTTTCTCGAATCACATTCATTAGGCAAGGTGCACATGACGCGTTTTTCGAATTACATTCATCAGGTAAGATGCACATGAAGTGTTTCTCGAATCACATTCATTAGGTAAGGTGGACATGACGCGTTTCTCGAACCACATTCATCAGGTAAGGTGCACATGACGCGTTTCTCGAATCACATTCATCAGGTAAGGTGCACATGACTCGTTTCTCGAATCACATTCATCAGGTAAGATGAACATGACGCGTTTCTCGAATCACATTCATCAGGTAAGATGAACATGACGCGTTTCTCGAATCACATCCATCAGGTAAGATGCACATGACGCGTTTCTCGAATCACATTCATCAAGTATGGTGCACATGACGCGTTTCTCGAATCACATTCATCAGGTAAGGTGCACATGACGCGTTTCTCGAACACATTCATCAGGTAAGGTGCACATGACGGCATTCTCGAATCACATTCATCAGATAAGGTGCACATGACGGGTTTCTCGAATCACATTCGTCAGATAAGATGTACATGACGGGTTTCTCGAATCACATTCATCAGGTAAAATGAACATGCCGCGTTTCTCGAATCACATTCATGAGGTAAGGTGCACATGACGCATTTCTCGAACCACATTCATCAGGTAAGGTGCACATGACGGGTTTCTCGAATCACATTCATCAGATAAGATGCACATGACGGGTTTCGCGAATCACATTCATTAGGTAAGATGAACATGACACGTTTCTCGAATCACATTCATCAGGTAAGATGAACATGACGCGTTTCTCGAATCACATTCATCAGGTAAGATGAACATGACGCGTTTCTCGAATCACATTCATCAGGTAAGATGAACATGAAGCGTTTCTCGAATCACATTCATCAGGTAAGGGGAACATGACGCGTTTCTCGAATCACATTCATCAGGTAAGATGCACATGACGGGTTTCTCGAATCACATTCATTAGGTAAGGTGCACATGACGCGTTTCTCGAACCACATTCATCAGGTAAGGTGCACATGACGGGTTTCTCGAATCACATTCATCAGGTAAGGTGCACATGACGGGTTTCTCGAATCACATTCATCAGATAAGATGCACATGACGGGTTTCTCGAATCACATTCATCAGGTAAGATGAACATGACGCGTTTTTCGAATCCCATTCATCAGGTAAGATGAACATGACGCGTTTCTCGAATCACATTCATCAGGTAAGATGAACATGACGCGTTTCTCGAATCACATTCATCAGGTAAGATGAACATGACGCGTTTCTCGAATCACATTCATCAGGTAAGATGAACATGACGCGTTTCTCGAATCACATTCATCAGGTAAGATGAACATGAAGCGTTTCTCGAATCACATTCATCAGGTAAGGGGAACATGACGCGTTTCTCGAATCACATTAATCAGGTAAGATGCACCTGACGGGTTTCTCGAATCACATTCATTAGGTAAGGTGCACATGACGCGTTTCTCGAATCACATTCATCAGGTAAGGTACACATGACGCGTTTCTCGAATCACATTCATCAGGTAAGGTGCACATGACGCGTTTCTCGAATCACATTCATCATGTAAGATGAACATGAATCGTTTCTCGAATCACATTCATCAGGTAAGATGAACATGACGCGTTTCTCGAATCACATTCATCAGGTAAGATGAACATGACGCGTTTCTCGAATCACATTCATCAGGTAAGATGAACATGCCGCGTTTCTCGAATCACATTCATGAGGTAAGGTGCACATGACGCGTTTCTCGAATCACATTCATCAGATAAGATGCACATGACGGGTTTCTCGAATCACATTCATCAGGTAAGATGAACATGACGCGTTTCTCGAATCACATTCATCAGGTAAGATGAACATGACGCGTTTCTCGAATCACATTCATCAGGTAAAATGAACATGACGCGTTTCTCGAATCACATTCATCAGGTAAGATGAACATGAAGCGTTTCTCGAATCACATTCATCAGGTAAGGGGAACATGACGCGTTTCTCGAATCACATTCATCAGGTAAGATGCACATGATGGGTTTCTCGAATCACATTCATTAGGTAAGATGAACATGATGCGTTTCTCGAATCACATTCATCAGGTAAGATGAACATGAAGCGCTTCTCGAATCATATTCATCAGGTAAGGGGAACATGACGCGTTTATCGAATCACATTCATCAGGTAAGATGCACATGACGGGTTTCTCGAATCACATTCATTAGGTAAGATGCACATGACGGGTTTCTCGAATCACATTCATTAGGTAAGGTGCACATGACGCGTTTCTCGAATCACATTCATCAGGTAAGGTGCACATGACGCGTTTCTCGAATCACATTCATCAGGTAAGATGAACATGACGCGTTTCTCGAATCACATTCATCAGGTAAGACGAACATGACGCGTTTCTCGAATCACATTCATCAGGTAAGATGAACATGAAGCGTTTCTCGAATCACATTCATCAGGTAAGATGAACATGACGCGTTTCTCGAATCACATTCATCAGGTAAGGTGCACATGAAGCGTTTCTCGAATCACATTCATCAGGTAAGGTGCACATGACGCGTTTCTCGAATCACATTCATCAGGTAAGATGAACATGACGCGTTTCTCGAATCACATTCATCAGGTAAGATGAACATGAAGCGTTTCTCGAATCACATTCATCAGGTAAGATGAACATGAAGCGTTTCTCGAATCACATTCATCAGGTAAGATGCATATGACGCGTTTCTCGAATCACATTCATTAGGTAAGGTGCACATGACGCGTTTCTCGAACCACATTCATCAGGTAAGGTGCACATGACGCGTTTCTCGAATCACATTCATCAGGTAAGGTGCACATGACGCGTTTCTCGAATCACATTCATCAGGTAAGATGAACATGACGCGTTTCTCGAATCACATTCATCAGGTAAGATGAACATGACGCGTTTCTCGAATCACATTCATCAGGTAAGATGAACATGACGCGTTTCTCGAATCACATTCATCAAGTAAGATGCACATGACGCGTTTCTCGAATCACATTCATCAAGTTATGTGCACATGACGCGTTTCTCGAATCACATTCATCAGGTAAGGTGCACATGACGCGTTTCTCGAATCACATTCATCGGGTAAGGTGCACCTGACGCGTTTCTCGAATCACATTCATCAGGCAGGGTGCACATGACGCGTTTCTCGAATCCTTTTCATCATGTAAGGCGGACATGACGCGTTTCTCGAATCACATTCATTAGGCAAGGTGCACATGACGCGTTTTTCGAATTACATTCATCAGGTAAGATGCACATGACGCGTTTCTCGAATCACATTCATTAGGTAAGGTGGACATGACGCGTTTCTCGAACCACATTCATCAGGTAAGGTGCACATGACGCGTTTCTCGAATCACATTCATCAGGTAAGGTGCACATGACTCGTTTCTCGAATCACATTCATCAGGTAAGATGAACATGACGCGTTTCTCGAATCACATTCATCAGGTAAGATGAACATGACGCGTTTCTCGAATCACATCCATCAGGTAAGATGCACATGACGCGTTTCTCGAATCACATTCATCAAGTATGGTGCACATGACGCGTTTCTCGAATCACATTCATCAGGTAAGGTGCACATGACGCGTTTCTCGAACAAATTCATCAGGTAAGGTGCACATGACGGCATTCTCGAATCACATTCATCAGATAAGGTGCACATGACGCGTTTCTCGAATCACATTCATCAAGGTGCACATGACGCGTTTCTCGAATCACATTCATCAGGTAATGTGCACATGACGCGTTTCTCGAACCACATTCATCATGTAAGGTGCACATGACGGGTTTCTCGAATCACATTCGTCAGATAAGATGTACATGACGGGTTTCTCGAATCACATTCATCAGGTAAAATGAACATGCCGCGTTTCTCGAATCACATTCATGAGGTAAGGTGCACATGACGCATTTCTCGAACCACATTCATCAGGTAAGGTGCACATGACGCGTTTCTCGAATCACATTCATCAGATAAGATGCACATGACGGGTTTCTCGAATCACATTCATCAGGTAAGATGAACATGACACGTTTCTCGAATCACATTCATCAGGTAAGATGAACATGACGCGTTTCTCGAATCACATTCATCAGGTAAGATGAACATGACGCGTTTCTCGAATCACATTCATCAGGTAAGATGAACATGAAGCGTTTCTCGAATCACATTCATCAGGTAAGGGGAACATGACGCGTTTCTCGAATCACATTCATCAGGTAAGATGCACATGACGGGTTTCTCGAATCACATTCATTAGGTAAGGTGCACATGACGCGTTTCTCGAACCACATTCATCAGGTAAGGTGCACATGACGGGTTTCTCGAATCACATTCATCAGATAAGATGTACATGACGGGTTTCTCGAATCACATTCATCAGGTAAAATGAGCATGCCGCGTTTCTCGAATCACATTCATGAGGTAAGGTGCACATGACGCATTTCTCGAACCACATTCATCAGGTAAGGTGCACATGACGGGTTTCTCGAATCACATTCATCAGATAAGATGCACATGACGGGTTTCTCGAATCACATTCATCAGGTAAGATGAACATGACGCGTTTCTCGAATCACATTCATCAGGTAAGATGAACATGACGCGTTTCTCGAATCACATTCATCAGGTAAGCTGAACATGACGCGTTTCTCGAATCACATTCATCAGGTAAGATGAACATGAAGCGTTTCTCGAATCACATTCATCAGGTAAGGGGAACATGACGCGTTTCTCGAGTCACATTCATCAGGTAAGATGCACATGACGGGTTTCTCGAATCACATTCATCAGGTAAGGTGCACATGACGCGTTTCTCGAATCACATTCATCAGGTAAGGTGCACATGACGCGTTTCTCGAATCACATTCATCAGGTAAGGTGCACATGACGCGTTTCTCGAATCACATTCATCAGGTAAGATGAACATGAAGCGTTTCTCGAATCACATTCATCAGGTAAGATGAACATGACGCGTTTCTCGAATCACATTCATCAGGTAAGATGAACATGACGCGTTTCTCGAATCACATTCATCAGGTAAGATGAACATGACGCGTTTCTCGAATCACATTCATCAGGTAAGGTGCACATGAAGCGTTTCTCGAATCACATTCATCAGGTAAGGTGCACATGACGCGTTTCTCGAATCACATTCATCAGGTAAGGTGAACATGACGCGTTTCTCGAATCACATTCATCAGGTAAGATGAACATGACGCGTTTCTCGAATCACATTCATCAGGTAAGATGAACATGACGCGTGTCTCGAATCACATTCATCAGGTAAGATGCACATGACGCGTTTCTCGAATCACATGCATTAGGTAAGGTGCACATGACGCGTTTCTCGAATCACATTCATCAGGTAAGGTGCACATGACGCGTTTCTCGAATCACATTCATCAGGTAAGGTGCACATGACGCGTTTCTCGAATCACATTCATCGGGTAAGATGAACATGACGCGTTTCTCGAATCACATTCATCAGGTAAGATGAACATGACGCGTTTCTCGAATCACATTCATCAGGTAAGGTGCACATGACGGGATTCTCGAATCACATTCATCAGATAAGGTGCACATGACGCGTTTCTCGAATCACATTCATCAAGGTGCACATGACGGGTTTCTCGAATCACATTCATCAGGTAAGGTGCACATGACGCGTTTCTCGAATCACATTCATCAGGTAAGGTGCACATGACGCGTTTTATCGAATCACATTCATTAGGTAAGGTGTACATGACGCGTTTCTCGAATCACATTCATCAGGTAAGGTGCACATGCCGCGTTTCTCGAATCACATTCACCAGGTAGAGTGCACATGACGCATTTCTCGAATCACATTCATCAGGTAAGGTGCACATGGCGGGGTTCTCGAATCACATTCATTAGATAAGGTGCACATGACGTGCTTCTCGAATCACATTCATAAAGTAAGGTGCACACGACGCGCTTCTCGAATCACATTCATCATGTATGGTGCACATGACGCGTTTCTCGAATCACATTCATCAGGTAAGGGGCACATGACGCGTTTATCGAATCACATTCATCAGGTAAGGTGCACATGACGCGTTTCTCGAATCACATTCATCAGGTAAACTCAAAGTCGAAAGATTGGGAAACCAAATAATTTGCAGCGTTGCGTAAGGAATGATGAACCATAATCTTGTTCTTTATATAATAGTATATTTAATCGTCGTGATACATGTATAATATTAAATCCATTTAAGAGAACCGAATACCTTAACCATTAATAGTATACAAGTCCATCATAAGACGTAATAGTGAAACAATAGTAAACTCAACTCGGAAGCAAAGTTTAATTGCCAATATCATTTTTCGTCATCTGTCGCAAGTGGCTGAAAACTTTTAAATAAGGTGTTGATATGATACCTTCCGAAGAACATTACGAAAGATGAGACGATTCTTTTATTTCAGTTTTTGCAGGTACATTCAAGTAGAATGGATTATATTTTTCATAAAAAGTCAACACACATTTATTATGTTTGAAATTGCTTTATTGATACAACAAGCTTTGAAATGGTTTGCTCTGCATGCATTAGGTACGCTCTAAATCTAAATATTGGAAAACCAAATAATTTAATTAAAAGTGTGAGACTGCCTTTTATGATTTTCGCATAAAAACGATGTTTTTAGGAGGGCTCATGTCCTATTTACATTATTTGTGTTTGTTTGCGTATAGTTGTGTTCAACATATATTGTGTTGTGCTTTTTTTTTCTTCGTCTTGTGTACCATGTGATGCCAGTTTCTCTGGATTGTCCATTTTTGCTTGCCCCTTCGGCTTTCTCTAACGTTTATTAAGGATATGGATGTAAATGAACACTTAGACACAAATTAAGGTAAACGAGCATCGCTTTTATTGCTGTTCTACATTTCAGTCACGGTAGGATCTACAACAATAAGAATAACTCATACACTAAGGTGAGTGGGACACGGCCCATAGCCTGTAGTTGAGTGGTACTCTTTCTTTCCGTAGATAATCGCTATATCTTTGTAGTTCGATGTTGTTTGGTATATTATACAATTACAGACTTTTTTAGAAGTGAATATCAGTTTTTATTTACCTGTAAAATAATATTGACCGAAACCGAAGGCTGAGGTCAATATTGGTTTTGCAGGTCAATAAAAACTCCTATTCACTGATACAAAAGTCTTTAATTGTTTTATTACATATACTATAAGGCTTATGACGTCACCCGGTGAATATCACTTTCAGCAGGTGAATACCATTATTTATTTACTTCTATACTTTACTTAGCTAAAGTACGGATATTTACAGTCATTATGTAATATAAAATGTTATTCCCGGATGCGTGGTTATCAACAAGAAATCAAAATACAGGTGCAATAATAAAAATGTATGTCTGGAGAGGTGAATGTTTGAAAAATACAAAACTTTAATATAACAGTTATGTTACTCTTCTTAAGTTTTCTTTCAAGTGTTTACATTTTATATTTTGATTTGAACGTAAAATGTTGTTCATGCAATAATATTTGTGTATTTAATTCTGCTGAGTGGGCGCATTTCTATCAACGAAATTGATAATATAAAATATAAAATGTAAAAAATAATAATCCATTACTTTTATAACATATTTTCGTTTTCTTGTTCATATCCTATTTGTGTTATTGATAAGCTAAAATTGATAGCCATCCTAATATTAAATTCGGAAGAAGAAAAAAATGAAAATTGAAAGCACTAAAATATCTGAAAACATGATATTGAAAATTAAGGTTTTTATATTAAAATTGATGACACATAAAGTCAACTTAAAAAAATGAAAAAGAAACCAACTATCAAATTCACTTCAAGAATTCTTCGAGAAAATTTTCACAGCAAATAATTCTTCGTATCGCATTGCAATAGTCATGTAACTGTTATAGATATTATTTTATATTTCATTTAACTCTAGCACGGAGCTCAAATGGGAGAAATTGGTCCAATTGGTTTAAGGTCGGTCCTGTTTAGGAGATATGACATTTTTCGATGACATTATTTGAGAAATGTTACGTACATGTATATTCCAAATATGAAATACCTGTTTGTATATGGAATTGAAATGGCTGTTTCAAGAGATTAAACATCGTATTTTATTTTCAACTAATCTTTGCGCAATCTCTATTACAAGATAATAAATAAGGGTAATATCAAAATTACCGAACTCCGAACAATCTTACAAAGGGAAAGTCAAAACTCATAATTATATAAACAGACAAAATCAGTCAACAACCGGAAAACTGTGAAAACCGTAATGACCCTGACTTGGTACATGCATTTCTAAAGAAATGGTGGTTTGAATCAGATTTTAAAGCACCAAACCTCCCGCTCTCATTACGGTTCAAAGGTTTCAACTGTCACTATAACAGTATTTAAATACAGGAACAAAATAGGTAAAATAGTTGTCAAAGCAGTACCATATTCGGTGACGTAAATGTCAAAAATATTTTTACGTCACACATTGATAAAATATTTTTACGTCACACAAGATATGTTTGAAGATACAATAGGGATAATCAGAAACAGTAACTTGGAGAAGACAGACAATACAATGGCCAAAAAAGAAAACAAAGTACAAAGGACAAACAAATGTCAACAAAATTCTACAAAGAAAACTAAAGATTGAGCAACCCAAGCTTCTCTAAAACGAGGGTTTACTCATGTAGTTATCAAATATTCTTTAATGGTTGTTCCATTTGTAAGGTTCCATTTAAGAAGAGCTTAAAGATACCAAAGGGGTAATAATAATAATAATAATAATAATAATAAATTCTTTATTTATAGAGAGTTACACCGTTAGTTAATAACTAATCTTCCCTGAGGCTCTCATTGACATATTTAGACATACATTGTAAAGTACACAATATAAAGTTACACAATACATTGTAATAAGTATACACAAAAAGATTTAGTAAATATTTAATGGTAAATTAAGATACATCATCATTTAAAAGAAACTTTTAACTTTTGTTTTAAATGCATTATGAGAAGAAGCGCCGTATCGAAAACGGAAGTTCATTCCATAGCTTTGGTCCAGAGTATGTAAAAGTTTTCTTAAAAAGTTCAGTTTTTGTTTTTGGGATTTGTAATTTTTCAATCGACAGACAGCACAATGGCACAAGAAAAAGGACAAAAAGGCAAACAATGGTCTACAAACACTACACTGAAAACTAAAGATCGAGTAACACGAAACCCACTAAGAGTTTTAAACATCACATGCAAATATCAACTTAGTGTGCCAGTACCGTATGTCGTGCTTGAACGTTGCTAGCTAATGTATCCTAAAACATTTGCAAAACAAATATATATACAAAGCACAGAAGAACGAACAACACACCCAAAGTATCCAAGGTTTTTAATTTTAACTCTTTTTTTTTTTTTTAATTTAATGCCTGCGAAATTCTGAAATGGCTTCAATTAATATCTTATGCCAATATGTAAAAACCTACGTCCAAATTCAACAATTGGTATTTTGTCTGTGGGAAAAAAGGTAGTAAAACGCAAACGCAGAAAGGTGCTTATAAAACTGAACACTTAAGAAACGAGAAGAAGTCAATTAGAGTTCGTTTAGGACAACCATAGCAAGCTACGGAATATCTGTCTCACAAATGACCACAGATATGCTCCGTTTCTGACAAACAAACAAACAAACAAACAAACAAACAAGGAATAACCTGTATCAGGTACGCTTTAAGTCGAAAAATTGGAAAGCCAAATAATATAGAAGCATTTAGGAGTAATAAAGCCAACAGGTTCTACATGGATATCGTTAATAAAGCTAAGATTCTCCTCCCGCAGGCAGAGGTGAACTAACCTCATTGTGGCTATTCTTTTTAGGTTACATTGGTTTTCTTGATCCCGACGATTTTTATATTATTTGGCTTGCAATCTATCGACTTTGAGCGTACCTGATGAAAGTGATTCCAAAAATGCGTCGTTCGCACATTATTAGATATCTATGTTTTTATTAAGGAGTATCATACATGACTGGTTGGCTCGAACGCAACAAAATCAAAAACAAAACAACACACAGAAAACTAAAAAGATGAACAACACGGACCCCATCAAACAACGGGGGTGAACACAGGTGCTGCCTCACCGCTTAGCACACGTCATTAGGTAGTATAAAGAATTGGTTGGCTCGACGTCGGTACAAGTCCGAGTTGTGGTGACGTTTGTACCTGTAGAGTGTTGTTTCATAGAGCTAGCACTAGAATATAACTCTGCAAACCTAGGTGTTGCACAAAACAATAAATACCATCATCTCATGAAGACGTAACATGTTATCGCCATGATAAAGCTGCAAATTTGGTCTGAAATCACTCAAAAAATGTATAGTTGTAAAACATCAGTATAAGTGTCAATATGTTTTTAATTTGGGGATTTCTGGACAAAATTACCCAATTTATTGTGTCATGTCTGTTGTTTTCGCGTATTTCGTCAACGAAAATATCTAATTAGTTCAACCAAGCAAACACTATTTTTAACCACACTATTCTGACGACGATGTCAATGAGGGCTGGAGTAAATGTCGCGATACCCTCAAGTCGTAATCATATCAATTTCACGACTGACTGGAACATTTATCACATAAAAAGCTTACCATTACTTGCAATTTAACATTTCCACTACGACTAGTTTCTAAGACAATTGAATCTAAATATTTGCAGACGATACTGGTCATGTGGAAATTAGAAGTCATTTTTTTCCCTGTTTAAGCAACCTGTGAGCGAGGACAAAAAAAATGGATAATTTCGACAGTAGAAAGTTATATTGACGTCGTCAAATATCCAAGTGCAATCCAGATAAAAATTGGAAATAACATCGCTTAGTGTGCACTCTGTGTAAATAATGCATGTGCATGTATGCATTCTCATTGGATAAATACTATACTGGTCGCACGTGATTGTAGTATAATTTTTACAAATATAGAAATGACGTCACAATAAACATACTCCTGTAGGTTTAGTTCAGGCTGATGGTGTTTAACGCCACTCTCAATAACATTTCCGTTATGTCGTAGTGTTCAGTTTTATTGGTGGAGGAAACTGGAGTACCCGGAGAAAACTATTGACCTGTCGCAAGCCACTGACAAACTTTATCACATAATATTGTATCGCGGACACCTCGCCATGACCGGGGTTCGATTGTACATGTAGTTTTACATCCAACTACCACAATGGCCCATCATACTTTTATAGGGAGAGTCAAATATTTATCTAGTTAATATTATAAAATTTTATTTTTAGAAGGGGAATATTTGAGAAACAAAAGTAATTGAAAGGCAATCATTTAATCTCGTCACAGTATGTGTTAAGGTTTCGTAACATTTAATAAAATTAGAGGACTTTTAATTAGGTAAAAAAAAGCCTCCAGTTGACAGAACGAATCCATGCAAAGTGTGACACTTTAATCGGTTGCTAAGCAATTGTCTTATTACTCACGCGGTGACATTTTCTCTTTATCGTTATTGACAGACGAAACTACGTTAGAAAACGATAATCTCGTATCTAACGCTATCAGCCAATTAACTCGACGTGCTTCCGCAGCTATATACCAAATCATGGCGGAGCAAAGTTTGCTTTATGTATTCTAACGCTAAGTACTAATCTTGTTACGAAAAACAAGATTTTCTGTTTTTTGTGTATTTAATTTGTTAAGCCGGCATGTCATAGTATCCAGTTGTATTATTTCTGACGCATATGCGTTCATTAAAGCACATTTGAAAACGCGTTGACGAACACAAATGACATATATCATGGTAAGGGTTTTAGCCATTAAGTATTTTTGAAAAGTCTATTGATTTTAATCGTAGATTATTATTTTTCAAGGTTTAATGGTTAATTTTTCTTTCTATATATTTACTTAAATGAGGAGAGGATTATTACCAAGGAAACGTAACTCTAATGAGATTGGGGATATATTCTGTTTATTTACAACTTTGATGGTGATTTGTTATCACAATGATCGGCCATTATCTAAATCTCTATGCAATAAAAACACAATTAAGTGTGAACTAACATGAATAAGGGTAATAACAAAATTACCGAACTCCGAACAATCTAACAAAGGGAAAGTCAAAACTCATAAGTATATAAACAGATAAAATCAGTCAACAACCGGAAAACTGTGAAAACCGTAATGACCCTGACTTGGTACAGGCATTTCTAAAGAAATGGTGGGTTGAATCAGATTTTAAAGCGCCAAACCTCCCCCTTTCATTACGGCTCAAAGTTTCCGGCTGTCACTATAACGGTATTTACAACAATACTTGAACAAAACAGGTAAAACAGTTGTCAAATCAGCGCCAAACTCAGTGAAGTAAATGTCAAAAACACTTTTACGTCACACATTGATAAAAACAAATATTTTTGACATTTTAGTTGAAACCTTATCTTTATACATTTTCACTATATGACAATCCATCGTTTATAATCTTTTCTGCCGAGACGTAAACAAAATTACCACAATTTAAACGGCATCGATGGTGCAATGGTTGGCGTCCTCGCCCCGAGAGCGATAGATCGTGGGTTCGAACCCCGTTCGGCTAAAACAGAAGACTATAAAATTGGTATGTGTTGCTTCCCCACTGAGCACGCAGTTTGGATTTAGACCTGGTTATGGCACTCATGACGCAATCTTTGCTCTTCATTCCATAATTTCAAAATCATTAAGGCAGGGTAAAAGATTATATTGTTGCTTTATTGATTATGTTAAGGCTTTTGACAGTGTGTCTCACTTTAAGTTATGGTTAAAATTAGCCAAATGTGGTGTAACTGGAAAGCTTTTAAATCTAATTAAATCTATGTACTCCAAATTAAAATCGAGTGTAAAGCATAATGGTAATTTTTCAGATTTTTTTAGTTGTAATATTGGACTCGTGCAGGGGGAATCGTTATCACCATTTTTATATGCCATGTATGTCAATGATATTGAAATAGAATTAATTAAACAAGGATGTCAATCATACGAATTAAAAAGGCTCAATCTGTACTTACTAATGTATGCTGATGATACTCTTTTGTTCAGTGAAAATGTTCGTGAACTTCAAAATATGATTAATGTTGTAAATGTATGTTCAAATGAATACAATCTGCATGTAAATTTGTTGAAAACAAAGGTTTTCATTTTTAGAAATCGAGGTAATATTAAATCAGAAGAAAAATGGTATCTTAATGGGGAATCCATTGAAATATGCAATGAATTTATGTACCTTGGTATTTTGCTAAATTATAATGGTGTCTTTACTAATACTCAGAAAATGTTGTCGAATCAAGGGAAAAAAGCTGTATATAGTTTATTTAGTAAAATTCAGGATGATTATTTTAATACAGAGACTTTGCTATCATTTTCTGACACATATGTAAAAAGTATTGTAAATTATGGATGTGAAGTGTGGGGCTTCCATAAAGGTGTGGATATTGAGACATTACATTTATCTTTTTTGAAAAGAGTATTGAAAGTGAGAAAGAGTACTTCAAGTTATATGGTCTATTTTGAACTTGGGAGATTCCCATTGTATATACACAGGTACTGTAGAATGTTAAAATATTGGTTTAAAATTTGAGTCTAGTGCTTTTAAACCAAATGATAAACTAAACTGGGGATGTAAAATACGAGATATATTGTGTAAATATGGTGTTAATCATGTATGGCTGTCACAAAATGTTGTTAATGAAGATATATTTATGTTAGAATTTAAGCAGCGAGTTATAGATACATTTTTAAATGAGGCAATTTCTTTTTTTGAAGAATCGCCAAAATGTCATTTCTATAAGTATATATATGATGACCATAACCTGCAATTTTATTTAAGTCGACCAGTTAATTATATGTTTAAGCCACTTATTAGTAGATATCGCTTACATGCACATAGTTTAAATATTGAAACTGGTAGATACTATAATATAGATAGACATGCTAGAATTTGTAACATGTGTAACAATAATGATATAGAAGATGAGTATCACTTTATTTTAGAGTGTAGTAAATATGTGGAAATTCGTAAAAAATATATAAAACCCTATCATTGTATCAATCCATCTGCTTTTAAACTAACACAGTTATTATCTGTTCAAAATATTAAAGAACTTAACAATCTTGGAAAGTATTTATATGTTGCTGAAAAAATTCGTAATTCCTAAATTTATATCATGCTCCGCTATAATTATAATTATATAATTATGTATTGTGTATAATGTATCATGTATTGTTTGTAATTTGTATTTATATACCTATAAGCTGTATTGCTTTTGGAATAAAGTATTATTATTATATAAAGTGAATAGGAGCGAATACTGGTTTACCCACAGCCTGTTGTATGTGAGCTAGCACTTAAGAAATTCAACTAAGCCTGTTGGTCTTTATTCGAAATCTTTACATTTGTTCGTTTCGACTTGGGGGAAAAAAAGAAAAAAAAAGAAAAAAAGAAAAAAAGAAAAAAAAAGGAAAAAAAAGCCTGTTGGTCTGGTACAAAGTAAACATCATTATAATCTCATCGAATGTAACGTGTTCTTGCCATGATATAGCTGAAAAAATGCTCTTGGTTTTGAACGTATCTGATGGCGGTTATTCCAGAATTAAGACAAACTACTAAACATAGAGATATAATATACATGGGAAATGTGTCAAAGATTGAAGCAAAAGCATACAGTCAAACTATCTAAACCGAACCATGAATAAACTTTAAATAAAGTCGTAACAAACGCTTGAAGATACCAAAGGAGTAATTAGAAGCAGTAAATCGGAGAATGGCAACACAAAACCCACTTAAAACCGGAGGTGAACTCAGGTGTTCCGGACGGGTAAGCTGTTTCTGTTCCGCTAGTGTCTTCCGTTATGTAACTCTTGTATGAAATCTGTGGTATAAATCCCAGTTTATACGCGTTTGATAGTATAATCATGTGACAAATCACAGATTTTACATAACATGACATATTGCTATTAATACTTATATTAACTTCAGCAAAAGTCAATAATGGTATATTGATATAATTTGGTGGAAGACATGGACGTTTGTTTTTGGACAACAATATTTTCGTTAAATTGTTGGAATAACGGTGGGAACAAAAGCTTCTCTCATATGCAGACAATAATTCGAACCGGAAACATATTCATTTATTATATGGTAATTGGCAATAAATAATCATGATCTTCATACGGGTTTATAACAGTGTGACTTCTTTTTCCCTATAGTTAATTTTCCATACATATCTGTGATAGCTTCTTGTTGAATTCATCACTTCGAATGTTTTATGTTGCCACCAGGGTCACAAATGACCACCGATATGATGTGTTTGTCGTAATCACAAGCTGATCCTTTCCTCATTCATCATCTATAGTGTTTTGTGGATCTTTGCTTGTCCCTTTACTTTGGCCCTTGTAATTTCTGTCCTTAGATTTGGGGCTTCCGATTACCCCTTCAAATAAATGTTAGAGAATACCAAAGGGGCAATCAAAAATGGACAATCCAGAAAAACTGGCAACATTGGATACACAAAACGAAGAAAAACAAATCAAAAACACAACACAATATGCGTTGGACAACATTTTCCGCAGACAAGCACAAATAACGTAAATAAGACATGGGTCCTCCTACAAAACTCAAATATTTTCTGGATAGAAAAATGTCTTAAATAATCTATTTTGTATCTCTGTTGTTTTTAATAATCCATATATAATATTGATAAAAAATAAAAAAATAAAAACATTTTAGAATTTTCACTTCAGATCTCCCAACACGTGCGTCAAAAACGAAAGTAAATAGGAAGTAAACAAACAAGATTAAAATTAGAAACACTTATATATTTATGAAATGACTCAAAATCCGTATGCATTTTCATTGATAAATTTAATTGTATTGTACTAACACGCCACACTATATATCTATAACATGCTGCTAATATTAACGAGGCCAGGATAAGGTACTGGTACTTATGTTTTTCCACTAACAAATGTAAGGATTTCATTAAAGATATTAATTGTGAAAAAAAAAAAAAAAAAAAAACAACTGGAGGTAAAGATGAACCTTCAAACTTTTCCTGTAATAATGTTATGTATATTTCATGAAATCTAATATAATAATCTCGGGGAAACTTTCATATCATGGCTATCGTTTTTTTTTTATAGTTGTACACTAAATTGTATTACCATGGGGATGATGTATGCAAATAAATTAAACTTGCAGAAAACTAATTAAAATATATTCCCGTCTTTGTGGATATGGGGGCGGTGTTCAAGAAGCTATTAAGTTTAAGTATGACACTTCTACATTTATTGCTTCTTTGAGAAAATTCTTATTCACAAAGTTTCCTAAATGAAAACAGAACATTGATAATCCATTCAATATTGTATTACTATTATTTGTTCAATATTTGATTCCAACAAATTGATGACCTGGTCTCCAACGAAGATCATTTTCAGATGGTTATTACTAAATTGCTAATCTGTGCAAGTCTTTTTTATCATTTTTATATCTGTATTTCCACTGGAGATCGATTTCACAAGAGAGGGGGATACAATTTAAGGCCGAAAAGGGATAAAAAGACAGAGAAAACTAAAGATTGAGCAACGAGAATTCCAATAAAATCTATGGAAATATAAGCAGTAGCACGACGGGTGTCACTTATGGTGCAGGAACTGCTTAATCTTCCGGAGCACTCGGTTTTCTGTGAGGTTCGTGTTGCTCAATCTTTATTTTACTGAGTAGTGTTTTGTAGATTATTGCTTGTCCTTTTGTTCTATTTTTTTTTCTCTTATGACCATGGTATTGTCTGTCATTCTCTGAATAACGGCTTCTGATTACCTCTTTTCTATTATATGTTCAATATTTGTTGATTCCAACAAATTGATGACCTGTATTTCCACTGGAAATCGATTTCACAAGAGAGGGAGATACAATTTAATTGATTTCTTTAGAAATGCCTATACCAAGTCAGGGTCATTACGGTTTTCACAGTTTTCCGGTTGTTGACTGATTTTGTCTGTTTATATACTTATGAGTTTTGACTTTCTCTTTGTTAGATTGTTCGGAGTTCGGTAATTTTGTTATTACCCTTATTTCCTACAAGTAACACCAATCGTGTATAAATCTGGCTTTACAGTTCAGTACAGCAAGCTTGATCCCTCTGACACACATTTGTACATACCATCTCTGTCCTGACTTGGAACAAAAGTGGCGGCGTTAAACAAGTATTTTGTTGCATCCAAGTTTCACATCTTAGTATAATGATGTGATCATGAAAGTAATTTCATGTTAGAATAGAAAAAAGAAATTCAAATTACACAAAGCTAACATGTGACGTTGTTGTGACGTTGTTGTCGTGAATGTGTGATAGTTGGAGTTCGAATCCCGCTCATGGTGAGGTCTACTCGATACAACATTATGTGATCAGGTTTGACAGTTATCTGAGGCAGGTCGGGTGATTTTCTTCGGTACACCAAACCATAACCCCCTCCCCCCCCCCCCCCCCCCCCCCCCCCCCAAATAAAAGTTTAAATAACGCCACGTTTAACAATATTTCAGTTATATCGCGGCGGTCAGTTTTATTGGTGGAGGAAATCGGGAGTACCGGGAGAAAACCAATGACCTGCTGCAAGTCACTGATAAACTTTATCACATAATGTTCCATCGAGTACACCTCGCCATGGACGGGGTTCGAACTTACAACTTTAGTGATGATAGGCACTGGTGGCACATGTAGATGAAATTCCAACTACCATACGATCACGGCCACGACAGCACTACTAAAAGGTCATTCTTTACTTGTAATATTTTTTTCTTAAACATTAATCAATACAACATACAAGTAATATCTATCTATATATGAGTTTTAGTACAAACTTTTTTTTATCTACAGATCATTATCCTTGGAATAGTAATTAACCGTCTCAGCTTGAAAGACAATGTCTCGGTCATATCAAGTTTAATTGTACATACGTGAATTGTTTATTTTCCACCTGTCACAATAAGTTACAATACATATGAAGATTAGTTGAAAATATGAACACAAATTATATTAAATAAACATAAGGACTGATTAAGCAAAAAATACAACAATTTTGCAAAACACAACAACTTTTTTTATTCTGTTTTAGCGTGTTCACATTTTTTAATTCTAGAGATTTTCGGTAATATCAGTAATACGTGAAATTTAAAGTAATGAGAGGTGGTACAGAATTAACAGTAATGACATTTATTGATAGATTTCACAGTAAAGAAAGCATAGAGAAAAAAGAAGGGACAATCAAGAATGAACAATATAGAGAAACTGACAACATTGGGTACACAAGACGAAGGCAAATAAAAATGATGAGCACCAAGGACCCCATTAAAACCCGGGAGTGATCCCAGGGGGTCACTAAGCTTGAGCAGCTCCTGCTTCTTATACGACATCCGCCATGCTACTCCTATATTCAAGACGTATTCTGACACCGCTAGGCACAAATACCGCAATGCTACTCCTATATTCAAGACGTATCCTGACACCGCTATGTACAAATACCGCCATGCTACTCCTATATTCAAGACGTATTCTGACACCGCTATGCACAAATACCGCCATGCTACTCCTATATTCAAGACGTATTCTGACATCGCTATGCACAAATACCGCCATGCTACTCCTATATTCAAGACGTATTCTGACACCGCTATGCACAAATACCGCCATGCTACTCCTATATTCAAGACGTATTCTGACACCGCTACGCACAAATACCGCCATGATACTCCTATATTCAAGACGTATTCTGACACCGCTATGCAAAAATAAACACAAATAACAAAATTAAGACATCCTAAAAACAACTGAGGAAAAGACGAACCGAACATCGTTTATATGAGGAAATTAATACTAGTTCGAGGTAAAATTCAGAGTAATGACAGGTGAAGTACTTAACAGTAATATCAATTATGTATAGATTTGACACTAATATCATTTCGAGGTGGAATTATGAGTAATTACAGTTTTCGATGGAATTAAGAGTTATTGCATGTTGCACTGGAATTCATAGTAATGAAAGGTCGAGGTAGAACAGTGATGTCATAACGATATTAATGACATGTCTGGTATTGGTTGGATATTTAATGGTGACAAATGCCGTTTTACTGACGATGCGACAACATTGGTACCTCTAGTGAAACTGCTTACCCTTCCGGAATACCTAATTGCAGCACACTTGATTTAGAATAAGCTCAATCTTTTGTTTTCTGTAGAGTATAGAATAGTGACAGCCGGAACCTTCGAGCCGTAATGAAAGGGGGAGGTTTGGCGCTTTAAAATCTGATTCAACCCACCATTTCTTTAGAAATGCCTGTACCAAGTCAGGGTCATTACGGTTTTCACAGTTTTCCGGTTGTTGACTGATTTTGCCTGTTTATATACATATGAGTTTTGACTTTCCCTTTGTAAAATTGTTCGGAGTTCGGTAATTTTGTTATTACCCTTATATTCTGTCTTCCATTGTTTGTCGTTAACCTTTTGGCCTTCGATTATGAGTTCTGATTAGCCCTTTGATGTCTGCAAACTTTCTTTTTCATTAGTTTGGCTTTATAAAATTCCAATATGAATAAACCGTTACACTATAAAGAGAGGCGTGAAGTGAAATAGAAACGCAGCTTTAAAAATCTGGTTATATTTCTGAACATATTGAATTACTAATTGATAATTACCAGGGAAATAAAACGCGTTGGAGTATGGTGTTTAACACCACTATATTGTGGTAGTCAATTTTATTGGTGGCGGAAACCGGAGTACCCATAGAAAACTACCGACCTGTCACAACTCACTGACAAACTTTATCACATAATGTTGTATCAAATGCACCTCGCACAACGTTAGTGGTGATAGGCGCAGATTGCATAGGTGGTTGTAGATCCAACTATCATGCGATCACGACCACGACGGTCTCGTCAAATGTGTGTAATTCAAAAATGTATCTAAGACATCATCTAAGGTTATTAAGCTGAGTCTTTATATCTACCAATCTTAGTGGAGATGCAATCAAACGTATTAGGGGAGTGCATTAGATTATCATTAATACAACGTCATTTACCATGGCCTTCATCTACTGTTGTAATTGTGATATTTGTTATTTACAATCGTCACAGATCACAAAAGAGTGCCTATTTCAGCAACAGTTTGGGATATACCATTATCTATGTCTAGACTTGCTCGCTATCGGTGCAATAATGAATTAACAAGTACTAATGGTATCCGATATAGCTTCATTATTAAAATGAAATGACGTCAACAGGCCCTGTAGTATTACATTCTTATAAAACTTGTACTGTAATGCAAGTTCTGAGGTTATTTAGTTGGCAACGTTTCTATTTCAGTTTTGAATAGAAAAAGATGGCTTGAGTTTCAGTACAAATTTCATACTAAATTATCGGTATATGGGATGAACTCAGGTGCTGCGTATGTATATATAAATAGTATATTTAACACTGATTTAGTGTCCCGCCCTTTCCTCATTCATGACTTATAAGTGGTTTGTAACAAGAGTAAAACGACGCATGTCACATGTGGAGCAGCAACTATTTACACTTTCGGAACCCATGTGTTCACGCTAACACTGGCTTAGTGTCCCGTCCTTTCCTCATTCATGACTTATCAGCTGTTTGTAACAAGAGTAGCAAGACGTATGCCACATTAGGAGCATTAACTACTTACACTTTCGGAACACATGTGTTCACGTTCGGCTTTAAGTGTTGCTCGATCTTTAAGTATCTGTACAGTGTTTTGCATATCATTGTGTGTTCCCTTTTCTTTTGGTCATTGTATTGTCTATCCTCCTTAGATTTACGGTTTCTGATTACTCATTTGGTATCTTCCAAGTTTTAAGTGCCTATTTGCAGTGCTTTTTCACACGTCACGACATCATGGTTTGTTTGTTACATCTATCTACACAATCAGGGATTTCGTTTTACTTATTACTATCTAATGACAAATATTGTAGGGCATCATATGATCAAAGAAATAATGAAATAACAAACAAAAATGGTCATTGACTCTTTGTTGATAAAAAAAAACAAAGCATTCTTCTCATAACTCAAATCTCATGTCGTTAATGTTTTGAGATATATGAAGTTAATGATAAAAATCAAGAAAAACTTTATTATGTGTCTTTACGTTCGGAGTTCCTTGTTTTGATGTCCGTTTCGATTTCCGTATAAAATCTATGTTAGGTTTGTCTTTACCTCCAGTTGTTTGTAGGAGGATTCGTTTCTTATTTACGTTATTTGTGTTTGTTAGAGTATAGTGGTGTACAACACATATTGTGTTGTGTTTGTGGGTTTCTTTTCTTCGTCTATGTTGCCAGTTTCTCTGTATTCTCCATTTTTGATTGTCCCTTCGGTATTCTCTAACATTTATTTGTGTGATAAAGTTTGTCAGTGACTTGAGGCAGGTCAGTGGTTTTATTCGGGTACTCCGGTTTCCTCCAGCAATAAACCTGACCGCCTGACGATATAGCTGAAATATTGTTGAATGTGGCGTTAAACACCATAACCCTAATCCCCTCTTTTGTCAAATTACCAATTACCATGTAACTAGGATATATAAGAATATTCCTATTGCCGAAATCAAGCAAAATAAAGATGCATCTAAACAATTTGATTTGTCGTGGTGACCCTTCAACTTTCTTATGACTTGTAAATCAGAAAACGTGAGGAATTATGGACATTTAGCTATGAATATCCATTTACATTATTGTCTTGCACTGCTTATTAAACTTGTTTTATTTTGGGAGGGGGGGGGGTTAATCTTTCATTTTTTGTTATTAAGTTCAATAATGATCATGTAGTTCGTACTTATTTTGTTATATTGTTATTTTATATTATGTCTTTCGATGGTATTGTGTATTGTCTGATATTTAAATGATGGTTAAACTCATAGGTTCTTTTTATATAACTGTAAATCTGCATCGCAAAAATTACAGTAAATATATTGTGCACGATATTTATAAGGCATCAGCAGCGTTCTTCACAACTACATTGCTTACCCAGTTATGTGTGATGGTCGGTATTTTACTTACACTTGTGTCTCTTCACGACGATAGACGACGTCTATTGGATTCTACCTATTTGACTAGAGTTAATGTTTTAAAATTTGTTAATTTATTCCAATCTAGAAATAAAATTAAGCTAAGACACCTTTGTAAATTTATCAAAATTATTTTTTCAAAAACACGTCCTCCCGGTTAGTCACCTCTCTCTCCTTCTTTGTTGTGTTTTTATTGTGTATATATATCCATCCTCTTGTCATGTGCGTGCAAATATTGATATTGAATGTTTGTATTTATCTCTGTACCATTGTAATGCATTGGTTTATGAGAATAAAGAATCTTGATCACTTATATGATGGCATCTTTTCACTAAGAGAGGGGGTTTGGGCTCATAAAACTTGATTAGTTTCGCCATCTTAAGTGTCTGTATCAAACAAGTGAAGTAAACGGACATGTATATGTGTGTTATGGTATCTAATTTGCGTCTGGTTCTACTATTTTGAAATAGTTCCAGCAGTGTCATATTTTCTGTTTTTGCTTTTTATGTATATTACATTTTATTTATTTGTCTAGGTCAAGATAACAATTCATATGTAATTAGGTGCATTATTTGCTGTTGGAAATTACTACGCCATTGATTGTTTACATCTGACGTCGTCATGGAGGCACGTGCAAGTTCGGGTTTGAGTTTTATTGGGATGTAAAACATCTCTTTTATAATCATGTGACCATTTCATAACCAATCATATTGTGACATTCCAATGAAAAACGGAAGTAATGTAATTATATGTAATTAGGTGCAATACCATTATTTCCTATTACCAAAATCAAACAAAATAATGATATATGTAAACAATCTGTTCTGTCAAGATGACCTTTGATTTCTTATGACTTGTAAATCAGCCAACAGGAGGAATTATGGACATTTAGACAGGATTATCATTTGCGTTATTGCTTTGCACTGCTAATTTTGTTGTGCTTGTGTGTATTATTTTTTAATCTTTCATATTTTTTTATTTAAAGGGATATTAAAGCTCGTTTTAACATATATTTTTTCAACTCGTGACGAAGGTTGTTTCTTTTCAATTTAATTGTAAAAACAATCCAAAAATACTTTGCACGCCCATATAATCCCTAATATCGTTAAAATATCACTTAAAAGGGTCGAAATGAATTTTTGTCCAGTAAGCAAAAATTCAATTATTGGAAAAACTCCGAGAAAACCGCAAGATATGACAGAATTATCAGCGAATTATGTCACCTTTACAAAGTTTCATTGATAAAAACCGGGTTAATGTTTCATAAATATCATTTATTGAACCAATTGCAAGTTTTCATGAGATACAAAAAATTACTAAAATGAGCTTTAATATCCCTTTAATAATGATCCTGTAGTTTGTACTTATTATTTTTTCATATTGTTATTTCATATTCTGTAGTATCTTATATTTAAATGATGAGTAATCCTATAGGCCTGTGTTAAGTCAGGAAAGTGAACGGTCTTTTATTTATGTTTTTTTTTTATCTATTTTGCTATTAGAATTTGAATCTGTTCAAGTCAAGCTAACAATCACTATGCTATGTACAAATATGTAAGTTTATTCAAAATAAAATCATTTTCGAATTTTATTGCCAAAATTGAACAAAATAAGTATATATGCAAACAATCTGTTCTGTTGTGATGATCTTTGAATTCGTATTACTTATAAATCAGAAAACTTGAGGAATTCGATTTGTTTTGTTGCCATCGTCTATTATGTTATTGTCGTTTTTTTAGTCTTTTATATTTTTTATTTTTATTTTTTTTATTTAATAAAGATTCTGTAGATATTCATACTTATATATTTTGTTCAGTTAGTATTTCCGATATATTGTTTTATGTTTCCTTTCTCTGATCAATGAATATCTCTCTGGTTAAACCGGAAAATTAATTTACATCAATGTTCGACATTTTGCTTCAATTATAGCTTCAAGTCAATGACTTGACTTTCACTTTGATACATTTTTTTTATGATGTTCATATCGTTTCATTGAAAATTTTATGAATAAAACAACATTAAAAAGACATCTACAACACTTCATTAAATCTATGGCAACAGGAAATTATCAATAAAGATTATATTTGTACTTTTTTAGTCCTTCGCATTCAATCTTCACAATTTTTCCCGTATTGGAACTAACCATATTAAGCGGTTATCTCCGTAACAATTACTTCGTTTTATTTTAGAATATTTTATTTTCGTCAATTCTCCACTAAGAAGAAACGTTATTACAACGTAGCCTAACAGAACGGAAAGATCAGAAATCAGATTATCCTAAACCATTTAGCACACTTCTGTGCTAAATTGCTATTACATCGCTTTTTTGTTAATAAAAAAATGACGTTTATTAAAGGACGGCGCATACAAAGATAAAACATAAAAAATGTCCGCCGCAGACGACAATGAGATATATTCATGTTAGTTAACTGTAAATTACTAAACACAATGGGTGTCTATCATCTTGGACGACCCGATGATGTGTTATAATCATAGATTGTTAAAGTGGTTTTAGGATATAGTGATTTGATCAATTATTTCTCTCGGATTACATTTTGGTGTATAACTTGAGAAATTTGTACTTTAATCATTGCGAGTTTTTCGGATTATATTTTGTTTTGTGTTTCTTTTTATATCTGTGATGTTTTGCATTTTATATATTTTTATTAACTAGATAAAAACAGATTTAAGATACCGGAAGTCGTAAATCGAAGAATAATAAACGCTGGAAAGTCCACAAGACAAAATCCGAAAAGACAGAAAATCGTCCACAAAACATTTCACAGAAAAAAAAACGTGCACGTTGTTTCATTCAGCACCTAACGATAAAAGCAATAGTTGGTCCATTAGTAATAAGACATTAATTCTCATGGTCTGTATTTGTGGAAAAGGAAAATTGTCTCAATGACTTTTATAATTAATTAATATAATAGTTGTTAAAAGTATACACAACGCTTGTGCGGGTGCCATTTATCTAACAGGAACTGCTTACCCTTCCGGAGCGCCTGAGCTTTCCCCCCGTTTTATTTACCTTTTTTTCTTAAAGTGGCGCTCGTACCTGTTGCTCAACGTTTAGTTTTCTGTGTAGTGTTTGATCGACTACTGTTTGTCCTTTGTTTTGTTTTGTTTTTGCCATTGTCTTGTCTGTCCATCGAATCACGACTTCTGATTACCCTTTTGATATCTTCAAATACAGGGTGACCCCAAAAAAACCGAACCCATAAAAATGTTAATTAATCCTACATAGATCCATCAAATTTCTTCAAATATGGTAGACTTACACTTCAGCTTATGGATGATCTTTCCACAAAGTTTTAGCCATCTGAGTCAGTTTGCATATAATTTTTATGTTCTTTCCAAAATGTACTCCAAATGGCATCCTCGGCGTTGAAGGCACGCTTGCATACGTCGCGCAAAATTGTCAATGACTCGCACACATTCCTCCTATGGAATTTCCCTGATCTTTGCTGTGATTGCTGCCTTCAGTTCACCAATTGTTTGAGGATTGTTCTCATACACATTATCCTTGAGATACCCCCACAGATAAAAATATGGGGGGTTCAAGTCTGGTGAATGCGCTATGTGGCAGTACTGATGAAGTTTTGAGCATCATTGGAACGACGCAGAGGTATAGATCGAGATGAACAGTGGTTCCGGCAAGATGGGGGCCACCCCCCACAAAACAAATGACTCCCTAGCCTGGCTTAGAGAGCAATTTAAAGACAGACTGATCAGCAGGAAGTATGAAATCGAGTGGGCAGCGCAATCACCAGACTTGAACTCTCCATATTTTTATCTGTGGGGGTATCTCAAGAATAATGTGTATGAGAACAATCCTCAAACAATTGGTGAACTGAAAGCAGCAATCACAGCAAAGATCAGGGAAATCCCTAAGGAGGAATGTGTGCGAGTCATTGACAATTATGCGCAACGTATGCAAGTGTGCCTTCAACGCCGAGGATGCCATTTGGAGCACATTTTGGAAAGAACATAAACATTATATGCAAACTGACTCAGATGGCTAAAGCCTTGTGGAAAGATCATCCATAAGGCTGAAGTTTAAGTCTACCAAATTTGAAGAAGTTTAAGTCTACCAAATTTGAAGAAATTTGATGGACCTATGTAGGATTAATTAACATTTTTAGAGGTTCGGTTGTTTGTGGGTCACCCTGTACCTTTCGCAAGCGGTTTGACGATTTGTATTTAGTTGTTCATAACCGGTATTTTTCCCTGTAGAATTTAATGAAGTACTTCAAAAATATTATATATAAATGTATTTTTATCATTAAGGTACATATGTAAACTAACATTTGGTGAATTACGAAATAAACGTATTGTTTGATATATATATCCAGCTTAAGCTTAGTATTTTATATTACAAATATTTCTATACTAAATAAGCTTTAGAAGTCTCGAATTATGTTTGTATGTGAGGAACCGTAGTCTCAACGTTTCACCTACCGCATAATAAAATGAAAACAAAATATATCTTACTATTATCTAAAATATGATTAAAGCTAAAACAAAGACGAACCATTTAATTGATAGGTCAATTCAAAGGTCAATTCAAATTTACATCATGGAGGTAAACAAAGACGATTTAATTTACTAGTCGGGAAAAACAAAACTGTGTCTATATAAAGCTTTATTTACTAGTCAGTGTCCATAAAACGCTCTTGTAATAATATTAACGTAATAAGTCTTGCATAGACTATTACAAGTTTAAATAATAGACTTAGTTTAATGTGTTAGTGTGTGGGTAGACGTCGGTGACAAATCAACATTAAACAATAGATGGTCTGTGTTCTTGGTTTAAGGAATGCTAATCAATACCTATTATGACGTCACGTCGTTTTTAATAGGGTTCGTGTTGCTTGATTATTTGTTTTCTATGTAGTGGTTAGTAGATCATTGTTGGTCCTTTTTTCTTTTGGCCATTGTATTGTCTGTCATTCTTCTCAATGCCCCTATGGTATCTTCAAACTTTTTTGTGTATTTTGCATGTACAGTGTCTGCACGATAGCTTTCCTTTATAACTAATAAATAAACAATAGGGAAAATCGCAGGGGCAATCAAGAATGGACAATTCAGAGACACTTGCAACATTAAGTAAGCAAGACAAAGGACAAAAACAAATACACAAAAAAACATAACACAGAAAAACTAAAAATATCAGCAACGAATTCCACCAAAAGTCATATAAAGTCATAACAATTTTTAGATTTAGAAATATTTCTTTTCTCAAGGTAAAGGTAACACCCAAGTTTACGACAAAAGAGACATTTTTCCTATAGTCAATATGTCTTCTGTATTTTTGTTTTTTTTTGTTGTTGTTTTGTTTTGGGTTTTTTTTACGACGGCGACGACGTTCCTTTTTCCCTCTTCATATGGCGTTTACATTTCTCGCTTATGTCGTTTTGGCCGTATTTGTAATAATATTCCTCACTTAATCATTTAAACGACCTTAACTTCGTGTTGCGCGTAAAAAAATACCGTTTTCATAAATTATTGAAATCTGTCACAAATTGTTATTACCACTACAAAGATCTTGCATATAAATACAATTCTGCATGTAGAGATCTGATCAACAGATGTAGTTCATATTCTTGTTTTTATGTTGTCATTATTAACCACGCTAAATTTATATCTGACATATTTTTATCTTGTGTGTTTCTTTTATTTTGTTTGTCTTCGTCTTGTGTGTTTCTTTTATTTTGTTTGTCTTCGTTTTGTTTATCCTATGTTGCCATTTTCTCTGGATTGTTCATATTTGATTGCGCCTTCAGTATTCTCTAACGTTTATTAAACATATAGAATAATTATACTTCATTCTTTCCGACAGTGACCTATATATTATGATCTTTCACAAAGACCAAAATTTATTCAGATGTCCATGACCACAATCGATATGAACGGTTAGGGGTTAGGGTTCTGGTGTTTAACGCTACTTTCAACAATATTTCAGCTATATCATGGCGGTTAATTTTATTGATGTACCCGAAGTACCCAGAGAAAACCACCGACCTGCCGTAAGTCACTGACACAAATTATCACATAATGTTGTATTGAGCACAACTCGTCATGGGCGGGATTAGAACTCATAACTTTAATGATGATAGGAATTGATTGCACAGGTAGTTGTAAATCCGATCACCATACGATCACGACGACCCCGATTTTAGTAGATGTTCAGGACTATAATTGATATTAAATCTGTGAAAAGTATATAATGAATTTTTGTGCTAAAAGCTATTGTCCTTAACCAATAAGGGTAATAACAAAATTACCGAACTCCGAACAATCTTACAAAGGGAAAGTCAAAACTCATAAGTATATAAACAGACAAAATCAGTTAACAACCGGAAAACTGTGAAAATCGTAATGACCCTGATGTCTCTTCTAGTAGTCAGCTAGCTATAATCATTCACTAATTCTGATACTTTATTGTCCATGTATACGTTGACGTTCATTATTGTGGTAGTGTATGGTCTTTTTGTGTGGAAGCAAATTTGTGTGCAAGTTTTTATTGTTCGTTTATCTAAGTATCGCCTGTGGGGATCAAATTATAACAAATTTCGGATTCCATTAACTGTTTTAAGCACGCCACATACGTTTGCCTGTCCTAAGTCAGGACCTAACTGTACAATGTCATATGTCGTGATATTTTGTGTTCAATGATTTTAGATGAAAGTTATGAAGAGTTTGAAGATACAAAAGGGGTAATTTGAATCCGTAAATCAAAAAGGACACACAACAGAATGACCAAAAGAAAAAGGACAAACAATAATCTACAAAACACTACACAGAATACTAAAGATATACAACACAAATTCCACTACAAACCTGGAGTGAACGCAGATGTACGGGTAGAGTAAGCAGTTCCTGCTCCACTCGTGGCACCCGTCGTGTTACTCTAGTTACAACACTGGTGACAAGTCATGCATGCGAAAAGGACCGGGAAGTGCTTACGACAAGTGAGACATATCTGTGGTCATTTGTGACATATATATTCCGTAACGGTTATTCTTGTGGAATTGCCGACTTAGGAAGAAACCACATGTTATATTATATGGAAATTACAATGACAGCCTCTCCTTTTTTATTATCTAGCTTAGAATAACACCAACGAACAATTGTGTCACGGATTTATGGTAATAAAACCGTTAATATTACTTTTTTCTTCAATTATTAAATTTCATTGCTTTCCAGAACACGTTGTCGTAAAGTGCATAACACAATACGATTGTCAAGCAATTTGCACTACACGATTTGTAAATGTCATATCGCTTAATATTATTGCAGAAAATATGTTTCTGGTTTACAATCATAACTACGTCTGAGCGTATACTCTAACGGTGAATGACATTGTCTATGATTGAAAGCAATAATCACTGATATACCGATATATACTCAACGTCACGATAAAGGCAACATCAAGTATTGAAAATAAACGTTAGAGAAAACCGAAAATTATGGGTTATTTTTCTTACGACGAGTAAAAAGGTACAAGTCCTAATAACGGAAAGGACATTTGAGTACAATTTTATTAAAACTTGTAGAAAATAAATAAACGATAGAGAAAACCGGTGGGGCAACTAGGAATGGACAACCCAGAGACACTGGCAACATTGAGAACGCAAGACACAGGACGAAGACAAACAAACAAAGCACATAAAACTAAAGAGATGAGTAACATGGACCCCACCTTGACTGAACCCAGAGGTCCACGAAGGGCAGGCAGTTCCTGATTCTTATAAGACACCCGCCATTTCATTCCATATGTGTTTGACACCAGTATACGCAAACAAACACACATAACGTAAATAGGACGTTCATTGTGTTCATTGAGGTCAGGTGAGATGCGATTGTTCGTTTTGTTAATATTGGTGTAATTGTTGATCATCACTGTTTTAAAGATTTTTTATTTCGTGATGTAGAATTTTTATTGGAATTTACAAGCACGGGGTCAATCAAATATACTTAGAATGAGATAGTCTTTTTAGGGGTTAAGTCCTCCTCAGTAGATTAGTTCAATGAAAATTAATACATTCATTATTCAATGTGACTGTCCTCGTGCAATAGCATTAAACATTTAACAATTTGTATATGTACCTTTTACACAACTATATTCCACTCTAAGCTAATAGACAAATTACTATATTTGATTCAACTCAGTTTCATAGAAAGGGAATGGCTAAGATAGGTACACATATTTTATTTTAGGAATAACCAAGTCATATTTAACAAAAATCACTCTGATTCAAGCAAAAAGTTCCATGAAACTGACATAAACGCAATGCAGGAGTTTTTGAATGACAACACATTTGCTATGCTTGGTGGACGCGCTTTTCATCAGATAGTCGGAATTCCTATGAGTACCAACTGTCCTCCTCTTCCCCTCTACTTTTATTCTTTAATCATTTGAAGCAGACTTCATACAATGGCTTCTAAAGAAAAACGGAAAGAAACTGACCAGATCCTTTAATTTCACGTTCCGCTATACAGATCATATCTTTTTTTCTAAATAATTCCAAGTTGGATGACTAAGTTGAACGTATCTAACCCATTGAACTTGAAATAAAGGACACCACAAATACAGATAGGCCTTCTTCATATGCTGATATACACCAGATATTGACAATGAGGATCGCTTACTACGAAATATAATTTCAATTTTGCAACTGTGAACTTTCTATTTACATGTAACAACATTTGAACAGCACCTACATATGGAGTATATATCTCTCTGTTGATCCGATATTCCAGAGCTTATGGTTCCTATCAGGATTTCCTTGATGCTGCTAACAAGAAAGCTACTGAACCAACAAAGTGACCAAACCAGAATTGCTTAGTGAAAGGATATCATCTATATAGCAGAACGTGACAATTAAGGATCGGGTTAGATTAATATCGTTTTTTAGAAGTCCCTGTATGATGTCTGCCTTTTGCGAATAAAGGAACAAGTCGTCGAGAAGGGGGTGCATAGTTGGTACCCTTAGGAATGCCGACTGTCTGCTCAAAAAACACGTTCTCCATACATAACAGATATGTTGTCAATCATAAACTCCAGCATTTTTATGATATCAGTTTCAGAGAACGTTTTGGTAGAATTAGAGTGGTATTGGTATTGGATACTGTTTGGATCGGAATGTATCCCAATAGAACGACATGTCTACCCGCGGACTGTTGCTTCAGTGAACTATCACTATGAAAATCCAAGTAAGCGTACTGGTCTAGTACAAAGAGTACATCATCATCGTCATTACCTCATCAAATTTAGCTTGGTCTCGTTATGATATAGCTTAACATTTGTTCATTTGGCACTAAGCAACAATAACTCACTCAGAAGAAGAACACATTCATCATGAATGTATAGAATTCATTATATTGTTATACCTACAATAATATATGCTTGTGAGCATCAGAAAGCTGAAGGAGCAATACATTACGGACAATCCAGAGACGTGAGAACACAAGACACGGGACGAAAAAAAACAAAGCACAAGAACACAACCTGAAACTAAAAAGATGAGCAACACGGATCCCCCCAAACTTGGGCTGAACACAGGTACTGGCGAAAGGTAAGCTTCTTCAGCCACGGATGAAACTTTAACTATGCTTATTTGCCTTGTGTTATTCTGTTCGTTGTTCAAATATAACGAAAAACAAAAGATACTACACTCCCAAAAGTTCTCCAAATGTAGTTTATACAGTTAAAACATATAAATAGCGAAATTGTATGAGCAATTACAGTCCGTGGTATCTATCTGAGCTGTAAGTAAGCTTAACTCTACCACATATTTATGGAATACAAAGCGAGATAAATCTTATGTGTTAAAAAAAGAATGTATTCCAAAGTTGGTTCGTTGTAGAATTTCCTGAAGCTGTATTTGTTACGACTGTTTTTGAATAATAAAATATAAAGCAAAAATACCGCACTGTCAGAACAGTTCCAAAATCCAGTAGAAATATCGTAGAAACAGAAGTAAAATCGATATCACTAACACATGTATATATTACTGCTCACTTTCCTAACTTAGAACAGGCACTTCAATGGAAAATGGCGGGGTTAACCCATTAGATATTAATTAGTTGCTAATGGAAAAAATAATCACGGAAATACCACAAACTAAATAGAGTTCATATTCCAAATTTTAGAAATGATAATATAACGAATGATATCTCTATACGAGATCTTGTCTTAATAAGAAAGATGTGGATCTAAGTGAACATTACACAAAATCAAGTAAAGGAACATCGCTTTTATTGCTGTTCTGCATTTCAGTGTCACAGTAGGGTTTTCATTAATAAGTATAACCCATACCAAGATGAGCGTGAAACGTCTCATAGCCTGCAGTTGAGCGGAACTCTTTACTTCTGCTGATAAATGCTACATCTGGGCATCTCTGTCGTTTGAACGTTACTTGGTACACATGATTTAACATCACAGATGGGCATCTCTGTCGTTTGAAAGTTACTTGGTACACATGATTTAACATCACAGATGGGCATCTCTGTCGTTTGAATGTTACTTGGTACACATGATTTAACATCACAGATGGGCATCTCGGTCGTTTGAATGTTACTTGGTACACATGATTTAACATCACAGATGGGCATCTCTGTCGTTTGAATGTTACTTGGTACACATGATTTAACATCACAGATGGGCATCTCTGTCGTTTGAATGTTACTTGGTACACATGATTTAACATCACAGATGGGCATCTCTGTCGTTTGAATGTTACTTGATATACATGATTTAACATCACAGATGGGCATCTCTGTCGTTTGAATGTTACTTGGTACACATGATTTAACATCACAGATGGGCATCTCTGTCGTTTGAATGTTACTTGGTACACATGATTTAACATCAGATGGGCATCTCTGTCGTTTGAATGTTACTTGGTACACATGATTTAACATCACAGATGGGCATCTCGGTCGTTTGAATGTTACTTGGTACACATGATTTAACATCACAGATGGGCATCTCTGTCGTTTGAATGTTACTTGATACAAATGATTTAGCATCCCAGATGGGCATCTCGGTCGTTTGAATGTTACTTGGTACACATGATTTAACATCAGATGGGCATCTCTGTCGTTTGAATGTTACTTGGTACACGTGATTTAACATCACAGATGGGCATCTCTGTCGCTTGAATGTTACTTGATACACATGATTTAACATCACAGATGGGCATCTCTGTCGTTTGAATGTTACTTGGTACACATGATTTAACATCACAGATGGGCATCTCTGTCGTTTGAATGTTACTTGGTACACATGATTTAACATCACAGATGGGCATCTCTGTCGTTTGAATGTTACTTGGTACACATGATTTAACATCACAGATGGGCATCTCTGTCGTTTGAATGTTACTTGGTACACATGATTTAACATCACAGATGGGCATCTCTGTCGTTTGAACGTTACTTGGTACACATGATTTAACATCACAGATGGGCATCTCTGTCGTTTGAAAGTTACTTGGTACACATGATTTAACATCACAGATGGGCATCTCTGTCGTTTGAAAGTTACTTGGTACACATGATTTAACATCAGATGGGCATCTCTGTCGTTTGAATGTTACTTGGTACACATGATTTAATATCACAGATGGGGGTGGGGGGGGGGGCATCAACAAGAAAACAAAACAAGGGTGAAGCAATCGTACAAATACCGTATGACTTTTTTATGCCCTTTTACTGGATTAATATCTGCCATTTCTACGCGATAATCGAACGTAATTTACACCAAAATTTAATATAAAGTCTGAGCTGTGTTCAATTTGGCTGTAGGAGTTTGAAATTGACAGAATGCGATTGCAGATCGTCAAATGTACGTAAAATGATAAAATGGTAAAATGTCACATTAGAACTTCGTTAAATCTGGGGGGAAAAGTAAATAAAAATGTCATCTTATAACTTATTCTACATTTGGGGTCGTTTCTTTAATTTATCGCATGATATATGCAATTGCTAACGGAAATATAGAAGAGAATTTAGCTTATTATTTGTGATATAGGAAATATATGGCTGACGTAATTAAGGAAACAAAATATCATCTCCAATAATAAATTAAAACCCCATCAGCTAGCAGTAAATTATTTGTAAACCAAATAAAAGTTTATCAAATCAAAACGTAGATATTGAAATTAGTGCATGAGGATAACGTTCATCGGGTACACTCATGATCATAAGATCGGAAATCCAAATTCTTTTTAAAAGTCTTTGAGAGTCAAACATTAAGAATTATTTAGAGACTTGTGGTCGTACCATTCTAGTGATTGCTGTAAGATATGTCAAGTCAATAAGCCCTTTATTGTGATACACAAATATGTTTTAATTAGCTGAATATTGTGCCCTAAAATTCTGCACATTGGGAAATATAATGTACAGAATGATGCAAAACTATTTGAACCCTTACTAATAATAATGTAGATATTTCCGCATAAAAACAATGTTCGGTCCGTCTTAACCCTTCCAGTTGTTTGTAGGTGGGGAGGGTATGTCTTATTTACGTTATTTGTGTTTATTTGCATATAGTGGTGTCCAACACATAGTGTGTTGTGTTTTTTCATTTAGTCTTGTGTGCTCTATGTTGACAGTTTCTCTGGGTTGTCATTTTTGATCGTCCTTTCGGTATTCTGTAACATTTATATAGTCCGCATGACGCGTTTCTTGTAACTCCTTCATCGTTTCGCTCGAAGTCGAAAGATTGAAAAGCCAAATAATATAAAAGTCTTTATGAGCAAGAAAATCAAAGGGCCAGGTTGGCCAAAATCAGCTTAGGTCATATATGCCTGAGAAAGGAGGGTCTTAGCTTTAGAAAATGGCCTAAACAGGTTGGCCAAAATCAGCCACGGACATATATGCCTGTGAAAGGAGGGCCTTAGTTTTAACAAAGGGCCTAAACAGGTTAGCCAAAATCAGCCACGGTCATATTTACCTGAGAAAGGTCGATCTTAGTTTTAGCAAAGGGCCTAAACAGGTTGGCCAAAATCAGCCACGGTCATTTATGCCTGAGAAAGGAGGGTCTTAGTTTTAACAAAGGGCCTAAACAGGTTGGCCAACATCAGCCACGGTCATATATGTCTGTAAACAGGTAGGTCAAAATCAGCCACGGTCATATATGCCTGGGAAAGGAGGGTCTTAGTTTTAGCAAAGGGCCTAAACAGGTTGGCCAAAATCAGCCACGGTCATATATGCCTGAGAGAGGAGGGTCTTAGTTTTAACAAAGGGCCTAAACATGTTGGCCAAAATCAGCCACGGTCATATATGTCTGGGAAAGGGGGGTTTTAGTTTTAACAAAGGGCCTAAACAGGTAGGCCAAAATCCGCCACGGTCATATATGCCTGGGAAAGGAGGGTCTTAGTTTTAACAAAGGGCCTAAACAGGTAGGCCAAAATCAGCCACGATCATATATGCCTGAGAAAGGAGGGTTTTAGTTTTAATATGCATTACATGATTTAGGAACTGTACATTTTAATAATTAGCATTCCTAATAAATCATGTGAGTACAGAAACATTGATTACTGGATGATGCCTTCTTGTTCGAGGGGAGATATACTTTTATGAAAATATTTCGAAATTCTGTAGCTTTAAAAATAATACAATATATGTACAGTGAAAAGTGTCTTAACCGAACCTCCTTCGGACCAGCCTTTGTGTTCGGAATAGACAGATATCTGGCTTATGCATGTTCAATGAACAAGGAGCTCCTGTTGCACACGTGGCACCCGTCGTGTTACTCTTTTTACACACCCGGTAAGGATGCATGGGGTAAGGACCAGATTGTCATTACGACTGATGGAACATTTGCTTTACTTCGAAATAAAACCAATTCTGTTTAACGATCAAATGAAGAACAAGAAACATAACACCTTCAGAACAATTCCAATTGCAAAATCTTATAGAAAATTCATAGAAACAAATACAAAATGGATACTTCTACATATAAACATATTGTGTTTAATCTCTTCAATAATAAAAAATTAGATATATTATTTAGTGCGCATGTTTGTTCGATATTACCGTAATACTATTTTAATTTAAACGTATTTTATTAAGAAAAGTACTGAAAGGATTGGATAGCAGGACAAGCCTATATATATCCTCTCCTTATATAACGTAATACTATCACACTGTGCAAAAAATATCTGTTATTTTCAAAATGTAAAAAGTATATTCAAACGGCATGTTTTTGTAAAACATGTTGCACAATGCAGTTTTGTAATAGCATATGAGTGCATATAGGCAACAGCTGTGTACGTTGTTTATATTTAATCGTAGAAAATGTGTCACATACAGTGAAACCTGTCTACATCGAACCCTGAATAAACCGGAATTCTGTATAAAACGAACTTTAAAATAAAATCCCAATCTGAGAATTCTTTGTTAATTCAACCTGTATAATTCTAACGCGTTTCTATTCCAAACATAATGTAGGCTCAAATAGAGCTATATATTAGAAAGGTATACCTTCATAGGTAAACGCAAAATACAGTGAACAATTTAACAAAATAAAGCAGTTGCAAATTTCTGATCATGTTCTAACTTTAAATCTAGACTCTTGTTTCATTAAAGAAAATGAACACAACAAATACCACACTGTCGGAACAGTTCCAAATTCCTATAGAAAAATCGTAACAAGAGGCAACATCGAATCGGTATCCTTCACATACAAATATATGACCACTCACTGTCCTGGCTTGTACAGGCATTTAAATAAAGGGTGGCGGGATTAAACTAGTTTTATGGTCCCAAACCTCCCATCTTAAATTTTTTTTCTGAAAGTGATGTGTCAAAGACACCAGAGTTTATCCAACAGACAATTAATATTTTAAATAAAGCTTGATCACAGGAGCAAAATGAGGTTTCATAGTAAGCTTATTATCTAAGCATAGGCTATGTAGCCACATATGAAAACAGTTACAACGGACAAAATTACCAACGTCGATCCCACTGCATAAGCATTCATCTTATTGCCAAGCATATTTCTACATAATATATTGTCACACGAAGCAAAATTCATATTATTTATCTGTTGGAGATTATTTATGTTTGCATCTTTCATGTAATTTTTTTTTTTTTTTTTTTCGATAAAATTAAAAATTTTCTTTTCCAGAAAAAAACCCAGTCCTCCCCTCTTTACAAGTTAAGTGGTTATTTCCTCAAATTATTGTTGTAAAATAGGAAATATATATTGATGTTGAAAACATCACCTTTCTTAACAAAATGTGTCAACAGTGCTTTTTATCCTCAATATAAAACGTTTTAATGATTTATCTATTTGACGCTTGTGCTCTTAATTGAATCACATCTTCGTCATGGCCGCTTAAGGCATTTAGTCTTTGTGATAGATCCACAGACCAGAATATTGAAAACATGGGGAAATTTGGGTACCTTAATGACTTTTTAATGTTATAAGTGACATGGCACATTAAATTGAATCCTTCCTGATAAGCTGTCAGAATTCTTATGTTGCTTAATATATCAAGCATGACTTGTTTGAAATAGCAAATTTACTTAATCAGCTAACAGTTGAAAGTGAGAAAATTAGCAATAATTTAACATAAATGATAGTTCACAAGGCATTGTCGTTCACGGTCGTCTTGTCAAAAGAAGCAATACATGATATTGAGAAAGATATGACATTGTACAGATGGTCATTTTTCATAGTAATTTGATAATTAAGGGCACTATCCGAACGCAGTATTTCTGCGAATTGATAAACCTTCAAATACTTCTTGCAAATAATTTATTTTGGAAATTATCAAATTTAAAGCAATTTAAACATTTAATGTTGCATTTATTCAATACAAAGAAATTACAAAGTAATTGATTTTTAATTGGATTTCTATTGTTATTGAAACAATGAGGAAATATGTAACAATCGGAAAATGACGTGTAGCTAGATAATAACATAAATTTCATTTGAGGAAACATTGACATTATTAAAACAACATTAAATATCCATATCTCAAATGACAATTGATCTTTTACTTTTTACGTAGATGTTTCTTTCCTATATCACTGACATGAATTTTCCCGGACCTGACTGAATGACAAGGCGGGTGTCTTGTACTTACCTTTGGCGAGCACCTTAGTCCACCCCTGGTTTTTGTGGGGTCTGTGTTGCACATCTTTTGTTTTCCTTTTTTTTTGTATGTGTCTTTACCGTAAATTACGTTCCGAGTTCCGTGTTGTGATGTCCGTTATGATTTCTGCATAAAAACGATGTTCAATTTGTAGGATGGCTTATGTCATATTTACGTAATTTGTGTTTGCTTGCGAATAGTGGTGTCCAGCACATATTGTGTTGTGTTTTTCTATTGTTGGTCTTCGTCTTATGTACCCTATTGACCCAGTTTCTCTGCCGTTATAGCGTAACGGTGTCTTAAGAAAACTTTATTTTGGGTACTGTAATCCTTTTGTCATCTAAAGGTGCACAAATTTTTCTAGAGCATCCAATCAGTCGTGTCCTTGAATAACATGTAAAATAGGCTCCGTTTTTATTACTTTATTGATATGTATGAGTAGTTTGTCGTCAGTTTAGACAAACATTACACTGGTGTGTGGGACAGGAACTGCTTTCCTTTCCGTAGGACCTGAGTTCACATATGGTTTTAACTGAACTTGTGCTGCTCAATCTTTAGTTTTCTGAGTAGTTTCTTGGTTGTCATTTTTGTAAGTTTGGCCTTTTTGTTTTGGCTATTGGTTTGACCGTTCTTCTTCGATGTACGGCTTTTCACTACCTCTGTATTATCTTCAAACTTATATCACCGTTTTTATGTAAATAAACGTTAGAGAATACCGAAGGGGCAATCAAAATGGACAGTCTAGATAAACTGGGTCCATAGGGTACACAAGACGAAGAAAGAAAAAACAAAAACACAACTCAATATGTGTTGGACACCACTATACGCAAGCAAACACAAATAATGGGAAACTAACATTTTTTTGTCATCTTCTTTATGAGGAAGACATGCTGATGTTATATTTTATAAATTAAATTATATTCTTGTGAAAACAATTTTTATTTGCTGCCACATTTTATTAACCTTTCCAGCAAATAAATTCACAAATTAAATATTAATAGGTTATTATACAGTGTTATGTACAATACGGAAATATATTGTACGAGTCTGTATTGTATTGAAAACCCGTATTGGACGAAACGCCGCATAACACTGTATAATGACCTATTTATTATACAGCTGAAATGATCAATACTATAACAACAATTTTATGTTTAACTTTTAATACAGCCTAAATAGAACAACTGCACAACAGTATTTCGTTAGAAAAATGTTCTGTATCAATACAGATCTCGTAAGCTCTTAAAATGAATTAAGAACAGCAAAATAACTGATCAACAATTATTCTAAACAACTTTCTTTTTTTTCTCAAACTGTTAAATATCGAACAAAAATCGTCATTTAACATTTTTCGGTTTGTTTTGTTTACTAACAGACGACAAAAATCAACTTCCCTTACATAATGTACAATACGAAAAAAATACGGACTAATCGAGACGTCCAATGCGAAACAAATACGGCTTCCGGTTGTACAATACGGGGAAGATAATGTACGGTCACATGTCTTAAGTGGGTGTTTTTGATTGGATTAAAATTATAGCTGTACAATAAGCTCAATTATTTATTTCCAGACAGTAGATTATATTTGACCTACGGTTGATGTATAAGGCGATCTTTCTCATCAAATTTAAGTCTGAGGACGAAGAGATAACTTAAGTACAAATACAACAACGGTACAAACGAATTAAATCCATTTGTCATTATTTGTTTGTTGTTAGACATTTAGAATAAATTATCTGTTTAATTATGTAGAATTTATTCTTCTTTCCTCTATCACCGACAAGAATTTTACCAGTCACAACGGCGGATGTTGTATAAGAAACAGGAATGTGTTATCCTTCGCGAACACCTGTGTTCATCTCCGCTAAATGTATGTCTGTTTGTTTGTTTTTTGTTATTTTTTGTTTTTTGTTTTTTGTTTTTTTTTTGTTGACTTCAATTCTGTCTTGTGTCCAATGTTACCTATATCTCTGAATTTTCCATTTAGCTAACGTTTCTTTTCATATACAAAACTAAGACAGAGCTGAATGAAATATATATTTTATTTTCTTTGTGAAGACAATGATATTTGGTTACTTCTAATAATACTTTTTATAAATAATCGACTAGGATATACATAGGATACTATATACACATTTACATATTATTTTGATTATAAATATTGTTTCCAGTAATCACATTAGAAACATTAGCTACAAGCAAACGTGCATTAATATTTGTATTGTTTTACTCAATCTAGAGTAAAAGATATAGAGGTAACTTGGCACAGAGCATCAATGCATCAATCATTATATAATCAGTGAGAGTGCCTATGACGTTATTCCCAAAACTTTGAAGTAAAGTACAGGAACATTAAGATCGTGTTTTGTTTATCTACAACGTACATATACCAATCGTTATGTTAAATCACAGGCTACTTGTTTTCTTTTCTTTTATTTATTTATTACTTATTTTAATTTTTATTTTATTTTTTTAATTATTTCATTATTTTTGTTTTGCGTTAATATGAAATGTACAATAGTATATGCAAGGTGAGAATTCATATTAAACATACTCAAGCTTATGAAAAGATTGGTGTCTAAAGCAGAGAATACACTTGTATTTCCTTGATAATGGCTAAATATTAAATGTGTGGCCTTTTTAGTTGTGATATTTCAGATCTATCTGGGACTATATACAATTACAATTTAATTTCCTACTTGGTACCATTGCTTGTTTGATATTAACTTTGAATAGTACTGAACCCCATTGCATCAAATAAAAAACATAACATATTTATTATGTTGAATTTACAGTACAACAGAAAATTATCTTTGAAGAGTTTGAAGACACCAATCAGCATCCGTAAATCAAAGAGGAACAGACAACACAATGGTCAAAAGGACAAACAACGATCTACAAAACATACACGCTAAAACCCGGGAGTGAACTCAGGTACTCCTATTTTTCACGTTTTCATGTGACTTTAAAAAAAAAATCTAAAAATTACATACACGCTAAAACCCGGGGGTGAACTCAGGTGCTCCTATATTTCACGTTTTCGTGTGACTTTAAACAAATATCTAAAAATAGAAACAAAATCCACAGACAATCTCCAAAACACTGTTCATAAATTTTTGTATCAGGACTTGAGACCAGTCATTCTGTAGAAAAGACATATCGATTTTAGTAATCTTCCAAGCATAAGGAGAAACCTTGCAGTTATTATATATTTGATATTTATCAATAAGGATTACCATTGATACTTAAAACACGAATTTACGTTATTGCATTAGGCACAACTTTGTATTCTTCGATGACATCCAATGTTATAAGATATCTAATTTAGTGCACATGCTGCGTTTTTTTTACCAATGTTAGAATTCAATTCTAAAGTCACCACTTTAAAGATTGTATTACAGAACTAAAAATAAGAGTTAATGATTTTTACTAAATTTCATTTAAAATTTCAAAAATAGATTATTATTTTTTAACATTTAAAAAGATAAGAATTTCTTTGCTAACACGTTTTTTTCTTAAATCAACAAAATTGTCTCATTGAGTGAATTGTTAGCTCTGTCATTGGTATACGAGATGATAACTTGCATTTGTTTTTGATCAGATATTTCAATAGTCCTAAAAGGTCAAATTCTAAAATGCTGTCACAGTTGTATTATATAAACGTTAGAGAAGGCCAAAGGGACAATCAAGAATGGACAATCCAAAAACACGGTCAACCTTTGGCACAACACAAACAACGAAGACAAAAACAATTTACAATACAGAAAACAAAAAAGATAAGCAACACAGACCCCACCAAAAAGTCACGGGTAAATCCATGTGCTCTCAATGGTAAGCTTTTTCCAATTCTGACAAGTTGATGTCTTGCAAAATTAGAAGTAAAATTGTAATCCCTGTTTAGTATTGTTACACTTTTTATACCTCGCATAGCTCGAAAACTTGGTTATTTCAAATTGAAATATGTGTCACTTCTTCCTAGACGTAGCAATCTGCAGACTTCAGACATGCTAGTAATATATATATTTTATATACAATTATCACAGATAACAATTTGTGTTTCATACCTCGCATAACTCGGAAACTTACTTATTTCGAATTGAAATATTGGTCACTTCTTCCTAGACATAGCGAACTTCAGACTTCAGACATGTTAGTATTATATATTTTATATACAATTATCACAGATATAAATTGTGCATTGGTAATGACTAGCTCTAATATCCATTGATGTATATAATATCAATCATGACAAAAGAAATATACATCTAACAAATAAAGTGAAATATAACAAGTAACAAAATAAATACAATACAATTTGATGATACATGGAGAATAGTTATTATAAAGGTAAACAGTCGCTTTTCAGACATTTAAAATGAATAGAGAATAAGCGATTACCTTCGAAATAACACCTATGTTTAGTAAGGATTCGGGGTTAGGGTTATGGTGTTTAATGACCCTTTCGATACTATTTCTGTTATATCGCGGCTGTCAGTTTTATTGGTTGAGGAAATCGGAGTACCTGGAGAAAACCATCGACCTGCCGCAAGTCACTGACAAACTTTATGTATAGGAGAATGTCCAAGTAACTCTCCATTCCTTAAAAATAATGGAGCCGAGGCCCATTGTTTTTAAGGAATGGAGAGATACGAGGACATTCTCCAACTTAAAATCCATCCATAGTACTTTATTAATTTATTAATTATTAATCTTGTAGCAAAAAAAAGTCTGTGTATAGTATCTAAAGTACAAAGTGTTAAATTGTTTGCCCCTTGTAGAACCTTAAAAGTACAAAGAGAACAATAACTCTCCATTCCTTAAAAATAATGGAGAGTTTTGACAATAGATTTACATCACAGGTGGATTTTAACACATAATGTTGTATCGATTACGCCTCGGCATGAGCGGAATTCGAACTCACACGACGGCCCCGATTCGAAAAAAAAAGAAGTTTGCACATAAACAAATAACCTTGCAACGTTCTTTTGTAATAAAATGAAAAACAAAAAAACACCACACTGTCAGAACAGTTGCAAAATACAATCGAAAAATCGTAGAAACAGAGACCAATTCGATAGTCTTATCATACATGTACATGATTGTTTGTTTTGTTGATATTGTTTGCATTTATGACGATCACTTTTTAAACTTTCTTTGCATAACATGACCGCTCACTTTCCAGGCTTTGCACAGACACTTCAATAACAAGTGGCGGGATTAAACTAGTTTTATGGTGTCAAATCGTTATATTGATTTTGATATTACAATTTGTTAAAACAAAACGTTAGAGAATATCGAAGGAGCAACCAAAAGAGGAAAATCCAGAGAAACTGAAAAAAGACGAAGAAAAACAAAACAAAAACACAATACAATATGTGTTGGACACCACCCTACGCAAAAAACACAAATAACGTACATTTAAGATTATAAAATGATAATAGGTAAAGAAAAAAAAAAGAAAAAAATTTAAATTAAGTACTCTATGTACCAATCTGGTTTTCTGAATTTCACTTAAAAACTCATTGTAATGAATAAATAAAGGTAATAACAAAATTACCGAACTCCGAACAATCTTACAAAGGGAAAGTCAAAACTCATAATTATATAAACAGACAAAATCAGTCAACAACCGGAAAACTGTGAAAACCGTAATGACCCTGACTTGGTACAGGCATTTCTAAAGAAATGGTGGGTTGAATCAGATTTTAAGGCGCCAAACCTCCCGCTCTCATTACGGTTCAAAGGTTCCGGCTGTCACTGTAACAGTATTTAAATACAGGAACAAAATAGGTAAAATAGTTGTCAAAGCAGTACCATATTCGGTGACGTAAATGTCAAAAATATTTTACGTCACACATTGACAAAAAAAATTCTTGACATTTTTGACTTCTTTATCTTTATACATTTTCACTATATGAAAATGCAGCGCTTATAATTTTTTCTGCAGAGACGGAATATATTTCGACAAGATATTGGTATCGGAATATAAACTTTTTAAGAGATCGAATAAGGCGAATCTTTTTATAGCCCTGGTCCAGTAGCCTGTTTCTCAGATGAAGATGACGTTTCAGGAAATCAGAATAATTGCTACTGGCCCTTGCATAGCGAATCAACTGCGAGATGTAAACACCATATGCAGGAGAAGCTGGTATATTGCTGCACATGTTTGGAAAATTTATGATTTTAAAATTGAAGTCGTCCCGCTTATCATAAATTTTAGTACTGAGTTGACCACTGTCGTCAAATTCGAGGTATAAGTCCAAAAATGGTGCGGACGAAGCTGTATCGGTGGTCTCTTTAACTTCCAGGTCTGGAGGATATATCAATGGAAGAAATTCTGCAAATCTAGAATTATTGATAGATAAAACGTCATCAATATACCTATATGTGAAATTAAAGGCTCTAGCCTCATGAATCTTCTTATCTTTTACAAGCTTTTGAAGAAACTCCGACTCATATGAGTATAAAAATAAATCGGCTAGAAGAGGGGCACAAAAGAGTATGTAATACACGTCAGAGAAAACCGAAGGGTCAATCAAGAATGGACAATGCATAGACACTGGCATCATTGGGCTCACAGGACACAAGACGAAGATAAACCAAAGCAAAAACACAACACTGGAAACTAAAAAGATGAGAAACACGGGTCCTACCAAAAAACAGGGGGTGAACCCAGGTGCTCGCGAAGGGTAAACGTGTTAGGCATTGCACATTGACAGCCCTATGAACGATGTTCAAAAACGCTGTATTACTTATATGGCTTAGCAATTTACGAAACGAAACAAACAAGGAAAAAAATACACCAATTCTCTTAAACGACCTTCGATAAAAACGATACTACAGATATTGAAGAGGTCCCCATCATTCTGTTTTTAAGGTTGCTACCAAACCTTACTATCAGTTTGCTTAGTTTCTACTGATAAATATCAAGCCAGGGATGTATATGTATGTTAGGGGTATCCATTTGGTCTCTTTCTACGATTTTTTATTGGATTTTGGAACTGTTTCGACTGTGTGATATTTTTTTGTTTTTCATTTTTTTCACTTCAGGTGACTCGGGGTTGTTGATGGAGATGGTTCAGGATAGATGTTCCACCCTCCTCACTGAATTTGGTTCTGCTTTGACAACTATTTTACCTATTTTGTTCCAGTATTGTTATAAATACTGTTATACTGACAGCCGGAACCTTTGAGCCGTAATGAAAGCGGGAGGATTGGCGCCTTAAAATCTGATTCAACCCACCATTTCCTTAGAAATGCCTGTACCAAGTCAGAGTCATTACGGTTTTCACAGTTTTCCGGTTGTTGACTGAATTTGTCTGTTTATATATTTATGAGTTTCGACTTTCCCTTTGGAAGATTGTTCGGAGTTCCGTAATGTTGTTATTATCCTTATTTAATCATAATTGTTCAAGACTGTTGTTTACTGTAATTTCATACAATCAGTCATACTCTTTATTTGAACGCATTCGTGTTGTAAACATTTTGACTCTTAAAACATGAAAGATTTAACTTGCATATGAAAGGTAAAAAGAATAAATACAAGGATATTTGAAATTGGTTGTGTTATGTAAATACATTATATGGAAAAGGCTTGCATTGTATCTTGAATTCACAGAATTTTTTTTCTTCATTTCCAAAATGTACTATATATAAACGCTTTAGATATCATCTACTATTTGTATATGTCCAATTGATTAATTCATATATTATAAAACAGTCTTCGTGGTAGTGATCGCATGGTAGCTTGATTTACAACTACCTATGCAATCAGTGCCTTTTACCACTAAATTTGTGATTTCGAATTCCGCTTATGGCGAGGTGTACTAGATTCAACATTATGTTATAAAGTTTGTCAGTGACTTATTACAAGTCAGTGGTTTTCTCCGGGTACTCCTGTTTTCTCCACCAATAAGACTGACCGCCAGGATAAAACTGAAATATTGTTGAAAGTGGCGCTAAGCACAATAATCATACCCTAACCATAAATAACCTGAATTAGAATTTATCAAACAATGTATCACATTCGGCAGCGATCAATTAACAGTACAATAAAAATTGTGATCCAAAATCTGACATGACATACAGTTTTCATAAATTAAATCGGTTACAATTGTATTTTCTGGTAAACGAACAACGACATAGAGTGTAAGCCATTGATACAATATATTTGTAATTTTGCAATGTTATTGTAAGTCACGCCAGTCACACAGTATAATGGAGTGAATAAATATTAAGCTACATGAATTATAATTTATCGAGAGTTATGGTTCTTAACGCCAATTTCAACAATATTTCAGTTATATCGTGGCTTATTGATGGGGGGAAACGGAGTACCCGGAGAAAAGCACCGACCTGTCACAAGTCACTGACAAACTTTATCACATAATGCTGTATCGACCATTTATTAAACATTATTATACTTCGTGTAAGTTTCTGTAGTGATATTTGGTACTGTAATATTTTGACATATAATCTGGGTAATATTTTGGCATATTACCTGGATAATTAGACACTCGGTATAATAATGATATTAATGTGGTCTTCGGGAGGGTAATATGTCTCTCAGACCTGGGTAATATTTTGGCATATTACCTGGACAAGACCACATTATTATATAAATATCAGTTCATAATATATGTAATACTTAATGAATGTATGATCAAATTATATAAATACTTGTGAGACTGTCTATGAACATCACACCAGGAGGTTAACAAGACGTGAAAATTATAAGCGATGATTTTGAACAAATTGCTTACAGTGTAATGTATTACATTCAGATGCGATGAATAGTTGTTGAATTGTTGATTTCGTGGTTTGTATATAAAAGGGTAGATATAAAATTTAATGCGCATAACTCGTTTCTGGAATAACCTTCATCAGGTACGTTCGATATCTAAATATTGGAAAGCCAACTCATTATTAAAAGTTTGGGAGCAATAAAACCAAAGGGTCTAAAGATGCTATCCACGAAATCAACGAAAATTGGAATTCTACGAATAATAATGAATCCACGAAATTAAATGACTTCACAGTAAACTCTTGTTCAGATATAATACTATGATAACGTTAAATCACATTGTTCTGATAGTATCCTGTTACTTTGCAGTTGTTCCTGTCCTCAGTCGCTTTGTGTACTCCTGTCCCCATTCTCTCAATAAACCCTGAAATACGTGTAAAAATATGTAATATGTAACGAACTTACTAAGAGGACGATCATTTAACTTTTAAGGGGAATATGAATAAGCCATGAGGCATACGTGATTTTACACGTACCAAAAAAAACAATATAATTATCTTTTGGACATGAAGGAATGATTTTTTTTTTCTTCAAATTCACCAAACCACTCTAGCTGAAAACTGCAGAGTCCTATTATTTATTTACTTTTTGTATTTTTTAGGCCAATTGTTGGTTGTTTTCTTTTTGCTATACAATTTGGCAACATTGCAAAGTCGTTGCAAATTGTGATATAATATACCAATTCAATACTATATAAACAAATGGAATGTATTTCCTCAGTGCATTTATAAATATCGGTTAAAATATTCAGATTTTGGTCAAATGTGTTTCAAATATTACTCATCATTTATTACATAATTTTCTGAAGGATTTTTAGAAACGGAAAAAACATGCAAAAACAGATACTGTAACATTATGTTACGGCAACATAGATAAAAACAATTTTTTTTTAGTGTTTCGATATATTCGTTTAATATTTGTGATATGCAAATATATTCCTCATTCTAGTGGCAGCATCTAAAGGTCATCTAAAATAGAACACTAACACAGTTACTAAAAGCTCATATTATATATTATCGTTGGTATTATATTACAGGGCAATGCATAAAAATATAATATATATATTACACTTTACGTTTTAAGTTTCCCTATTTGTCTTTGTTAGCGCAGTCGGTCACTATTTTCGTATATGGACCGGTAGTATATGGACCGGCCAGGTGCCTGCATTATTTTAGATAAAAAGTATAACATAGCAAATAGTTCATGTCACTTCGGGTTATATGACCCTCAGTGCCATGAACTATTTGCTATATATATATAAACGTCTGAAATGTAGCACAACACCAAACAAAGATGCTAAAATAAAACAAAAATAACTATAAGTCTGCAAAAAGACTAATTATAATCAAGTTGATGGATATTTCGTTTGACCGACAAGCTTCATCAGCGTCTGTAATCTGATTTGAAAAATTGTCACGTGATCACCAGTTATCGTGACGTAAATCATAATCTTGAACTTTATACTTTATATTATTCAAATACATATGTACACTAATTTATAAACAATATGAAAAGAATGAGAAAATGTAATGATGAAATTTACCAACTAGCTAAGGACCAGGTACTGGTTAAAAAGTTAAAAAAAAACAAAAGATTTAGGACTTTTTGCTTATGCCCTCCGGATGTAATGCTTGTAACTCGCGGATCCAAAAACTCTCTCTTTTGTGTCTTAGATTCTCTTTCCAACTTGGATTGTGGTCAATGATATAAATTTTGATCTGACAGTCGTCCAATGAGTGCTCCGGCGACACAAAGTGTTGACTCACGGGCAAGAGTGCCTTTTTTGCAAGGTCACTTCTGTGTCCATTCATTCTTTTGTTGAATGGTTGGACACTTTCTCCTACGTATTACGACCCACAGACGTGACAGTCAAGGAGGTAAGCCACATTAGGTGTTTTGCAATTGACATTGCAAAAGATCTTATACTCCTTTCTTGTCGTCTTGCTATGGAACACTTGTGCGTGTTGCAATTGGAGACAGCACTTGCAACGCTTGGCACTACATGGTTTACACTGGCCGACCGACGATGAAGGTCTAGATACCGCAGCTCTGACCAGTGTATCCTTAATGCTTTTAGGTCGCCGGAACGCTACAACGGGTGGTTCAGGGAACAACTTGGTCAGCGTTTCACTTTTTTCAATTTCTTTCCAATGATGACGGACAATGCCTGAAATTTTCTCTAAAGAGGGATGGTAAGTGAGAACAAGGGGAATTCGCTTGTTGATCTTTTTTTCTTTGTACTCCAGGAGGTCATTTCTGTCAATTTCACTGGCCTTTGAAAACCCACTCTCTATAATTTTGTCATTATATCCCCGTCTCTTCAAATGATGGCGTAAATCTCCTAGTCTTTGCTTGGTGGTTTCAACAGTGGAGCATATTCGTTTTACCCTAATGGCATGGCTGAATGGGATACTCTTAAAACAGTGCTTAGGATGGCAACTACTGGGTGAAAGGTATTGATGTTTGTCTGTGGGTTTAGAGTATAAATCAGTTGTCAAGTTGCCCTCCTTGGCCGTGGTGGTAGTATCAAAGAAGGACATTTTGGTTTTCGACACTTCGTGTGTGAATTTTATAGGCGGATGGATACTGTTGGCATGTTCGAAAAATGTATCAAGCTCTTTATCGCTATGTATCCACTTCATGTCAACGTCATCTATAAATCGGAACCATGCCAAAGGTTGCTTAAGTGACGAGAGGAGTAATCGTTCTTCTAGGTCCCCCATAAAAATGTTGGCATAGGGAGGGTGCCATTTTGGTTCCCATAGCTGTCCCATTTATTTGAAGATAGTGGTTTCAGTCAAAAGTAAAATTATTGTTTTTTGAACTAGTGTAAGCATCTCTACTAAACATTCTGTCGGAGGTTCTTGAACTGTTCGTTGTTCCCATATTTTTCTGCATGCGGCAATTCCGTCATCATGGGGAATGTTCGTGTAAATGGAAGCTACATCCATGGTAACAAGCGTGGTATTTTCTGGAATGGTTAAATTTTCCATTTTATTCAAGTAGTCGGTAGTATCTTTGATGTGTGATGGAAGGTTTTCAACGAACGGCCGAAGGTGAAAATCAATAAATTCCGATATCTTTTTAGTTGGATGACCATTGGCTGACACAATAGGTCTCCCCGGGTTGTTTTCCTTGTGAATTTTAGGCAGAAGATAGAAACGACCTGGCTTGGGATCCTCTGGAGTAAGGTACTCCATGGTTTTATCGTCTATGTGGCCACGAGCATGCATAGCATCTAGTTCTCGCGTGATCTTCTGCGTAAAATCCAGTGTAGGGTCAGAATCTAATTTTTCGCAGAATCGACAATCTGGCAGTTGTCTTTCTGCTTCTTGTTAAATATGTCGTTTTACCCATGACTACTACTGCACTCCCTTTATCTGCTGGTTTAATAATGATATCATCCCTTTCCTGTATATCCCTAAGGGCTGATCTTTCTGTCTGTGTTAAGTTGTCGGTCTTGGGGATATGTACGTCAACATTGTGTTTGATTAGGTCAATGACCGATTCTAGCCTGGAACTTTTGCTAGGTTTCGGGACCCAATTACTTTTCTTAACAAATCTAGGAATATCAATGCATTCCTTTATGTCCGATTCGTATGTTGATAGGTCTTCACTGGTTTCTTTCTTTGAATGGAAATATCCTTTAATTCTAAGTCGTCGTGCAAATTGATCCAGATCTTCATCGAGTTCACGAACATTTATTTTAGGAGGATTTGGACAAAAATTTAGGAGACAGATTTATAAAAGCAATAATTGCTTGTTTCTGAATCTTGTCTGTATCTACTATGTTTGATGTACTGTATATTCTGATTATTTTCTAAATAAATATTGTTTAATAGACAAATTTAAACCCTTAGAAAGCAACGATGATTCGGCTGAATTTAGGGGTTTACTGGATAAATAAGGGTAATAACAGAATTACCGAACTCCGAGCAATCTTACAAAGGGAAAGTCAAAACTCATAATTATATAAAGACAAATCAATCAACAACCGGAAAACTGTGAAAACCGTAATGACCCTGACTTGGTACAGGCATTTCTAAAGAAATGGTGGGTTGAATCAGATTTTAGAAAGATTGACAACCACGTTGGATTTTCAATTTTCTGCTTTCGTTTTCCTTCTAAAACGTCGTATACGCGTCTTCCTCACCACTGTCCTCGGTGGAATCAATTGGAGTTTTGGGTTTGATTCCATTCCTTTAAACTTTGCATCTCGTTTCTTCAAAAATTTGGTGTCTTCTAATTTTTTAATTTTATCTAGACGACGGCATATGTTTGTAAAATCGTCTGTCGAGAGTTGTTCTTCTCTGGTTTTGAGCAAATCCGAGAATTTTTTTTCGAGGCTCTTCTTTTGGTATGAGGCATCGTTTAAAAGAAGTTTCAAAAGTCGCGTTGAACATTCAAATAAAATTATATCCCAACGTCGGTAAAAGTTGTTAATTGTTCACCGAAATGTAGCAACAAAGATTTTTTATGTGATGGTCAATTTTAATTAGATTTTGCTTGATATTTCTTAGATTTTTTAAATAAAAGTTGTAATCCATGAATATAGGTTTATACGGATTATATTCGAAAAGTTGTTAGTTTTGATACCAGGAGTTTGTGGCGTTACTTTGATTTTCAATCTTTGTGGTATTTGTGGTACTTTGTTCATCGAAAAGTAGCATCAAAATTTGTTATATGATGGTCAATTTTAATTAGATTTTAATTAGATTTTGTTTGATATTTCTTAGATCTTTGAAATAAAAGTTGTAATCCATGAACATAGGTTTATACGGATTATATTCGAAAAGTTGTTAGTTTTGATATCAGGAGTTAGTGGCGTTACTTGGATTTTTAATTCTTGTGGTATTTGTGGTACTTTGTTCACCGAAAAGTAGCATCAAAGATTTTTTTATATGATGGTCAATTTTAATTAGATTTTGTTTGACATTTCTTAGATCTTTGAAATAAAAGTTGTAATTACACCTTATATAAGAATGCTGCATTCTGATTGGTTAATAGCCGTGATATTTTTTTACAAATTCAGGCCTTGCATTGTGAATTTGCAGAATGTTTATTTCATGTAGGTGTATTTGCATAAGATTTAACTTTTTTTCATGGTATTTGCAAAATCGTATTTGCCGTTTTTACCCTTCATCGAGACGCTTGTAACAAAATTTGCAAAACGTTATCAGTTGTGCGTTTTATGTAACATCATTCGGTAGAATTAAACAGATACATCATGTTATATTATATACTCATATAAATATCTTGAATCTGATTTGATAAAACACTGTCACGTGATATTTATCCATTCGTTGGGTCAACCGCTAATCGTACGGTCTCATTGTAAGATCCACCGCTCGCGAGGAAATCCCAAGGAAATTCCCACGTGAGCCTCACGTGTTTCCAATTATAGTTACTTCCCTTGATTCAACAGACAACAAACATGGCGTCCAGCGAACCTGTCGCTGTAGGCGAAGAAGAAATTTTATATAATATATCGAATATTTTCGCAAAGTCGCAGGTATTCTATTACTTGGTGTCTGATGCAAAAATATTCGATATAATATACCAATTATCACCCTTGCTGGAGTGTGACCCGACGATTTGTCTCCCCTCGAAAAGTTATGTCACCCTCGGGCAAGCCCTCAGGTGACCTTACTTTTCTCTGGGAGACAAACCGTCGGGTCACACTCCAACAAGGGTGATAATTGTATAAGGTCCTGAAAACGACAAACAAAAGGTATTATTTATTTAGCCAGTGTTCTAAATAATATTCGGTGTAATTAAACAGATATATCATCAAACATCGTTGTGCTGATAATTTGCTATTAAAATTGTAGCTCATGTATAAATTAAGAAATATAAAGTTATTTGTTACCAATTTTATATGTGAAATGTAATAAGCTTTGAGTATAGTAGCTAGCTTTTCGTATAAGCAGAAACATTTTATGCTTTATAATATGAATTTATTGACATGTATACATGCATGGAACAAGGAGCTTAACAGATTTTAAAGGCGACATGCAATAAGCTTTGGGTATAACAGCTAACATTTTTTATAAGCAGAAACATTTCTATGAATTACAATATGAATTGACTGGCGTTATGCATATATGCATGGAATAAGGCGTTTGACATGTATTTAATAGCACATTGCCGATTTATTTCTAAATTTATACCTTCTTGAACATTTTGTTATAGAAGACACTTCCTTTATGACGGGAAAAATGGTAAATGTCTTAGCAAAAACAACAAAAAGACAACGACTCCGTATATAATTTTCTCATAATTTGTAGATATATGAACCTTGTAAAAATCAGAGACTAATAGCCAATAGAAAATTCACAAATTGATACAATATTAACAATTTTGACAGATTAAGGGGAAATATAACTTGTTTGCATTGAACTTTGCATGAAAATGGACTCTTTTTTCCGCTTTAAAGAGAAATAACTCATGAAAAGCGTATAATTTTAGAATCGAAGTCGGAAATATGCAAATGGTCTATTACTAATGTATTGAGTATGTCAACATAGAATCATACATTATAGTAACAAGTAGCTTATTTATTATTTGGAATTGGCGCTGCTCGTAACCTCTTCATATACTCTTGTGCCCACTCCCGTAAAAGTCCCTGGTAACGAAGAAATAAAATATAAAGAAATAAAGCTGTAGAGAGTAAACAAATAAACAAATAAATAAAAGATTAAAATTCATAACATTAAACAATGTTCAAATAAAAATAATAAATTAAATTAAAATGGCATAGCATTTGTTAGAAATAAAACATAATCAAACGTAAAAAAGTAAAAATATATATCATGATAAGGACATAAAACAAAGATATTTACAAACGTAAATATGTATATATAAATATATGATTAAAATTAGAGGAAAGTGTTACACCGTGAGAACAGTTTTAAAATCTCATTGCTAAAATGTAGAAACAGAAGCTAAATCGACACCTTTAACACACATATACATTATTTCAGAATCATACCATAACCTCTGACCTATGAACTGATCAAAATAAGATGAAATTTTATTACATGAAACAAACAGTCGAAAACAGTTGACCACCGAAAATGGGTTAACCTACGGTACAGTCAGAGACATAGCGTGATAAATCACTCTGATAGACATATGACTCTTCTTAGTAATACTGATATATTTTTTGCTCTGTTTAATCTATTTACTTACTTTCTTGTGCATTTTGGGTGATAGCGAGTAACACTCTAAATACGAAAGAAATTTTGAAGATATGTTAAATAGAACAAAAGATATATCAGTATCACTAAGATGAGTGATACGTCTATCACAGTGATTTATCATGGTATGTCTCTGACTGTACTGTACATGACGTTCACTTTCATCCCTTGGTACAGACACTTCAATATAATGTGGCGGAGTTAAGCTAGTTTCACATACCCTCTTGGTGAAATGATGCTGTCATGCAACTATTTTCCACGTGTGATTATAGGGGCAAACCCATATACATAAATACATGTATATATTTAGAACAGCTCTCATTCTTTACTATTCTGTTTAATTTAGGCACTCAATTTTATGCTTTTCCGCATAGGACGTATGTCACCTAATACGTGAAACTACAAACAAGGGCCTTATGTCTAGAAATCACAATAACAAGCCTAAATTGGAACCATAACTCTAATTATCATGTGGAAATTTCAATAAATCAATTTGATCCTAATATGACTATACCTGCACAAAGACAACATATAAAACAAAAATAATATATTTAATTGTGAGTTATATTTTTCAAATAAAAAGAGGTAGCATAGGGGGAAAGTTTTATATGTAAAATTAAATTGTGTAAAATGAACTTCCAATATATTGTGTACTGTACTTAAAGAGTAAATCGAATGTGCTCGTGTGGGTTTAATGCATTTTTTGTTGCTTGAATTCAGAGATGAATAACATTTGATAATGATAATAATAATAATAAAACAATACCTCTGAATAATTAAAAGATCGTGCCAATTTACTAAATACTGGTCTCATTTCTTCGTCAGTGTACAGATATTTTGCTATTTCTGATGGCATTGGCTACAATGAAGAATAAAAACGTTGATATCAAATTTAGTGGTCACTGCTGCTGCTTTTTTTCTTTAACTGCCGTGCTTATGTTGGAGCATCTGTGTGTGGATCTTGAACAAGAGTCCAAAGAGGCACTTGCCACGTGGGTTCTTGTTCAGATCTATACACAGTCCTCCTTTTTTGCCTGTATTTCTTAGCTATTTTAGTTTGTAACTTTGCATGTGACTTGTGTTGTTTTATTGTTAAAGTATATTCGGTAAAAAGCTCTGTAGAGCTTATGTTGTACTGTTTTATTATGTGCCGAATCAAAATAAAGTTTTCTTATCTTATCTTACTCGTTTCTGGAATAACCTTCACCAAGTACGCTAAATGTCAAAAGATTGCAAAGCCATATAAGTTTTCTGAGAAAATAAAAGCACAGGGCCTAAAGAGGATCATCAAAATCGTCTAATGTTTTAATTTTTGTGGGGGTTTGTGTTGCTGAATCATTCGTTGTTTCTGTGTAGTTTTGTAGATCGTTGTTTGTCCTTTTGACCTTTTTCTTTCGGTCATTGTGTTGTCTGTATGTCTTCGATTTACGGATTCTGATTACCCCTTCCGTCACCTATGCCTAGAGGGGGGGTGGGGGGAGAGAAGCTTAGTTTTAATAATTATTACAATATTTAAGAACTGTAACATTGAAAATTAAATGTATCTAATAGACCACATTAATAATTCACCATTTCATTAGAAATGCCTGTACCAAGTCAGGGTCATTACGGTTTTCACAGTTTTCCGGTTGTTGACTGATTTTGCCTGTTTATATAATTATGAGTTTTGACTTTCCCTTTGTAAGATTGTTCGGAGTTCGGTAATTTTGTTATTACCCTTATGTAACATGATCAACACAAAATAACATGCAATGTATTACATACATATTGTTCTGATTTTGAACAAAAAGTAATATCAACCCTTCATACATATCGATATTTAATATCTCGGTTAATGTCAATCCTTCATACATATTGATATTCAATATCTCGGTTAACATCAACCCTTCATACATATTGATATTCAATATCTCGGTTAATATCAACCCTTCATACATATTGATATTTAATATCTCGGTTAATGTCAATCCTTCATACATATTGATATTCAATATCTCGGTTAATATCAACCCTTCATACATATTGATATTTAATATCTCGGTTAATATCAACCCTTCATACATATTGATATTTAATATCTCGGTTAATGTCAATCCTTCATACATATTGATATTCAATATCTCGGTTAATATCAACCCTTCATACATATTGATATTCAATATCTCGGTTAATATCAATCCTTCATACATATTGATATTCAATATCTCGGTTACAGCTGTTTATCATAGGCCAAGTCATCACCATATTAAAACATATATACCATAAGACAAATGATGAATGATAAGGGAGATAACTCGTAAAAGTTTCTATAAGACAATGTTAGAAAGACGTCTGTTCATGATAAATGGCCATATGAAGCAATCAAGATAATAGTGTAGCGTCCGTGTATATTTATTGTTACATGAGTAGTAGCTCCAAAGAATAGAGGGCCCGGGTTCCCTAGGAATTAAAGTTGTTCATATCTGACCGCAACACTATCACCTCTGGTGTATGTTAAGGTCTTGATAGCTACTGCAAGTATTCAATTTAATTTTCCAGACACCTACGCAAGACCGGGGAATATACCAATTCCTTCGTAATATCTGTTCGGAATCCCATCCCACGGTAAAACTGATAGTAACGATATAGCTGGAAAATTGCTGAAAATGAGGATAAATACCATTAATCTAAGTAAAAACGGCAAAACCCTAAAGTAGTTATATATCACAGCATAAACGATGAATATTTGTTTGTATTTCTACATTTCTATTACCATCATGGCTTGTCCCCGTGAGCCCGATACACGTCGTACAAGGTATAATAATGTTGTGGCAAGAATTTTCAGATTTCTCTCGGCGACATCTGTCAGTTGTGATGATGATAATCCATAATCTACTGGTTTCATTAGTAACTAAAACAAAAAACAAACAAAAATAAATAAAGGCTTCAAAAAATATGAAAAAAATAATTCTATGCCATGTCATGTTATTTGGTTTCCTAATCTTTTGACTTTGAGCGTACCTGGTGAAGGTTATTCAAGAAACGCGTCGTGACCAGTAAATTGGATATCTACGTTTAAATTGTAATTTCCGGACCTTTTATTTTACCGTTACGAAATATTCATTTCTCAAATGGCAATGGATTCTTTCCTTTTTGCGCACACATTTTAATTCTTCTATCACCGACAAGATTTTTACCGGAATTTACTATGAGTAACACGGCAAGCTGTGCATATCACCACTAAAGATATCAGTTCGAATCCCGTTCATGACAAGGTGTACTCGATATATCATTATGTGATAAAGTTTATCAGTGACATTCGACAGGTAGGTGGTTTTCTCTGGGAATTCTAGTTTCCTCCACACAAAAAACTGATCACCACGATATAACTGAAATATAGTTGAATGTGATGTTAAACACTATAACTCTCATGTAATTATATTGTCCATATTTGAGAAATTATACTACAAAATCAAAAGACACGCAATTATTAAAAGAAGTATACTTACTGTTGTGACAAGACTTCTAGATATAAATATTCCTACAATTAATAAAAATGCTTCCGGGTCTCCAATTCCCGTTGTTCTTCCGTTTTCGGTGAATTGTATTCTATCCTAAAACACACAAAGATAAACATAAATACGACAGCTTTCATTTTTCGTTTTACATTCCCGTCCTTGTCCATTTCATGCCAAAACATCGGATTTGTAACAAAGATAGCACGACAGGTGCCAATAGCTGTGCAGGAGCTGCTTTAAACACGTGTTTTGATTGGTTTAAAAAGCTGAGGTTATTTGTCAATGTACGGAATACAAAAATAAACGTCGTTCTCAAGGCGTCGCGTGCCGTTGTCATCGGATGATTTTCTTTAAATGAGGCACCTTTGGGGTTATTTAAATTTATTTTCGATTATTTGCCTTATTTTGAAAAAATTTATATATTTTTCAATATCATAGCAAAAAAGGTTTGAATTAATTTATAAGGATTGATCGAAATTATTTGCTCGGTTCATTCGAAATAACCTCAATCAGGTTGTACACACCCTTGCGTAATCCGCTACGCGGGTTACACGGTGTGTACATCCTGATTGAGGTTATTTCGAACGAACCGAGCAAATAATTTCGATCTGAACTGAACAAAAATTGCGATCAATCCTTAAATGGTCTGTACAATTACCAATCACGTCAATACGAACCACTCCTCTGACAAACCTCATGCTGCTGCCAACAGAAATACCATCGACAGACATTTAGGTTCTGGTTTGGGATAGGCACAAATTGTGTATGTTTCTAAAGGTACAAGAATATTGTGTTTACCATGTCAACACCAGATTTTACTCCCAGAATTTCGTACGACTACGTGTCCTATCTATCTTTAGATATTTGTGTTTCGTTGTTATAGGGTCTCTGTTGTGTGTTCCTGTCTTGACTGATTCCGTATTGGTTTGTTTTACATTGTTGTTTACTGTAATACTATGTCAATAAAAGCTCATTATTATCGGTTTTACTTACTAGTTCAACTTGCCAAAAGTAACCGTCAGGAAAACGTTTGCCATCTTTGATAAGTTCATAGACTGCAGACTTCCTGTGAGTTCCAAGAACTCCTGTACTTGGCTAAATAGAATTAAACTTGTCGTCATTAATAAATAATAAATAGTACATTGTAAAGGATTATTACCTGAAAAAAACCCATATATTTGTCATTTGAAGGGTGTCTAGATTTGTTAATAAAGTTATCCTAACCTTACAAGCTGTTTGGGTTGCTTGTGTATTAATAGAACATAGGATTGTCTACACTGTATATATGACATTTATCTTTTTACAACCATGGTATTTGAAAGAACAGAAAAGTTCAACAAAATACAACAATATACAGAAATGATGGAGAAATAGGTCAACTGGGGTTATTCATTTTGACTGACTTGGAAAAGTCGGAAAGTGACTAAAATGATAGCCTTTCAATGCGCCTACTCTTTGTCTTAATCCATCAAAGAGGGTTTTTTTAAATACAGGAAGTATGGAACTCTCCAACCATAACGACACGAACAGCCAACCATTGAACACATCAAACATCATGACATATGGCATTGGAAATCCAGGTCCTAGCTTAGGATAAACACGTACCTAAACTAATGAACCAAACAAAAAATGGCTATGATCATAAATATTCTTATGTTAACTCGTACCGTTTACTAAATATCAGATTTTAATATTTTACTGAGTGCACTATAATCGAGCATCAATTCATCTTTATCTATTTGTTTTACAATCGCAGGAGTTTAAAGCTGTGGTTTTGTACTTTTGGTTCAATGGCTATCTATATTAAATGTCAGACTGTAAACATTTTATATGTTTTCAAAAGATATTTCTATTGGTATTTTACTTTGTACAATTTAAAAGGAATTTTTTTGTAATTATTTTTTTTTTAATACATATTTTGGTTTGGTTTCTTTTGTATTTTATAAAAATCTATTTAGGAGATTTTTAATATAAAAACATATAGATATTTGAATTCAATCTACTTTCAATGAATTGGCAGAAGCCATTATAAAAAAAAAACATAATATAAAATTTCTTTCATTTTTAGTTGTTGCTTATTTCAATGAAGCCAAAATTAAAATATGCTCTGTCATGACGGAAACGTTTTCCTTATGAAACATATTATGAATTTTCTATGCTATATTGTTATTAAGAGGTAAGCTTGTATTAACAATAATCGCTATAATCTTAGTATGTTTTCTTTCATAAAATCGACAAAGGAACAATGGCATTTATCGTGATCATAGAATAAGTTTTTAAGCTAAATGCCGTGATTTTAAGCTTAGTGAAAAGTGCACATAATTATGTCATACGTGAAGAATAGGGAAAAAAGCCATTTGTAAAGACGAGGTGTTTGACTGATGACTGAGTCAATATGTCGGTTTTAATTAAACAAACATCATCATTAAAAGCATTGTTTATCGCAATATACTATGTTTACATAGATGTATCTTTCACATGGGAGCATTGGTTGTTTCTTGGACGAAATGGGTATGCACCGTTTGACCCTCTTGATTACTTACGAGTATTGACCCAGTTATAGAAATTCGAGCAAATCGATGATAATGCTGGTAAGATTGCTTTACCCGAATTTAATAATATTTATAATGGTTCCCTATATACCACCCTTATATGTTTGAAGTTAACGGGAAACGTTGCAGATACCAAACGGCTAATCAGAGGCGGAAGGACATAAAAGATACCAAACGGTTAATCAGAGGCAAAAGGACATAACAGATACCAAACGGTTAATCAGAGGCGGAAGGACATAACAGATACCAAACGGCTAATCAGAGGCGGAAGGACATAACAGATACCAAACGGCTAATCAGAGGCGGAAGGACATAACAGATACCAAACGGCTAATCAGAGGCGGAAGGACATAACAGATACCAAACGGCTAATCAGAGGCGGAAGGACATAACAGATACCAAACGGCTAATCAGAGGCGGAAGGACATAACAGATACCAAACGGCTAATCAGAGGCGGAAGGACATAACAGATACCAAACGGCTAATCAGAGGCGGAAGGACATAACAGATACCAAACGGCTAATCAGAGGCGGAAGGACAGAACAGATACCAAACGGCTAATCAGAGGCCGAAGGACATAACAGATACCAAACGGTTAATCAGAGGCGGAAGGACATAACAGATACCAAACGGCTAATCAGAGGCGGAAGGACATAACAGATACCAAACGGCTAATCAGAGGCGGAAGGACAGAACAGATACCAAACGGCTAATCAGAGGCCGAAGGACATAACAGATACCAAACGGTTAATCAGAGGCGGAAGGACATAACAGATACCAAACGGCTAATCAGAGGCGGAAGGACATAACAGATACCAAACGGCTAATCAGAGGCGGAAGGACATAACAGATACCAAACGGCTAATCACAGGCGGAAGGACATAACAGATACCAAACGGCTAATCAGAGGCGGAAGGACATAACAGATACCAAATGGCTAATCAGAGGCGGAAGTACATAACAGATAATCAAACGGTTAATCAGAGGCGGAAGGACATAACAGATACCAAACGGCTAATCAGAGGCGGAAGGACATAACAGATACCAAACGGCTAATCAGAGGCGGAAGGACATAACAGATACCAAACGGCTAATCACAGGCGGAAGGACATAACAGATACCAAACGGCTAATCAGAGGCGGAAGGACATAACAGATACCAAATGGCTAATCAGAGGCGGAAGTACATAACAGATAATCAAACGGTTAATCAGAGGCGGAAGTACATAACAGAAAATCAAACGGCTAATCAGAGGCGGAAGTACATAACAGATACCAAACGGCTAATCAGAGGCGGAAGGACATAACAGATAATCAAACGGCTAATCAGAGGCGGAAGTACATAACAGATACCAAACGGCTAATCAGAGGCGGAAGGACATAAACGATAATGAGCAAGAGTAAAAAAAACACAACAAGACGAATACTGGTCTACAGAAAACTAAATATTGCGTAGCACGAACCTCCTAAATCATGGATTTAACTCATGTGCCTCAGAAGGATAAGTAACTCAATGCCTCTAATATTGGTTTTGGTGTTGTTTGTGGAACTATTGACCATCACTGTTAAAGATTTTTCTTCATTATATGCTAATCCGCTGCTCTTGTTAAATTTATGTACATCCGCGTCGATGGTATTATGGTGAACATTCAATACCTGTTGATGTTTATCTGTTTAATATACTGTCCGCAAATCTTCACATATATATTCTGTTCATCTTATTAAGAGGGGATGCTTGGACGATGAAACTATTTAATCTTTGTTGAGTTCTTTCCATAAAATTAGTTTAACCCCGCCATTTTTTCTTGAAGTGCCTGTACCAATTCATGTAAGTGGGCTCTCGTGTATTTGTGTGTTAGGGGTATCGATTTTGCGTCTTTCTACGATTTAGTATTTTGGAACTGTTCCGACAGTGTGGTTTTTTTTTATATTTTTTTTTTTGGAATTTTATTCCATTTCTATGCAGACAAAAGTATAAGTTCTGAAGGTCTCAGAGTTTGAAGTCTGTATTTTTAATATTTTCTGCTTGTTAGAAGAATAGTTTGAAGATACCAAAGGGGTAATCAGAATCCGTCAATCGAAGAAAAACAGACAACAATGGCCAAAAGAAATACGGATAAAGGGACAACAACGATCTACAACACATATACATAAAACTAAAGATCGAGTAACACGAACCCGAACAAAAACCGGGGCTGAACTCAGGTGCTCCGGAAGGGTAACCAGTACCTGCTCGATGGAAATGACATTGCAATTGAGTGAGTAAATCGTTAATAAACCATCACCACCCACTCTGAACTTACCATGATTTCTGTCATGTGGTAAATGAGGTTTTCCACCACATATTGTAGTTCCTGGATCATAACCTGAGTTTCTCTTTCATTGGTTCTACCACGAAGTAAATTAGTTAAATCATATGCTTTAGGACTGATGACATCCGCTAGCACAGGATAAATATTGCCACTGGGCTGAAAACAAAATCAAGATGCCAATAGATGCAGTTAGTTGAACCATATTTGTGCTAGAATCAATTGGTGTTGTGTTTTTGTTTTTTTGTCTTCGTCTTGTGTACCCTACATTACCAGTTTCTCTGGATTGTCCATTTTTGATTGCTCCTTCGGTATTCTCTGACGTCTATAAGTCTACTGAATTTGTATATCACGAAATGCGACCTCCAGACAAAATTTATAGCAATATATTTCTTTTCTGTTTTCAGTTACTAAGCATTAAAATGGCGTTATATTTTGTAGTATTTGTTTTGTTTGTACTTTCATATTATTTTATTGATTGAAACAATATGGCCCCGATTTTGGGATTCCCCATACCAAACAAGAACAATGACTAGTTGTGTTTTTGCTTTCAATTGATTTCGATTTTGCTTTAATAAGATGTATACAGTATGGTTACTACAGTTTGTTTGTACACATTTTATGACAGAAAATACCACATTGGGTGTAACAGGAATCTTTTTTCTATGCCATTGTATAACATATTTGACATATAACATATATTAGATATATTAAAGACTCCAAAAGATTTACAATTGTCTAAATGATCTAAAGAACCAACACACATCTCCAAAAGTATTTATTCTCTTTTTTTTTTCTTTTCTTTTTTTTTCGTATATTGTTTTTGTATATAATCATTCTTTGTATATCTAACTCTATGTTATTATATACATATTATATCATTTCATTGCGCATGCTAATCCATATTGTAAATTATTGTATTCAGGAGAAGACTTCATAAGTTGGAAAAACTTGTGTCTGATCCCTATTTGTTATATTTAGCAAATAAAAATATGTTTAAACTAAAAAACATATTTGACGTTTCACAGCACGTTTGTACATTTCAATGTGTAATACACAGAAATCTAAAGTTCCAAAATCAACTGTTTGGTTCGTCTTTACCTCCAGTTGTTTGTAGGAGGGCTCATGTCTTAATTACGTTATTTGTGTTTGTCTACGTATAGTAGTGCCCAACACATATTGCTTTGTGTTTTTGTTTCGTTTTTTTTTTCGTCTTGTGTTGCCAGTTTCTCTGGATTGTCATTTTTTGATTGCCTCTTCGGTATTCTTTAACGTTTATTTAAAACAATTTATCCAGTAACTTGAGTATTTACTCACATTTAAATAAATTCTATGTAAAGCTGCTACTATCTCTTTTAAGATAATTCCAAATAAAAATACACTACTTGGTCTGTTACCTTGATTCTAAATTATAAAAAAACAACATATATTAATATAGTGTATATATGTTAATTGTGTTATTACAAATCATACAAATTATAACCATACTCCAGAATACAAAATTTCTATTTTCGTTTTTATTCCAAATCAGTTCGTTTTTTTTATGTTAGTTTATTTCCAAATAATAATCAGACTTGTTACATTGAACATTGGACGGTAATTGTAGGGCAAAATACGAATTGATAAGTGCAAATCCAATATAAATATTTCACATTAAGTCCTAATTATATGGTAACAGTAGTTGTTTAGTCATTTGAAGACGTTTTATTTCGTTATTAGAGTAAAACGTTGCCTGTAGTAGTTATCTCCCCTCTTCTGCTTAATTACTGATATTTCTGTTATAACTGTAATATCTCTTGATTTAGTATATGAAAGAGGTAAGTCTAATATCAATGTTTATTATTTTCATGTGTCACCTATTGAATGATTCGTAAGTAGCAGAATAACTCATGATATTTGAGGGCCGTCGTGATCGTGGTCATGATGGTATGATAGTTGAATTTGCAATCAGTGCCTATCATCACTAAAGTTGTCCTTTTTCTTTTGGCCATTGTGTTATCTGTCCTTCGATTTACAGATTTTGATTAACCCTTTGGTATCTTCAAACTCTTGTTATGAGTTCGAATCCCGCTCATGATGATACAACATAATGTGATAAAGGATTGCAAAGAAGTCGGTGGTTTTCTCCTGGTACTTCGTTCTACTCTTCCTGACCTCCACGATATAACTGAAATATTGTTGAAAGTGGCGTCAAACACCAATAACATCAATCCCCTAATGTTATTTGAAAACACAATATTAATAGATAATAAATATGTAAAATAAAGTGTGCCTTGTGAATACTATATGATTTACTACGTGAGGTACAAATCAAACTATTAGTGTGCAAAACACATAAAAATGTATACTGAAGAAATTTTCCAATCGCATTCCTTTCCAGAAGAAGCTAAAAAAAAACATGCTTCAAATATAGCCTGCATTATAGATATAAATATGTGTGCAACATACAAAAATCTAATATATTTGATGCAAGACACTATTTGAAGATATTAAAGAAGTAATTAGAAGACTTTTTTTAAACAATTGTAGAAATATTGATTTTTTTCATGACAATCACAAATATCCATAAGAAACTATGTTCAGTATATCTATATTATTCTTTCTGCATAAAAATATACATAAACGGGTAGAAAAACAGTTTTATTAAAATGTTCTTTGGTAATATCCTTCATTAAAAAGTAAATATTTAATTTATTGTGTCTCAAGTGCATACATATATACAACACAACAGCAGTAATAATGTTGTGATATCATATATTAAAAGTATACGCTAGTGTGGTGATAATACTAATACAAAAAACTATTAGAAAAGTGTATACCTAAAATATGTTAATTAGTGTTAATTGATTAGCGTTGATAATGATAAGAGACAACTATTAACCTGTATTTGAGTTGGACAATCTTTTCTATACTTCACCGGTTACTATAATATATATATCCATGATTAATATCTATTAAAAGAAAGCTTAAACAGTGATGTCAACAATTCCACCAATATTTAAAAAAAACGAACAACCACTTTTCAAATCATTGGACATACAAAAGACAAGGCATATGGCTTTGGAAATCCAGGACCTGACTTAGGACATGCAGATAAACTTGGTGTGGTGAAATCGGCTAATGGGATCCATCTCCCCTCCTCACCTCTGATAATTGGATCTGATCTATTTGTTTATCTAGTCCTATATAGACCAATACAAATTCAAAATTTCACACTACAGTCAAATTTCGACTTCTTGAATTTACATTGGTCGTTGTCTTGGAAACCTAGAAATAAACATTTTGTCGGCTTTATTAATGTTTGAGGATATCAAAGGGGTAACCGGAAGCTGTAAATTCCAGAATGTAGGAGACTACAATGCTCAAAAGAAAAAGGACCCAAAAAACTACACAGGGAATTAAAGATTGAGCAACACGAATTCCACTCAAAAACGGAGTGAGCTCAGAAGGGTAAGGAGGTTCTGCTCCACTATACCGGATAGCTAAAAAAACTATGTTGTTTTGGAGTAAATTTATTTGACTCGTCGACATTGACTCAACACTTTTGGACTGTAGTCAAACAAGAAAAATCGCTAAATGCATTCATGATACGGTCTACTGTTCCCTCCAGTCCACGCCAAAACCAATTTGTTTGGATTTCAGTAGGAAAATGAAAAACAAAAATGCCATGTTTTTGTCATTGTTTACTCTATGGGCCCATTCAAATTCAATCTGTCGAGTCTTCGTTGGGTAGAAAAATAACAAAATCAAGGGGGAAAAACTCAGAACCACAATTGGATTGACCAGACAAAATAAATTATTTTATGTTTGCTAAACATGTCTCTTATTGTGTTAGTAGCATCTACCTTATTAGCTAATATTTTAAGTGATGCTATAAACCAAGCTATATAACCAATGTGTCGAAACCTCCGAAGTCGCTCTGAAATTAAACAAAATACAGATATTGTATAGAATGTCATTTATAAAAATAGAAAGGAGAATAGGGGACAATGGAAATTGTTTAATCAACTACGTAATAATTAAACTTTGTTTATTATTTAATAATTTTCCCATTTTTTAATAATTATAAATGTCTGTTTCTTAAAATATCAATTTGTCTTGGTTAATTCAATTAATGATATTATTAGTACTTTTATATCAATAAAACTGAACCATGGCCGTTGAGTTTTTAGCTCAAAAATTATTTTTACGCAGTAAAGTCCATTAAATATATATTTTACAAAACGTTAATATGTGTGATTTAATAAGAACATGATAATGTGGGAAAATATCCAACAAAATTATAGCAGTTAATATATTCATTGAATAAACACGTTCAGCTAATGTTGTATGCAATTTCAGATATATATAATTGTTCTGTTTTAAGTCGTTAAAATGATATTTGAAGCTATTTTGTAACTGCATTCATCAACTATTTTCAACCCACATTTTACCCCATAATATCTGCCCAATTAAACACTTACTTGGACCAGGGAATGGATGTTTCTTTCTTACCGATCGTTTAGCTGCTGCTCAAATACAAAAAAGTAATAATGTTATAAATAAGATATATCTCATATAAGATTACTTTATGTATATGCCCTTTGATTAAGTCAGGTGTCTCTCACAGTGACCACTATTTGTATTAAAAATGTATTTTGTCTGTGTAAAATTGCATATTTATGTCATATGGGTTTTTTGTATTTGTATCTGCACCTGCTTCTGCTTTTCGTTAAAAATAAACAAATAACAAACAAGAATTGTACTAAAAATTATCCGATCGTGATTGGCTTTGTTCTGTTAATCATGATATATATGTATCTATCAGATTGCTTTCTGTAACATTTGAAGTTCAGTATTTGTGTTGATAACAGTTAGTTATTTTATATACAAGCCGTATTCATTCTGATCAATGTCTATATTTTAAGCGACTTTTGTCGATATTAGTATTGCATAAATGGATTTTCCACGTGTAGTCTTATTATTTTTTTATTCTTAATTATTGTAGTGTTTTCATGTTCATGTTATGTTTGTCGTTGTCACAAAACCAACCTTCTTTCCCATTATATGACCAGATTAACGACGTATGGTTCTAATGGAACAGAAACGGCTTACACTTACCGAGCCACTGAGTTAATCCTAGTTTTTAGTGAGATTCGTGTTACTCAATCTTTAATTTTCTGTATAATGTTATGTCAACCATTGTTTGTCTTTTACTCCGTTTACTTTCGGCAATTGTATTGCTTGTCTTTGTTTGATTTATAGATTTGGTATCTCCAAAACATTGAAGATTAATTTAATTTACTGTTTTACGGGATATTCTTGTCTACACTGATAGTGGACATGTCTCCTTCTTAACTCTCTTTGAGAGATAGGAAATTAAGGTCACTCCAGGTTTTTAGTGGGGTTTGTGTTACTCAATCTTTAGTTTTATGTGTAATGTTTTGTAAATCATTGCTTGGCCTTTTGTCCTTTTTCTTTTGGTCATTGTGTTGTCTGTCCTTCGACTTACGGATCCTGATTACTCCTTTGGTATCTTCAACTCTTCTATATATGGGACAGGAGATTCCAGCTCTCCTAATGAGAAGCATCTGTTCCCATTCTCGGTTTTTTTAGTGTTCGTGTTGTTCCAAGCTTGTGTTCTTTTGTGTTGTTTTACTCTGTGTTTGTGTACTGTATTTTTTTTATTCATTTATTTTTATATTCGGATCCCTCTTTTCTCGCAAACTCTTTCGGATTAGAGTTCACCTCTTTCGACGTTTTGATATTAGAGATATTTCCTTGATATAATGTAAATGGAACATTTTTGTTCCATAATGTCCTACATACCAACTGGTGGCGGTGACAGTGATCTTGGCCGTGATTCAGCTATACGTGGTTGTTGAGGAATTGCACGTCTCTCTGTTAGCGCTATAACATTGCAACATTATATATTAATAGCATGTTTATCCATAGCGTCAAATAAATGGACAATATGCAAAGCAGCTCAACAGTCGATATTCACATACGTGTTGGTATGCATTCTGTATTAGAGAATTATTCGATCTTTTTCACTTACTAAATTATCATGCAGGAAATATTTCCTTAAACCTAGAAGACGTACTTAATACATGTTAATGGTAGATAAACAATATTCTTATTATAAGGGAACGACCATTTAACTTGAAGGGGGGTTATGGTTTTTTTCTAAAAAAAAATATTCTGATTCCCAATGTTGCTGAAAAAAATATTCTGATTTTGGTGGAGGAAAAAATAATAATCTGATTCAGAGTTTTGGTCATATAACCTAATGTTGAATTCTGAAAAAAAAAATTCACGCTTTGCACGACAAAATAAATAAATATTCTAACTCTCGTGTTGTCCGGAAAAAAAATCTGAACGAAGCAAAAAACCATACCCCCCCCCCCCCTCCCCCTCCTGCAAGTTAAATGGTCGGTCCCTAAGAGAATGTATTATTTGCAAGAGGAAGTACAATATCATAGTAATAAACAATACAATGTATACATATAGTGACAAAATGGCAAGAAAATAAAGATAACCAAAATAATTTAAATAAATAAAATATTCCTAGCCATGAAAGTTTCACCTCAATGCCTTTGTAAAGAATATGTTGTTTTAGATATGAATACGTTTTACAATAAATATTGATGAACATTTTTAAAGAATATACTAATATATTTATAATTTTTATCTGTAGCATCAACCACCTAGGACCTTACACCATTTATAGTATAACTATTTCAACATCCACAAGAGAGTAAAATAATATTCCCCCCAAATTCATGTTGTGGAAATGTACGTTCTTATCTAGTAAATTTTATTACAGGAGTAAATGGTATGGTGTATGAGTGAATGGAGGTTGAAACTCTATCTACTCGCTCATTCAGTGAGTAAAGTGACTCTCCATGAGCAATGACTTGTTAGCATAATAGTACTCGTAAAAACGCCCAATTTCAATAATAGTGAGATATAAAGGATATAACACCGGTAAGAGGGCAAGACGGAAAAATCTCAGACACCCAAGGGAAAGATTTATGGTCTCCAACGAGGCTCCGCCGAGTTGGAGACCAATAGAAATCTTTCCCGCGGGTGTCTGAGATTTTTTCCGTCTTGCCCTCTTACCTGTGTTTGATTCTTTTTCTCACTAAAATTTTATTGAAAGTACAGTATTTTCCTTCATCAGACACCCCATACATGAAATATGACGTGACACATATTTTGACCTTATTGAAGAATGACGTCAAAGGTACGGATCAAGGACATCTAGAAATACGAAAAAATGAAAATAAGACACAAATATATTCAATACGGTTGGATTCTGTATTTAAAAAAAACCAAGTGTCAAATCTGTAATATATCTGTTATTCAGCTATCAGACAGGTATATAATGTGACATTCCCGGCTTAGAATGACATTTTGCAAAACGTAGCATTTTTACGGGAAAAGTAGCGTGAAATTCTTATCTTACCCACGGGTTGAGACAAGGATATCTCACACGGCTAAAAATAGGAACTGTGCTGTCTCATTAGAGAGAAATAGAGATGCAATCAAAACGCTTATGAATTACCGATTGCATTTTTCCACACTGTGTTCTTGTAATTAATATTACGAGTCTATCAGCTGCTCAAACTATTCTGTTCATCAAACGATTTATTTCTATAATGAGGATATACATATTTTTTAATTTCCATTCTGTTTGAGCTGATGTTGTACAATTTCCAGTGTGTTGATGCTGTACAACTTCTTGTGTGTATTGTGCTTTTGTATTGATGTGGTAAAAATTATCGTTTGCTTTAATGTTGTACTATTCTTTGATGGTGTTGATGTTGTTATATTTCTCTGTGTGTTGATATTCTGGTATTATTGTTGTGCTTATTGCTGCTGTATTGTTTCCTGTGTGTGTTGATATTGTGTTAATTCTTGCACACGTGATGCTGTATAATTTCCTATGTGTGTTGATGCTGTATAATTTCCTATGTGTGTTGATGCTGTATCAATTACTGTGTGTGTGTTGATGCTGTATAATTTCCTATGTGTGTTGATGCTGTATCATTTACTGTATGTGTTGATGCTGTATAATTTCCTGTATCTTGATGATGTATCCTTTTCTGTGTGTGTTGATGCTGTATAATTTCCTATGTGTGTTGATGCTGTATAATTTCCTATGTGTGTTGATGCTGTATAATGACCTGTGTGTGTTGATGCTGTATAATTTCCTATGTGTCTTGATGATGTATCATTTTATATGTGTGTTGATGCTGTATAAATGCCTATGTGTGTTGATGCTGTATAATTTCCTATGTGTGTTGATGCTGTATAATTTCCTATGTGTGTTGATGCTGTATAATGACCTGTGTGTGTTGATGTTGTATAATTTCCTATATGTGTTGATGCTGTATAATTTCCTATGTGTGTTGATGCTGTATCATTTACTGTGTCTGTTGATGCTGTATAATGACCTATGTGTGTTGATGCTATATAATTTCCTATGTGTTTCTTCTGTATAATTTCCTATGTGTGTTGATGGTGTATCATTTCCTATGTGTGTTGATGCTGTATAATTTCCCATGTGTGTTGATGCTGTATCATTTACTGTGTGTCTTGATGCTGTATAATGACCTATGTCTGTTGATGCTGCATAATTTCTAATGTGTGCTGATGCTGTATCATTTCCTGTGTTTATTCTGTATCATTTCCTATGTGTGTTGATGTTGTATAATTTCCTATGTGTGTTGATCTGTATAATTTCCTATGTGTGTTGATGCTGTATCATTTACTGTGTCTGTTGATGCTGTATAATGACCAATGTGTGTTGATGCTGTATAATTTCCTATGTGTTTATTCTGTATAATTTCCTATGTGTGTTGATGCTGTATAATGACCTGTGTGTGTTGATGCTGTATAATTTCCTATGTGTGTTGATGCTGTATCATTTACTGTGTGTGTTGATGCTGTATAATTTCCTATGTGTGTTGATGCTGTTTAATTTCCTGTGTGTTGATGCTGTATCATTTACTGTGTGTGTTGATACTGTATAATCTCCTATGTGTGTTGATGCTGTATAATTTCCTATGTGTGTTGATGCTGTATCATTTACTGTGTGTGTTGATGCTGTATAATTTCCTATGTGTGTTGATGCTGTATAATGACCTATGTGTGTTGATGCTGTTTAATTTCCTGTGTGTTGATGTTGTATCATTTACTGTGTGTGTTGATGCTGTATAATTTCCTATGTGTGTTGATGCTGTATCATTTACTGTGTGGGTTGATGCTGTATAATTTCCTATGTGTGTTGATGCTGTATAATTTCCTATGTGTGTTGATGCTGTATAATTTCCTATGTGTATTGATGCTGTATAATGTCCTGTGTGGGTTGATGCTGTATCATTTTCTCTGTGTGTTGATGCTGGATCAATTTCTTTGTGTGTTCATGCTCTCTGTCATTTCCTATGTATGTTGATGCTGTAGTATTTCCTATGTGTGTTGATGCTGTATCATTTCCTGCGTGTGTTGATGCTGTATCATTTCCTGTGTGTTTTGATGCTGTATCATTTCCTGTGTGTGTTGATGCTGTATCATTTTCTTTGTGTGTGTTGATGTGTTATTTCATATTGTCGTTGATGTTATACAGTTTTTGATACCTGTTTGTCTTGATGTTCTACTATTTTCTCTTTGTGGTGTTTCTTGTGTGTGTTGATGTTGTACTATTTCCTGTTTATGAACCACTCATAACCATGAATATTAGTAATGAACGAATGAAATTGAATTCAGAGTACATCACTAACTGTGTGTGCATAATGGTGCACTGGTTCTATTTAAACCGTCAATTTACATTGACTGGACAATGTGTTTTTATTATTTTTGCTATATACGTGTCACTGACCAAACTATAGCTTTTCATGTACCTGATTCATGTGGAGCTAGCCGTAAGAAATGACAACATTATAAGAGATGATGTAGTAGAGGACACATCTTAAAACTATTGTGATGAATATTTAATCGTTCAAACCTATACTGAGTATACTGTTCATGTTTTTGGTTATGTTGTCTATTTACATATGCTAAATTAAATATACGTTAGAGAAACCCTTAGGGACAATTAAGAATGGACAACCCAGATGCACAGGCAACATTGAACAAAAGACAAAGAACCAAGACAAACATGACAAAACATCACAGAAAGCTAAAAGGATGAGCAAACAAACCCCACCGAAAAACTGTCAATCCATGTGCTCGTAAAGAGTAACCAATTCCTCCTTCTGATAAGATAATAAGAAGTGAAGGCAAAAGATCAGTTGTCATTTGAGAAATGGATATTTTTAGCGATCGTAATTATTAATATTTGTATGTTTGCAGCAAACGCCATGTTATTTTTAATGGGTGTGTAATTGTTTGGGGTATGTATCCCAAAGGATTGTATTGTATTTTGATATAGTCAATTCAGGTTAATATTCGCCTAATGATAACCCTAATATTGTAATCGTCGATGGAAATATTTGATAACAATTGTTTTGCTGTCTTTATTTTTATACTGTATTCGAACCTAATCGATGTGTGCTTATATTTAATGATCCCAAATGTATTAATAAAATGGCATATGTTAAAAAGGTAGATATCTAATTTAGTGCGCACAACACGTTTCTGGAATTGCATTCATCAGGTAAGTTCAAAGTCGAAAGATTGGAAAACCAAATAATTCAAAAGTAAACCAAAGGGCATAAAGAGGTCAACCAAAATCAGCTTACATCATGCATATACACAATGATGAACTCAGAACCTGTGTTCATGAAGTATGCCTTGCCCATATAATTTTTGTAATATTTTCTTCAATTAACATGCATAAAAAAGCAAAGACAGCAAAACAACTCCATTTTCAAAATATCCAAGCAAAAGTTCTAATAAATAAACAACATTTTTGTATTATCTTTAACTTTTTATTCAATAATAATCATATAAAAATATACAACTCTATAACAATATCAAATGGGCTATCATTTACTAATATCTTTCATCCTGGTATAAAGTTACCTCCCCTTTTTGTATGAGTGGGAAAGTTATCTCCTTTTTTCTATGAGTAGATGAGGATTTGATAATCTTAGTAATAAATAAACAATCTTTATTTAAATTTTATGCTTAAAAAAAATAAATAAACAATTTTATTGAGCAATACTTCTGATTAAAACATTCATTTCTTTATTGTCTTGTACATGATTATAAAACGGGTTTTTAAGAAAAAATAAAATATTCCCAATTATTTTTCTTGAACAATTATCCAAATAGATTACAAAAGGAGAAAAAAAATATTGTTAAAATGATCTTTCTTGAGAAATTCTCCAAATATAATTTTGTTTTATTTTTATATTTCTGTAATTTTTGCAATCAGATTAATTTATTTAACTTGAGTATTGAAAAAAAAATATCACAGAGGGCAACACATTTCTAATGATTTTTTTATTCAAAAATAAAATACTACAAAACCGCCTACACGACAAGAAACCCCGACTACAAAAATGAGATTTCTTTCTTAATGAAAATATTATGCTTAAAATGATTTAATATATTCTTCAAGCAAATGGCAAGGATATCATGATAAATGAAATGGAAACAAAAATATTTATTATTATCACAGACACTCGGATCACATACATTTTTTCTCGGCATTATGTATATTGTTTGATACTTATAATCTACAATTATTAAATAAAAACTAACAATTTCTTTATCTATTAAATGCAGTACTGTTTTAAAAGAGCCTTCAAATCTCATTATAAACCTATTTATTCCGAAAAGGTACACAAATGACATACTAGAACCACCTTCCAAGACATTCACTCTGAGATACACAATAGCACCTTTTAAACATCCATTCCAGTTAAATAGTTAATCGTTTATTTCAAAACTACATTTTTTTTATTTTTTTTGTTTTACCAAAATTTATGTAAATTAATGAGTTGTTCCACTGTCTTCACAAATTTTACACATTTTTAAAATATTCGAAATTTCTGGAATAATGTTTTCGTATTCTCCAATGACAAGCAGACTTCAATTCACACAGGTCAAAAGATCAGGTCGACATCAGTGGTAAACATAGTAATTTGACCCCGAATCACCATTGGTAAAATAGTATCCCGGTGTGGTTCGGACTGAAAAGATAAGAAAACACAATTTTAGTGATGTAAATATTTATTCAGAAATTTCTGAAAAAAAAATATATTTAATATTTGTAAACATCCGTGTATATACAATGTGTTTGTATTTGGTCGTTCAATCGTATAAATCTAACTAATATCTCTCAAAATTGGCCATAGATTCGAAAGATGATAAGCTCAGTGAAATCCTTATAAATTAAAATGCTTTTATACACTTTTTGTATAAATACCATATTACTGTTTCTAAATTGCTTTAAATATTATCCGGTTACTTTGAACTATTATACGGTGGAAGGTTATTTAATATGTAGTTAATTGCTTTACACATTATCCGGGTACTTTGGACTATTTTACGGTGGAAGGTTATTTATTATGTAGTTAGTGTCATCAAATATGAATTGGTTTTATTCTTATATTAAATATTAAATAGTTTGATTGCATATTAATAAAATAAAAAATATGGCGCCCTATTTAATCGAGGTTTTGGTTTCGAATCAGTGAATTAGAAATCTATCACAGTTGGAATATTAAATAGGACATAATTGCATTTAGTAAGATATATGATTTTAAATCTTTTCAATTTAAAAATATATATTTTAAATGAATAAAATGATTCAACAGATTTCTCATAATAATATACATTGTTCTGCTATTTATGCATTGTGTATTTATCAATAAGACGAATTCAATATATTTTCTTGATATTTAAAACCTTAAAAAGGCACAAAGTGTATTCCACTATTTAATATATTTTACAACAAATATATGTTTGAAATCATATTCATTACAATTTGTATGTAAAATATTTAAAACCTTTGTGCTTAGGTCATTGCACGTATTATATACCGTGTTATTGTATACATATTTTCACAGTTGGTTTATATTTATGATTTAACTAGCTATTTCATACCATATTATGCTTCCTTTTTTTTAATAAATGTTTTAGCTTGACTTCGTGACCTGTATTCTTAGAAGCATCTTAAATTATTGATCTATATATCAAAGTATGAAATACTTTTTTTTTAATGTATTTTTGTTAAAATTACAGATAATATATTAATATCTGAGAATTCAGATCAGTATAAGTAAAACGTCAACCAGTAAACAGTAAAACGAACCGGTTTGGGCTCCCATTTACATTTGTTTTGTCTGTCCTAAAGCAGGAGTTATATTTCCATCTGCTGGTCCTGTCTTCTTTGCGTTTTAAGACTTTGAAATGACTGAGTCTTCATATGTTAGTATTCCTTTGGTTGGTGGTGCCATGTTGACCACTACTACGCTTTCCATGCGACATTGTTCTGATAAGTCCATTGTCAAATCAATTATACTGTGTACTTATATATCTCCCATAACTCGAATACTCTTATTAAATCGTTTATTGTTTTTACATCGTCGTAACGAGAGTGGACTGTTTTTTACTTGCTTTGTTTATTCCAAAAATAGCAATACTTAATTTATCATTCACAACGGATAAATACGTAATGCGTGTTACAAGACGCAGTTCGGTACATCATGCACTATAGAATAGTCTGTTTGTAATGAAAAGATGCAGCGTAATTGCTTCGTCGATATTCATGCGTCTCTAATTTTCAACCAATAGAAATCCATCTTCTATTATTTTGGGAAAAACTGCGCCTTGACGTATCCTCTAGATCAACTATCACTTACTCCAATGAGCCATCATGTTATCTGATTTATTTGAATGAGGTTTCAAAAATTGGCAATATTAATGGTCGTGGCATAATTTCGTCGATATTCATGCGTCCCATATTTTCAACCAATAGAAATCCATCTTCTATTATTTTGGGAGAAACTGCGCCTTGACGTATCCTCTAGATCAACTATCACTTACTCCAATGAGCCATCATGTTATCTGATTTACTAGAATGAGGTTTTAAAAATTGGCAATATTAATGGTCCTGGCATATTTTAAATTGTCTGCAATGAATGGTATTTGATGGAAAAATTGTGTGCTATACTTTGTGTATTTCACTTCCGGTTATGTCAACTATACTATTTTCCTCTCCCATTTTTTTTCTAGTGTAGAGAGTTAGAGTTATCGTTACTAACGTTTATTGTCACTTTCAGCAATTCTATATCTATATTGTCACTGCCAGACTTATTGGGGGTAAAATCCTAGAGAGTTATAATAAACTGACCGGTGTCGTATAATTGCGGGTCTGTGTCCGCTACAGGTCCGGTAGTATACAGAATGTTAACATTGTGTATCCGGATTCCGCTTATAATTGAGGATCTGGGTGACCAAAAAACGACATTGAAACGTTTTTTTTCTTGCAAAAAGATAAAAATGACTAGCTAATTTGTTTGTTTAAAATGTTAACACTGATGACACATAGATTGATTTGACAGTAAGAAGGAAAAAAACGATACTATTTACCAAACGCATTGTCAAATAAGTAAATTAGGATTTAATTTAATGTGGATTTTTTCATATCATTTCCCTTCATATTCGTTATTTGATAGTAAAATCGGTGGTCTGGGGGAAGACGTCACAGATATAAGGATTGTTGTCAGAAGTTAATGAACTTAACAAATCAGCCTCCATAGCTTAAGGTAAAATCGTCTTGTTTATAAAACAATTGATTATAAATACACACTACTTTTTCTTGATCAAAGCGTTAAAGATCTACAATATATATTTTCATGCTTAGTCTTCATAGTGTTGTATGTTGCCTTGGATACATATTTTGTACTTAATTGTACCTATCCTTATATTTCACAAAAACAACCAAGGTCTAATTTTCTATTTACAAAACTCATTAAAAACGAGTTCTCTACTAATTAAATCTTGCGCAATTATATTACAGAATGGTAATTGATATGACATGTTTGCATTATACTGTCAGCTTTAATTACTTCCGTTTCCTGTTTAATTCGGGGTTAGGGTATAAATTAATGCAATTCGTGAAAACTGTAATGTTAATAATCCCGCTAAAAAGAAGTGCGTGATTTCAATAGCTCTACTTTTGGTAAGTAAAATGTTATTAAGGATTCTTAATATTAAAGTAATTTTATGAAACACGTCTTGAAGATACAATTTTAGAAATACAAGAAGATTATTTCCACGCAAGCATGCCCAGTTTTTATTTTTGTAAGAAATATTCCCAAAATGGATTGAGTAGGCATAGGATAACTTAGTAGTGGGTTCATATTAATAAGTTTTAGATCCGTACGTTTATGGTTTCTCTTATATTTCTTAATTAGATTTTTACAAATATATATGATTGCTTTTAATGTTGGTGGACTATTAGGTACACATGGTATCATCCGTCCAGTAGTTTATGTTTGAAATTTACAGTTCCTTAATAAGGTATAATTTTAACTGAAAAAAAAAAATTTTTAACTAAAAGATATGCATAGATAACATTTTTCCGAATTTTTAAAAAAAAAAAAAAAATTTTTTTTGGGGGGGGAGGGGTTATTCTGTTGAAACCATTTGGTTTACTTGCTCCCAAAGACTTTTAAAATTATTTGGCTTTACAACATTTTGATTATGAGCGTAGCTGATGAAGGTTATTCCAGAAACGCGTTGTGCACACTAAATCCGATATCTATCTTTTTATTAATAGATGTATGATTTTCTATTGTAACGACAACATGTAGTTAAAATAAGGCAAACAATCAGAAAAGGCCATTTTTATTTCGTGGTCTAGATATTATTATATGAAACTTAAATGTATATAAAACGATAATGTTAGGGTATTCGGGTTTTCTTTACAGCCACTTCCAGAACAAAATCGTAGCTATATACTGGCGCAAATAATAATGGTGAAGAAACCAGAGTACCTTAATTCACTTACAAACTTTATCACATTAAGTTGTGTCGAGAACACCTGGCCATTGCTATATTAGAGATAATTGGTTCATGGTATTGTTATTTTAGAGATAATTGGTTCACGGTATTGTTATATCAAAAATAATTGGCTCACGCCATTGTTATAGTACAAATAATTGGTTCATGGTATTGCTATGCTAGAGATAATTGGTTCATGCTATTGTCATTTTAGAGATAATTGGCTCATGCCTTTGCTATAGTACAAATAATTCGTTCGCGGTATTGCTATATTAGAGATAATAGGTTCATGTTATTGCTATATTACATATAATTGGCTTGCGGTATTGTTTTTAAAAAAATCTGCTCACAGTATGCTAAATTACAAATAATCGGTTCGCTTTATTGTTATTTTACAAATAATTGGTTCAAGGTAGTGTTATTTTACAAATAATTGGTTCACGGTATTGTTATAGTCCAAATAATTGGTTCACAGTATTGTTATTTTACAAATAATTGGTTCACGGTATTGCTATAGTCCAAATAATTGGTTCACGGTATTGTTATAGTCCAAATAATTGGTTCACGGTATTGTCATTATACAAATAATTGGTTCACAGTATTGTTATAGTCCAAATAGTTGGTTCATGGTATTATTATAGTCCAAATAATTGGTTCACGGTATTGTTATTTTACAAATAATTGGTTCACGGTATTGTTATAGTCCAAATAATTGGTTCACGGTATTGTTATAGTCCAAATAGTTGGTTCATGGTATTGCTATATTACAAATAACTGGTTCGCAGTTTTTGCGATTATAAAATAATTGGTTCACAGTATTGCTTTATTACAAATAATTGGTTCACACAGTCAAACCTGTATAAAAAGGACACTCAAGGCAACCTGAAAACGTGTCCTTTATGAGATGTTACCCTTTATATTCAGGTTATGCATTATTCATTAATGGTAAAATTAGGCTGTCCTTTACAAACAGTGATTTGTTCTATAGAGTTAGCCTTTAAGGCTGGTTTGACTGTAATTGGTTCGTAGTGTTGTTATATTAGAAATAATTATGAGCTTGCATTGACAAGTAATAATAGAAATTGAAGTTAATTTCCATTATTTGCATGTTAAGTGAAATATATATTGTTGTATTTGTCTATGAAATATGTGTTTTAGTGAATGTATTAGCTGTTAATACCTGGAGCATCTTGTGATATGGTCAATTTAAAATATAATGAATTAGAGAATAAAGAGTGATAGAATCTTACTAAAACAGACAAAGAAGAATCACAGTCCTGCCAAACCTGAACATAAAGGACACAGAGGGATTAGTAAGTTATAAATTGTTCCCAATCCAATTGTATAGATATTAACAATAAGATCATCATAAGGTAAACAAAAGGACACTTAAGGCGACCTGAAAATGCATCCTTTATGAGCAGTTGTACTTTAATTACAGGTTAACATTATATGCACTATTCATTAATTGGAAAAATTAGACTTTCCTTTATAGGCAGTGATTTGATATATATAGGTGCCCTTTAAGACAGGTTTGACTGTAGGTGAAATATATCTTTCTAAACACTAATGCATATTGATTTAAGCAATCCATTATGAATCACCATTTTCGTAAAACATTCACAGTGATTGAGAAAACATCATTTGCATGAATGGACCCCTACTAGGTCCCTCCATGGAATGTCAGTGCAAATAACAACACGAATGCATGTTTTTCAACATCTGTGTGAGCTTCATTTTTAGTTTGGATAATCACCCATAAGCTTAATGCATTTAGTCAAGGATTTATATAGTAAGAAGGATATGAAACTCATATTTTCTGCTTTATCTCGCATGGCGAGATTTTATGCTACTCGTGTTGATGTTTTCTGTATCACCCCCTCATACACGTAAAATAAAAAAAAAGTAGTTTCATACATTTAAAAACATATCAAAAATGATAAAACAAAGCAACTAATCACGCCAAGTTTTGTGGTATACATTGAATACACTAAACTACACATTTATACACTTTGGTATGTCGATTTTATGTAAAAAAAAATTATAAATAGGCCACCCCCATTTCCGCCCAGAACACTGCCATTTTGATGTAAACAATCCTTAATAAATACAAATCGAGAGCACTGTTTTCAATAAAGCTCATACTTAACATTGAAAAATATTATATTATCACAAAAATGATGGCTCCGCTTCAATATTCGGTATGATGAGTGAAGAGGAGTTTGAAATTTAAATTCGAGCTTTGACAGCCCATGAAGATCAAAAGGGAAAATCGATTAATATCAATTATTGACGAGATACATGGGTGATACATCTACAAAAAGTCGATACTTTATCAATGATTGGTATTTAGAACAAATATTTTCACTTCATTCCTATAATTATGGTTTTATATACTTACAAATACTAGTTTAAAATGTTGAAGGATGAAAATTTCCACCGTTAATCAAGGCACGCGCATCGTCAACGAATTGCATTATGGGTACGCAACATGCTTACATACAATCTATGTTAAATCTCCCGAGATTCATATCCTTCTTACTATATAAATCCTTGATTTAGTGATCAAAGAGGATAATTATTATAGAGAAGATATTTCTATTAAGACGAGACCGAAGGACAAGGCCACACCCCGTGATGTAAAGAGACATATACTCTACCAAGGTGGTTGATGCTATCAGTTAATGTGTTCATTGGTAATACATAGGCTCATAGAACTCACCCCGAGCAGGGGACATCATTCGTCTGTAATAGATAAATAAAATACAACGATTATTATATTGAACAGTAACGTAGATATTTGCTGAACAAGTTCTTACCTAGTCTACGAATATAAAATAGTTTGTACGAACTTGACCTCAAATGAGATTTTTAATTGGCTATAGTCGGCATTTTAGCAGCCGATGTGTATACAGAAAATCTGTTGTAGGATGGGAAAATCTTTTAAAAGCCGTAGTTATGAATGAAGTTTATAGTAATTAGCCACGCCTCCAAGCAGTTAAACAAATTCTGTTATTTCTAGCTACACAAAAAAATCAATAAACACACAGATCAACTTATATCGGTCAACGCATTGGGTTTAGCACACAAAACAATACAATTTTATGTAATCAAGTTCGTACAAAAATATTATCAGCCTTAAAATGGGAGACATTAACATTTAAAGGGTAATGAATCAATTGTACGGTTCCAGCTTCGCTGTCACCGTACAATTGATTCACTACCTTATAAATGTCTATGTCTCCCATTTTAAGGCTTATAATATATAATATCTTATATATTATAGTATAATGGGAAACAGGTAGTATACCAGGTATATTTAAAAAGCAAGATAAAATTAAGAGCTAGTTTATACTGTGAAGCGAATGAGGGCATTGCTAGAGGATTATAAATTAAACATGATTTTAGCTCTCCTGTTTAGGCCCTTTGGTTTTATTGCTCCCAAAACATTAAATTATATGGCTTTCCAATCTTTTGCTATTGATGAAGGTTATTCCAGAAAAGCAGCGTGCAATCACTGAATTATATATCTACGTTCTTATTCATATGATGACATTATTTCATATACCTAATAAGGTATAAAATTCTCAATATGAATGGAGTCTTAACAATATGAATGAGCCCGAAATTTGTGAAAGTAAATTTTATTGGGAATTGAAATTCCAGTTAATTCACTATAGAATACTGAGAAGATGGAAAATAACCACAAGAAACAACGTGTATATTTCAAAATAAAGTGCAGATATAGATGTGTATTGTCATGAATAAAGTATACAACAAACGTACAAAGGAAAAAAATGGGGGTGCATTGAAAAGGGGTATGTAACTATTATTATTATTATAAGTTTCACTCAAATACAAACGGTGAAAATTTTAAAATTATTTTCATATTTATTTTTCGAAATTTCATTTGATTTGGATAGTTAGTGATCGAAATAATTTTCTTAATATCAAATTAATAAATATGTTTCATTTCAATTTGAGAAAGACCATTGATGCCCCTGAAATACCGAATTACATACTGTTATTTAACACAGCGAGATAAACGTTTATTTTACTGCGTGAGTTCACAAACCAGCGTCGTGACAAATAAAAACATGCTCATTTTCAAAAGGTCTTATTAGCGCAAAACAAAGTGGTAAAATGTATGTAATAGACAGTATAACTGTTCTTGCATTGCGAATATCAAAGCATAAATCTCTCATCTTCGAACGATGATGGTAATCTACATTCGTGAATTACTTCGTTGTTCGTCACTCCTGATATATTTTTCGACATTCGGAATACAGAGTAGTAGTAATGGCTTAGAAATATTAAACTATACTTCAACTGATGTAAGGTTTGAAGGAAATATATGTGAAATATCAATGAAAATAAAAGTAGATTTGTCTAACTACTTACCCAGGACCACGTCTGTCAGTATAAAAAGATAAGATAGTAGAGACATGGTTCATTGGTTACTGTACACTACACATACATGTATAATGGAAGGGATGGAATCCTACTATTCGTTTTAACCTCGCAACTTTTTTGTGCCTGGATTTTCAAGGTCATAATATGTTGTTGTTTTTTTCCTGTTCAGTGAATGAGGATTACAGGTGGTTATTCGCTTTGTTTGATATAGGTGGAATTGTTGACAATCGCTGTTTTATTATTTTCCATACTGTTATATATTTTAATCGTTTTAAGTGGAGACTTCACATTTTATATTAATACTTCGTATGATGTTGGGTAAAGACCAGATACAGTGTTCTGGTCACGGAAAAGATACAAAACTTAATGGTTGATGTAATATGCAACAAATGTGACGATTTTTGTGTAACATCAGAATAAAACTCATCATAATAAAATACTATGTAAAACCTACCCCTCTAATGGCGGTAACGATTGATAATGATGGACTACGGGTTGTTGAGGGGCCGCCGCTATAGCAGGGGCAGGGGTCATCGAGTAATGATGGTGATGCACTGCTCCTCCGGGTCGGGAAACCTGAAATTAAATATATAATTAATTCTAGCAAATATGAAGGACATCAATTTGTGTTATTATATATAAAAGGAAAATATCAACGGTACTATATTCTGTTCTGAATTATTAGTGTAGCTTATAACCTTTTTTTTTTCACTAATTATTTCAATATATACATATTAATATTGTATTCCTAAGATTAAGAAGTTCTGTTCCCATTAATCGTGTGAATCAAGTCGACAGGTGCCTAATTTAAACGGCGACAGATTGATCTCGAATTACTATGACGTCAAACATTAACAGAGCTCGCGATATAATTGGGTTGGCTTTGTCTTCGTTAATAAGCCAATCAAAGCTTACGATAGATTGGGTCTGGCTTTGCCTTCGTTAATAAGCCAATCAAAGCTTACAATAGATTGGGTTTGGCTTTGTCTTCGTTAATTAGCCAATCAAAGTTTACAATAGATTGGGTTTGGCTTTGTCTTCGTTAATAAGCCAATCAAAGCTTACAATATATTGGGTTTGGCTTTGTCTTCGTTAATAAGCCAATCAAAGCTTACAATAGATTGGGTTTGGCTTTGTCTTCGTTAATAAGCCAATCAAAGCTTACAATAGACTGGGTTTGGCTTTGTCTTTGTTAATAAGCCAATCGAAGCTTACAATAGACTGGGTTTGGCTTTGTGTTCGTTAATAAGCCAATCAACGCTTACAATAGACTGGATTTGGCTTGGTGTTCGTTAATAAGCCAATCAAAGCTTACAATATATTGGATTTGGCTTTGTCTTCGTTAATAAACCAATCAAAGCTTACAATAGACTGGGTTTGGCTTTGTGTTCGTTAATAAGCCAATCAAAGCTTACAATAGATTGGGTTTGGCTTTGTCTTCGTTAATAAGCCAATCAAAGCTTACAATAGATTGGGTTGGCTTTGTCTTCGTTAATAAGCCAATCAAAGCTTACAATAGATTGGGTTTGGTTTTGTCTTCGTTAATAAGCCCATCAAAGCTCACGATAGATGGTACCTATTTTGTCTTCGTTAATAAGCCAATCAAACCTCATGATAGATTGGGTTTACTTTGTCTTCGGTAAACGGTCAATCAGAAATAACGTTATATCGGGTTTACCTTGTCTTCATTATTAGGCCAATGGAAGCATGTGTTAAATTCATTTTCCTTTGTCTCTATTTCAAAAGGAAAATTGAAATTGTTATTAGATTTATCATCCCTAACATTACAGATTAATCTTACGAGTGTCGTTGTTAAAAAAGTTTGAATTACTGCTGTGTGTAAATAAAAACAAAAACAAACGTATACTAGATCCAGCGGGGGGGAAACACATCTTAAGTGTTGGTAAGATGACTTTTTCACCTGTACATCTCAATATACTATCTAAAGATTTGTTTTCACTATTAAATATTCGGTCAACCATGACCAATGTTCAAATTCCACGTGCGCCCCGAACACTCATATGTTTACCTGTAGATCTCAATGCAGTGTCCAAAATATTTTGCTTCACTAACATTCGGCCAACAGTGACCAATGTTCCAGATTCATGTACACCCCGAACACTTTCACGTGACATTGACTTAAAAACTTCCTCGAAGTTTCGAGTACCGGACGTCGATTACACGACTACTCAATTTCAAAGTATTTTACTTTTATTTGAATATAAGCCGTCACCATGATGTAAATAAAGGCAATAGTCATTAAACTTTACCATAACAGGCTCCGCTGGTGCTGCCATGACTGCAGCAGGGTAACCCCTGGAGCCTCCTCCTCCCGGAAGTTGTTGTAACATTATCTGCTGCATCACCATTTGATGCATTTGTTGATGTTGTATCATCATCATTTCCATAAAATCTACAAAATATAGAGTTCAAGGTCAAAGAGTAGAGATTATATTATGTGACGTACCAGGACTGGATCCACTGGTTCTGAATATCTGTTACGACCCCCATTTAGTTGCTTCATCATAAATTGTTGCATTACTAATTGATGAACTTGTTGATGTTGGACCATCATCATGTCCATGAAATCTGAAAAATGTCAGGCAAGTTACTGCATAAGATAGAAATTTATTATATAAATGTGCTTCCTCACAAAGAAATTACTGTAGTTTTACTTATTGTCGTTGGTGTCAATTTCCGTGAATGGAGAGTATTAAGCTTTTTAAACCAAATTGCAGTCGCCCATAATGAGCAATATTTTTTGTGGAAGTGGTCGTCGTTAGTTGGGTATTAGGTATGGTCATTGATGGTCTGTTGTATGATGTGGTCGTTGGTGGGCCGTTGTTAGGTGTGGTTGCTTGGTTAGTTGCCCGTTGCTATGAGTGGTCATTTGTTGTCTGTTGCTAGGAGAAACCGTTAGTGGTATGTTGTTAGGAGAAGCCATGGGTGGTCTGTTGTCAGGAGTGGTCGTTTGCAACCCGTTGCTAGAAGTGGTGATTTGTGTGGCTCGTTGTTAGAGATGGTCGTTGGAGGCCTGTTGTAAGGAGTGGGTGTTAGTGAAAACCCGCTGCGAGTTGATTTCGTAAGTGGGCCATTGCTAAGTGTGGTGGTTGGTCACCCTTTGTTAGTAGTTGTCACCATGGGTGGTTGTAAGGGGAACTAGCTCAATCCTATCTACCAGCTCTCGGTTTTCTTGTGGCCATCAGATGGGCCCTTCATATGTCCATGCTAGCGCCACCTATTATCTATTTGATTAATTGTTCTAATCATGACTATTGTTGGGATACTACTGACAACAATCAAACAATTACTTTTAAGTATTGTGATGTGTGCTTTTTTATGCTCATTCTTGAGTATTGTATGTAGTATTTTGTCGACCATTGATTGTCTTTTCGTTCCCTTTTCATTAGGCCATTGTATTGTCTGTCTGTCTCTTTTCATTAGGCCATGGTATTGTCTGTCTGTCTCTTTTCATTAGGCCATTGTATTGTCTGTCTGTCTCTTTTCATTAGACCATTGCATTGTTTGTCTGTCTCCTTTCATTAGGCCATTGTATTGTCTGTCTCTCTCTTTTCATTAGACCATTGTATTGTCTGTCTGTCTCTTTTCATTAGGCCATTGTATTGTCTGTCTGTCTCTTTTCATTAGGCCATTGTATTGTCTGTCTGTCTCTTTTCATTAGGCCATTGTATTGTCTGTCTGTCTCTTTTCATTAGACCATTGCATTGTTTGTCTGTCTCCTTTCATTAGGCCATTGTATTGTCTGTCTCTCTCTTTTCATTAGGCCATTGTATTGTTTGTCTGTCTCCTTTCATTAGGCCATTGTATTGTCTGTCTGTCTCTTTTCATTAGGCCATTGTATTGTCTGTCTGTCACTTTTCATTAGGCCATTGTATTGTGTGTCTCTCTCTTTTCATTAGGCCATTGTATTATTTGTCTGTCTCCTTTCATTAGGCCATTGTATTGTTTGTCTGTCTCCTTTCATTAGGCCATTGTATTGTTTGTCTGTCTCCTTTCATTAGACCATTGTATTGTCTGTCTGTCTCTTTTCATTAGGCCATTGTATTGTTTGTCTGTCTCCTTTCATTAGACCATTGTATTGTCTGTCTGTCTCTTTTCATTAGGCCATTGTATTGTTTGTCTGTCTCCTTTCATTAGGCCATTGTATTGTCTGTCTGTCTCTTTTCATTAGGCCATTGTATTGTCTGTCTGTCTCTTTTCATTAGACCATTGCATTGTTTGTCTGTCTCCTTTCATTAGGCCATTGTATTGTCTGTCTGTCTCTTTTCATTAGGCCATTGTATTGTCTGTCTGTCTCTTTTCATTAGACCATTGCATTGTTTGTCTGTCTCCTTTCATTAGGCCATTGTATTGTCTGTCTGTCTCTTTTCATTAGACCATTGTATTGTGTGTCTATCTCTTTTCATTAGGCCATTGTATTGTCTGTCTGTCTCTTTTCATTAGGCCATGGTATTGTCTGTCTCTTTTCATTAGGCCATTGTATTGTCTGTCTGTCTCTTTTCATTAGGCCATGGTATTGTCTGTCTGTCTCTTTTCATTAGGCCATGGTATTGTCTGTCTGTCTCTTTTCATTAGGCCATTGTATTGTCTGTCTGTCTCTTTTCATTAGGCCATTGTATTGTCGGTCTGTCTCTTTTCATTAGGCCAGTGTATTGTCTGTCTGTCTCTTTTCATTAGACCATTGTATTGTCTGTCTGTCTCTTTTCATTAGGCCATTGTATTGTCGGTCTGTCTCTTTTCATTAGGCCAGTGTATTGTCTGTCTGTCTCTTTTCATTAGGCCATTGTATTGTTTGTCTGTCTCTTTTCATTAGGCCATTGTATTGTCTGTCTGTCTCTTTTCATTAGGCCATTATATTGTTTGTATTGTCTGTCTGTCTCTTTTCATTAGATCATTGCATTGTTTGTCTGTCTCTTTTCATTAGACCATTGTATTGTCTATCTGTCTCTTTTCATTAGATCATTGTATTGTCTGTCTGTCTCTTTTCATTAGGCCAGTGTATTTTCTGTCTGTCTCTTTTCATTAGGCCATTGTATTGTCTGTCTGTCTCTTTTCATTAGACCATTGTATTGTCTGTCTGTCTCTTTTCATTAGGCCATTGTATTGTCTGTCTGTCTCTTTTCATTAGGCCAATGTATTGTCTGTCTGTCTCTTTTCATTAGGCCATTGTATTGTCTGTCTGTCTCTTTTCATTAGATCATTGTATTGTCTGTCTGTCTCTTTTCATTAAGCCATTGTATTGTCTGTCTGTCACTTTTCATTAGGCCATTGTATTGTCTGTCTGTCTCTTTTCATTAGGCCAATGTATTGTCTGTCTGTCTCTTTTCATTAGGCCATTGTATTGTCTGTCTGTCTCTTTTCATTAGATCATTGTATTGTTTGTCTGTCTCTTTTCATTAGACCATTGTATTGTCTGTCTGTCTCTTTTCATTAGGCCATTGTATTGTCTGTCTGTCTCTTTTCATTAGACCATTATATTGTCTGTCTGTCTCTTTTCATTAGGCCAATGTATTGTCTCTTTGTCTCTTTTCATTAGGCCATTGTATTGTCTGTCTGTCTCTTTTCATTAGGCCATAGTATTGTCTGTCTGTCTCTTTTCATTAAGCCAGTGTATTGTCTGTCTGTCTCTTTTCATTAGGCCATTGTGTTGTCTGTCTGTCTCTTTTATTTAGGCCTTCTGCTTACCCCCTTGGTATCTTCAAACTTAACTTATATGAGCTAAGATGATAAACATATTCATGACTTTTGAAAAATCAATGAACTGGTTGGAGATCACACATATTATTTATGAGCATGATGTTTAGGTTGTAATAATACAGGACTGGTACCACACATGGAATAAGAGATGTCTACGTTGTATTAGTTTTGAATTCTGATTTACTTTACTATTCCCACTGATTGGCATCTTACCGTTGTCATCACGACCTTTCATCACGTTGTTTGTCAAACTGTATTATAGTAAGGTAACCGTTGGCCTATAACAATTTGTGTACCTCTTGTCCCAAATACACCACGTGTTTTTCGTTTTTGTCTTTTTTCTTTTTTTTTCTTTTTTGTTTGGTTTTTTTTTTATTTTTATCAGGTTTTTTTTGGGGGGGTGTCTTTTTTGTGAGTAACATATATGGGGACAGCATCTTAATAAAAAATATTTGTAAGTGAAAGAAAGACCACCAAAACAGCGATTTAATTCCTGTACTGAATCACATTTACCTGCTTTGTTAAACATTGATGACTTTTGTTGTTGTTGCTCTGGTACAAAGTTTTGATACACCGGTTGTGGAACAGGTACCTGTTGTATTATATGTTGTGGAGCTGGAGCTGGGGGTGGGGGTTGAGGATAATTTTGTAACGGGGGCAGGTGATACTGCCGAGGGGTAGCAACTCTGTGTTCAATGATGTGTTTCACTTGTGACATTTCTGAAAAAAAAAGAAAGATTTATTATCTACTGAAAAGTATTAATCAATCTAATATTTCTCTGAATATGCTCCAAAATGTGCGGGGAAATGTTTCAGTCTAATAAAGCAATAAGGCTTGTTGATTTGCATTGCATATTTTCCAACAAATAAATGTGTCAATAAATGCATGTATATACAAACATGAAAAGTTGACAACAAAATTGTATATATAATATTTATTCTACTATAAAAATGATTTCATGTTTGTTCACTCTAAAATAATTCACTGGGTTTGGTACTGCTTTGACAACTGTTTTTGTCTATTTTGTTCCAGTATTGTTATAAATACTGTTATAGTGACAGCCGGAACCTTTGAGCCGTAATGAAAGCGGGAGGTTTGGCGCTTTAAAATCTGATTCAACCCACCATTTCTTTAGAAATGCCTGTACCAAGTCAGGGTCATTACGGTTTTCACAGTTTTCCGGTTGTTGACTGATTTTGTCTGTTTATGCAATTATGAGTTTTGACTTTCCTTTTGTAAGATTGTTCGGAGCTCGGTAATTTTGTTTTTACCCTTATGTTAATGTTAATTGATGCTTGAATCGGTAGTTTTGAAATCTTGCTTATTGTTAGTAGATTCAAATTTAAATTTCGTTCTTATATGGTACCGACGTAAATTTACATTTAAGGAATATCAATGACAGTGGTAAATCGTGGTAGTGCGTTTGCATCGAACCACAATGAAATTAGAAAAGACAATACTAAAATACACATCAGATCCCATTGATATGTGCCTCTCCTCTTATCATTGGATTTGAAACGAAACATTTTGAAAATCGAAGTCGACGACTAGCGATAATTCCTATCTCCCCTACTATGAATGATAGTGGCTGTGTATTGTAGCAAAGACTGATTATACAATATCAGGTTATTGTTCCTCATGGAGATGGAGACACAGAGGATGGAGACAAGGAATGGCGAAAATGACAGGCAGTATGCTACTGTGTAAAGGGAGATCATCCAAATTGGGTAATGGACAAAATTAAAGCGTAAATATCTAATTTAGCGTACACAACACGTTTCTGCTTCATCAGTTGTACTCAAAATCAAAAGTATGAAAGCATAATAATTTAGGGCCTTTGGGGGCAAGTAAACAAACCATCATGAACAGTATAGCTAAATACCACATATGCCTGAGGGAAAATAACCTTAGTTTTGATAATTATTACATTATTTAGAATATTTCAATGATATATATATATATCTCATAAACCATGTTTGTGCCGATCTACTGATTACTGGGCGGATGATACCATCGGGAACTAATAGTCCACCAGCAGAATCATCGATCCAGTGATAATAATAAAAACATAGATATTCAATTAGGTGCGCACGACACGTTTCCCTTAAAATCTTCAGCAAGGACGTTCAGCGAGCTCTAAGATAAGCAGTTTCTGTCTCGTGTATTGTTTTGAAGTTCATCAGTATGATAAGAATTTTACCTTTGAGATTAATGAGTTCTATAAATCCTAACAAATCAAATTTTTATCTATTGTTATCATGTTTGATGTCAATGAATTTGACTTCACATAATCGTTTGTCAACACGATGTTATTAAGGGAAATATATTATTACATGTCAATAATGACCTTTATTAAACTACCCTGAGTGTTGGGACACGTAGTGGTGTTAAACAAGATTGAGCTATGTTTGAGTGCTATTATCAAGCAAGTGTTTGGGATTTTATTTTATGGTTCCTCAAATTAAATTTCAAATACTAAATGCAGCTGGGTTTGCACTTGAAATCTATGTATTTGTTTAATTGTAGCCCTACTTTTCATGTAACAACCAGAATTTCCACCCAAATTGCCCATCACAGTTCAACATTTTTATCTACAAGATTTATTATTTATTAAGTCAACAATGGCCATTATTAAATGACCCTGAGTATTGGTACACATGGTGGTATTAAACAGATTGAGTTTTGTTTGACCGCTTTTGAATAGCCAAAAACTCGGGATTTTATTCTATGGCTGTCCAAATTACAATTGGATTTGCATTTGAAATATGTGTGTTTGTACAACTAAATCTGTTTACCATTTTCAATTACCACATTGTTATCTGATCTCTTTGGTATTTAGTATTCCTGTGACAATCTGAACTTTTGCCCTATCGCCCAGCTCAGTTCCCACAGTGAGTGTGTGTAGCTTGAACACCAAGTGAGCAAGTTCCAGTTATATCATGGTGGGAGCAAGTTACATTTCCATGAGATGATGATCATGATGTCCGCTTTGTATTAGACCAACATGCTTAGTTGGATTTTTATAATGCTAGCTCAATTGTTTTTGACATTTGCCTCACTGGGTTTGGTACTGCTTTGACAACTATTTTACCTATTTTGTTCCAGTATTGTTATACTGACAGCCGGAACCTTTGAGCCGTAATGAAAGCGGGAGGTTTAGCGCTTTAAAGTCTGATTCAACCCACCATTTCTTTAGAAATGCCTGTATCAAGTCAGGGTCATTACGGTTTTCACAGTTTTCCGGTTGTTGACTGATTTTGTCTGTTTATATACTTATGAGTTTTGACTTTCCCTTTGTAAGATTGTTCGGAGTTCGGTAATTTTGTTATTACCCTTATTCACTGAAACAACAGTCCGTGGATAGACATATCGCACCACTCGTACACATTGTCATGATTCTGAGCTAGTTAGTCATTACTCTTACTCTCTAAATCCTGTGTGCTTAGCGGAGAATCAGCAAAATACTACTTATATAGTCTTTGGTATTTTATCTACAATATTTATTGTTAGAAAAAAATGTATGTTTGCTTTGTACTATTCTTTATCATACTGTCAATGGCGGGAGAAGTATGTGTTCGTTTGTGATTGTACGTCTGTCTGTATGTCTGTCATCATTTGCTTAATATCTTACTTCAAAATAAAATTCAACAAAATTTGAGTAAACGAAAAGTTTGAAGATACCAAAGGGGTAATCAGAAGCCGTAAATCGAAGAAGGACAGACAATACAATTACCAAAAGAAAAAGGACAAAGAAAAGTTTGAAGATATCAAAGGGGTAATCAGAAGTCATACATATACAATTACCAAATGAAAGAGGACAAAGAAAAGTTTGAAGATACCAAATGGGTAATCAGAAGCCGTAAATCGAAGAAGGACAGACAATACAATTACCAAAAGAAAAAGGACAAAGAAAAGTTTGAAGATACCAAAGGGGTAATCAGAAGCCGTAAATCGAAGAAGGACAGACAATACAATTACCAAAAAAAAAAGGACAAAGAAAAGTTTGAAGATACCAAAGGGGTAATCAGAAGCCGTAAATCGAAAAAGGACAGGCAATACAATTACCAAAAGAAAGAGGACAAAGAAAAGTTTGAAGATATCAAAGGGGTAATCAGAAGTCATACATCGAAGGACAGACAATACAATTACCAAAAGAAAAAGGACAAAGAAAAGTTTGAAGATACCAAATGGGTAATCAGAAGCTGTAAATCAAAGAAGGATAGACAATACAATTACCAAAAGAAAAAGGACAAAGAAAAGTTTGAAGATACCAAATGGGTAATCAGAAGCCGTAAATCGAAGAAGGACAGACAATACAATTACCAAAAGAAAAAGGACAAAGAAAAGTTTGAAAATACCAAAGGGGTAATCAGAAGCCGTAAATCGAAGAAGGACAGACAATACAATTACCAAAAGAAAAAGGACAAAGAAAAGTTTGAAGATACCAAAAGGGTAATCAGAAGCCGTAAATCGAAGAAGGACAGACAATACAATTACCAAAAGAAAAAGGACAGAGAAAAGTTTGAAAATACCAAAAGGGTAATCAGAAGCCGTAAATCGAAGAAGGACAGACAATACAATTACCAAAGGAAAAAGGACAAAGAAAAGTTTAAAGATATCAAAGGTAAATCAGAAGCCGTGAAGAAGGACAGACAATACAACGATAATATTGTTAGTATGGATTGACGTTAAGACAATCAACCTTATCGCTTTTATGTAGGACAGACAATACAACGATAATAGTGTTAGTATGAATTAATGTTAAGACAATCAACCTTATCGCTTTTATGTAGGACAGACAATACAACGATAATAGTGTTAGTATGAATTAATGTTAAGACAATCAACCTTATCGCTTTTATGTAGGACAGACAATACAACGATAATAGTGTTAGTATGAATTAATGTTAAGACAATCAACCTTATCGCTTTTATGTAGGACAGACAATACAACGATAATAGTGTTAGTATGAATTAATGTTAAGACAATCAACCTTATCGCTTTTATGTAGGACAGACAATACAACGATAATAGTGTTAGTATGAATTAATGTTAAGACAATCAACCTTATCGCTTTTATGTAGGACAGACAATACAACGATAATAGTGTTAGTATGAATTAACGTTAAGACAATCAACCTTATCGCTTTTATGTAGGACAGACAATACAACGATAATAGTGTTAGTATGAATTAATGTTAAGACAATCAACCTTATCGCTTTTATGTAGGACAGACAATACAACGATAATAGTGTTAGTATGAATTAATGTTAAGACAATCAACCTTATCGCTTTTATGTAGGACAGACAATACAACGATAATAGTGTTAGTATGAATTAATGTTAAGACAATCAACCTTATCGCTTTTATGTAGGACAGACAATACAACGATAATAGTGTTAGTATGAATTAACGTTAAGACAATCAACCTTATCGCTTTTATGCTTTTCTCATTTTGATTTGGTCTTACATTCAAATCGAGTGTTGTTGCTTAGCATACGTTATATGCATTCCTCTTTTTACCTGTTTTGTGTTCATTTAAAAGCCTGTTTATGTAATATGATACGATGACGACATCGTTAACATAAAATATTCATTCAGTTGAGAAAAAATAAAATACCATTGAAATTTCATTAATCTAATTACATTTATATGTGGAAAATAATAAAATGTAGTGTATTATAGTTTTCCGCAGCTCATGTATAAGTCCCGTGTATAGAGAACGCAACGTCCCTTTCACGCTAAGGACAATTTGCAACAGTCCCTAATGGGCTATAATTCATTAACAACAGTCGTTGACAGCCCGTTGCAAGGCACATTTATTTTCTGACCTTATCCATTTTATAATGGCTAGCCTAATTTCCGCCCAAATTCGTGTCCCAGTGTCACCTTTTTGTATAGCAGATTTAGATCTAAATGTTTTGGGGCTTTCTTAGTCATGAATAATGCTGAAATACTGCCCCTGGACTTTAAACACAATCAATCAATCAATCAATCAATCAATCAATCAATCAATCAATCAATCAATACACCCGTGGAGTCCGAGCTTTCCTTATTTGGTTTTGTGTTTGGTTAACGTGTTCCGGAGAGTCTCCGCCCCACCCCAAACCGTTTTAGCCGGGTTTGTGTTTCATAAGCTTAAACTTTCTGTGTAGTGTTTTGTAGACTATTGTTTGTCTTTTTGTCATTTTTCTTATGGACATTGTATTGTCTGTCCTTCGAATTACGGCTTCTGATTTCCCCTTTGGTATCTTCAAATATTTCTTACTTGAAAATTTGTTCTAACTTGGGTATAACACTGTCTTCGTTTTAAGCAAACATATCTCGTTATCTATCACTTACCAAAGAAAAAAGTTAATGTGGTGAATTTTACAACAGCAAAAAAAATAACATTATAAAAATACTAAAATATACCAAATACGCAAAACTATAAAAATACCCCAAAAAAATACCAGATACGCAAAACTAAATTTATTGAAAAAAAAGTTCTGCATTTTTTGTACTGTCGTAGCTTACAGATTAGAGATATTTTTAGTACTAGTTGTTAAAAAAAATACTATTTGAATTGTAAAATCATAGTAAATATAAAAATAATTTATTTACCGTTATGGGGTTCATTTTTTGCCCAATCCTCGACGACAGCGTTTCCGGAATCAATCAACCATTTTTCCATTTCATTGTTACTTTTTTGTAATATTAAATCACAGGTTCAAAAATAAGGATTAAAAAACACTTTTCTAAGTTTTACAACTTCTTTTTAAGTCCTTTTTCCTCGGTGAAATAAAACAATAAATAAATTCTCACTACGACGAGAAGATAACGTGGATCGAGAAATGTTGTACTAAAATCACCATAGCAATACCGTTAAATAATGAATTTCCGGTACGGCGATTTCCTTTTTATACACATTTAGAAGTTAATTCTTGATTAAGAAATTGAAAACGAAAACGAAAAAGGGCCTTTTCAGTTGAATTTCAATAGTATATATTTGTTTATCTACTGTAAAATGGAGCACAAAAGGTATTTCTTTCAAATTGACAATTCAAATGTTGTCGTTAAAAGGATCAAATAATTTCTTCAGTACATACTATCATATCAATGGATTTCTATTGGTCGACAATATTCGACTGATGTATGAATAATAAATAGTGTGTTTAAATAGCATATATAATACTACATTCCAATTCATTTCAAATTAACAAATAGCTTTTCAATTTTCCTTTAGAAATTTGAAATTTCGTTAAATAAATATTCTCCTCTATTACCTCTAAATAACGTTTGAAACAGGAAAAGTTATTTGAAAGGGGTTTTATTCTATTGCATATTGCTATGGGTTACATATTTTGATATGTCCCACCATGCAAACATACGCATTAATGTTCTTCTTATTTACCAAACATCGACATTTTACGATAATAAAAATAAATGCTCCTCTATTATAGAAGATATTAAAATATTCTTTATAGAACAAATTATGAATATCTATCACCAACATCAACAAAACTATGAATAAAATACGTTCAAAATATATATGTATATTTAAAACTTGTTCATGTATTTTTAAGATTTGTGTTACTGATGAATATAATGTACAGGAATTTCATGAGCCATTTTTGACATTCTTTTTCTCATGTATATCGTGGAGACCAACTATTTTTTTATGGTGGAAGTAGGTGTAGTCGGACAAACGCCAAACATCAGCACCTGCTAAATTGTCTCCCTTTGAATAAAAGTCAAAAGATTGGAACTAACCTATGCACCATCGCTAAAGAACAATGGCTACTCTACTAAACTATTAGATCACTACGATCACGTCAATTTATCTGAATGGTCTTTTCTAAGGTTGATGGTACTTAGCGCCACTTTCAACAATATTTGAGCTATATCGTGGCGGTCAGTATTATTGGTAGAGGAAACCGGAGTACCCGGGAAAACAACCATCGACCTGTCGCAAGTCACTGGCAAACTTATCACATAATGTTGTATCAAATACACCCCGCCATGAACGGGGTTCGAACTCACAACTGTAGTGGTGATATTTTAATCAAATGAATTGGAAGTACAAATGTATGTCTGTCTTGTACTATTCTTTATCATACTGACAATAGCGGGCGAAATCTGTGTTCGTTTGTGATTGTATGTCTATCTGTCATCATTTGATTAATATCTTACTTCAATATTAAATTCAATAAAACTTGAGTAAACAAGCTTCAAGATACCAAAGGGGCAATCAGAAGCCATAAATCGAAGGACAGACAATACAATGGCAAAAAAGGACAAAGAAAAGTTTGAAGATACCAAAGATGTAATCAGAAGCCGTAAATCGAAGAAGGATAGACAATACAATGGCCGAAAGAAAAAGGACAAAGAAAAGTTTGAAGATACCAAAGGGGTAATCAGAAGTGGTAAATCTAAGAAGGACAGACAATACAATAGCCGAAAGAAAAAGGACAAAGAAAAGTTTGAAGATACCAAAGGGGTAATCAGAAGTGGTAAATCTAAGAAGGATAGACAATACAATGGCCGAAAGAAAAAGGACAAAGAAAAGTTTGAAGATACCAAAGGGGTAATCAGAAGTGGTAAATCTAAGAAGGATAGACAATACAATGGCCGAAAGAAAAAGGACAAAGAAAAGTTTGAAGATACCAAAGGGGTAATCAGAAGTGGTAAATCTAAGAAGGATAGACACACAATGGATGAAAGAAAGAAAAACAAAAAATGTTTGATGATACCAATGGGGTAATCAGAAGCCGTAAATCGAATGACAGACAATACAATGGCCAAAAGTAAAAGGAAAAAGGCACAATTAGTGATCTACAAAACACTACACAGAATACTATTGCAAATAGACACCTTTTATTATTCTCCTAAATATTTGAAGGGTCATGTAAAGTGGCTGACATTGAAGAGTAGTTGGATTTCCATCTACCAATGCAATCAGTGTCTTTCCCCACTAAAGCTTATGCGCTAGATTCCCGAGTGTCGAGGTTTACCTGCTATAAATATATCAGTGGTTTTCTACGGTTTCGCCAGCCATGAGACATACCCAATACTAGTTTGTCAGCGACTGGATCAGTCGTTTTCCCTGTTTTCGCTGACCAATAAAAGTGGCCACCACGATATCATAGCATATATTGTTGAAAATTTTGTTAAACACTCATAATTAACCAAAATATTTGCGATACAACATTATGTGATAAGGTTTGTGAGTGACTTGCAGCAGGTCGGTGGTTTTCTCCGGGTCCTCCAGTTTCCTCCACCAATAAAACTGACAACCACGATATATATAACAGTTATTACTGAAAATGGTGTCAAAAACCCATAATTAACCTAAATATTTGAGATTTAACAGATTTGTCTCTTTCATTGAAATATTATAATTATATATATGTCTATTAATAATAAATTCCATTTCACTAGGTGAACCTGTATATGTTATACACATAACGCATTGAATACTTTGTAACAAATGTGCTTAGAATTAGTAATCTATGATTATATATTCAAGCTTAGAAACCATTATTTTTTTCTAAAGATTTAAAACTTTCTTTTTTTTACATATTTCAATACATATAAACATTAAGGCCCACAATTGTAGACTGCATAACCCCTTTTTTTATCGCACCTTTTAATTGTTTTTTCAATATTAAGCAAATACAAAAAAAAATGTACTAACAAATTCTATATTTTTTTAAATGAAGCTACACATTGTATCTGTTTAGTCCTCTGAAAATTTGAATGGAATAAACCGTATCGTTGGTGTAATGGTCAGCGTGCTCGCCTCGAGTGCGGTAGTTCCAGACTATTAAATTGGTATTTGTTGTTTCTCCGCAAAGCACGCAACATTTTAAAAGAGAAAGCAAAGACTGGTTGGCTCTGAATCATGATAATGTGTTCTAATGGGGTGACATGTCTATCCGTAGGACTATTGTTTCAGTAAGCTAGCACTATGAAAATCCAGCTAGGCGTGTTGGTCTAGTATAAAGTGGATCTCATCATCATTTCATTGAAAATTAACTTGTTTTCGCCATGATTTAGATGAAAAATTGCTGAGTTTGCATTAAACAACAATCACCCACTCACTCTGAATGGAATGGAACAGTTTTTATAATATTGTTGATTATATATTTAACATTTTCACCCCTGGATTTTAATTTTAACAGTTTTTTAAACAATTGAAATACATCAAACCATACATTGTGGAGTTGTCAAGGTATTACCAAATTAGAAAAAAAATCAATAAATATGTCATGTAATACCAATGCGTTATTTTACAAATTTTAATATAATTTAATAAACTAAATATGAAAAAAGTTCAAATGTTCTTAGTCTAAATGCAGAAGATAAGATGCTGTGTCAGCAAACTGAACTGGTGAAATTTCTTGGTTGTGTAATCTTTGTTTAAGTTCTGTAAGTCTGTGGTCAATCTCTCTGTATTTTCTCTTCTTCGGGACCCGCTTTCCTCCTGCTGCGCATTGATTCATTTTCATGTCGTTGATTGCTTCTTCGTGTTTGAGTAGCTTGATCAAGTTAAAGATGTTGTGATGTGAGTGCTGTAGGTGTTTCTTCAATTTACTGTGCCAGCCTTCCAAGTGTTTGGTAGTTCTTGGACCGTCTGTTTGGTAGTGGTTCCATAGATGCCCGTTGCTTTCAGCCCAGTAGGAGGTGATGTAGTCTGTGAATGCCAGTGTTGGAGTGTTGGTATCGGCTTCTTCAAGATCTTCAAGCGCATAGAACCATACATCTTCTAGGTCGTTGACAGGTAGTAGTGGGAGGACTGCAGTTCTGCGTACTAACTTGTTGATGTCGTTGTTCTCTTTGTAAGGTACTTGAAGACCAGTGTCTTGCACTTTTCGCCTTATGCACTGCGCATAGAGGAAGAAACAACCTTTTGCCTTGATGCCTGGAAAAACGGCGTGTGCTGCGTTTCTTATGGCTACCTCATAGTCAAGGAAGATAGTTCTGGGTGGTAGTTTTAGTTGATGTTGTTGACATAGATCTTTGAGTAGTGTGAGTAGCTTTGTGTAGATTATTTGACTCTTAGCGGGTAGTAAGTTGTAAACCAGTGGGTACATTTTACCGTCGACAATGGCATGAAACGTGTATAGTTGGCAAAACAGTGATGGGCAGGAGTAGAATGTGCCATCTCCATAGATTGCATCAGCTGTGGCCAAATGGGTGAGATTCTTGTGTGTAGTAAATATTAAGATTCGTCCATTGGTGTCATCATCAGCGAGTCAGAACGGTTCTCCTATTGTAGTTTGGGCCCATACACCATTGATGTTGATGTCTTCAGTAGTGGTTGATAGTGGTGGTAGAATCTTGTGTCTTTCGTTGTACATTCTACCTTTACATGACTGTAAGGCAGGTGTGTGCTCTACAAGTTGTTTGGTTTCTTCATTCCAGTCGGTAGTCTGTTTGTTGTAAACTTTACTTGTAGTCGAGCGTTAGCCATTACTGAGAATGATTGCTAACTGGAAAAATTTGATTATTTATATTTTTATCTTAGCTTGGAACTCACTTAGCTTGGAATAGTCACTTTTTAAAAGAAACTGAGAACAATGTATTGGCTTGGATAATTAAAAATAAAGCAAGCTATGATTGAAACAAGTGAACACTGTTTAGCTTGGAATAATAAAGAACTATGTGTTCTCATTATCTCAGTTAGTAAGCTTGGTGTATTCACATCATTTATTAATATTGACTGTTCATGTATAAGCTTCTATGCAAAAACATAATAAACTGTATTAGCTTACATTTGTTGCTTGATATTTGTATTATTCATTTTTTTAATGACATTCCTATGATTCATCTTCTTTTTATTTTTTTTTATTTTATACTTTATTTCAATTCATATGAAAAAAATGTTTTTAATTTATTTTATCAATATTTGTTTCTTTTCTGCAATATTTGACATAAAATACAGGTAAATTACAGGTAGTAATTAATTAGATACTAATTGCAAAAACAACAAATTAACTGTAGCAAAATCTATTGTTATTTGTAAGTGGGATTAGCTGGAATAGGTATTTTTAAAAAGTGGAATTAGATGGAAGACACCACCACTTTTTATCATTATTCCTTTATTACAACACAATGGCCAAACGAAAAAGAACAAACAACGATCTACAAAACACTAGACAGAAAATTAAAGATTGAACAACACGAACCGTGGGTGAATTCGAGTGCTCCGGAAGGGTAAGCAACTCGTTCTCCACTAGTTGCACCCATCATCGTGTTACTCTAGTTACAAACTCGGTGATAAGTCATGAATGAGGAAAGGACAGGGAAGTGCTTACGACAAGTGGAACATACCCTTACCATATATTTACATGCTTGTTATGTGCACTTCAATAATAAAAATTGGCGATGCTAATCTAGTGTTAAGGGCCGTAACCCCCCAGTGAAATGATAATGTCAAGAAAGTGTTTTTCACATCTGACAATGCCAACTCTCAAACATAACTGGTTGAGCAGCGTTGTTGTAAAGAACGCTGAATTCTAATTCAGGACTAAGGAAGATAATATTGAAAGAAAAATACCTCTGTTGGTGCCATACATTGGTTTGTATGCGTCTCTGTATGTGACGTCACCTGCGTTTCTATTGAAGTCTGGCAGAGAACGTCTTGATGGAGGAGGAGGCACTGGTGATGGCGTGTACCGACGTCGAGCACTGTAAGATCTAGGTCGTCGGTTGTCGTTTACAGATTGGTGATTTACTAACTGTTCATGCTGAAAAAGGCAGACAAAAATAGGAATGTACAGTCAAACATGCCCATGAGGTCTTTTCAATTAAGCAGTCACCTGTATTAAAAGGTCACCTTTTTCTTGTCCAATCATTAGAAATTTCATATGAATTGAACCTCTTTTAGGAAGTCACCTGTCTTAAATGACCAATTTTTCTTTGTCACAAAGGTGACCTCTAAAATACAGGCTTGACTGTATATTCTTTGTTAAAGAGATATAATTTTGTGTGACATATCATTTTCAGCTGTATTGTTGTTATATCGAAATATTTCAAGTTTATTTTGCAAAGAAACTTTTAAAATGTTTTTACTCCAAATTTTATTAATGAATCATGAAAACAAAATATTGCCTTTTTTTTTTAATCTACATTCGTTCATTAGAATTTCGATTTGTTTTACTTACTCTTATTTTATCCAGTAATTCCTGTCTCCTCAGCATAGCCTGCTGAAGCCTCAACTGTTCATCTACATCTTCTCCACCTGGAAAATGCAAGTTTGAATATATCAAATGTGTAGACCAATGTAGGATAGGATATGCAATCTCAGTTTCAGTGAGTATAACGCAACTTGTGACTAATAACCTATGAATATAGGTATGCTCCGATTACAACGGAGGAACCTACAAGACAGAACAGAACAGAACAATGGCCAAAAGAAAGGGGACAGAAAGACAAACAATGATCCACAACGCACTACAAAGAAGACTAAAGATTGAGCAACACGAATCCCACAAAAATCCGTTGGTGAATTCGGGTGCTCCGGAAGGGTAAACAGTTCCTGTTCCACTTGTGAGACCCGTCGTGGTAATTTTTGTTTAGAAATGCGATGATAAGTCATAAGAATGTGATTACGACAAATGGAACATATCAGTGCTAATTTGTTTCGCAACGACTGATTTAGAAATGTTTGAAGACACCAAAGGGATCGGTAAATTGAAGAATTACATACAATACAATGGCCAAAGAAAAGGGATAAAAGGACAAATAATAATCCACAAAACACTACACAGAAAACAAAAGATTGGTCAATACGAACCCACTGAAAACCGGGAGTGAACTCAGGTGGTCTGGAAGGGTAAGCATGAACTACTGCACAAATATGTCAATCACCAATAGCAACGATCTGAACTACTAATCTAGTATCAAACCTTTAACTTAAAACAACAGACAGATTAAGATAGAAATCCAGGGTTGTCAAACTTTGTCATCTCAACCTTACTTGTTTTTAATGTTCTATTTGCGGTACATTAGATGCCTGTTGACATGTTTGTGCTGAATGCAACGTCCAGTGTTAATGGTTCCTACTGGTTGAGAATTTAACGGTCGTCATTCAATCTCCGAAACAGAGGCTACATTGAACATCATGTGTAGTGTTTTGTGAATAAATACTAGAGAATGCCGAAGGGGCAATTAAAAAAGGACAATCCAGAGAAACTGGCAACAAGGGTACACAAGACGAAGACAAAAACGCAACACAATATGACGTAAGTAAGACATGAGACCCCCTACAAATAACTGGAGGTTAAGACGAACCGAACATCGGTTTTATGAGGAAATCATAACAGACATCACAACACGGAACGTAAAGACACATAAGAGGACAACACAAACAATTAAAAAGATGAGCAACACGGATCCCACCAAAAAACCGGGGATGAACTTTTATTGTTCGTCTTTGTTCGCTTACGGCTATAGACTACCCCTTTGGTATCTTCAAACTTTTCTGAGCGTAAAATAAAGTTAATCTAAATGGATTATTACATAGTTATAAGACTATTGCGATGATAAATAATTTTGACATTTCACTAACATGTTGTATTGGGGTAAATAACTGTTTTTCTATGTGATAATTGTTTGTCCTTAACAAAAATATTTAACATTGAATAGTTTTAACGTTCGTCAGACCAGATGTATAGTCACACTTCCTGTTTTTGTGGTTCGTTATATCCGTTTTACACAAACAACACGCACGGTATTTAGATTCACCATTGTCCATTACTGTTTACTAGTAACTTGTTTTTCAGTCAAATTATGAAAAGAAAGTTTACACATTGATGGTCAACAATTCCACGAATATTAACACAGCGAACAATCGCCTCTAACCTCAGATCATTGAACAATATATGACCACGACGTAAAACGTTAGGAAATACCGGTTCTGGCATAGGTCAGGCACAAACTTGGAAGATAAACCCGTATTGATAATTTTATCTCTAACGAAAATACAGATATAAACAATCGATTAAAAAAACCTCACTGAAAAAAATACACACCTTATCACAAAAATAATTGACAACATAAACATGGACAGTACAATGGCAAGGTCAATGAATGCTTGTTGTTAGCTGACTACTAGCTTGAAAGGGAGAATTTGTTGACCAACTGCAGTTCGTGGGGTGTTGTTATGAAACTACTACTATCTGCATTGGGCTGTATCACACTTTCAGATTTTATTTATATACAAAAATATATTAATGAACAACAGCAATAAACGTGATGTGAGTTTTTTCAAATAAAATTTCTTTTCAAATCATCTTTTTATTAAATTTCTGTTCACTTACCATATTCCTACGCTAATAAAAAAAACAGATCAGTGAGAATATGTACATCGGTATTAAATGCTTATTAAATGTCAGAAATAATTGGAAAAAGGAGACTAAATATATTCAATAATAAAGATAGCTATCTGTATTATTCATGTGTTACTTACATGTAAAATGAATGAATGGGATGGTAATAGACTGTCCAATAATTATGACAGCATAAATCTTGTGATAATGGGCCAAAAATCTCTATAGCGATATCAATGAGAATCTCTGTATACATATCTCATAAGACGAGATTGAAGATACCAAAGGGATAATCAGAATCCGTAAATCGAAGGACAGACAACACAATGGCCAAAAGAAAAAGGACGAAAGGACAAACAACGATCTACAAAACATAACACATAAAACTTAAGATCGAGTAACACGAACTCCATTAAAAACCGTCTTTACGTTAATGGGAACAATGCATAGGGACCTTGGTAAGGGGCGATAACTTACTAATATATCTTATTTCATTGTGTTGTTAAAAATCTTAAAACAAGAGCAGAAAATTAATAGCAACCAACGGTTTGATATCTAATTTTATTTATAAAGATGACTAGATGCTTTCAGATATATTTTATTTCATGTTTTGGTTTACAATCAGAGGAATTGTAAATGCGTCAGCATTCAATATTTTCATTCATGGTTTATTGGATAAAACTTATAAATGATGTCGTCTAAATGATGTGTAGGAGTTCCATTTAGCTTATTATCATGTCATATGTCACAGTGACATTTGTTCTATGCATGCTGTGAATTATAATTAGTCTTGTCGTTAATAGGATCAAAAACATATTTATTTTTATTCAATAGGCACATATTGATAAAAACATATCCTTAAAGTACGGGATTAAAAATTAGATTTATTGAAATTTAAAAATATACCACAACTATCAATTTAAATACAAAATGATCTTTTTTTAACCCAATACTACAAAATATGATTATGACAACCAGTTTTGCACCAATCATATTTATACAACTATCCGTCAAAATGCAGAACGATCTTTTTTTTTTAACCTAATACCTCAAAATATAATTATAGCAACCGGTTTTGCAATATTGCTAGTATTTGCGAAGCTTAATTTCTCGTAATAAGATTTGATAAATAAACTTATTTTATACGATATATCATAACCTTATCTCCCTTATTGTCAATATAAATCTAATGTGACACCACTAGTAGATAATAGTAAATACAAGATGTTTGAATCAGAAAATTTTCAAATATCAGAATACATGGATTTTAGGTTATTTGTGTTTGCTTGCCTATGGTGGTGTCCAACACATATTGTGCTTTGTTTTTCTTCGTCTAGTGTACCCCATGTTGCTAGTTTCTCTGGATTGTCCATTTTTTATTGAGGGGCCGTCGTGGCCGTGATCGTATGGTAGTTGGATTTACAACTACCTATGCAATCAGTGCCTATCACCACTGATGTTGTAAATTCGAATCTCGATCAGGGCAAGGTGTACAACATTATGTGATAAAGTTTGTCAGTGACTTGCGACAGGTCGGTGGTTTTCTCCGGGTCCTCCACCAATAAAACTGACTGCCACGAAATAACTGAAATATTGTTGAAAGTGGCGTTAAGCACCATCAAAGAAACGAACAGTTTTAATTGCTTCTAACATTTATTTATTCTGTAAAGTATTTATTAGCGCAAATTAAAAAAAATAATGCGGAAAAGTAGCTTGAAATCCTACGATCCCCACTCCCTCTCCCCTTTTTTCAAAATCCTTGGTTGGTGCTTGTTATCATACATTATCTGATATCAAGGGAGTACAGTGACATAGAAGTAGAACCTAGTTACCCCGCTATGAGGTAGAAACCCGGGTGATAGGAGGGTCTACTTCTTCTGTGAACGAATTAAATAGACAGCTGATCATAAGGATGAGGTTCTGACGAGAATCATGTCGTTAACAGGTGCCGTTTATGGTCGGTTGCAATGCAACATTTTTCGACCGTATTGATTACCTCTCATTATCCTTGTGGTAATCTAAAACGTCAGTCCATTTATCTATGCTTAGTGTTAAGGGTGTTAAGGGTTTGGGTTATGGTGTTTAACGCCACTGTTAACAATATTTCAGTTATATCGTGGCGGTCAGTTTTATTGGAGGAGGAAACTGGAGTACCCGGAGAAAACAACCGACCTGCCGCAAGTCATTGACAAACTTTATCACATAATGTTGTATCGAGTACTCCTTGCCATGATTTGGATTCGAACTCACAACTTTAGTGATGATAGGCATTGATTGAACAGGTAGTTGGAACTTCAACTACCATACGATCACGACGGTGACGGTCCATTATATGGGATAAGTGCAAATCAAATGAATCACATGTCTATTGAAAAAAATATATCAAAACTTTGGTAGTAACCAACAAGTTTTAAAAAAAACCTGCAATGTTAACATTTCATTAATAGACGTTGTAAATATAGAAATAGATCAGATCCGGTTGACAACAACAGTCTTAAGAATATCCGAATTTTATAGTTGTCTATTAAATAATGCAGTAAATTGAAAAAATAAATATTCCATTTGGAGATGACAGAATCCATTATTCCTTTGATACTTCAAAGAGTTAATAATTTTAGAGGTACAGATTGCATATCATTATAGATATCATAAGGAATTTATTATATATGACTGGGTTCATCGTCCCCCATAGCGTGCTCTCTATATGAATATTTCATTTGATAGATTATCGCATGGTACCAGGTCATACCCGTTAAAAATGCCAATAAGATTATACCAATAATAACAGTGTCTATATAAATAACCTTTATCCATAACTTTAAAACTGTATTTCATTTACATATAATATGTTTGTCTGCCAAATCAGTATTATCATGTCTGTATTTTGTGAGGTTATGGTGTTCGAGGATTTTGGTCTTTTTGCACCGTCGGTAAACCATGTCTGATTACCTACGCTTGGATTACTCTCCACTCATTTCCTGCGGGTAAACTGCAGGGAAATCCTCTTAGTTATGCATTATTCAAGAGTCATTTTGAAACATTTTAAAGAAAGATTTAAAGCTTGGGGGAAATGAACGGGTGGCAATTACAAGAACCGTCGAATAAAACATTACTTCCCTTTGCATGTTATATGCGAAAGAATCATCGAATAAAACATAGCTTTCTCGTGGATATTTGATATCAGGAGTCTGTTTACTTCTACTTCTACCAAATACTGACTTCCGTCAATAAGTAACAAGTTGAAGATTATGTCAGACGTTGTACATGACAATTGTAAAAAGGTTAACACTAATAAACTTACTTTCTGCTGAGTTAGGTCGGTGTAGTTTCTCTCTTTCGTTTGCTATTTTCTGAAAAAAGAAATAATTACTTTAAAAAAAATTGACCTAAATTCCATGACAACAGCTTTAATTAAAGCAAATGATAGAAATATACTTACATTTATATACAGGCTAACCTAGCGATGTAAATTGTGGATTTTCAAAGGTTATTCCTTTATTGGTAACTATGATATATATATATATCCATGATAGCACAATAAATATTGGTTACTAGAAACACAATATTGTCCACATAATCAGGTGTTAATAACAGAACAATTACAAAGTATTCAATATAGTCTTGTCCAATTTGATACGAGAGAATATTCTGATAATTTATGAACTTTCGTACATTTCTGCTTTTAATCTTTGATTGTCAGCGGATACTAATTTGAACAAAAGACGGTTTATATTTACCAGTTCTAATAATATACTGGATTTTAAATCTGCTCTCTTATTAAAGTGATAATAAAGCTCGTTTTAGCATATATTTTTTTTTCAACTCGTGACGAAGGTTGTTTCTTTTCAGTTTAATTGTAAAGACAATCCAAAAGATACTTTGCACGCCCTTATAATCCCTAATATCGTTAAAATATCACTTAAAAGGGTCGAAATTAATTTTTTGTCCAGGAAGCAAAAATTCAATTAATGGAAAAACCGCAAGATATGACGGAATTATCAACGAATTATGTATCTTTTACAAAGTTGCATTGATAAAAACCGGGTTAATCTTTCCTAAATATCATTTATTGAACCAATTCCAAGTTTTCATGCAATACAAAAAATTACCAAAATGAGCTTTAATATCCCTTTAAAACATAGAAATCTACATTAGCGAACACTACGCGGTTCCGAAATAACATTCATCGGGTACGTTTACAATCAAAAAATTAGAAAGATATATATTTTGACAACAAGCAACCAAAATTAATGACCTACGTAGAATTCTAACAATTACTATATCGTATTTCACTGTATACAATGGTATAGTCTAAGTAAAACATTTCTCTATGGTGAATTGTTCAAATGAACCGAATGCTACGTTTCTGAATTAATTATTTACGGCACATTAACCTTTTAACGGATTTAGCTAGATATTATATTATAACATATAAGAATAATAACAAAATTACCGAACTCCGAACAATCTTACAAAGGGAAAGTCAAAACTCATAAGTATATAAACAGACAAAATCAGTCAACAACCGGAAAACTGTGAAAACCGTAATGACCCTGACTTGGTACATGCATTTCTAAAGAAATGGTGGATTGAATCAGATTTTAAAGCGCCAAACCTCCCGCTTTCATTACGGCTCATAGGTTCCGGCTGTCACTATAACAGTATTTATAACAACACTGGAACAAAATAGGTAAAATAGTTGTCAAAGCAGTACCAAATCCAGTGAAGCAAATTATTGTCGCTTTTGTGTGCCTATTATTGAACTCAATATCATTTGAGAACAATGGCATGTTCCACAATGTTGGTATTGAATATTATTATTAAAAAACAGCTTATTATTGCTTCAAATATGAAATTTATGAAAATAAAATGGAAAATAAAAAAATACCACACTTCCGAACATTTACAACATCTAATAGAAAACCCTAGAATGTGGTAGTTATTAACAATAATGGTGAACGATTCACCCAACAAAGCAAACACGAACAACATTATCTCACCTCAACTCATTGAACACAAAAAGATCACGACATACGGCGTTAGAAAACCATGCCATCTCTGCTTATATATAAGATGATATCGGCAGCCCTGTAATGGACCATTTCGGCTTTATAATAGGGTTTCCACGCAGAATAAACATTTTCTAAAGATAATCTGAGCAGAGATTTATAAGCTTTTTCTGATGTTGAAATTTCGACAAAGAAAACAAAAATCATGGCTAGTTAGCTTTTGAGAGTTATATAAGCTTTTGTTTTTATAAAATCTCTTAATGACACTAATTTCTAACACCTCGCATTGAAAACATGGATATATGTGCATGGTATTTGAACTTGTTATAAATAATAAACCAATAGAAATGCACGGACAATTGATTCTGAAATGACAATGTCAGTCAATATAAAAATTATGGCACGGCTGCCAGTTTTAAAGGGTATGTCAATGTGAAATACACTATCTACAATATTCCCCAAGCGGTTAATATCTGGTTTTGGGAATGTGTCCTTGGCAGTTTGTGAGGTCTAATATTTTGACCGTTTTAGATTTACAGCTGGTCGTCACCAATATATTCATTTGTCTAGTGGACGTAAAGTCACACGAAAAATACGTTATATTCTAAGCATCGGAATAAGATTTTTATATATTCTCGCTTGGCATGATGAACCCTTGGTCACTCGAAAGTCTACAATTTGTTATTTATATGAACACTTCACCCTAGGTATCGGAATTGTGTCTGTACAAAGATGATGATTGACATTTGGATCGTGGCTGCTATCTTGTAAGTTGTGGTACTTTGATTTTCTTCTACCTTTGCAATTACTACATGTCACCACCACTACATTTGTGAGTTTGATTCCCTACCCTGTAGAAGCAAATTTATGTCATAAAGTATGTCAGTCACTTGAGGTATGCTCATGGTACTCTTGTTTCCTCCACCAATGGAACCGGTGGCCTTGATAAAACTAAAATGCTGTTGGAAGTGGTATGAAAACACACAAAGTCCATTATTGATATAATACAACCATGGTATTACAGAATAAATGCAGGAATAGAAACGAGATCATATGCTCCAGAAGGTTTCATATCTCCTATCTTTCGTGACGTTTTGTTTATAAGTATTGATTCACGTTTTTATACAAGGAACATAACTGTAACATATTCATCTGAGACCATACTGTGTGTGGTCCCCTTTTACCAATATCAAAACAAAAGTTCAATACTATCATCAATTGTAGATACATTTATATATCTTTTTCTTAAGAAGAGTTTGAAGATACCAAAGGGGTAATCAGAATCCGTATATCGAAGAAGAACAGACAACACAATGGCCAAAAGAAAAAGGACAAAAGGACAAACAACGATCTACAAAACATGCATTTAAAACTAAAGATCGAGTAACACGAACCCCACTAAAAACCGGGGGTGAACTCAGTTGCTCCGGAAGTGTAAGCAGTTCCTGCCCCACTAGTGGCAGCCATCGTGTTAATCTAGTTGCAAACCCTGTGATAAGTCATGAAACAGGAAACGTCACATTTATATTTAACACCAATAAATCCCATACAAAAATCAAGAGAAAACCACTCCCAAGATAAATACTTTCAATCTTGTCTGTGTGTTGTACCTCAAATTCGTTCCGATGTTTTTTTTTTTTTTTGCTGCTGCTGTTTGTGATGTAACACTTGCATAAGCTTAAACATACGTACTATCGTTAAATTAGTTACCGTTTTCTGTGTTGCAATTTGTTATGTTCCAATATATATTATCTAACTCAGTATGGCTTAGAATTCGTATTGCTTAATATACTGTAAATGTCCATTAAAATATAGAGGAGTGCATTCAATGAATGAAAATCTAACCATTTAATTACTTTCATGTCATTACTGATACCAGGTTTGAATGAATATTAAAACTTAATGATCCTTTAAATTCAATAAATCTTACAAAATAACTTGTTTTCCTAGCCGTTTTGATGTATTTAAATTCTAAATTATCGTCATGTTCCCGTTATGGGTGTTTCTGCAATAATAAACTGAAGGCTTAAATAAATTATATTGCATAAAAACATGCATAAACATAATTGCATGTTTCTTTCATGTCTTTTTGTCACAAGGAATGTCTACATGTATGACATGCATTTTAACACTCATATGTTTACTAAATAAACGTTAGATGATACCGAAGGGGCAATTAAAAATATTTAGCTATCTGTATTATGGTGCCTCACTGGGGGGGGGGGGTATATGAGAGAGAGAACGGTGGTTGAGGAAACGGGAACATCTAGAAATATATAGTTGAGAGAAGCCCCAGCCTATTGTTTACAATGTTGAACTATTTAGATATGAAAAATATGATAAAAAGATTGAAACAGTAATGTCTAATGTTTCTCTTGACGTCATTGAATCGCATCGGTTGTGTAATGGATAGCGTGCTCGCCTCGAGTGTGGTAGATCGTGGGTTCGAGCCTCTATCGGGTCAAACCAAAGACTATAAAATTGGTATTTGTTGCTTCTCCGCTAAGCACACAGCATTAAGGAGATAGAACAAAGACCGGTTGGCTCAGAATCAGGATAATATGCCCCAGTGAGGTGACATGTCTATCCACGGACGGTTGTTTCAGTGAGCTAGCACTATAAAAATCCAACTCACGAGTGTTGGTCTAGAACAAAGCGGATATCATCATCATCTCACTGAAAATTAACTTGTTCTGGTCATGATATAGCTGACAAATTGATGAGTTGGGGTTAAACAACAATCACTCACTCAAATCATTAAACACACAAAAAAAGGATTTGGTAGAAAAGTGAACACCAGCCGCAAGAACTGATCCCTTCCTTTTTTCTTTTTTTCTTCTTGTTGGATTGGAACCCCACCTTTTCTAGACAAATTTTAACAATATTTAGTGAAAATTGAAAACAAATGCCGAAAAATAGCCTAGAACCTCCCGTTTTATTCACAAGTCCCCTCCCCCTTATTAGTGAATGATACTGGTTTCCGCACCGGGTGAAATAAATAAACAGTCTTCTCATTTTTGTACATTTATATGATGGTTGTTTCTTTTGACGTCTTGCTTCAACCACAAAGTTATGGTAAGCGTGCTCGCCTGCAGTGCGGTAGATCGTGGATTCGAGCCCCGATCAGCTCAAACTAAAAACTACAAAATTGGTATATGTGGTTTCTCCGCTAAGCATGCAGCATTAAGGAGAAAGAGCAAAAACTAGTTGGCTCGGAATCAGGATAATATGTGCGAGTGGTGCGACATGTCTATCCGCGGACTGCTATTGCATTGAGGTAGCACTATAAAAATCTAACTAAGCGTGTTGGTCTAGTACAAAACGGACCTCATCATCATCTCATTGAAAATTAACTTGTTCTCGCCATGATATAGCTGAAAATTGATGAGTAGGCGTTAAGCTACAATCACTCACACACTCAACCGAATAATTTGGGGTTTCTATTTGCAGTAACGAAAGCAAATATTTTTTCAAAAGAATTTGTTTCCAACTTAGAATTTACGTTGATATGAACGTCCTGGTTAAAGTTTTAAAACTGTAACTACTATTACTGTCTACTCAAAAGATGTCGTGTATTTATTTTCAATACATCGAAATTTCAACCATGTTTCATTAACTTCCATTATAACAAAAATGTATATGAAGTATAGCAACTGTAATTTTGTATAGAAATATATAGAAATGTATAGATATGTATAGAATATATTCAAAAGCGGATAAAAAAAAATTGGCCAACCAATAAAATGTTTCTCAATATATGAATTGAATCAAATATTATATATTACGATATGTTTATAGAATCTATAATTCTCTAACATATAATTAAATTTATTACTATATATCACAATTTCATGAGTAATTTTTTTTTTTTTGCTTTGTAATTGGCTGGATTATGATTCTGTTAATCCCGAATTTCGATTATCAGAACGACATACCTGAAATATTGTTCAAAGTGGCGTTAAACACCAACCCTCCTGCCCCTTTGATTATCATATATACATTTGTAGTAATCAGTTATCTGAATCCACTATTTTAGATAGCATGTTCAACCATCTTCTAAATTAATTATATTATTAATCATTTTAATCTAATTAAACAATCTTATTAAAAAAAACTGCTGAGATGTGCTAATCTGGGTCACGGGTCACTGTAATCGGGCGGCTGTATCGAGAAACAGATACGGTGTTGAAAAAACTGTTGATACTCATAAAATATTGATAAATGCAATACAATTTTATGTTTGTCTTCAAGAAATATGATAGACAAAACCATGTGTGAAGTTTTATGACGAAATATCTCCGATTTCTATGTAAATTTACGAGTTGAAGTGGGGAAATTTTATGTTAGATTTCTAAAAATCTTCTACTCTGAAACCACAAGTAAATTTACTTTAGCGATGTATTTTCATCTTGGACAAGAATAATGAGCGTCCTGATTGGATGACCGATTTAAAACACACTGACTCTGCATGGTATAAAGATGCATGTAAAAGAAATCTGTTATATTTATTCATTTGTTTGATTCTGGAATATTGTTGATCATTGATTTAAACAAGAAAAAAGGGAAAAAGGGGGGGGTGAATTTTATTTGTGAATTTTACAGTTAAATAAATGTTATGTTTCGACAGTTTAAAGAGAAAAATAAAAATTTGTTGCGACTAAAGCTTAAATCAGCGTTAAAAATTGAACAAATATCAGTGGTTTTGTAAATGAAATTTATTTTAAATAGAAAATCTGAATTTATTATTTATTGATTTATTATTAATGATACAATTTTATATCCCTTGGGAGGGGGAGGGGGCCATGATGAAAATTTGAAATAAAAACACAGGACCGGATTTTAAGCAAAAATAATAATCCAGGATTAGTTTTTTATTAAGAAAAATCCAGGACCCTGTGTCCAGGTATTTTTCTTTTTAAAGTTAATAATATGAAATATTGACATCCACACTTGCCTTTTGGACAGCACATTTCTGTGTCCAAACTTGTATTTACAATAAACAAATTATAAAAAAAAACAAAATAAATACCATATTATTTATTTGATATACTCATCCGTATTTACCAAGCAGATATATTTATGTTTGAGATTTACATTAAAATTCATATCCTTCAGCCATTGATAACCACAGCCGATTTTGGCTATTTCGCTTAGTCCCTTTTGAATTCCTTGCTCCCAAAAACATATACATTATTAGGTTTTTCCAATCTTTTGACATTGAGCGGTAGTACCTGATGACGGTTCTTCCAGAAACGTGTATCTACGTCTCTGTTCTACTTAGTTCCAGTGAATTTGGCATTAGGGACAATCATAGGTTTGCTTGTTTGATGGTTCTTAACGCCACTTTCAACAATATTTCAGTTATATCGTGGCAGTCCGTTTTATTGGTGGAGGAAACCGGAGGACTCTGAGAAAACCACCGACCTGTCACAAGTCACTGACAAACTTTATCACAAAATGTTGTACACCTTGCCCTGATCGAGATTCGAACTCACAACATCAGTGGTGATAGGCACTGATTGCATAGGTAGTTGTAAATCCAACTACCATACGACCACGACGGCCCCGACAATCATAGGTGACAAACACCAAATGATAAAGTGTAATATGTAAAGGGGATTGTGACAAACGATATGTTTTCTTGTTTTACATGAACCTTGCTGTAGTCCATATGGTTCTAATAATTATATATGAGGCTTTGGTGTATATACATGCAACCTTTGAATTTCCTCCCTTTTCTACTGATGAATTCTTCAATGGAAACCTATTAGGGACGGACCATTTAACTTCCGGGGGGGGGGTATGTTTTTTCTAAAAAAATATTATGATTCCCAATGTTGCTGAAAAAAATATTCTGATTTTGGTGGAGGAAAAAAAAATAATCTGATGCAGAGTTTTTGTGATATAACCTAATGTTAAATTCTGGGAAAATATTTCGCGCTGACAAAAAAAAAATATTCTAACTCGTGTTGTCCGAAAAAGTTTGAATATACCAAAGGGGTGCCGGGGGTATTCAGCAGCCGTACATAGAAGAATGACAAAAATTATCTGGATTTCCAACCTCACAAGTCGTTGCCCCCTTTTTGTGTGTGTGTGTTCAGTGATTTATGGTAAGAAGTGATTGCTTGCTTTGTTGATATTGATGGAATTGTTGGCCAACACTGTTTAAACTTTAAACTTTCTTTTCATAACCCAAAGAAAAAGGACAAAAAGACAAACAATGATCTACAAAACACTACACAGAAAAATAAAACTTGAGCAATACGAACCCTACAAATAAATTTCTTGTCTGAAATGATTTAATGTTAATATACTTTTGTCAATTTTTCTATTATATTTTTATACATATATGTGATTTAAATTTCAAATATATTTATCTATCACCAATATATCATTGTAATTTTTTGTATATAATACCTTCAAAAGAGAAAAATATAAAGAAAAGGAAGATTTCCCCCAATGGTTCCTCCAAACAAGCCTCCTATTCAAATTTGCATTCATTTTGTCTAATTCAATATAAGACATCTTGAATGGTATCTATAACAGATCTGTTCGATGACTTCTACTAAATAAAGATCACTATATACCTTTAAGCAACAAATTGCCCTTAAAATGATGCTAGGGAACATGGGAGCTTAGTGAAAATATTAATACACCATTGCATTCCCATGTTTAAAGCTCTAACGACAAGTGAGGGTCTGGAGTGGGTGTTCATCAAAAAAATTATTTGAAATTCATCACCAAGTTCGTTAACATTACAGAGATTACAATGTAAAGAATCTGCCAGTTTCAATGGGTAAATTGTTACTAAGGCAACGGAATTTACATAAATACATTCTTAGATCAGATGACACTGATAAATATTGCTCAAAACAGAAATTAGATTTGTATATTCTATAATTAAGACATTTGGCAGAATTCATAACATTATTATTTCAGTTCTGTATAAACTTATCACTCAAACATTTCTTAACATTTTTACTAATATAATCAGATTTAGGAATTCTTTGATCATCCCACTTCATATTTAATCCACATTCATACACCTGAGATACCATTAACCGATTTAACTCTGCATTAATTTTTTTGCCTGTCCCAAATCAGGACCCGCATTTCCATCTTTCGTTTTCTGTGTAGTATTTTGTAGATTTGTCCTTTTGTCCTATTTTTATTTCCTGGTCATTGTATTGCCTGTCCTTCGATTTACCGTTTTTGGTTGCTCTTTAGTATCTTCAAACCTTTTTGTTTTAATTCGTGTTGCACAGGGCCGATCTTTTTTTCTCTGAAATCTTATTATGCTATTTTGTTTATCTATAGTGTGACTTTTTCCATCATTATTTTTTCACTCGTATTGTCACGTCTATCGGGGTTGTACTGTTTTCTTCCCGCTAATTATTATTTTACCGTTACATCTGATCCATATAAAAAAAAACATGTTAAATTATTTGCACAAATTCAAACAGTAAATTTACTTCTGTCAAAAAACGTGAACCTCATACAGACCCTCACTTGTGTGGTAAACATAGGTATGATTAAGTAATAAAAGATGTAGAAGTTAATAGATATTTAAATTCACACAACATTTGAGCTGGAATATGTTTGGTTGTCAGGGGTGTATGGATGAAATTAAACTTCAAAAGGCCATAACAACAATTTGTCGCTGTATTGTCATCCATTATAGTATGGACAATCATTTTTATCGCCAATTTGTATAAGTGTATTATGCTGAAAATCCAAGACTCCTTTTTAAAAATAAGTATGTCCCATTTATAATAAAAACATATTTCAAACAATTATTTATCGTAATAAAAGTAAATTTTTTCATATTTTATGCTTGTTACAAACCGTACAAAATGTCATAACAGATATTCAACTCGCCCTTGGGACGAGTCGTGTATAGATATGTGTTTTGAATGGAAATAAATTAATTGTCTAACTGTTAGCTAAAGTTAAGTCCCCATGCGTATCATAAACGTAGTTAACTGGATTATTCTTAGCTTAACTTGGTTTCAATGTTTTTTGCTCGCATTTCACGTGGTAACTGTTTCGACGTTTTGGGCTTTTCGACATTCACATTATCAAGAAGACAAAAGCTCCTATAACACACAAGTTACTGTTGAAGACGCCAAAGCAGAAATCAGAAATAGTCAATCCAAGGAGAGACGATACAATGGCCATATGAAATGGGGCAAAAAGACAAACATCAATCTGCAAAATACTACGCAGAAAACTGACGATTTAACAACAAGAATCCCTCTTAAGTCCGAGGATGAACTTCGGAAGCATAAACAGCTCCTGGTTCACTAGTGGCACGCGTCGTAATAAGCAATGTTTCAACTACCGGTATATCAGAACACGTTAATGAGATGATGATGATGCCTGTATATTTTTCTAAATGCTTTCTCACTTAGATAACAGTACATTGGTACACATGTAACTCCGTTTGGGCGCGTTATTGTGAATCCGAACCAACTCATGTTTACTATATCTTCTTAAAATAAAAGTTATAGAAAACCGAAGGGGTGATCACAAATGGAGAATCCAAAGACACTGGAAACGTTGGGCACACAAGTCATAGGACGAAGACAAACAAAACACAACAACACTACACGACACTAAAAAAGATGAGGAACACGTGTCCCACACACGTAACGCATGCGCTGTCGAAGGGTAAGCAGTTCCTGTCTCTTATAAGACATCCGCCATGATGCTCATATTTTCAGGACGTATTGCACACCACTATACGCAAACAAACTCTAATATTATAAATAAAACACGAGCCCTCCCACAAACAAGGGAACAGCAAAAACATATTTCGTAGTCTTTAGTTTGACCTGATCGCTGATCGAACCGACGATATACCACACCCGTGGCGAGCACTTTTACCAATACACAACCGAGGTGGTCTGTTTATAAAACAAAAGTCAATGATAGATAGCTTTTTGCTCTCACTCAAATCTACGGACTGTCTTAAGTTCAAACGAATTAATACTTTTGATAAAGAAACTGATTTAAATTTTATAAATCAAATATAATTTAACTCCTCAAAATTGTCTTACATCGTCACGACACAGATATTCTCCGTGGTGTCCAAACTTCATTAACATTACATGTGATTAATCAAACCCTGAAGGGGTTCTATCGATCAACCTTATAAAAATAAATATTAGATTTTAGGGTGTGTGTCGTCAGTGATTATTTCATTATCAGCTGTATATATCTGAGATTATATAGCAGAATGGTACATTCCACCTAATCCCACTTTTTTCAAATTCATTTAAGAAATCTAAAATTTCAAGTGAGATTAGCTGGAATTATTGTATAAACAAACATTAGGATTAGGTGTATAAACAATTACTCATTAACTTCAGGTAAACTTGTGTGTGTCTAGATTGCATAAAGAATAGATAACTAAAATATAGTCAATTATAATATTTATTCTACTCTAAAAATACATTCATATTTCAGCATCTATATAGAACTTATTGTTTAATTTATAAATTACATGAAATAATAAACAAATATGGTTAAAGCACAATTTCATATATTTCATTAAAAACATAATTTTAACATTAAGCACTACATAAATAATATATAAATATTCATTTCACAAGTTCAAATGTTCTTAGTCTAAATGCAGAAGATAAGATGCTGTGTCAGCAAACTGGACTGGTGAAATTTCTTGGTTGTGTAGTCTCTGTTTAAGTTCTGTAAGTCTGTGGTCAATCTCTCTGTATTTTCTCTTCTTCGGGACCCGCTTTCCTCCTGCTGCGCATTGATTCATTTTCATGTCGTTGATTGCTTCTTCGTGTTTGAGTAGCTTGATCAAGTTAAAGATGTTGGGATGTGTGTTGTAGGTGTTTCTTCAACTTACTGTGCCAGCCTTCCAAGTGGTTGGTAGTTCTTGGACCGTCTGTTTGGTAGTGGTTCCATAGATGCCTGTTGCTTTCAACCCAGTAGGAGGTGATGCAGTCTGTGAATGCTAGTGTTGGAGTGTTGGTATCGGCTTCTTCAAGATCTTCAAGCGCATAGAACCATACATCTTCTAGGTCATTAACAGATAATAGTGGGAGGACTGCAGTTCTGCGTACTAACTTGTTGATGTCGTTGTTCTCTTTGTAAGGTACTTGAAGACCAGTGTCTTGCACTTTTCGCCATATGCACTGCGCATAGTGGAAGAAACAACCTTTTGCGTTGATGCCTAAAGGCTTAAATTCTAATAATTTATAACTGTCTTGTGGCGGTTTAATACAGTTACTCTGCGGTTTTTGGTATTCAGATAAAGACCTGATCCCTCTATCAGGATACCAGATAATTTTACAGGTTTTGCATTCAGATAAAGTTATGACCCCCTCTATCAGGATACCAGACCATTTTACAGGTTTTGCATTCAGATAAAGACCTGGTCTTATAGTCATAAAATTGTCTAGTATGAGTGTTATGCTCGTACTAGAAAAACATCCAATCAGAGCACCATATCCAATAAATCAATATTCTTGTTGGACCATTTTGGAGTACGAAACTCACGTTGGAAAGTTTCATTACCACGAGACCTGATCTCCCTGTCAGGATACGAAAGAACGTTACTGCTTCTCAAACGTATCTTGTTTAGAGTAATACGATGTGTGTCACTAGTTCAGCAGTAACTGCCTACCCTTCCAGAGCACCTGAGTTCACCACAGAGTTTTCGTGTTGCTCGATCTTTAGTTTTCTGTGTAGTATTTTTAATTGTTTGTCCTTTTTCTGCTGGCCGTTGTATTGTCTGTCCTTCTTCAATTTACGGATTCTGATTAGAACTTTTATATCTTTAATTCTTTTCTTGTGGACATAGGTGCAAACAGCAATTCTACCGATCCCAGATTACATTTGACCTGAATATCAGACAGTGATCAATATGTCAAATCAGTGCTTATTTATTTGATTTACTTCATATAAAACAAATGCTTGTGGTTTTGTTACATAATAATACATTCCTGTTCGTTTTCGTCTCGACAAACTCTACAAAGCTACGTGAAATATTAATAAGACTTATAAATTTGCGATATCAAGCTGTATCAATAAATTGCAATAACTAACGACGAACAAAAGTGCGAATCACTTGTGAGAAGATATGTTTAGTACAGTAAGATCCTCATACAAAAAGGGGCCCAGGTGGATTAATGAATTAGGTAGTTGGATTACCTAACAACTCATACAAGCCTATCACCAATACGGCGTGTGTTCGTGCCCGGCTTTGTAAATTACAAAAAAGGGTGCACTTGACTCGCAGTCGCAAGTGATAAAGTTCACCAGTTGCTTGCCCATTGTCGGTGGTTCTCTTCGGGTACTCCGGTTTCTTCCACCACTAAAACTGGTCGCCATGATATAGCTGAAATATTGCTGAAAGTGGCGTTAAGCACAATAAATCATTAATCAATCAATCCTCATACAAAAGCAAGAAACGTACAAACATAAAGATCAAACAAATGCATTGAAACGATTTGATTGGTTTGTTTTCAAATCTTTTGACTATGATGATGGGTTATTCTAGAAACGCGTTGTGTGCACTAAATTAGATTTCTATGTTGAATTGACATATGGATATCTTCAGAATCAGCTTTTCCTGTTCTATTAATTGCGCCTGTTGTGAAGTCATATATACCAAAAGGAATAAAGGCAACAAAAATTATGAAAATATTTATAATCAATTGAGACATTACAATTCCCAAAAGCTCAACACATAAAAAAAACGTTTGAAGATACCGATGGGGTATTTAGAAGCCATAGATCGAAGATGGACAGACAATACAATGGCCAGAAGAAGACGGACAGACAATACAATGGCCAGAAGGAAAGGGACAAACAATACAATGGCCAGAGGAAGACGGACAGACAATACAATGGCCAGAAGAAGACGGATAGACAATACAATGGCCAGAAGAAGACGGACAGACAATACAATGGCCAGAGGAAGACGGACAGACAATACAATGGCCAGAAGAAGACGGACAGACAATACAATGACCAGAAGAAGACGAACAGACAATACAATGGCCAGAAGGAGACGGACAGACAATACAATGGCCAGAAGAAGACGGACAGACAATACAATGGCCAGAAGGAAAGGGACAAACAATGATCCACAAAACACCACACAGAAACCAAAGATCGAGGAACACGAATTCCACTAACAAACCGGAGGTAAACTCAGTTGCTGCGGAAGGGTAAGCATTTCCTGTTCCACTAGTGGCATCCGTTCTGTTACTCTCTTTCAAGCCCGTTAATAATCATTTCATTATCAAAATTGAAACTAGATCTGCGTCAAAGCGAAGTTCAGATCGTCTTTATTCTCATTTGTTTTGTAGTGGTTGTATTTTATTTATGTCATTTATATTTATTTATGATTAATAATAATAAGAATGGTGTCCAGCAGGACTTAAACATCATATGATGTTAGTGTAGTCTTAACAGTAACACGACATGTTCTTCTAGTGGAACAAGAATCGCTCACCATTCGGAAGCACCTGGATTTACCTCGGGTTTTTAATGGGATTCAAGTTGCTCAATTTTTTATTTTCGGATTTTGCAGACCATTATTTGTTCTTTTTCGATTTTTGCTTTTTTTTAAAAACCAATGGAATCCTTCGATTTGCAGCTTTTGATTGCCCCTTTGGTATTCTTCAAGATTTTTCTAATAGTGATGAAAACATTGAACCTCTATTTTAACTTTCAATCAATAGTTTGATAAATTACGTCGCGTTCAAACTATTTGTTGCTTATCAAAATATATCATGTCAATTTAAATCTATTTAAGTGTTCAATAATCGAATATATATGACATTCCTATCTAAATGGTGTTTATACTATACTGATATAGATGACAAATAATTTACCCTCTTATCGCTCTTGAATTTCTATCGGTAGATAAGGGTAATAACAAAATTACCGAACTCCGAACAATCTTTGCAAAGGGAAAGTCAAAACTCATAATTATATAAACAGACAAAATCAGTCAACAACCGGAAAACTGTGAAAACCGTAATGACCCTGACTTGGTACAGGCATTTCTAAAGAAAAAAAGATATGGCTAATGCAGAACTTTTAGCTAAGAGAGAAAAAAAAACAGATATATTTTCAATTGCTTTGACGGTATCATGGATAAGATGAGTTTGAAGATACCAAAGGGTAATCAGAATCCGTAAATCGAAGAAGGACAGACAACACAATAGCCAAAAGAAAAAGTACAAACAACGATCTACAAAACATTGCACATAAAATTAAAGATCGTGTCATGGTGTCCGGACTTAGTATGCGGGGCCTAATACTGTTCTCTGTAGAACCTGTAGTGTGTTGTTGTGTGTACTTGAGCATATTATATCATACCTATTAACAAAACAAAAAGAAAAGAAAGGGAAAAATCTTTTTTGTTTTGTTTGTATGATTCTGCTATTAATATGCATGTGTTTATGCTTGGTAATTAAGATGAATTGCATGTATACATGATGGGTAGATTACTCTATGTCTTATGTAAATTGTGTTCAAATTGTTCCATCTTGTTGTTGGAGAGGATTTGTATAGGCATAGCCTGTTATCCAATCCTATTGATTTATCAATAAAATATTTGAAATGAACAGCCGAGAGTAGATAGCTCCAGCACGGGGTCCCTTAAGCGCAGGTCCCAATAGGTAGCAATTGGTCCAATTGGTTTAATGCCGGCCCTGGTGTTGGTAAAATAAGACAAATAAAAACACAGAGATAATGACAAGAAATAAGACGAATTACATAACCACCCATACTAAAACAATGTTGGTATAAATGCCAGAGTGGTTTAGAGACGGAATAGACTTATTAAAGCTTTTTGTTCTGTAGATAGAGATTATGACTGACTCTTTAGAGACTGTAGAAAAAAATTTGGACTAATAATAAACTATTATGTGTCAGAGTAACAATATGGGATATCAAATTTGAACGAATTTGGAAATGGTATATGACAACTCTCAGCTTAGATAGCTTACCGGTAGTCATTATTGATAAAAGGATTAAAATATGAAACGCTATGACACAGAACCAGTAGGACAGGCAGAGCTATGATCCTAGCCCACTGATGGATACAGCTCATGTAGCTTACACTTACGGGTGTTGTATGGTTGATGTGGTCCCTAAGCGTTGGGTCAATTTTGTGTTGCTGGGGCCTAGATAACAGTAACTACCCACTCAAATAAAGGAACGAGCTCAGCTATTTTTGATAAATTTACATATCATGTCCCAAATATTGAACCAATCGTGGAATCTTAATAAACAAAACCCCAATCAGAAAAAATAGAGACTAGCATCGTCATACTGTACCAATATCAGTAATGAATCGACCGATTGAAATTTGTATGGATAAAAAGGTTACCTACTGTTCAAATCAAATAAAAAAACAAAAAATATCACAGTGTCGGCACAATTGCAAAATCAAATATAAAAATCGTAGAAAGAGGGAAAATTGATACCTCTAACACATAAATACATGACCACTCATTTTCCTGTCTTGATACAGGCACTTTAATAAATAGTGGCGGGGTTAATCCAATTTTATGGGCCCAAACCTCCCTTCAAAATACTCCAAAAGAGGAATAAACACTGGAATAACATTTTATGCAATTTTTTTATATAGATACTCCTAAGCAATTGGTGTAGAAATATTGATAGTCAATGAAAGTAAAAACAATATTGGAAAATCGAAGTAAAAGATACGTCAACGTCGTAGATCAGAACATGTCTTATTTAGGCAAATAAACATTAGAGAAAACCGAATGGGCAATCATCAATGGACAATTCAGAGACACGGGCAATATTGGTCACAAGACACAGAACGAAGGCAAAGAAAACAAAAATACAACACAGATAACTAAAATGGTGAACAACATAGACCAACCACAACACCGAGAGTGATGGTGAACAACATAGACCAACCACAACACCGAGAGTGATGGTGAACAACATAGACCAACCACAACACCGAGAGTGATGGTGAACAACATAGATCAACCACAACACCGAGAGTAATGGTGAACAACATAGACAAACCACAACACCGAGAGTGATGGTGAACAACATAGACCAACCACAACACCGAGAGTAATGGTGAACAACATATACCAACCACAACACCGAGAGTAATGGTGAACAACATAGACCAACCACAACACCGAGAGTAATGGTGAACAACATAGACCAACCACAACACCGAGAGTGATGGTGAACAACATAGACCAATCATAACACCGAGTGATGGTGAACAACATAGACCAACCACAACACCGAGAGTAATGGTGAACAACATAGACCAACCACAACACCGAGAGTGATGGTGAACAACATAGACCAATCATAACACCGAGAGTAATGGTGAACAACATAGACCAGCCACAACACCGAGAGTGATGGTGAACAGCATAGACCAACCACAACACCGAGAGTGATGGTGAACAACATAGACCAACCACAACACCGAGAGTGATGGTGAACAACATAGACCAACCACAACACCGAGAGTGATGGTGAACAACATAGACCAACCACAACACCGAGAGTGATGGTGAACAACATAGACCAACCACAACACCGAGAGTGATGGTGAACAACATAGACCAACCACAACACCGAGAGTGATGGTGAACAACATAGACCAACCACAACACCGAGAGTGATGGTGAACAACATAGACCAACCACAACACCGAGAGTGATGGTGAATAACATAGATCAACCACAACACCGAGAGTGATGGTGAACAACATAGACCAGCCACAACACCGAGAGTGATGGTGAACAACATAGACCAACCACAACACCGAGAGTGATGGTGAACAACATAGACCAGCCACAACACCGAGAGTGATGGTGAACAACATAGACCAACCACAACACCGAGAGTGATGGTGAACAACATAGACCAGCCACAACACCGAGAGTGATGGTGAACAACATAGACCAACCACAACACCGAGAGTGATGGTGAACAACATAGACCAACCACAACACCGAGAGTGATGGTGAACAACATAGACCAGCCACAACACCGAGAGTGATGGTGAACAACATAGACCAACCACAACACCGAGAGTGATGGTGAACAACATAGACCAGCCACAACACCGAGAGTAATGGTGAACAACATAGACCAACCACAACACCGAGAGTGATGGTGAACAACATAGACCAACCACAACACCGAGAGTGATGGTGAACAACATAGACCAATCATAACACCGAGTGATGGTGAACAACATAGACCAACCACAACACCGAGAGTGATGGTGAACAACATAGACCAACCACAACACCGAGAGTGATGGTGAACAACATAGACCAACCACAACACCGAGAGTGATGGTGAACAACATAGACCAACCACAACACCGAGAGTGATGGTGAACAACATAGACCAGCCACAACACCGAGAGTGATGGTGAACAACATAGACCAACCACAACACCGAGAGTGATGGTGAACAACATAGACCAACCACAACACCGAGAGTGATGGTGAACAACATAGACCAGCCACAACACCGAGAGTGATGGTGAACAACATAGACCAACCACAACACCGAGAGTGATGGTGAACAACATAGACCAGCCACAACACCGAGAGTAATGGTGAACAACATAGACCAACCACAACACCGAGAGTGATGGTGAACAACATAGACCAACCACAACACCGAGAGTGATGGTGAACAACATAGACCAATCATAACACCGAGTGATGGTGAACAACATAGACCAACCACAACACCGAGAGTGATGGTGAACAACATAGACCAACCACAACACCGAGAGTGATGGTGAACAACATAGACCAACCACAACACCGAGAGTGATGGTGAACAACATAGACCAATCACAACACCGAGAGTGATGGTGAACAACATAGACCAACCACAACACCGAGAGTGATGGTGAACAACATAGACCAGCCACAACACCGAGAGTGATGGTGAACAACATAGACCAGCCACAACACCGAGAGTGATGGTGAACAACATAGACCAATCACAACACCGAGAGTGATGGTGAACAACATAGACCAACCACAACACCGAGAGTGATGGTGAACAACATAGACCAACCACAACACCGAGAGTGATGGTGAACAACATAGACCAACCACAACACCGAGAGTGATGGTGAACAACATAGACCAACCACAACACCGAGAGTGATGGTGAACAACATAGACCAGCCACAACACCGAGAGTGATGGTGAACAACATAGACCAATCACAACACCGAGAGTGATGGTGAACAACATAGACCAACCACAACACCGAGAGTGATGGTGAACAACATAGACCAACCACAACACCGAGAGTGATGGTGAACAACATAGACCAATCATAACACCGAGAGTGATGGTGAACAACATAGACCAACCACAACACCGAGAGTGATGGTGAACAACATAGACCAACCACAACACCGAGAGTGATGGTGAACAACATAGACCAATCATAACACCGAGAGTGAAGTCATGTGCTTTCGAAGGATAAGCAGTTCTTGTTTCTTATTCGACTTAAATACAAAAATATAGTTAGATAACATACGTTCTCTATAATTAGACCATTATTTATTTAGAAGAATCCATTATAATTCCATGTAAAATGGGTTCATATCAAATAAATATACTATTATTGTAATGAAATAAATATACTATTATTGTAATGAAATAAATTGTTTATAAATCATTTGTATCTTTTGTTTTTACAAATAACAATCATGTTGTCATTTTTCAAAAATTTCAGATTTCATTTTGTATAATAAGCTGACATTTTAATTTCATTTGTTTGGTTTAATCACGTTTAAGTTTAATAGTACTTGCAAAAGTTTTTTTATACGGTTGAACAAGGCATATCGAACTAATATGACGTAAACCGAACGCAAATTATTCGTAAAACCCTTTTGAATAAATGAAATATATGGCCACAGCCTATAGTTATGAGTAGTTCCGTAGCTGTTTCCTCTGTCAAATACTAATTTAAGAAACATGTAAATAGTTTTAACCTTTTTTCAATTGTCATGTACAACCTCTGACATTATCTTTCAACATTATGTGATAAAGTTTGTGAGTGACTTGCGGCAGGTTGGTGGTTTTTACCCGGTACTCGGGTTTCCTCCACCAATAAAACTGATCGCCACGATATAACTGAAATATTGTTGAAAGTGGCGTTAAACACCATAAACCAAACCAAACATACATTATCTTCAACTTGTAGGCGGTGATGAGTATTTGGTAGAAGTAAAAGTGCAGTTTGGGATTTTAAATATCTCCATCATCGGACGTTTAAAGTACATTCCAGAACGAGGTCATTGTTTGTTTGTCTGTTGTTATTGTGACTCTAAGATCATAGTATTTATATTATTTTGATTTCACGCTGGGAAATGTCATCAAACTAACGCTTTCCAACCCCTATACAGTTAATAACTATCCTTTATCAGTGAAAAGTCATCAAGCTAACGTTTTCCAACCCCTATAGAGTTAATAACTCGCATTTATCATTGATGTGTATTGACAAATGGATTCGAAGTTCTCTGGTATTGATTTCAACAAAGAGAGTTGAAAATTTCAATTAAATCAAAACAAATATTTGTTTAAAAACGAAATCGTTGCTCTCTTTGCAATGCTGTTTTCTTGTTTGTCCTTGCTTCTAAAATTAAATATATATACAAATTTTCTGTTATCAAAACTAACTTTTCGATCGGTCAATTTTGATGAGAATTTGCTTTTCACATTTTTAGTCCAAATACAAAGGAACCCATGAATAGTTTTCTTTAATTCGTTTTTTCGTGTGCAGAAGATCGTGGATTAAATCCGCGGGCGTGTCAAACCAAAGATAATAAAACTAGAATTTGTTGTTCAAATATCAAGAGTAAATAATAGTAGTGTCGGAGACATGATAATGTGTCAGAGTGGGGCGACGGGGCTAACTTATAGAATGTTGCTTCAGTAAGTCAGCATTGTAAATAAACGTTAGAGAAACCCGAAGTCGAATGGGACAATTAAGAATTGACAATCAATCCAGAGACACTGGTAACATTTGGAACAAAAGACACAGGACGAAAACAAACAAAATACAAACAAAACACAACGCAACGCAACGCAACGCAACACAGAAAACTGAAAAGACAAGCAACATGGAGTCCACCAAGAAACAGGGGTGATCCCAGGGGTGATTAAGGGTAAGAAGTTACTCATTTGGTCAATTCCGGAAAGAAAACAATCTACCTAAAGAGGAAACTCCAGCTCAATGTGATGGTCGAGTAATAAGTAGATATCAACATCACCTTATCAAGATGTAACTTGTTCTCGTCATTGTATACGAAGAGCCAAATAAAAGACCACGCCGTGTGCTGCATGATACGACCACAGCAAGAAGAGCATTCTCCTAAACATTTTTTATTTTATTATTTTTTAAATGATTATTTTCCAGAACATGTCAACATCAAGTTGAGTCTGTTTGAAGTGTCTTGGTAAGGAATTTTAATAGAAAAATGAAATTGAAATTTTTGGGCATATCTCCCTTTTGGTTCCCTCTGATCCTTTTTCATCTAAAATTAATAAGAGCTAGATCAAATTTATTTGAAAAAATACATACAGGGAATTGAATCTAAAAACAAACTATCCAAATGGGACCTAAAATAAAAATTCAAATTTTGGGGTATTTTTCTCATTTAGATCCGCTATATCTTGAATACGATATGACCCGTAAAAAATATTTATCAAAATTGGTTGAAAATAAACGTTTCACATGCAAAATATAAACAGTTAACGCCCCTTTTGGCACCCGTGGGTCTCTTGTTTAAAAACGGGTACGGATATAATTTACATTTGTAGTTAATTCGAACCTTTATTCTGTGATCCAAGGATCATTGTTTTACAATTTCAGGGGATTGGTCAAATAGAACTTAAGTTATTGTGGAAAAAAACACGATTGTGTCTACAGACAGAAAACCACGATGGTGACACACTTTACACTATAATCCCATCGCAAAATTGTGTTGTCGAATAAAATGATAGGGTCTTATTGAAATGAATCTGATGTGTATGAAATTCTTATATCTATTTCATATGACATGTACATGTAATTAACGCTTGAAACAGTGATAAAACAGGGGACCAGTAGCCCAAGAAAATTAAAATTTGGCCTGGAACCCTAAACATTTTCAGCCTACTAGAATTTAGAATATTTCATGTGCAAAGTCAGTTGCTGAAACCCAAGACATGTTACTGAGCTACATGTATGATTTTTTTTTAGGAAGTCCAGCTGACAACTGCAGTAACAATGCTACGTTTTTCACTGTGAAATACTGCACTGTTCGTTTTGTTGATAATGGTGGAATATATGACCATCATTGTTTAAACTTTCTTTTCATAATATATACAAGTACATGTTAGAAAAAATTGATAACTGCTATTTTTGTCACCACCACCTTTTTTTTTGTTCAGAGATCACACACGAACTATGCGATACTTCAAAACATCATAAAATGATATTTGTTTGTAAACAATTTTGAAATTGCCCCCTTTTACCATTATCATTAATTTCTTAAAGTCAAATGCCGGTCATATAATATTACAAGTTATATATAAACAACATTATCTTGAAGTTAAGGGCCGTGTCAATTTTTATAAATGAACATTTTGCTTGGACCGTCCAATATGAGTCATCCAGATCTGATATTTAACAAACTGCATGGCATGTAACGTTAATTCTTTTTTAAATTGACCCTTTTACAGTCATTTTATTTTAATACTAGTTAAGTAGAACCTCTTTTCAGTATACATGTAACCGGCCAATCAGTATAGGAGGCCGTTTCGGTAAAATTAGGTACAGGACAAATCTGCCAAGAGTCTGGGTTTTGAAAAAAAACTCCATTCATATATTCCATCAGAATAAAAATCCTCGTGATTCATATATTCCTAGTACCAAAACTATATTGGTGATCCATTGATATAAAATCCAGAATGAATAAATAATAAATATAATTCAATTATACATGATTCGGATAAAAAAAATTGAAGATACCAAAGGGGTAATCCGAAACCTTAAATCGAAGGACCCATTCAACATGTTATTATCTAGTAGAAATAGAAGAAGACAATACACTAGGAAAAGGGTTACGCTTATGGGTTTTTAACGACACTTTCAATAGTATTTTAGTTTTATCGTGCATGGTGGTCATTTTTTTGGTGAAAGAAACCGGAGTACCCCGGAGAAAAAACCCGACCTGCCGCAAGTCACTGACAAACTTTATCTCGTAATGTTGTATCGAGTACACCTTGTCAATGACTAAAAGAAGGAGGATACACTATGATCTACAAAACATTACACAGAAAACAAAAGATTGAGCAACACGAATGATCAGATAGAGCTATATTTTGTAAGAATAAAATTGTGGTTCAAAGCTATGGTGTAATAACTTTCGCTAGTACATATAGAAGAATTTGTCTTGGCAAGAAAGCTGAGAGCTTGTAGAAATATGATCCACTGATACACCAGCACTTGACTGTTAAATATGTGTGATGTGTGTAGTTCATTCGAGAAGCTGAATTTCAAAACAAAAGTAGTAAAATATTTCGCCATATTTTTCTATCATTTCCAGTGTGTAGTATACAAGACGGTGAAAACATTTTTTTTAACTTTTCAATATTGAAACATATGAATTCGGGTGTTTGCCATCGAAACCATTCCTTCTGGATTGAAAAGGGGTATGCGATTTCAACAACTATTCTAGGTTGAATATGAAATACATTTCAGTCTATTGTTTTTTAATCATTATAGAAATTCAAGAAAAAAAAATCACTTTCTTATTCACTGAATGATGTAACATATTTTTTATTATCTAACTAGAGACATAAACATGTGTCTTGTTTGACTACCGTGCAACACACAATGTCTTCTGAATAAAATAATATGAAAATGTAATATATTTTACAGTGGAGAGAAATATCTGGAATTTAGAAGAAGCTTAATTATTAAAGTTCATGAAATATATCCTGTGATTAATGGAGGAGTGTGTTATATGTAATTTCATATCCCGAGTTTTGCTGGGAGTATCCACATCGGAGTACAGTTTAGATACATAAAACTACCGGTACTAGACACCATATCAATAAAAGATGTTTTACATAAGTTAATGATAAAACAAATTGACAATATGTAATTGTAGGATTCACACACATAGCTGGTTCAATGGTCACATGTATACTTGTAAATCAAAAAATTGTTGTACCCCCCCCCCTTTTTTTTTCTAAATCATACGAAATAATATGTTACATTTTTGTGAAGATATTGCAAAAGTTTAAATGTATGTAATATCAACTGTCCCGACAGACGTGTCTGTATCTATGGGAACATTTCGTTTTGCAATGTACATCTGGGGGAAGATCCCATTTTTATTTTATGGTGAAATAAAATGTTCTAAATAAATTCGCTAAAATCTACGATTTTTATCTTACCTGTTGGACCATCTTCATCCGTAGACGGGTCATATGATCGTGGACACTGTCCGTGTCCGTCGTCGCCATTTTTCCTCGTAACCAAGGTTACTGATGTCTTTATGAATCTTCCATCGCCATATTTTGATTTACCTTTTTATATAGTGTGTTAAATGGTAATATCAAAATAGTTCAGTTGTAAAGATCACTTGGCCGCTATTCAACACAGTTAATCGATCGTTCCATTTCACAGATAAAGGGGTGATCGTGAGAATTACTGTCAAAATATTTTTCAGTTTTATTGCGCCATTATACACGTCCGTTATTGTATATTGTCAACATGTGCATGTTGTGATAAGCTTATCTGTTAAATATTATTTATATATTTTAAAGAGAAAACAACCATACTTCAATTATTTGCAAAGGGGAAAAAATGTTTTAAACTTTGTATTTCTTTTCACACTTTTACATACCATAGGCATAGATCTTTATATTTGATTTTGGGGGAAAAGACAACAAATAAATAAAAACCATAAAACAATAGTGAATTCGGGGTTAAACTTTTATTTGTATTTGATTTGACTTGAAATATTAGTCAGTAAATATGTTTTTCTAGTGACAGTGAAAGGAATTCAAAATGCTATTGAAATTTTTACAAAAGCCTTTCTTTGCCGCCTTTGGTGCTTGAAGATACCCGCTTCAACAGGTACTTGTCACATGATCTTGACGTCACAAAAATCCAAAATGGTGGATCATGTGATGTTATTATTTCCCCTGGTTTAGCCATTATGAAATATAAAAAACAAATATAACAGGTGTGCATTACATTTTCACGACACATGAAATGTATTTCTGATTAGTATAATACAATAACTGTTTGAATCAGGAAAAACCATAAGGTGTACATAGAATTAGAAGACCAAATCGGACTCTGAGTCGGAGCTTTTTTTTATTCACGAATTATTTACATATCTTCCCTCGGCCCTGTTTACAAGTAGATCTAGAATACATGCCATTTTTTAAAGAAATATGTAATGTTCTTTGGCAGTTGAAATTCTGGAATGGAATTTTCTTATAAATGAAAAATGGGGGTTTTCCATGTCTCATAAACCGAATCTTACTGAATCCCTACTATTTTTTCTTTATCTTTCATTCATTGATTTTTGCTTTTTATTTGCTAGTTTTTTTGTCTTATAGAGACAGAAATGTGTTTTGAGGAGATATACATACAAACTGTATTTGCTAGTAAGACTCAAAATTTTCGGTGCCCAGCTTAAAATTTTATATTATGTAGTTCAACATGTTCGATATACATATAAACTTTGCTCGTAACTCAATAATTTTTGTCCGTTTTTTTAATCGATGTAATTAATGTATATCATCCTTTGTTAATTAATTTTTTAAGCATGGGTTAAACCGGATCGGTGGTTGAATGGTTAGCATGCTAGACTAGTATATGGTAGATCATGGGTTCAATAAGGGTAATAACAAAATTACCGAACTCCGAACAATCTTGCAAAGGGAAAGTCAAAACTCATAAGTATATAAACGGACAAAATCAGTCAACAACCGGAAAACTGTGAAAACCGTAATGACCCTGACTTGGTACAGGCATTTCTAAAGAAATGGTGGGTTGAATCAGATTTTAAAGCGCCAAACCTCCCGCTTTCATTACGGCTCAAAGGTTCCGGCTGTCACTATAACAGTATTTATAACAATATTGGAACAAAATAGGTAAAATAGTTGTCAAAGCAGTACCAAGCCAAGGTTTTGGTCAAAAGAAAGACTGAAACAGGTTGACAGTATATCATGGAGAGAACCAGTTACATTTTGATGAGATAATGATGATGTTCACTTTTGTACTATACCAACATGCTTAGTTGAATTTTTATAGTGTTAGCTCATTGAAGCAACATTCTGCAGGTAGACATGTCACTCCACTAGGAAACAAAATCCTGATTCTGAACCAATCAGTCTTTACTCTTACTCCTTAATGCTGCATGCTTAGTGGAGAAGTAGCAAATACCAATTTTATTGTCTTCGATTTGGCCCGACTGGCACTTGAACCCACAATCTACTGCACTCATGACAAGCATGCTAACCATTACACCATTGATGTGGCTAGTTATAAATATAAGAAGTACATGTATTCTTCCGTAAATGACCGTTTTCGGGTGAAGACGACCGAGGTAAGAAGAGCCCACGTGCACTCGTCTTTACTCGTTGTGACATCCAATCAGAACGCCTCTAACAAGAAAAAAAATCGTTTAAATATATACCCTAAGCCGGGAATGTCACATTATATACCCTGTCTGATAGCTGAATAACAGATATATTACGGAATTAACCATTGGTTTTTTTTTTCAAATGCAGACTCCAACCGTATTAAATATATTTGTGTCTTTTATTTTAATTTTTTCGTATTTCTAGATGTCCTTTTCCGTACCTTTGACGTCATTCTTCAATGACGTCAAAATATGTGTCACGTCATATTTCATGTATGGGGTTTCTCATGAAGGAAAATACTGTACTTTCAACAAAATATTAGTGAGAAAAGCTCAAATATCAGTAGAAAGCTCCTTAGTTTACCAATCGGTGTCACAAAAGTCAATTTTATGTGATGTGTATTTCATAACGCTCAATTTTATGATATTGATCTGATAATTTATGCAAATTAGTTACTGATCAATGGCGGGGGTCTCTAGGAGTTCGCGATAGTGAAAATTGTTGGTTTACGGAAGAAATAGGTACTTACATGCGTTGTTGGGAAAGCCCGGGTGATCTTCCACTCGTGATAGAAATTTTTGTTTCTTTTCGCTCGTTTCGCTGCGCTCCACTCGCGAAAAGACATAAAATTTATATCACTCGTGGAAGATCACCCGGTCTTTCCCAAGAACGTATGTAAGAACCTATTATTCATTATTATTATACATACATTTTTTACATTGACACTTCTGTAGAAAAATGTGATAAAACACATACTGTTGATACACAAAGTAATTATGATATTTCATTCCTCACATCTGTATAAGAATCTTGTACAGAATGACACTATATTAATAAAGCAATTCTGATATATTGCATTCTAATTTCAATACATCTGCATCAAACGCTTGTACGTAAATTTTCTTTCTCTGAAAACAGATTTATCCCACTGACATTTTGAATGTTGAAATAATAACACCGCTTTCAACTTTTGACTTGTAACGAATTACTACATTCAATATTGACTGACAACTTAAACCACATTGTCTAGATATTATACTTCAAATATAGAAAAAATATATTCCAGTTCTGCTATATACATTATTACATAATTCCAACATGGAAACACAGTTCAGTAAAGTTAATAAAAATGTGAATATCTAATTTAGTGCGCATGACACGTTTTAGGTACACTCAACGTCAACAGATTGGAAAGCTAAATAATTTTAAAAGTTTTTAGGTTCAAGAAAACCAAAGGCCCTAAACAGGATATCCAAAATTGGCTACGGTCACCTACATTTTGTATGTCTAAAAGAGCAGTATTTTAGTTTGAATAATTATTACTTTATTAAGGAATTTATAATTTTTCAAAAGTTTCTGTCATAGTTGTGATTGTATAGTAGTTGGATTTATACCTGTACAATCAGTTCCTATCACCACTAAAGTTTGAGTTCGAACCCCGTTCATGGAGAGTTGTACTTAATACAACATTATGTGATAAAGTTTGTCAGTGACGTGCGACAGTTCAGTGGTTTTCACCTGGTACTCCCATTTCCTCCACCAGTGAAACTGACCGCCATGATATAACTGAAATATTGTTGAAAGTGGCATTAAACACCAAAACCTAAACCATAATTTTGTCTTGTTGTAGGAACACAGGATCCTAAGATGTCGAATAAATTAATAACCAGCTTACACCATACTATTGGAGCTCATACCTCCGACGTCAACTGTGTCGCATTCTCAAATGACAATTTAATTGCAACAGCATCGGCAGATAAAACTGCTCGATTGTGGAGTATAGATGACTTTTCCGAACATCCACATTCACCTTTGTGTGGACATCAATATTATGTCCATTGTTGTACATTTTCTCCATTTGGAACGATTCTAGCTACATGTTCCACGGACGGGAAGTTGATTTTGTGGGATGTAAAGACAGGTAAAAAGACTGCAGTTATGCATCACGAAAGTCAAAATAGTATACGAATCTGCCGATTTTCTCCCAATTCTAAATATATTTTAACTGGATCAGATGATGAGACCATGGGTATGTGGGAAGTTTCCAGTCAAAAATTACTAAGGTAAACAAAAGAGTAGTTGATTATGTTGCTAAGGTAAACAAAACTAGTTGATTATGTTGCTAAGGTAAGCAAAGCAGTAGTTGATTATGTTGCTAAGGTAAACAAAGCAGTAGTTGATTATTATAGATATATGTTAGCTTATGGCAAATTTTATGTGAATCTGTATATACAATGTACAGTATGACATATTTGCTAATACATGTAATATATTTTTTGTGATTTTCAAATTAATAAGGTTTGGAATTACAATATTTAAGCTGATTAGATATATACAGTGTATTTACAAATTATTTGACCAAAAAATGTACCAATACTGACATGATGAATTCATGTAAAATTACAATGCAATTTTTAAAATGTATTGATTACAATATTTGATTAGTTTTGATTAAAGATTGTCTCTGCTCATAATTTATGTTGCTCTTAGCTATTTAATTATTGCATTTAATTTAGATTATCAAGCTAAAATATGACCTATATTTTATTTTACAGGACATTTGTAGGATATGAAACATGTGTCGCTTAACTGTTTTCTTTGCCTCATAAAGATAAAATAAGACCTCTATATATTTTTTTACAGGACATTTGTAGGGCATGAAGCCTCTGTTGTTGGATGTGACTTCTCACCGGACAGTAATTTTATAGTTTCTGGAAGCTGTAATGGAGACATACAGGTCTGGGATGCTATATACGGCCATGGGAAATGTCTAAAGTACATCGACGAAGGTCATGACCTTGGAGTAAGCTGTTGCCAGTTTTCACCGACATATGGATCTGCAAAGTGTAAGTATATAAGACGGATGAATATGGCAATTTATTTTTACTATTTATTCCACAAAAAACAGTCATCAGGTAGTTATCTCTTTTCGTGGCAGAATGTAAGAAATTATTTGGTCTTTAAATAATGAAAAAGGAAATATAAAAACTTGCATGCTTGTTTATTAAGAAGTTATTGCCCTTTTTTCCTTAGAAATTTTGATTTGATATATTGTGTTTAACACCACTTTCAGCAATATTTCAGCTATATCATGGCGACCAGTTTTAGTGGTGGAAGAAGCTGAAGTCCACGGAGAGAACCACCAACCATGGGCAAGGAACTGGTAAATTTTATCACTTGCAGCTGCAAGTCTAGTGCACACTTTTTAGCTCACCAAAGGCAGGCAAGGTGAGCTTTTGCCATTCATTAACTTTTAACATTTTAATCTTCTACTCTGAAACCACTTGCCCAAATGAACTGAAACTTTGTACCTTTCCCTAATCTTTATCCTTTCCCCATATCCCTTCCATGGGGTTCTACCCTTATTCATGGGACCAGTTAAATACTTATAGATGTTAATGATGTTGGGAACAATGTGCCCTTATGTATAACATCTATAAGAAAACTGGATTTCAATGAAAGAAATGTAATATAAGATATTATAAAATTCATGATATTTGTATAGAAGAGGTAAACATGGCAAAACATTTTATCAAAGAAACTATTATTTAAAAGGCGAATTCCAACAACAATTAGTTAAATATGTATAGCTTGTCATTATAGATTTTATTCATATTTCAACTTTTGACAAAAAAGTCTTGAAAAAATGCTAAACTAGAATTTGTAAAATACTATTTCTAAATAAGGGCAGTAATTATTATTTATAAATAGGTATGCATGTACCTTTAATGTCTTTGCTTTGCTGTAGGGCATGTGTACAGTTAGTTAATTTATACTCACTTTGATAATTACATAAATTCAATGCTAATCTTCTTGCAATACAAAAAGGTAAATATATTGTAAAAATCTCCGAAATAAGATGGAAACTATGGATGTTTATGAGTTCAATTTGTGATTTCATGTATTGTTATACTTTTCGTGAATGAAGGAAAATTTGAGTGGTGTAATATTTTTCTGCAATTAGAATTGAAAGTTATTTTGTCTGTTTTTTCTCTGATCAACACAAGTGTTATCATAGACAAGTTTGACATCAACAAAAAAAATGCATTCCTAACAAAATTATTTATTGCTGGATCTATTGTATGACACACATTTCCATTCAAGAGTTAAAAATCATAAGTACATGTAGATAAACAATACCTGTTTAGAAAATGTGGGAGTTTATCAGTGGCATTAAACCTCCACAAAAGAGGAAGACAGACGAAGATCAAATTTCATACTGCCACAAGTATTTAAGAAGCCTGTATTACCTGAATAAATTGGTTTTTAAAATGAACACTTATTCATTCATGTCCGAATGTTTTCATTTTTCTTTAACATCAACTGAAAAAAGCTCGGCCTCTAAAAATGTTGCAGGCCACTAGAAATTAAGTCAGTAGCCCATCTGGACCAGTTTTATCCCTGAAATTGGTCATGCATGTTACTAGTAAGTAAAACTTCGGGCAAGTAGTTTTCACTTTCGGACAAGTAAAATTTAACTGTTACTTCTCCGATGGGACAAGTTGCTTCAAATATTAATGTTGATCCCTGTATTGCATCAAAATTTTTGTACAGTTAATTAGGGAATTACCAGTAGCAGTATTTTTTTTTAACAATTAAAAGAATAGGGTGAAGACATTTGTTCTTGTCAAAAATTTTCATTAATAGAAATTGAATATTTTTCGCTATTTTTTCTACTCTAATTTCACTTGCCACCCCCACCAGGAAATATAACCTAGTGAAGGTTTTTTTCACATTTGAAATTTAAGCCGGAAATTAATCTATATTTACTGTTAATGTGTTAGATTTCTTGAAATTTCTTGCTGTTTGTCTCATTTAGTACCGGTATGTCAACTTACACTTATTAATAATTTTTGTTTAGTTTTGATTAATTATTTTACTATTAAAATATAATATAACAAATATTCGATGTGACTGTGGTCAATATACAAGAACATTTTCCTTCAGTACCTTGAATTGCATGGATGTGTTATATTGCTCTCCGCCGTTGTTGTCGGGAAATATAACACATCCATGCAATTCAAGGTACCTCAGGAAAATATTCTTGTATATTGACCACAATCACATGGAATATTTGCTTAAAATATCTTATTTTCTTTATTCAGCAGTTTCAACTGACAGTGGCTGTGTGACCTTCATGCTTGCCAGCGGAGGACAGGACGATGTAATTAAACTATGGAATTTTGAAGCTGTCATAGGGTCTGCATGTAAGTACTTCTTGATGTCAGTACTGGATGGGTTAGGGGTTTTTGGTGTTTAACACCACTTTCAACAATATTTCAGTTTTAATGGTGGGGAAAATCTGAATATCTGTAGAAACCACCAACCTATTGCAAGTCACTTACAAACTTTATCACATAATGTTGTATAGAGTTCATCTCACCATGAGCGGGATTCGAACTCACAACTTCAGTACTGGAAGCTTAAGCTGAAAAATCTTTACAACATTACTGGTACTGTGAAAGCTGCCTTGACCAAACCCTGCATAAAACTAATGCCTGTATAAACCAAACTATAAATAAAGTCTTAATGTAGGAATCTTTGTTAATTTAACATGTATAAATCAAACACCTGTCGACCACATTGATGGCATAATGGTTATGGTGCTCGCCTCGAGTGCGGTAGATCGAGGGTTCGAGCCACGGTCGGTTCAAACCAAAGACTATAAAATTGGTATTTGTTGCTTCTCCGCTAAGCACGCAGCATTAAGGAGAAAGAGCAAAGACTGGTTGGCTTGTAATCAGAATAATGTGTCCGATTGGAGCGACATGTCTATCCGTAGACTGTTGTTTCAGTGAGCTAGCACTATAAAAATCCAACTCGGCATGTTGGTTTAGTACAACGCGGACCTCATCATCATCTCATTGAAAATAAACTTTTTCTCTTCATGATATAGCTAAAAAATTCCTAAATTGGTGTTAAGCAACAATCACTCACTCACTCAAACACCTGTCTATACCAAGGAGGTTAGGTTTTCACAGGTATACCTCATATTCAAAATTTGATTCGACTTGAAGCAGGAACACTGAAGAAACCCTACTTAGCAATATTTAGTGTGTATATTTTATCATAGAAAGGCACAAAGTCAACAAGTCACATGACCTTGACCTTTACTTCATTAATACATTCTGGGTCAATCAGTGTCCACAAATAATGAAAATAATAGATTTTTTTTCCCTCCTTTCAAGCACTGATGAGAAATGTCCAGACTTTGTTCATTATTAAAAATACCAGCTCCAATTACATACAGAAATTCACATGTCTGTTTAGAATTGTCTCCATTATCACAGTTTACAATCTCTTTAAGATTATAGATATACATGTACAATGTTTTATTGCATTATTTTATGTACATTCCTAAGACAGTTTCTTAAATAACACCGTCATCCAGCATTATTTGATATCAGTGTCTTCAGAGTCAGATGTTCCAACCCTCCTTCCTCACCCAATAATTTCATAAAAATCGCATACAATGGATATCTCATGTCCATTATTTTCAAATATTTTTATTTTTATTTTCAAATAATTTTCATATCTTTATTTTGCAGCTGTAAGACTTGACCTTAGAATGACCTTGAAGGGACATTCAGGACCAGTGACATGTTGTGACTATTCACACGATGGTTGTCTGATTGCTTCTGGGTAAGATTATTAAGTTAACGAGAAATTACACGTGAAAATTGCTCTTTGATCTGCATGCCAAAAAATGGTGCAGTACATTAAAATTAAATGCTGTATTATGTCTCCCCCCACTTTGGTGGGGAGACATATTGTTTTTGTCCTGTCCGTCTGTCCGTCACAGTTTGTCAGCGCAACTCCTCTGAAACTACTGAACAGAATTTCATGAAACTTGGTAGGTAGTAAGGACACCATATGTAGTTGTGCATATTACCAGGAAATTTTGATCTCCTGAATTTTGTGAGAGTTATGACCCTTTGAACTTAGAAATGTCCCGAAATTTACTCCTGAAGCAGCTTGTCAGCGCAACTCCTCTGAAACTACTGAACAGAATTTCATGAAACTTGGTAGGTAGTAAGGACACCATATGTAGTTGTGCATATTACCAGGAAATTTTGATCCCCTAAATTTTGTGGGAGTTATTTGCAAACACTAGTGTAATATCCCTTATTGAAACTTGTATATATATATATGTACAAGAGTCTATCATAATGTCACTATTTCCCTGAAAAAGTTTTTCATCACCAATCCATTGATTTTAGAAGAACAAAACTCCTTTAAAATCATTGGAACATAGGCTGAGCAATTTTCTGGAATGGGGAACTTTGCCATGACAATATGGAATAGTACCTGTAACCCTTGCTTTAGCACTTTTGATCAATTTTTTTTTTGTGTTTCATGGATTAAAAACAGGTTTTTTTTGTTTTTCATTGAAGCTTAATTTTATTTGTTACTTAAATAGATTTTTTACCTTTGACTACAGTTTGTGGGACGGGGGGAGACATACGTTTTTGCGTGCAAAAACAAACTTTAATTTTATTATAAAGCGCATTGGTGGTGGAATAGGAATAGTTAACATGTTCACTTCGAGTGTGGTAGATTATCTGGTCAGATCAAACCAAAGTCTATGAAATTGATATTTGTTGCTTTTCTACTGAGCACACAGCATTTATGTATGTACATGTATATAAGATTAAGAACAAAGACAGGTTAGAATGATGAGTCAGGGTGGAGTGACATTATTATATGTCTGACTGTTGTTTCAGTGAGATATAGCACTATTAAGATACAAGTCAGCATGTTAATCTAGTACAAGACAAATATCCACATCATTTTATCAAAAAGCAACTTGTTCTTGTCATGTAATAGCTGAAAAAAGTTCTTGGCATTAAACAACAATCATTATTCATTCTTGATCCATGACTCAGTCCTCACGATGAGCACCAATTCTCCTGCCCAAGACCAATAAAACTTTGTTTGAACCAGTAAATTTGTTCCGTTTTTATTTAGAAATATATAAAGATAAATTCTAACAATTGATTAGGACCAGTAAATACAAATTTTCATTTCGAGCACTGTGTATATTGTACGATTTAAAAAAAACACTGTTTCCATGGATACATTACCATGGCTAATTTTAATTTCAGGTCAATAGATAAAACTGTAAGACTGTGGGATGCTGTAAGTATAATATAAGTTGTTTTTTTTTATTTTGCTTTGCTGCAATTGGTGTTGATCAAATATTCATTAGTATTTTTTTAATTAAGTGATACATGTATGTAACTAACTGTTTTAATTTCTCAATACATTATTTTTTACACATGAGATGTCAAACGTTCAAGTGAGCTTTTATGATCAACATTTACACATCATGTGTAGACTTTTCAGTTTAATTTTAATTGCTTAAACCACTTCACAAAACTTTATAAATCTATCTTTACATATTCCTGACATGGTCCAAAACTTGTGTTAGCAGCAATTGTTTATCCAATATGACCACCATTGTAATGAGTACCCGCATTTTCTTCCCTTTCAACAAATTTACCTTTTCTTGTATATAATTCTACCTTATATATGAATGCTGCCTTCTGATTGGTTGATAAAAGGGGTATATTTTTACCAATTCTTAGTTTTTTCCACTTTTCCCCCATCGGAGGGGTATTTGTCCTTGGGAATTCCGTATAGGCAAATACCCCACTCATGGGGAAATCCCTTCTTTAAATAGTTTATGACGTCACGGATGTAATTCCGATTTACTCGCGTTTCTTCTTCCAACCAACGATACAGTAAAAAAAAATGACAGACGACAGTGTCAGCCGTTGTTTAGATTTTTACACAGCTAATTTGAATGGTGAAAAAAAACACTGAAAGGTTCCTTGGTTCCAATCTACAATGCTACTTGCATGCCACTGTTTTACTGGCTGTTAAATATTTATGATTTTTATGTCCCTCTGACTAAATTTATGTGGGCATATTAGGATTCATATTTTATATGTCTAACTCCTCTTACAGTATTTAAGCTAGAAACTTGTTTATTTTACATAATATTTGTACATGTACCAAAGGTGTGCAGTTTATCATGATTTTTATTTTCTTAAATTTTTCACAAAATTACGGATTATTAATCTTTGTGAAATTTCACAAACATGTCATTTATTGACTTTTTTTTTGTTTTTTTTTTTGTAGTTACATGGAAACTGTTTGCATGTTATAGAAGGCCATACAAGATATGTGACTAGTTGTGCCTTTTCTTACGATGGATTATACCTGGCTTCTGGTTCTAACGATAGGGCTGTAATGATATGGAAAATTACAACAGAGGAAGAACTTTTCAGTAAATATATTAATACAGTAGTCCTACTCATATATGGTCACACCTTCTGCAGGGGAAAAGTGGCCCGATAAGAGGGGTGGCCTTTCTTGAGGGGGATAATTTAGTAGTATTTTATTATCTCAGTCCGTCTGAAATCTGGTCTGACAAGAAGGGTGGCCTTTCTTGAGGGGGATAATTTAGTAGTATTTTATTATCTCAGTCCGTCTGAAATCTGGTCTGACAAGAAGGGTGGCCTTTCTTGAAGGGGATAATTTAGTAGTATTTTATTATCTCAGTCCGTCTGAAATCTGGTCTGACAAGAGGGGTGGCCTTATAAGAGAGGGACTACTGTACATATATTTGGTGTAATCTTAAAACACACATACATTTGTTAATTAAATTAAGATTGCATGATGATAATATTCTTTTTTTTGGTTTAAAGTAGACATTAATTATGCCTCTCCCCACTTTTTCGCCCTGTCCATCTGTTCATCACAAAAGTTTGTACTCAAAACTCCTCATAAATTTTAAAAGGGAATTCTTCAAAATGGTGAATTATCAAAAGAAAGTTTAAACAGTGATGATCATCAATTCCAGCAATATCAACAAAACAAACAATATAATTACCATGTGAAGATTTGCATATATCATTATAGAATTTGATCGGACAATTTTTTAAGAAGTTTTTGCCCTTTTAGAATATTTTGTCAAAAGGTTTGTCCTTCATTTTAAATTGGAATTCTTCGGAATGTTGAATGTTTACTTATTACCATATGAAGATTCACGTATATCATTACATTTTTTATTTTGATTTTACCATTTGTGAATAAATTCTTACCTTTTTGCACTTAGAATATTTCATCAAATGGTTTGTAAACACAGCTCTGCCTTCATTTTAAAATTCTTCAAAAATTTGCATGCTTTATTATTTACATGTGAAGATTTGTATATAATGTTACAGTAATATAATGGCCCGGGTGGCTCAATGAGTTAGGTACTTGGATTACCTAACAACTCATACAAGCCTATCACCAATACAGCATGGGTTCGTGCCCGGTTTTGTACATTACAAAAAAGAGTGCATTTGACTCGCAGCCGCAAGTTTACCAGTTGCTTGCCCATTGTCAGTGGTTCTCTCTGGGTACTCCTGCTTCTTCCACCACTAAAACTGGTTGCCATGATATAGCTGAAATATTGCTGAAAGTGACGTTAAAACGCCCCAAAAAAAAAAAAAAAAAAAAAATACAGTAATATAATTGTACCAATATTGGAGGAGTTATTTCCCCTTGACTTAGAATATTTCATAAGAAAGTTTGTTTGGCAACTCCCCTATATGTTAAATAAGATTTACTCAAAACTTTGCATGCTTGCTTCGTATATATTTTTATGGCAATATGATTGTACCATTTTGGGAGAAGTTATTGCTCTCTAAGGTTTACCCAAAACGTTGCATGCAGCTGACTAATTATCAAATGAAGATTTCCTTTTCATTACAACACTTTAATGAGATCATTTTTGAAGGTGTTATTGTCCTTTTTTTGGCCTTGAATATTTCATCAAAAAGCTTGTATCAGAACTTGTCATACATTTTTATGGAAATTCCTGAAAATTTTGCATGCTTGTTTATCACCATATGCAGATTAACATATCATTATAGCAATTTGATTAGACCTTTTTGAAAAAAGTTTTTTGCCTTTTTGAAAATTGCCCTACATTTTAAATGGGATTGCAAAGCATCTTTCTCAAAAGATGGAGAATGTGCGAGGACAGGGGGTTTCAGGACATTTGTTTTTGGGTAAAAAAAAACTTGAATTTTTCCTACTTTTATGCTAGCCCAAAGCAAGAGAAAATTCTATGGACTAGAAAAATCCAATTAAAAGCATTTTAAATCCGTTTGAATAACATCCAAACATGTTTATGTATACGATAGAGTGAAATCTGTCTAAACTAAAATACTGTGATTTTGTATTAACCGAACTCTCAATATAATTTCAATGTAGAACATTTTGTTATTTTAACCTGTATAAACTGAACACCCTCTTATTCTGAACACAAAAGTTTGTACTAAGCAGGTTTTGGTTTTGACATTTTTCACTGTATAAACACAACATTTTTCTTCAGATAATATTGAAAGGAAACAAACACAATGTGTTGATGTTGTTAAACCACTCAATAAATGGTCTGTTGAGGATGTGTGTAAATGGTTAGACGAACTCAGTCTGGAACAGTATAAGTCTTCATTTGAAACAAATGCTATTGATGGAACAGAATTAGAGGTTATTACAGACAGTATGTTACAACAGATAGGTGTAGGTAAGCAGACGTCCTGTCCTGATATTGGTCCTTATTTTAAACTGATGTTTGAAAAGACATTAGTTTTGTATGTTACAACAGATAGGTGTAGGTAAGCAGACGTCCTGTCCTGATATTGGTCCTTATTTTAAACTGATGTTTGAAAAGACATTAGTTTTGTATGTTACAACAGATAGGTGTAGGTAAGCAGACGTCCTGTCCTGATATTGGTCCTTATTTTAAACTGACGTTTGAAAAGACATTAGTTTTGTATGTTACAACAGATAGGTGTAGGTAAGCAGACGTCCTGTCCTGATATTGGTCCTTATTTTAAACTGATGTTTGAAAAGACATTAGTTTTGTATGTTACAACAGATAGGTGTAGGTAAGCAGACGTCCTGTCCTGATATTGATCCTTATTTTAAACTGACGTTTGAAAAGACATTAGTTTTGTATGTTACAACAGATAGGTGTAGGTAAGCAGACGTCCTGTCCTGATATTGGTCCTTATTTTAAACTGATGTTTGAAAAGACATTAGTTTTATATGTTACAACAGATAGGTATAGGTAAGCAGACGTCCTGTCCTGATATTGGTCCTTATTTTAAACTGACGTTTGAAAAGACATTAGTTTTGTATGTTACAACAGATAGGTATAGGTAAGCAGACGTCCTGTCCTGATATTGGTCCTTATTTTAAACTGATGTTTGAAAAGACATTAGTTTTGTATGTTACAACAGATAGGTATAGGTAAGCAGACGTCCTGTCCTGATATTGGTCCTTATTTTAAACTGATGTTTGAAAAGACATTAGTTTTGTATGTTACAACAGATAGGTGTAGGTAAGCAGACGTCCTGTCCTGATATTGGTCCTTATTTTAAACTGACGTTTGAAAAGACATTAGTTTTATATGTTACAACAGATAGGTATAGGTAAGCAGACGTCCTGTCCTGATATTGGTCCTTATTTTAAACTGACGTTTGAAAAGACATTAGTTTTGTATGTTACAACAGATAGGTATAGGTAAGCAGACGTCCTGTCCTGATATTGGTCCTTATTTTAAACTGACGTTTGAAAAGACATTAGTTTTGTATGTTACAACAGATAGGTATCGGTAAGCAGACGTTCTGTCCTGATATTGGTCCTTATTTTAAACTGACGTTTGAAAAGACATTAGTTTTGTATGTTACAACAGATAGGTATAGGTAAGCAGACGTCCTGTCCTGATATTGGTCCTTATTTTAAACTGACGTTTGAAAAGACATTAGTTTTGTATGTTACAACAGATAGGTATAGGTAAGCAGACGTCCTGTCCTGATATTGGTCCTTATTTTAAACTGACGTTTGAAAAGACATTAGTTTTAAGAAAATGCAGACAAAAACAAGTGTTTTAAATTACACTATTTATGTATGCAGCTCTTTTCAATATATGCATGTAGAAGAGAATATTTTTTATTAACTCAGAATTCTGCCCATAATTGAAAATAAACAGTGATGTTCTTCAATAGAATAAACCACAACAAGACAACACGATCCACTTTTCTGGCAAACTTTCTCAACAGAAATGAAAACAACATAGGCCAAAAGAAATCTAGATCTTTGCTTGGGACAGGCACAACAAAGTGGGGGGGTTAAACTATTTAAAGATATCCCAACCTCTCCCTTCTTCATATTTAGATCTGCAGAAAGAACCAAAAAAAAACTACACAGATTTGTTTTATCTAAAAAAAAGATCAAGCAATTGGACAGAAATGGTAACATGTACAGTACAACAGCTGAGGCAGTGAATGAATGTAGCTAATAGTCATTTTAATGCTATTTTTATGTTTTACAGCATCTGATTGGCTAATTTTTTTTTTAAAATTCACAATTTATATGTCTTAAGTAAGGGTTCTACTTTGAACGGGCCACTATATTGAATTCTCAAAATCCTGCAACATCCTCAAAAATACAGTATAAAGTAATATAAGAACATCACTACATGTCTCTCGATTTAATCAGTTTGTGACATTTAATCCAGTGATTAACGTAGCCAAAGCATAAAATACAATACAGTTATTTTCTAATTATAAAAAAATTGTATATGTTTATTCCGTCTACCTGGAGCAGCTGCCAAATAGACAAAATACAGATAAATAAATTAATGGCACTTTCACAAAAGATATGTGTCACCTATCTACCATTGATGTATAAAATTATATTATCTCAAATGAATATGTGGAATTCTGGGAAAACCATGGAAAGTACATTGTAAAATACGAGATGCACATCAGTATAATACATACAACATAATGATTGATTTCTCTTAGCCCTTTGAGGGAATGTTGGAATTTATCACATTTTTTGTTACAATAGAATCAACAAGGTAAATTACACTGTTTTTCTTTTTATCTTCAGATGCTATGGGCCACAGAAACAAAATTTTACGTGCAAGGAAAGCTATAAGACCAAGATCATTGGCATCAAGATCAGACACCAGTATGCTTGGTTAGTGTTTAAATTTAGAATTTAATAATAACAGAACTTCTATCTTTATGTCCAGTCCGAAAGCCAATGGGGAATTAAGTGTTACCCTTATTGGTCTTTGTGTCCATCCCCATTTGGCTTCCATGCTATTATTTCCCTTTTTCAAATGTTTTGAAATTTTTTCACTACGTTTTATACTACAATACATGGGTCAAGTTTACTTAAAATTACGTTAAAATTTTTTGAACAAATCTGGGCCAGATTTGCTTTTCTGTTATGTTAGAATGATGACAGATATTTGTATCAGCAATGTTAGAATGATGACAGATATTTGTATCAGCAATGTTAGAATGATGACAGATATTTGTATCAGCAATGTTAGAATGATGACAAATATTTGTATCAGCAATGTTAGAATGATGACAGATATTTGTATCAGCAATGTTAGAATGATGACAGATAGTTGTATCAGCAATGTTAGAATGATAACAGATATTTGTATCAGCAAACTTTAGGGTTGTACATCTTATTATGTTATTGCAAGTCACATTGCCGTTCTTTGGTACGTATAGAACACAGTCTTATGCTTGAAAATGATAAGTTGTAGGGGGTGTGCGTTTTATGCATAGAAGTAAGTATCAGACACTTTTTTTAAGGTCACGTAGAGAGTTTCTGCCAGATTTTTTGGGGAGGAAATGGGGTGCGTTTAATAGACACCAAAAGACGGTACTCCAATCCTTATATTAGGGCCCTGGTGGCTCAATGAGTTAGGTAGTTGGATTACCTAACAACTCAACAAGCCTATCACCAATACGGCTTGGGTTCGCGCCTGACTTTGTAAATTACAAAAAAGGGTGCACTCGACTCGCAGCCACAAGTGATCAAGTTTACCAGTTGCTTGCTTGCCCATGGTCGGTGGTTCTCTCTGGGTACTCCGGATTCTTCCACCACTAAAACTGGTCACCATGATATAGCTGAAATATTGCTGAAAGTGGCATTAAACACCAAAAATCATCAATCATCATCACCAATCCTTATCGGTTGGTCTACTATTTTATCAGTATTTACATATATACATTTTGGTGCATTTTAATAAAAATGTAAACATCAAATTTAGTACATACAACACATTTCTGGAATTACCTTCATCAGGTACACTCAATTACCTTCATCAGGTACGCTCAATTACCTTCATCAGGTACGCTCAATTACCTTCATCAGGTACGCTCAATTACCTTCATCAGGTACGCTCAATTACCTTCATCAGGTACGCTCAATTACCTTCATCAGGTACGCTCCATTTCCTTCATCAGGTATTCTCCATTACCTTCATCAGGTACGCTCCATTACCTTCATCAGGTACGCTCCATTACCTTCATCAGGTATGCTCCATTACCTTCATCAGGTACGCTCCATTTCCTTCATCAGGTACGCTCCATTTCCTTCATCAGGTACGCTCCATTACCTTCATCAGGTATGCTCCATTACCTTCATCAGGTACGCTCCATTTCCTTCATCAGGTACGCTCCATTACCTTCATCAGGTATGCTCCATTACCTTCATCAGGTACGCTCCATTACCTTCATCAGGTACGCTCCATTTCCTTCATCAGGTACGCTCCATTTCCTTCATCAGGTATGCTCCATTACCTTCATCAGGTACTCTCCATTACCTTCATCAGGTATGCTCCATTTCCTTCATCAGGTATGCTCCATTACCTTCATCAGGTATGCTCCATTACCTTCATCAGATACGCTCCATTTCCTTCATCAGGTATGCTCCATTACCTTCATCAGATACGCTCCATTACCTTCATCAGGTATGCTCCATTTCCTTCATCAGGTATGCTCCATTTCCTTCATCAGGTACGCTCCATTTCCTTCATCAGGTACGCTCCATTACCTTCATCAGGTACGCTCCATTACCTTCATCAGGTACACTCCATTACCTTCATCAGGTACGCTCCATTACCTTCATCAGGTACGCTCCATTTCCTTCATCAGGTACGCTCCATTACCTTCATCAGGTACGCTCCATTTCCTTCATCAGGTACGCTCCATTTCCTTCATCAGGTACGCTCCATTACCTTCATCAGGTATGCTCCATTACCTTCATCAGGTACGCTCCATTTCCTTCATCAGGTATGCTCCATTACCTTCATCAGGTACGCTCCATTTCCTTCATCAGGTACGCTCCATTACCTTCATCAGGTACACTCCATTACCTTCATCAGGTATGCTCCATTTCCTTCATCAGGTACGCTCCATTACCTTCATCAGGTACGCTCCATTACCTTCATCAGGTATGCTCCATTTCCTTCATCAGGTATGCTCCATTACCTTCATCAGGTACGCTCCATTACCTTCATCAGGTACGCTCCATTACCTTCATCAGGTATGCTCCATTACCTTCATCAGGTATGCTCCATTACTTTCATCAGGTATGCTCCATTACCTTCATCAGGTACGCTCCATTACCTTCATCAGGTATGCTCCATTACCTTCATCAGGTACGCTCCATTTCCTTCATCAGGTACGCTCCATTTCCTTCATCAGGTACACTCCATTACCTTCATCAGGTATGCTCCATTACCTTCATCAGGTACGCTCCATTTCCTTCATCAGGTACGCTCCATTTCCTTCATCAGGTACGCTCCATTTCCTTCATCAGGTACGCTCCATTACCTTCATCAGGTACGCTCCATTTCCTTCATCAGGTACGCTCCATTACCTTCATCAGGTACGCTCCATTACCTTCATCAGGTACACTCCATTACCTTCATCAGGTATGCTCCATTACCTTCATCAGGTACGCTCCATTTCCTTCATCAGGTACGCTCCATTTCCTTCATCAGGTATGCTCCATTTCCTTCATCAGGTACGCTCAACACGGAAATATTGGAAAGCCAAATAATTTAATAGTGTTTGGGAACAACAAAACAAAGGGCCTAAACAGGATAGCCAAAATTGACTAATGTCATCTATCCCTGATGGAGGAGAACCTTAGTTTTGATAATAATTACATTATTTAGGAACTGTAAATTTCAATAATAAATATATCTAATAAACTACGTCAGTGCCGAAACACTGACTACCGGGCGGATGATACCCTCGGGGACTAATAGTCTACCAATAGAGGTATCGACATAGAGATTAAATTTTGACTACAAATAACATGTCAATCAGAATTAAGTTTTTCAGACCAAGAACAATACAATTTCAGAATGAGAATGTTTTCTGAAATGAAACTGATTGTCAATTAAAGAATGTTCTCACTATATATTTTAAGTATCACCTACAAGGGAAGTAACTGTTACTACAATACGGGTAGTACACTTAAGTTACATTAGTAAAAAGGATCTGGATGTAAATGAACATGAAAGACTATCAAACTTTAGACTGTGACACACATGTTACAGTAAGGGAACATTGATTTTATTGCTGTTCTACATTTCAGACACAGTAGAATCTTTAACAATGAGCAAAACTCGCACCATAAAATGAGTGTGAATTAGCCCTTAGTCTTCAGTTTAGTGACAGCCGGAACCTTTGAGCCGTAATGAAAGCGAGAGGTTTGGCGCTTTAAAATCTGATTCAACCCACCATTTCTTTAGAAATGCCTGTACCAAGTCAGGGTCATTACAGTTTTCACAGTTTTCCAGTTGTTGACTGATTTTGTCTGTTTATATACTTGTTTTGACTTTCCCTTTGTAAGATTGCTCGGAGTTCAATAATTTTGTTATTACCCTTATTTAGCAGTATGCTTTATTTCTATTGTTCAGTACTACATCTGGAAATCTTTGTCGTTTTGATGTTATTTAGTGGTGAATAGAATTTTATTTCCCAGATGCAGAATTATCAACAAGACGGGTTTGGTCAGGGGGTTATGGTGTTTAACACAACTTTCTACAATATTTCAGTTATATCGTTGCAGGAAACTGGAGTACCTGGAGAAAACCACCGACATGTCGAAGTCACTGACAAACTTTAAAAAAAATCACATACCGTTATATCGAGTACATCTCGCCATGGTAACAAGAAAACAAAACATGAGTAAGAAAAGTTTGAAGTTACAAAACGGGTAATCGGAAGCTGTAAATCAAAGAAAGATAGACAAGTAAAGTAATCTTGCACATATTGTTATATATACTCATATCCAATATGGTGCAATAAAAAAATTGTAAAACAATTATATTTTGGTATTTATTGTAAAAAAAATGTCTGTTTTTAGATGTTGGTGTACCAGATGAATTTTTATGTCCTATAACAAGGGAGGTAATGAAGGATCCTGTCATAGCTGAAGGTAGGTTTAATTGTTGGTATCCTCTTTCAGTCAAGGAAATTAGGAATTTGAATCCACAGGACATTCGGTCCTGTGAACTGTGAGGAATTACAGGACCGACAATAAAATAATGATTTTTTTTTAAATAATAAATTTATTTTATTTAAGTGTCACATATTGATTGTATTAAACTTACAATCACAAACAGCAATATCTACAATTAGACAGCGGCGTAAAGGTTAGCGTGCGAGTGCTCATGGGTTCGTGCTCCGGTCGGGTCAGACCAAAGACTATCAAATTGGTATTTTTTGCTTCTCTGTTAAGCACGCAGCATTAAGGAGAAAGAGCAAAGACTGGTTGGCTCTGAATCAGTATAATGTGTCCATGTGGGATGACAATTTGACACTATGTCCATAAATATATTATTCATTAAAATATGTTTCCACTCTAAAATTACAAAACTATTTGTGACATTAAAAATTACTAAATGAAATATTCATTCTATCTAAACAAATGAATCCTTACATGTAAAAAAAAAAAAAAAATAGAATAAAATAATAGCTCTATGCTACCAGAAAAGGTATAATTAGAAACCAGAATTTAGAATTACAAAAGAATATATATATAGCTCTTTTGGTCCATTGGCTTCGATGCACCAGTTGCAGACCATAACATTTTGTTCAACGTTGTGATGAAGCCAGGGTCGGTCCTGCTTCCAAGAATCAATAAATTTACGTTCTCGGTCTTTTTCATACTGTTTCTTCCGTTCTCTCGTCTCCTCTTGGGTTACTTTTCTCTTTAATGGCTTTCCTGGTATGACTTCTGTCTTATACTGCAAGAAAGCCATGACCACCGTGTTTTGAAGTGATAATATGTTCTGAATTAACGACGATTGTTAATGAAGAAAACTCTAGAGAATAATATTTTTCCGAAATACCACGATCACTGTAGTCACACGAAATATTTTACGACAATAACTCGTAAATAGTTAGTGTCCTTGCCAAACCTCGTCCTTATTTTAGATTTTTCTTGATCTAAAAATAACAAATAAAAGAGAATTTGAAATATTTTTAAGTTGAATTTACCGAAAACCTCGATTTATCTATTCTTAAAGGCAGCGGCTGAACAAAACAATTTACCGGACAGTCGGTCCGGTGAGTTAACGAAAACTACCAGATCACCGGGAAATTTATCGGATGCGGTCCGTCGGTCCGGTGCCAATTTCCTTGACTGCTCTTTTGAGAAATCAAGGTGTTGTCAGAGGTCTAAGTAAATGAAAAACAGTTGAAATATCTTTTAAAAAGGATGTAAAGGTTTATTCTTTTTTAAAACATACTGGTTTCCAATAGAAAAGAATACAAAATTTACAAAAACATTTTTTTTAATTCATATGAATTTACATATTATGAAAAGAAAGTTTAAACAGTAATGGTCAGTAGTGCCACCAATATCTACAAAGCAATCACCTCTCACCTTAAATCACTGAACATACATAAGACCATGACATGACATTGGAATACAGGTCCTAGCTTGAGACAGGCATACGATGTGGTGGAGTTAAACCGCTTAATGGGATCCAAACTCAAGTAATAATCATGTAAATCTCACCTCAATTCATTGAACATGAAAAAGACCATGACATATGACATTAGTAATCCAGGTTCTGGCTTGAGACGGGCATACAATTATGGTGGAGTTAAACGGCTTAATGGGATCTCAATGCATGTGACATTCACATGAATATTTTTACACCAAAAACTTCAAATAATTTTGTTATTTTAATTCTTATTTTCTGGTATCTTTTTTTTCCTCAGATGGTTATACATATGAGAGATCTGCTATTGTTGGATGGATGGAGAAAGGGAAGACATCCAGTCCTATGACTAATGGTCTACTGAATACCAAACAACTGACACCAAACAGAAGTCTAAAAATGTTGATACAGAGATATCTACAGGGACAATGATCATACCAAGCAACTGACATCAGAAGTCTAAAAATGTTAAGAATGCTCTTTTACCCAGTGTGCTCTTTAAAATGTTGATACAGAGATATTTACAGGGACAATGATGATGACATATTTTTACCCAGAATGCTCTTTAAAATGTTGATACAGAGATATTTACAGGGACAATGATAATACCATCTTTTTACCCAGAATGCTCTTTAAAATGTTGATACAGGACAAAAGCCCCCTGACAAAAAGCACCTCAATAATGATGAAAAGTAAAAAAAAATTTTTTATACATTTTTAGCTCGAGCTACTATCGTCATTCCGGCGTCAGCGTCTGGGTTGGTTAAGTTTTTTGTCAAGAGTCCATTTCTCAAAAACTATCAAAGGTATCCATTTGAAACTTGGAATACTTGTTCACTATTAAAAGAGGTACCAATTACAACAAGGCAGATGACCCTGTGATTTGTATATCCAGAGTTATCTGCCCTTGTTTCAACATAGTACATAGAAATTAGGGATATTTTTTTAGTATGATTAAAATTTCTCAATAACTATCAAAGCTATTAACTTGAAACTCAATACACTTGTAGAAAGTGTTGACCCCAATCTGTTGACAAGTTAGAAGTATGTATAACTTTGTAAATTGCTTGCAGTTTAATATCAGATACGAAAAAGTCGAGCGTCCAACACCCGTGGGCAGTGCTCTTGTTTTATATTGATGGTGATATTAGATATATTAAAGTATAAAGGAAAAATAATAAAAAATTATTTAAGAAAAATTAATACTTATAGAAAACAATTTCTTTACATTTTGTTTATTATTATTAACATTTATATTTATTAAGTGTAAATTACAAAAGAAAAACTGATAATTTGTTTATAAATTAAAGTTATTTTTTTAATTATTCATAATTAAAGTCAATCAGGTAAAATTAATTATACCAATCAAGGATTGTTTTTATACATGTATATACAATTGACAATTACTTTTTTTACTGTATCACACAAGAAACAGCACAACAAATCATCAGTACTGCTGTATCACACAAGAAACAGCACAACAAATCATCGGTACTGCTGTATCACACAAGAAACTGCACAACAAATCATCAGTACTGCTGTATCACACAAGAAACAGCACAACAAATCATCAGTACTGCTGTATCACACAAGAAACAGCACAACAAATCATCAGTACTGCTGTATCACACAAGAAACAGCACAACAAATCATCAGTACTGCTGTATCACACAAGAAACAGCACAACAAATCATCAGTACTGCTGTATCACACAAGAAACAGCACAACAAATCATCAGTACTGCTGTATCACACAAGAAACAGCACAACAAATCATCAGTACTGCTGTATCACACAAGAAACAGCACAACAAATCATCAGTACTGCTGTATCACACAAGAAACTGCACAACAAATCATCAGTACTGCTGTATCACACAAGAAACAGCACAACAAATCATCAGTACTGCTGTATCACACAAGAAACAGCACAACAAATCATCAGTACTGCTGTATCCAATGTGTCAGAGTCTACTGCGTCTCAACTACCACCTATCAGACACATGAGACGAGGAGTTGGGCACCATAAAAAGAATGCTGGTATCCCACTACCTATACCACCATCTCTAGAAACCATGACAATTCCACAACAATACCAGGTCACCCATAGTGATGAGCCTTTCCTTCTTTATGACAGTGGTATCGATAGATCTAATCGTATACTCATCTACTCAACTGAAACCAACTTGAGGGCTGTTACAACTACTGGTCATTGGTTTGCTGATGGTACATTTAAAGTTGCTCCTGAACTTTTTTATCAAGTATTCACCATCCATGCTTTGGTAGATAACAACATTATCCCATGTGTCTACACTTTACTACTAAAAATGACTGAAGACGCATACTTCGAGATGTTCCAGCAACTTCTACATTTAAAGCCAACACTTCATCCCAGAACCTTGACGATAGATTACGAGGTAGCCTCACAGAATGCTATCCTAAGAGTATTTCCAGATGTTGATGTCAAAGGCTGCTTTTTCCACCTAGCACAGTGTGTTTACCGTAAAGTCCAGGCAAATGGTCTTCAGCAGAAGTACACTGACGATGAACAGTTCAACCTTGACATCAAGATGATACCTGCTCTTGCCTTTGTTCCAGAAGATGCAGTTGAAGAAGCCTTTGAAAGTCTGGCAGACAATATGAGTGCAGATGCCCAGTCTATTCTCGACCACTTCGAAGACACATTCATTGGCCGTCCTGGTAGGCGCAACCGACGAGGTCCTGTCTTCAGCCTTCATATTTGGAATATGTATGACCGTACAGTACAAGAACTTCCTCGCACCAACAACAACATAGGTGGTTGTCATCCCAACATCTGGAAGTTCTTAGATGCGCTCAAGAAACATCAAGCTCTTCAACAGGTGTCAATGACCCAGATCATGGCAGGTGATGAAATTGTTCAACGCCATAAATATAGAGACTGTGCCAGACGTATTCTACACATTGTGGAAAACTACAACAACCGTCATGTTGTAGACTATCTTCGTGGTCTTGCCTATAATGCCCACATGTGAATTTATAGACTTAGGCAGTTGTGCAAAGACACAAAGATATAAATATTTTTACAGTATACAGGCACAAGGAATTAAAATACAGAGGTACAAAAAAATCTTGAATCATGTTAGAAAACACAAAGAAAATTTTACAAATCCAAACAGTTGAACAATGACACAGAAAAAAGTGAAATGTATTGACTTTAATTATGAATAATTCAAAAAATAACTTTAATTTATAAACAAATTATCAGTTTTTCTTTTGTAATTTACACTTTATAAATATAAATGTTAATAATAATAAAAAAAATGTGAAGAACAAAATTTCTATAAGTATTAAATTTTTTTAATTAATTTTTAAATTTTTTTCCTTTATACTTTAATATATCTAATATTACTATCAATATAAAAAAATGTATAACAAAAAAACTTTTCATCATTATTGGGGGGCTTTTTGTCAGGGGGCATTTGTCCTAGACCCATTTACAAGGACAATGATGATAACATCTTTTTACCCAGAATGCTCTCACCCAGAGTACTTTGTTAGAATTTTGTCTTAAGATCATGCCATTAAGATGTTTATGGAGGAGAAGGAAGAGAGCTTAAAACATGTGTGGATAACCAACATACATGTACAAGAAAGTGTTTTACAATGGTGGATTGAATAATCCACAAAAAAATGTCTTGTAGATAAAGTAGACACCTTTTATAAAGTCCCTCCCATCAAAGACCACCCCTCTTATTAGACACCTTTTATAAAACCCCTCCCATCAAAGACCACCCCCCTTCTTACCAGACCAGTTTTCAGATGTACTGTGAGTAAAAGGCTAGTATTAATATTGTTTTCCTCAAGAGAGGCCATTCCTCTTATAAGGCAATTTCCACCAATAATGGCTTAAAGCTAGTACTTTTGTAGATAAGGCCACTCCCACTCAAAGACCACCCTTCTTTATCAGACCAGATTTCAAATGCACTGAGAGTAAAATGCTAGTATTAAAATAGTCCTCCTCAAGAGAGGCTATTCCTCTGATAAGGCCATTCCCACCAAAGTCCACACTTCTTATCAGACCAGATTTCAAATGCACTGAGAGTGAAATGCTAGTATTAAAATAGTCCTCCTCAAGAGAGACCATTCCTCTTATAAGGCCATTCCCACCAAAGTCCACACTTCTTATCAGACCAAATTTCAAATGGACTGAGAGTGAAATGCTAGTATTAAACTTGCTCCCTCTCAAGAGAGACCGTTCCTCTTATAAGGCCATTCCCACCAAAGTCCACACTTCTTATCAGACCAAATTTCAAATGCACTGAGAGTGAAATGCTAGTATTAAACTTGCTCCCTCTCAAGAGAGACCATTCCTCTTATAAGGCCATTCCCACCAAAGTCCACACTTCTTATCAGACCAAATTTCAAATGCACTGAGAGTGAAATGCTAGTATTAAACTTGCTCCCTCTCAAGAGAGACCGTTCCTCTTATAAGGCCATTCCCACCAAAGTCCACACTTCTTATCAGACCAAATTTCAAATGCACTGAGAGTGAAATGCTAGTATTAAACTTGTTCCCCCTCAAGAGAGACCGTTCCTCTTATAAGGCCATTCCCAAAACTCTTATCAGTCCAGATTATAGTTGCACTGAGAGTAAAATGCTAATATTATATACTCATATAAATATCTTGAATCTGATTTGATTAAACACTGTCACGTGATATTTATCCATTCGTTGGGTCAACCGCTAATCGTAAGGTCTCATAGTAAGGTCCATCGCTCGCGAGGAAATCCAAAGGAAATTCCCACGTGAGCCTCACATGTTTCCAATTATAGTTACTTCCCTTGATTCCACAGACAACAAGCATGGCGTCCAGTGACAGGTTCGTCGCTGTAGGCCTGTAGGCGAAGAAGAAATTTTATATATTATATCGAATATTTTCGCAAAGCTGCAGGTATTCTATTACTTGGTGTTTGATGCAAAAATATTCGATATAATATACCAATTATCACCCTTGTTGGAGTGTGACCCGACGGTTTGTCTCCCCTCGAAAAGTTAGGTCACCCTCGGGCAAGCAGAGAGACGACATCTATTAACAAGGCCACTTTTTCATTGTAGAAGGGGAGACAACTGTAATTGATTCAATGATTGTGTTATTAGATCTTATTCTTCCTGTTATTTATTAGAGGCCTTACCACCACAATGTAACTGAAATATTGTTGAAAGTGGCATTAAACACCATAAAATTATTTGAGGTCTGAGAAATCTTGATATTCATTATATTTTATTTAAATATTGAATAATTGTTACAAAATCTCAAAATTGTTATATTTGATAATGTATATTGTTTATTTAATGTAAATATAGATATTTGAACCTAAATGTATTAGATAAAAGTTCTGTTAATGATATGAGATTTAGATACTGTGAATTCAATATGGTATAATCGATTGTTACAATATTTCTTTACGAATAACCTTAACCACACCAGTTAAATGCACTATATGTAAATTCGGGATTGGAAAAACTAGTCAAAATATCAAAACCATTAATTTATATATTAAGAATCATCTCATTTTCTGTTATTCCATAATATGGTTATCAATATCAACCAAAGAAAATGTATGAATATATAATACATGGTGAGATAACATTAGGGGCTATGTCTTATTCTTTGTAGCCAGAATTTTTTTTCAAGCAAAACAAAAATAAGATTTTTTTATTTGGGCATGAGCAATCTGTATTTTTATTTTCAAATTTTGCCCATATTATGCAGGGTCATATGCATTTTTTGCATCTTTCATGAAAATTATTAAAAGTTAAATGGTTGTTTCCTTAGTTAGAATGCACTATTAGAAACATTGAATTAACAATCAAGTACATTGTACATTTGTTTTCTACTATTATCAGAGGGGCCGTCGTGGTCGTGATCGTATGGTAATTGGATTTACAACTACCTGTGCAATTAGTGCCTATCACCACTAACGTTACGAGTTCGAATTCCACTCAGGCAAGGTGTACTCGATACAACATTATGTGATAAAATATGTCAGTTACTTGCGACAGGTCAGTGGTTTTGACTTTTCTACAGGTACTCTGGTTTCCTCCACCAATAAAATTGACCACCACAATATGTATACCTGAAACATTGTTGAAAGTGGCGTTAAACACCATAAACCAAATTATTAGAGGTCTGTGAGATGTTGAAATCCATTATATTTGATTTAAATATTTAATAATTGTTACAAAATCTCAAAATTGTTATATTTGATAATGTGTATTGTTTATTTAATGTAAAAATAGATATTGAAACTAATGGTATTAGATAAAAGTTTTGTTAGTGATATGAGAATTAAATACTGTAAATTCATTACAGTAGATTTGATCGTTACAATATTTCTTTACAAATAACATTAACCACACCAGTTAATTGGAAATGCTAGTGAAAATATTAATATAAATAATATAAATATCCACATTCATCTCATTTTCTGTTAATCTGTAAAATGGTAAGAGAATAAAGAATAAAAAAAATAAAGTTAAATATTTTTTTTTAGTTCAATCAGTATCGATCATAAGGTTTAAGAATCGATCATCGGATCAGATCGGTGCACCACTAATAGGAAATACATTTTTCATGCAACAATGAAAATTGACATGCTGTTAAATGTTATAATTTATGATGTGTAAATTTTGCCTTTGATCTTTACACGCGATTATATCGATTACAAAGCAACTATTGTGATATGAACCTAATATTGCTGGGTTTTTTAATGTGATGCTAATAATGATGTCACCTCACCAAATCAACGACAATCTTATTTTTGTTGATATGTATTGCACGAAATGGACTTCTCACCGCATCTCGGGCTTCGCTTTTGATGTGAGATTGCTCTGAGAAATTAATTCTCGCAATACATATCAACGATAGTATATATTTATCAAGCAACAAGCATGATAATAACATATTGTCACCATTTCCTAATGTGTCGTTATATTGAAATCATTGATGTCACCTTTCCAAACCCTTGATTAGTTTTGGTCGAAATGAAATTCTCATCTCCTCTCACATCTCGGGCTGCACCTTGCTCTAAGAAATCCATTCTTACAAAACAAATCAACGAAAGTATATATATACAGTACAGTCAGAGACATAGCATGATAAATCACTGTGATAGACGTATTACTCATCTTAGTGATACTGATATATCTATTGATCTGTTTAATATATCTTCAAAATTTCTTCTGTATTTAGAGTGTTACTTGCTATCACCCAATATGCACAAGAAAGTAAGTAAATAGATTAAACAGAACAAAAGATATATCAGTTTCTCTAAGACGAGTGATACGTCTATGACAGTGATTTATCACGCTATGTCTCTGACTGTACTGTACAATCCATATCTCAGAAAGTTGTTTCCTTATATAATTTGAAATAAAAATTAGTTGAAAATTTTGACTTTGTTTATTCCTCATAACTCCGATATTTTAAGGGAAGAATCATTATTCATGTTTTAACTATTCTTTGTACATTGTTATAAATTGGTGCATTGCATTTCTGCAATTTTTTTTAAGAAAAGTAATTTTTTTCATTTCCACAATATATTTTTTTTTTTACTTTTCTGCAATTTTGCTGGATTTACCTTAAAAATGACTGCAAGAACTCAAATCATTATATAACTACAGGTCCACTTCTTCTTTTCTCATTTTAAAATTGAATTTTTGGTAAAAATGGAGTTGATATTCTCCAAGACCAAATCCTCCTTTGGTCTTCGATGGACTCTGGCACATGTTTAAATATCTTGCATGAATACCAGTACTGTACTAACATTTTACTGGTTTCTATTCTGTGGTTTAAGCAGAGTGTATAGGCGTAGTTTTAGATACAGAAACTCCTCTTGCTCAAAATCCTATTTCCAACTCCCCATGGTGAACTCAAGACCACAGGTAATAATCCGTACTAACAAAATGGATTTATGAGGGGGGGGTATTTAATTAAATATTGCAGAATTGAAAATTGCGGAAATGCAAAGCACTGGTATGAATTCTGGCTGGAGACTCTAGCTGGTCTAATACGCAATCTCGCCAACAGCCTAAACACACATATTTTTGTGTTATTGTTTTTATTATTTTTGGTGTAGCTGATGGTTATCACATTTTGTCCGTGAAAATATTGCAATAAAATTTGTGCAATGGCATTTTCACTGCTGTTGACGAGATGGGGTTGCCAGTCATAAATATTAAAAAATATGTAACCTTGAATTTGTCTTATGAATTTGTTTATGAAATACATGAAGTATTCATGTCAACATTTTTTTAGCATTTTATTTTTGTGAATATGTGTAGCTTGGCTGGTACAAGCAATTGTTGTTTTTGTAAAAAAAAATGTAAATGTTTTTAAAAAAAATGTGCTGAAAAGTTTCCATATCTTTAAAAATTGTGTATTATTCTTTACTTGCATTCCTGGGGGAAAATATTTGAATGTTTTCTTGAAAAGAAACAATGTTTGTTTTTCTTGCACAAGATGACAGGCCTATTGAAATAAGTTTAAAATAATCATATGTAACTTACAATAGATTAGAAATGTTGTTTGTGATAGCAGATTTTTTTAGACAATTAAGATAATAAATTATGTATGTTACAAAATCTAAAATGTTTAATACTGATAATGCTATGAATGTACATGTACCAGACAATTTATTGGGGGGGACAAAGTATTAGGGAATGAAATTGTCAATACTTATTTTAGCATGATGAAGTACTAAGTATGCATTAGTTTTAAACAATATTTAATAGGAGTAAAACATAAATGATACAAAATGTACATAATATACAATGATTACAGAATGTGGATTTGTAAACGAGCTGAAAGCTTATGTTAATCCATCTCTAGTAATGCCGATATAATTATGTCTCCTCTTCGAACGAAGGGAGACATATTGTTTTAGTCTGATTTTTTCTTCTTCTGCCACTTCCGCTTCTTCTCAGTGAAGCTTGTCCGGACCATAACTTTTTTGTCTTTCAAGATAGGTCAATGATATCTGGTATGTGGGTGCATGACCATAAGGTGATGTGTCGTGTACCGTAATGACCTTCGTGAGACTTTGACCTCAAGGTCAAATAATTGTTTTTTTTAGGAGAGACATAAGTTTTAGGTATCTAAAACCGTTCTTCCTAGTTATCACATTGTCATTGCTCTTACCCCTTAAAGCTGTGTGTAGCAGAGAAGCATCAGATACCAATTTCATATTTTTGGTTTGACCCGCGGCTCAAGATCTACCACACTCATGGTGAACATACTATACAATTGTAGTCTTTTTGTTGAGGTCAATACGAGTTTTTATGGACCTTAAAAACGATATTCACCGAAGCCTTTAGGCCGAGGTGAATATTGATTTCTAAGGTCCATAAAAACTCATATTGACCGATACAAAAGACTGTAATTGTTTTATTACATTAAAATGAAAAATGAAAGTGAAACCAAGTCTCCGAGATTTCTGCAAATCTCCGTTTGACTTCTGCAAGCCCATCGCCTGCATCAGACATGATGATTACTTGTTCATTCTAAAGTAACGCTAATACGACAATTCTGATTAGATGAAATTTCACATTACCTTTATGTCCATTGGTCGAATAGAAATAGAATTCATGTGATTTTTTTTATAGATTTCATTAGAAAACGAAAGTGAAACAAAGTCAATACGAGTTTTAATCAAACAATATCAAATTTTATGGAATGTCAGGTGACAGCATGATAGCCAATAAAATTGTTTAAATAAAATTATTATAACCATTACCCAAACCGATGTGGTTCTCACTCAGTTGAATCATATAATTTAAATATTGTATATATCTATACCACCAAGGATGATGGTTTATATCTAATTCACACCATGATAGATGAAATACAAAACTGCAATTAATTAGTCAATCAACCAAAAACGTGATAATGATTATAATTATGCATAAAAAATCTTTATTTTATTGTATTTGTGTGATCTGTAAGGTTATTGTTTTGTGAAAAATGATTAGTTTTTATTTTTATTGTTATATATATTGTTCATATCTGTTTGGCTTTTTTTATATAAATTTGAAATAAATATAAAATTATTTGCAGCAAGTCTTGTTGTTGACTCAAATTAAACAACTATGTCCATACTTTTATACTGCATTTTGCAAATCTTTAAGAGCCTTGAATTTGTTTGTCCCATTAAAAATGTGTCGTGGTGTATTAGACACAATTTGGTCATATTTTGTCATATAAGTTAGTCTGTAATTTGAGACAGGGCCGTCATGGTCGTGATAGTATGGTAGTCGCATTTATGATTACCTATGCAATCAGTGCCTGTCACCACTAACGTTGTGAGTTCTAATCCCGCTCATGCGAGGTGTACTTGATACATTATGTGATAAAGTTTGTCAGCGACTTGCGACAGATCTGTGGTTTTCTCCACCAATAAAACTGACTGTTACAATATGACTGAAATATTGTTGAAAGTGGCTTTAAACACCATAACTCTGACCCTAACCCTATAATTATACCCCCGCTCCCCAAAGGGGGATGGGGGTATACTGTTTTACCTTTGTCCGTCCGTCCAAGATATTTTTCGTCACATTTTTCTCAGTAACTGTTGATGGCAGAAATCTGATATTTGGTCACAAGCTTCATATAGGTACCCCATATCGTTGGAAGCGTTTTTTGGACCCGTCAGATTCCTACTTCCTGTTTGCCGATTTTGTTGATTTTTATACACATTTAGCATACATTTGTATATGCACATTTTTCGTCGCATTTTTCTAAGCAACTATTGATGACAGGAATCTGATATTTGGTCACAAGCTTCATATAGGTATGCCATATTGTGGGAAGCGTTTTTGGACCCGTCAGATTCCTACTTCCTATTTGCCAACTTAGTTGGTTTTTATACACATTGAACATATATGCACATTTTTCATCATATTTTTCACAGCAACTATTGATGGCAGATCTGATATTTGGTCACAAGTTTCATATAGGTACCCCATATCGTGGGAAGCGTTTTTTGCCCGTCAGATTCCTACTTCCTGTTTGCCGAAGAGCGGGGGCATCATAAGTGAGCATTAGCTCACAGTTCAGTTTGTTTGAGACAATTTTTTTTTTTCTGGGTACTTAAAAATGTTGACCGTCATGGTACATGTATTACAAGTACTCTTATCAATGCCATAAAATGACATCCCGTTGGCTCGCATTTGACATTGTGAATTATTGTTATCACAGAGGTTTTTTTTCATGTACTGCAATATATATTTTAACTTCAATCTTAACCTCACAACCCATTGAACCATTTGAGCGAGTGATATGTACTTTATCGCCAACTCAGCAATTTTCCAGCTATATCATGGCAAATTCAAGTTAATTATGTCCCCCAAACAAAGTTTGGGCGACATATTGTGTTTGCTCCGTTTCTTCTTATTATTATTAATGTTAAAGATAACTTGCATCAGCTCATAATGAGAAACAGTTTGCTAGGGAGTGGCCACTGGTGGCCCTTTGTTAGGGAGTGGTCGTTGGCGACCCTTTGTTAGGGTGTGGTCGCTGGTGGCCCTTTGTTAGGGAGTGGTCGTTGGTGGCCCTGTGTGTAGCTATGCTACCGGAAACTCTCTACGTGACCTGAAAAAAGTGTCCGATACTTACTCCTATGCATTAAGCGCACCCCCCCCCCACCCCTTACAATTTATCATTTTAAAGCACAAGACCACGTTCGATACGTACCTAAAAACGGTATTATTGATTTCATTATCGTCCACTCTGAAACCAGGATCAATTTAATCCAAAGCTAGTCTAGGAGAGTCCTTTAAGTGGTCTCCTTTCAAAATTGTATCCGACAGTTCTATCTCCATGCATGCTGATTTCTTTCATAACTTACATCTTTAGCCTTCCATGATATACCAACAATACTAATAAACGTTGGGGTCATGATGGTATGGTAGTTGGATTTATAACTACCTTTGCAATCGGTGCCCATCACCACTGAAGTTGTGTGTGCAAATCCCGATAATGGCGAGGCTTAACTCAATACAATTTAATGTGGTAATGTCAGTGACTTGCGGCAGGTCTATTGATTTCTCCGGGTACTCCACTTTCCTCCACCTATAAAACTGGCCGCCACGAAATAACTAAAATATTGTTGGGGTGTTCGACACTACAACCCACACAGTTAATAATAACTAAACCAAATCAATTCTTAAAATATTTATTAATCTAATAAACTGTAAATGAAGAATAAATCGACTATACGTATTTACTTCTAATAATGAATAAAAAGTTGGTTAGACTTAATAATACTGTCATTGCAGTGAAACCTGTTTAAACCTAACATCCTTTAATATTTAATTTTTTTTTGTAACTCTTGAAATTTAATTTGTAAAAAATGAAATAAGTCATTATTTTTTCACTGATTTCTTTTGAATACCCCTGTATACCCTAGTCAGGTGGTAATGTACAGGGGATTGTAAAATCCTGACTATTGAAAACAAAATTTAAAAAAAAACAAAAAACAAAAAAAAACATCTTTTGGACCAACTTTTTTTTATTTGAAATAGACAGGTGTTCGCTTTATACAGATTAATTTTAACAAAAATTTTATTACAGTGGAACTTTATTTATAATTTTTTTTTTTTTTTGCAAGATTCCTTTTCATTCCGGGTTCGAGTTTCTACAGGTTTCACTGAATTTGCAAATAAAATAATGAAAAAATCATTTTTATACATATCTGAAATATTTGAATTATTTCATATTTATAAGGTGCACTTGCCCTCTCACATTAAGACACTATATCTATAATTTCATTTAAATTTATCTTTATGGTAGAAGGGTAGAAACTTCTTGCTTTGAGATAGAAATATATACAGTCAAGCCTTTATCAAGGTCACCTTTGGGACAAAGAAAAAGTGGTGACCTCTTAAAAGAGGTTCAATTCCTTAAGAAAATTTCTATGATAGGACAAGAAAAATGGGACCTTTTAATACAGGTGACTGCTTAACAGAGGTAACCACATAGACAGGTTAGGCTGTACTTCAAAAAAAGGTTATTTTTGCAAGGGTTTAATTTTCGCCATCTTCACCAGTACAATAAATTTGTGAAAATAAAAACTCACAAAAATACACTTTTAAATGTTGATTTTTTTTTAAGTGAACACAATCATGAAATTAGTTTTTGACTTTCATATTAGCGAATTTTTATTTCCATGCATTTTACCACATATAATGTATTTATAGATTGTCCTTCTACCATTGGTTTCAGATATTTCTCCACTCGAGAAAATCTAACCGTCGAGAATTGAAAAATATTGTAATTCACTGGTAGCAGAAGAAGAATTTGTTTCTCCAATGACCAAAATGACAAAAATATGTTAAACTGCTAATTTCTGTCGTTAATGATCGTCAAAAGAGAATTGGCAGGTAATTTCATATGAATCTCTTCAGATGTCGTCAGCCTTTAAAAAACATTTTTCCTTGTGCCAAAAGTGGCCTCTTAATACAGGCATGACTGAACTACCAGTATCAATCAAAGTTGTGCTTCCCTCCAAAATAAATTTAAATGAACAGTTTTTACAAGTTATCACACTTATTTCATCATCAGCACCAAAATGAAATTACAAGTAAGGTATTCTAACTATTCTATTCTACAAAAACAAAATTACTCTCAAAATATCTTTTATCATGAATTGTTTATTGAACAATGAATACAGTAGTTTCTCTCTTACTAAGCCACCTCTTCTGTAATGTAAAAGTGTCCTTATAAGATGGGTGGTCTATATATCTTAACAATACTGCACAGCTAAAATTGTAGCCCTTCTACTTCTGGGTATTGAGAACATTTTTTTTTAATTTACATAATTTTCTCATTTTGAGTCTCTCTTTTGAGAACATTTAAAAAATTTACTTAATTTCCTCATTTTAGGTCTTCCCCATTAAGGGTCAACTTCATTTGTACAAGTCAGGATCAGCTCCTCCTAAAAATCATTCCTACCAAGTTTGGTTTTAATTAGTTGGGCAGTTTTATAGGAAAAGACCAAAATGAGAAAAAGTTTGACAAATGGACAGGCAGATGCAAGACATCAACTTATACAAACATTATACAAACAGCTCAATTGGCCTTTGGAAAGGTTGGCTAAAAATACTTGTAAAATTAAAAGTAAAAATAAAAGCACTATTAATGTTATGAACTCATTTGAACAATGAAATGATATAAGCTAAAATAAAACACACGAAATCTGAAAGAACTTTTGTTTCATCTCCGTAAAAAACAACACATTTTAATTTAGGACAAAACGTCCAGCATTTTGTAAATAATTATTTACATCTCTCGTTCATGGCTATTCCAGGAAAAGTTATATAAAAGGGAGATTTTATATAGAAAAGGGGAGATTTTATATAGATAATATAGATAGGCGATTGGTTCGTGACAATTTTTAACAATATAATATACGAGTGAGTGAGCGATTGATTGTTGTTTAATGCCAACTCAGCAATATCATGGTGAGAACAATACAATACAATACAACCCAGTTACTTATTAAAATTGTATGGGTGGTGGGTCTTGGGGGAAAAAGTGCCTTCCAACCCCACCATACATTTTTTTTTTCTGGAATAGCCCTAAAACTACAGCAAAATTATTTCAAAATCAAGTGTTTTGGTAAAAAAAAACTATTCAACAATACTTTGCCAAAACTATATTTAGCACATATTTACATCAATAAAGACAAGTGAAGTGAGATGTCCGTGACAATACACCAGATTTTTTAACAATAACAATAAAATACATTTTTTTTTTAAAGATTTTTCCAAGTTTAACAATAACAAAAATAATAGATTGTCATATACCGGTAGTCAGGGGTGATTTTGGCAAGAAAATAAAATAACTGAAAATCAATGAGAAATAGCTGAAACCATCTACACTCCTTGCAAAATCTCCATTTTTGACTTGTTCTGACCATGTCCTGCAACATTCAGAATATATTTTTTCAGAGGAAAATAACTGAAAATAATTATCCCTGTATAATGATGCTAAATTTAATTTGGTTGCAATTGAAATTAGTTTGAAACTGAGTAAAATTAATAATAATCGATGCAGCTACAAAACTTCCAAGATTGGTTACATGTAGCCATATGTCCCCTGCCACAACAGATAGATGCTATGTTACACTATGTATAAAATAGTCAAAGTCCCATAACTCCTACAAATTTTGGAATCAAAATGACAGCACAGCAGGCTCAACTACATGTCTTGACTAACAATCCTTACAAATATGAACACATTCTGTCATATTTTTTCAGAGGAGTTGAATTCACAGTCACAGACAGGAACCATTACTATGTCCCTCTGTCGTGGAACCGAGGAGGGCAAAATTCACTAATGAACAACCAGATTCAAATAATCAAGAACATTTCCTATATGAATACAATACAATTTAAAAAATTTGAACACATCATGGCATAAAATAAAACTAGAACACATATTACATGAATACAAGATAATAATATCACATGAAAACAAAGGGCTATCAAATAATTGCAGCTAAACGATATGATCACACGGCAACCATCTTTGGCACCTTTGGGCCTCTTGTTTGAAAACGGTAAGGTATAGAATCTCAAAATCAATCCTATCCTTTATTTTGTGCATGGACCATTGTGTTGATATTTCAGAAAGATAGACCAAATAGAGTTCTTGTTAAAAAAATTGTTTGTATCTACAAACAGAAAACAACAAAATTGTCATTTCCATGGAAATACATTTTTTATATTGTAAATCATAAATTTCTCATTTTCTAAAAATTAAATATTTAGAAGAATATCTTATCTTTTCTCATACACATCAAATGATAATTTCATGCTATTACCAAAATAGTAATCATAGTTAAAAATGAGTTGATTATCTCCCTTTGTCTAGTTTACAAAATGGAGACAACTCCCTCACTGATCAACAAAAAATATTTCTTTACACAAAATTATTAGATGTTAAGATTCATAAAATGAAACATGATACAGCACCAAAGTTACAAGTATAGTAAGTAAAACTTTCACTTTAATCATCATCAATCCAAGAGTTACGGTTCTTTGTTCTACAGTGTAAACAATCCATGGTCGAGATAATTATTAAAGAATTTGAATGAATAAAATACAATTGTAAAATTTGAACAAATCATGGCTTAAAATAAAATTGGAACACATATTACATAAACACAAGATAATAATATCACATGAAAACACTGGGCTATCTAATAATAGCAGCTATTTGGTATAACAAGTCAACCATCTTTGGGTCTCTTGTTTGAAAACAGTTAGGGTTAGAAGCCCCATGATCAATCAAAACGTTATTGTGTTGAAATTTCCAAAGCATATATCAAATATTATTTGAGCATAAATTCTTGTGAAAACTAGATGTGTCGGAACGACACGAATGTCCCCGCCGTGAATATTAAGGAGGCTCGCAAATGTTTTACCCTTTTCTAATTCCCTCAGTAATAGGCTAAGAATAACAAACTTGATCGGTAACTCATCACTATACACTCACATAACAAAAATCAAGTCACTATCTCAAATCATAGTGAAAAAAAAGTGGTGACAACTAAATATTTGGCCAAATTTCAAAGCCCAATGGCTGTAAGTTGGCCAAAAATCATTCAACCGATGTTAATTTCAAAGTTGATCTGTAACTTATGATTATACACTCACATACCAAAAATCAAGTCAATAACTCCAAGCATAGCAAAAATCGTTATGCCGAGCAAAATGTGAAAAGTTAACGGACGACGGATGCCAAGTGATGGCAAAAGCTCACATTGCCTTTGGCAAGGTGAGCTAAAAATGTATAGTTTTATATACTTTATTTAAAAAATAAACATTATATAACAATTTGAATGCACATGGTCAAAATTTCAATTTTCATAGTTGCTGCAGCTGGCAGATGCTCAGTTCTGCCAAACTGTAATTAGTAATCTTTATCAGTTGTTACAGACTACAGCTGAAATTTGTAAACAGGATAAAATGGGTTAAATGAGGCACCTTTGGGGTTATTTAAATTTATTTCCGATTATTTACTTCATTTTGAAAAAATAAATATATTTTTCAATATCATAACAAAAAAAGTTTGAATTAATTTATAAAGATTGATCGAAATTATTTGTTTGCTTCGATCGAAATATCTCAATCAGGTTACGCTGTGTGTACAACCTGATTGAGGTTATTTCTTCTTGAATCGAACAAAAATTGCGATCGATCCTTAAATCATCCTTAATATTATTTATCAGTAAATTGGACATTTTTACTTTGATCTTAACTGAGTGTATCAACTTACTGATTCTGATACTGGAAAATATAAGTCACAGAGAAGTCACATTATGACGTTTAATACAGATAAAAACAATAACATCAGTTTTGAAGATCTTGATATGCATTTTCACCTTTATACCAGCTCATCCTATCGGACACGCCACGATATTAGCAATAATGTGTCTCGACCTTCAAATCTGCTGTTATTCTAAATATATTATGATTTTTAAAACATAACAAAAAGGTCTTCCATACCTATATACATGCATGTACATCAAGACAACCTATTCAATAAATCTCATCACTTACTGTAAAGGTAACAACATTAATAATAAAATTATCAACAACCCTAAAACTTGAATCTTAGGATTATTCCATTTAAGGGGGTACCATACACTACATGGAGATAACTCTTTAAAATCAGTTGAACGTTTTGATCATATGATGTTTGTATGCAGATTTCAAGCATCTCGGTGATCAAAACCACAGAGAGAAAAGCTGCTATGTGGCTAGTGAATCTATAGCTCTGAGTCTGTTGGTTGGAAATTGTTAAAATTTTGATATTTATTACAGTGGATATATTCAAACACACTGCCAAAAAAATAAGAAAATTAAACGAGCAGATCAAATTTTACCTGAAGTGTATGGTACCACCTTAAACATACATAATATGCAGGGATGATGTTTGTTTGATGGCGTTTAACCCCACTTTCAACAATACTTCAGTTATATCGTGGTGGTCAGTTTTTATTGGTGGAGGAAACCAGAGGACCCGGAGAAAACCACCGACCTGTTGCAAGTCACTGACAAACTTTATCACATAATGTTGTACACCTCGCCCTGATCAAGATTTTAAAATCACAACATCAGTGGTGATAGGCACTGATTGCATAGGTAGTAAATCTAACTACCATACGATCACAGCCACGATGGCCCTGTATGCAGGAATGACACTTTAAAAATAGAGGGAACCAATCATAATTGCAATTGTACCTTTTCTGCTACAAATTCACTCGGTAAAATGTTTTAGACTGAAGTGATTCAAAATGATCATCACCTAGCATATGTTCACAGTTCATACACATTTATACAACCATGCTTGATTTAACATGAGTACTCAGTTAAAAGCTAACTAGTATTTATTTAATGGCTAACTATTTGTACATATATCATGACAATTTAACTTTCTCTGCCAGTTCTTTGATTTCTTCCTCTGTAACAGATTCGACATCATCATCGTCTATAACTTTAAACAGACCTTGTACATCTTTCTTTGTGGTTTCTCCTCTGGATGATTTCTTATTGGGTTTGGCTTTTGCTAAAATTCATCATAAAAAATTAATAATTTCGGGCTAGGATACATTGCAAAAAATATTAAATTGTGGCTAAAAAAAATATACACTGTGACTGTCTGCACAGTTGAACTACAGTACAGTAAAACCTGCTTTAGCAACCACCTCTATTATACAATACCTCGTCTTGTGTGACTTTAATTTTTATTTTCGAAGGGCATAATGGCCCTAGCACCAATATTGAATTTCCAAATGGAACGAAAATCAACACAAAATGTTGAGGACCATCCAAGCAGTATTTCTAAGAAAAAGATCAATGCGTGAAATGGATCCCAATGACAAAAGATCCAAAGTAATGATGATCAATATCTCGCTTTGCCCCAATGGCCAGGTGAGCAAAAACGAGACAAACTAGAGATGTGTCGCTCACCTTTCATTCTGCTTTGAGGAAACTTAATACAGAACCTTCCATACATGTAGATGCTTCCTACCAAGTTTCGGTTCATATGGCTAAGCAGTTTCAAAGGAGAACATTTTTTAGAAATCGACCAATCAGAAACAAGAATTGCATGTGGTGGCCATGTTTTCTAACCGATCAGGACGAAATTAGCAATCTTCAGAGGACATTCCATAGATGCTTCTTACCAAGTTTCGGTGGTAGCCATGTTTGTTAACCGATCGGGACGAAATGAGCAATCTTCATAGAGGACATTCCATAGACGATTCCTACCAAGTTTCAGTGGTAGCCATGTTTGTTAACCGATCAGGACGAAATGAGCAATCTTCATTGAGGACATTTCATAGATGCTTCCTACCAAGTTTCGGTTCATTTGGCCAAGCGGTTTCAGAGGAGAATATTTTTTCGGCCAATCAGAAACAAAAATTGCCTGTGGCAGCCATGTTTGGTAATGGATCATAACAAAATGTGCACTCTTTAGAGAAGACCTTCCATAGATGCTTCCTACCAAGGTTTTCAGAGGAGAAGATTAAAATGTGAAAAGTAAACGAATGACAGACGACGGACACCAAGTGATGACAAAAGCTCATATTGCCTTTGGCGAGGTTTGCTAAAAAGAATATTAAAATGTGAATACCTACTTGTAATGTATAAAATAAACATGTTACACTATATCAGCATTAGTTAATTTATAAGGGAGATAATGGAAAGAGTTATCTTTCTTTTAATAGAGGTGAAGATTTTTTAGAAATTAACCAATCAGAAACAAGAATTGCCTGTGGCGGTCATGTTTGTTAACCAATCGGGACAAAATGAGCAATCTTTATAGAAAACCTTCCATAGATGCTACCTACCAAGTTTCGGTTCATTTGGTCAAGCGGTTTCAGAGGAGAAGATTTTTAAAAATTGGCCAATCAGAAACAAGAATTGCCTGTGGTGGCCATGTTTGTTAATGGATCGGGACAAAATGTGCAATCTTTAGAGAGGACCTTCTATAGATGCTTCCTAACAAGTTTCAGTTCATTTGGCTGAGGGGTTTCAGAGGAGAAGATTAAAATATGAAAAGTTAACGGACGACAGACACCAAGTGATGGCAAAAGCTCACCTTGCCTTTGCCAAGGTGAGCTAAAAAATGAAAGGCTTAAGCATACTCAACATATGACTAACATCCGATCAGAGTTTAGATAAATAAGGTCTGTACCATTTAAACACACAGGTCAACATATGAAGGTACCTTCAAAATAGAGTGACCACCTATAGCAGCAATTTCATTTTTTTTCTGCCTATATTTTCACTTGCTAAATGTGTTTAAAGACACCCACCATGGTAGTGATTCCTTGTATGTTTTAATGGACTGAGTGATTGTTGCTTAATACCAAATGTGCAACTTTTCAGCTTTATTATGGTAAGAATAAGCTACATTCGATGATCAGGGTTCATACACCTTTTTTGTGAGAAAATTCCATGACTTTTCAAGGATTTTTTTGGTTTTTCCAGGACCAACTTTAAGCAAACCGTCAACGACTATAAGTGAAATCTTGAGTAATCACATTATTTATCATGTTCTAACCTTTGTATATGAGTATATAAGAAATTATCCATCATAAACAGCACACTTGGTAGCCATTTATGCCAAACAACCATCAAAATGGAAGTGGCCCGTTGGACAATGAGACAATTACAACCCTTTCAGTTTTCTATTTAAATTTAACTTAATTCTAGTATAGCTTGGATGTCCAGCTGGTTTTTTTTTAAGTTGTTGATTTAGAGATTCATCAAATAAGAGAACATATATATCTTCTTTTTTATCTTTCTTTTGATTGATTCCATCAAATATGAACAGATTCCAAAGACTGCCAAAGAACATGCTTCGGTTCTCCAAGGACCATTTTTTTGCTATTATATCGTCTGGGAACATAATCTGAAAAACCTGTACAATGTCTGTACAACTTGTGAAAGAAAAGTAGTTTTTTACCATGTTTAATGTCAAAATTATATCTCCACTTTTATGAAATCTGTTGTTGCCACAGACTCCTCCAATAATTTTTGTGTAGGCTGGACACTGCTGGTTCCACTTGATTATTAACCCACCCTGACAGTCTCAAACTGCTTGCTGCTTTTTTTTTTTATATGTTCAGAGTGTTTTGTTGACTAAATGTGACTTTTAAGTGCACTCTTCCCCCTATATTACTGATGTCAATATCCTTTATACACACATTACATGCACCTTTAAATTTGTTCTGTATTTGAGACAGACACTTATATTCTGGCTTTTCAAGCCATTTAATTTTAAAAGAACAGTTTCCAGCCATTTTGTGGCAAAAAACTACAACATGCTGTATTTGTATGTGGAAGCTGTCATTTTTAAAACAAGATATTGCACGCTACGTCGTGCTAAGAATACCCCCACTCGTTCATTTGTAATTCGCATGGTAAACAGGAAGTAGATGTGCGGTAAACCTGGAAAGGGGAGACACGGTACAAGTCACCATGCCAAAGCCATATATCAAATATAAAATCATTTCTTCCAGTAGAAGCTGAGATAACTGTTACGAAGGTTTTCATTAAGGCAAACATGAAAAATTCTAAGTCGCACTGTAAACAGGAAGTAGATGTGCGGTAAACCTGGAAACGGGAGACGGTACAAGTCACCATGCCAAAGCCATATATCAAATATAAAATCATTTCTTCCAGTAGAAGCTGAAATATCTGTTACGAAAGTGTGAACGGACAGACTAACGGACAGACGGACAAGGTGATTGCAATATAGCCCCCTCTCTATGAGTGGGGGTATAATATGGAAATACACACCTCATAAGAGAGCTATATCATAAAATTGGTAGATTATTTATTTTTTTAGAAAAATCATGTTTAGTACTCCTCTTCTTCAAAATTTCTTGTGAATTTTAATGGGAGTTTCACCCATATTCGAAATATCAAATTCCTTTTGACCAAATGAGCCTTTTGCTTTGCTCTCACTACTTCCCACATCCAACCATCTTTTTATATTCAGGGTTATCTAACCACTTGATCTGAAAATGGCAGTTGCCTGGCATTTTAAAAGCCAAAAGTACGTTTTCCAATATCTGGTTTTCCTATCTAACCAGTCTATACATCCGGTTGCATATTTTTACAAATAATTTTAAAGAAACAAACTTAAAATCCTTATTTCACATTTACCACAACTGGTGCCTTGTTTCAAGTACGTCTAAAAGAAACAGTTACGACAAAAATCGGGAAAATCTCTTAATTTTAGATATTTGAATACATTTAATAAAGATTACAGCTCAAATAATAATTTTCCAGGACTATTCAAGGACTTTTCAATAAAATACAGCTTTCCATGACTTTTAAAGGCCTTTATTTTACAAAATAAAAATCCATGACTTTTCCAGGATTCCAGGATTCCAGGACCCGTACGAACCCTGGATGAGGTGTCGCTTTACTCTGACACATTATCCTGATTTCAATCCAACCAGTCTATGCTCTTACTCTTTAATGCTGCATGATTTAGACAAAAAAAAAAAATTGTTAGCTTCTCAGGCACCGCCGCGTGTGTGTTTTTAATGCCGCATTGATCGTTTTTACATTTGGGAAAAAAAATTGTGTCCGTTTACGGTCATTTCCGGGTCCACTCCGTAAGTTTGTTGATCACGGTCATTGTCAGTAAAGAGTTTATGTCGAAGGCATGCATGGTTGTTTCCGGTATAAGCTGCCACTGCATTTGAACCAACACTGATTATTACAAAAACAAAAAAAAAGTGCCTCCCTGCCTCATCAAAATTTTTGGAAATTGGCCTGAGAAGCTAATAATTTCTTTTGCTTGGCCTTAGTGGAGAAGCAGCAAATACCAAATTTTATAGTCTTTAGTTTGACCAGAACAGGGCCTCGAACCCACGATCTACCACATTCAAGCCGCATAAGCTGATGTGGCTTGCTTAAAAGAGTATGAAGATATAAAGGAGTAAACAGAATCCGTAAATCGAAGCAGGACAGACAACACAATGGCCAAAAGAAAAAGGACAAACAACGATCTACAAAACACACATAAAACTAAAGATCGAACACGAACCCCACTAAAAACGGAGGGTGAACTCAGGTGCTCCGGAAGGGTTGGCAATTCCTGCTCCACTAGTAGCACCATTCATGTAAATCTAGTTACAAACCTGATGACAAGTCAAAAACAAGCAAAGGACCGGGAAGCTTTGTTTGTTTGATGGTGTGTACAGATCCCAAATTCTTTCTATAGAAATGTAAATTTCATAGGTTAAATTTATCTTAAATGAAGGTTGATGGCTTATGGTGTTTAACGCCACCTTTAACAATATTTCAGCTATATCGTGGCGGTTAGTTTTATTGGTGGAGGAAACCGGACATGGAGAAAACCACCGACCTGTCACAAGTCACTGACAAACTGTAAGGACCGGGAAATGTTGGCGACAAGTGGAACATATCTGTAAATTGAGTACATACCAGGTTTTCCTTCACATTTAGACACCCATTTCTCAATCAAGTCAGATCTATCTAAAATTCTTCCAAGGTCAATGTCACTAATATTTGACCATTCATCCTTGCCCTTCATGACCATCTGATGATCTCTAGACTTTAACAAGGTCTGTAACTCTTCAGGGGTCAAAGGTTTAAACTCTGTAGTGTAATCCTTGATACCAGTCTTGAATTTTTCTATAAATTAAAAAATATTTACTAATCACATTTCATTTCCATGTACATTACTAATTTCAAGCTTCTCACAATGTTTCTAGATAAATCAATCTTTTTTTTCCAATCAATGCCTATAATAACTAAAGTCGTGAGTTTGAAATCCGCTCATGGCAAGGTGTACTCAATACAACATTATAAAGTTCGTTGGTGACTTGCGGCAGGCCGGTGGTTTTCTCCACCAATAAAACTGACCGCTATGATATAACTGAAATATTGTTGGAGGTGGCGTTAAACACCATAACCAAACCAACTGGCATGTTTATATCAGATTTTGCGGCAACAGCAAATACTTTTTTAATTTAGGCTGAAGCTGAGCAACTTCCCTTGTAACCAAATATAAAACCTGAAACCTGTCTTGAGGGACCTCTGCAATAAGAAACCATCCTTTCTTGGGAGACCACTTTAAAAAGTCACAACTCTTCAATAAATATGAAGAATAAGAATAAACCTCTTTTGAGAGACCATCTATTTTGAAAGGCCACATTTGGGGTGGCAACATGGGGGGGGGGGTTCTCTAGACAGGTGTCTGTGATTCAAAAGAATAGTAGTCCATGTCTTATAAAGCTACATCTTCTTCAATGTACATGTGGAATTAAATGAGAGATTGCCTCTCTTGAATAGGACAATTTAATAGTATTTCCTGATCTCAGTACATCTGAAATCTGGCTTGATAGGAGATGGCCTCCATTGTGGAGGACAATTTAGTAGTATTTCACTATTTCACTATCTCAGTATATCTGAAATCTGGCCCGATAGGAGAGATGGCCTCCATTGTGGAAGACAATTTAGTAGTATTTCACTATCTCAGTAAATTTGTAATCTGGCCTGATAAGAAGGGTAACCTTTAGTGGGAGTGGCCTTATAAAAGGGAGACTACTTTATATGTACATAACAAACCTTTGTGTATAACCATCTTTTCTAGTTTCCTCTTGGCCGCTGCCCTCTCCACTATTTTCTGATCAATTGTGTTAGCTGTTACAAATCTATAAACAACTACTGGTTTGGTTTGTCCTATTCTGTGACATCTGTCCTGGGCCTGCAGGTCACATTGTGGATTCTATTTATAGAGAAAAAAATACGGTAAAAAATATATCAGGATTGAAATGATGAAAACCATTTAAAAATCAAGATATATATTTGTACATGTACCAAATGGATAATTCAAATAAAAAAACAAAAAAAAACTGGAAGATTGTGTCCACAGGACACTAGAGTGCCCCTGCTTCTGGACAAAGTAAACAAGGGGATAAAACTCTGAAATCGAACTTGATCATCCTTTGATGGTCCCTGACCTTGTGTATAAATTTCAAATGACTGAGGCATAGAGTCCTTGAGAGGAAACCAAAAGTGGGATGTATAGACTGTCGAACGGAGAAGCGTAAAACTGAATGATTCTCATTGTACTGTAACCGGAAGATCTTTTTTTTTCAGAAAACAAGGCGGTTGTTTTGTAATACTCCAGCATTTTAGTAGCGATTTACAGTTAATCATTTAATTAATGCTGATGTTTTTAAAGTCTACAATGAAAAGTGAAGGTAAAAACTAGACAAGGATACGATGGGATAAACTTTTGAGTGACTGTTGACAGCGCTAGTGAGACGACTACTTCTTCAAGTTAAAATAACATGCAAATCAGATTGAGAGAGTTTCCAACAGGTTGGTTACAATTGACGATGGTAATTTAAGGTGACCATTAAGGCAAGTTTGAATGTATATACATATATTTGTTCGATATCCTGTCATTTGGTCTCATCTTAGAATTGAAATACTAATATATTTGCCATCCTCTTCCAAACAGCTGGGAGCCTGTAATCGCTCACCTGGATCAAAGCTGCTTTCAATAACAATGCAACTGCACTGTGGTGGCCATCTTGGTCAGAGGGTGGGACCACCAGACACAATTTTGGAAGAGGACCATCCAATGACTATTTTATCAAAGTTTGGTTCCAATTGAGCAACTGGTTCCAGACAAGAAGATTTTTATGTGAATTTCCCGTAGGGTCCTATGTTAAGCTAAGTTCGGCTGTGGGGGTCATCTTGATCGAAGGGCCGAACCGCCGGACACATTTTTGGAAGAGAACCATCCAATGACTATTTCATCAAAATTTTGTTCTTATTGAGCAAATGGTTTCAGACAAGAAGATTTTTATGGGAATTTCCCATAGGGTCCTATGTTAAATTAAGTTCGACTGTGGTGGCCATCTTGGTCGGTGTTCTGAAATGCCGGACACAAATTTCGAAGAGGACCACCCAAGAATCATTTCAGCAAAGTTTGGTTGAGATTGGCTCAGTAGTTTCACAGGAGAAGATTTTTTTTAAATTTCATCCCCTCTTTTTTCTAATTTGTATAATCGGTCAAAATAGACAAAAGTTCAAAGTTCATAAAAAATCCCGTAATATATGTTAAAAAGCTCATCATTATGCTTATACAGTTCAAATTTGGGCACTTTCTGGCTTAAAATAGAGCAGTTTTGGCCATTTGAAGAAATTTCTATTTTTAGTAATGGCGGCCATCTTGGATATAGGACGGCACTGACGGACACAATTTTGAAAGGGGACCACCTAAGGATCATTTCAGCAAAGTTTGGTTGAGATTGACTCTGTAGTTTCAGAGAAGAAGATTTTTTTTTAATTTCATCCCCCCTTTTTTCTAATTTGCATAATCGGTCAAAATTGGGTAATGGGATTTACTTCAAAATTGCAGGGTAGGTAGATCTTGACATGCTGCACATTTTTGCAATTTAAACTTAACATCTATCTCTATATAGTTTTTGAAATATAAGACGAAAAGTATTAAAATAAAAAAATAAAAATTGATGAAAAAAGGGCAATAACTCCAAGATGGGTAATCAAATTTACTTCAAACTTGCAGGGTAGGTAGATCTTGACATGCTGAACATGTTTACAGTTTCAACTTACCATCTGTCTCTTATAGTTTTTGAAATAAAGGACGAAAAGTATTAAAATTTTGAAAATTTGATGAAAAAAGGGAAATAACTCCAAAATGGGTAATGGGATTTACTTCAAAATTGCAGGGTGGGTAGATCTTGATATGCCGCACATTTAAAGTTAACCTTTATCTCTTATAGTTTTTGAAATATAAGACGAAAAGTATTAAAATTTTACAAATTTTATGAAAAAAGGGCAATAACTCCAAGATGGGTCATCAGATTTACCTCAAAATTGCAGGGTGGGTAGATCTTGATCATTTTTACCCCATGTCAGATTTTTGATATTATTAACGGTTTTTGAGTTATTACGCAAAACCTGCAATTTTACCATATGTTCTATTTTTAGTAACAGCGGCCATGTTGGTTGGTGCACGGCATCACCGGACACATTTTTGAAACTAGACACCCTAGTGATGATTCAGATCAAGTTTGGTTTCCACTGGTCTAGTACTTTCAGAGGAGAAGATTTTTGAAAAAGTTTACGACGTGCGACGGACGCCAAGTGATGGCAATAGCTCACATGACCCTTTGGGTCAGATGAGCTAAAAACCAATTGTTGCATTCTAAGACTTCTATATTTAAAAACAATGTCTGAGGTAGACCATAATTGATTGGTCAATTCTTACCCAATCACTATCATAGATGATAATAGTGTCAGCTAGAACACAATTGATTGGTTAATTCTTACCTCATCACTATCATAGATGATAACAGTGTCAGGTAGAACACAACTGATTGGTCAATTCTTACCCAATCACTATCACAGATGATAACAGTATCCGTTAGAACACAATTGATTGGTCAATTCTTACCTCATCACTATCACAGATGATAACAGTGTCAGGTAGAACACAATTGATTGGTCAATTCTTACCCAATCACTATCATAGATGATAGCAGTGTCAGATAGAACACAATTGATTGGTCAATTCTTACCCAATCACTATCATAGATGATAGACAACAGTGTCAGGTAGAAAATAATTGTTTGGTCAATTCTTACCCAATCACTATCGTAGATGGTAACAGTGTCAGGTAGAAAATAATTGATTGGCTAATTCTTACCCAATCACTATCGTAGATGATAACAGTGTCAGCTGCTGTTAGATTAATACCTAATCCTCCAGCTCTGGTACTCAGAAGGAATAAAAACATGTCTTTGTCATTGTTGAAGGTATCCATCTAAAATACACAAGTACATGATGTTTACACAGAGACCACTTAAATACTCTACTGATCCTATATTTAACATCGAAAGTTTTTATTGCCATTTTTAGGAAAGCACTGTAATAAAGTCAGATACTTGTCCTGTATAACCCAAGTCAAAAATGAAAAAGAGTTTTGTCTACCTACCTACACAATTTTCAAGAACTTGAAAGTTAACAGAAACATAGGTATATTTTAACCCAACAGTGTTAGAATTAGATTTTTGATCAGACAAATTTTTGTTCTCCCTTGATACACTGCAGCACCAGTCGCTTAGCCTGATGTCCTTATCCATTTTTTGGGGGGGTTTTTTGGCCTGATTTTATTTAGGGTTCCTATAATTTTTTGTACTACAATTTCCAACTGTAGTTTGAATATTTGAATTAACTCTAAATAAGAAAGTCAACTATGGAAAAAGACGAAACTAGAGGCTCACCTGAGTGTATTACTCACCTTATTATTAATGCAGTTTGAGGGGTGGTCATGATCGTATGGTAGTTGGATTTTCAACTTCCTATGCAATAAGTGACTATCATCACTATCGTTGCGAGTTCGAATCTCGCTCATGGCGAGGTGTACTCGATACAATATTATATGATAAAGTTTGTCAGTGACTTGCGGAAGGTTAGTGGTTTCCTCAACCAATAAAACTGACATCCAAAATATAACTGAAATATTGTTCAAATAACTCCTAACCCCTAATGAGTTTGAGCCAAGTCTACTTTTTGAGAAACATTATTGTTGTCATCAAATCAGACTTCAAATAATTTATACTCCAATTGCACTATACAAATTTTGAAGATCCCTTCTATCGAAGTTTGGTAAAAATTGGCCAAGTCATTTAAGAGATATCAAAAGCGTGCAAGTTTACAAACAACAGATGATGGACACCAAGTGATAGCATTTAGGTAGAGGACAAGCTTGTATGAGAAGAAGAAGACTTCTGTATAACAGTATCAGTTGTTATGGGGGAGTGTAGTGTAGTGTATTATAATAGCTGATTGTAATCAGATTGTCAAGGATCCAAACCTGTTCTTTTCTCTCATCCATGGAATACTTCCCGTCTAGGCGACAATAAGGCATGTTCCTGAGGTAGCAATAATCTCCAAGTATATCTAACATTTTAGTCATCTGTGAGAATATCAAAACCTGAAACAGAAAACTGAAATTAACTTGAGCCATAATAAATAAATTTTGCTTAGCCACAATGAGACGTACCAGAAATAAGGGGCCTATTTTTCTTCTTAAATTTTTTTTATATTTCTGGATATTTCCAAGATTGTTACACATACTTTATGTCCTTTTCTCTTCAATTCTTTTAACATTCTATCTAACAGAACCATCTTTCCACAGGAGGTGACCAGATCTTCATCTATTCTGTATTCCTCGTCAGCTGTCAGAGGATATTCTAACAGATAGGGATGGTTACAACATTTCCTCAACTGCATCATTATGTTCTGTAGACGTACTGTAATCTGTGCCGTCTTTGGTGTCACGATTTTATTCCTAAAATATGGAATAATGGTATTTTTATACTGTTTGAAAATTTAAATTATAACAGTCTTTGGCGTCATGATTTTATTCCTACAAAATGGTATAATGATATTTTTTTACTGTTTGAAAATTAAAAATATAACAGTTTATTGGGGTCAATATCTTATTCCTGTAGTTTGAATAATTTATAGCATTTTTTTACTTTTTTGAAAATTCAAAATATAACAGTTTTGTTTGGTGTCACAATGATATTACCTACAATTTGAATAATAAAAATGCAATGGTATTTTTTTACGATTTGAAAATTCAAAATATAACAGTATGCTGTTTATTTTTTACAATTTTAAGAAATACTGTATGTTTGTAAGTATAATAACCTAGACAACACTTATATGGTAGAATAAGGATAGCTAATAAATGTATGGCGGGTATAATTTACATTGGACAAGTTAAAGCCAATAGGTTGTGCAATGGTTACCACACTTGCCTAGAGTGTATTATATCATCGGTTTGAGCCACTGTAGGGTCAAACCAAAGACTACAAAATTGTCTCCACTAAGCATGCTGCATTAAGGAGTAAGAGCAATGGCTGGTTGGCTCGTAATCAGGATAATAAAAGTGGAGCAACATGTCTACCCACAAACTGTTGTTTCAGTGAGCGAAGGGTGTTGGTGTAGCACAAAGCAGATTTTGTCATATCATTGAAATGTAACTTGTTTTCTCCAAGATATAGTTGGAAAATTGCTCATCTGGCATTAAACAACAATCACTCACTCACTAGACAAGACATTAGTGTATCTAGGTTTCACTGTATATGTAAATAAAATGTTTTCTCACTTAGAACTGTAAGCTTCCTGGTTGTCAATGATGGCTTGTACCCAGCTTTCTATTTCTTCTTCGTCCTTCTGTATAAATCTTCCTTTTTTCGGTGTTTCATTCAAATCTTTGTCGGTAGCTAACATCAATGCATAATTAACTTTCTTCTTTGATGTTTTCCTTACTGGCCGTCCACGTTCATCAAGTTCCGGAGTTTCTTTAATCGTCTATAAATAAAGAGAGAGAGAGAGAGAGTTATGGTGCTTAATGCCACTTTCAACACGGTTTGAAAATTCAAAATATAACAGTATACTATTTATATTTACATTTATAAGAAATGCAGTTTTTTGTAAAGGGTTAGGGTTATGATGTTTAATGCCACTTTCAACAATATTTCCGTTATATCATGGCGGTCGGTTTTATTGGTGGAGGGAGCCGGATTACCTGGCGAAAACCACCAACACGTCGCAAGTCACTGACAAACTTTATCCCATAATGTTGTATCGAGTACACCTCGCCTGAGCGGGATTCGAACTTACAACGTTAGTGGTGATAGGCACTGATTTCTATAAATAAATAAAAATAGGTATCCAACCAAGTATAAATTTCAACTTACTTATCATATTTCCTCATCATAAACACAAATAAAACAGGAATATTGAAAATAAATATTTTAACAGTAATGGTTGACAATATAACAAATCTCAACAATACAAACAACTTCTCTGTCAAATCTCAAACAGAAATGATGATGACAGATGTTGATGGAATTGATGGAATTCTAGGTAGTACATATTTATAATGATGATGACAGATGTTGATGGAATTCTAGGTAGTACATATTTATAATGATGATGACAGATGTTGATGGAATTCTAGGTAGTACATATTTATAGAATTCTAGGTAGTACATATTCATAGAATTCTAGGTAGTACATATTTATAGAATTCTAGGTAGTACATATTTATAGAATTCTAGGTAGTATATATTCATATGTACATTATCCAAAAAATATACAATATATTTGTACAAGTTTTAGAAACAGGTAGAAAAGCAAGTATCTTACAGCAAGTGCAAAAAAATTGTTTCCCGACAATGCAAATGCATATTATGTTTATCCTGCAATGTCTTAAAACACCAGCCAAATCTTACTGAAAAGAGCAGAAACAAGTATCATTCTAATTGATTTTGAGGGCGTTTTCTATCACGTCCACACGATACTGTTAACAGTCTCTTACCGTTTGTTCCACATCAATCAGATATAAAGCAAAACTTTATTAGTGTACCTTTCTTGTACAGCAATTGTAATGAATGTAGGATGAAATCTTATTATAAACTACTAACTTTTATGCATTATAAAGGGAAATGTGTGTTTCTCTGACATTAGATCTTGTTTTCATTCATGTAAAATTTCAAACAAAAGGCCCATTTCAGCCAAAATTTATGTGATGGATTGAAAGTCAATCACAATTTATGATCGACTCCATATAAAATAAATGGAAATATTTGATAGTCGACATTTACATTCTTTTCTTCCAACTTTTGAAAAATTGTCCTGTTGACCGTTGCCTCGTAGAACTCAGACTGGTGAGTTGACAAGGGAGCATACACCAGCACCTCTTTCTTGGGTGGAATATTCATATCAACATCTTGTTTTAGTCTCCTCAACATGAAAGGGGTTAGAATCTGGAAAATAAAAAGGAAACATAAATTGATTACATGGTAATCTTGCATAAATATATTTAACACCGGACAGCATTTTGCAACTTGTACGCTTTTATTTTGGATAAAATAATATTGTCTTAACTGGCATGTTGGTTAGCAACAATTCAATATGGCGGCTCATTCACACTAGAACCCTTAGCAACGACATCTATCGATAGCTACGATATCATAAACAATTGAAGAATTATAATAACCCTCATCAAAGAAAGTAAAAATAAAGTTATTTTATCTTAAAAAAATCATAGTATATCAAACAAGATGAGAAAATAACTCACTCATTACTTTTAATTACTTCAATGGTTAAAAAGGTAATGCTCAATTGTTTATCAATAAAAACAAGTTCCCTAAATAACACAAGTTATAATGTAATTTTCCCAGTTAATCAGTCATTAAGCCTATTAACTTACCTGATGTAGCATAGACAAAATATTATTTTGTTGTTCTTCTTGGACTATCTTTTTGTCAGCATCTTTTCCTGTTATTCTTTCAACATCCAACCAAGTTTCAAAACTGAAAATATGAAGATGGTCTATGGTGAAAAAATCATCAAGAAAAGCTTGTAAATACCAAAAGGGTAAGGCCTAAATTAAAATATTGTTTGCTTGCTGTCAGCCGACCGACCCAAAAAAATCTGCGCGACTCAAAAGATTTTATTGCCGTTTTAAAATATTTTATTTTTTTATTTCCGAAATTTTCATTCCGGTCCGTTCCGTGCTTTAGTAAAGTTCCAGTTTCCGGAATTCTCGTAGTCTTTCCATAGTTCGTGTCAATAACGTATGTCTGGTTCAGAAAAATAAAATAATATACCTACCTACCTACCTACCCACACACAAAAAAATTGAGTCGGAGAATGGCAAATGGCAAACAAACAATTTTTTAATTTAGGCCCAATCAGAAGCCATAAATTAAAGGAGAACATACAATACATTGGACATGAGACATTTCCTGATAACTTAAGTAGGTTTAGGCTATGGTGTTTAGCGCCACTTTCAACAATATTTCAGATATATCGTGGCGGTCAGTTTTATTGGTGAAGGAAACCAGAGTACCCGGAGGAAACCACCAATCTGCCGCAAGTCACTGGCAAACTTTATCATGATATAACTTAAGTAAAATAGTGTTTGTTTATAATATTTATTATTGTAATTTACCACGAATAATTCAATCATTCGGCTATTTTTTTTATGCAGCATTTTTCTTGAGGTGGTGGTCAATCTTGGATTTCCAATCCACACAGAAATTGAAAATGATTATTATTGTACAGTTTGGGTTCAATCAAATTTCTACTTACTGAATAAAAAATGTTTTTTCCAAAAGAGTAGTTTGCTAAGCGGCAACGGTCATCTTTGATTTCCGATCACCACAAAAAATTAAGATTTGGTAGAGAAACATCACAGAAATACTCCAGCAAAGTTTGTAGTCTAATGGTACAGTGGTTACGGACAATATTAATTTCAATTTTTTTTTTTAAATACATTGATCTGTCATGGCCGCCATCTTGCATTTTTTAATTGACATTTTTTTTAAAGGCCATCCAAAGAACATTCCAGCTAAGTTTGTTTTCAAATTGGTTCAGGAAAGAATAATTTGGTCCAGGTGAGCTAAAAATTCAATATTACCTTCATTCAAATTTTAGAAATTTTAGAAATTTTAGCAGCATCAGCATTAACCATAGTTTCATTACAACCCAGGGGTGTGGAATTACCATGCCCAACTCGTCCGACTCGTACATAGAACCTGCCGAACAAGTAGATTTTCCTGGCTAGCTTGTCCAGGGACAAGTAAAGATCAACAAATAAGAATAATTTCTAATTAAAGTACTCTGGAAAGACAATTCCTCAAATGATATTATATCGTAAATATGACGGTTATATAGATAAATGGGCTTTTTTTATTATTGGAAATGATCAAATCAGTGGTGTTCCAAAAGCAGCTAAAAATAATCAGAATTGTACAAGTTCTAAGTTGAGTATTACGACCCGATTGCAATGATAATTGTACTACATTTACTTAACGATAACCGGGACCGTGTAACAGGTTTTTATTGGAGTTCCAAATGTGACGTTTCCTTGCTTGTCCATAGCTTTTCATAAACAAACAGGGCCTTACATCCGTGAACGTATAACACAAATCGGGTTGCAGTCATTGCAATGGACAAATATTTGATAAAAAAAAAAAAAAAGACTCAGAAAGGTTCTGGCCACAATAAACATCACGAGAAAGTTATACGCAAAACTCTAGCGGAAAAGAACACATAATGTGAAGAAAAGCACCCAACGTACTGTTCAGTCCGAGTGGCTAGCCGATTTCTCATGTTTAATGCTGGATTCTGAGTGTCTCATATTGCAATATCTGCAGGAAATACTCTGATTTTGCTGACAAGAAATCATTAATGTTTATTGGCAAAATCGTGGACAGAATAGATATTTATCTTCCCACCAGTCATCTGCAAAGTATGAAGACACCACTAAAACTAAATACTGGTTTGATTGATAAATCCATTGTCAAGGTTAATCAAAGTGAACTTCATTGATATGAGATTTTTTTTTCAACACAGCTTATTCTGTATCTAAAAACAACCGGCTATTCTCTGACTGCATATTCCTATCTGAAATCCAAATTTAAAATGGTCTTCATTTGGGCAGTGATCACTTAGGCAGGGATGTTTGTGTTAACTTTATTAAAACTGTATCTCAAATTTTACGCAATGATGTAATAGACAATATAAACAAGTTCAATTTAGCAACTGTGTTTGTAAGTAACTTTTTTTCAGATAATTTTCCCGGGGACGAGTAGAACATTTCAGTATTTCCACACCCCTGCAACCGATTATTTTTCTTTTTAATTCTAATATTACAAACCTTCCCAAGTCATCAAAAATTTCTGGCAACAGGAAGTTTAGCAAGGACCATAACTCTGCCAGATTATTCTGTAGAGGTGTTCCAGTTAACAAAAGTCGATGTGTATTCTTATACAAACGAAGTTCCCTGTAATAAAATAGAACAGTAAAATTATTACAGAACAAGTTAAAGTGAATGCTTCTATTTTAAACACGAGAGTAATTTTTGAGTGATATCAATAATTTTTTCATGAAACAGACCACAAGGTAGACACGTCACTCCATGCCAGCACATTATCCTGACTTGGAGTCAACAATCTGCTCTTATTCATAAATGCTGCATGCAACAGAAAAACAACTTTCAACAATATTTCAGCTATATTGTGGCGGTCAGTTTTATTGGTGGAGGAAACCGGAATACCTGGAGAAAACTACTGACCTGCCGCAAATCACTGACAAACTTTATCTCATAATGTTGTATCAAGTACACCTCGCCTGAGCAGGGTTCAAACTCACAACGTTAGTGGTGATAGGCTGTAAGGCATTGATTGCATAGGTAGTTGTAAATCCAACTCCCATACGATAATGACCACATCGGCTCCTCAACCTTTATTAGATAGTACAGAATACGGTCAAATATCTTTTGTTTTAAATCACCCCAGAACAAAAATATGTTCATGAAATAATACACATTTCAAAAACAAGATAATTTGTGTTGAAGGCACTTTATAAAAATAATATAAGGGTGATGGGTTCAGAATAAATTTTAGACAATATAACACAACTCACTCAAGATTTTTTTTTTTTTTCAAATTGCACGAGAGGTGGGTCTTGGATTAAAGTTGCTTGCCTTCTTTACCCTCCCCCCTTTTCCCCCCCATATACATTTCTTTTCCTAGAATAGCCCTTGCTTTATACCTGATTAATCTACAGTGTGTGTTCTTTATTCTGTGTCCTTCGTCTACGATCAGATATCTCCATTCAAAGTTCTGTAACAGTTTTCTATCACGTATCGTAATCTCGTACGATGTAATGACCACTGGTCTCACTTCTATGCCAGATCTTATTTTACAGCGTTTGAATATTTTCCGTCTTAACTTGGTGCGAGTTTCCATATTACCGTGGTAAAGAACAACAGGAACCTATCAAAACACAATTATCTAGTGATTGGCTAAAACTATCATATGAATATACAGCATATTCTGTGTTAGAAAGTAATTGTTCAGTAGTACATTGAAACTTGTTTTTTTCTTTATTTCTTTTTTCAATAGTCAGGATTTTACATAACCCGTACACCACCACCTGACTAAGGTGTCTGGTTTTTTTTTTCAAAAAATATATACTAATATATAGTACATGTACAATTTGTGACTATTTGGGGGGTTTTTTTAACAAATTTTTATATTAAACAAGATATGATTATAATCTAACGATTATGGAGTTTCCCAAACTGGCCACTGACAACAGGTTTAAAAAATAAATCAAAAGCTATCTTTGAAATCGAACAATGTTGAATTTTTGCGGTATTGTGGCAGTCATTTTGAAAATGGAGACCGGTAGAAATTTTTTCGATGTTGGGAATCAATTCAGGACGTTGAAATCAAACAATGTGGAATTTGTGCGGCATTGTGGCGGCCATTTTGAAAATGGTGACTGGTAGAAATTTTTCGATGTCAGGAATCAATTCGGGACATCATAATCTACCCACATATGAAATGTCATTGAAATCGGACAATGTTGAATTTGTGCGGTATTGTGGTGGCCATTTTGAAAATTGCGACCGGTAGAAATTTTTTGATGTCAGGAATCAATTCGGGACATCATAATCTACCCACATGAAATGGCGTTGAAATCGGACAATGTTGAATTTATGCGATATTGTGGTGGCCATTTTGAAAATGGCGATCGGTAGAAAATTTTCAATGGCGGGAATCAATTCGGAACATCATTATCTACCCACATATCAAATTTTGATGATATCGGACAATGCTGAATTTTTGCAGTATTGTGGCGGCCATTTTGAAAATGGCGACCGGTAGAAATTTTTCAATGTCGGGAATCAATTTGGAACATCATTATCTTCCCACATATAAAATTTTGATGATATCGGACAATGTTGAATTTTTACCATCCATTTTTTATGCAGTATTTTGGCAGCCATTTTAAAAATGGCAGACATCTCGAAAATTTTGAAAATGCAGAATTGCTCCTCTAATGGTGACCTATCACTATGTCAAATTTTATGTCTCTATCATTATCTATTTAGAAGTTATCAACATTAATGTACGAAATTTCAAGTTTCCCATAGGATTCTATAGTAACCCCCACCCCCTTTGAACCCCTCAAAATATGACTTATGACCCCCTTTACCACAAAGCTGAAAACTTTAGGATCAACTAGAAACATATATCTATAACTCCACCAAGTTTCATGAAATTCTGTCCAGTAGTTCCTGAGATCTGCCATGGACAAGTTCATGGTCCACGGAAAGAAAGAAAGAAAGAGAAAGAAGAGGAGGAGGAGGAGGAGAAGAATAATAAGAATAATATTAATAATAATAATAAGAAACGGAGCAAAAACAATAAGTCTCCAAACGTTGTTTGGGAGACTTAATTATCTAGTGATTGGCTAAAACCATCATATGAATATACAGCATATTCTGTGTTAGAAAGTAATTGTTCAGTAGTATATTGAAACTAATCTAACAGAACCTCACTGGAACCAATTTTTAAGTTTTAAAGTTTCAAGGGTTATGGTGTTTAACGCCACTTTCAACAATATTTCAGTTATAGCATGGCGGTCAGTTTTATTGGTGGAGGAAACCCCGAGTACCCAGAGAAAACCCCCTATCTGCCACAAGTCACTAACAAACTATACCAATTTTTATGTTGTGAATTGACAGGTCTTCCTTTTATACAGATTAATATTTACACAATTTCCTACATTTAGGACCTTTCGAAAGTTGGGTTTACACAATATTCCTGTATATTCAGGATGCAGTTAAGACAGGCTTGACTGTAATTGGCTTATATAGTAAGGTCAGGGTCGTCTACATCATGTTGTAGTGTAATAAATCATAGATCATTCGTACAAAAGAATGGACACTGTCATTAAAGTTATTAAAAGAAAGCTTAAACCGTGATGGTCAACAATTCCACCAATATCAACAAAACGTACAATCACCTCTCACCTTCATATGTATACATAATGTCACAGAGATCATTTAAATTCAAATCTTGTCATTACCGTTTCGAAAGATTCATATTTAGAAATAACATCATCAAAAAAAGTTTGCTTTTTTTTTTACTACAACATATCAACCAGTCAACGGAAAAAAATATTAATTGATTCCAGTCTGCATGAAATGCTACAACAATAAATATTGAAAACTGCTCCTTTCCATTGATGGTCAGCATTCCTCATTGAATAAATAAAGATTTAAGTTAATAATAAATAAGGAACTAACCTTTGGAGCAAATCTCTCAAACTCAGACTGCCAGTTAGGCAGTGTTGATAAAGGGGCTACTACAAGGTATGGTCCTGGTACACCCATGTTGACTAAGTGGGCCATCATAGCTATACACTGGACTGTTTTACCTAAACCCATTTCATCAGCTAGGATACCATTTACTCCATTCTCATACAAGCACTAAAAAAACATTATTGGAAGATTTGATAACAAGAAATTTCACAAAACCATTGACATACTTGAATGATACATATTTTGGAAAAAAAATAGGATTTTGGGATGTAATATAGGAAATTTTAGGCAAATATAGGAAATATAGCAAAATCTTGAAAACATAGGAAAAATATAGGAATATAGGATCACTTGACACACTGCGTATCTGAATTGTTTAAATCCCTGAAGAAACTCAGGGTAAAAAAATTGGATTGTTTCTCGACTGTGTGGGGTACAGTTAATCAAAAAAAAAAGATGTCTGCTCGTTTTGCAGGATGAATCAACATGCAACTTGGCAAATGAGTGCCTCTTGCATGTACAATGCCACTCTCCTCACATGCTAAAAGATAATGCCACTCTCCTCACATGTTAGACAATGCCACTCTCCTCACATGTTAAAGACAATGCCACTCTCCTCACATGTTAAAGACAATGCCACTCTCCTCACATGTTAAAGATAATGCCACTCTCCTCACATGTTTAAGACAATGCCACTCTCCTCACATGTTTAAGACAATGCCACTCTCCTCACATGTTAAAGACAATGCCACTCTCCTCACATGTTAAAGACAATGCCACTCTCCTCACATGTTAAAGACAATGCCACTCTCCTCACATGTTAGACAATGCCACTCTCCTCACATGTTAAAGATAATGCCACTCTCCTCACATGTTAAAGACAATGCCACTCTCCTCACATGTTAAAGACAATGTCACTCTCCTCACATGTTAAAGACAATGCCACTCTCCTCACATGTTAGACAATGCCACTCTCCTCACATGTTAAAGATAATGCCACTCTCCTCACATGTTAAAGACAATGCCACTCTCCTCACATGTTAAAGACAATGCCACTCTCCTCACATGTTAAAGACAATGCCACTCTCCTCACATGTTAAAGACAATGCCACTCTCCTCACATGTTAAAGACAATGCCACTCTCCTCACATGTTAAAGATAATGCCACTCTCCTCACATGTTAAAGACAATGCCACTCTCCTCACATGTTAAAGATAATGCCACTCTCCTCACATGTTAAAGACAATGCCACTCTCCTCACATGTTAAAGACAATGCCACTCTCCTCACATGTTAAAGATAATGCCACTCTCCTCACATGTTTAAGACAATGCCACTCTCCTCACATGTTTAAGACAATGCCACTCTCCTCACATGTTAAAGACAATGCCACTCTCCTCACATGTTAAAGACAATGCCACTCTCCTCACATGTTAAAGACAATGCCACTCTCCTGACATGTTAAAGACAATGCCACTCTCCTGACATGTTAAAGACAATGCCACTCTCCTCACATGTTAAAGACAATGCCACTCTCCTCACATGTTAAAGATAATGCCACTCTCCTCACATGTTTAAGACAATGCCACTCTCCTCACATGTTAGACAATGCCACTCTCCTCACATGTTAAAGACAATGCCACTCTCCTCACATGTTTAAGACAATGCCACTCTCCTCACATGTTAAAGATAATGCCACTCTCCTCACATGTTAAAGACAATGCCACTCTCCTCACATGTTAAAGATAATGCCACTCTCCTCACACGTAAAAGATAATGCCACTCTCCTCACATGTTAGACAATGCCACTCTCCTCATATGTTTAAGACAATGCCACTCTCCTCACATGTTAAAGACAATGCCACTCTCCTCACATGTCAAAGACAATGCCACTCTCCTCACATGTTAAAGATAATGCCACTCTCCTCACATGTTAAAGACAATGCCACTCTCCTCACATGTTAAAGACAATGCCACTCTCCTCACATGTTAAAGATAATGCCACTCTCCTCACATGTTTAAGACAATGCCACTCTCCTCACATGTTTAAGACAATGCCACTCTCCTCACATGTTAAAGACAATGCCACTCTCCTCACATGTTAAAGACAATGCCACTCTCCTGACATGTTAAAGACAATGCCACTCTCCTGACATGTTAAAGACAATGCCACTCTCCTGACATGTTAAAGACAATGCCACTCTCCTCACATGTTAAAGACAATGCCACTCTCCTCACATGTTAAAGATAATGCCACTCTCCTCACATGTTTAAGACAATGCCACTCTCCTCACATGTTAAAGACAATGCCACTCTCCTCACATGTTAAAGACAATGCCACTCTCCTCACATGTTTAAGACAATGCCACTCTCCTCACATGTTAAAGATAATGCCACTCTCCTCACATGTTAAAGACAATGCCACTCTCCTCACATGTTAAAGATAATGCCACTCTCCTCACACGTAAAAGATAATGCCACTCTCCTCACATGTTAGACAATGCCACTCTCCTCATATGTTTAAGACAATGCCACTCTCCTCACATGTTAAAGACAATGCCACTCTCCTCACATGTCAAAGACAATGCCACTCTCCTCACATGTTCAAGACAATGCCACTCTCCTCACATGTTCAAGACAATGCCACTCTCCTCACATGTTAAAGATAATGCCACTCTCCTCACATGTTAGACAATGCCACTCTCCTCATATGTTTAAGACAATGCCACTCTCCTCACATGTTTAAGACAATGCCACTCTCCTCACATGTCAAAGACAATGCCACTCTCCTCACACGTCAAAGATAATGCCACTCTCCTCACACGTTAAAGACAATGCCACTCTCCTCACATGTTCAAGACAATGCCACTCTCCTCACATGTTCAAGACAATGCCACTCTCCTCACATGTTAAAGATAACTTGTATCAGCTAATAATGAGCAACAGTTTGTTAGGGAGTGATCGCTGGTGGCCCTTTGTTAGGGAGTGATCGCTGGCGGCCCTTTGTTAGGGAGTGATCGCTGGCGGCCCTTTGTTAGAGAGTGGTCGCTGGTGGCCCTTTGTTAGGGAGTGGTTGCTGGTGGCCCTTTGTTAGGGAGTGGTCCCTGGTGGCCCTTTGCTAGGGAGTGGTCGCTGGTGGCCCTTTGTTAGGGAGTGGTCGCTGGTGGCCCTGTTAGGGAGTGGTCGCCCTTTGTTAGGGAATGGTCGCTGGTGGCCCTTTTGTCAGGGAGTGGTCGCTGGTGGCCCTTTGTTAGGGAGTGGTCGCTGGTGGCCCTTTGTTAGGGAGTGATAGCTGGTGGCCCTTTGCAAGGCAAATTTTTCAACCCTATTAGTTATATCCTCTTTTTTCCTGTAGCAATCTTAACTGAAGCCTATTCACCCATCCAAGCATCATCTTTTCACTTAAGTTTTAGTTGGTATCGTTGAACCACAAAATTTAGTGCACAAAGAAGGACATATGTAACAGGAAAAGGTAAGAGTAAGTATTAAAACCACCATGAATTCAAATATCAACAAACATCTTCATCACTATCTGTTTGTCCACGAAAATTGATAATAAATGAAATCAAAATAATTGCTATTCTCCAGTTATGAAATAATTGTTTTAATCAATGACAGTAGATCTACATTATCATCAGGCCCTTCAATAAGGGCAGACTTTTTGAAATTCGTCGGACCGTCGGACCGAGCGGGCAGAAAATCACAAGAACCTGCAATACTGCCAAGTATGCCGGTCCGAGTGTCCAACAAATTTTTTTTTGGGTTTATTTTGTTTTCCACCGGAAATCGGAAATGCAACTGGTATGACGGAACGATCACGGTCAACTCGGAATTAGATTCTGCTTCAAATGACATTTACTTCTTAAACATGCAACTGTTTCCATGGTAATTCTATTAATCATTGTATTTTTTTTAGCTTAAACTGGCTGTGATGCATCAACGTGACCATTTCGTGTTTATATTTGAAAACATGGCAGGTCAGGTTTTTATTGTTCCCATCACCGATTCCGTTTAAATTTTAGAATTTTGTAAATTCCGGTCCTGCACAATTTGAGTAGGTCCTGCAGAAAATTACTGGGTGCAGGACTATGTCCTGCATATTGAAAACAAATTTCAAAAAGTCTGTAAGGGGTGGTACCAGGTACTTTTACCCACTTAAAATGGTCATTGGTACCTCCCGATTGAAAGAGTGTTGTATATAATATTCATGAAAATTGTTCAAATTTTAATAAAAAGTACTGCCTGTAACTGGTGAGGTACTGGTACACTTGAAAAATATTGAAAACCTTGATTACCATATACCATTTATACAGAGGTTATCTACCTTTAACCAGCTATAACCCTCTATCTGATACTTCCTCAACTCTCCTCCAGTAAACATCTTAGGTACACCTGAATCCTCTTTTTCATCATCCTGCAGTAAAATTAGTATTAATTAAAGGTTATTTTTACACAAAAACAAATGTCTCCCCCCTCCTTCTTTTCAACATTATTCATCTTGTTGTTTAACGCGTACTCAGCAATTTTTTTCAACTATATCATGGCAAGAACAAGTTAATTTTCAATGAAATGATGATGAAATCCGCTTTGTACAAGACCAACAGGCTTAGCTGGATTTTTATAGTGCTAGCTCACTGAAACAACAGTCTGTGGGTAAACATGTCGCCCCACTCAGACACATTATCCTGATTCTGAGCCAACAAGTCTGTTCTTTCTCCTTAATGCTTCGTGCATAGTGGAGAAGCAACAAATATCAATTTTATAGTCGTTGGTTTGACCCCATGGGGGCCGAACCCACGCTAACCATTACATCACCGATGCGGTTTCATCTGTTGAAAAAGAGCCCTTGTAATCTCAATCTCATTTAAAATGTAAGATTTTCAAAAAGAACAATATAACTCCTTCAAAGATGGTCTGAGCAAACTGCCTTAAGGATAGGCGAATATGCATATAGAAATAAGCAAGCATGCAATGTTATGAGGAATTCTAATTTAAATATAGGACGAGTTGCACATACAAACCTTTTGATGAAATATTCTATGCAATAAATAGCACCAATTCCTTCAAAAATAATCTGATAAAAACTCAGTCAGTCAGTTGGTCAGTTTTATTGGTGGAGGAAACCAGCATACCGGAGAAAACCACTTACCTGCCACAAGTCAGACAAACTTTCATACATAAAGTTGCATTGAGTACACCTCGCCTGAGAGGGATTCAAACTACCCAATGCTAGAGGTGATAGGCACTGATAGCATAGGTTGTTATAAATACAACTACCATACGATCACGACCACACTCCTCCCACCTCCCCACCCCCACCCTCCCCCCCAAAAAAATAGTAAAGGAAGATCTTTTTCAAAATCATCTGCCTTCCTTTGTTGCAATATTTTAGTGAGTGGGCGAGTGAATGTTTTTTCAATGCTAAATAAGCAATTTTTGCAGCTACATAATAGCGAAAGAACAGGTTACATACATCCAATGTGATGATGTCCATTTTGTACTAGATCAACACGCTTAGTTGCATTTTTATATTGCTAGCTGACTGAAACTGATTCAGAGCCAACCACTCTACTTTTACTCCTTACTGCTACGTACTATTAAACAAAGAAGCAGCAACTTCCAATTTTAAAGTCTGTTTTGAGGTTAAATTCTGTAAAGGTCTCTAACCCATGACCTACAACACCTGGCGCAAGCACGCTAACCAATACACCACCGATACAGTGTGAGGTTATATTTGAATGGAATATACATATACCTGATGACTTGGGCAAACAAACCCTACCTCATTTTCTAACAAATCATCATCTTTCTTCTCTGTATTGCTCTCATTGTCTACTGGTTCTCTTTCACTTTCACTTTCTGCAGCATCTGTATAATTTTCTTTATTTTCTTGACATATCACTTCCTGGTCAACAGACTCTCCTTTTTGTATATCCTGATCTTCTGTTTTTTGTTTCTTTGAGAAAAAAAAAAAAGTTTATACAGCTTCTTTAGAATTTAAGCAAATGTATGCATGTGACAAGCTTATAAAATTATGTAATGAATCAAGTGAGTGAGTGAGTGATTGTTGTTTAATGCTAAATAGGCAATTTTTCATCTATATAATTGTGAGAACAATTTACATTTGAAGAGATGATGATAATAGACCAACATTCTCTGGTAATAGTGCTAACTCACTGAATAGTCTGTGGGTAGAATAGTGCTGGCTCATTGAACCAACAGTCAACAGGCAGACATGTCCTTAGTCTACAGCATGCCCATTTACCCTCTACAGAGGGTTTTTTACCCCCAAAATAGGCCCTGTACCCCCAAAATTGTAGGGGCTTTCTATATGCAGGGGTAAAAAGTTAAGGAAAAACCAGCAATTGTTCCCCATTGTACCCCCAGTTTCAAAACTCAGTGGGCACCCTGAGTCTATAGTGCACTGGTAGATATGTCGTTCCACTTGGGACACATTATCCTGTTTCTTAGCCAACAAGTCTTTGCTCTTACTCCTTAATGCTTAGCAGAGAAGCAGTAATTTTATAGTATTTGGTGTGAACTCACGATCTACCGCACTGAGACCAGACAGCTAACCACAACATCACTGATCAATGCACATCTACAAATAGTAGTATGGGGCCGTCATGGTTGTGGTCGTATGGTACTTGGATTTACAGCTACCTGTGCAATCAGTGCCTGTCACCACAAACGTTGTGAGTTCAAACCCCGTTCATGGCAAGGTGTACACGATACATCATTATGTGATAAAGTTTGTCAGTGACTTGCGACAGGTCGGTGGTTTCCTCTGCCAATAAAACTGAACGCCACGATATAACTGAAATATTGTTGAAAGTGGCGTTAAACACTAAAAAACCAAATAGTAGTAAACTACTGCAATGTACATGTTCAAATTTTCTGCACAAATTTTTTTGATTTTTCCAATATAACTGGTTTTTTTTTTTATCTCCTTATGTTAGCATTGCTAAGTTTTAAATAAAGGTAAGGAAAAATACAAATCATAAGCTAAAACATACACAACATTAAAGTATTATTTTTATGTCTATCACATGACTATTATCTGATACAGCGAAACCTTTCTAACTAAATCAACCCTCCTTGGGACCAACGTTTGTATTCGGAATAGACAGTTGTTTGGCTTACACAGGTTAAATTAACAAAGATTTCCTACATTGGGACTTTATTTAAGGTGGTACCATACACTACAGGGAGATAACTCTTTAAAATCAGTTGAATGTTTTGATCATATGATATTTGTATGCAGATTTCAAGCATCTCGGTGATCAAAACCAGAGAGAAAAGCTGCTATGTGGCTAGTGAATTTATAGCTCCGAGTCTGTCGATTGGAATTTGCTAAAATTTTGATATTTATTACAGTGGATATATTCAAACACACTGCCAAAAAAATAAGAAAATTAAACGAGCAGATCAAATTTTACCTGAAGTGTATGGTACCACCTTAAAGTTTGGTTTATATATAGGAATCCATTTTATTCTGTGCTTACTTCATTTCATACCTTAAAAAACTTGGTTATATTAGGTGAATTTGCTGCAGAGTCTGCCTTTCTCTTTTTGCCTCTATTTGAACCTATAAAAATAGAAAATAACAGAAGTATTCACAAAGTTGTATACATCAAACTCATGTGGTGTTAATACATCTAGTATAAATAAATCACAGCCACAATATAACTGGAATATATAGAAAGTGGCAATTAAACACCATAATCCTTATCAATCAATTATTGTATACGTAATTTGTACTTTGAAAATATTTGACGAGTCCCAACCAATACATCATGATACCCAAAAGTGCTTTATTTATTTTTTGTAAAAAAGGACAAGTCCCAAACAAGTGAAGAGTCCAGGACTCACCTAGAGGAGTTGTAAGTATCTCTGCTTCATTGAAACAACAATCCATAGATAGACAGACATGTTGATCCACTGGGACACATTGTTCTGACTCAACCATTGTTTGCTCTTACTTCTTAATGCGGCGTGCTTAGTTGAGAAGTAGCATAAATATTACAGACAAAACAACATTATAAGACTGTGAAAAGTGTATGACATACAGAAGGAATAGACAGAAGAGAGACACTTTTCAATCAGAAAAGCACACTTGAGCATCTATTCAGGTGATCTAAGCACCTAGATTACAATAGTATCTGGTACCTTGACTACTCTGGCTATCCTGTGAGTTTGGAGTACCAGGCTTACTTCCTCCTCTGGTATTCCTTCTGGTACCTGGCGACATTAAGGAACCAGTTGGTGTGGAAACAGGTGACATAATTTTCTTTTCCTCCATAGATGCATCAGCAGTTAAAGAAACCTTTTTTTCTGTAGTATTTGAGGGTCCTTTGTGAAAACAATTAAATATTTAAGGTTATTTTGGACCAAAACTCTTTCCAAAAAAATTTCATTTTTGAAGAAATATTCAAAAAGGGCAACAACTCTGGTTAAAATGGTCTGACCCAACTACCATAACAATATACATGTGCACAATTCTTCATATAGTAACTAGAGGCTCAGCTCACTGAGCCTGTATCGCTCACCTGACAATAGAATGATACTAAAGCAAATTTCAAAAGGAGATAATTATTACCTTAAAAAACAGCAGCCATCTTGAATGGCAGATGGGGCTGTCGGACACAATTTTGAAAGGGACACACCCAGGGACCATCTATGCCAGGTTTGGACCTTACATAGATGCTTCCTGCCAAGTTTGGCTCCATTTTGCCAAGCTGTTTCAGAGGAGAAGATTTTTTTAAACAGTAGCCAATCAGAAACAAGAATTGCCCTTGGCGCCATATTTGTTGGTGGAACGGAACGAAATGGAGAAACTTTATAGAGGACCTTACATAGATGCTTACCGCCAAATTTGGTTCCATTTGGCAAAGTTGTTTCTGAGGAGAAGATTAAAATATGAAAAAGTTAACGGACGGTTGACGAACGCCAAGTGATGCCAATATCTCACATGGCCCTTTGGGCCAGGCGAGCTAAAAAATGATGAAAAAAGGGCAATAACTCCTAGACAAGTAATCAGATTTACTTCAAAATTGCAGGGCATCTAGATCTTGACAAGCTGAACATGTTTTCAGTTTACACTCAACATCTATCTCTTATAGTTTTTGAAATAAAGGATGAAAAGTATTAACATTTTTATAATTTTATGAAAAAAGGGCAATAACTTCAAGATGGGTAATCAGATTTACTTTAAAATTGCAGGCTAGGTAAATCTTGACATGCTGCACATGTTTGCTGTTTACACTTAACATCTATCTCTTATAGTTTTTGAAATAAAAAACGAAAAGTATTGAAAATTTGATGAAAAAAGGGCAATAACTCCAAGATGGGTAATCAGATTTTCTTCAAAATTTCAGGGTAGTTAGATCTTGCTATGCTGATCATTTTTACCCTGTCAGATTTCTGATATTAATGTTTTTTGAGTTATTACCAAAAACGTGCAATTTTACCATATGTTCTATTTTTAGTAACAGCTGCCATGTTTGTTGGCCGAATGGAACCAAATGAAGAAGTTTTATAGAGGATCTTACATAGATGCTTCCTGCCAAGTTTGGCTCCATTTGGCCAAGCAGTTTCAGAGGAGAAGTTTTTTTAACATTAGCCAATCAGAAACAAGAATTGCCCTTGGTGGCCATATTTGTTGGCGGAATGGGACGAAATGGAGAAACTTTATAGAGGATCTTACATAGATGCTTCCTGCCAAGCTTGGCTCCATTTGGCCAAGCAGTTTCAGAGGAGAAGTTTTTTTAACATTAGCCAATCAGAAACAAGAATTGCCCTTGGCGGCCATATTTGTTGGCAGAATGGGACGAAATGAAGAAACTTTATAGAGGACCTTATATAGATGCTTTCTGCCAAGTTTGGTTCCATTTGGCCCAGTTGTTTCAGAGGAGTAGATTAAAATATGAAAAAGTTAACGGACGGACGACAGACGGACGCCAAGTGATGGCAATACCTCACATGACCCTACAGGTGAGCTAATAAGCTAGCATACAAAATTTTGGGGTATCCCCATTTAAAATGTAGCAGTTGCGTGTACAATTTATTAAATGAAATATTCTAAGAGAAAAATGCCAAGAACTCTCTTCAAAAATGGTGTTATCAACCTGATATAACAATATGTGATTCTTCATATGGTAATGAGCAAGCACACAAAGCCTTGAGAAAATTCCATTTAAACCAACCTTAGAAAAAGATGGACAAGCCGAAAAATTATAGAAAATAGATGTGTCGGAACGACACAAATGTCCCCGCCGTGAATATTAAGGAGGCTCGCAAATGTTTGATCCTTTTTTAATGATTATGATTATACACTCTCATACCAAAAATCAAGTCAATATCTCAAATCATAGTGAAATAAAGTGGTGACAACTAAATAGTTGGCCAAATTTCAAAGCCTAACGGCTGTAAGTTAGCCAAAAATCATTCAACCGGAACGAATTTCAAAGTTGATCTGTAACTTATGATTGAACCGCAACGAAATGTACACTCATAATTATACACTCATATACCAAAAATTAAGTCAATATCTCCAAGCATAGCGAAAAAAAATGGTGACAACTAAATATTTGGCAAAATTTCAAAGTCCAAGGGCCATAACTCTGCCAAAAATCATTGAACCGGAACGAAACGTACACTTGATCTGTAACTTATCATTATACACCCACATACCAAATATCAAGTCAATATCTCAAAGCATATCGAAAAAAATCAAGAAAGCATCAGAGATGCAACAGCCGAGATGCAAGTCAAAATCATTTGGTCTTGTTTTATAAATAAGTAAGAAACTAAAGAATAAATGTATGTATGATGGATTGGAAATATTTTCCTATGCAATATAAAGACTATTCAAGATATCATCAAGTTTCAGAGGACAAAAAATAAATTATTGGGGCATTTAATTTGTCTATTCACCCTGATCATAAATATATATGGTTCAGAGGTGGGGATATCAACCATTATAAAGATCACTTCAGGTAGGGAGTGGGGCATGACCCCCCCGGGTCTGAGCTATAAGGCATTTAATTTGCCTAGTCACCCTGATCATAAATATATATGGTTTAAGGGTGGGGATCTCAACCATTAAAAAGTTCACTTCAGGTAGGGGTGGGGTATGACCCCTAGGGCCTGAGCTGTAAGGCATTTAATTTGCCTAGTTACCCTCATCATAAATATATATGGTTTAAGGTGGGGATCTCGGTCACATTTTTTATAAACAGATTCCCCAGCGGAGTGGGGCTGAGCCCCGGGGATAAAATTTGTTGAATATACAACTTCACATTGGCATCTCCACCCATACCAAATATTAAGTTTCTATCTTTTGTAGTTTCAGAGAAATGTGTAATTCTCAAAATATGTACTTTTTCTATAAAAAAAACATGATTTTACATGAAAAAAACAATAGATTAATCTGAATTTCGAACTCGCTCTAAATAATAGTGTAATAATGCTTCCTACCAAAAATTATGTTAATCGGCCAAAAACTAATAGTGCTATCTCGTTAATGAAGATAATTCTCAAAATATGTACTTTTTCTATAAAAAAACCATGATTTTACCAGAAAAAAACAATAGATTAATCTAAATTTTAAACTCGCTCTAAATAATAGTGTAATAATGCTTCCTACCAAAAATTACATTGATCGGCCAAAAACTAAGAGCGCTATCGCGTTAACAAAGATAATTCTCAAAATATGTACTTTTTCTATAAAAAACCATGATTTTACAAGAAAAAAGCAAAAGATTAATCTGAATTTCGAACTCGCTCTAAACAAGATGAACTGTGAGCTAATGCTCACTTATGATACCCCCGCTCTTCGGCAAACAGGCAGTAGGAATCTGACGGGTCAAAAAAACGCTTCCCACGATATGGGGTACCTATATGAAGCCTGTGATCAAATATCAGATTTCTGCCATCAATAGTTGCTGAGAAAAATGTGACGAAAAATGTGCATATATGTTCAATGTGTATAAAAGCCAACTAAGTGGGCAAACAGGAAGTAGGAATCTGACGGGTCCAAAAACGCTACCCACAATATGGTATACCTATATGATGCTTGTGACCAAATATCAGATTTCTGCCATCAACAGTTACTGTGAAAAATGCGACGAAAAATATCTTGGACGGACGAACAGAGCTAAAACAGTATACCCCACTCTCCCTTCGGGGAGCGGGGGTATAAAGTCACATGAATGCATCTGTTGCTATAGAAGATCAGCTAAAAACTATAGAAGTATCAGCATTAATATCTTGTATAGCCTCTATTTGTCATGTTTATATGAAATTTCCACTCAAAATCAAAGATTCAACTTTTTTTCTCTCAATAGTTTTGGAAAAATATAGGATTTTGAGATGAAATATACGAAATTTTATACAAATATAGGAAATACAGTAAAATCTTGAAAATATAGGAATATAGGATCACTTGACACCCTGGTAACGGCTTAAATTGTGATGGCTTCAAATATTCTTTATTGATAAACAAATTTATTTGTGTTATTCAACATGGACGTTGAAAATATAGGAATATAGGATCACTTGACACCCTGGTAAGGGCTTAAATTGTGATGGCTTCAAATATTCTTTATTGATAAACAAATTTATTTGTGTTATTCAACATGGACGTTGAAAATATAGGAATATAGGATCACTTGACACCCTGGTAACGGCTTAAATTGTGATGGCTTCAAATATTCTTTATTGATAAACAAATTTATTTGTGTTATTCAACATGGACGTTGAAAATATAGGAATATAGGATCACTTGACACCCTGGTAACGGCTTAAATTGTGATGGCTTCAAATATTTTTTATTGATAAACAAATTTATTTGTGTTATTCAACATGGACGTTGAAAATATAGGAATATAGGATCACTTGACACCCTGGTAACGGCTTAAATTGTGATGGCTTCAAATATTCTTTATTGATAAACAAATTTATTTGTGTTATTCAACATGGACGTTGAAAATATAGGAATATAGGATCACTTGACACCCTGGTAAGGGCTTAAATTGTGATGGCTTCAAATATTTTTTATTGATAAACAAATTTATTTGTGTTATTCAACATGGACGTTGAAAATATAGGAATATAGGATCACTTGACACCCTGGTAAGGGCTTAAATTGTGATGGCTTCAAATATTTTTTATTGATAAACAAATTTATTTGTGTTATTCAACATGGACGTTGAAAATATAGGAATATAGGATCACTTGACACCCTGGTAACGGCTTAAATTGTGATGGCTTCAAATATTCTTTATTGATAAACAAATTTATTTGTGTTATTCAACATGGACGTTGAAAATATAGGAATATAGGATCACTTGACACCCTGGTAAGGGCTTAAATTGTGATGGCTTCAAATATTTTTTATTGATAAACAAATTTATTTGTGTTATTCAACATGGACGTTGAAAATATAGGAATATAGGATCACTTGACACCCTGGTAAGGGCTTAAATTGTGATGGCTTCAAATATTTTTTATTGATAAACAAATTTATTTGTGTTATTCAACATGGACGTTGAAAATATAGGAATATAGGATCACTTGACACCCTGGTAACGGTTTAAAATATCTTTTATTGATAAACAAATTTATTTGTGTTATTCAACATGGACGTTGAAAATATAGGAATATAGGATCACTTGACACCCTGGTAAGGGCTTAAATTGTGATGGCTTCAAATATTTTTTATTGATAAACAAATTTATTTGTGTTATTCAACATGGACGTTGAAAATATAGGAATATAGGAACACTTGACACCCTGGTAAGGGCTTAAATTGTGATGGCTTCAAATATTTTTTATTGATAAACAAATTTATTTGTGTTATTCAACATGGACGTTGAAAATATAGGAATATAGGATCACTTGACACCCTGGTAACGGCTTAAAATATCTTTTATTGATAAACAAATTTATTTGTGTTATTCAACATGGACGTTGAAAATATAGGAATATAGGATCACTTGACACCCTGGTAAGGGCTTAAATTGTGATGGCTTCAAATATTTTTTATTGATAAACCAATTTATTTGTGTTATTCAACATGGACGTTGAAAATATAGGAATATAGGATCACTTGACACCCTGGTAACGGCTTAAATTGTGATGGCTTAAAATATCTTTTATTGATAAACAAATTTATTTGTGTTATTCAACATGGACGTTGAAAATATAGGAATATAGGATCACTTGACACCCTGGTAAGGGCTTAAATTGTGATGGCTTCAAATATTTTTTATTGATAAACAAATTTATTTGTGTTATTCAACATGGACGTTGAAAATATAGGAATATAGGATCACTTGACACCCTGGTAACGGCTTAAATTGTGATGGCTTAAAATATCTTTTATTGATAAACAAATTTATTTGTGTTATTCAACATGGACGTTGAAAATATAGGAATATAGGATCACTTGACACCCTGGTAAGGGCTTAAATTGTGATGGCTTCAAATATTCTTTATTGATAAACAAATTTATTTGTGTTATTCAACATGGACGTTGAAAATATAGGAATATAGGATCACTTGACACCCTGGTAAGGGCTTAAATTGTGATGGCTTCAAATATTTTTTATTGATAAACAAATTTATTTGTGTTATTCAACATGGACGTTGAAAATATAGGAATATAGGATCACTTGACACCCTGGTAACGGCTTAAAATATCTTTTATTGATAAACAAATTTATTTGTGTTATTCAACATGGACGTTGAAAATATAGGAATATAGGATCACTTGACACCCTGGTAAGGGCTTAAATTGTGATGGCTTAAAATATCTTTTATTGATAAACAAATTTATTTGTGTTATTCAACATGGACGTTGAAAATATAGGAATATAGGATCACTTGACACCCTGGTAAGGGCTTAAATTGTGATGGCTTCAAATATTTGTTATTGATAAACAAATTTATTTGTGTTATTCAACATGGACGTTGAAAATATAGGAATATAGGATCACTTGACACCCTGGTAACGGCTTAAAATATCTTTTATTGATAAACAAATTTATTTGTGTTATTCAACATGGACGTTGAAAATATAGGAACATAGGATCACTTGACACCCTGGTAAGGGCTTAAATTGTGATGGCTTCAAATATTTTTTATTGATAAACAAATTTATTTGTGTTATTCAACATGGACGTTGAAAATATAGGAATATAGGATCACTTGACACCCTGGTAAGGGCTTAAATTGTGATGGCTTCAAATATTTTTTATTGATAAACAAATCTATTTGTGTTATTCAACATGGACGTTGAAAATATAGGAATATAGGATCACTTGACACCCTGGTAAGGGCTTAAATTGTGATGGCTTAAAATATCTTTTATTGATAAACAAATTTATTTGTGTTATTCAACATGGACGTTGAAAATATAGGAATATAGGATCACTTAACACCCTGGTAAGGGCTTAAATTGTGATGGCTTAAAATATCTTTTATTGATAAATAAATTTATTTGTGTTATTCAACATGGACGTTATAATTTATGAAATGATGAGAGAGCTTTGTAAGTTGTGAAAACTTGTGATCTTCTGATGAATAAAATGTGTGAGTGAAGTCACTGTTACAAACCTTGTGGCTTTTCTTCAACCTGAAAAAATAATAAATATTTTGAGTATTTCTTTATGGAAAGAAGTTAAAACAATATTCTAATGCAGTTGTCTATGTAACACCTCTTCTTATTGGACAACATCAAATAATTTGCAGGCATCAATTACCATTTTACTTTCCTTAGTTATTCCACCATCTCCTATATTCAGCTTAAAATACAATCCAATACAAGAAAAAAATAGATACTGTTGATTTCAGAAACTAAAACATTTGGCCCAAGAAACCATTTCAAAAACTTTTTTGACCTTGCCATTAAAAACAAAAAAGATCTACACTGGACAAGATTGTGTCTACAGACAGACAACAATTTAAAATCAGTATACCTTTTCAATTTCGTTTTAGGGGAATAAAAATAATGCACACATACAATGTGCAATATATTATTTTCCTTAAACACTGTCTACAAACAACCCACAAAGATATCTGACCTGTTTCTTCACTTCCTTTTCCTTTCTTTTCTGTAATCTCTCTACTTTCTTTTCGTGTTCCATTTTCTGTTTTTCCATTCTAGACAACAGATACTGTGTATACATGTTACTTTTACTGAGTAAAAACTGTAATTTTTTGTATCTATTTTCTCTATCTTCATCATCTAAGTCCTTCCAGATCTACAATTAATCATAAATTAGTCTTAGCGAGATAAAATCGGACTGACAGACATGTCAGATAAAATTGTTGTTGGTCCGATAGAATGCTGATAATGTCAGGACCAATTGTCCCGCAGGGGTCATCACGGTCGTGATCGTATGGTAGTTGGATTTAGAACTACCTGTGCAATTAGTGCCTATCACCACTAAAGTTGTGAGTTAGAACCCCGTTCCAGAGCTGTCGAAAATCATCGGACCGTCAGACAAACTATTGACTAGGTCCGATTTAAACTACTTCGCGTGAGACCCGATGTCCGGAGCAATTTTTCAGTAACTTGGGACCGACAAAATGCTCGAAGATGACCGGCATCATTATTTACTTTCGCTTCTCAAACTTGTCGTTGTTTGCAATCTCTGATTTTTGCTTACAAAATATTAAACTGATTAAACATGAACCGTAAACCAGTATGCGGTGACTGCGCATGTCTATATACTTTCTTTTTGTCCCAAGGAACTTTTCGTCCCTCAGATCTTACTTTGTCAACAGCACGTTGATCGTTGTCCATATCGATCAACTATCCACTGATTATTATGTTTACGAAAAAATAAAACTAATTAACGAATGACTGCATGAAAGCTTAAATGAATGTCGACAAACAAAGGAATTCTTTTATGATGAATAACAAAATTACAGAACTCCGAACAATCGTCCAAAGGGATTTTATGGGCGAATTATCCAATCGGGACGAAATTAAAATAGAATAAAAAATGGCAGCACCCACTGCCTGGTCAATTCATTTTGCAAGTGGGGCAAAACCAGGGGTTAAAAGGAAAATAAGTAAAGCAAAAATCGAAGTAGAAACCAAAGAAAAAAGAAAGAAATACGAAAAAGACAAGCGTCCTGCGTTTTTGGCTATGAGTGCTTCATTTTGAAGTATGTAGGTTGTCAGTCATCCAATTGATTCGGTCCTAATGCTATTTATAAGAGGTAACACCTTGAAACATGTCCATAGCTAGCATTATGCAAACTTGGTATCTTTGTTTATTTCATACACAAGTCTATTGTATTGTATGTATATTTCCACATGTCACACACAAATGTGTTGTACTAACTTTGAGTATTCCAAGGTATCACTTGAAGCTGTAAACAAACCATTTTATGGATTTAGCCAGTATATGTGTAATTCACAGAGCTGCGTATTTGTGTTTTTTATGCTATGAAAACGAGTAAAAACGCATGTATTACCAGATCAGAATGTACACATTACGCATACATATTGCTGTGTAAGCAAACTTTCCAAATTCGGAGCGTACTTGTACAGTCGTGTACATAACAATACATTTTTGTCTTTGAGAAATTCCCCGTAATTACTTCCCTTTATACTTTTCGAAGGAGAGAGCGTATACATCCGAGGGGTACCGAATGTTTGCCTTTCTAAGCATCGATGTCAAAAGATATCTGATTGGAGGTTTACCATAAATCATCCAATCGCGGTCAATATTACAAATAAATGCGGTTGACGTAATAAGTAACAATTAAGACGAAAGTAAATTTGGGAACACGTTGTTCATTGAAAATGAGGGTTTACCGAAAGAGCAAGAACATGAATAAGCGCACTACAAAGCGGAAGAGCGCAACGGAAAATTATATGCTTAAGTTCCCGACAGTTTCATCTGTGTCTAGTGACAGTATAGTTAAAGGAATCATTGATGACATTATCAAAACGGCTGTGAAAACTGCTGAAGTCGACGAGCAAAAAACAAAATATTTACAACATTTTATTAATAAACATGACACAATCGTGTCAAATTAAACAGAGATATACTTTTCACTTGCATCCTGCATTTATTGAATAACACTTGTGTCAAACATAATTTTAAAAGTGTACATGTAAGCAATCTTTTCTGAAGTAGAGAGTACAACAGTGCAAAAGAAATATGCAAATACCCATCATTTTCAAAAGTAGAGGGTAATTACCCTTTGGACTTGAAAATTATCTGGAGCTCTGATTCAGTTGAAGTTGTAAAAAAAATGTAGGTCCAGCAAATGTTTGATAGGTCTGACACATTGTCCACATCTGCCAGACCTATTGTCTGACAGACAGGAAAGAGATTTCGACAGCTCTGCCGTTCATGGCGAGGTGTACTCGATACAACATTATGTGATAACGTTTGTCAGCAACTTGCAGCAGGAAGGTGGTTTTCTCCGGGCCCTTAAGTTTCCTCCACCAATAAAACTGACTGCCACAATATAACTGAAATATTGTTGAAAGTGGCATTAAGCACCAAAAAAAAACAACTGTCCGGCAGTGCCAAATTCACATTTTGTTTATCCATTCTTTTAGAAAATATTTTGTGGTACTAAAATCTGATTAACATTAGACACAATCCTTCATCAATATCAGAGGCTCCCAGGAGCCTGTAATCGCTCACCTGGATCAAAGCTGTTTTCAATAACAACGCAACTGCACTGTGGTGGCCATCTTGGTGGGAGAGCGTGACTGCCGGACACAATTTTGGAAGAGGACCATCCAATGACTATTCCATCAAAGTTTGGTTCTAATTGAGCTACTGGTTCCAGACAAGATGGTTTTTATGTGAATTTCCCATAGGGTCCTATGTTAAACTAAGTACAGCTGTGCAGCCATCTTGGTCAGAGGGTGGAACCACCAGACGCAATTTTGGAAAAGGACCATTCAATGACTATTTTATCAAAGTTTGGTTCCAATTGAGCAACTGGTTCCAGACAAGAAGATTATTATGTGAATTTCCCATTAAACTAAGTTCGGCTGTGGGGGCCATCTTGGTCGAAGGGCCGAACCGCCTGACATATTTCTGGAAGAGAACCATCCAATGACTATTTCATCAAAATTTAGTTCTTAGTGAGCAAATGGTTTCAAACAAGAAGATTTTTATGGGAATTTCCCATAGGGTCCTATGTTAAATTAAGTTCGGCTGTGGCGGCCATCTCGGTCGGTCTGAAATGCCAGACATAATTTTGGAAGGGGACCACTCAAGGATCATTTCAGCAAAGTTTGGTTGAGATTGGCTCAGTAGTTACAGAGGAGAAGATTTTTTTTTAATTTCATCCCCCCTTTTTTCTATTTTTAGCTTGGTGGCCATCTTGGTTGGAAGTCGGGATCACCGAACACAATTTTGGAAGGGGGCCATCCAAAGACTATTACACCAAAGTTTGGTTGCAATTGGCCCAGTGGTTTCTGAGGAGAAGATTTTTATGTGAATTTCCCATAGGGTCCTTTGTTAAGCTAAGTTCGGCTGTGGGGGCCATCTTGGTCGAAGGGCCAAACCGCCTGACATATTTCTGGAAGAGAACCATCCAATGACTATTTCATCAACATTTAGTTCTTATTGAGCAAATGGTTTCAGACAAGAAGATTTTTATGGGAATTTCCCATAGGGTTCTATGTTAAATTAAGTTTGGCTGTGGCAGCCATCTTGGTCGGAGGTATGAAATGCCAGACAAAATTTTGGAAGGACACCACCCAAGGATCATTTCAGCAAAGTTTGGTTGAGATTGGCTCAGTAGTTTCAAAGGAGAAGATTCTTTTAAAATTTCATCCCCCCTTTTTCTATTTTTAGCTTGGTGGCCATCTTGGTTGGTAGTCGGGATCACCGGACACATTTTTGGAAGGGGGCCATCCAAGGATCATTCCATCAAAGTTTTGTTGCAATTGGCCCAGTGGTTTCTGAGGAGAAGATTTTTATGTGAATTTCCCATAGGGTCCTATGTTAAGCTAAGTTCGGCTGTGGGGGCCATCTTGGTCGAAGGGCCGAACCGCTGGACACATTTTTGGAAGAGAACCATCCAATGACTATTTCATCAAAATTTTGTTCTTATTGAGCAAATGGTTTCAGACAAGAAGATTTTTATGGGAATTTCCCATAGGGTCCAATGTTAAATTAAGTTCGGCTGTGGTAGCCATCTTGGTCGGAGTTCTGAAATGCCGCACACACTTTTGCAAGAGGACCACCCAAGAATCATTTCAGCAAAGTTTGGTTGAGATTGGCTCAGTAGTTTCACAGGAGAAGATTTTTTTTTAATTTCATCCCCCCTTTTTTCTAATTTGCATAATCGGTCAAAATCGGCAAAAGTTCAAAGTTCATAAAAAATCCTGTAATATATGTTAAAAAGCTCATCATTATGCTTATACAGTTCAAATTTGGGCACATTCTGGCTTAAAATAGAGCAATTTTGGCCATTTGAAGAAATTTCTATTTTTAGTAATGGTGGCCATCTTGGATACAGGACGGCGCTGACGGACACAATTTTGAAAGTTTTGAAAATTTTGAAAATTTCACAGAAAAACCCGGAATATATGTTAACTACTCCTTGCCATGTAGCTGCAGCTAAAATTTGAGCTCATTTTGACTTATACTAAAGCAGCAATGGACAATTGAAAAAATTTCTGTTTTTAGTAACAGCAGCCATCTTGAATTGAGGGCAGGGCTGTCGGACACAATTTTGAAAGGGACCCACCCAGAGACCATCCCTGCCAAGTTTGGTTTAATTTGGTTCAGTAGTTTCAGAGGAGAAGATTTAAATGTGATCTTTTATCAAAATATGCCTAATTTGCATAATCGGTATATATCGGCTGAAAGAAAAATTTCACAGAAAAACCCGGAATATATGTTAAACTACTCCTTGCACTAAAGCAGCAATGGACAATTAAAATGTCATCCCCCCTTTTTTCTATTTTTAGCTTAGCGGCCATCTTGGTTGAAAGTCGGGATCACCGGACACAAATTTGGAAGGGGGCCATCCAAGGACCATTCCACCAAAGTTTGGTTGCAATTGGCCCAGTGGTTTCTGAGGAGAAGATTAAAATGTGAAATGTTGACGACGGACGAAAAGTGATGACAATAGCTCACATGGCCTAAAGGCCAGGTGAGCTAATAAAAACCGCAAATTTTAACGATCATTCAACAACATAAATGTTGTACAAAACAATGCAATTAGCTTCTGATCTTATGAAAACATTTGTAATGGCAACTGGAAATTATTGCACAATTGTAATATCGGAAGAAAATCATGACTGAACACTATCATTTCCGATGATAATAAAATGAAAACTAAAAAATAACACACTGTCGAAACAATTCCAAAATAAACTAGTATTACTGTGAGCACAGCTCACTCCGATATACCCCCCGCTCACATCTGTCCAACCTATTTCCATAACCAAAACATTACTGATCGTTCCGACCAAAAATGAAAGGGACCCTCCTCTCTTCACAAATAGGCTGTTGATAAAATTTCAAAACATTCTGAGAAACACTACTCAAGTTATCATACGACATAGGGTAAAAATCCTATTTTCCGTCATATCAAGTCCAATAACTCTGGAACGGCAAAAGTGAAAATCGTCAAAAATGAAAGGGATCCTCCTCTCTTCACCGGTAAGCTGCTAATAAAATTTCAAAACATTCTGAGAAACACTACTCAAGTTATCATACAACATAGGGTAAAAAATCTTATTTTCCGTCATATCAAGTCCAATAACTCTGGAACGGCAAAAGTGAAAGGGATCCTCCTCTCTTCATCGGTAAACTGCTGATAAAATTTCAAAACATTCTGAGAAACATTACTCAAGTTATCATACGACATAGGGTAAAAATCCTATTTTCCGCCATATCAAGTCCAATAACTCTGGAACGGCAAAAGTGAAAATCGTCAAAAATGAAAGGGATCCTCCTCTCTTCACCGGTAAGCTGCTGATAAAATTTCAAAACATTCTGAGAAACACTACTCAAGTTAGGCCAAATAAAAAAATATGTGTGTTTACGGTCACCCGACCTACCCTAATTTTTGCTGGCGACCCTATGAATTTTTACACAGAATTCGGATAATCATTTTTGTTGTTTAACCAGCAGCAATGTTTTATTTATTCAACTGCTAGCTTTTTGTCGAAATTGAGAGCAAAGAAGGTAGAAAAACTGCATAATTCGTCATTTTACCAGAATTTTCGAAAATTAAATACCGGAATCGGATTGCGGAACCGGGAACGACTATTTCCGGTTTTGTCGATAATAAAAAAAAAAATAATAATAATAATAATCCCAACCGACCGACGCTAGATTTTTTTGACATGTGACAGTAAACACATATATTTTTTTTTGGCCTTATCATACGACATAGGGTAAAAATCCTATTTTCCGTCATATCAAGTCCAATAACTCTGGAACGGCAAAAGTGAAAATCGTCAAAAAAGAAAGGGATCCTCCTCTTTTCACCAGTAAACAGCTGATAAAATTTTAAAAGATTCTAAGAAACACAACTCGACTTATCGTACGACATAGGATTTGTCTACAGACGGACGGACGGATATGGTGAAACCAGTATACCCCCCTACAACTTCGTTGCAGGGGGTATAAATATCAAAATCATAGGAAGAGGCAAATTCGATATTACTAATACACAAATACATGATCGCTCACCATCCTGGCTTGGTACGATAATACACAAATACAGTCAAACATGCCTCTGTGGTCACCTGTATTAAAAGATCACCTTTTTCTAGTCCCGTCATAAAAAAATTCATATAAAATGAAACTCTTTTACGAGGTCACCTGTCTTAAAAGATCACTTTTAATTTGTCCCAAAGGTGACCTCTTAATACAGGTTTGACTGTACATGACTGCTCACTTTCCTGGGTTGGTACAGCCACTTCAATAATGAAAAATAAAGGAGAAATTTAAGTTTGTTAACCTTATCATGTTCCTGTTTTATTTTTTCTTCTTCTTGCTCTCCCTCCTTCTTTAAATCTTGTTCTACTTTAATCATCTCTGTTGTAATCAAGACATCTTGTCTAGGAATATCACCATCAACCTCCTAAAAACAGACAAAATAACAATCAAGACATCTTGTCTAGGAATATCACCATCAACCTCCTAAAAACAGACAAAATAAAAATCAAGACATCTTGTCTAGGAATATCACCATCAACCTCCTAAAAACAGACAAAATAACAATCAAGACATCTTGTCTAGGAATATCAGTCGACTTCCTAAAAATAGTAAGACAAAATAAGAATGTAAACTTTTCCTAAAAATAGTAACAGATAAAATATTGAAAATAACAATGTAAACTTCTCTTAAACATTGTAATTTTTAATGGTGTAACAGTCTGCGCCAAAAACCACCAGCCCTATGCCCTTGTCTAGTAAAAATTGCATAAAATTTACTTAATCAAATAGAAAAAATTCTTCTAAAATACTGTTCGGGCTAGTTTGTCAAAATGTTTTTGGCACAGACTGGTGTAATCAATTTCCTTAAGCTTGTTCATCAATTTTAATTCGCAAACACCAATGGATTTTGTAAATGGGTGTCACTTTGACATCTAAAACAAGAAGGGGTGGTTGAAATATCATTAACCGGTTTAACTCTGCCACATTTCTGTGCCTGTCCCAAGCCAGGACATGGATATCCAATGCCATATGTCATGGTCTTGTTGTTGTGTTTATTGGCTTGAGAAGTGATTGATTAGAAGAAAAAACCTTTTTCATACCAGGGGTTTATCAAGGTGTTTTGGGAATGGTACTGTAGGTACCATTTTGGGAAGTTTTTTTAATCAACAAATTGGCCATTTGGGAATAAAAATAAGGGGTAAGAATGAACATTTTTGTGAATTTTGCATGATTTTAGAATATTTTTCATAAGGAAAGGGTCCTTTTACAGGACCATGAGGAAGGCTAGGAAAATCCCTGCATACAGTCATACTCACATCTATGTCTTGGTTCTCGTCTTTAGTCAAATCTACAACAGAAGAAAATTATAAGAGTATCATTATGTACAAAAGGTTAATGAGAGATGAACACAAGGGTCAAAATAAGCGGTGGCCCGAGGCTCCTAAATTTTCAGAGGGACTCCTTGGGATCAAATGTAGATATCCCGCCGGGCTCCTTATTTTTTATTATCTGTGCAAACCATAGACTAGAGGAAACATTTTATTGCCGAGATTTGTTGACGATTTGTTAGCTGTCTAACCTTTATTTGCATGAAGCAATCGGATTGGTTTCAAGTGCCTTCTTCGTCAAGTTTTGTACGAATCCGTTTCCGTTTTGCATTTTAGTTTTCAGCCTCATTGTATGCGTTCGTCTCTTGAACCTTTTGCCCCATGTCGGCACTTTTCAAAAGTAAAACGGCATAGTTTCACGATTTTTTTGCAGTAAATTCCACAACAAATGTCTTTCACATTTACTATTCGCATCTTTTTATACTACAGTACAGTATTACTTATTGTTGAAACCCAAACATTGCTGTTAAATATAAATAGTTCTTCAACAGGGCGAAGAAGTCATCGGATGTAATAAGGGCCGAATTATCCTTCGTATATTTTGTATTAATTTCCGGTAAAATAATGTCAACAGAATGTACAAATTTCTATTAAATTGTCCGGAACCACCCACTAAAAAAACCAAAAACAAGCTAGGAAAAGTATTGATGTCACGATCAGGAAACTGGATTGTAGTGTATAATTATAGCAACAGAACAGAAAAATTACTTAAATTAGAACCTAAAAAAATACAACAATCTGATGAAAATTTAAGAGCTGAGTTGACACATATTTTGTTAACCAGACAACACAATGCTTAAGATTAAACAAAATATACAAACCAGTAATCCAACTGTGACAGTTTAAGGTAATGACAAGTATCACAATTAGCAGTTTTAAGGCGATTGATTGTCTTGATCGGACAACACAGGTCTGCATGATAATGTCAAGAATTATTTCTTTATAAAATTTTGAAAATGTACCTTATAAAATAGTGTTTTCAAGATGTCAAATTAGAGTTCAAGAGAGAGCCAGAATGCAGGATTTTGCACCATTTACCCCAGAGCTTTTGGGGGCCTTGAGCGGTCCCCAGACCCCCGGTCGTACAGCAACTGTGCTTTGCACAGTTGGTCAACCTGCAGGTTGACGGGTCACTTCATTATGTGGAGGGCTACTAGGTTAAGAAACTTAGGGGCCCTGCTGGCTACTTACTGACTTTTTCTGATTTCTACCCCTGTGAACAGTTACCATGGGTACACATTAAGGGTTTGTTTATCACCCATACAAATTGAAAAACTTCTTGGACCAAAAAAATTAATACATGTGTTTCTGATATTCGAACCAACCCTATTTGTTAGTGACCACCCTAATGTTTCTGCTTCCATTTTTGGACAAGCAAGGTTTAAGTCAGATCATTGTCCTGTATAAAATTGTTTTAAACAAAATCTAAAATAAAAGTTTTACCTACCTACATATTTATTTCAAGATTGTTTGCAGAAACAATATAATTACCCAGGCCTTTCAATAAGGACCGGTACCAGGTACTTTTACCTGCCTAAAATGGTCTTTGGTTCCTCCTGATTTTCAAGAGTGTTGTACAAGATATTCATAAAAAAAATTCAAATTTTAATAAAAGTAAATAGTGAAGTACTGGTAGACTTGAAAAATACTGAAAGCTCTCATTACCATACAAGATTACTGATTTACTCCACGGACTTATATTGTTAATGATCATGTATCTATACCCCTGCAGGCTAGACACTCGAACTTTTATCTCTGTATTGTTTGTGTTCATTGAAGACTCTTACTGTGATTTAGAGATTAGCATGTGATTGGCATTAAATGCCAAGTGAGCAACATTTGAGCCATATCATGGCGAGACCAAGTTACATTCGATGAGATGACGTCCGTTTTGTAAAAGACCAACAAACCAAGTTTAATTTTTTTAGTGATAGCTCACTGAAACAGTCTGCAGGTAGATATGTCGCTCCAATCACACATTATCCTGATTCCAAGCCAATCCGTCTTTGCTCTTTCTTCTCAATGATGTGTGCTAAGCAGAGAAGCAGCAAATACAAATTTATAATTTTTGGTTTTAACCAACAAGGGCTCGAAATCAAGACCTAGATTGAGAGATGAAAACAACAGACATGTGATCAATGTCACCATACAAATCCAAATACATTAAAGAACAAAATTATCGGCAGATTGGACATTTTCCCTTTGATGCATGTACTGCTGATAAAGTCTGGATCACTGAACTGACCTTGATCCACAAAAATATTAGCTAAGTTCGTAACTCGCATGCGCAAGTTTATCGGTCAATCTGACGTAAAACACATGACATCACCGATAAAAACAATAATGTCAGTCCTGAAGGCCTCGACAGATATCTTCACAAATATCCCAGCTTGTCCCATCAGATTCGCTGAGATATTAGCGATAATGTCTATCTCGACCTTAAAAATTGTCGTTATTCTATAATTACCCTTCTGTTTTGCCTCTAGTAAATCATGGGCATCTTCCGCAGGTTCCATTGCTACTTCTTTAGGCTTTATTGGAGAATCATTCACAGCAGCTACAACAGCAGCCCTAAAACAAACATGACAAAAAAAAAAAATTTTAAATGCAATAATGTATCTAAATTTAATATTGAGTAATTTGTTGCTTAACGCCCAATCAGTCCTCGAGATGAAATTTTAATTTACTGGTCCGAATCAAATCCTTGAACTCATTTCTATATAGTTCTTAAAGAAATTGAAAAACTTACTGGTCCGAACAAAGTATAAGTAATCTTGGGCAGGTGGACCGGTGCTCATTGAGGACTGCAAATAAGCAATTTTTCAGCTGTATCATTGCAAGATCAAGTTAAAAACGATGAGATGATAATGATGTCTGCTTTGTACTAGACTACCAAGCTTAGTTTTTTAGGTTTTTATAGCTCTAGCTCACTAAAACTAAGTCAGCAAGTACATTTGACATGTCCCTCCAATCAAACACATTTTCTTGATTCCTAGCCAACCAGTATTTGTTCTTTCTCCTTAATGCTGCAAGCTTAGTAGAGAAGCAATAAATACCAATTTCGTAGTCTTTTATTTAACCAGAACAGGGCTTGAACCAATGAACTACCTCACTCAAGGTGAGCACGCTAACCATTACATCACCGATGTGGTTAAATCTAATATTGAACCATTGTAAATATTAAAGTGACAGCAATTGTTGTGTTAAAAAATTGTGGTTTGATATCGATATATATAGTCAGGAGAAGCTGTAGATCAGGGATCGCCAATTAATCAGGCTGTCCAAGCAAAGTCAGACTTTTCTCCTTAGTTCAACTAAATTAATATGTTCAATGAAATCGTCCTAACTGTGACCTTTAGACAAAGCTTTAGTCTCCTGTCTGTTTTTGGAAGTCTTTTTTTTTTTTTTTTTTTTTTTTTCGATAATCATACTTTTTAATTGCATACAGAGCTCCAATATTGAATATTACTGAAAACTGGTCTATAGTGAATGACTTGAAAGGTTGTCTGTGGGTATTACCGTTTCCTGCACCAATATGACTTTTGAGTTGAAGACAGACAGGAAACAGCAGCCAAACCACCACTTAAGCACAAAGTAAATACATTTTTTAAATAATTTTCAATTAGTATAACCATTTTGGTAACAGTTTCAATCATTGTTACCTTTTTCAATGTTCACATAATCTTCATCTTGACATTGCATTCCTGCCAATCCTGGCGTGTGGTGTTGTTGATTGAGTGAGTGCTTGTGGTTTAACGCCAATTCAGCTATATCATATAACAAGTTAATTTTCAACGATATGAGGACGAGGTCCACATTGTACTAGATCAACGCACTTAGTTGGAATTTTAAAGTGCTAGTTTACTGAAACAACAGTCCGCAGGTAGACATGTCACTCCACTCGGACACATTCTGATTCAGAGCCAACCAGTCGAACCCACAATCTACCGCACTTGAGGCGAGCATGCTAACCATTACGACAGCGATGCGGTGTAATCCCTTTTGGGATTCGAAGCCAGAGTTGTTTTCTGATATTGCCTGCCTCCAAATCCCTTATCAACCATGCATAGTTCTATTCATGAAATTTTTTTCAGGTACCCCTGCCTCTAACCGGCGTGAATTACGCCTGCACCTCAATGTCGTGCCAACTGGCGCTGGAGTATTCAAAAGTAGACATATTTTGCTGCATAAATATGTAAATAGAATCATGATCACCTACATGTACATGTACCTATGATGCCAGATACAGCTCATCATTCCCAGCCGCCGCTTCAGATCCATTGAATGTCGCCATTTTGACTTGTTTTGAAAGTATGTCACATGATCGCTTTTTCCATTACGTGGTATAGTCTATTCCATACATTTGATTTATCGGTATTGAAGTATTCTTTTCTTTTTACACGAGGAACTTCTTCTGTTAATATTTAAATAACTAGTTAGTCAAGTTGACAAATGACAGATACCGTATATACCCATTACATACATGGTAGAAGACTTTGTATCAGGTCGAGCCTGTTGTGTGAACCAGTATCACTACCGAGTTGTGATGCGGTTAGTTCACGCAACAGGCAAGACCCGATATAAAATCTTGTACCAACACACTATGTATGTAATAAGTTTATCTAACATTTCAATAAAAACGAATTTTAAGCAAATGACAAGGGTTGAATTAAAATTTGTACAATACTCTCAGGGAGACTACATTTTGTGCATTACGTCACGTTATTTTTTTCGCTCATTCACCAATGTTACGCTACTATGTTTTGTCTCACATTCCAATATTACATCATGTCAAAGTAGTTCGGCAGAGAAAGTCTCGTGCAACGTCGCACCATTCTTTTATCACCACAGCGTGGTGATACATTTTGCAGTCAAGGAAATTGGCACCGACCGACGGACCGCATCCGATAAATTTCCCGGCGGTCCAGTAGTTTTCGTTAACTCACCGGACTGACTGTCCGGTAAATTTTTTGTCAGCCACTGCCTTTAAGAATAGATAAATTGAGGTTCTCGGTAAATTCAACTTAAAAATATGTCTAATTCTCTTTTATTTGTTATTTTTAGATCAAGAAAAATCTAAAATAAATAACACATATCGCAATTGATAATCACGAGTATTGGTAAAGACACTAACTATTTAGGACAGTTATTGTCGTAATATGTTGATGTCGTAAAATATTTCGTGCGACTAGTGATCGTGGTATTTCGGAAAAATATTATTCTCTAGAGTTTTCTTCATTAACAATCATCGTTAATTCAGAACATTTTATCACTTCAAAACACGAGAGAAACAGTATGAAAAAGACCGAGAACGTTATTGATTCTTGGAAGCAGGACCGACCCTGGCTTCATCACAACGTTGAACAAAATGGTATGGTCCAGGGGTTTCAAAGTTTTTTATAACAGGAGGTACTTCTTAAATTTTAGGAGGTACCTAAAAAATTAGGCCGAGGGTCTGGGGCCCGTCTGAGGGCCATAAGGGGCGGAAGCTCCTGAAATCTAGCATTTTTTGGACCAAAAAATGTACTTCAGAGACTGCAAAACATTAAGTGTTTTTGAAAGAAAAATCCCATTAACTTTCTCTTTAGAGTTCAGATTTCACCAAGACCATGCATAATGGACCCCCCTTCCCCCCCCCCAATTTCTTTATTGAATATTTCAGTTTACAGACTTCAGCCAAGATTATTCATGGATAGTCCACCATATCTTAAAAAAAAGGACCATGAAGAGCTACGGTTCCCCAGCTAGGCTTGACCAAGCCATTGTTACCAAAGCTTAAACTTCTCAAAAATTCTTTTGTTGGCTTTGTCCTTTTCTTTTTCACAATACCTTGGCTTGTGTGTTTTTTCACTTTATTACCAGTAATTAAACTCATCAAAGACCATTGGCACGGATCAAGACATACAAGTGTCATAATTAATGTAACATAAATTTAATTTGCAGTCATCATTAATAAAATTTATAATTTTAATAAATAGATCAATACAAATAGTCAAACCTGTCTATAGTGGTCACCTGGGGGAGAATGACAAAATGACCACTGTATACAGGTGACCTTTATATGGAGGGTTTGAATTTTCGACAAGATATTGTACATTTGTTGTGAATAAACATTTTTAATTACCTGTTATGTTTGCTTGTTATTTTGTTCTTGTGGTCATGTTACTGAACTTACTCTTGTTTACATTTATTTAAATAATGATATGATACAACATAATGTGATAAAGTTTGTCATTGACTTGCGACAGGTCGTTTTTTTTCTCCAGGTACTCCGGTTTCCTCCACCAATAAAACTGATCGCCACAATATAACTGATATATTGGTGAAAGCGGCGTTAAACACCATAAAGCATAAACAAAGCCTCAATATGATATGATTTGAAGAAAACATACAAATATTGTAAATAAATAAATAAATTTAATAAACAAAGGTACAATTCTAATGGAATCTGTAGAAAGATAATAATGTTTAAGCAGTTACTGTCTTGAAGAAGTCTGTGATTTTTGCTTGAGATAATCGTGTAATGCATATTGCGGTACATCTTTCATCAACGGTGTTCAGTGCAGCTAATAGTTGAACATCTCCATGTGCAATTGCAAATGCTTTCATTTTTTCTGTATATTAGTTCAGTTTCATCCATATTATAAATATCTCTTGGATGATAATCCTTTATCAGATTTGGTAATTTTGATTTCCACTCAGATACAATTGTGACATTTACATCACCACTTTCACCTGACATTGTACGAAAAACGATGTTACGTCTCTTTAAAAAAGATTGTAGCCAGCCATTTGAAGCTTTGATTTGATCTACTCCAAGGTCCTTAGCAAACTTGAGAGCTTGTTCCTGTATCAATGGGCCGCTAATATTTATTCTTCTGCCAGTTGCTTCTTGAAACCAATCCCAGCATAATTGGTTAATGTCTTCATTTCCTGTCGCACGACGTTGACGTTTTCTTGAACCGGGCATATTGTTTTTAAAATCGTCAAGTATCTCACTTTTTCTTTTTAGAATGTTCATGATCTGGGTGCCACCAACACCCATCTCCTCGGCCACTGCCCGACAACTTTTCCCACCATCACACGGATTTATAGCCTTCACTTTATCATCTAAATTTAAAGCTTTCCTAGTTACGGATGTTGACATGATGCACTAGATACGTAATACAATCTTTCCGATGCAAAATATTTTTGATGAGTGGATTTCTACTCTCATTGTAGTGAATAAAAATCTCAAATAACCCCCGGGTATTACCTGTTCTTCAAGTAATTTATTATTCACAAAATGTAAAATAGAGTTTGTTTATTTAGTTAATTAAATTAATCAATATGTTTTGTTACACTTGTAACACCTCAGCATTTTTAGTACATTAGAGAAAAATACCGATCTTCCAAAATCACTTCCGGTTTTATTTAAAAAAAACAATTACCGTTATACAAAGGTTTTATGCTGAAAATTACCAATAAATGGTGGCAGCTGACCACATTGAACAGGTGATCGCTATATCGAATTAAAATATACAGTAAAACGCACTGAGAGAGCACGAAAGTGACCGTTATGACCAGGTGACCACTATACAAAGGTGACCGTTAGGGCAGGTTTGACTGTATAATTAAACAAAAACAATATATATTGTTACTTTCACGATTTATGTGCAAAAAAAAATGTTCGATCAAAAACGATTCGCGGGAAGACATTTATTAACATTTGAATCACAAAAGTTAAATTATTTTGGAAAAAAAGTGGGGCCGGCGTTTTGACATTACAATGTAATTCGTATTTGAGCCATGTCCGGTCCTTTTTCAAGATTCCTAGTAATTTTCAATCCCTTATCTCCTCGTACCCCCTTTAAAAAATGCTTTTCAGCACACTTTCATTTCTGTGAACAACCGCGGTAGGGCCCCGTCAAGAAAAATATGTAAACCAGAGGCTCTCAAGAGCCTGTATCGTTCACCTGGTTATAAAAAGAACCAATTGGTCCTATGTAAAAACTATGTCCTGCAGTGGTAGTCATCTTGGAATTATGATCAACATAAAAAACACAAAGTTTGTAAAGGACCTTCCAATGATTGATGCACAGTTTAGGTTCAATCAGTGCAATAGCTTCAGAGAAGAATATATTTCTGTATTTTCCCCATATGGTCCTGTGTTAATACTACATAGATGCCAACCCCTTTTTGGTGCAATCAGTAACAAAAAGTTGAGATGTCAGTAATTTGTGATTTTTTTCAGTAATCATAATTTTTCATAAAATTTTATCATAATCGTACTACAGACTAGGCACAAAGTGATGAGCAAATGATTTCCTTTATTTGTGACAACTAGATGCAAAATTGATGAGCAACAAAAAGAAATAAAAAGTTAAGTTTTAATACATGTATGTTCACTTACAAATGTATTCTATGTTTCAACTTACTGTCAATAGAAATGAAAATTTCCTGAAGTGGCCCTCCCTCACCCTCCCATGGAATAATTAATGTCTAATTCTGGAGTGCTTGATATGTTGTTGACTTGGCACTTTTGAACTGTTTTGTTGTATATGTGTGTTCATCCCGACCACCGTGCTGAATGGACAAGTCTTGTTTGCAATATTTGCAATAGGCATAATGTTCCCGTGTCGATTTCATAAGGCAAGAGAAGAATATTCGGGACGAAATCGTTGTCCCAATTTTCTTTTCTTCGCTGCAGAAGCTTCACTTGTTCCCTCAGACATCACGAAATTGACAAAAACGTGCTGTGTTCATTAACTACTTGGGATCGAACAAGAAATGGATAGATCGTTTTCTACTATAGATAGTCCCGAGAATCTCTAAAGGATTAAATAATCGAAATCCCTCAAGCACTCATCATTACGCGATTTTAACATACAATGAAGCGTCTAAATGATCACAATGATATTTAAATGGGGAACGGTTACGGGCAGGGGTTTCAAAGTGGGCCGGTACCCGGTACTTTTACCTGTCTGAGATCGTGTATAGTACCGGCAGAAATTACTGAACCCCCCCCCCCCCCCCCCAAATTAGCGGTGGTGAAAACCACAAATACGTTGGTCGATAGGCTTGTAGAATATTTTTCACAAAAAATTAATGATCACGTCAATTGCTGAATTCTCGCATTCAAATCGAACAACTGCGTCACGACCAAGTTGATGGGATATTCCCTGTTTTAAAAATAACTTTACCTTAGAATCGTAAATAGCAGTTTGTGCATGCGGTAAATAGATATGTTTTCGCCCCAATATCTTTTCATCCTTGTGTAAACTCGGACCGGAACAAAGCTGACATCATTTCAAAATAAAAAAAATGACCGATTACAAATTATATTCAAACACAATTTAGTGTAATCTTCAGTAATATAAGCATGATCATTATGTATTATGAATATATGACTACACAATATTTTGTGTGATTTTTTTTATCCATTTAAAACCCAGGGTCGAATCATTCTGGGGCGTACTGTATTGTTGCTTAACTCCGTCCATATTGCTTAACTTCCGGTATACAAAAATAAAAACCTATGGTTAATTTATTTACATATTTTGACGGGGCCCTACCGCGGTTGTTCACAGAAATGAAAGTGTGCTGAAAAACATTTTTAAAAGGGGGTACAAGGAAATAAGGGATAGAAAATTACTAGAAATCTTGAAAAAGGACCGGACATGGCTCAAATACGAATTACATTGTAATGTCAAAACGCCGGCCCCACTTTTTTTCCAAAATAATTTAACTTTTGTGATTCAAATGTTAATAAATGTCTTCCCGCGAATCGTTTTTGTTCGAACATTTTTTTTTGCACATAAATCGTGAAAGTAACAATATATATTGTTCTTGTTTAATTATATTTGTATTGATCTATTAAAATTATAAATTTGATTTAAAGATTGATGATTGCAAATTAAATTTATATGTTTCATTAATTATGACACTTATATGTCTTGATCCGTGCCAATGGTCTTTGATGAGTTTAATTACTGGTAATAAAGTAAAAAAAACACACAAGCCAAGGTATTGTGAAAAAGAAAAGGACAACGCCAACAAAAGAATTTTGAGAAGTTTAAGCTTTGATAACAATGGCTTGGTCAAGCCTAGCTGCAGAACCGTAGCTCTTTATGGTCCTTTTGGGTTTTTTTAAGATATGGCGGACTATCTATGAATAATCTTGGCTGAAGTCTGTAAACTGAAATATTCAATAAAGAAATTGGGGGGGGGGGGGGGGGGGGGGGGGGGGGGGGGGGGGGGGGGGGGGGGGAAATCCAGGCATTATGCATGGTCTTCATTCTTGGTGAAATCTGAACTCTAAAGTTAATGGGATTTTTCTTTCAAAAACACTTAATGTTTTGCAGTCTCTGAAGTACATTTTTTGGTCCACAAAATGCTAGATTTCAGGAGCTTCCGCCCCCCTGGACCTCTTACGGCCCTCAGTCTAATTTTTTAGGTACCTCCTAAAATTTAAGAAGTACCTCCTATTATAAAAAACTTTGAAACCCCTGTCCGGGCCGGCAATAATCGGAAATCCGTAACAAGTAGACTGTTGACCGTAACACCGTAATTTTGGACCGAAATTCGGAACAATTACGAAAAAATCATAATGGTTGGCATCTATGATACTATGACCTGTGGTGGCAGCCATCTTGGATTTCCGATCGGCATAAGAAGCGTTTTGAAACATTTTTCCCATAGGGTCCAATGTTAAACTAAGTCCTGCCGTAGCCATTTTGAATTTCATATCGGAACAAAAAACCTAAAGTTTGTAGAGAACCATCCAATGAACATTCATGTACAGTTTAGCTTTAATCATATTTGTAGTTTCTGAGAAGAAGGCATTTGAACATTTTTCCATAGGGTCCAATGTTAATCTATGTCCTGCGATGGCGGCCATCTTGGATTTCCGATCGGCATAAAAAACAGTAACTTGGTAAAGGACATTCCAATGATCATTCATTTACAATTTGGGCTCAGTCAGTTCATTAGTTTCAGAGAAGAAGATCTTTGAAATTTCAGCCAATCAGAGCACATTATTGGCTCTGGCAACCATATTGAATATCTGACTAGATCGAAAAACAGTAACTTTGTAGAGAACCATCCAAGGAACATTCCTGCTAAGTTTGGTTCCAATCGGCCCAGTGGTTTCGGAGAAGAAGCTTGAAATGTGAAAAGTTTACAGACGACAGACAACAGACGACGGACGCCAAGTGATGGCAATAGTTCACCTGGACCTTTGGTCCAGGTGAACTAATAAATTAGCCATGTAGGATTTTATTTTTTTATACCGGAAGTTAAACAATATGGATGGAGTTAAGCAACAAGACAGTACGCCCCAAAATGATTCGACCCTGGGTTTTAAATGGATAAAAAAAAATCGCACAAAATATTGTGTAGTCGTATATTCATAATACATAAATGATCATACTTATATTACTGAAGATTACACTAGTTTGTGTTTGAACATAATTTGTAATCGGTCATTTTTTATTTTGAAATGATGTCAACTTTGTTCCGGTCCGAGTTTTACACAAGGATGAAAAGATATTGGGGCGAAAACATATCTATTTACCGCATGCGCAAACTGCTATTTACGATTCTAAGGTAAAGTTATTTCTAAAACAGGGAATATCCCGTCAACTTGGTCGTGGCTGAACGCAGTTTTTCGATTTGAATGCGAGAATTCAGCAATTGACGTGATCATTAATTTTTTATGAAAAATATTCCACAAGCCAATCGTACTTGTGGTTTTGACCACCGCTAATTTTGGGGGGGGTTCAGTAATTTCTGCCGGTACTATACACGATCTCAGACGGGTAAAAGTACCGGGTACCAGCCCACTTTGAAACCCCTGATGGTCTTCAACTGGTGCATTGAGCCGTTAGGCCTAAACACAAAATTGGATCGACATTGACTTTTCATAAACAAAATTCCGCGAAATCAACGTCATAAACTCTTTTATCTCCTTTGTAACGTCATGTTGTTTGTTTTTCATATATGTAATAAACTTCCGCTGAGGAAGGCCGCAACGTTCGAAAATTAATATAGAGATTTTTGTGTAAATTATTTAGAGACTTTAAATATATATATATATATATATATACATATATATATATTCTTTTGTAATTCTAAATTCTGGTTTCTAATTACATTGTATACTTTTTCTGGTAGCATAGAGCTATTATTTTATTCTATTTTTTTTTTACATACAATGTATAAGGATTCATTTGTTTAGATAGAATGAATATTTCATTTAGTAATTTTTAATGTCACAAATAGTTTTGTAATTTTAGAGTGAAAATATACCAGTGTTCTTGCTAGCCCGTTTTTACAGGGCGCAGTGCCCGCCCTTGTCCGAGTGACGCCCTGCCCTTTTTCTCTATTTGTAGCAGCGCCCTGCCCTTTGTGACTAGCGTGGATGTCTTTTTCCATACCTGTTACTAGTTCATAATAATAGATTGTTTCATATTAGATGCATCAAGTCACGATTAGCATTATCTGTGTAAGACCGCCATTTTTTTTACAGGTAAGTTGTTTTGGTTTATTTGGGTTTATTTCTTATTTATATTAAATATTTAAAATTGCTTACTATAGAAAATACCGTTTTAATCTTTTAATTTTATAAATAAATAATCGTGATTTTGAAAATTATTGAATTCTGAAATACTGGTTCCCAGCATATATTTCTGTCAACATTCGATTAACGCGCGGTAACAGATCAAGGTAAACACATCCTGATTGTGTGATTATGCTATTTATAGCTTTCGGCGATTGATTGAAGTTTAACTTTTTGTCAGGAAATTTCATTCTTCTAATCATAATGATTAATTCTAATTACGATGACAATTAAGATAACAATAGCTGTTGAAAGAAAGTAAAAAACTCATCATTTAATATAATTTTTTTTTTTTAATAATTTCACCCACAAAGGACGGAAATATTTAAGGGATATTAAAGCTCGTTTTAACATATATTTTTTCAGCTCGTGACGAAGGTTGTTTCTTTTCAATTTAATTGTAAAAACAATCCAAAAATAAAGTGCCCTTTTTCAGCCAACGGTTACGCTAAAAAGTGCCCTTTTCAGAAGTAGCGCCCTGCCCTTTTGAAATCCTAGCTAGAACACTGTATACTTTAATGAATATGATCATGCTGTATACAATAATATATTTATGGACATAGTGTCAAAGTAAAAGTTGTCATCTCACTGGACACATTATACTGATTCAGAGCCAACCAGTCTTTGCTCTTTCTCCTTAATGCTGCGTACTTAACAGAAAAACAAAAAATACCAATTTGATAGTCTTTGGTCTGACCAGACTGGAGCACGAACCCATGAGCACTCGCACGCTAACCTTTACGCCGCTGTCTAATTGTAGATATTACTGTTTGTGTGATTGTAAGTTTAATGCAATCAATATGTGACACTTAAAAAAAATCATTATTTTATTGTCGGTTCTGTATAATCTAGTTCGGTCCTGTAATTCCTTACAGTTCACAGGACCGAATGTCCTGTGGATTCAAATTCCTAATTTCCTTGACTGATTTTGTACAACATCTTGTATCAGACAGGCTACTTTCTTTAATTTCAAAGGAAAACGTACATAATGTTAGATAAAGATATTGTATTAAACCAACTCGGCTGTAGAACATAACATCGACAGTTGAATACCGATTGAACAAGAAGTATGGAATAGACTATACCATGTGATTCGTGGAAAAAGCGATCACGTAATATACTTTCAAAACAGGTAAAAATGGTGACATTCAATGGATCTGAAGTGGCGGCTGGGAATGAGCTGTATCTGGCGTCATAGGTAGGTGATCATTATTCTATTTACATATTTATGCAGCAAAATATGTCTACTTTTGAATATTCCAGCGCCGGTTGGCACGACATTGAGGTGCAGGCGTATTTCATGCCAGTTTGAAGCGGGGGTACGTGAAAAAAACATTCCGAATAGAACTATGCATGGTTGATAAGGGATTCGGAGACAGGCGATATCAGAAAACAGCTCTGGTTTCGAATCCCAATTAGGTTTACCCCACGGCCATTCAAATCAAATCAAATCAAATAAGTTTTATTTAAAGTCGGCAAGACACAAACAGTATAACATAAGCTCGCAATGAGCTTTTGAACCGACATACCACATGGATATAATTTCAGACTCCTGTGCCTGTGCATATAAACTCTGAGAAAGTGTTAATTTAGTTGTATTTAAAGAAAAGAGATATATCATACACGTGCAATTAAACTTACATCTTGGCAGGTTGTTTTTTTAGGTTTTTGTTGAATTTCCCAATCCGCCAATGTTCTTCCTCTGCTTAAGTCTTTGGAAGATCTTTGGTGGCTTTTCCTACAATTAGGGCAGGTTTGCGCATTTCTTGTAAACTTAAATAAGCAAGAAAAGGCGATAAAACCCGTATAATTTAATATTATGTCACTAACTGTCTTTATGCAACTTTTTCTCGCTTTCCCGCCACATTTGCATAGATGGCGCTATTTTTTACGGTAAAAATTAGACTGGTTCCCTGTCGTAATTATGGGTGCATTCGGAATTCCACTAATATCACCATGGAGTCACCAATAGCAAATACAAATGTCCACTCATGGTTCACATTTTCTTCTATGGCCGGGTACCTAAAACGTCACCCAATGTTTCTTGATTTTTACATTTGTGTTACCCATAGATATTGCCAGTTATGAGGATGTTATGTGAAGAAAATGTGTGCAGTGGAAAAGAAAAAAATGACATTAAAAAGTTAGCCTCAACTCGCAATATGTTTCCATTTTGTAAGATGAAGAAAATAAATTTCTATCAATTATTGAACTTATATTCATTCTAGGGCCTAATTGACATCATAATTGTCAATTTTTTTTAACTTAACATAACTGTTTTCGACTATTCTTTCATCCATGCAACTTTTTACACGTTCTTCTGCTCATAGCCAGAAATGAGGGACAATTTGCTAATTTGCATATCTAAGATGGCGACGCCGAGACATCTGCAATTTTCATATGATCTATATAGAAGATATCATTCCTAATTGCATACATGTCATTTTCTGAACTTGAAAATGATACATTGAATCAATCTGAATTAAATGAAATAGAAATTAATGAAAATAATCAAATATTCGCGGTTCCTGAACAAAATGAAAATCCGAGGCGGTGAACCCTTATCTGGTCTTAAGAGTCTATGTAAAAATGAAACCAGTGGTGTTTGAAACAAAATTTAACAATGAAAGACATTTGGCGGCATATTTTCTGAAATACAGTTAGATTTCTCGATTATAGATGGAATGCTATTGATTCTAACATGACGTCCTTCAAACGCTTTGAGTCCAAACCCGTGGTAAGAATAATATTAATCTATGACCGATTAAATTTATGACGTCATCGACAATTTATCACGATATTTTACCAATTTTTACATATTAGAATCGAAATAATTCATGGAAGCCATATGTATATATATAGTCTCTAACATTGTCTCCCGTTTATTAAGATAATTTCCCAAATCTCGATAGCTAAATTTTCACATTTTAAAGTTCTCGGTAAACCTCGAACTTTAAAATGTGAAATTTTAACTATCTTGATTTGAGAAAAAACCTTGAACTTTAAAATCTGAAAATTTAACTATCTTGATTTGAGAAATTATCGTAATAAACGGGAAACAATGTTAGAGATTGTTTCAATAATGAACCACTAAAAATGTGTTTGATTCTTTTTCTCACTAATTTAACCAAATATATGGCCGTTTTTCACTTTCTCAAATCGACGTCCAATGACGTCACTGACGTATACTTCAATTGACGTCACACTCGTTAAGGCCTGAACGTTTTTGAAGCAATGATGGAGAAGGGACAAGATTCCAGATGAGGGGTTCTTGATGACGGTACGTTTAATACGGTATTTTCGGGTTAAAGCGCTTTTCAAATTGGAGGTACGATTGGTGTATCGTAGCAACCAAAACAACAGGCATCTAAACTTCCGGTTTGTCAGCATTTATCAACAGATCGCGTTTATCATTATTATCATGGATATTCAAGTAGATTTCTTCCGATGGCAGGTTCCCGATCTAAAGAAATATTTACAGCATAGAGGCATAACATGTCATTTGTATAGAAAACATGAATTAGTCAAGTTATGTGAACTTTCCCAAGAATTAGATCTAGAGAAAATAACGTCAACAAATGACTACGAACTTTCACAAGTAAACAGGAGAACAATAACGGAGAACGGTGTAACACAGGTTGTGTGTGAGATCGGACAAGTGCCGATATGGTCGTCAGATTTAAAACTGTTGCCTAATATTGAACAGTGTGACATACTATTTATTAAAAAAGTGTGATTGGAATGATGATATGATCGCCTCAAACTGTACAAAATTGTTAAAAAAGACAACGGAAATGCTTTATATACTCCCCACGCTTCCTTCCATCAGATTTACACTGAGGAACACAGCACCAGTCCTTAGAAAGCTTAATGGGCCTTTCCATTTTTACCGTGAATGACGTTGTATTTACATTCACGTCAGGCGTTGCTACCCAAACCGGAAGTAATGATGCCTGCAGTTTACGTCAAATCACGTGATCAATAAACGAAAAAACCGGAGTTTCTGCCGGAATAGAAATGACTAGAAAATATCGTATTACGGTTAGTTACAGTTAATTAAACGATTTTATTGATACAATGACATTTTGCGAAACGTAGCATTTTTACGGGAAAAGTAGCGTGAAATTCTTATCTCACCCACGGGTTGAGACATAATTGCGTAATTGACCAATCAGCAACGGAGAACAAAGTGATCCACACGTTGATTATCGATTTCTTCTCACACGGGTTGAGAAGTGAAAATTGAACAAGAATTAGAGAAATTGTTTTTACAACGGGTAGGCCTTTATGTCAGCTTTTTACCCCTCGCTAACGCTAGGGGTAAAACTTCGTTACATAAAGGCCTACCCGTGGTAAAAACAATATATGCATATGGCTTCCATGAATTATTTCTTAATTTTTCCATGACCGATTACGTCATAGATAGACGTGGTCTGTGCTTTATAAGCGGCTGTTCCATGACACTCCCCTGTAAAAGGTACACAATGATAAGTATGCAATACACAAAATAACTAAGCATGCGTGTATTGGAAATCGGCTCAAACGATATAGAAAACAGACAGGGAATATAAACCCACATCCCTTGCGAAGATCCCGAATAACATATAGTATTCTTGCATATCCCTGGACCTAAAAATCACACAAATTAAAATTCCGCGAAATTTTCTTGACGATTTTGGCACGTAAACAACATGACGTCAAATGAAGACTTCCAGTTTAGAACATAAAGATTCTGACGTTTCTTGGCTTCGTGTACGCCTCCTTGTCGAAGTGGAATTTGTAGTATTTTCCCTTTCTTTTGAATTGATGTTCATGAATGATAACATTTGGTAATCTCAAAACATATTTGTCATCGGCATGAAACACCTTTTCAGTTGTCATTTCAAACATCTTTGGAAAAAAACGGAATATTATTGTAACATTTCAGTCGGTTCAATTAACGGAACAGCCAAAAACACTGGATGACCTAGGCTGCTCCGATTTGAAAATGTTCCGTAATTGTCCTATTAGAATCGAAATAATTACCGGTTGCCATATATTTATATTGTTTTTACCACGGGTTGTCACGTTATGCCTTCATTTTACTCCTCGCTATCGCTCGCGGTAAAATATTCTTCATAAAGCGCCAACCCGTGGTAAAAACAAGATAAATATATGGCTACCGATAATTATTTCTTAAATCGTTGACGGACACATTGAATTTCCGTACTGTATGCTATTTATTATTTGACAAATCTAATAAATCATACACCAAGCTTGAAACAGCAGTGACGTGATCAAAATCTAATTTAAATATAATGAATACACAAATGTATTTATGAGGAAAAATACCATCAATTTCTGGATATGTGACAAAGTGGTGTGATTTGTTTAGGTTTAGGTTTATGGTGTTTAACGCCACTTTCAACAATATTTCAGTTATAGCGTGGTGTGATTGATGAATTTTGGTAGTAAAACTCACAAACAGATAACAATTTGATTACTTTTCATCACTTGACAGCCCTCGCTAAATGATCGCATATTTGGTGGCCCAAGTGCCAGTTTGGTGGAATTCCGAACGCAGTTCCATACAGTAAACTGAAATGCAAGCGATTTGTTTACATTTTTGCATTGGATGCCTTCTCTTTTATATTACACATTGGATACACTCTTTTCACCTTTGAACTTATGGGATTAATATTGAATTAGTGTGTAGTGCCTGTGGTTTATGCTTTAGAGTAAAGTGGCAACTGAACTCTGTTTTATGAATTTATTTCTTCTCCAAGAGCCTTCAAGATTTCAGTAGCTTTTCAGTTGAAGATTATTTATTGTTTTGCGCTGGTGTCACGCACTATTACGACACTCCATGATACCGACAACCCAGTGTCGGATTTACCTATAAGATAGATCGGATGAAGCCAAGGACCTCAATATCTAGGGGCCTCCAGCCAATCTGTATTATAATATTTTTGGCACTGTCATGTAGACCTTTCTTACACATGCTGCCATATAACCTACTGTAGTGTAGTCTCTAAACAACCCTTCTGTAATTAGCCTTGCACTCCATTTCAGACTAATACTGTCTTCAGGGGCGGATCAAGGGGGGGGGTGGGGGGGGGCTTGGAAAAAATATGATTTTTTGGCGTTAAATCGTGATTTTTCACACGAAATACCCCAAAAATTTCGCGTCTCCCTCCGTTCGGCGCAATTTTTTTAAGTGCGCCCCCCCTAACTTGAAATCCTGGATCCGCCCCTGGTCTTAGGCTAATAACTTGACACTCACATCAATACAAAAGGACGTTGTTCTTAAAAGACATAGGAAACTGTTGACATACTAATGAACTGAAGCACACGTAACACAATCCATTCAACAACAACAAAACACATCAAAATTGGATGAAAAATACTTTCAAATATGCAAAAATTTCGGACATTGGCCCCTTTATATACCCTCTTTGGTAATAACAATAGAAATTGTTATGATGCATCAATAGCCAATTAAGATGAACACTTTGCAAAAACTGCATTCAAATTTTATGGAAATAAAAGCTTTCAAATTTTAGAATTTTTCGACCTCTTTTGATCTATGAAAAACGTAAGAGATAGAGGAAATCCGCCGACATACCACCATAAGCTCTAAACCCAATCCATTCAACAACCTAAAAAAAAAACGCATTAAAAATTGGATGAAAAATAAAAATTCTATAAACCTTTTAAATGTGCGTATTTTCGAAATTTGGGCCCCTTTTACTAGATCCGTTTCTTAAATTTAATAGCAAATGACATGTATGGCTCATCAATAACTCACAAAGATGAACACCCTCCAAAATACTGTATTAAAATTGGATGAACATAACCCTTCCGGAGCACCTGAGTTCTCCCCAGGTTGTTAGTGGGGTTCGTGTTACTCGATCTTTGGTTTTCACGTATGTTTTGTAGATCGTTGTTTGTCCTTTTGTTTATTTTCTTTAGGCCATTGTGTTGTCTGTTCTTCTTCGATATACGGATTCTGATTACCCCTTTGATATCTTCAAACTCTTCTTAAAAAAGTTCTTTTTTTATTTCTATCTTTTGACCCCTTTTATTTCAAATACTGTTATAGTTACATAATAACGTTGTGTATGTTTCTAAAAGGATTTTCTTAAGGAGTGTATTAAAAAATCCTCGTAAAAACAAATGAACAATAAATAATCTAGATCCATATATATGGACACCCTTTTTGACACCCTTGGGCCTCTTGTTTCTGTTGTGTACTTCTGATCAACAAAAAAAACATAAATTTTGTAGGGGACCATCCATTGAACATGCATACCAAGTTCGGTTCCAATTGGCCCAGTGGTTTCTGAGAAGAAAACTAAATGTAACAGTTTATGGACGATGGCGACAGACTACGACGGCGGACGCCAAGTGATGGCATTACTTCACATGACCCTTTGGGTCAGGTGAGATAACAAGGTGTTGTTAGACATCACATTAGTTTCGACGTCGTGACGCAAGAGATTTTCTTACTACAGATGTAAACAAAGACGCTGGCCCATCTGGCGCTACTTAATTGGCTTCACTGAATTTTGTTTAAAATACTCTTCCATCTTATCCTTTAGTCACAAGGATGGGAGTTGGGAGGGGCCTCACAGGTGGAATAGCCTAGGGTCTCTCTTTATCTAAATCCGGCCTTGCATACCTACGTTCACATGCGGGTCGATTATTGATAGTTTTTGGCAAAGGCTATAGGTGGGTCGTTTTATCATTGTAATAAACAGTTGTAAGGTACATACTAGAACATATTGTTAATGAAATGCAATTTCCATTTCTCGTGTTCAACAAAACATGATCTATCGATAGAAATAACTGAGGTGCACTCGTTTGGGAAGACGAACCTCGTTATGTCAACGATTTCCCGCCTATTCCTTTGCTTATCTCGACTTAAATCTGTGGTCTTGACCAAAACAAGATGTTTATTTATAGAAAATAAAAAAACCAATATCAGTCATTTGATACAGATACAAAAATCATGAAAATGCCAAAGGAATCATGATATTTAATTTCTTGATTTAGTTTGAAAGGATTACAATGTCATTTTCAAAACTATGAAGGTCAGGGTTAAATCACATTTCTGTGTCTTTGCGAGTAAATCAAAGAATATGTTTTAAAACAAAATTAGAAGACACAGTTTGTCGAATGGAAGGAAATCGATGCATCATCGTTTCCAAAATATATGTCCACTTTACAAGGTTATATAAGCTAAATTGACACAACAATTAAAATACACCCACAAAAGTTAATCACTTTAGGATAGGGTTAATATAAGTTCATGCAACTTGTTTCCCAATCCAATTAATGACTTCCTATTATGTAATGTATATAGTTGAATATTGTAATGTTATGTTGAATTAATTAATAAAACATGTTTACACTAAGTTAATCACTGTAACTGGACTACTTTACTTTGTATGGCAAACATTTTATTAGTATATGAATTTTCAGAATAAAAGCGAAAAATGTTAAGTATCCAAGAGGTTTGAAGGTTTGTTGTTTTCTTTGTGTGTATGTTGTTTGTTTGTTTTTTTATGTTTTTGTTTTTGTATGTGTGTTCATCGCATTATCAGTTTAAACAATTAAATAACGATAAAAAAATATTTCACCATTTTAGATAGAAACTGACCATTCTGAGAGCGTAATATAGACGATTACTATAGTATTAATAAATGGATGTTTTCATAATGGACCGGTTATATAACCAAGGTTAGTCATAATGGCCCACGGAAGGTTGTATTTGCCCGAGGCAACGCCGAGGGCCAATACAACCTTCCGAGGGCCATTATGACTTAACCGAATTTAAAAATGTTCTGTACGAAATTAGATAGCTTGGCTCCCACGAACCTTCCCCTCCCGTCTTTTCTGCTCTTTAACCCTTGCCTTCCCCCTTTTTCCCGGATTTTGACCCTTCCCTTCTCTTTTTCCCCTTATAACCATACTCTTCCCTCCCCTTCTTCCCGCCCTTGAACCCTTCCCCTTTTGTCCCCTATAACCCTACCCATTTCCCTTTACCTCCTATAACCATTCCCAACCCCTTAATAACAAATTCAAATTCAATTTTTTATTTTTTTATTTTATTGTCATTAACCAATACAGTTTGTGACAATTATACAAATTATACAAATAAACATGTAGCAAAGAGAACATAAAATCGACATTTTCAAGTAAATATGTTAGGAGTCCCCTGTCCTCAGTTCTAATGACTTTTTTTTAAAAAGAACCCAGTTTATTTACTTGATATGGTGTTGAAGGGTTTAAAATATATGAAAGTTTTTCTGATTCTGATAAGTTATTAAAAATTTGATTTTCTTTGTTCAAAATGTGTAAAAAAGAAGACCTCAATTCAGAATTTATCGTGCAATGTAAAAGAAAATCTTTCTCGTCATCTATACACTTACAGTGTGAGCATAAACGTTGCTCTCTCGGAATATTTAAATGTCTCCCCTTTTCTATTAATAGGTTGTGTTCACTAATTTGTTATTAGCTTTCTGTATTCAAAATTAGATATAGATAAGTAACTTTCCACTGATAAATTTTGTTTTAAATTTGAGAATAAATATAATTTACTTTTTTGGTCTAATTTTGAGAGCTTATTATTCATTAAATTTTCATAGTAAAATTTGAGTGTTAAATTTACATATTTCTTGGGTAGTTTTACTTGATTTGAACTAGTAGTATTTTGGAGCTGTAAGATATCAAGACCTGTCTCATCAATAATACTCTTTGTACATGAAAACCATGTGTAGATGCCTTAAGAATCTAAATTTTGGCAAAGTAAAAAGGATTCTTTTAAAAGTGGTTTTAATTTTGTTGTATATAGTCTTGTAAAATATAACAAAGTTTGAGATTTAATAAAGTTCTCTACTGGCAATCTTCCAAGTTCTAATCTGACTGCTAAATTTGAAGTTTTCTTTCTAATGCCAAGAACACATTTGCAAAAGAATAACCCTTCCCTGTCCGTTAGTCCCCCTTAACCTTCCCCCCCCCCCCTTTTCCCCTTAATCTTTTTCCCACTCTTAAATCCCCTTTAAACCCTCTTCCCACTCTTTAAATTAAATTAAAGAGTGGGCAGAATGTTAATAATGCCACCCCCTTATTCAGGGCACCAGAATTTCCGATGTTACCGAGACTACAGCCCGTTAGCATAACATCTATCTGGATTTACAGAGGAAGAACTGTAATATAAGGTATTATAAAATTTATAATATTTGTATAGAAGAGGTAAACGTGGCAAATCATTTTAGCAAAGAAACTATTATTTAAAAGGCGAATTCCAACAACCATTAGTTAAATATGTTTAGCTTGTCATTATAGATTTTGTTCTTATTTCAACTATTGACAAAGATGCCTTGAAAAAATGCAAAATTGTCGAAATACTATTTATAAAAAAGGGAAGTAATTATTTTTATAAATAGGCATGCATGTACATGTAATGTATTAAATTTGCTGTAGGGCATGTGGACAGTTAGATAATTAATAGGCTACGATTACCCGGATTTACTTGGATTGGGTAATAATAACGAAAAATCGGGTAATCGTAATTTTATTTGTTAGAATTACCTGGTCTTATTATTACCCGGAATAGTTGTATGTAAATAAAATATTAAATCTTATTTATTGTTGTTGTTGATTTAGTTTTATAGGTACCAATTGTATTATAAACTTTCATTCTGAATTTAATTTGTTTGTGTAAAAATATGGCCAAAGGCGCTGAAAAGAGCTCACCGTGTATGTTATCAAGACATGTAGTTCATTTGGGAATCTTAAATTGGACGCGAATGGGGAGTCCAGTCCTTCAATTTTGAAGTTGGACAAAATTTAAGTCATTTAAGGAATTTGAGAGCCAACTTAAACATTACCACGATGCAAAATTTATACAAATGTACAGAAGGAGTAGTTGCAAAATTGAGTCAACGAAGACAAAGCAAACAATTACAAACAATGATCTGGTTGTAGACTTGCCAACAAAGATTTTAGATGAAAACATTAACTTAAACAGGATGGAAATGTCTAAAATACAAAATTAGTAAAACAAAAGAAACAGCCGAATGGAACTGTTCAGTCTGTAAAATTGATGTTCATCTTTATGCATCCATAATTTGCGATGGATGTTTAGAGTGGAACCATCTTAAATGTGTTGGTCTCAAAGCGCCACCAAAATCCACGTACTGGCTATGCAGACAGTGTTATAACAAGGGAGAGTAACTTGATAATTTCTTATGTAATTCCATCTTTGTAAATATATTTACGAAGTATATTTCATATCTTTTTGATGTATTGGTTTAAAATGTATTATCAATTACAAATTGATGTATAATAATAATAATTCTTTCAATTTTGTATGTCCAATAATGAAATCCCTAGAACTTCCGGGTAATAATAAGACCAGGTAACTCTAACAAATAAAATTACGATTACCCGATATTTTCCCGTGAAATAGGTTCCTGAACCTTCCGGCACTTAGTCTCTCAGGTAATCCTAATTTTTCGTTATTATTACCTAATCCAGGTAATCGTAGCCAGTGCCTATTTAATACTCACTTAGATAATAACAAATTCAAAGCCAATTTTCTTGCAATATAAAAGGTAAATATATTGTAAACATTTCTGAAATAAGGTGGAAATTGGGGATGTTTACGTATTCAATTTGTGATTTCATACTTTTCTTGAATGGAGCCAAGTGCGAGAATGATATACGCACGTTTATCATAAATTTGATACTTATTTAACGGAAATTCACAAAAAAGGAAAAGGTCCCGAATTTGTACAGAATCAAAATAAGATCTTTAGGCCTAGAACTTTATCAGTGTATTAGCTAATAAGGATAACTTTATTTGGCTAATGAATAATGAAAATAAGGATATCCTGATTACTTTATGTAGTTATATACAAAATAATGAAAGATGTGGTTAATTTTTTGTTCACTTTCACATATTGATTGTAGCACTGGGGCATGTGCTGGAGACTGTATCAGTTCCCATATAGTGTACATTGTAACTTGTATAATCTTTATACTTAAAACATCATAAATGTACTAAACATGTAATTGGAACCACACACAGGAGAATGTCCTTTTGCACCTGCCCTTGGTGACCGTTGCATCTGGGTAACTCATATTCTTACTTGCCCGTTTGCACTGGTCACAAGGAGGACTAATTATATAGATATATGTTTCTCCTTTGGGTTCTTTTTTTTTTTTTTTTTTTTTATTATTATTTTTTTTTTCTATGATAAATGTCCTTTAGCACCGGCCCTTGGTGACATCTGCACCTAAATAACTACAAATTATAAATGTACTTGTTTATATGCTTTTATGCCACGGGGAGGACTTTAAAAGTTCATCTAAATATAATACATGTAAATCTTTTTTTGAATTGATGCATGGATGTGGACTGTTGCAGCTTCTGGTAATAATCAACTACCTTGTCCTCTTTATTGAGTATGCTTATCAGACACTTGTTGTGTATCCTATGTTATATAGGTATCATCCAATATTATTGTTATATTCTGTTATTTTATTGTTACATTGTATGGGTGTGTATACATTACACAGTGTATCCATATATTTAATCATTGTAATGATCTTGCCCTTAATGGGTCCTTGATTGGAAATAAACACATTTGTATTTGTATTAGTATGTATCCCACTCGTCGCAACTTCGGCTGATTCCGTACCTTCATCGAGGAAGCGAAGCGGACTCACCCGAGGTTTGCCGATTGGTATATGTATCCATCACTTACGTGATCTTTTTTAGAGACCAAGAAGTTTGATTCGCAGTCACCACCCTTTCTTGGCAAGTTATGCAACATAATTGAAAGGAAAATAATCATTTTACTGACTGATTAAAAGATGAAAACCATTTAAAGGATGTAGATGGGTTGGTGATCCTATATATTTTTAGAATTCACAGTTTGTTTTCTTTACAAGTGAACACCTACAAAATGTAGACCAATCATTATAATCTTCATACTACCTTGAATTCACAAATTGTGCATTGTACGACCAATTCTCAATGCATGTGCATTGTACCACCAATTCTCAATGCATGTGCATACCAATTACTCGCCAAACGAGAGAATTGCATCCTTTTTCAGATTTTTTTTCAAACTAATATACACATAATGGATCCGATTAAAAAAACAACTGGCGAGTGTTCGTCTGATACCAGTAATAATTATTCACTAAACCCAGTATTGGTCTGACACCAGTTATAGTTATCCTCTAAACCCAGTATTGGTCTGATATCAGTTAAAGTTTTTCTCTAAACCCAGTAATGATCAATCGGCAAACCTCGTGTGAGTCCGCTTCTCTCCCTCAATACCTCGGCTGTAATACGTTATGATGAAGGTACGGAATCAGCCGAAGTTGCGACGAGTGCAGTAATGATCTGACACCAGTTATAGTTATTCTCTAAACCCAGTATTGGTCCGACACCAGTTAAAGTTATTCTCTAAACCCAGTATTGGTCTGACATCAATTATAGCTATTCTCTAAGCCCAGCATTGGTCTGACACCAGTTATAGTTATTCTCTTAGCCCAGTATTGGTCTGGCACCAGTTATAGTTATTCTCTAAACCCAGTATTGGTCCGACACCAGTTAAAGTTATTCTCTAAACCCAGTATTGGTCTGACATCAATTATAGCTATTCTTTAAACCCAGTATTGGTCTGACATCAGTTAAAGTTATTCTCTAAGCCCAGCATTGGTCTGACACCAGTTATAGTTATTCTCTTAGCCCAGTATTGGTCTGGCACCAGTTATAGTTGAGTTTAGGTAATGGAGACATATTTCGGGTATCTCATCTATTTTGTGTTTACAGGATATTTTCTTAAAATTTTGCGACAAACCTATTTTCTTAATGTACCAGATTAGCACGTTCCAGCAGTTTTTTTTCTTAATACTGTTGTTTAATCAGTCTCCATTGATTTTGATTACGTTATTGATGATGGTTTTATATATCAACATGCATATTTAAAACATTCTGAAAATGAAATGACAAATTAACTTTGCGTATTATTCCTGTGTAACTGATTTATATGAACTGCGAATACACAAAAAATCCTTTACAACTGTCTCGCGCAACATTTTAAAAATGAACCTTATATACACCACAGTAAATTAAATCACAGTTAATATTTTATTTACATGTGTCGACCCTATATACTGTAACGAAAATGCCTATGGATACTTGTATTCGTACGAGAAAGATTATAAAATGTTCTGTTTTGATTGATTCCTACCTTCATCATGTTTATTTTCACGCAAAAGATTACTTTACTAAAAGGCAGTCCACTTTACCGTTCAGGGGTATTTATGTTGTGGAGATAGAAGCTTTTATTTGTATATACGGAAAGTTATTGTTTCCTAAACAGTATGTTCATCCTTTCTTTGGAGAACCGGAAAATAACCTGTTATCCCTTGAACAGTAATGCTTAGTACTTTGTGGTATCGTCGTGTGCCACCCCTACATAGATAAGTAATAGACTAGTCCACGTCGCCCAGAGTATATAAGGAAACCGAATCCAGGTATCAGGGTGAGTGTGTTGATCATTGTTGGACTAACAACATCTTTTATATTAACTAAGAGAGTTTGGTAAGTGTTATATATTATTCCTTGGATTAAATAGTGATTCCATGTGATAGTGAATATTCTTTAATATTCTGTAATTCCGGAATTCAAATATATCAAGGTATAAGGAAAGTGTTTATGGTTATTTGTGCGATTTGCATGTGTGCAAATGGAACTATAGTGACGGATATATTTGTTGGAAGTGTGTACTTAGCAATTGTAGTATATCTTGTGTTTCTTGTGTAATTGATTCCATTGGATTGCCGTGTGCGTTTAGATTAGTGATATTCTGATATACAATTGCAGATTCCTGACGGTGTAGGAAGTGTCATATTGCTAATAGCAAATTGAGTGTGCAATTTGATAGTGTTCAGAAGACTGAATCCTATACTGTGTATATACGTTATAAAAGTTATCAATTCGAATCTATTATATATGTGCCATTTTCGTGGTATCATTTTGCTTGTGCACATTGCATTGTGTTAATGTGACATTTGAATTATTAGTGTATTTTAGCATTTGGAATCCCGATTAAGTCGGTACGAATCCATTGACCGCTTAGGGTTTACACGTTACAAATTTGGTGGCAGTGGTGGGATTCCATTGTTGAAAATATTCTGTAGATTATTGAGATACGATTGGCTACTTGTGATTGTTATTTAGCATTGTGTAATCTATTTGTTTTTTTATTTATTTATTGTGTTGAAGTGTTAAAAGATTTGAGAAGAGAAATTTATCATTATAGCTGGTAAGTAGATTAATAGTAGGAAATGTCTGATATAAATAGTGAAATAGGCAATTTGACATCGGCAATAAAACATCTAGAAAATAGTTTGAGACAGAGTTTTGTACATTCGACTCCCAAGCCAGATACGCAAGCTAGTGCAATATATATGGAAAATATTTCAACGAAAAGTGATTCTGGGTTTGCAAGTGCCGTACAAAAGCCAAACACATCATCCGACTCTGTGGAAGAGGATTCAGGTGAAAGTGTGAAAAGTGAAGACAGGGAGCAATTCAATTCTTTTCAAGAGAACTGTGATGAAGTAGTTCAAATGGAAAGTGAAAATCAGGAATTAGTTGTAGAAAGCTTCCCATTCGAACAATCAGATCTGAGAGACGATAACTCAAACGAAGGGCGAAGAACACGACGCCCGCCCGTTTGGATGAAGGATTATTGCTCATAGCCATTTGTGTAGATACTTGTAAATACCTGTGTAAATATTTGGTTTTGTACATAATTTAGCTATGTGTCAAGTTTACTTAGTTGAGAAGAAAGTTCCCGCATGAAGGAACATTTGGAACCCTTTAGTATAGGAATAATGAGACAAGATTTTATTTATTCTAATAAATTATCAGGAAGTTAATTGGATATTTTGTGTTTTTCTTTTTGAGTCTTTCGGACGAGACTATAAACCGAGGTCCCGTGTTCAGGAAATGTCACAGCCTGAGCACGTTAAAGATCCTTCTGTAGAGTTCGTTAAGAGTAGGCTCCTTGGGGCCGCTGCAGAGGCAAAATTTGTTAGGGACCCCAAATTTATTCTTTGGCAGTGACACTCTAAATTGCAGACGTTGGTAGGAAAGAAGTTAAAAGTTAGAAATAGAGATATTTGTAATAAGTGAATTAGTGAAGTAGGACATATAGGAATTCAAAAGACGTTTCAGTGTGTTTTGTTCGGACAATAGGAGGAATCTCATGAATAGTGTTTGTGCATAAGAAGAATATTCTAAATATGTGATATGGAAGATGGGAATTTGGACATATAGGTAGACTGTGTGTCTACGGGTAGTGTCTTGTGATGTCATCAGTTTAGACTTGATGGACATTCAAAGTGTTGCCTGACTTTATTGTCAGATGTCGTGTTGCCTGGCTTTATTGTCAGATGCAGTGGTGCCTGACTTTGTGGTCAGAAGAAGTATAGCTGTAGATCCATATGGTCAGAAGCTAACTTATACCAAAGTTGATTTGGTATTGTGTAGTAGCAAAGCGGGATAAGGCTTTGTATTGTAATTTATGTCCAATTGAACGGTGTATGCACTGTGATAGAGTTGGGGTATGAAAGAGGACCATTTTGATAGATGATTTCTCAGATGTATTCAATGAGTCATGCGAGGACGCATGAAATTTGAGGCGTGGGTAATGTAACGAAAATGCCTATGGATACTTGTATTCGTACGAGAAAGATTATAAAATGTTCTGTTTTGATTGATTCCTACCTTCATCATGTTTATTTTCACGCAAAAGATTACTTTACTAAAAGGCAGTCCACTTTACCGTTCAGGGGTATTTATGTTGTGGAGATAGAAGCTTTTATTTGTATATACGAAAGTTATTGTTTCCTAAACAGTATGTTCATCCTTTCTTTGGAGAACCGGAAAATAACCTGTTATCCCTTGAACAGTAATGCTTAGTACTTTGTGGTATCGTCGTGTGCCACCCCTACATAGATAAGTAATAGACTAGTCCACGTCGCCCAGAGTATATAAGGAAACCGAATCCAGGTATCAGGGTGAGTGTGTTGATCATTATTGGACTAACAACACCTTTTATATTAACTAAGAGAGTTTGGTAAGTGTTATATATTATTCCTTGGATTAAATAGTGATTCCATGTGATAGTGAATATTCTTTAATATTCTGTAATTCCGGAATTCAAATATATCAAGGTATAAGGAAAGTGTTTATGGTTATTTGTGCGATTTGCATGTGTGCAAATGGAACTATAGTGACGGATATATTTGTTGGAAGTGTGTACTTAGCAATTGTATTATATCTTGTGTTTCTTGTGTAATTGATTCCATTGGATTGCCGTGTGCGTTTAGATTAGTGATATTCTGATATACAATTGCAGATTCCTGACGGTGTAGGAAGTGTCATATTGCTAATAGCAAATTGAGTGTGCAATTTGATAGTGTTCAGAAGACTGAATCCTATACTGTGTATATACGTTATAAAAGTTATCAATTCGAATCTATTATATATGTGCCATTTTCGTGGTATCATTTTGCTTGTGCACATTGCATTGTGTTAATGTGACATTTGAATTATTAGTGTATTTTAGCATTTGGAATCCCGATTAAGTCGGTACGAATCCATTGACCGCTTAGGGTTTACACGTTACAATACTATTAATATATAGGATCGACACATACAAGTCGCTGTAAACATAAGATTGTATGAATATGGACACGCACAAGTTAAATAAAGTATTTAAGGAGATTAAATAATAAAGAAATTTTATTGAAAATAAATAAAACAGAAAGTTAAAAAAAAAAAAGGGGATGTGATTCCGTGACACGAGCGCCTGTAGTTGGAGTGTAATCTCTTACTTAATTATTTTCATCTGCAAAAGTGTTTTTATTTTATATATATTTACATTTCTAATATTTAGAGAGCCAAATTATATAACAATTAACAAAAATGAAACGATAACTTTTCATTGACTCTCGTTTATATTTAGATATTTCAAGGTCTTTCAAGTGTCCCAAATGTTCATCTATGGAGTATGATTTGTAATTACTTTCGGTCGATTCGTTGTCTGTTGTTTGTTATAGGGATGTTGCACAAATTGACATACCTACAGTGTCGGACTTACCCATAGGCTAGTTAGGCTGAAGCCTAGGGCCTCAATATCGGGGAGGGGGGGGGTCGCTTCTGGTAATTTGGGGTATAGCTGTGAATCGGAAAACACCCCCAAGTCATATATTGACACATTAAAAAAATCCTACCCATTCATATACTCCTTACCTGAAATGTCGACCCATTCATATATTTTATTTACCTGAAACCGAGATTGTATTTGAATGAATGCGGGTTCACAACAAATTCATCACATTCATTACAACTTGTGCATTTTCCACGTTCATCTGGTATCAGGTCAAATCGGCACCTGGTCATTTCGGCACCTATCTACATAGTCAAATCGGCACCTTAAGGTTGGTTAATTCGGTACCTGTCATGGTCAATTCGCCACCAGTATCAAAAATAATTTAGTAATAATAAAATATTTATATAAAAATAAAAAAAGAAAGTTGGATTTATTAGCTAGTACCAAATATAATCTATAGTCAATCAACGAAAATTTTTTAGTTATTACGGTTAAATTTGATTGCGTTTAATTAATGTTAATTATTTCCTTTCATTAAATAAATACTTATAACATAAATTCAATACATCTAACATGCCGCGTGATTAACATTAGATGTGTTTCTTTTAAATATACTCTGGAAATCTTTGATGTTTATTTTGGTAGTAATCTTGTACATGTATTCATCTCAGCTCTGAATGAAACGTCTAAAAATATATGATTATGCAAACAAATCAAACCTCGTTGTCGGTCAAAAGCCCACTAGGGCTTGTGTTGTATTGTTATTTAAATATGCCGACTATAAATAAAACTTATCTTATCTTATCTTATCTTATCTTAGAAATAAATAATTAAATTAAACAAATCAATTAACATCAACTCCACGCATATCTTTCATTTTAATTTCGGAAATAAATTCTGATTTTGTATTGCTTCAGTTTTTCTACTTTCTTATATGGGTCATTCTCAAAAAAATGTCCAGATTCCACAGCAGTCATTCATGGAAAGGAGGAGACTCTCAGACACATTTTAACCTTTAATTGAAACTTCGACATCTCGAGAACACTAAACTACAAATTAACATTAACAAGAACAATAACATTTTTAAAAATAAATCATGAACATACCAGTCCGAGATTCCTCTGCCGTCTGACGGCTTTTATGGATTTGCTGTAGCCGTGGGGCGTCAGAGCGCTATGCATACGGAAAACAGCTGATTTGCCTCTCCAGCTCTGGGTCGGCACATTTCCACGTTTCGTGGCTATCGGATTTTATTTTCTATCAGAAACCCTTATATAAATCGCTTCACCAATCATTTTTCTATTCATTCATAACCATCTTACCCTCAGACGGCAGAGGAATCTCGGACTACCTTGCTGCCTGCAAGAGTCCTTGGTGTTACTAATTGAAAAAACCCTGCTATTTTCAAATGAGTTTATTAATATTCTGTGTAATGCCAAAATAGAAGTACAAATATCAAAATTATGTGCTTAAAACTAATGTTCGTCATTTTCAAAGCACCCTTTTCATGTATGTTTCAATAAATCATAGTATCAAAATGGATAGCGAAAATAGTTTGTGACTTTTTTCCGGTAAATCTAATTTGGCTAATTAATTATCAGTTATTCTTTTCCCATCAAGTAAATGTTATACTGGATTATACTTAAAACAACTTGTTGAAGATGGATTATAAATTAAGTTTTTTTTTAAACAATGAATAAAGGAACAGTAACACCAAAGACAAAATATAACAAAAAGGACACACATGGTAACATCAATGATTTTTTTCAGGAAAAAAAGTAAATATTTTCAAAGATGTTGGCAATTTGATGCAAAATCAGATTCCTGAAACTTGAGTTTTTCTAATTTAACATGATCACCCATGGCCATCGTATTTAATTACCGATAACTAATCTTGTCACGAATATTCCTTGGTGTTACTATACTGAATTGTCCATGATGTTACCATTTCTTTCAACAGTCATATCTGTATCCCTGTATGTACTCTCGACTATATTGCATGTATATGCACGTGTATCTGTATTTGATTTGATGTTTTTCAAGGATTTTAAACAAATATAAAGATTTGCAGTTTGATTTTAATTTGTTTTTATGTTTATTTGTCCAGAGTGTTACTATATTAACTTTCCATAGTGTTACTGTTTATTACAAATTTCTATATAGAACAAAAATAATTTGATGTTTTATATTTTAATAACAACACATTATCAGTTTTTCTTTAAATAAAAGAAACAAGATTATCAAATTGTATTAATATATATATTTAAAAACCTTTAATTGGAAAAAAGTTCCTTGGCATAACCAAATATATCCATTGTGTTACTTTTTCAATGGTAACTACATGGACAGTAACACCAAGGATATATTTGCCTAAATTATTCTCCAATTAGAAAATAACTAGTCCTCAGTCTAAAAATAAAATATCATGTTCAACTGCTTAAAATGGAAATTTCAATAATATTTTTTTGAAGACTTGCTATAATGGTTTTCACCCTTTTACTAATAACTGCATGGACCTTAAAAATTATTACGGTTGAGATAATACATACCTTAACATCGGTCCATACATTTACCCAAGAATACCACAGAATACCCAAGAATACCCCCATATTACCCAAGAATACCCTCAGAGGACCTGTGAATATCCCTGAAAGACCGAGAAACAGATAGAATTTTTTTATTTCCCCGAAACAACGAAAAACTACCAAAATCTTATTAAAATGATAACGATGAAAATTCATGGCACAATTTCCTGACATAATAGCTGTTCCATGTTCAAAAAAGAAAATTGCGCACAAAAACAACAAATAATTATTGGTATAGGGAAGCTCGCGGAAGTAATCAAGACCAATCTTGGTGATCAATATAATTATTTCTCAAAATATTAAACAACAAAAGTATTGTTTTTACATTATATTATTAGGCAAACATAGTGTGTAATTCAAAATTTTAGAGAGGAAAAAATTATAGCAATTTCACGATCAAAGAAATGACGGAAAATATGACGACATAAAGATTGGCTTGTATTTTGATAAGCATAGATATTCAGATAACATTGAAAGTGAAACCATTTTACTCATAAACCTCCTTTCCTATAAAACCCTCAAAAATACAAACCGGGTATATTTCTTTATTTCGATCTATATTTTGTTGAATAAGCATGAAATATAACAAGGAGAAATGAAATGGAGTCATGCCTTTGTTATTCTTTTTTTTTTCATACAAAAATTATTAATAAAATTTAATCAGCCGTAATCAGCATGTGGAATTCACCACATTTACATGTATGAAATCAATATTAACAAAGTCTTCAAAATAAAAAAAAAATACCTTAAAGTAAATACTATTAAAAAAAATTATAATAAAAAATGTAAATGAAAATAGAACTAGAAGTACAAATACTAATTCAATCAGCATTGCCTTCTGTGAAATATCTCCGTCAACAGAATAAACAAAATAAAAAATCCAAAATCTTTCAAGATCTTCATATTATTTGTATTTTGTGGTATTCTTATGTATTCTAGCGGTATTCTTGGGTATTCTGGGATATTCTTGGGTAAATGTATGGACCCCTTAACATTGATATATTGGCAAAACAGCAATGTGGCGTCTGCTTTTCATAACAAAATGGCTGCAGATGAAGTTGTGTTCAGGGATGCAAAATGTACTTTATTAAAGAAGAGATATTGAAAGGTTTAAATAACTCTTACACGTACTAAAATGTTTTTACTTTCGATTTCAGCTTAAATTTTGCAATTTTGGTACTATTTGTTGAGACAATTTTTCTCGCTTCTTATAAATAATAGCACATTAATTGTAAAAACACTATAAACGAGACTTTTGGTGAAAAGGAAATGAAAATCAATCAATATAAGTGCTATAAGCGGCGAAATCACATGAGAAATCGGACCATTATGAGGTATTTGAGCACAAAATTTCATCTTAGTCCGGTGCATAGAAATATATTTATTGTGTTTTTTTAATTCTATATGTGTGTCAGGAATCATATTTCACAACAAGTAAGAGGTGTATTTAGTGAAATTTAATTGTATACTATCAATCACAAAAATTTTGACATTTTTGGAGAATGACCCATATAATGCTAGCAACACACAGTGGCTAGCAATGACCAGTGGAATTTCCACAACACATGCATCAAAGGATGCTATAAATTACTTTTTTTCAAAAGTGACATAAGGTTTGTATAAGCTTAAACAGTTAAACGGGTAATTAGGTGATAAATCAATAAATGTTTCAGCAGCTAATTATTAATTGTTTGTACAAACATGGTCCAGATTAGAGACATCCTGTAATATATTAATTTGACACTTGATTATTCAATTATCGGAGGATTAAATGTCAGATTCCTCGCAGGACATCGACTGCAGATCGTAGTGATCAGACATAGGAATTTATCTGTGTATTAATGTATTAAAGATAAGACCCATTCATATATTATTTGCTTACCAATTGCCACCCATTGACATAACCTAAGGAACCGACCATTTAACTTGAAGGGGGGGGGGTTATGGTTTTTTGTTTCGTTCAGAATTTTTTTTTCGGACAACACAAGAGTTCGAATATTTATTTTTTTGTAGCGCGAAGCGCGAATTTTTTTTCCAGAATTTAACATTAGGTTATATGACAAAAACTCTGAATCAGATTATTCTTTTTTTCCCTCCACCAAAATCAGAATATTTTTTTCAGCAACATTGGGAATCAGAATATTTTTTTTAGAAAAAAAACATACCCCTCCTTCAAGTTAAATGGTCGGTCCCTAATGCAAAATTTCCACAACAGTCATATATTTGACAGCTCAAAAAACCGACCCAATCCAGCGACACGTCTGTATATACAAGTATATAGGAAGTGACCCCCCCCCCCCCCCCCCCCCCGTGCTCAATATCTAGGGGCTTTCAGCCGAGCTGTATAATATTTTTGGCACTGTCATAGACCTTTCTTACACATGCTGCCATAACGCACTGTAGTCTCTAAACAACCCTTCTGTAATTTGCCTTGCACTCCATTTCAGACTAATACTGTCTTAAGCCAATAACTTGACACTAACATCAATACAAAAATTACATTGTTTCTAAAAGATATGAAACTGTTGACATACTACTGAAATCACGTAACACAATCCATTCAACAACAACAAAAAATACATAAAAATTGGATGAAAAATAAAAATTCTATATAACTTTCCAATATACAAAAATTTCGGAAGTTGAACCCTTTATAAACCCTCTTTGGAAATAAAATAGAAATTTTTATGGCACATCAACAACCAATTAAGATGAACACTTTGCAAAAACTGCATTAAAATTTTATGGAAAATAAAAGCTTTCAAATTTTAGAATTGTCACTTTTCAACCTCTTTTGGTCTATAAAAAACGGAAGAGAGAGAGGAAATCCGCCGACATACCACTAGATACGATAACGTAACCCTCAGTCCGCTTGTGCTCCAGTGAGGGTTACGATTCGGTCCCATTCAACGTAATGGAGCAACGCCCGGAGTGAATGACACCGGGAGGCTTTTTGTCCTAACGAGTTGAAAATGTAAACATTAAGCATTATATAAAACATTCGTCACCTTGACAATGGTATGGTTATTATTTTGATTCTGCAAATTTCTTAACAAATTTTATTTGCAGAAGTTTGTCAATGTTTAAATACGATAAATATATTATAAATAGCCTTATCATTACAAAATATATCAATAAGACATATCAACATAAAAATAAATGTCTACTTTTGACAGCCAGGTTTCCAAAAGGGAGATTTTTTAAACTCAAATCGAACACACCCGTTACACAATCTCCCCGAAAGAGTTCAAATCTTGGGTTACGCGCATATCATTTGCATTACTGTTGTGCACAACAAAATTATCTACTGTCAAATATTTTGCGATTTGCTCATAAATTCTGCTTTTGAGCGGATTTTTAATGTTATGCAGTTGATTTTAGTTATATTAAGTGGCATATTAAGTAAAAATATTTAATCAAAAAATTCCACGATATTCGCCTTTCATATTACTTTAACTAGAGCCATAAAATAGAAATTCAAAGAAGAGTAGACTTTATTACAAGATGGTAGCACCAAAACAAGAGACAACATTTTTGCTTATGCCAATGATAAAGTTTGTTAGTGACTTGCGGCAGGTCTGTGGTTTTCTACACCAATAAAACTGACAGCCACGATATAACTGAAATATTGTTGAAAGTGGCGTTAAACACCATAAAACTAAATCAATTAAAAATTTAGATGTACTTAATAATTTAGACCAGAAAGTTTGTCATTTTGGGTACTGATCAAAGGAATGAATTAAAAGATTTAATCAGGGGCGGATCCAGGATTTCAAGTTAGGGGGGGCGTACTTAAAAAAAATGCGCCGAGCGGAGGGAGGCGCGAAAATTGTTGGGGTATTTCGTGTGAAAATTCGCGATTTTACGCCAAAAAAGCAGATTACAGAATCTCCCTCCTACCCCTAACCTCCAATTTTAAAAATAAAACCGTGATGAACAAACTACATTGTATGTCAAATTTGTAGTTTAAGTTTCACTTCAATCCATTGAGTGATTATTTAGGAGTTGCGGGTTACAGAATCCTCCTCCTACCCCCTCCACCCGGCCTTCAATGAAAATTCTAAAAACCATTGTGCACAACTACAATGTATTTCAAGTACATTATATAGTTTAAGTCAATCAATTGCGTGGTTACAGTCAGGGGAGTTGCGGATTGCAAAAATCTTACAGACGGACGGACGAACGGACGGAGATCAAGTGTTTGAGCAACGGGCGTAAAATCCTCATTACACTAAAAGATCAAACAACAAAAATGTATCAAAGTTCTCGAGAAATATGTTTACGGAAATCAGGTGTGAGATATGCATAAACCATTTTGTCGAGATTATTTTCACACTTTCATGTGCAGTTGTAGATATTAATTTATTACAAATAAATTGTAGTCAGAATTTTTTGTTAAAAATGTGTAAAAAAATTATACAGACATCCATTGGTAGATATGAATAATATAAACGTACACGGACAAAGGATTTGTTCACACTTTCTTGTGCAGGTGCAGAGATTGTTACAAATAAATTGCCGCTATTTTTTTATTTTTTTTATTAATATGTTACTTTTATATTTTAATGTACAATATACCAACGCGTATTTTTACTGATCTTTACTTGAAAAGTAAAAGGCAACATTTTCGGGTATTTGTATACAAATCAAACTTATATTTTTTTTTCATATGAAATTGCAGAATTTCGAATTCAAGAACTATTTGAACCATTATTTAAAGAGAAGTGACCATTTTCTTGGGACACTCAAGTTTCTACACACTGTCTCAGTTTCATCATCTGATTCTCTCGTTATAGGTTTTCGTTGTATGTTTTATAAATGAGATCAATTGTTAAATTAATTATTCGAAGTATCGATTGAATTTACTTTTTAGTTTACCTTTGACTTTTCTCGTCTCGTCGAGGAATAAGAAATGTATCCAATCTTGCTTGTTTTCTTGGCCTAGAATTTTCGTCCATTTTATAATTTCTAAATAGCACGTGTACATGTAGTTGTAAAATTGATTGCAGAAATAATGTTTAATTAGCGTGAGAAAATAGTTGATGTCTGGTACCTCGGAACCAATCAGAATGGAATAATCTTTGAACTACTGACGGCGAATACATATATGAATCAGCGAACACATCCAACGTGTATTTACAATGTGTAAGAATATTTTACTACAGGTCACGAGTTAACCATTCATGAAAAAGTTATTTATTGAACTGCTTAATTAACGTTGTATAACACATGCTTTGCGAATTTTAGGGGGGCGCACGCCCCGCACGCCCCCCTCTAAATCCGCCACTGTTAATACAAACATATTCTCATATATTTCTGGGTGTCCCAAATAAAATGAACTGCATTTTTCTTCCAAATACAGGACTAGACTCTAAGGATAGAGTGGGCAACGTCCCAGATGTCGAGGTAGGTGATGCTACTCCTGCTAACCAACATTCATATACATGTAGTTTAAATCCACTAAAAGCAGAATTTATGAAAGAAGAAATAAATTATATGCTTAAAATGACATCATATTCATAGAACCCAGTAGCAGCCAGTGGAGTTCACCGTGTGTTCTTGTGTGCTAATTTTCGGACCGTGAATTCCTTGACAATAACTGAATTCTATCCTATCCATTGGATAGATGATTGTGTTGATTATTGACAAGTTCCACTTTCGGATCAGGCAAAAGAAATTTCAGCATTTGTTACTCCTTTTGGTTTTTATCAGTACATGTATATTGGAAGGAAAAATTCTCAAGCCACATTTGAGCATTTAATGAATAAAATTATTTCTGGTTTAGAAGGTTGTGAATGATGTAGTGACAGTTTGGAAGAACATTAAAAATTTTCAAAAGCATTTTTCAAATGAGTTTCAGAAGCTAAGCTAGCCATAAGTTTGGTGATTTTGTTGATCGCATCTATCCCATTGAGGTTGAAATAAAGAATACCATAGATAAAGCTAGGTCTGCTTCATACCTTTACCTACACCTCGAAATTGACGCGAGGGCCGGTTAAGAATGAAACCTTACGACAAAAGAGACTATTTAAATTTTCCCATTGTGAACTTCCCATTTATATATAGCAACATTCCAGCAGCACCTGTATATGGATCCGGGTGGCTCAACGAGTTAGGTAGTTGGATTACCTAACAGCTCATACAAGCCTATCACTAATACACGGCTGGTAATCGGCACAAGCAGAACAGTTGGTTCTGCAAAGAAATTCGTGAGGATAACTTCCGGTTTTGGTGGAGGAGAGTTCACGAAGATGCTTCGCAAGGTATGTACATGTCAAAAATTAAAATTTTCTTTTTTACTGCTCGAATATTGCAAAATCAGAGAATGCTATGCTGTGGCGAATGTTTTCACGATTAGAAATATGTATAGTTTATTCTTGTATATGAAGTGTAACTCTCGCAAAATCAATCGTCCCACGAAAAATATGACGAAAATTGTGACACTCTTACATTTCTAAGTTGTTCTTGACAAAGATTAAAGTTAAATTTTCAATATTTTTTCATCATGGGAGTCTGAATGTAATCGGGGATAAATTCCGATTCGTCAGAAGTAAATCGAAGTCTAGATAAATCTACAAACTGTCAATTTTCTCGTTTTCCTGCTTGAGGAGATCGGTTCTGATAGAGCACATTGCGAATGCATGAGGAGATTTGCTAGTTTTGGTAATTGCTTTCTGCAAAATTGATAAATTGACACTTTTAAACACAAAACTGATAAATACTCTAATCAAAATAAACTATTCTCTGTCCACTTTCAGGAGATGCCAGGATTCAAGGGAAAGAGGAAAAGGTGACTGACATTGACTCTTTACAAAAAATCATTTCGATATAGATTGCCTGTATCACCGCCAAGGAAACGAACAAAAACAAGTAGCAGTACACCAAATTTAAAATCCCCATCAATCAGGACACCAAGTTTATTAAAAAAATCTCTTTCAATTTCAAAATATTTATATCCTTTCAAACGGGTTTCCACATTTATTCGGCGCAACCTTTTTACTAAAGATGACGGAAACTTCACCGCAGATCTACACAAGTTATAATATTACATGATTTCAGCACATACATAGGTCTAACGTAAATAAACATTCACTTAGTGCTAGTAGTCATGAATAAATTAAACACAAGATGTCAATTAAACTGTGGCATATCCTTAAAATCGGTAAAGCGCTTTACAACCTGTAACCACTACTAACGGAGATCTTTTTTATTTACAAGTGTGTACACATAACACACTACATAATAGAAAAACAAACCACAAATTAATATTATTCTCAACTGTATGGTATTTAATTTAGAGTGTATCATTTGTATTAGAAATTATAAAGATATGATTCACACTAAGTTTAATTATTCTTGATTATAAAATTATCTTGCAGTGAGTGCATTTTCAATTTTTTCCAATGTAAGGGAAGTTAATCTTGTGTATCCAATACACAATGGAAGTTGTCACAAACAACACATGATCAATAATGACAAGTTAAATCATGGGAAACCGCAGTTACAATTATGAATTGATTCCTTAAATGAAATGTTTCTTTCTAGGTGGACAGCCCATGAACAATGAAATATTAATTTTATACTTTTAAAAACCGGACGGGAAGAAGGGAATCAGTTCGTGAATTTATTACCAGACAGACATGCACAATTTGTGATTATACAGTGGATTACATGTGTCGTACCAAAACTAGCAAATCTCCTCATGCATTCGCAATGTGCTCTATCAGAACCGATCTCCTCAAGCAGGAAAACGAGAAAATTGACAGTTTGTAGATTTATCTAGTCTTCAATTTACTTCTGACGAATCGGAATTTATACCCGATTACATTTAGGCTCCCATGATGAAAAAATATTGAAAATTTAACTTGCATCTTTGTCAAGAACAACTTAGAAATGTAAGAGTGTCACAATTTTCGTCATATTTTTCGTGGGACGATTGATTTTGCGAGAGTTACACTTCATATACAAGAATAAACTATACATGTTTCTAATCGTGAAAGCATTCGCCACAGCATAGCATTCTCTGATTTAGCAATATTCGAGCAGTAAAAAAGAAAATTTCAATTTTTGACATGTACATACCTTGCGAAGCGTCTTCGTGAACTCTCCTCCACCAAAACCGGAAGTTATCCTCACGAATTCCTTTGCAGAACCAACTGTTCTGCTTGTGCCGATTACCAGCCGTGCAATACGGTGTGGGTTCGTGCCCGGCTTTGTAAATTACAAAATAAAGGTGCACTCGACTCGCAGCCGCAAGTGATAAAGTTTACCAGTTACTTGCCCATGGTCAGTGGTTCTCTCCGGCTTCTTCCACCACTAAAACTGGTCGCCATGATATAGCTGAAATATTGCTGAAAGTGGCGTTAAACACCAAACCTGTATATGGAGTATATATCTCTCACTTGATCCGACATTCCAGAGCTTGTGTTTCCTATCGTGATTTCCTTGATAGAGGGTTGCTGATAACAATGACGCTAACGAATCAAGGGTTCCTATTGTTAAGTTGAAGTCATCACTTCGAAAGTTTTACGGTCGCCACCATGATTTAGTTAACCGTTACGGAATGTATGTGTCACAAATAACCACGGATATGTTCATGAATTTTCATCGGCTTTGTAACACGATCGGGTGTCACCAGTGTTTTGTAGATCTTTGTTTGTTTTTTCGTCTTATTTTCTTTTGGTCATTGTGTTGTCTGTCCTTCTTCGATTTGTGGATTCTGATTATCCCTTTGGTATCTTCACTCTTCTTAGTTGAAAGTGAGCTATGTCATGCTACTGTGGAATATTTTGGACGTATTGTAGGACAAGGTCAAATTAACCCAATAACGGCTAAGGTGGAGGCTATTTTGAATTTTCCAAAACACAAAAGTAAAAGGGAGTTAATGTGATTTCTGGGTATGGCTGGATACTTGTTCTACAATTACTAGTTCTCTTACAAATTTATTAAGGAAAGCTGTTAAATTGTCTTGGACAGTCATGTTAATTTGCTTTTGACAATATTATGGACTTCTCGAAAGAATCTAAACTAGCGATAGATGCCAATGACGTAGGTGTTGATGCAGTTATACTTCAAGAAGGTAAATATGAAATAGATCTGCCGATTTGTTATTTTTCAACAGATCTCACTCCATAACTGAAAAAGAGTGTCTTGCCTTATTGTTGTCCAAAAAATCCAACTCAGCGTGTTGGTCTAAAACAAAGCGGACCTCATCATCTCATTGAAAATTAACTTGTTCTTGCCATGATATAGCTGAAAAATTACTCACTCACCACAAAATGATCAACATTTAATATGTATGTATATAGTGACTTTGTCATTTGATTTATTGTGACCAAAAATTAATAAGAGTCCTTCCTGTCCTAAATCACATAAAATGGCTAAAGTTTAGTACACGTGTTGCGAATATAGCGCTTAAATAAACGTCTAGAAATTAACTCTCCATTATAAGCCATGGTGACGTTGACCTTGACCCGTGAGTTAAATCGAACTTTCATCTATAGACCCTACAAATTAAGAATTTTTTTTTGTCTTCTATAGGTTCTAATTACGGATTCCCAAAATTCGAGGAAATAAAATTACTGTTTTGTCCTGTTTGTTATTAAACTGTCGTATTGGTTAATTAATCAGTTGATTTATGTCGCTGCTGAAATACCTGAAAATAGAAGAGATGTCAAAATCAGAAAGAAATATATCGAGGAACAGACAAAATAAACTCTCACAAAATAATAGGTCCAAACATGTTATCTATCGTTCTGGTCGTTTCCACACAAAGGACTGCATGCGATCACAAAAATGAATGATAACATAAACATGGACAGTACTTTTCTGCCTTTAACCTGAGTTTGCAGATAGCATAACCATAAACATCCAATAGTATTAGGCATCAAGAAAGTGACGAAATTCCTTATAATGCTTTTAATTAGTTGTTGTCGTGTGGTAAAATACTGAAAATACAGAATAATATGACCATTCAAATAATTTGTTAATGAAAATACAAAAAAAATAACTATTTAAATGGTCATATTATTCTGTATGTTCAGTATTTTACCACACAACAAAATGATAATGTCCGATAATGTCACTAACAGTGTTTCATATAAATATTTTCGATAAATTGTTCGGTAGTCTCTGACGATAAACAGTTTCATTTCTTTCTAAATTCAAGACAAATTCATGCACACAGTTTCATTTCTTTCTAAATTCATGACACATTCGAGTACACAGTTTTGTAAATATACAAATAATTCACAGGTATTAAATTCAGTGTGCGAAATTATGTAAATTCAAGTCGGTTTATGTCAAATTTTGTCAATTTGTATATAATGTACAGTATATCTGCCTGGTCTATGTAGAATAGAGATTGGTCTATAATATCACAAAATTTAGTTTCACATATTGGTATTTACTCAATTCAATCATACACCCGGTTTGAAAAGTTGTTTGTAAAGTATGATGGCAATGACGACTACAGTTTGTTTACAGTTCAATATCCAATCGGCAAACCTCGGGTGAGTCCGCTTCTCTCCCTCAATACCTCGGATGTAAAACGGTATTTGATATGCGTCTACGCGTCACATTTCTTCGCCGGAAGACCGTATCACTTCAATCAAACATTGCGCACCGCGAATAAGTTCTAAAATGGCGACAATAGATGAGTTTGTTTTGAAAAATATTGGTCTTTGATGAAGGTACGGAATCAGCCGACATTGCGACGAATGAAAATATATTATTATTGCCATATTGAACGAATATTCGAAAGTGAAATTATTTTAATACCTCCTTCATTGAAGATTTCCGAAAGTAGTTCCAATGGGAGCTATCGTAATACGGACGAGGTATGATAAAGGTACGGAATCAGCCGAAGTTGCGACGAGTGTTCAATATCAAGACAAAAAATGAGGAAATTGATAGTTCTAATTCCCTAAAAAGTTTTACTTACACTTTAGCTATCTATTTAATCATCTAAGTACTTCCTACAATTCACTTTGAACGAATCACTTCGAAGACTAAAAAATAGATCACAAAAAGTCATGGTAAATGGGGCTGGTTCAGAATGGGAAAATGTAATATCTGGTTCAGTACTAGGACCAATTCTCTTTGTAATACATATAAATGATCTACCAGACACTGTTGAATCGGACTCATACTTATTTACTGATGATACCAAAATATTCAGAATAATCAAGGGCGAAGATGACAAGGAAATATTACAAGATGATCTCACCAAACTAGAAGAATGGAGTGATAAGTGGCTTCTCAAATTTCATCATGGCCTGAGAAATGTAAGCACATGAAGATTAGCAAAAGTAAGAACGAAGAAACCAATACATATAAACTACTTGGACAAGATATTGAGACAGTAACCCAAGAAAAAGATATAGGGGTCATAATTGACTCTGAGCTTACATTTGAAAACCACCTATGTGAGAAAGTCAAACAAGAGGCTCCCAGGAGCCTGTAATCGCTCACCTGGATCAAAGCTGCTTTCAATAACAACGCAACTGCACTGTGGTGGCCATCTTGGTCAGAGGGCGGGACCACCAGATACATTTTTGGAAGAGGACCACCCAATGACTATTTTATCAAAGTTTGGTTCCAGACAAGAAAATTTGTATGTGAATTTCCCATAGGGTCCTATGTTAAGCTAAGTTCGGCTGTGGGGGCCATCTTGATCGAAGGGCCGAACCGCCGGACACATTTTTGGAAGAGAACCATCCAATGACTATTTCATCAAAATTTTGTTCTTATTGAGCAAATGGTTTCAGACAAGAAGATTTTTATGGGAATTTTCCATAGGGTCCTATGTTAAATTAAGTTCGGCTGTGGCGGCCATCTTGGTCGGTGTTCTGAAATGCCGGACACAATTTTGGAAGAGGACCACCCAAGAATCATTTCAGCAAAGTTTGGTTGAGATTGGCTCAGTAGTTTCAGAGGAGAAGATTTTTTTTAAATTTCATCCCCTCTTTTTTTCTAATTTGCATAATCGGTCAAAATGGGCAAAAGTTCAAAGTTCATAAAAAAATCCCGTAATATATGTTAAAAAGCTCATCATTATGCTTATACAGTTCAAATTTGGGCACTTTCTGGCTTAAAATAGAGCAGTTTTGGCCATTTGAAGAAATTTCTATTTTTAGTAATGGCGGCCATCTTGGATACAGCACGGCGCTGACGGACACAATTTTGAAAGGGGATCACCCAAGGATCATTTCAGCAAAGTTTGGTTGAGATTGGCTCAGTAGTTTCAGAGGAGAAGATTTTTTTTAAATTTCATCCCACCTTTTTCTACTTTTAGCTTGGCGGCCATCTTGGTTGGAAGTCGGGATCACCGGACACAATTTTGGAAGGAGGCCATCCAAGGATCATTCCACAAAAGTGTGGTTGCAATTGGACCAATGGTTTCTGAGGAGAAGATTTTTATGTGAATTTCCCATAGGGTCCTATATTAAGCTAAGTTCGGCTGTGGGGGTCATCTTGATCGAAGGGCCGAACCGCCGGACACATTTTTGGAAGAGAACCATCCAATGACTATTTCATCAAAATTTTGTTCTTATTGAGCAAATGGTTTCAGACAAGAAGATTTTTATGGGAATTTCCCATAGGGTCCTATGTTAAATTAAGTTCGACTGTGGCGGCCATCTTGGTCGTTGATTCTGAAATGCCGGACACAATTTTGGAAGAGGACCACCCAAGAATCATTTCAGCAAAGTTTGGTTGAGATTGGCTCAGTAGTTTCAGAGGAAAAGATTTTTTTTAAATTTCATCCCCCCTTTTTTCTAATTTGCATAATCGGTCAAAATAGGCAAAAGTTCAAAGTTCATGAAAAATCCCGTAATATAGGTTAAAAAGCTCATCATTATGCTTATACAGTTCAAATTTGGGCACTTTCTGGCTTAAAATAGAGCAGTTTTTGCCATTTGAAGAAATTTCTATTTTTAGTAATGGAGGCCATCTTGAATACAGGACGGCGCTGTCGGACACCATTTTGAAAGGGGACCACCTAAAGATCATTTAAGCAAAGTTTGGTTGAGATTGGCTTAGTAGTTTCAGAGGAGAAGGTTTTTTTTAATTTCATCCCCCCTTTTTTCTAATTTGCATAATCGGTCAAAATGGATAATGGGATTTACTTCAAAATTGCAGGGTAGGTAGATCTTGACATGCTGCACATTTTTGCAATTTAAGCTTAACATCTATCTCTAAACAGTTTTTGAAATATAAGACGAAAAGTATTAAAATTAAAAAAAAAAAAATGATGAAAAAAGGGCAATAACTCCAAGATGGGTAATCAAATTTACTTCAAAATTGCAGGGTAGGTAGATCTTGACATGTTGAACATGTTTGCAGTTTCAACTTACCATCTGTCTCTTGTAGTTTTTGAAATAAAGGACGAAAAGTATTAAAATTTTGAAAATTTGATGAAAAAAGGGAAATAACTCCAAAATGGACCATGGGATTTACTTCAAAATTGCAGGGTGGGTAGATCTGGATATGCCGCACATTTTTGCAATAACCTTTATCTCTTATAGTTTTTGAAATACAAGACGAAAAGCATTAAAATTTTACAAATTTGATGGAAAAAATGGCAATAACTCCAAGATGGGTAATCAGATTTACTTCAAAATTGCAGGGTAGGTAGATCTTGATGTGCTGATCATTTTTACCCCATGTCAGATTTTTGATATTATTAACGGTTTTTGAGTTATTACCCAAAACCTGCAATTTTACCATATGTTCTATTTTTAGTAACAGCGGCCATGTTGGTTGGTGCACGGCATCATCGGACACAATTTTGAAACTAGACACCCTAGTGATGATTCAGACCAAGTTTGGTTTCCATTGGTCTAGTACTTTCAGAGGAGAAGATTTTTGAAAAAGTTTACGACGTACAGACGACGGACGCCAAGTGATGGCAATGGTCAGGTGAGCTTAAAAGCTACTTCCATATTTGCAGCAATGAGGAGGACTTTCAGGTATTTAGATACAAAGTCATTTTTGGTGATATACAAAACTCTAATCAGAACTCATTTAGACTATGCCAGCTCTGTCTGGGCACCATACAAGATGAAGTACATAGAAAAGATAGAAAGTGTCCAAAAACGAGTAACTAAACAATTCCCTGGAATGAAAAACTTGTCATATCCCGAAAGATGAAAAAAATTAGGGTTACTAACATTAGCTTACAGACGAATAAGAGGGGATATGATTGAAGTATACACAATTATTAAGGGATGCTACGAGAGAGAGGCTAGTTCATTCTTGAAATTGAATCATTATTGATGAGTGAAACTGGATTAAGATTCAGCTCTAGAATTAACTCGAACAAGATAGTTCACCAACATGTAAAATCAAACAAGAGAAAGTGTGCATTTACATTAAGGGTATCAAGAAGATGGAACAAACTACCAGATACAGTAGTAAACGTCCCGAAACTAAATACATTCAAGGATAGGCTGGATAGATATTGGAAAAATCAAGACCTATATTTCAATAATTACAAATCAGTAGCCCTTTTCACAAAAATTCTTACGATAAAAAATTGTCGTAAGTGTAAAACTAAGATTAAAAAGAATTTCACAAAAATACTTACGATAATCTTAAGTGTAAAAATAGTCCTAACTTTACGTGTAAAACTACCCTGTCCTAAGTGTTAAATTTTGATCGTAAGAGAAGTCTTATCTTTTATCGTAAGTGAAAAAAAATAGAAAAAAAAGATGGACGATCTATTGGCGCTTCGACTTGAAAATAAGAGAGCAATTCATCGTTAGCACATTTTCTCTGACCGTGTGACAAACCTAATTACACATATTGATAAATGTTTATTGAAATGAATAGGGTAAAAAATACAAACAGACGCTACAAATGACATTGTTGCTTACTCCTTTTTGGCGTGACTAATAACAGAGTCTATAACGATGCATTCCGTACATTTACCTTTTCAATGCAGCAAAGTCACAGGCACTTGTTTCATTCAAAAAATATATGCCCCCTCCTCTTCCTTACTTCAAGGTAAACATCTACCCTTTTCCCCTTCCCCACTTCGCCTCAATATTTTTCGCTTATTTGTGATCCTTTCGCTGACCCAATTATATCGTTACACTCCCGAGATATTTCTCTTTTCGACTGGCGAAATTGTAAACGAGAAGAGAATATTGTACCTAGGCCCTAAATTCCTATTTATAGGTAATATATCATTGTATTGAGTATCCCTGGCCTTGATTTAATTCAGTATGAATTTATGTTTACATTATAAATGTCATTATCCAGCTGATAACACTTTCGAAACATCCGATAAAACAACACCAGAACATCGATGTTATTTTACTATTTTTATCAATATTTACGTGCACAGATATTTTAGCACACGGAAAACACACACTCCTAAGATAATATTTCATTTATTTTGACCATTTTGATATTGTTATTGTGTAGATTATTAGTGTTTAGGCCAATATATTTTTGCATGCATGTAGTTTGTTTACTTTTCCATTTATTATTGTATATTTTCTGTTTCTGCCATGTAATTGCCTCCTTCATCATGTTGAAGATTATGCAATGAATTTTTGGACTGCGCATTTTAGTTGAACTAATCTAGTGTGTGGGATAATGATTTAATGGGGCTTATTTACAATTAAAACTACAAATGTATATACATGTACATGTTGGGACTGCCTGGCGGCTAAAGGGACACAATCCTGGCCTTAAAGGCTTCAGGTGTGTCCATCTCCACAATGTCTGGTGGCAGCAGATTCCAATCCCTCACTGTTCTTGGGAAAAATGACATCTTTCTGGTGTCAATACGACAGGATTCTATTTGAAATGCCCTGTTGTGTGTATTTCTAGAGCGTCGACAAGGTGGTATTAGTCTGTTTTCTTTGGTGATGGATACTAGCTCTCTATCAATTTTGTACATCATTATCAGTCTTGCATCTTTTCTCCTGTTTGCCAAAGGTCTCCATTTGAGTCTCTGGAGCATGTTGCTCACACTAGATCGGTTTCTCTGGTTGCTGACGACATATCTAGCTGCTCTTCTTTGTACGGCTTCAATTTTGTTTATTTCTGTTTTCGTATAAGGATTCCAAACAGTACTGGCATATTCAACCAACGGGCGAACAAGCGTTTGGTAGGCTTGTTCTTTAATCCTGATTGATGGAATTTTCAGGTTCCTCCTGAGGAATCCTAGAGTTTTATTTGCTTTGGCAGTTATATTGTTTATGTGCTGATCCCACTGCAACTTATTGGTGATTGTTAATCCAAGATATTTAGCTGATGTTACTAGCTCTAGAGTGTGACCATGCAGATGGTAGTTTGCCTCAGTCTTCTTTGTTTTATTTGTTACTCTTAGGACATTGCATTTATCTGGATGGAACTTCATACACCATTTATTTTCCCATTGGCCGAGCTTATTGAGGTCTTCTTGAAGTGTTGATGCGTCATCTTCATTTGCGATAGTGAGGTATATGATGGTATCATCAGCAAAGAGTCTGACTTTGGAGGTTAGTCTTGACTGGAGGTCGTTGATGTAGAAAAGGAAGAGTCCTGGTCCTAGTACTGAGCCCTGGGGTACACCAGAGTCAACACTTACTGCTTCCGACGAAACTCCATCTAGCACTACTGTTTGTTGTCTATCTTCTAACCAGTTTTGGATCCATCTTGTTGTTTTCCCATCAATTCCATAGTATCTCAGTTTATGTATTAGTAGACTGTGGTTTACTTTGTCAAAGGCCTTGGCAAAATCCATTATAAGTATGTCGGTTTGACGGCCTTCTTGAAGATTTTTTGAAATATCGTCTACAAATTCAATGAGCTGTGTCTCACAGGAACGGCCTTTTCGAAATCCATGTTGTAGTGGATATAAAATGTTGTTTTTTTCTGCATGTTGCATGATGTTTCTTGCAATGATATGCTCCAGGATCTTACAGCAAACAGATGTTAGTGAAATTGGTCGATAGTTTTCAGCTGCAGATTTTAGTCCTTTTTTGTATACTGGGGAGACATTAGCTGTACGCCAATCTGCTGGTACTTCTCCTGTATCTAAGGATTTTGTGTAGATAAGTTGGAGGAGAGGCGAGATCTCATCAGCTAGTTCTTTGAGTATTTGTTATTCCATTTGTTATGATATTAAATGGTTTCATTGTTTGATGTTTAATGCTAGGGCCCATTCTTTTAGATTTTATAAACTCTTTTTTCGTGAATTTAGAATTTGCTGAGAATGCAGATTTGAATTGACGGTTAAGTATGTTAGATTTTGAAGCTGGATCACAAAACAGTTTGCCATCCATCATCAGAGAGGAAATTCCTATGTTGTCCTTACGTTTGTGTTTTATGTATGTCCAGAATTTTTTCATTCCCGAGTGTGGTTCTTCCTCCTTTGGTGTTACGATATTTTCAATATATTTCCAGTATGATTGTCGTGTGATCTTTTGAGTATGATGTTTAAGTTGGTTGTACTTTTCTTTTGTATTTTGGTCACCTGTCTTCTTTTTCTGCTTGTAGAGTCTTTGTAGCTTTCTCAGATTTTTTCGAATTTCTGTATTTATCCATGGTCTGCTGTCTGACCTTAGTTCTTTTTTGTGGAATGTGTTTTACTGCAGATTTTGTTATTGTTTCTTTGAAGACATTCCACATATTGGTTACTTGGCAGTCATTGTCCTTGAACATATTTGATAAGGTGTGTTTGGTGTTTTGCAGATCTATCTTCATTCCATACCAGTTAGCTTTGTTGTATAAAGGGATGATCCGTGGTTTTTGTTGTAGCTTGACTGGTCTGAGGTCAAATTCTGTGTATACGATGTCATGGTCCGAGATGCCTGGTATGGTGTCTGTTCTGATAACTTTACCAGGATGGTTTGTGAGAATCAGATCCAGTGTGTTTTGTTGGCGTGTTGGTTCTTCCACAAGTTGAGTTAGAGCATTGTTGTTCAGTACATCCATGAAATCAGTATGTAGATTGGGAGCAGTAGAATTTGGCTTCAAGGTGTTTTCCTTCCAATTCCATCCAGGGAAGTTCATGTCACCTCCTATGATTAATATCGCTTTGTTTATAGCACTGGCTCTTGTTACTGATGTTTCGAAGTTCCTTATACTCTCTTCGTCTGTCACATTTCTGCGGTAGTATGCGCATATGTAAATATTTCCATTGCCTTTAAGGTTCATTTTGGCCCAGACGAGTTCACAGTCAGTGTCTAGTTCTGGCACATATTCACTGTTGTACTCATTTTTAATGGCTAGAAGTATTCCTCTACTCCTCCAGTACGATGGTTTTTACTGTTCCGGTCTTTCCGATAGAGAATATAGCCCTTCGGACATATTTCAGAGTCTTTGATGTCTTTATCTAGCCATGTTTCTGTACCTATGATGATATCTGGCTTAATACTGTCGATAACATTTGATAATCTACATAGTTTGGATTTGATAGATTGAAAGTTGATATTTACAATTTTTAATGGTGAGGCACATTTCGGTGGTCCTGCCTTTCTAGTAGGTGTTGATGAATGAAGAGGCTTTATGTTTGTTCTGTCTGGACTCTGTGGTGGTAAATCTAGGATGGTTGATAAGGATGAAGTGATTTCAATACTCTGATAGTCGTGCACTGTATAGCTTTAGTTGGGGTTATTACAGATGATGCAATGCCAACTAATGTTAAGCTCCGAGTCTCCTAGCTGATCATAGGATAGAGTGTGGATGTTTTGACAGCCTGCATGGTACCACTGGTCACATGTCTCACATATAACCCCTCTTTCCTCCCAATTTACAGTTTTGTCACAGGTGCCGCATAGGTATTCTCTCTCGGTTCTTGGTCCAGGGTTCAAATGGATGTCATTTGCATTTGTGAGCAATAAGATGACTAGGTAGACAAGGAATGTTTCGTAGTGGTCATGTTGGATTTTTCCGATTTTTTGCCTCCTTTTTAATATGCATACTATTAAATGGTGGTATTCGTTGAAGCAAGGCGATTCTCTAGCAAAGACAAAGTTTGTTTCTTCAGTACCTTCAATTATGAGTAATATTTTTGGTTGTAGTGCGAGGATGGTGGCAAACAGGAGTAGAGTGTGGAAGGTTATGACAAGTCTCATGATGAATTTTGACCTGCAGGTAAGACTATTGACATGTATGGGTGTTGTTGGTAGGAGCAAACTATCAAGCTGTATTGGATAATGGTCTTCATTGAGTTTTGGTTGATTGTAGTAAAGGCTGATAAGACAACTCACCTAAACCCTTTACTACAATATCTGTGTTCAATGATATCCTTTCCGTCGCTTGATCTATATTTGCTACGTGTATATATACGATCTTCTACAGTTTACATGTATCGCTGTTTTCAGTGATGTAGGCGGTAGCTCTTTGTTGTTGTTAATGTAAACAGATTTTCCCGCCAGGCAGTCACAGCATTGACTGATGTTTTTGTCTAATCGGAAAAGGGGCAAGCCAAAAATTTAATAGAATTGTGTGCAACAGTAATGTAGGGGTATATTAATACGAAAAATACAAGAGGATATGGGTGGTATTATACTTTCCCGTGAATTTTTTTTGAGCTGTCACTTGAGGACGTCCATCTTATCCGACATGCGCAGTCATCTACACCCACACAAAACACTTGTATCTTTTTAGGATGTAATAATAAGCATCCTTGTTCACAACTCGTAAATAAATAACATTTATTTTGTACACAAAGGTAAAAGTATGGAGCGCCAGGTTCATAATAATGTGTCATGTTATGGAGCGCTTGTTTCACAATTATATGTAGTTTTATTTACATGAATGTTTTGATTAAGTAAACGTCATGTTAGATAAGAACTGAGGTAGACAAACGGTTTTAATCGATTTTATTAGTGTTAACATGCTTGCCATATTTAAATATATGCAAGTTTCTATAAATAGTAGAGAGTAAATGTTGAAATCGACAAACATGATTCTAGAGTAATTAGGATGTTATATTCCGATCTGTCTACATAAATTAAGTGTACATCATAATTAAAGTTGTGTTCAATGAAAAGATAAAGTCAGTTTTAATCTACTTTTATTCATTATTTTTTATTATTTGTATTTTGTAGATGTAACACCTACCACCTTTTGTTTAATATTAAAGTACGGAAACCACCTATTGTCTTATTTACCCCAAACTTGGCTACAAATGTCAGGCAGCAGTGTTGACTGGATGTTTTCTGTTATTGTTTAATACATTCTCTATTGTCATTTCATTCCAATTGTTATTTTGCTGTAAATCTGTGGTGATGTTTTTATTTTATTCAAATTTATATTAGAATTCAATTTTTTTTAAAAAGAAAACAAATGGTTTTGTAATCTAATATTATTAAATCCGTCAGCTGCTGGCTGGTTCAGCCGACCAATCAAATGTCAGATATTAGCGCGTATGCGCATTAGTGACTTCCTTTACTTCCGTTTGTAAATATTGACAAAACAAACACGGAGAATGATTGTGCATGTGCCTTTGAATATTTAGAAAACAAATACACCTTTATTCTCATAATTATGATTTAAATTGCATCTTTATTATTTCATCTCTTTTTCCTGAATTTATTGTGGATAATAGGGTCGACACACGTAACATAAGATTGTATAAATATGGATATGCACAAGTTAAATTAAGGAAAATGGGATGAAATAATATAGAAATTTTATTGAAAATAAATATGTAAACAGAAAGTTGATTATTTCATAAATTAAAATGATTTTTAATACAATTTATAAAGAAATACCCATCACAATATCGTTATTTAGGTAAATACTTATTAGACTGATTTTTTTTAAACCCATTTTTGTCTTTAATTGATAACTGACCCAAGTTAGCCTAAATAAATGAAATGTGACTTAATGTGTTAATTATATAAATCCTTGCTTTCTATAAATTTTAATTTCTTATCTAATTCTTATTCTTATTATGTAACAATATGGTCAGGTTGTTATTTTCATTGAATGGCATCTCAAAATAGATGGCTTCACAGTAGGAGCTCTTCCTGTATATTGGTTACATTCTATATTACAACTGACAGCTAATGCATGACAAACAATTTTAATCAGCCATCAGTATCATAAAATACATTTTTTTTAAATCTTTATTTTAAATGAAATTAAAAAATCATTATAAGAGTGAATTCAATTCAAGCTTTTATTTACTTTCCAACTTTGAAATAAAAATCAGTATGTTTTAATATTAAAAAAATAGTAATCATTCATTTAAGTTTTATTTCATGTTTGGTTGTATTTATCCGGATATGTGTATTGCATACAGCATTACATCATCTGATCGTTCCATTGGACATTATTTACAAACACTTTAGCTCCTCCTATTTTATGTTGTAATACCCATAAGTCATAGCGATTTACTATTTCCGGTTTGACGGATTTTTTCAATGAATGCATCCAGGCATTAATGTAGCGACCAGCCAATAGTAACTACTCTGCCATTCTCGCTACCCTACAAATAACCTCGTATGCATTAGGCATATAAATCGCACTACTTTTTACATGTCAGTTACATGAAAGTTTGATCAAGTTATATTTTAAACAATTTTCTATATTTCAATTAAAGTTTTAATTAGTTTTGCATGAATATATTTTACTTAGTATGTCTTCCATATTGGATTTTCGTGGACTATATTTGTGTGCGGCTTAACTTAACTTAACTTCCGGCAAACAATTTAAGAAGAATTTCTACTATGTACGTACGAGGTTATTTGCAGGGTAGCGAGAATGGCCGAGTAGTTACGATTGGCGACTAACGGGATAACCCGAATAATCCAGTCGTTATATTACGCTTTGCTATATTAACTCATCCAGCGATAGTGCCGATAGAGGGCACAGTATTATTCGAGTTACCAGCGGGAGCGTAATATAACGACTGGATTATTCGGGTTAGGGTTAGTAATACATGTGCTTCCTGCCAAAATCTGGGGAAAACTTAGTAAAGGGAAAAGAAGAAATCGTGAATTTGAGAAACATAAAAAGAGTAGCAATTCTCCGGATTGTCGGTTTAATAACAGCACAAGTACAATAGCAGGGACAATGAATGTACAGGTATGTAGTAAACTGACTACTAGCTAGGAAAGTAAAATCTGTTGGTTGGTTTTGGCTTAGTTTGGTTTATGGTGATTAATGCCACTTTCAACAATATTTCAGTTATATTGTGGCAGTCAATTTTATTGGAGGAGGAAACTGGAGTAGCCGGAGAAAACCACCAGCATGCCACTGACAAACTTTATCACATAATGTTGTATCGAGACCACCTCGCAATGAGCTTGATTCGAACTCACAACTTTAGTGGTGATTGGCACTGATTGCACAGTTAGTTGTAAATCCAACTACCATACAATCACGACGACGACCCCGGTACCCGACTTATATTAATTGTTTACAAAGTCAATATATATTAGAACAAGGGGGACAAAAGGATGTAATAGTTATAATTATTACATCAGGAATGAGGCCGTATGATGTCGACTCGTGGAAATCATTCAATGTTTTGACATACTTCCACAAGGTCTTAATGCAATCAATTCAAAGAAAAAAAAACCCCATCAAAATTGGATGTAAAATAACAAAAAAATTATACCTTCCAAATATATAAAATGTCTGACTTTGGGCTACACTTTTCAAAAACAAAATAGGTTATTTTTATTTACATATAAAATACTCATTTTCCAACAAACTACAATAAAATTGGATGAAATATATGAATGTTCAAATTTTGAAAATCAACACTTTTTTGGTCTGATTTTATCTCATAAATCGTAAAGGGGCCGTCGTGGCCATGATCGTATGATAGTTTGATTTACAACTACCTATGCAATCAGTGCCTATCACCATTGATGTTGTGAGTTCGAACCTCGATAAGGGCAAGATGTACAACATTATGTGATAAAGTTTGTCAGTGACTTGCAACAGGTCTGTGGTTTTCTCCAGGTCCTCCAATTTCCTCCACCAATAAAACTGACCGCCACGATATAACTTTAATATTGTTGAAAGTGGTGTTAAACACCATCAAACAAACAAACAAAATCGTAAAAGATATATGAAATGTGTTCACATACTACTGTAAGATTTCAACACAATTAAACAACAAATTTCGGAATCTGAGCCTCTTTTATGCTTCTTTTTCAATTTTCTGGCTATTATTTATGACCAGTCGATAACCTATAATAAGATAAACATTTTGGGAAAAAAACCCATTAAGATTGGGTGACAAATAAAAAAAAGTTCATTTTTGTTAATTCTCCCTTTTTTTTCACAAATACACAATACAAACTTCACATGAAAATAATAATAAAAAAAAATTATCTTGAGGGCTCTCGAAAACTAGTTCTGCGTTGTGCCAAGTATTATTGTATTGAAAATTCAGACGGATCGGTCAAAAACAAATGTTATTGCACGGAAGTCATTGTATACAGACCAAAGACAACATCAACGACATAGGGGGCTATTTACCTCTCTAAAATTTATATGAAAGCGAACTGAACATATACAATTGTATTTATTTAAATCAAAACATTGTTTAATTAAACGAGGGGGGGGGGGTTATAGTGTTTAACATCACCTTCAACAATATTTCAGCTGTATCGTGGCTGTCAGTTTAAATGGTGGAGGAAACCGGAGTACTCAAAGAATACCACTGAACTGCCGCAGGTCACTGACAAACTTAAATCATCTGATAATGTAATTATTGTGTAAAACTAAGGTCAAATATAGATTTAGATTTTAGCTAGATTTACTTTAGATTTTTTTCCAAGCTTGGTATTTCAAAATTAGGCTTTTCAAATGTTTGGGGTCTATCACAATTTAAGGAGTTCAATACAGACATAATGAGGCTATTAAGGGAAAAACATGTCTAAAATACTCACATTACGAGGACTACTGTGGTGACTAATATTATCATGAAAAGTGTGCAGGATCCTACTATTACTGTTGCTGCCTCTGTGGTTTTTACATATGGTATCTTTACGATCATAACATCTTTTCGGTAGTCCTTTTTGTAATTGTTGTTTCCATCAGGTTTTCCTCTTCCTGGATACTTTTTATTGTTTCCTGAAACACCTTGGCCTCCCCAATTCGAGGAATGATCTGTAATAATCTTGATTTTTTTCCTCCTTTTTTCTTTTGATAAACCTGAAGAGATTAACATGGCACTGTGTAATAATAATTATACTATAACTAATTGACGAGTTTCATTATCAAAAATATGTCATGAATGATCAAATAACACAGTAACTCACGAATGCGCACAGCGCATGAGTGAGTTACAACGTTATTTGGTCATGAGTGACATATTTTTGATAATGAAACTCGTCAATTAGTTATAGTATTTATTATATAGATAAAAAAAATAATTTTGAATCGTATTTAATAAAAAATGAGTTTAATTGCACTATATTACGTGTGTAGCGTAGGGATATACTATGTGTATCGCTTCAAAAAACATGGCGCCACCCACCCACGACAATAAAATAATGAAAATGCTTACCTTGAAATATTATTTTAGTTAAATTTGATCCAAATTGAAGCGTACACGAAGCCAAATAACGTCTAATTTTTACGTTTCAAACTGGAAGTCTTCATATGACGTCGACAACGAAATGGCGCGAAATATAGCGAGAGTGAAATAAAAATTGTAATTTCACTAGTGAAATTATCGTTTTTATTCAACTTGGAAATCACGGTATTTCATCGATATCTATATAATAAATATAGTTATTGCTACAGAGCCTTCAATGTATATCAATTTTTGTCTTAATTTTGTTTTATTGAAATGGTCTCCCTTTAATAAAAGAAATTTGAACAGTGATGATTAACAATTTCACCACCAATATCAACAAACGAACAATTTCTCACCTCACCTCATTAAACATAAAAAAGACCATGACATATGATAGTGGAAATCCATGTCCTGGCTGGGAAAGGCATAAAATAAGACCTCGCCTCTCTTGGTAATCGAATCTCCAACGACAATAAATAAACGATTTAAAAAAAAGCACCGATTCGCTTCCACACAAAGGACTGCATGCATCACAAAAATGAATGATAACATAAACATAGACAGTACAATAAATGTATGTAGTTAACTGGTTTGGTTTTGGTTTAGTTTGGCTTATGGTGTTTAACGCCACTTTCAACAATACTTCAGTTATATCATGGCGGTCAGTTTTATCGGTGGAGGAAACCAAAAAGTACCCGAAGAAAACCACTGACCTGTCGCAAGTTACTGACAAACTTCATCACATAATGTTGTATTGAGTACACCTCGCCATGAACGGGATTCAAACTCGCAACATTAGTGGTGATAGGCATTGATTGCACAGGTAGTTGTAAATTCAACTACCATATGACCACGACGGTCCCTTTAAGGGAATACGATACAGTAGCAAGGGCAGATAATTGCTTTGCCGAATACCGCATGTCGTTTTCGCGACGTCGCGGTAACGAGCGTACATTTTCGAGATTGAGCTTGACGGAACGTCTATTTTTCGCGGAAGTTGTATCGACGTCATAAAAAACCGATTGCGTAATTTGAAATTTGAAAACACCTGCTTCAATCAGCATATCGTGTACATGGGGTTGAAGGTGTCCAGAATCGTTTGACTGAAAAACGGGACAATAGAGGACCAATAGTTACAAAAAATGCTGCTGTTATAGATAAAATTGTACAATAGTTTACTTGAATATTTCGAGTGTTATAATTAAACAAGACAACAATTAAATTTTGGTTACCTAAATCATCATACATAAACTGTTCACCAGATAAAAATGAATCCAAATAATTAAATTATGAAGATAGTTAATATATTTTTCGCAACATAGTCAGTTGTTTAGAAATTGTTGATTGATTATTGGTTGCTTTAAGTCCAGTTGCAACTATTTAGTATATTCAGGACGAGAACAAGTTCAACAAATCATTATCATTTTTAATACACCGAATAATATCGGCGGCCAGTTTTAATTGAGGAGGAAGCCAGAGTACCCAGAGGAAACCACCGACCATGGGCAAGCAACTGGTAAATGTTATCACTTGCGGCTGCGAGTCGAGTGCACCCTTTTTGTAATATACAAAACCGGGCGCGAACCCCCGCCGTATTGGTGATAGGCTTGTATGAGTTGTTAGATCCAGCGACCTAACTCATTGAGCCACCCTGGCCCCCAATACTATATGACGACAATTCTCTAGAGGACAAATACTTCCGATTACTTCCTGCAATTTTCATCTTTTCGTCACAAAAATATGCCTCGCCTCGTCTAACGAAAGGATGATGAATGCTATCGTCTTTTCATCCCACAGATTTGCGGTTTTTTTTTTTGTTACTGTAGGACAATGAAAAAAATTAGACATTTACTGCTTGTTCTCCTTTCGCCTCGAAAATAATAAACCTCAAATTTCTTTTCGTTATAAGGTCGTAAAGGTATCTTTAAAAGGCGTATAAATACGTTTCATAGAATTCATTTATTGGTGAGAATATTATATAATTTTTTGTCATGCAGACTAAAGTTTACGCCCGTTTATCCCACTAGAGCCCAACATAACGAACAGATGCAAAGGAGAAAATAGAGAGACATCGATTTTGAAGAGCCTGATATTGAGATCGCTTGTGTGTGAGTCGAGAAGAAGAATATAGCCGTTCTCTTTCATTTATATTTCGTGACAAAAATAGGCGTAAACTGCCGGTCTGCCGTCTCGAAAAATTGGAAATGTGAGATGCACAAACTAGCCATCTTGGCCAAGTTGTTCAAATTTTTTTCTGGCGGACAACTTCAAGACAAAGGCACCAGATTAGGTTAGTTTATACAACGGATAACTTTTTCAAACGACTGGGTCCATATATAACGCATTCTCTGGTTGCGTTGTCCTTTCATCCAATCCAAGGAAAACGGCGGGAAAGACTCCACGACGTTTTTACCTATTAAAATACATTGTAGGGTAATTTGGCGCCGAAATTGACGATGTCTAGGTTTGTCATGAAAAATGCACGGTTTTTGTTCTGTAGCTAAAAAACAAGCACATGTACCCCCTTACTTTTTGTTAAAATTCTAAATAAAATCATTGCGAGAATATCATGACAAAATATTAAGAAAATATCAATTGGCATTTTTTTTCTACATGCAAATTTATTCATGAAAAAACCACTAAATAATCCATATTCCACAAATAAGTAGAATTTTTGGACTACTTAATCTATTATTGGCAATGTACATGTTCATCATCTTTGAGCGAAATTATCATAGGAAGCTATTGCAAAAAACCGGATGCAATTATCTTTTACCGTTTTGAAATTGTGATATTTTCTTTACCGCTATAAAAATCTGTATTTTAAAAATTTGTGGAAAAATGGTTGAAATTCGATCGTAAATATCTCGAAAACTAAGTCACGAAGGTATATTTTTCTTTGCATATTTGGAAAGAGCATGTCGAAATTGACCAAATCACGAATTTTCCTGAAAAAATCATTTGGCAATCCCTACTGTATAGTATTCCCTTAAATGTGTTGGTAAAAGACCATTACTCTTGGGATAAAAAAAAATCATAACCGATTCTTCCAACAGATTTGATATCAATTTGCTACAAACATATACAGTAAATAATGGTCTTCGTGGGAAATAGGTCATCAGTGTGATAGAATCCAATTATGAACATAAGAAATACGTAGATATCAAATTTAGCTCGCATGATCGGTTCTGGAATAACCTTCATCAGGTACATTCAATGTCAAAAGATTGGAATGCCAAATAATTTAAACAGTTTTTGGGAGAATGAAACCAAAGGGCATGACCGGTTATAACCAAATTCGGCTAAGGTCACCTATGCCTGAGGGAGGCTTTTGTCTTATTTCATTCTTTTGATTTTTGCCCCTTTTTTTTTTTTGCCTTCAGTGGTCGAATAATATTTAGCATTATGGAAGACCTGAGCGGCCTCATCTTGTGGCTTAAAAACCGTTCAGGGGCAATAAATCATATGATTATATAGATAGGTGTGAATTATGGAGATTTATCCGTGAAATAAATTCCGGTATCTCACATGTGAGATATCAGTTTTTTGCCGCCGGAACTACTTTTACACAACTATAAGTGAGGTGGTTACGTCCCTTGTTGTGCTACGGTGAATACACATACGATTGTAAATTGAAAAAAATCCGCGAAATGTTATTGACGACTTTGGCACCTAACCAACATGACGTCATATGAAGACTTCCAGTTTGAAACGTAAATATGAGACATTATTTGGCTTCGTGTACGCTTTAATCTTGATCAAATTTAACTAAAGCAAGTTTTCAAGGTAAGCATTTTAATTATTTTTGCGCATTGTTGTAAATATGATATGTAGGATTTCACATTTTCAAGATGGCAGATCCTTCCAGCTGCACCCCTTAATATCATTGCTCGTAGATTCATTCGTGTGGAATGAAATATACAAATAAAAATAATAATATATAAGAAATTTTGAAAGTCTATATAATAAACAGTATAACTAAATCATACAATTTGAATATCAAAATAAGACCACTGGTGATCGAATACGCATTAATGATTAAACTCGCGGAACTTGTTTCCGCCCACTCGTTTAATCCTTATGCATACTTCGGTCACTCGTGGTCTTATTTTAATATTCAAAATCTACGATTAGTTATACTATATGTCATAAGTAACACAGGTGTAAGCAGTTCCTGCTCTACTGGTGGAACCCATCCTAAGCCATGACACAGATTTCCACAGACTTTGGTCTTGTCTTAGTATTGGAGTTTGAGGTTTGCAAAAACAGTGGGCTATATATTGTTTTTAAAATACTGTTCAACTTCTCAATCAAGTAATTTCATCCTTCTTAATGGAAAGACAAATTGTATTACTACAGGCTACAGCAATGTGTTTTATAGGTTTGTTTGTGATCGTTTAGTTGCTGGTTGTTTAACCTCTAGCTGTGCAAATATGTCATGCATATTCAGGTCAAGAACAAGTTTAGCAATATATAAACAACACCTAAATGAAGCAGGAATGGGACAACTTGGACTTTTGACTGCAATTGTAAAAGTATATAGATAGGAACGAAAAATGTTAGTCTTTTAAAGCTGATAAAATGCCCCTATTCTTTTTCGAAATCTACAAAAGACTTCAAAGCGTTACCCACTATAGTCCACAGTGAATATTTCCAACAACCCCCTATCCACCACATGGGGACTCATTGGCCAATAACACTTTATCATAAACTACATGTATTTGTCTATTCAACAATCAAAATAAAGCAATTCATTGGACTTTTCATGCATTATATAATATATTATTATAATCCAACGCGAATAATAAATAGCCAAAACAGCATCCAAACATTATATCTTGAATAAACTAAAAATTATAAAACTTCAATAGCTTTTTTCTGTATATTTTAGCAGTACAAAATGAAAAAAGAAAATACAGTTCCAAAATATGATTTTTAAAAATCGTAGAAACAGAGACAAAATTGATACCCCTTACATACATACATAACCGCCCACTTCCCTGGCTTGCTACAGGCACTTCAATAGAAATGGCGGGGGTAAACTAGTATAATCTCCCATCTTAGTGAAATAATGCGGTCAAGAATGTATTCCGAATGTGAGTGCAATGTCAATCCCCACATATAGCTGGGCGAGCAGCTGCCATAAAGAGCGCTGATTCCTTCAAGCACTTCTCCAGAACAAAAATAGAAAATCAGGCCAGACCTTTAATTCCAGCTTCTGCTATATAGATGATGTTCTGTCATTGAACAATTCTCGATTCGGTGATTATCTGCATCGCATCTATCCAAATGAGGTCGAAGTTAAGGATACTACTGACACTCAAAAGTCTGCTTCTTAACAGAGGAAGATTAAAAACAAAACTCTACGATAAACGCGATTACTTCCGTTTTCCAATAGTCAACCTCCCCTTCATCAGTCGCAATATTCCAGCATCACCAGGGCATGGAGTTTACAATTCACAACTCGTATGTTATTCTAGAGCTTGTGTCCAGTACAGTGGGGGTTTTTTTTTGGGGGGGGGGGGGGGAAATAGCTCAGCTGCTGACGTAAAAGCTACTCAAACAAGGCTACATTGCTCCTAGGTTGAAGTCATGGCTACAAGAATTCTACCGTGGTCATAACAATCTGGTTGATCGCTACGAAATATCCATATCTCAAATGAAAATGGATCTTTTAATTTTGGGTAGATGTTTTCTTTCCTCTATCACTGCCAAAACTTTTACCGGACTTGACTGCATATATGAGTAACTCGGCGGGTGCCTTCGTGAGCACCTGAGTTCACCTCCTTTTTTTTGGTGGGGTCCATGTTGCTCATCTTTTTAGTTTTATGTACTGTCCTATTGTGTGTCTTTACGTTCTGAATTCCGTGTTGTACTGTCTGTTATGATTTCCGTATACTAGTAAATAATGATGTTCGGTTCGTCTTTAATTACCTGCAGTTGTTTGTACAAGTGCTCATGTCTTATTTACGTTATTTGTGTTTGTTTGATATAGTGTTGTCCAACACATATTATGTATGGTTTTTTTGTTCTGTTTTTCTTGTCTTGTTGCCAGTTTCTCTGGATTGTCACTTTGATTGCCTCTTCAGTATTCTCTAATATTTATTTCTTGAACCTTATACATAATATATTTAATCTTTGCGACACGGAAGTTGCAATATGTATACTAGTAATATTAGTTCTATAAAAAGAGAGTCGATGGACTTGAGGCCAAAAAAAAATTACATGTGTTTCTGCTAACCCTACCAACCCTAAAGTTTTTTCGGCCATTTTTGAACAAGCACTATTAAAGTCAGAATGTGTCCCCTGTAGAAACTAGCTAAACATATTTTCAAAAATAAAATCTTTTTCCTACCTACCCACCCTAATTAGTAATATATAAGAGCATGTTACATGAAACACAGGGACAGTGGTTTTTTTCTTGGCCTAACCATCATTTCAGTATTAGTTTATTACTATTAAGTAAACAAGCAGAAAATGTACAAAACAGAATATCACAATATAAACTTACACTGTTGTTCAGTTAAGCTATAAATGCTGCTCTCATATCGCTTCATCTGGTCCGATTTTGACCTGGAAAATATTTGACATGCATAATCTCCAGCCTGTTTCCCACAATCTGTCTCTGGAATGATGAGGTCTGCTTCTCCAAATCCCGCTGTAATTTAAATTTCAATTATGGTTGGTTGAATGGGATTTTCAGTAAAACTAAAGTATGGTGGATGGGTTAGAATAAATATTAGGTATGAATTTGAAAAAAGGGGAAAAAAGGTAAGTTTTGTGCAATAATCTGAAATGTGGAGGCAAGTCAGCTTCATGAAATGTTATTTTCTAGCTTTTTGTGTGAAACCTAATCCATACTTTTGAATCTTACTCAAGCTAAATTAAAATAAGTTTTAAAAATGAGGAGGGAAATGTCTAAAGAGTAGCTTTGATACACACAGTTGTGAGTGAGTAAGAGATTGTTGCTTTAAGGGCCAAGTCAGCTATATCATGGCGAGAAGAAACTACATTTTGATGAGATAATGATGTATGCTTTGTACTAGACTAACAGCTTAGTTGGATTTTTAAAGTGCTAGCTTACTAAAACAAAAGTTCGTGAGTAGACATGTCACTCTACTCTGACACATTACTCCGATTCCGAGCCAACCAATCCTTGCTCTTGCTCCCTAATGCTGGGTGCTTAGCTGAGATGCAGCAAATGCTAATTTTATAGTCTATGGTTTGACCCGACTGTTCCGAGTCTTACATATTTATTTTAGAACTGAAGTATATTACTTACATACTGAACCCACTTGTCGACTGGTAAATAATGGTTTATTTCCGATATTCTCTTTCCACCTCATCCTTTTATTCCATAACTTCAACCCTCTAACATTAACTCCAACAAGCTTTTCAAGCTTTTCATTTCCAAGTCTTTTGTGTAGAATCAATACCCCTCTAAATGAATTTGTAGACCACATAAGACGATCTTTAGCTGTACATGACAGTTTTCTCCTTTTTTTATTGTTAATATAAACAATCTGTTCAGAAAACTTCAGAAAGGGATGTGCTACAAAATGATACAAGAAGTGAATCAATGTACAAACAATTTTGATTTAAATACACTGTCAATACAAATATTCAGTGGTTTCAAAATGTGTGGTTTTACAAACATTATAACTTCCCAGCTGAAATGATATGCCTTCTTATAAATATAAATTTATAAGTCTATTAAAATGGGAATGGGTAGGAATAACATGAACGTGCAAATGATTTTTTATAGACTTAAAACAGAAAGGAATACTCAGTAGTGGTGATCGTGATCTACTAAAATGTTGCACTGGTCATGTAATATACATTTAAAAAGGTAACATATAATAAAATATTCAACGTGAGTAACAAGACGTGTTCCAATAGTGAAACGGGAACTGTTTTTCTTCTTCCAAATACAGGAATAGACTCTAAGGATAGAGTGGGTAATGTCCTGGAACTGTGTTTATCCTTCTGGAGTACATCTACGTGACTTTACACCCGTTTTATGGACTATTGCTTGTCCTTTTTTGTACATTGACATTGTATATAATTTACTGTCTGTCCTTTTGATTATCCTCTGTTTTCTTCAAATCTTTTCATAGAATATTATAAAGAAACACTTAGTTCTCGATGGTTCTCTATTCCTTTATAAACGACATCAAGAAAACATAGTTTCATCGTGTCAGCTGACAAAAGAGGGGGAGCTAGAATTAAAACTAGGATTAGAAGGAATGTTTGTAGGGGGTTAAAGGCATTGTTATAATTAGTTCTATATTCAAACTATCACACTGTCTATAGAAATAAATGAGGGTATCACCATCTCCCTCATAGAACAATATTTGCTTAATCTCATATCAAAAATTTCATTTAGATACACAAAAAATGGAACATATGCAAAAACTTGATTATGGTCTATGGGACAAACATAATCAGCTGTTTGGTCAGATAAAAAACTATACTATTATCTCTTACTATTTTTGGAAGTGCATCTATTTGATGATTTAAAGGGAGAGGTGTGATACTCTCATAATTTTGTGCTAATGATACCTTTGGATCCATGAACATGCGTTGTTTCTCTGTTTAAAAGATAGAAATACTCCAGGATATCATTTTGCGACTGAAATTAGAAAACAAACAGTAAAAAACAGCATGTTCCAAGTTACTTCCAACCACATGTCACAACCAATGTCCATCATTCTTGTACTTGTTATAATTGTTGTAAATTCATTATATGAGGTGTAATTGCCAACAAGGACATAGCCATACAGTTGCAAGTACAGTGGAATCTGCCCAATGTGGTCACCTCTATTAAGCAGTCACCTGTATTAAAAGGTCACCTTTTTCTTGCTTTGTCATAGAAAATTTCATATGAATTGAATTTGAACCTCTTTTAAGAGATCAGCTGTCTAATAAGGCCACTTTCTCTTTGGCCCAACGGTGACCTCTTAATACAGGTTTGACTGTATATGCATTGTAATTTGTATGATCTGAAAAAACTATCTCTTATAATCCAGTCTCGTTACCAATCTGATTAAAATTAGGTCTTCGTTGGACATTTTTTTTTACCTTACACTAACATCTCTGATCTAACAACATTCCGTATGGAGTCATGTCAGGTAACTTTTCATTCATCTTTGACTGTCCAGTTAAATACATTAACCAAATCGGACAGCATCTTTCGGTGTGTGTTCGATTTTTAATATCTCAAGATTTCGTATGCTCGTCATTGATTGGCCGGTTGAAAGTTCGATACAGACGTGACACTATACCGCATATCATTAGCTGGTAGTGGCTAAAAGAATCCAGCAAAAGTATAATGTTAGTTGGAGTGAGTGAGTGAATGATTGTTGTTTAACGTCAGCAATTCTTCAGCTATATGATGTATATCATGGCGAGAACAAGTTAATTTTCAATGAGATGATGATGAGGTCCACTTTGTTCTAGACCAACAGCAGAGTTGGATTTTTATAGTACTAGCTCACTGTAACAACAGTCCACGGGTAGACATGTCGCTCCACTCCGACACATTATTCTGATTCCGAGAGACCATATATACCAGTCATTGCTCTTCCTCATTAATGCTGCGTGCTTAGTGGAGAAGCAACAAATACCAATTTTATAGTCTTTGGTTTGACCACCGGGGCTCGAACCCACGATCTACCGCACTTGAGGGGAGCATGCTAACCATTACGCCACGATGCGGTTATATTGATATACAAAGATGTGCCAAAAGTATTCGGTCACTGATTTTTTACTATATATTTCATATAAAACCACATTTTTTAAAAACATTATTCCAAAGTCGACTCTTGTTCGATTTTGATGATTTTTTTACTAACAAAAACAGGATTAAATGTAGCTTTACACTGTAATTTTAGCATAATTTTATAATCTATAATTGTTATGAGTTCACGATTTAAACACAAAACCAAATTTTGAAGGTCAAAAATACAATACAATGATAGTACATTTGAAGACAAATAATTTAAGTTTGTGTTTAAATCATGAATATTTAAAATCTGTGCTTCCAAAAAATATTTTAAAATAATCACAGAAAACTACGTACGTTCTCACTTCTGTTGGTAAAACTTTCATCAAAATGGAACAAGAATTGACTTTGGAATAATGCTTTGAAAAATTGTGGTTTTATATGAAATTGTAAAAAATTACAGTGACCGAATACTTTTGGCACGTCTCTGTAGCTACAGTTCTTTTTAAAAGTGGGAAACAGCCACATATTTTCCGTTATAAAAACACATTATTTGTGCACTTATTTATTTTTTTTACAAAATTGTCAGCATGTTTTTAATTAAACTTGTTATTCAATTTCACTTCTAAAACTATTTATTTCCCTGTTAATATTCAATATCAATACACAAACGTACCGGTAGATATCTACTTTAGTGTATCCATACGATGCACTTCTGGAATAAACTTCATCAGGTACTCCCAAAGTCAAAAAGTTAGAAAGCCAAGTAATTTAAAAGTCTTTATGAGAAACAAACCAAAGAGTTAAAATCAGCAAAGGTCATTCATGGCCGAGGAAGGAAAACTGATAACATTATTTAGGAATTGTACATTTCAATAAATGATAATAAATATATCTATTAAACCATGTCAGTGCCGAAACACTGACTATTGGGCGGATGACACCTACCATCGGGACTAATAGTTCACCAGCAGTAGTATCGACCCAATGATAGTAATACAAACGTAGTTATCTAATTTAGTGCGCACGACGCGTTTCTGGAATTACTTTCATCAGATATGCATTATTTACGTAAAAGAGGGGATGTGGTAATCGATATGTCAATGCGACCAATCGTCAATAATAAACATATCGATATATTTTCACCACTGACTTCACTGCAGATATATACAAAACAATATTGGTGTATTGACGGTAAATATAGAATGTATGTGGCGAGGCTTAGAAACGGTGGAAAGACGAGCTTTTAGCTCGTTTTTCCAACCGTTTCGTGCCAAGCCACATAAATTCTATATTTACTAATTTATGTGGCGATGCTTAGAAACGGTGGAAAGACGAGCTTTTAGCGAGTCTTTCCAACCGTTTCGTGGCGAGTCACATAAATTCTATATTTACCGTCAATACACCAATAATATTGCATTTATCCTGCAATAAAATTTGCAAAAAAAATGTTATTTAATCTAATAATAAAAAGAAATAAAGGAAACCCCATTGATACCGCAATAGTAATTCCGGTAAGGGGCATGGCTTAATAGCTTTATCATGCTAATGTGAAAGGTGTTATCATGACAGGGGTGTGGCTTAATAGCATTGATTGATTGGTGTTTAAATCCAACTTTAGCAATATTTCAGCTATATCGTGGCATTGCTTAATAGCATTATTAGGCTAATGTGAAGTGTTATTATGATAGGAGTGTGGCTTAATAGCTTTATTAGGCTAGTGTGAAAAGTGTTATTATGACACTGTCATAATAAAGAATAAAGCAAGTTTATTTCAACCCATTTATTATGACAGAAAATAAACCCAATTGCAGGATAAATTTTAGTAATACAATAGATATTGTTTATTTAAGAAACAATTAATGGAAGCGATACTGTGTTGTAAGTTTTAACATGGGTTGCCGAGTTTTAACATGTGTTGATGACAGAATATTACTAAATTTAATCCTGCCAACGGTTGGCAGGATTTAATTTAGTAATATCCTGTCATCAACACATGTTAAAACTCACAACACAAAAATTCATATATCCTGACGACACTTACCAAAGGGGAAATCCTGGACTAACATACATGTAGGTCTGTTGTGTGTTCATTTGGAATTTCAACCAAAGATGAAGAACTGGATCTGCCGAAGATTTTTTAAAAGTCAACCAATCAGAAACAAGAATTTCACATGGCGATAATGTTTTGGTCCAATCGGGATGAAACGTGGAAATCTTATTGAGGACCTTTACCAAGTTTCGGTTCATTATGCCAAGCGGTTTCAAAGGAGAAGATTTTTAGAAATCGACCAATCAGAAACATTAATTGCCTATGGTGGCCATGTTTGTTAACGGATCGGGGCGAAATGAGCAATCTTTATAGAATACCTTCCATAGATGCTTCTTGCCAAGTTTGGTTCATTTGATCAAGTGGTTTCAGAGGAGGAGATTTTAAAAAATTGACCAAACAGATACAAGAATTGCTCATTGTGGCCATATTTGTTATCAGATGGGGACGAAATGAGCAAGCTTTATAGAGGACCTTCCACAGATGCTTTCTATTAAGTTTCGGTTCATTAGGCCAAGCGGTTTCAGATGCAAATGTGAAAAGTTAACAGACAAGGGACATGAACGACAAGGGACATGAACGCCAAGAGATGACAAAAACTCACCTGGCTGGCTGAGCCAAAAACAGTATCTGCAGCTGGTATATTTTAACAAGGATTTATATTAATATATATCTTACTATATAAATCCTTGATTTTAATCATACTAAAGAAAAAATACAAAAATCAAGCACTAGATCATAATAGCAGCAGATATATAAATTCCTATGCACAAAAAATCACCCCCCATCATAGATCGATTTGTTTTCATACTTACTCTTCTGTACCTGTGTACGTTGGTTAAGTTATTTGGTGGGTCAGGTCCCAACTCACTACTTGTGGTTGAAGATATTTGAGCCAGCAGTCTTATGCACAGAATCAGCACTTAAAATAGATAAATAATATTATACAGATACACGCGGTCTATTTTAGGTCAGGGTTTTGGAGAACCTTTAATCTCGAAAATACTTACTCGAGTATCTGGATTGGAAGATATTATGGGTTTTTCTACCCCTTTATTCTTTAAACTCCACTTTAAATTTCAAAATATATGGGTCTTTTTTAAATACCTGTGTCTTAAATTTGATAAAAATGACATGTCAATATTTAGTCATTTCTTAACACCAATATTAAAAACTCAGATATTCTGTTAGATGTTTTTTTTTAACTTATTTTTTTTTTGTGCGGGCGATACACCAACATATAACAACATCATGTTTAGGGTCATGTCAGGGTTCATATTTTCAACTGACCAATCGGCCATAAGCCTACTTACAAAATTATCTTGAAATTTTAGAGTAAAAAATTCATTTAACTCTGCAAAAGATAAAACATTGTACAATCCACGATGCAACTCAGCGAAAATGAACATCTATAAAGCCTGGGTGAGTTTGCATACCTACAAAAAAAAAAATTCTGACATTACCGTAGAAAAATCATGCATTTAAATTTGTGTGCCTAAAAATTGAAGAAAAAGCTAAATTTAAACCCAAGATGAGTTTTTTCCGCTCATCATCAGTTTTGAAAACATTTCTCCCCACTGTCCGGTTTAGTCTTAAAAGTGCCCTCCCCTTTTCCCCCATTTACGGTTCTCACCTAAAAACGTACACTCACCTGACTGTCCGGTCCTCTACACACCCCCCCCCCCCCCCCCCCCCTCCCCCCCACACACACTTTCTGTCCACTCCTATGCCCCTGGCCCTGATAACAGTAATGTCGATCTGACTGACGTTTCTTATCCGTGATTATCTTTTGCATAATCCTGTCTTATTTGTTTTGTGAGAACAAAAATAACAACATATTTAATTTCGAATAGAATATGAATAGAAATTTTAAACAGGTAATCAATAAGCTAGGGTTTTTGTTTTGGATGCGTAGCATTATTCCGACAGCCCATAACTCCGACGGCCCATTTCTCCGACGGCCCATTTTTCCGACAATGCAAAATAGAACTCAATCCACAAATCCATGTTTTAACCAGGTGTATCCAACAGGATGTTCCGTCGGTCAGGCTAATCTTGACGGACCATGGCCTAGACAGAATGTTCTGGGAAGGAAAAGGAGCTTTTATCCTAGGCTGTACATCCCCGTTCAAGGCAATTATGATCGACCGACCTGGTAGGGGAAAGTTAAAAATTGAAGAAAAAGTTGTGCACATTGCACAAAGGAACCAGAAAAGAGGAGTGAAGGAAAAAAGTGTAAACCGGGAGAAGCACGAGAAAGACAAAATGACGGAAGATAGCAATACGCATGGAAGCGAGGAGAGTTAAGAATTGAAGAAGGACGTATATAGTAGAAAAGGAGAGAAAGGGAGCACAATGTACATGCAGAAGAATGGAAAAAGCTCCGAAGATAGGTAGACAGTTCCCTTGTTCAGGTCAATAAATACATCGATTGGCAACCAACATATGCAGCTAATAGAACGCCTTCCATAAGCATTATGCCGCTTCCACACACGTTCATTTATTCTGCATTCCGACGTACGTTTCATGATGCGAATTGAATGCGCATTCAACATGGTTTCACACGTACGTCAAAACGTTTGCGATTTCCATTATTTACGTGAAAATATTTACATTTTCTCTACATGCAAAAAAAATAGTATTATTACAGTCGTAACTTATGCCAACTGAAAAAAAGAGGCATTCATCGGTTTACAATGTATCTAAAACGTATTAGAAAACGCAATACGGTTGAACAGCATCAGGTAGTGTCTCTCCGGTCACAAATTGTGAGAGTTTAGACGTGATACTCCCGACAACAACCGAATTTTGCTTAAAATTAAATCTTTATTATTTAATTTTAGCCCACCTCCTGGAGTTTATGGAAATTTTTTATTGTATTAATCATAATGTACGGTAATGGCATTTTTTTTCTCCAGATCCAGGATCAAACTAGACTAGCTCACTCACAATGGCTCTGTATCCTAAATGCAATCGTTAATGTCGGAACAAACCTTTATAATTATTTCATGCACATCTACATATGATGTACTCCTTTGTGTAAAGTTTAATAAAAACAATACTTTGGACGGTTTTGAAGGGTTACAAGGTTTATGGACGGGCGGGGGCGGGGGCTGGGATTTTCGTCTGGACAGATTTTTTTTTCGGTAAAAATCAGGGCAAGAAATTAAAAAAAAAAAATCCCCCCCCCCCCCCTCCAATAATTTTTGTGTCGTCTCGCGTAACGGTGGTGTGGTAAACTTTTCATGATTAAATCCAAAATGTAGAAGTATTAGACCATCCGAAATTGGTACTGATATTTCTCATGTCGTCATGATGTAAGGAATCTGCTAGCACAATGACATTTGACTTTGACCCCATATTTACCCTTTTGTTTAATACAGAAACAATCCGCCCAATGAGTATAAAGATTAAAGTCAGTCTTCCGTTAGGTATAGAAGAAAAACAACAGATTTTAAGATAATTATACTACTTTTGACCATTTTTGACGGAATAATGGGTTGTCGGAGAAATGGGCTGTCGGAGCAATGGGCTGTCGGAATAATGGGCCGTCGGAGCAATGGGCTGTCGGAATAATGACCTGACCCCTTTGTTTTGGGGTTCGAAACACTATCTATCGCACTCGAGGGGAACGAGCTAACCAATATACACACCCAGGGCGGTCTATTAACAAATAGACCGAAATGAAATACAAATAATCATGAAGATAGACATGAGCCGAACCCGAAGTCGTAGGCTAAACATGAATCCATTTTGATAGCCTACCGTCGTACCGAGGTCGTAATTTTTACTCCTATCAACAGGGCCTCCAAGAGAAATTTTGCAATACGGAACAAGACTGCTTTGCATATTTGGGGCCTTGCGACAGGCTGAGACTTCTCTCAAAATTGGGTATTTGGGGTCATTGTTTTTCTAAATAAACTAAAAATAGTTGGAAATACCACAAAAAAGGAGAAAAAATCAAAATAAAACGTCTATGGCTAAGGCTATGGGGCCCTTCAGAGATTCACAGGCCCCTTATTGGATATCCGGGGCCCGGACCGATGTACCGGCCGCAGGACCGAACCCCCTTCTCATAGACATAGTCATAGAACTGTATCAACTGCTATTTTACTTTGTTGGAGCAGTGCAATGCCTCAAATTTGTGATGATGCTAACATTACCTGTTGTCTCCCTAATCATGCCGTTATTTCATTCCATGTCGTTATTTCATTCCAAGTATTAAGAAAATCGTCTGCATTTTTATATGCATGGAACACAACTGTCAAAACTTCCGGTTTGAACAATGACGTCACCCGTGTACGTCATTTACCCGCCATTTAACGGAGTATGCATAATGATAAATGATAAGGTGTACAATCTTCTTATTTTTAAGCAAATTAAACGATCAGTTGATTTCAAAATTCTGGAAAAGGTACGAACCCTTAACAGTCAATGTAAAAATATCTGAAATACATGAAATTGATGGAGTTTGATGCAAAATTTAACATTGAATGACATTTGACGGTATATTTTCTGACATCAATAACATTGGATTCCTCAATCATAGATGTAATTCTAATAATGACGAACCTTATATCTGCAGCTTCTTATCTCGAGGTTCCCATATTAAATACATAATGATCATTTTTTTCATGCACTCGACTTAAAAGAAATGGCTAAAATCGTCACAAATTGTGACAATACAACAAAATGATTTGAATTTTGGCTGAAGAAAAACTTTACCGACTAAACTATAACGTTTAATTATACAATCGTTGACGGACACATTGAATTTCCGTATTGTATGGTCTAATGAACAAGACACACAGCACCTGAGTTCACACCCGGTTTTTGTGGGGTTCGTGTTACTCGATCTTTAGTTTTATATGGATGTTTTGTAGATCGTTGTTAACTTGTCCTTTTGTACTTTTTCTTTTGGCCATTGTGTTGTCTGTTCTTCTTCGATATACGGATTCTGATTGCCCCTTTGGTATCTTCAAACTCTTCTTGAAACTGCAGTCACGTGATCAAAATCTAATCTAAATGTGATGAATATCAATCAATTTCTGGATGTATATCATTCTTGAAAAATCAATTATTTAAGTCAAATAAAAATATTAGTCATAAAAGACAATGTGCAGTTAATGCATTTTTTTTTACCAATATCAAGTTGTTCAACCTTCTAGAAAATACAACACAAGTGATATTTTTGTAATATTCTTATCTTTCATCAAAGGTCGCACTAATTCGTTACAATCGTATATATTTACTCTTTATCCCTTTGTTTATACCAATTTCATATGGATTTTGTGTCACATTTGTTTTTATAATAAACGACATGTGTCTTCATATTTATGTCATTGTTCAGTACCACCTATCCCTCACTAGTGCCGTCTTAACGCATGGGAACGCTGGGCAGTTGTCCGGAGGCCCTATGCAGGGGCGGATTCAGCGGGGGGCGCACACGGCGCCCCCCCCCCCCCCCCTCGCTAAAATTGGAAAAAAATATGATTTTTTTTGGCGTAAAATCGTGATTTTTCACACGAAATACCTCAAAAATTTTCGCGCTTCCCTCGGCAATTAAAAAAAATATGATTTTTTGGCGTAAAATCGTGATTTTTCACACGAAATACCCCCAAAATTTTCGCGCCTCCCTCCGCTCGGCGCAATTTTTTAAGTGCGCCCCCCCCCCCCTAACTTGAAATCCTGGAACCGCCCCTGCTATGCTAATCTATGTATGTTGTGTATGGCATGTATTTATGCTTAAACACGGATTTTCTTGGAAGTACCAATACAATAAATATACAAAAAAGAAACGCATAAGGTGTTTTATGTATTTTAATACATGTACTTTAAATCCAAATTTTTCTGTTACACTTATAGATATTGACTCAGAATGTTTTTTTTATTGTAAGATTAACAGTCCATTCTTCAATGATTAGTGTATGAAAGTCAGCTTATCACAGTTCAGCACACTTCCGGTCACGTTAAAGTTGGTACCGTGTATGACCACCACGCGCGGCCAAGACTGCTCTACATCTCCTCGGCATAGACTCAATTAATTTTCAACAATTATTTCGTGGTATTGTTCGCCTTTCCTGTTTCAACATTTGGCAGAGTTGACCGAGGGTCTGAAGTCGAGGTTGACGCTGGCGCACATGTTTATCCAAATGGTCCCAAAGATGTTCTCGGATTCAAATACGGCGATCTGGAAGACCATGGTAGAACATTGATGTTATTCTGCTCAAGGTAGTCCATTGTTACATTACACGCGCTGTGTGTTGCCTAGCATTGTCCTGTTGGAATAACTCCCTCTGTCGGTCAAATACGTGCATGAGATGAGGTTGGAGAATTGTGTCTCTGTACCTTACAGCCGTCAAATTGCCCAGGACATGCACGAGTTCTGTTTTACTATCATTTGAGATCGCCGCCCACATTATGACTATACCTCTACCGTAGTTTTCCACTTCCTGAACACAGGAGGAAGAGAAACGTTCATTCCGGCGCCTGTATACCCATATTCTGCCATCTCGTTTCTGCCGTTTCTGCAGGAGAAAACGGGACTCGTCGCTAAACCAAATTCTGCACCAGTTTCAAAATGTCCAACCCCTTAATCTGTTGCACCAACGGACTCTTTCACTTCTGTGTGACGGCGTCAATAACGCTCCGAAATATGGCCTTCTGAGTCTAATGCCATGCTGTCGAAGCTGGTTGCGGACTGTGTTCGAGCTGATTCTTCGCAATCCAGGTATTCCGACTGCAGTGGTTGATGCAGAAACGATTCGATTCCGTAGATGAAAGACCCGGATGTAGCGATCTTGACCAGGTGTCGTTATGCGAGGTCTTCCACCCCTCGGGCGGTCATTAGATGAACCAGTCTGTAGGAATATGTTCCACAACCGAGAAATGGTGCTCTGGGTAACGTTCAGAGTTCGTGCAACTTCATTTTGTGAATGTCCGGCTTGGAGACGACCGATAACGAAATTTCGAGTGGGGGGGTCCAACCTTGGCATGGCAGCATTTCAATTTAATGATAAAAGCCAAACATCAAATTTGGTTCTTTTATCACAGCCACTTGTTTCATTCAAAAAATATATGCCCCCTCCTCTTCCTTACTTCAAGGTAAACATCTGCCCTTTAACCTTTCCCCACTTCGCCACAATATTTTTCACTTATTTGTGATCCTTTCGCTGACCCAATTATATCGTTACACTCCCGAGATATTTTTCTTTTCGACTGCCACATCTAAATATAAATACCGGGCCCCCCTCAGACGAATTGGACAAGAATATTCAGCGAAAGTCGCATTTTCTATTTTTCAGTCACTGAAACGGATACACTTCCGGTCTGTTCTAAATTGATTTAGAAGCTAAAAAAAAAATGTGTTTTAAAAATCAAATGTCAGTAATTTGGAGTTGAACATATTTTTATAATCTGCGTTGGAACAATTATCTGTATTCTAAAGGCTTACTTTACATTTGAGAGGAGATGATCATGATGACATTGTTACACATGGCCGGTCTAGAGAATTCCGAATGCATATGAAAAATCCAGCGCAAACCGGAAGTGGTTGTATCCATTTAAATGACTTAAATTTTCACCAAGCCACTTTCGCTGAATATTCTTGTCCAATTCGTCTGAGGGAGTTCCGATATGTATATTTAAATGTGGCAGTCGAAAAGAGAAATATCTCGGGAGTGTAACGATATGATTGGGTCAGCGAAAGGATCACAAATAAGTGAAAAATATTGAGGCGAAGTGGGGAAGGGGTAAAGGGCAGATGTTTACCTTGAAGTAAGGAAGAGGAGGGGGCATATATTTTTTGAATGAAACAAGTGCCTGTGTCTTTTATACGCTTTAGTTTGACAGTTGAATTAATTTCAAAATTCCAGTGAAAAACGTTATTGAATGTTCGCGGCGATACATGGGAGATTCATTTTTCAGAGCCACTGTGCACATGTGGCAGTTAGCCAAATCAAATGAACAGGCATTTAAAATTTGAAACTTACCTTTAAAAGATCAACGATTAAATTGGCCATTTAGTTATATCTCGTTAATTGCAAAATTTGCATTTTGAAAAATAAAAAAGGGTTATGCGTTTCTTTTTTTGAACAGTATACATTGTATGTTTAATTGTATCGATATTTACAGTTTTATTCATGCGAGTGGTTGTGTGGGTAGGGGCACCAGTGCACTTCTTTGCCCAGAGGGCTATAATGCTGCTAAGACGGTCCTTCCCCTTACCGCCGGGAGAACAAGATAATCACAGCAAATTGTTCATTTACTAAGAACTAGTTATTCCAAGGTGGGATGCACCAATCCGAATGGGTTGTCCGATGATTATGCGGAAAGAATCTAATACACAACTTGTCTTCAGGGCCAGTGGTATCTGGGTGGTCCGTCTTTGAATATAGTTACCATCTTAGTTAAGTGAGGTCATCGTAAAAGTAAAATTGTCAGATTTTATCCACAGCAATGTGATTGTCATCCGTTTTTTTCTTCTTTTGACAATCGATAACATCCATTCAGAGCACCACATTTTTACATACAAGGGCCCTAGTGGCTCAATGAGTTAGGTAGCTGGATTACCTAACAACTCCTATAAGCCTTTCACCAATACGGCGTGGGTTCGCGCCCTGCTTTGTAAATTACAAAATGGTTGCACTCGACTCACATCCGCAAGTGATAAAGTTTACCAGTTACTTGCCCATGGTCGGTGGTTTTTTCCGGGTACTCCGGCTTCTTCCACCACTAAAACTGGTCGCCATGAAATAGCTGAAATATTGCTTAAAGTGGCGTTAAACACCAAAAATCAAAATCAAATCATCATCTTTACATACACGACCAGGGGCGGGTCCAAGTTTTTAAGATAAAGATGGTGTAAAAATAGGCGAGGGGTCTGTGAACAGCCTAGGTCCCCAGCGAATCCTGAGATTTGACAAATACACTACGTCTAGCTCGATATAAATTAGATGAAGAGCACGGTGCAAAATGTAATGGCCAAATGAGGAAACCAGTGCACTGTAAACCACAAAAATGTTTTGTTTCCTCCAATACTACGATGTTCCATTCACATAAAGGAACAGGAGTGTTGGGAATGATGACATGAATTATCACAGTGCCGGATTCAGATAAAGAGAGGCCCTAGGCTATTCCACTTGTGAGGCCCCTCCCAATTCCTCACCTTCACGACTGGAGGAAGATGGAAGTTTGTTTAATCAATTTCAATAAAGGAGAAGATTATGAGGGGTGTTTAAAATTCTGCAATATTCTGAAATGGATTGCAACTGTGTAATGAAAATTACTGAAGGGTTGTTTAGAAAGTACAAAACGTTATGACAGCATACGTGTGAAAGTCCAATAAGTGTGAAAATAAATATACACCTTGACCGGAGGCTCCTTAAATTTTGAAGCCCTAGGTTTCAGCCTGTCGAGCTTATAGGTAAATCCGGCACTGCATGAATTTCACATACTGAATTATTCAAAGGATACTGGTTGCTCTCTCTCCCTCTCTCTTTTCTTTCTTTCTTCTTTCTCGCCTTTTCCCTTTTTTATTTCTTTTTAATTCATGGAAAGGGGGCGTACACCACTTACCCATTACTCCCCCCCCCCCCCCCCCCCCCCCCCCCCACACACACACACACACACGCCTCTTTGAATCCGTCTCTGACTATTTATGTTTGTAAACCTGCTTTCGTCATGAATACGACTGAAATTATGTTCACTGCTAAGCAACTATTCGACCAATTCATCATATTTGTCATATATTGTCTTTTTCATTATCAACAAAATAAATTTAAGAATGGTTTTACAATATTAGAATGAGTCACATATTACGCACCAACAGACCAGTATAAATCTAATGCTCTGATTTTGATCATGTGTGAACTTACTTGAGGGTCTGAGTTTATGGTGTTTAACGCCACTTTCAACAATATTTCAGTTATATCATGGTGGTCAGTTTTATTGGTGGAGGAAACCTGAGTACCCGGAGAAAACCACCGACCTGTCGCAAGTCACTGTCGAACCTGATCACATAATGTTGTATCGAGTACACCTTGCCATAAGCGGGATTCGAACTTCAGCTTTTAGTGGTGATAGACACTAATGTCACATGTAGTTGGAAATCCAACACCATACGATCACGATCATGGCCTTACTTGAAGAACGATGTTCCACACATAATCTAGATAATAATGTTTATGTTAATGACGGTTCATCAGATGAAAATGTATTCACATTGCATAATATTCTCAAAATCTGTGATTTTTGTATGAAAATTGAACACAAAATCATTTTTGATAGCGTTAAGATTAAAATTTTATATTTAATATAGTATATATATCTATTTATATTCACGGAAACTGGATTCTGAACGATATACCCAGTTCTTTGCATGAGAAACTGACAGGCCTGGATTAACCTCCAGAAAAAATAAACACGTGTTTAAGGCATCAAGGGGCAAAGGGGCACCATGGCAATTTATTTCATCAGCCAGATATTAGGCTCAAAAACACAACAAAAATGAAATAAAACACAATGTAATAGGCTTTATCCAAACATGTTAAAACAATAAAAACAATTAAATTAAATGTTTTAAAATGATGTACAGCTCGCCTACCCAATCACTGGGAGATGGAAGCGAGAGAATCATGCAATCAAAGAGGCATAACTCATGTTTTATTATATATTATATGTACATGTATAGTCAAATAAGGGGATAGTACAACAACGTTTAGTCGCAAACCGGTTTAAACCCCGGCCACAATTTTTGTTTAAACAATATACATGTATTTGATGTGCATAGCATACAAATACAAATTATATAAACAAAAAAGATTCAGAAACAAGCAAACTTGCTTTTCTAAATATGTTTCCTTAAATAACGTAGTAATACGGGATCTTTATTATTTTGATTCCAAATTTTTGTGCCCTTCCAAAACCAGGACCAATATTTCCAACGCCAAATGTCGTTGTCTTCTGCTTCATGTTAAATAATTTGAGGTGAGAGTTTAAAGTTCACTTTGTTGAAATTGGTGAAATTGTTGACCATCACTGTTTAAACTTTCTTTCAAATGACACTATACAACACCAGTAGTCATATAAATAAAAATAAAAAATACATTATTTCCCCCTATTTCTGTCATGATCGTCATCAAGCTGAATCACAATTTATAAATTATAATAATAATACTTTATTGCAAATTACACCCTTCAGGGTCAAGCAAAAACAAGAACAATTTAACATACATACATTATAAACACACAACATCATATATTTAATTATTTCAACAAGTAAAAAGATGACTTTCTGACCGGCGTGGACCCTATATCAATGTTACAGATTGTTTCAAAAAGGTACAAACTACCGGTAAAAGGGTTGAGTTCGGGTTAAGGAGGAAATGAACTTTCTGAAATGAGGTATATACTCGTAATGTTCGAAGTCTGGGAAGTCTAATTTTATGGTTTTTAATAATTCTTTTCTTTTTTGTTCGTTTAATTTACAGTTTAAGAGAAAGTGACACTCATCTTCAACAACTTTACAAATGTTACATAATCTTTGTTGACGGGGAATATTTTTATAACGACCAGTTTCTATTTGTAAACAATGATCACTAGTGCGAAATTTTGTTAAAATTTGTCTATTTTTAAAACTTGCTAATTCGGATAAATATTTTTCAAGACCGATACTAGATTTTAGTTTACTTTTTATAAAAATAATTTTGATTCGTCAGAGTATACGTTGCATCTTTAATATAGTGTTTAACACCACCCATTAAGCAACAAATATATCAAAATGTGCATCCCGTGAAATTATCAGTTCAATATTATGCAGATCGTATACGTACAATAAAAATCAACTTCACACACTCGAATCCTGTCACTTCTAAGCATGTCCTTACGGGTTACATACAAATATATGCTTAAAAATAAACAACACAACGCTGAATATGTCAATGGCCTACCATTCAGAAATTTTATTCAATAACTAAAAATTAAAACGATTTCATACATTTGTCTTTTAGTCTTTTATTTTCCACACAAATACTCGGATTTCTGTGAGTAGAGAATATATATATATATATATATGATACTGTATTTGCGTAAAAAATAAATATTTATTGCTATTCATAATTATTTTTAGCTAGCCATAATTCAGCCAGTCGTGCAATCAAGTTTAGCGTAACACGTCCCGTTCCAGAAAAAATGAATCTGGCAAGAATATAGAATATTTTTTAAATAGGATACTTTTCTTTCTTATCACATCAAAGTAAATATATGAAGAACGCATTCCCTTACGTACGGTGTCTGTGAAGTTAATAAAATTTATAAAAAAAAATAAAAAAAATGACGCTAACCACTTTTCGATAAGCATGGCCTAATTATATGCATGCAGATATATATTTTAGCAAAAGAAAATGCACCCCTTATTTTTTGGAAAGTCTGACTTGGCCTAAATGTGTAACATTTATTTTCAAAAAGAGTTTATTTAAGTATCTTTTTTTTTTAATAAATTAGACAGTGTGGATCAAATGAAAATATTTGGTATATATCATACAATTTAAACAAATTAAAATTATATTTACGTACAATGGTCATTTATCAAAATATTTAATAGAAAAAAGTGGGTGGTTGGTTAGTCAGAGGTCGGAATTTTTGTTATAGTTTTGAAGGAAATTGTTTTTTTGTTTACTGTTTCTTCCATTCTGGTCATTGTCGACACCGGAAATGACCGTTATTGAGTTAACTCCCTTCCTTTTTGTTTAAAAAGCAGACGACGTTTGATTACTTTTTATTATTCTAACATGTATGTAACCGGCATGAGAAGAAAGACACAAGGTACGGTAATCCTATAGAGTAGCGGCGTAAATTCGCAATTTTCAAATGGACGGCGTAAGTTATTTTTTTAAATATTTAAGCGCAATTTTAAAAGGTTCCCTGCACTGTAAAGTGAGATCCAGATATCCACACTCAAATTATAGAGAATAGAATAGATAAGATAAGATAAGATTTTATTTTCCTAATCATACTCATAGGGCCCAAAATGGGCATATTAATCAACAACATGAAGATCATTCATACTTCAACATTTACAATCATTCACACTAATTTTAATCATTATTTGGAGACAACACAAAGAAAACAAAGAAAAATAATAATACGGAGGAAAGATTCAGTCGGCCACAAAGAGGATACTATTTATGAATATATTTATTATATTAAAAAGTCATTAAATATAAGTATACTGTATAGTCTTCTTTACTCTAAATAATCTTCTTTTCTTTTCTTGATAAAAAGTTATTATCTAAAGACTAAATACTCAATAAATGCAGATAGAAAAACAGGATCATCATTTGACATCATCCAAATAAAAAGGTTTGGATGATCTAGATTATATAGATTTGGAAATTTTATATATAAATTGTCTAGAATGGTTTTTCTTTGCTTTTGGTATAAAGGACATTCCAGAGTAAAGTGCAGTTCATCCTCAATAGAATTACCAGTACAATGTTGACAGAGTCTCGCACCTTGGAAGCAGATCAAATTTTCCAGTCAGAGACTGAATTGAGTTTACAAGATCAATATTGATTTTTTTACTATTTAAAGGAGTAAATTGGAATACCAAGTGTTGCTATCTTGATTAGTATTGTTTTTATATTCACTAACTGCTCGATTTAATAAATTTGAGGGGGAGTGTTCATTTGCTTTAATATATCTATATACATAGGGAATCTTCCAAGTTCAGTCAGCACAGCTATATTTGTGCACTTTTTTGAAACCCTGAGCATATATTTACAAAATTTTAGATTAACCTTCTCAGATTCCCATTCTTTAAAAATGTCATATAAATTGAGCTCTTTTCTCTTTTGAGTGATATTTATGACACCCCAGTTTTCACATCCTTATAATGCTATAGGTTTTATGCAATGATCAAATAAATGGAGAAATGTTTTAATAGATGGGGTAGCAGATTTCAAATCTCTACATAGTTTTTATGGCTGTTTGAAACAATTGTTTTCTTGCTTCAGTAAAATTACTATTATTTTCCATGGTTATACCTAGATATTTATAGTTTTTAGTACAATCAATAGTATTGGTTCCAATGTGGAAATTATATTTTAGTAGTTTACCCGACTTATTAAAAATAATAACTTTAGTTTTCTTTGGATTTATTCCAAGACACCACTCTTCACAATAATCATTCAAAATATCTAATTTACTTTGAAGACCCTCCTCTGCTAAGATTTTAGTTTTATTTAATTTGGTAAATTTCTAAGATAAAAATCCTGTTAAATCAATGAGCAATGATTCATGTTAACTGCAGTTATCACATGCTGTAGTTTTGATAAGTTGACATTTTCAATTAAGCTACTTCATAAACTGCATGACTTTGGTCCAAGGGTAAAAAAGGGGGTACTTGCGTTAACTAACTTAAGGTTAAATTGAGTTCAGCAGTGCCGCTGGAGTTTGCAATACACCCCATTCATATATTATTCCCTAAATTTGAAAATAAAGCCCATTCATAATCATATATTCGAAGTACGAAAACTATGCCCATTCATATATTATTCAGTTATTGGGAGTCAGTGCCGGATTTAGATAAAGAGAGGCCCTAGGCTATTCCACTTGTGAGGCCCCTCCCAATTCTTCACCTTCATGACTGAAAGGAAGATGGAAGTGTGTTTAATCAATTTCAATAAAGGCGAAGATGATGAGGGGGAGTTTAAAATTCTGCAATATTCAGAAATGGAGTGCAACTGTGTAAGGCAAATTACTGAAGGGTTGTTTAGAAAGTTCAGAACATTGTGACGGTATAATTGTGATAGCAGTGTAAAAATATTATGCACCTTGGCTGCAGGCCCCCTAAATTTTGAGGCCCTTTTTGAATTTGATTTAAAAAAGTCTTGCCACTTGGCTATGCAGAATCTGTTTGTGCTTGTAGAAATATAAACTGTTGATAAATCATAACTTCAAATCCCCTCCCATTGATATATTGAAGTGCCAAGTCACAGCAAGTGGAAAATTTACGACCCAATTATCTATTTGCAAGCTGAAAAAGAAGCGACCCATTCCCCCATGCACGTCTGTATATACCTTTAAATAAAAAGTGACCCCCCCCCCCCCCCCGTGTTTTGGTCCCTTATATGATGTCAGTGTATAACGGTTTTATGTGTTTTTGTTGAATCTTGGTTGTAGCGCAGGCCCTGTAAGGCAAAATATTTGCATAAATTATGGCAAACATTATAAACATGTTGCAATCTGTATTTGACATGATAACATTTCCCAAAATATCTTTGAAACTTTACTATTTTTTAACACTAAACAGGGACAATCATGTGTATTCGCTATCGGTAATCATAGAAAACTGTTTTTACAAAAATTGACGATCACCGGTAACAACCCTATTGTTTCCCTCCAGACATTCCACATTTTCTTCGCAAGGGAGACATCTGCATAATTGGTCTGCAAAACATAAGCAATGGCCATCTCGTCATCGGAGGAAAAATTCAGAAACGCACGGTGCAGTGATGACAATTGCCAAAATATTAAGTAATGTTATAGTGTTAGCGGGTTATTTTTAAAATAAATGTAGAAGTGATTGCCAGATTGGTAATGGTTTTTTTTGTGGTTGATAACTTAGGCCTAAATGATACCAGGGCCATCATGGCCGTTTACACATTTTAGTATTATATAATTATTTTCCTAAACACATGGGACTGTTAATCGTGTAATTGTGTATATTTGTTCCGTACAGCGTTCCATACTTTTTTGCCTTAACTATATCCATTAAAATGCCTGGTTATATTTTTGAAGATTGTATGTTTTGTTTGGAGTGTACTTTTTGGACACAACCGCTGATGATTAAAAGATATTCAGGCTAAAGTAATATTGTTATTTGTGCTATAAATTGAATAAGTAATTTCACATTGATGATTTGCCGAATGTTGTCAACAAAAACATGAAATTACATTCACGAATCAGCCTTTATTTCTGTCAGTGACAACTTACTAGCATAATATATGTATGCTTTCAAGAAATGAAGACAAATAACTTTTTATCATTCATATCCATATATATTTCCCCCTTTTATTTTTGTTTTCACTTGCTAAATGGTCAGAATGTCATTTTCAAGTGCATATGGTGGGCATTTCTAACTACAAAATGTACTAAAATAATTGAATATTCGGTCTATAGTTTTTGATAAATTTCACCACTTTTCTCAAAATATATTTGTGTATATTTTTTATGTGTTTTTCTTAGACAGCTATTGACTAAATTTCCGGTAAACAACTTTGTGTTGTAATAAGTTGCAGGTTATACACCAAATTTACTAGACTAGTAGATGTGTAGTTTATCATATTACCCTGCCATTTTGATTCAACAATTTTTGTAGGAGTTATGCGACTTTAATATGTTCATGCATTTTCAATATGTTTATGCTTTGTGAACGCAACTTTCATATATAATGTATAGTCGTTCATATTATTTGGCAGGGCATAGTGTCCTTTGGACATAGCAAAGTCTTGTTGCAAATGAAACTTGAAAATGAAAAATAATATTGCGTCTGACAAGCTATATTTGATGCCATAAAATTGAGTCTCAAAATATGGATTAACCGGTAAGGCATTTTATTACTGACACAGAGTGGCGTCAAACCATAATTGAAAAAAAAATTGATTTCAAGCTTATCAATATTGCTAGCATATGATAAAAGTACATATATCCTTTTATTACCTTTGAACTTTGAATTTCAGTATGGATTCTTGTCATATGGATCCTTGGACAGATCCTTTCAACCATATGTAGTGAGATGAAATATGCCGACCCAATGCAAAATGTTACCATTTTACAAAGGTATAGAAGAGTAAGTATGGTATGAATAAGTAGGGTAACATACACTCCTATAGAGGGGGGCTAGGGTTATGGTGTTTAACGCCACTTTCAACAATATTTCAGTTATATCATGGCTGTCAGTTTTATTGGTGGAGGAACCATGAGTACTTGGAGAAAAACACTGACCTGTCGCAAGTCACTAACAAACTTTATCATGTAATGTTGTTTCGAATACACCCCACCATGAGCAGAATTCGAACTCACTATTTTAGTGGTGATAATGACACAGGTAGTTGTAAATCCAACTACCATACGATCATGACCACAACGACCTTCACTCCTGTGGATGTTAGCAATTGTACTACTTGAAGAATTATATACAGAACTTATGGGTAAGAGAACTATCTAACACGTTCATGCTCTACTTGAAGAATTATATACAGAACTTATGGGTAAGAGAACTATCTAACACGTTCATGCTCATTTCACTAAGAAGAATTATATACAGAACTTATGGGTAAGAGAACTATCTAACACGTTCATGCTCATTTCACTAAGAAGAATTATATACAGAACTTATGGGTAAGAGAACTATCTAACACGTTCATGCTTATTTCACTAAGAAGAATTATATACAGAACTTATGGGTAAGAGAACTATCTAACACGTTCATGCTCATTTCACTAAGAAGAATTATATACAGAACTTATGGGTAAGAGAACTATCTAACACGTTCATGCTCATTTCACTAAGAAGAATTATATACAGAACTTATGGGTGAGAGAACTATCTAACACGTTCATGCTCTACTTGAAGAATTATATACAGAACTTATGGGTAAGAGAACTATCTAACATGTTCATGCTCATTTCACTAAGAAGAATTATATACAGAACTTATGGGTAAGAGAACTATCTAACACGTTCATGCTCATTTCACTAAGAAGAATTATATACAGAACTTATGGGTAAGAGAACTATCTAACACGTTCATGCTCATTTCACTAAGAAGAATTATATACAGAACTTATGGGTAAGAGAACTATCTAACACGTTCATGCTCATTTCACTAAGAAGAATTATATACAGAACTTATGGGTAAGAGAACTATCTAACACGTTCATGCTCATTTCACTAAGAAGAATTATATACAGAACTTATGGGTAAGAGAACTATCTAACACGTTCATGCTCATTTCACTAAGAAGAATTATATACAGAACTTATAGGTAAGAGAACTATCTAACACGTTCATGCTCATTTCACTAAGAAGAATTATATACAGAACTTATGGGTAAGAGAACTATCTAACACGTTCATGCTCATTTCACTAAGAAGAATTATATACAGAACTTATGGGTAAGAGAACTATTTAACATGTTCATGCTCTACTTGAAGAATTATATACAGAACTTATGGGTAAGAGAACTATCTAACATGTTCATGCTCATTTCACTAAGAAGAATTATATACAGAACTTATGGGTAAGAGAACTATCTAACACGTTCATGCTCATTTCACTAAGAAGAATTATATACAGAACTTATGGGTAAGAGAACTATCTAACACGTTCATGCTCATTTCACTAAGAAGAATTATATACAGAACTTATGGGTAAGAGAACTATCTAACACGTTCATGCTCATTTCACTAAGAAGAATTATATACAGAACTTATGGGTAAGAGAACTATCTAACACGTTCATGCTCATTTCACTAAGAAGAATTATATACAGAACTTATGGGTAAGAGAACTATCTAACACGTTCATGCTCATTTCACTAAGAAGAATTATATACAGAACTTATGGGTAAGAGAACTATCTAACACGTTCATGCTTATTTCACTAAGAAGAATTATATACAGAACTTATGGGTAAGAGAACTATCTAACACGTTCATGCTCATTTCACTAAGAAGAATTATATACAGAACTTATGGGTAAGAGAACTATCTAACACGTTCATGCTCATTTCACTAAGAAGAATTATATACAGAACTTATGGGTGAGAGAACTATCTAACACGTTCATGCTCTACTTGAAGAATTATATACAGAACTTATGGGTAAGAGAACTATCTAACATGTTCATGCTCATTTCACTAAGAAGAATTATATACAGAACTTATGGGTAAGAGAACTATCTAACACGTTCATGCTCATTTCACTAAGAAGAATTATATACAGAACTTATGGGTAAGAGAACTATCTAACACGTTCATGCTCATTTCACTAAGAAGAATTATATACAGAACTTATGGGTAAGAGAACTATCTAACACGTTCATGCTCATTTCACTAAGAAGAATTATATACAGAACTTATGGGTAAGAGAACTATCTAACACGTTCATGCTCATTTCACTAAGAAGAATTATATACAGAACTTATGGGTAAGAGAACTATCTAACACGTTCATGCTCATTTCACTAAGAAGAATTATATACAGAACTTATGGGTAAGAGAACTATCTAACACGTTCATGCTCATTTCACTAAGAAGAATTATATACAGAACTTATGGGTAAGAGAACTATTTAACATGTTCATGCTCTACTTGAAGAATTATATACAGAACTTATGGGTAAGAGAACTATCTAACATGTTCATGCTCATTTCACTAAGAAGAATTATATACAGAACTTATGGGTAAGAGAACTATCTAACACGTTCATGCTCATTTCACTAAGAAGAATTATATACAGAACTTATGGGTAAGAGAACTATCTAACACGTTCATGCTCATTTCACTAAGAAGAATTATATACAGAACTTATGGGTAAGAGAACTATCTAACATGTTCATGCTCATTTCACTAAGAAGAATTATATACAGAACTTATGGGTAAGAGAACTATCTAACACGTTCATGCTCATTTCACTAAGAAGAATTATATACAGAACTTATGGGTAAGAGAACTATCTAACACGTTCATGCTCATTTCACTAAGAAGAATTATATACAGAACTTATGGGTAAGAGAACTATCTAACACGTTCATGCTCATTTCACTAAGAAGAATTATATACAGAACTTATGGGTAAGAGAACTATCTAACACGTTCATGCTCATTTCACTAAGAAGAATTATATACAGAACTTATGGGTAAGAGAACTATCTAACACATTCATTCTCATTTCACTAAGAAGTGAGGTTTGGGTCCATAAAACTAGCAGCTTAACCATGACACTTTTTAGTGAAGTGCCTGTACCAAGCCATGAAAGTGAGCAATCATGTATTTGTGTGTTAGGGATATCGATTATACCTCTTTCTAAGATTTTTCTATTGGATTTTGGAACTGTTCCAACAGTGTGGTATTTTTGTTTTTCATTTTAGCGTGGAGGTGTGAACTTGCTTTGCTACCTCCCCTCGAGTGCAGTAGATCGTGGGTTTTAGTCCTAATCGGGTCAAGCCAAAGACTATAAACTTGGTATTTGTTGCTTCTCTGCTAGGCACGCAGCATTAAGGAGAACGAACAAAGACTGGTTGGCTTGGAATCAGGATAATGTGTCCGAGTGGGGTGAAATGTCTATCCGCACACTGTTGTTTCAGTGACCTAGCACTATGAAAATCCAACTAAGCGTGTTGGTCAAAGTACAAAGCTGACCTCATCATCATCTCATCAAATGTAACTTGTAGTCGCCATGATATGGCTGAAATAATTGCTCAGTTGGTGTTAAACAACAATCACAGACTTAATAATCGGTACTGAGTTTTATAGTTTTAAATTTTATATAGTTAAAAGATTGATTGATTTGATTGATTTTTGGTGTTTTAACGCCACTTTCAGCAATATTTCAGCTATAACATGGCGACCAGTTTTAGTGGTGGAAGAAGTCGGAGTACCCGGAGAGAACCACCGACCATGGGCAAGCAATTAGTAAACTTTATCACTTGCGGTTGCGAGTTATAGTTAAAAGAATATGAATCATATGCATAATGGTTAAATTTTTGTCTCATTTCAGTCAGGAAATGTATTTACGTATTTTAGCAATTTAGATAAGAAAGTAATAATTACAAGACGTTATGATAATGACAAAGGTATTTATAGCATTAACGAGAGTTTCACCCTCTTAGAATACAATTAATATTATGACATTTTATAATTAAAAGGGTTAGGGTTATGGTATTTAGCGCCACTTTCAGTTTCAACAATATTTCAGTTATATCGTGGTGGTCAGTTTTATTGGTGGAGAAAACCACTGACCTGTCACAAGTCAATGACAAACTTTATCACATAATGTTGTATCAAGTTGATTAAAAGGATATAGGTGTACTACTTTTAAAGATTGTTCGTGGACTGTAATCACCAAAGTGCCTCCGATCGTGTTGTATTTGATAACATGTAAGGGAACAACCATTCCATTTAACTTTGGGTGGGATGTTTTGTTGAAAACGTCGTTAGCATCCATAACCATCATTTCGGAAGTTCTGTAGTTGCCATCATGACTTGTTTACCTGTCATGGAATATCTGTGTCACAGATAAGGCTGTCATGTTTATCGGTATAACCGGTAATGTTTTGTTTTCAGCAACGATCCGGTTAACCGTTAGTTAATTGCTAAGCGGTTAGTCGAACCTCATCATTGGGAAATCCACTCATGAGTGGATAGGAATTGAAGTGTTTATCAGATGTGGGTTACTGTCGATGGCTGAACTTGCATTTATTTGTATTTTGGAATTAGTAGTTGTGTCCAGCTTATAGGTTTTTTGGGGGTTTATAGTGTTTAACGTCACTTTCAACAATATTTCAGTTATTGTGGTGGTCGGTTTTATTGGTGGAGGAAACCGGAGTACCCGGAAGAAACCACCAACCTGTCACAAGTCACCTACAAACTTTATCACATACTGTTATTTCGAGTACAGCTTGCTATGAGTATGAGCAGGATACGAACTCACAACTTTACTGGAGATAGGCACTGACTGCACAGGTAGTTGTCAGTTGTCCAGCTAATAAAAAAAAAATTCTCTTATGAGTTCATAATCATTACTAATGTAGTTAGTTATCAATCATTCCAATTCCCTTTTGATGTACACAGAAACTTGTACTCATGTGTTCCCGTGTTCTACGTCCAATGTTTCAAGTTTGTATACATGATATATGTGGTAATTTCACTCATTTAAAGCCAATTGAGATAGTATGTGTTTCTTCTGAGGGTAGATTTGTCAGCAGTTATTTTTATATGGTTAAACGGAGCTACGTTTCGGTTAGTAGATACAGTGTCCACGGATAATGTTTTTACTTGCTGTGATGGCGTTAGTCACAGATGACCACTGATATGTTCCATTATGATATGTAGCAACCGCATCAGTGGTGTAATGGTTAGCGTGCCCGACTCAAGTGCGGTAGATCGTGGGTTCGAGCCCCGGTCGGGTCAAACCAAAGACTAAAAAATTGATGTTTGTTGCTTCTCCGCTAAGCACGCAGCATTAAAGAGAAAGAGCATAGACTGGTTGACTCGGAATCAGAATAATGTGTCCCAATGGAACGACATGTCTACCTGCGGACTGTTGTTTCAGTGAGCTAGCACTATAAAAATGCAACTCAGCATGTTGGTCTAGAACAAAGAGGACCTCATCATCATCTCATTGAAAATTAACTTGTTCTCGCCATGATATTGCTGAAAAATTGCTGAATTGGCATTAAACAATCACTCACTCACTCACTCACTCACTCATTATTTATCATCCAGGCTAATTTATAAATTTATAAAAAATATAATGAATTTCGTCTTCAACATCACCGAGGTGCACCCTTTTACAAATTTGGTCTAATAGAAGAGTACTGTGGACTGATATCTACCAGAATTAATTCTGATCAAATTATACAACTGAGAGATAATATTGATGGTATTTTTCAGCTCGAAAATACATGAGGTTCTCTGGCAGAAGAGTACTAGTTGGAAATAAGTTAGTGACAAAATTAACATGTGATATTACACAACATACACATCAACTGATAAGTGGTGGTGTCAGTGGGATTCTTATTCTTCATAAAAGACATCAAGAAAACAAAAAATATACCAAAGTGGTTGGTTTGACTTCTAATGGCAACATTATGTTCAACAAACAGTTAAACTGGAAAATGAAAATGAACCATAAATCTACAGCATCCCATGCAGGAAAGCAGAAATGTAAGTTACCTGTATTAGTTTTAAATCTCATATTGAACAATAAATGACGACTTTTTACCATCAGGATTTATTGTTTGTTATTGTGGGTAAATGTTAGCTATTAATTCAGGGTTCTCAAAAAAAATTGAAGTAGGAGTCTCAATTTATATAGTAGGGGAAGAGTTGAGTGCCAGAGGGGAGAGCCCGAGAGGGGGGTTTCCCCCCTCTATGGTAGACACAACTACTAATTCCAAAATATGAATAAATGCAAGTTCAGCCATCGACGGTAACCCACATCTGATAAACACTTCAATTCCTATCCACAACAGCACACTTCCATCAATCTTAATACAACAACACACTTACAACAATCTAAATACAACAGCATACTTCCATCAATCTTAATACAACAGCACACTTCCAACAATCTAAATACAACAACACACTTCCAACAATCTTAATACAACAACACACTTCCAACAATCTAAATACAACAACAAGCTTCCATCAATCTTAATACAACAGCACACTTCCAACAATCTAAATACAACAACACACTTCCAACAATCTAAATACAACAGCACACTTCCAACAATCTAAATACAACAGCACACTTCCAACAATCTAAATACAACAACACACTTCCAACAATCTTAATACATCAGCACACTTCCAATAATTTAATACAACAACACACTTCCAACAATCTTAATACAACAGCACACTTCCAACAATCTAAATACAACAGCACACTTCCAACAATCTTAATACAACAACACACTTCCAACAATCTAAATACAACAACAAGCTTCCATCAATATTAATACAACAGCACACTTCCAACAATCTAAATACAACAACACACTTCCAACAATCTAAATACAACAGCACACTTCCAACAATCTAAATACAACAGCACACTTCCAACAATCTAAATACAACAACACACTTCCAACAATCTTAATACAACAGCACACTTCCAATAATTTAATACAACAACACACTTCCAACAATCTTAATACAACAACACACTTCCAACAATCTAAATACAACAGCACACTTCCAACAACTTAAATACAACAACAAGCTTCCATCAATCTTAATACAACAGCACACTTCCAACAATCTAAATACAACAGCACACTTCCAACAATCTTAATACAACAGCACACTTCCAACAATCTTAATACAACAGCACACTTCCAACAATCTAAATACAACAACACACTTCCAACAATCTAAATACAACAGCACACTTCCATCAATCTTAATACAACAGCACACTTCCAACAATCTAAATACAACAGCACACTTCCAACAATCTTAATACAACAGCACACTTCCAACAATCTAAATATAACAGCACACTTCCATCAATCTTAATACAGCAACAGTCTTCACGCTTAACTTTTTACCTTACAGGCCCACCATCAATTCTACAGGCCCGAATTTGAAAACTACATTAATGACCATTAATTCAAACCACCAAAACTCAAAAGATGATGATGTACATGTACCAAATATTATGTGGACATGTCAATTATGCATTAGGTAAGACCAGAATGTGGGTAAAAAAAACAAAAAGACACTTTATTTTGGATTCATGTTTATATTAAGGCCAAAAAAAAAAATATATGTGTTTACGGTCACCCGACCTACCCTAATTTTTGCTGGCGACCCTATGAATTTTTACACAGAATTCGGATAACCATTTTTGTTGTTTAACCAGCAGCAATGTTTTATTTATTCAACTGCTAGCTTTTTGTCGAAATTGAGAGCAAAGAAGGTAGAAAAACTGCATAATTCGTCATTTTACCTGAAATTTCGAAAATGATATATCGGATTCCGAAACCGGGAACGACTATTTCCGGTTTTGCCGATAATAAAAAAAAAAAAAAAAAAAAAAATTAATCCCGACCGACCGACCCTAGATTTTGTTGACATGTGACAGTAAACACACATATATTTTTTTTTGGCCTAATCTCCTGAAAATTCTAAAATCATATTGTCAATAGCATCCTCTGTATATTCCATATCATTATCATCATCATCACAACCAATATTTTTTTAAGACTCTTATAGCAAAAACTTGTGGTGTCATCATTGCGTGTGACATAATTTGGTGATAATTTTTAATATGTACCCCCTTTTTTTTTTTTATTATATATCACTATGCTTTGAATTAATACCACACAAAATGCAAAAAGTCATATTTGTGTAGCCTTCAGCAGAAGAAATATGCATATGCCAATTTGCTCAACGGTCCAACTATATATAGTTAGCTAGGGAATGCAAATGTAGCACGAACGTATATTGACACTGACAGTCATAAACTGAAGGAAGTAAAGATTGTAGTTATTATTTGTCAGACCTCAAATCAGAGTGCAACAGTGGAACAAAACTACTGTAGTTCAAAGTCTATTTTCTAACTGCAGAGGTATTAACGTAGACAGAGGTCACAGTGTATAACCGGACAGTTTTGAAAAACGAAAGTTGCTGTACTTTTTTTTGTATTTATGAACAAATGTCTTTTACCTATAATATACTTTGACGACGTTTTTCTCTTTATGACGTTTTACCTCCATAAGCCTGGAAATGTCATGGCGGGTCACATATATTATATATAAAGCTCTCTTTTTTTCCAAAAATTCTACCAGTCATTTCTGGTCCGATTTTCATAAAATTTTCACCATTAAAATTCAAATTTAATATAGTTTCCTACAGTAATTTTGAAATAATTTTGCAATTTTTAAATAACAGTAAGTTAAACTCAAAATTTATATTTTTTAAGTTCAAATTTAACATAAGTATATAGTAAATTATGACGTAAAAAAGTATGAAATTTTAGAACAACAGATAACAACTTCGAAATTTGAAGGAATACACAATTGTGGGGACAGGACAGACAAATTCGTTAGCAATTAGGCGTACAGTGACGTAGAATGAAGAACGATGTTAAATGTACCCATCGTAAGGAAAATGAGTGTGTTTACGGTCATATTTTCCTTGCATTGAAAACATCGATGTCTATTTCATCAGATAGTGAGAACATATTTGACATAATTTAAAGAATAAGTGGAGAAAAATTAGATTTTTACCCCCTTTCTTCGAGCGAAAACATACCATCCACGATGTTTAAACGACGATTTCCAGTTTCAGTGTTCAAATAGGGCACTGTTATTTGATCAGAAATATAAATGACATACCTTTGCAGTATTTTTTTTATTTTTGTTGCTTCGGTTGATCCACTTTCGAAAAATAAATCACGGATAATCATCCAAAAATGTCGAAATTTCTGCAAGCAACTAACCTTACCTGGTCGGACAGTACAGCAACTGTCTGGTTATACACTGTGAGGTCTGTCAGCAACAGTTCTATAAATAGATCGTAATTAATAGAAAATACCGATCGGATTTGGAAGCGGATCGAAAAAAATCTGAAGTGTCTCCATGCATTTCAACGAATTTTTAATTACCAACCTTCTCAAATATGAACATATTATATATGAGAACTCAGACTTTATGTCACAGGATTGAGAAAAAACTAAATCAAAAGTTTGTTTGGTTAAAAGTAGCTTCGATCAACATTTCCTGTAGCACAGTACCAAAGACAAAACAATAATTATCCACAACCATATGTACACTGACACCAACAAGGGTAACGGTCCAACAAAAAACCATGCACAATTACAGAGAACTGTAACCAGAGACGAGGAATTAAATGATGTTCAAACACTCGCAGACAACCCATCCCGACAACCTTTTTTAGGATACGGCTGTGCCTCAACCACAGTGGATATACTAGCAAAACTACTGACAAGCCCGCCACTATACCATCGACGTCGACAATAGAGAAAGAATCCAACAAGCCAACCCAAAAAATAACAGAGACAAATACTAGTATTGATACTGTAGGAGCAAAACAAAAAGTGGGGAAATGAATTAAAATTGGCAGCTTAAATATACAAAATATTTGAGGAAATACTATCTTTGCTCAATCAGTCATGAAAGAAACTGAAATTTTATTTATCCAAGAGCATTGGCTCTTTAAATTTGAGGAAAAAGAGTTTAAAACACTTATACCTAATACAGACCACTATGCCAGATTTATTGATGAAGACTCACCAATCAACCATTCAGAGTGCATAAGAGGATATGGTGGAGTAGCTATCCTTTGGCATCCTAACTTAACACCATACATTAAACCACTGCCAGATGGAACAAACCATATCATTACAATAGAACTTGAAGCTGAACCAAAGCCACTGTGCATGATCAATGCCTATATGCCATGCAGAGGAAGGAAAACACAGCACATCAGTACAGCGAATCATTAGACATAATATGGGAAATGGTTTCAAAATACAGTAAATCACACACCATAGTATTGAGAGGAGACTTCAACGCATCATTACACAGAGAATCTCCTAACAACATCGACAAGATGCTAAGAGATTGCTGCTCCGAGGCTGGTCTAACTACACCAGACAACTACCCAGTTAAACCAACTTTCTATCACCATGACAACAAAAGCTCATCACAAATAGATTACCTATTTACGTTGAAAGACCAGATCAAAGATGGTATTAGAGCAATTAAGATATGGGGCCATCAGAACCTCAACACCTCAGATCATGTACTAATAACAGGTACGATTAACATCTCACAGATAAAGAAAAAATCCAAAAGCTTGCCAACAACAACATTATATAGGAAACCGAAGTGGAATAAATGTGACGACCAAATGTACTTAAACTCAATCGACACATACCTAGATAAAAATCCAAAGTGCCAAATGGACAAGACCAAATTTCAACTAGTACTAGACGTGATGCACTTGGGAAACGTCCTACACACAGCAACAGAAAATGCAATACCAAATCACAAAGCAAATGGTAACCGGAACAGTAAGAAAAGAGTGAGAGCACCCTGGAACGAGGAAATCGGTCAAGCATCGAGGAGAACAAAACAGGCATTCCATAGATGGAAAATGGATGGCTCACCAAAAGAACCTAGAAATGCATTATACAAGGAAATGAAAGAATCAAAGAAAACACTCAGACAAAAACTACGACAAGCGGCAGCAAGAATCAGAGAAAACAAATACAATGACATCATAGAGTCTGGTAATAAACAATGCTCAAAGGATGTATTTATCAAATTGAGCAGTACGTTCCTTAGCTTCTCTCCTCCATATGCGATACATTCTGCCGTTACACCATATATGTCACTCGACTTGCCTCTGATAAATTTATCAACCACTTTGTCGAGTTCTTCTTTTGACACGGTCTCGTGAATGAAGTCATGCTGGCAAATTTTGATAATGTGTTTGTATTCAATGTCAATGTGACGAAATATTTATTCCGGCATAATATTTATTCCAAGGAAATTTTATTATGTAATAATTTTTCCATATGGAATCAATTTCATGTAATATTTTTTCCATGTGTATTTTAAAATTACCATTACAATGGAAAAAATATTCCATAAAATAGATTCCATATGGAAAAATTAATACATAATACAATTTCCTTGGAATAAATATTATAGCAGAAGAAATATTTCATTAATGACAAAAATATTTTAGACCAAAACTATATTACCATTGGAAATATTATTATAGCATGTGAAAATAATATTATAACAGACGAAAATGATATAATTACATTGTGAAAATAATATTACAACTTGTGCATATAACATAATTACTGATGCAAATTATTATTTGCCAATATAACTGAATTAGATGTACATTTGCTACATTTTAACTTGCATGCATTTGTTTAATTAATCATTTATATATTGAAATGAAGAAATTTCTAAAGATGCATGTTAAAGTCTTCATATATGTAAAATTCCTACATGACATTTGTAGAATTCAAATATATATTAAAGCGAAATTCATATGCGTCCTTCAATAAACTAATATGGAAAAATTTTAAAAGGATAGCATATGTATGTGTAATGTATGTATGAGAATGAGTACCGGAAAATATATTATACGACTACTCATAATATTTCATCCAGGCCATGTTTATTATCAAAATTAACAACACTTTTTCATTAGGATGTAAAATTTGTGAATGCGTCTAATGTTTAATGAATTCTTACCTTCAATGGAGTACGTTCCCTCATTAATGTATTGAAAATTTTGGTTATATTCCTCACCATCCATTGCTTACTTACAGGTACATGTACAAATATCCCTCAGGTAAATCATGTGACTATGGTCAAGCATGGTCATTTAAATGTGTTGATCACTTGGAAAAGTTATTATGTTGAATGTTCCATAATATTTCTTCTGCTAATAATGAAAAAATATTTTGACTGGAATGTTTATTATTATAATATTCTTTCTGGTAAGAATAGATATTATGCGGAAGAAATATACATTCACATCAACCGTGTCAAGATAACCATGATCAAAATCCATTCTGTCAGATTCTTTTGCTAAATTAGCAAAGTGATTTCTCCATCCAATCAGTATTTCAGTGTCGGTTTTGAAGACAGAATCACCAACATGCAGTTCATCTATAACTCTATTCAGTTTTCCTCGTTGTTGTCGTATTAGTTTGTGAAAGAGTTTATTATCCATAGTTTTTGCTTCAATTAATTCCTGTCTTTCTTTTATCCTTCTTTGTGCTACTTCCGTTCTGCAGAATCTTCTAAGATTGTATGACGTCAGTTTCTTATTAATTACGAGTTGATCAAGTGGGTTTTGTGGTTTGCCATTCCATTTCCATTTACAATACGCTTGCTTCTTTTCCTTGATAGCATTATATATATCAGAATTCATAACCTTTAGCTTTGGGTTTTTTCTCGTAATAACATGTTGAAACTGCAGATTCAATTAGCGAATTGATGTCACAGTATGCTTTGTCTAGCCTCTAGGTGGATTTCCACGTAATTGTCAATGCACAGCTTATCTAGTTGTTTTTCAATTTCTTGTTGATATAGATTTTTATCGATTCTGTTCCAGTTAACTTTACTGACAGTTTTTTGTCTCTGCTGTGATGGTTTATCATGATTTTTGGAGAAGTCAATAGATATGGTTGCTCTAACTGGATAATGATCTGAAACAAGACTATGAAGGTTGTCAATTTTCGCAATGTTCGTTAACTGATCTTTGAATGAAACTGGAAATATAATGTAATCTATGGAGGAACAGTCTGAACCTGACGAGTTGATAAATGTCTTTCCCACATCCACTGTAGTAAAATTATTTTCTTCCATAAAATCTAAAATATACCGGCTTCTTTGATTATTTGATGCATTAATAATATCCTCATTAAAATCTCCCCCAAAGACAATAATATGTGAGGTACCGTAAGTCTGAGTAATCTCATATAACATGTCTACGCATTCTTGAAATTCTAGTACATGATTTTGTGGTCCTTTACACGGCATATAAACAGAGAAAATCAAAAGTTTACGTGATGATCCCATAAATTCCACGCATTGAATACGTTCATTTCCTATATCAATGATGTTAATTAAGTGATCAAGCTCCTTCTTCCAGAGTATTCCAGTCCCACCATACCCTCGTGGCATTTGTATTGGTTGTAGCGGATCGTTATCATCAACAGATTTTCCTATTCCATTTAAGTTTTCATGTATTTCATTTAATAATTGAATCTGACAATTGAAAAGCCAATGTTCCTGAATCATACATATATCCATACGGTTAATCATAATACAACAGCACACTTCCAGCAATCAAATTGCAAAAAACAGACACACCTAAATCTATTTCGAATATCGGAAATTCTTAAAAGGACTTGTTTGCCTACCCATTTTTTGCATTGACTCGGCAACAACTGAAAACAATAAACTAAATATCTACACACAATATCTTATGAAATCAACTTTTGAAACTATATGACTTTTTTTTCACAGGCCCGTCGGACTTGTGGAACTACTCATTTTATACGCCCGTGTACAATTTTACACACCACGGGCTTCGGACTACCGCCTAATTTTGAAGACTGCAACAACACACTTCCAACAATCTTAATACAACAGCACACTTCCAATAATCTAAATACAACAACACACTTCCAGCAATCTTAATACAACAGCACACTTCCAACAATCTGAATACAACAACAAGCTTCCATCAATCTTAATACAACAACACGCTTCCATCAATCTTAATACAACACGCTTCCATCAATCTTAATACAACACACTTCCAACAATCTTAACACAACAGCACACTTCCAATAATCTTAATACAACAACACACTTCCAATAATCTTAATACAACAACACACTTCCAATAATCTTAATACAACAACACACTTCCAATAATCTTAATACAACAACACGCTTCCAACAATCTTAATACAACAACACACTTCCAATAATTTAATACAACAACACACTTCCAATAATCTTAATACAACAACACGCTTCCAACAATCTTAATACAACAACACACTTCCAATAATCTTAATACAACAACACACTTCCAATAATCTTAATGCAGCAACACACTTCCAGCAATCTTAATACAACAGCACACTTCCAACAATCTTAATACAACAACAAGCTTCCATCAATCTTAATACAACAACACACTTCCATCAATCTTAATACAACACACTTCCAGGAATCTTAATACAACAACACTCTTCCAACAATCTTAATACAACAGCACACTTCCAATAATCTTAATACAACAACACACTTCCAACAATCTTAATACAACAACACACTTCCAACAATCTTAATACAACAGCACATTTCCAACAATCTTAATACAACAGCACATTTCCAATAATCTTAATACAACAGCACACTTCCAATAATCTTAATACAACAGCACACTTCCAACAATCTTAATACAACATCACACTTCTAATAATCTTAATACAACAACACACTTCCAACAATCTAAATACAACAACACGCTTCCAACAATCTTAATGCAACAACACACTTCCAACAATCTTAATGCAACAACACACTTCCAACAATCTTAATACAACAACACTCTTCCAACAATCTTAATACAACAGCACACTTTTAATAATCTTAATACAACAACACACTTCCAACAATCTTAATACAACAACATTCTTCCAACAATCTTAATACAACAACACACTTCCAACAATCTTAATACAACAACACACTTCCAACAATCTTAATACAACAACACACTTCCAACAATCTTAATACAACACACTTCCAACAATCTTAATACAATAACACACTTCCAACAATCTTAATACAACAACACACTTCCAACAATCTTAATACAACAACATGCTTCCATCAATCTTAATACAACAACACACTTACAACAATCTTAATACAACACACTTCCAACAATCTTAATACAACAACACACTTCCAACAATCTTAATACAACAACATGCTTCCATCAATCTTAATACAACAACACACTTACAACAATCTTAATACAACACACTTCCAACAATCTTAATACAACAACATACCTCCAATAATCTTAATACAACAACACACTTCCAATAATCTTAATACAAAAACACACTTCCAACAATCTTAATACAAAAACACACTTCCAACAATCTTAATACATCAACACACTTCCAACAATCTTAATACAACAACACACTTCCAACAATCTTAATACAACAGCACACTTACAACAATCTTAATACAACACACTTCCAATAATCTTAATACAATAACACACTTCCAACAATCTTAATACAACAACACACTTCCAACAATCTTAATACAACAACATGCTTCCATCAATCTTAATACAACAACACACTTACAACAATCTTAATACAACACACTTCCAACAATCTTAATACAACAACACACTTCCAACAATCTTAATACAACAACATGCTTCCATCAATCTTAATACAACAACACACTTACAACAATCTTAATACAACACACTTCCAACAATCTTAATACAACAACATACCTCCAATAATCTTAATACAACAACACACTTCCAATAATCTTAATACAAAAACACACTTCCAACAATCTTAATACAAAAACACACTTCCAACAATCTTAATACATCAACACACTTCCAACAATCTTAATGCAACAACACACTTCCAACAATCTTAATACAGCACACTTCCAATAATCTTAATACAACAGCACACTTACAACAATCTTAATACAACACACTTCCAATAATCTTAATACAACAACACACTTCCAATAATCTTAATACAACAACACACTTCCAATAATCTTAATACAACAGCACACTTCCAACAATCTTAATACATCAACACACTTCCAACAATCTTAATACAACACACTTCCAATAATCTTAATACAACAGCACATTTCCAACAATCTTAATACAACACACTTCCAATTATCTTAATACAACAACACACTTCCAATAATCTTAATACAACAACACACTTCCAATAATTCAATACAACAACATGCTTCCATCAATCTTAATACAACAGCACACTTCCAACAATCTTAATACAACAACACACTTCCAACAATCTTAATACAACAACACACTTCCTATAATTTAATACAACAACATGCTTCCATCAATCTTAATCTATTTGTTGTTTCATTTACAGTAGGATATGGAAGATTGGACTATGATATTCCTGGTGACAAGTGTAATATTCAGGCGGGATTGTTCTACTGTCAAATCTATGGAAATGGGAAACCCAAGCACTTTTATCGGCTTCAATTGCAGCATGGAGTGAGTAAAGCACAATGTAAGTTAATCATACTAGCCTATATGCTGATACAGAAAGTTCAAGAAAAACAATCAGATACCTGAACTATTGATTTTGAGGTTTTTATATTATTACAACTTACTACGTTATATTAAAATTCATGAAAATTCGTATAATTTAAGCATGAGTACTAACTTTAACAATTGGACAACGTATTGAAACTGAATTGGGGAGGGGGCATCGTGATCGTGACCGTATGGTTGTTGGATTTATAACTACCTGTGCAATCAGTGCCTATCACCGGTACAGTTGTGAATTTCGATTCCTGTTTAAGGCGTGTTGCACTCGATACAACATTATGTGATAAAATTTGTCAGTGACTTGCAGCAGGTTAGTTGTTTTCTCCGGGTACTCTGGTTTCGTCATCAATAAAACTGACCGCCATGATATCAGTGAAATATTGTTAAAAGTGGTATCAAACACCTTAAACAAATGAAACTGAATTTATGTTTCTGTTCCCTGATCAGGGATATAGAAATACCTCTACTCATTTTGCCACTCGTGGGCCCTTTGTTGGAAATAAAGAATTTGCCATTGTAATTTGTAATTTATAGAAATGCCTTGTGTCCAGTCTACATAATACTAATTGAAAATCAACCCACAGCTTGGAAAATTCAGCATTAAACTTCATAAATAATATCCGACCCCAACAGTTGAAATATAATAGAATACTAAGCATTGAAATGAGGGAAAAACTTACTATCAGAACCTTGGTTAATGTCGTCCTGACTAATGGCACGGTGGTTAAAAGCAGTCTATCAGGAGTGTTATGCAGTTTGTATTGACCAACCTTATAGGAAATTTCAGGTGACATATTTATCATGATTGACATGAACCGCATTGGTGGCGTAATGGATAGCATGCTCGCCTCGAGTACGGTAGATCGTGGGTTCGAACCCCGGTAGGGTCAAACCAAAGACTATGAAATTGGTATTTGTTGCTTCTCCACTAAGCTCGCAGCATTAAAGAGAAGGAGCAAAGGCTACTGGCTCGGAATCAGAATAATGTGTCCAAATAGAGCGACATGTCTACCCGCGGACTGTTGTTTCAGTGAGCTAGCACTATAAAAATCCAACTCAGCATGTTGGTCTAGTACAAAGCAGACCTCATCATCATCTCATTGAAAATTATCTTGTTCTCGCCATGATATAGCTGAAAAATTGCTAATATGGCATTAAGCAACAATCACTCGCTCACTCATATTTATCATGAACCCATTAAAAGCACCCACATGCGGCCATGACGAAAACCAAGCCATGACATGTTTATCCTAAATGCATCAGGTTAAGATTACCAAGGGTATTTGGAAATTTAATATTATCAAATGGTCATACCTTTGATAAATTGCTTTTTTTTTTAGAACAAAGGAATATTTCAAATTTTAAAAATCGAAAGCAAACATTGATATATCATGACAAAAAATATCCATGTATTATTGAAATAAATACACTATACATGTTTCGAAAGAAAGATTGTATTCTAACATCAATTAGAATATATGAAATGGAAATGTCATATCTTAATACTGTATTTGTACTCATTTTCACTATTTAGGAAATAACTTCAAGTTCGTGTGTATTTAAAATCGTGATAATTTGAAAATTTCTATAGCTGAAAAATTATTCTCTACATTAGTAGATTGCATATGGGAAATAGTATAACAGTATATATACGTAGCGGTAGTAGTGTGTATGATATATCATCCAGTTAATAAATCCTAGTGTCTTCTTTAGGTCAAGTGTCTATCACCACTTAAGTTGTGAGTTCTAATCCTGCTCATGGTGAGGTGTACTCGATATAACTTTACATGATAAAGTTTGTCAATTATTTGCGATAGGTCGGTGGTTTCCTCCACGAATAAAACAACGGTCACGATATAACTGAAATATTGTTGAAAGTGGCATTAAACACCATAACCCTAACCAATAACCCAAAATCATCCAATAAAAATACCATTTATATCAAGGTGAAGTTCAATATAACCAACATCAATTGTGTTATAACGTTTGATCTTACAGGTACACCAATCACAAGAGGAAAACCAAGGCCTATCAAGCCTATCATAGACAAAGGCTATTCCAAACCTCCTAAGAAAAAGGCCAGGAAAAAGAAAAATAAGAGCTCTACGACAGTAATAGTGGGGCTCGTCATTGGTTTTATGGTATTAACATTTTTCGTAACTTGTGTCGTATGGTAAGTATTTGTCATTTCAATGAAATGAAAGTTTAAATATTGATGATAAACAAGTTCACCAATATCCACAAAGCATTGATGATAAACAAGTCCACCAATATCCACAAAGCATTGATGATAAACAAGTCCACCAATATCCACAAAGCATTGATGATAAACAAGTCCACCAATATCCACACAGCATTGATGATAAACAAGTCCACCAATACCCACACAGCATTGATGATAAACAAGTCCACCAATATCCACACAGCATTGATGATAAACAAGTCCACCAATATCCACACAGCATTGATGATAAACAAGTCCACCAATATCCACAAAGCATTGATGATAAACAAGTCCACCAATATCCACAAAGCATTGATGATAAACAAGTCCACCAATATCCACACAGCATTGATGATAAACAAGTCCACCAATATCCACACAGCATTGATGATAAACAAGTCCACCAATATCCACAAAGCATTGATGATAAACAAGTCCACCAATATCCACAAAGCAAACAACCACATATTACCTCAAACCATTGAACAAAAAAAAAGACCACAACATTTGTCAATGAAAATCCAGGTCCTGGCTTGGGAAGTTGTGAGCAAGATGATATATGAACCTCAGACTTTATGTAAAACTAAAGGCAGATATCTTATTTAGTATACTACATTTTTGTATTATTTTTAATTATTAATTATACTATAACTAATTGACGAGTTTCATTATCAAAAATATGTCACGAATGACTAAATAACACAGTAACTCACTATATTATAGCGCGCAGCGCATGAATGAGTTACAACGTTCTTTGGTCATGAGTGACATATTTTTGATAATGAAACTCGTCAATTAGTTATAGTATTTATTATATAGATAAAAAAAAAATGTTTCGAATCAAATTTAATATAAAATGAGTTTAATTGCACTATATTACATGTGTAGCGTAGGGATATACTATGATGTGTATCGCTTCAATATACATGGCGCCACCCACCCACGACAATAAAATAATTAAAATGCTTACCTTGAAATATTATTTTAGTTAAATTTGATCAAAATTCAAACGTACATGAAGCTAAATAACGTCTAATTTTTACGTTTCAAACTGGAAGTCTACATATGACGTCGACAACGAAATGGTGCGAAATATAGCGAGAGTGAAATTAAAAACGATAATTTCACTGTGAAATTATCGTTTTTATTTAACTCGGAACATTTTGTAATTCACAGCTATCTATATAATAATTTTTAATGATTAAATTTTAATTTATTTTTAATCTGACACTAATTTTTACTTTATTTATTTTTTTATGTTAATTTAATGAAATTTTAATTTTTCTAGTACAAAATTAAAAAAACCCAAGAAAAAGTATATAGAATATCACATGACAATTAAGAAACAGTAAATGTGAGGCTGTTATATGGGTTACGGTTATCGTATTTAACACCACTTTCATCAACATTTCAGTTATATCGTGGACGGTCAGTTTTATTGGTGGAGGAAACCGCAGTACCAGTTCTGCCTCAAGTCACTCACAAACTTTATCACATAATTTGTATTGAGTACACCTGCCATGCACGGGAGGCTTGTATATGGCTGATTAAACTATCACAGTATTGAAATATTAAGTAAATACCTATACAGAGGGAGGGCCGTCGTGACTGTGATCGTATGGTAGTTGGATTTACTACCTATGCAATCAGTGCCTATCACCACTGATGTTGTGAGTTCAAATCTCGATCAGGGCAACATGTACAACATTATGTAATAAAGTTTGTCAGTGACTTACGCGACAGGTCGGTGGTTTTCTCCGGGTCCTCCGGTTTTCTCCACCAATAAAACTGACCGCCACGATATTACTGAAATATTGTTGAAAGTGGCGTCAAACAAACAAACAACCTATACAGAGGTTCGAGTTAAATAAAATCATGTCTTGTTGAGAATTATTCAACATCCAGTTTCCACTGCCAATAAATTGACCACATCTGGTAGTGTCATATTAGTATTATGTTGAATGAGACAGATCTCTTCCGAACAAAACAGAAAAACGGTGAAAATGAAATAAAGCTTCATATAAGTCCCTTTCTTATTGATAACCTCTTAAAAAATTGCTCCTATGAAAGTTGAAATCTTGACTGACCACTTATATTACTAATAACATCTCAACATGTGGATAGCAAATATAATTGGTCAGTCAAAATTTCAACTGTCCCAGCAATAATTCATTTAAAAGGGTTATTAATCAGAAAGGTACTTGCACTTGCAGCAAGGCCGATTTGTAAAAAAATAAGAAAAATGTTATCTTCCGTTTTCATACATTTTTATCCTAACCATTTCAAAATATTTGTACAATCTTACTTCTCCATTCTAGGAGAATCATAGGCATAAGGAAAGAGAAAATCGGAATTAAATCTCCACCCACCGAGAAGGAGGAAGACGAACCTAAGCCTAACAAGGTAAGGTAACTAAGTTATGCTGTATTAAGCCTAGCAAGGTAATATTACTAAGTTATACTGTATTAAACCTAACAAGGTAAGATATCTTAAGTTATACTGTATTAAGTCTAACAAGGTAAGATTACTAAGTTATACTGTATTAAACCTAACAAGGTAAGATTATTAAGTTATACTGTATTAAGTCTTAACAAGGTAAGATTACTAAGTTATACTGTATTAAGCCTAACAAGGTAAGATTACTAAGTTATACTGTATTAAGCCTAGCAAGGTAATATTACTAAGTTATACTGTATTAAACCTAACAAGATAAGATATCTAAGTTATACTGTATTAAACCTAACAAGGTAAGATTACTAAGTTATACTGTATTAAGTCTAACAAGGTAAGATAACTAAGTTATACTGTATTAAACCTAACAAGATAAGATATCTAAGTTATACTGTATTAAACCTAACAAGGTAAGATTATTAAGTTACACTGTATTAAGTCTAACAAGGTAAGATTACTAAGTTATACTGTATTAAGCTTAACAAGGTAAGATTACTAAGTTATACTGTATTAAGCCTTACAAGGTAAGATAACTAATTTATACTGTATTAAGCCTAACAAGGTAAGATAACTAAGTTATACTGTATTAAGCCTAACAAGCTAAGATAACTAAGTTATACTGTATTAAGCCTAACAAGGTAAGATAACTAAGTTATACTGTATTAAGCCTAACAAGGTAAGATAAGAACTAAGTTATACTGTATTAAACCTAACAAGGTAAGATTACTAAGCTATACTGTATTAAGTCTAACAAGGTAAGATTACTAAGTTATACTGTATTAAGCCTAACAAGGTACGATAACTAAGTTATACTGTATTAAACCTAACAAGGTAAGATAACTAAGTTATACTGTATTTAGTCTAACAAGGTAAGATAACTAAGTTATACTGTATTAAGTCTAACAATGGAAGATAACTAAGTTATACTGTATTAAGCCTAACAAGGTAAGATTATTAAGTTATACTGTATTAAGCCTAACAAGGTAAGATTATTAAGTTATACTGTATTAAGCCTAGCAAGGTAAGATTACTAAGTTATACTGTATTAAACCTAACAAGATAAGATAACTAAGTTATACTGTATTTAGTCTAACAAGGTAAGATAACTAAGCTATACTGTATTAAGTCTAACAAGGTAAGATTACTAAGTTATACTGTATTAAACCTAACAAGATAAGATAGCTAAGTTATACTGTATTAAGCCTAACAAGGTAAGATAACTAAGTTATATTGTATTAAGCCTAACAAGGTAAGATAACTAAGTTATACTGTATTAAGCCTTACAAGGTAAGATAGCTAAGTTATACTGTTTTAAACTTAACAAGGTAAGATAACTAAGTTATAATGTATTAAGCCTAACAAGGTAAGAGAAATTTAGTTATGCTGTATTAAGTCTAACCAGGTAAGATAGCTAAGTTATACTGTATTAAGCCTTACAAGGTAAGATAACTAAGTTATACTGTATTAAACCTAACAAGGTAAGATAACTAAGTTATACTGTATTAAGTCTAACAAGGTAAGATAACTAAGTTATACTGTATTAAGCCTTACAAGGTAAGATAACTAAGTTATACTGTATTAAACCTAACAAGGTAAGATAACTAAGTTATACTGTATTAAGCCTAACAAGGTAAGATAACTAAGTTATACTGTATTAAGCCTTACAAGGTAAGATAACTAAGTTATACTGTATTAAACCTAACAAGGTAAGATAACTAAGTTATACTGTATTAAGCCTAACAAGGTAAGAGAAATTTAGTTACGCTGTATTAAGTCTAACCAGGTAAGATAGCTAAGTTATACTGTATTAAGCCTAACAAGGTAAGATAACTAAGTTATACTGTATTAAACCTAACAAGGTAAGATTACTAAGTTATACTGTATTAAGTCTAACAAGGTAAGATAAATAAGTTATACTATGTTAAACCTAACAAGGTAAGATAACTAAGTTATGCTGTATTAAGCCTGACAAGGTAAGATTACTAAGTTATACTGTATTAAGCCTAACCAGGTAAGATTACCAAGTTATACTGTATTAAACCTAACAAGATAAGATTACTAAGTTATACTGTATTAAACCTAACAAGGTAAGATTACTAAGTTATGCTGTATTAAGCCTAACAAAGTAAGATTACTAAGTTATACTGTATTAAGTCTAACAAGGTAAGATAATTAAGTTATATTGTATTAAGCCTAACAAGGTAAGATAACTAAGTTATTCTGTATTAAGCCTTACAAGGTAAGATAACTAAGTTATTCTGTATTAAGCCTAACAAGGTAAGATAACTAACTTATTCTGTATTAAGCCTTACAAGGTAAGATAACTAAGTTATACTGTATTAAGTCTGACAAGGTAAGATAACTAAGTTATACTGTATTAAGTCTAACAAGGGAAGATAACTAAGTTATACTGTATTAAACCTAACAAGGTAAGAGAAATTTAGTTACACTGTATTAAGTCTAACAAGGTAAGATAATTAGTTATATTGTATTAAGCCTAACAAGGTAAGATTACTAAGTTATACTGTATTAAACCTAACAAGGTAAGAGAAATTTAGTTACACTGTATTAAGTCTAACAAGGTAAGATAATTAATTTATATTGTATTAAGCCTAACAAGGTAAGATAACTAAGTTATACTGTATTAAACCTAACAAGGTAAGATAACTAAGTTATACTGTATTAAGTCTAACAAGGTAAGATTACTAAGTTATACTGTATTAAACCTAACAAGGTAAGATAACTAAGTTATACTGTATTAAACCTAACAAGGTAAGATTACTAAGTTATACTGTATTAAGTCTAACAAGGTAAGATAACTAAGTTATTCTGTATTAAACCTAACAAGGTAAGAGAAATTTAGTTACACTGTATTAAGTCTAACAAGGTAAGATAATTAAGTTATATTGTATTAAGCCTAACAAGGTAAGATAACTAAATTATTCTGTCATAAGCCTTACAAGGTAAGATAACTAAGTTATACTGTATTAAATCTAACAAGGGAAGATAACTAAGTTATACTGTATTAAATCTAACAAGGTAAGATAACTAAGTTATACTGTATTAAACCTAAAACGGTAAGATTATTAAGTTATACTGTATTAAGTCTAACAAGGTATGGTAACTAAGTTATACTGTATTACATCTAACAAGGTAAGATTACTAAGTTATACTGTATTAAGTCTAACATGGTAAGATAACTAAGTTATGCTGTATTAAGCCTAACAAAGTAAGATTACTATGTTATACTGTATTAAGCCTAACAAGGTAAGATTATTAAGTTATGCTGTATTAAGTCTAACAAAGTAAGATTACTAAGTTATACTGTATTAAGTCTAACACGGTAAGATTACTAAGTTATACTGTATTAAGCCTAACAAGGTAAGATAACTAAGTTATACTGTATTAAACCTAACAAGGTAAGATTATTAAGTTATACTGTATTAAGTCTAACAAGGTAAGATTACTAAGTTATACTGTATTAAACCTAACAAGGTAAGATAACTAAGTTATACTGTATTAAACCTAACAAGGTAAGATTATTAAGTTATACTGTATTAAGCCTAACAAGGTAAAATAACTAAGTTATACTGTATTAAACCTAACGAGGTAAGATTACTAAGTTATACTGTATTAAACCTAACAAGGTAAGATTACTAAGTTATACTGTATTAAGCCTAACAAGGTAAGATAACTAAGTTATACTGTATTAAACCTAACAAGGTAAGATTATTAAGTTATACTGTATTAAGCCTAACAAGGTAAGATAACTAAGTTATACTGTATTAAGCCTAACAAGGTAAGATAACTAAGTTATACTGTATTAAACCTAACAAGGTAAGATTATTAAGTTATACTGTATTAAGCCTAACAAGGTAAGATAACTAAGTTATACTGTATTAAACCTAACGAGGTAAGATAACTAAGTTATACTGTATTAAGCCTGACAAGGTAAGATAACTAAGTTATACTGTATTAAGCCTGACAAGGTAAGATAACTAAGTTATACTGTATTAAGCCTAACAAGGTAAGATTACTAAGTTATACTGTATTAAACCTAACAAGGTAAGATAACTAAGTTATACTGTATTAAGCCTGACAAGGTAAGATAACTAAGTTATACTGTATTAAACCTGACAAGGTAAGATAACTAAGTTATATTGTATTAAGCCTAACAAGGTAAGATTACTAAGTTATACTGTATTAAGAATTACAAGGTAAGACTACCAAGTTATAGGAATGTAGGTTGTATTGAAACAGGTAGCCACAAAGATGGTGTTGTCAGTTTTGACCTATTAAAATGAAATGCTGCCTGTATACAGGAAATTATGACAAGAATTCACTGTAGGAGTTTGTATGTTGTTGGGTTTTTTTTGTTTCATTTGTGTTTTTTTTTTCTATTTGGAACAAGTGTGGACACAGAAATGTGCTGTCCAAAAGGCAAGTGTGGATGTCAATATTTCATATTATTAACTTTTATTAAAATTTCATGGACACAGGGGTCCTGTATTTTTTTTAATAAAAAACTAATCCTGGATTATTATTTTTGCTTAAAGTCCGGTCCTGTGTTTTTATTTCAAATTTTCATCATAGCCCCCTCCCCCTCCCAAGGGATATAAAATTGTATCATTAATAATAAATTAATAAATAATAAATTCAGATTTTCTATTTGAAATAAATCTCATTTACAAAACCACTGATATTTGTTCAATTTTTAACGCTGATTTAAGCTTTAGTCGCAACAAATTTTTATTTTTCTCTTTAAACTGTCGAAACATAACATTTATTTAACTATAAAATTTCCCTTTTTTCCTTTTTTCTCTGTTTAAATCAATGATCAACAATATTCCAGAATCAAACAAATGAATAAATATAACATAAATTTCTTTTACATGCATCTTTTTACCATGTGGGGTCAGTGTGTTTTAAATTGGTCATCCAATCAGGACGCTCATTATTCTTGTCCAAGATAAAAATACATCGCTAAGATTACCTGTGGGTGTTTCCCCACTTCAACTCGTAAATTTACATAGAAATCGGAGATATTTCGTCATAAAACTTCACACATAGTTTTGTCTATCATATTTCTTGAAGACAAGCATAAAATTTTATTGCATTTATCAATATTTTATGAGTATCAACAGTTTTTTCAACACCGTATCTGTTTCTCGATACAGCCACCCGATAACAGTCACCCGTGACCCACTTTAGCACGTTCTACCAGTTTTTTTCTTAATAATGTTGTTTAACAAGATATTTATAGGTTCCTCTAATTAGTAATTTTAGCTTAGTCATGTTGAATATATTCTACAAATTTCTAATATATATATATAACATATATAATATATATGCACATACACCAACAAAATAGACTAATGCCTAGTAATGGACAAATAATGTTATTTAGTACTGCCTGTTGTGTCAATTGATTAGTGGTTGTTTAACGTAAACATTTTCAGGCATATTCTTGACAAGAGCAAGCTTACAAATACAAAAAACATCATTGGTGTAATGGTTAGCATGCTTGCCTCAAGTGCGTCAGAATGTGGATTCAAGCTCCTGTCTGGTAAACCCAAATGACTAGATTGTTACTTGTTGCTTCTCCGCTAAGCAAGCAACATTTAAGAGAAAGAGCACAGACTGATTGGCTTGGAATCAGGGTAATATGTCCCAAGTGAAGTGACATGCCTAATCATGGACTGTTATTTCAGTGAGCTAGCACTATAAAAATTCAATTTAAGCATGTTGGTATAGTACAAAGTGGACATCATTCTCATCGAATATACTTGTTCTTGCATTGATAAAATTGATAGTGGACAAAAGTATTCTGACACTTCTAATTTTCCGTGTATATTTCATATAAAACTACAATTTTTCAAAATATTTTCATGAAGTAAATTCATGTGAGATTTCGGTAATCATTTATCAACAAAAGCAGAAAGATATGTGGTTTATTGTAGTTATTTTGAAATAATTTTTAGAAGCATGGTTTTCTAATCTTCATGATATAGATAGAGATTTAAATAAATTGTCAACAAAAGTATTATCATTACATTGTGTTTCTACAGAAATTAATTCAATTTTGTGTTTTACTTATGTATTTTCACAATCTTTATCATAGAAAATTATTTTGAAATTGAGTAAAACTGCATTAAATTCTGCTTTTATTGATACAAAAATTATGAAAATCAGACCTGAATTGACTTCAGGATAATGTTTTTGAAATATAATATATGAATATTGTCCTCTATCTGTAGCTGAAATAGTGCTCCAATTAGGTATTAAACTACATTGACTCACACACAAAATCCTCAAGTTGGTACAAAAGAGTGACTCATTTATGAATTTGTGAATGAAATTCTTGATTATGAGGGGCCGTCGTGGAAGTGATCGTATGGTGGATTTAAAACTACCTATGCAATCAGTACCTATCACCACAAAAGTTGTGAGTTCGAACCCTGTTCATGGCAAGGTGTACTCGATACAACATTATGTGATAAAGTTTGTCAGTGACTTCCGACAGGTCGATGGTTTCCTCAATAAGTAAAACTGACCGCCAGGATATAACTGAAATATAGTTGAAAGTGGCATTAAACACCATAAACTTAAGCCATCTTGATTATGGAGAGTAGCCACATAATCTTGAACTAAGCTAATAATGTAGATATCTAAGTAAGTACACACGACACGTTTCTGGAATAATCACTGTTTTACCTATATAATATATTGTTTGTATAGACTTGTTGTTATCATGGGTAGAGGTAAATTACTGTTCATCTAAATTAATGGAATTGCTTACCCTTCGCGAGCACCTGTGTTCATCCACGGTGTTTGGTGGGTTCTGTGTTGCTCATCTTTTTAGTTTTCTGTGGTGTTTTGTTTGTCTTTGTCATGTGTGTCCAATATTGCCAGTGTCTCTGGATTGTCCATTCTGGATTGCCCTTTCAGATTTCTCTTACATTTATTTGTTAAATAACAATTAATTAATAGTGCCAGAAATGAGTTGAGGAATGCTGATTAAATGACAGAATTGTTGGTTCATTTGATGTTACTCTTTGGTTTTGTTGTCTGGTGTTGTTCCTGTCGTCTCTTGGGGCTGTCGTGGTTGTGATCGTATGGTAGTGGGATTTATAACTAGCTATGCAATCGGTGCCTATCACCACTAAAGTTTTGAGTTCGAACCCCGCTCAGGCGAGGTATACTTGATACAACATTATGTGATAACGTTTCTCAGTAACTTGCAACAGGTCGGTGGTTTTATAACTGGGGGTGAACTCAGGTGCTCCGGAAGGGTAAGCAGTTCTTGCTTCACTAGTGACACCCGTTGTGTTAATCTAATGATGACTTCAACTTGACTAAAAGGAACCTTTGGTTCAGTAGCTTCCTTGTTAGCAGCAACCCTCTATCAAGGAAATCCTGATAGGAACCACAAATGTGTAAAGCATATGACTGAAGATAGCAAAATATGTAACCTGCTGTTTTATAAACGTTAAAATTATAACAACGATAAATCAGCTAAATTTGTATAACTACACAATGTTGAGACTCTGAAAATATGGTACAAAAAGGTATGCAATGTAAAAAAATAAATAATAGTCGCTTCAACCAGAATGGCTAAAATTTTCTTGTTTTTCTATGTTTAAGGTTATTAAGAAAAAACCAAAGATACCAAAGGTTGTAAAGAAGGCTGTATCTGGTTCAAAAATATCTACTACAAAGTCTAATAGAACACCGTCACCTAAAAAAAGAAGAAGTGTACCTGAAATTACAGGAAATCAGACAGAAGAGGAAGTAACTTCTAGCAATTTAACAAATAATTATGTTACAATTGGAGGTTATTTACGTGAAGGACCAAGCCACACACAAATCAATGTAAGTGAAGTATCTCTATGTCGGGAAGTAACAGTTGATCAGAAATCATTTTATTGAGATCAATTATTTCTGCTTACCCCTGGTTTTTAGTGGGGTTTGTGTTATTCGATCTTTAGTTTTATGTATATGTTTTGTAGATCGTTGTTTATCCTTTTGGTCATTGTGTTGTCTTCTTCGAATTAGGGATTCTGATTACCCCTTTGGTATCTTCAAACTCTTCTTATATCCATTGATATAAATGAACATCTGCATTTATCAGCTATAATAATCTATCCTGCCTATCTATCCAAACTTGCTCTATATTATCTATGGGCATGTACTTTGTGCATCTATTGGCAGTACCGCATCGGTGGTGTAATGGTTAGTATGCTCACCTCGAGTGCGGTAGATCGTGGGTTCGAGCCCCGGTAGGGTCAAACCAAAGAATTTAAAATTGGTATTTGTTGCTTCTCCACTAAGAACGCAGCAGGTCGGTGGTTTTCTCCACCAATAAAACTGACCTCAATGATATAACTGAAATATTGTATTATTGAAAGTGACGTTTAACACCATAACCCTAACCAACAGTGGGGTATGTTTTGTTTTCCATTTTATTACAGTATTTTCTCTTTCATGCCCTCAATAACTGATTATTGACGGAAGTGTACATATATTATATATTCATGTCTAGTTATTGGTAATACTCTGCACATGGTTTTCGGTCATTCATATTATCTTGGGGGTCAAGATTCAGTACACTACTACAATATTGCAAAACAGGAGCTATCAAACAGTTTTTCTGGCCCCATTTGATTTAAGGAAATGAATGTAAAAAAATACTCAAATGAAGAAGCTGAATATTATCTCCTCATAACACAATTGGAATGATTAAAAGCTCAAATTGTACAAGAATTAAGTCAAGTTGTTCTAGGATGATTTATTTCAGTTATTTAACTTGTTTCATCTATTTTTCCTCTGAGCAAATTTCTGAAAGTGACAGAACACGATCTGAACAGGTCAAAGATGGTTTTGAAAGGATATGCAGATGGTTTCAGCTATTTTAATTGATTTCCAGTTATTTCATTTTCTAACCAGATTCACCCCTGGTTGTTGATTTTGTTGATCTGATATCTAGGATGACAAGAAGGTAGACAATAAATAGCATTGGGATCAACGAGATAATTCAAACATCTTATTGGATTGAACTTTTGAACTAAAATAAGAACGTAGATATCAAATTCAGTGCATATGACTCGTTTCTGGAATCACTTTCATCAGGTACGCTCAAAGTCGAAAGATTGGAAAACCACATAATATAATAAAAATCCTTGGGAGCAATAAAACCAAAGGGTCTAAACAAAATAGCCAAAATCAGCTATTGTCACCTATGCCTTAGGGAGGAGATACTTAGTTTTAATATACATGAAATGAACATTTGATTGTCCGTTGCCTAGCAAATTTACATGTATGATTTTGGTTTCTTTTTGAATCATTAGATTAGCCTTTTTGTATGCCACAGCTTAAAGAAGGAATATGTTGGAAAATTGTTTTAGGATCTACTTCACAGATGAGAATCTACTCGGCTATTTCATCCATATTATATATGAATGAATAGTTCTTTACCAACTCAGTTTTTGTGGGACAATTTCAAATCCAAAATGCCTGTTTTTACATGAGCCCCTAATGGATGGAATGTGTTAACTTATACTCTGTGTTAAAGGTTCCATTAGAAACAAAATCGCATCGGTGGTACAATGGTTTGCTTGCTTGAGTGCGGTAGATCGAGCCCCGATCGGGTCAAACCAAAGACTATAAAATTGGTATTTGTTGCTTCTCCGTTAAGAATGCAGCATTAAGGAGAAAGAGCAAAGACTGGTTGGCTTGGGATCAGGATAATGTGTCAGAGTGAGGTGACATGTCTACCCGCGAATTGTTGTTTCAGTGAGCTAGCATCATAAAATTGCAACTAAGCTTGGTGGTCTTCTACAATGCGAACCTCATCATCACCTCATTGAAAATTAACTTGTTCTTGCTATGATATTGCTGAAATATTGCTGAGTTGGCGTTTAACAACAATCACTCACACCATCAGAAACGAAGATCGTGAGCATGTTCTGTTAAATTTCCATGGGAAAAGTCAAAAGTATTCATTCATTTAAATTGTTATAGGCATAGTATAAAACATGGACCATTTACCTTTTGATGGAGTATAGTAGTCAAATCTGTATATAAAGGACACTAAAGGGAACCTGAAAATGTGGCCTTTATGAGCAGTTGCCCTTCATATACAGGTTAAAATTATATGCAATATTCATTAATGGGGAAAATGAGATTTCAAAAGCATAGGCCTGAACACTGGAATATGTATTGATGGCATAATGTCACAAAAAAGTGTGTTGAATTTTCAAACGATGTATTCGTTTCTTCTATCAGAACGGTGCACATTTTCTTGACTTTCTATTTCAGTTTTCAGATAGATCATATTACACTGGCAGCCTTGCAAAAGGAAGTAGTTTAGGGTCAGAAATTTTTTCTAGATATGGATTACACAGATATCAACTAACCAGTGAAAAGATTGGAAATCAGCTACCGATTGGAAGTAATAGTGAGGGGTTACAAAACGTTTCTGAAGACCAATTACACACGTATCAATTAAGCAGTGAAAAGATTGGAAATCACCTACCGAGTGCAAATAATTTGGTGTCACAAGACGTTTCTGAAGACCGATTACACACGTATCAACTAAGCAGTGAAAATATTGGAGATCACCTACCGAGTGGAAATAATTTGGTGTCACAAGACGTTTCTGAAGATCGATTACACATGTATCAACTAAGCAGTGAAAATATTGGAAATCAGCTACTGAGGAAAAATAGTTTGGTGTCACCACATGTTTCTGAAGACCGATTACACAGATATCAGCTAAGCAGTGAAGATATTGGAAATCAGGTACCGAGTGGAAATAATTTGGTGTCACAAGACATTTCTGAAGACCGATTACACATGTATCAACTAAGCAGTGAAAATATTGGAAATCAGCTACAGAGTGGAAATAGTATGATGTCACCAAATGTTTCTGAAAACCGATTACATAGGTATCAACTAAGGAGTGAAAATATTGGAAATCAGCTACAGAGTGGAAATAGTATGATGTCACCAAATGTTTCTGAAGACCGATTACACAGGTATCAACTAAGCAGTGAAAATATTGGAAATCAGCTACAGAGTGGAAATAGTATGATGTCACCAAATGTTTCTGAAGACCGATTACATATGTATCAACTAAGCAGTGAAAATATTGGAAATCAGCTACTGAGTGGAAATAGTATGATGTCACCAAATGTTTCTGAAGACCGATTACACAGGTATCAACTAAGCAGTGAAAATATTGGAAATCAGCTACTGAGTGGAAATAGTATGATGTCACCAAATGTTTCTGAAGACCGATTACACAGGTATCAACTAAGCAGTGAAAATATTGGAAATCAGCTACAGAGTGGAAATAGTATGATGTCACCAAATGTTTCTGAAGACCGATTACACAGGTATCAACTAAGCAGTGAAAATATTGGAAATCAGCTACAGAGTGGAAATAGTATGATGTCACCAAATGTTTCTGAAGACCGATTACACAGATATCAGCTAAGCAGTGAAAATATTGGAAATCAGCTACCTAGTGGAAATAGTATGATGTCACCAAATGTTTCTGAAGACAGATTACACAGGTATCAACTAAGCAGTGAAAATATTGAAAATCAGCTACCGAGTGGAAATAGTATGATGTCACCAAACGTTTCTGAAGACCGATTACATATGTATCAACTAAGCAGTGAAAATATTGAAAATCAGCTACAGAGTGGAAATAGTATGATGTCACCAAATGTTTCTGAAGACCGATTACACAGGTATCAACTAAGCAGTGAAAATATTGGAAATCAGCTACAGAGTGGAAATAGTATGATGTCACCAAATGTTTCTGAAGACCGATTACACATGTATCAACTAAGCAGTGAAAATATTGAAAATCAGCTACTGAGTGGAAATAGTATGATGTCACCAAATGTTTCTGAAGACCGATTACATATGTATCAACTAAGCAGTGAAAATATTGAAAATCAGCTACCGAGGGGAAATAGTTTGGTGTCAACAAACGTTTCTGAAGACCGATTACACATGTATCAACTAAGCAGTGAAAATATTGGAAATCAGCTACCTAGTGGAAATAGTTTGGGGTCATCAAACGTTTCTGAAGACCGATTACACAGGTATCAACTAAGCAGTGAAAATATTGGTAATCAGCTACTGAGTGGAAATAGTATGATGTCACCAAATGTTTCTGAAGACCGATTACACAGATATCAACTAAGCAGTGAAAATATTGAAAATCAGCTACCGAATGGAAATAGTATGATGTCACCAAATGTTTCTGAAGACCGATTACATATGTATCAACTAAGCAGTGAAAATATTGAAAATCAGCTACCGAGGGGAAATAGTTTGGTGTCAACAAACATTTCTGAAGACCGATTACACATGTATCAACTAAGCAGTGAAAATATTGAAAATCAGCTACAGAGTGGAAATAGTATGATGTCACCAAATGTTTCTGAAGACCGATTACACAGGTATCAACTAAGCAGTGAAAATATTGGAAATCAGCTACAGAGTGGAAATAGTATGATGTCACCAAATGTTTCTGAAGACCGATTACACATGTATCAACTAAGCAGTGAAAATATTGAAAATCAGCTACAGAGTGGAAATAGTATGATGTCACCAAATGTTTCTGAAGACCGATTACATATGTATCAACTAAGCAGTGAAAATATTGGAAATCAGCTACCTAGTGGAAATAGTATGATGTCACCAAACATTTCTGAAGACCAATTACACAGATATCAACTAAGCAGTGAAAATATTGGAAATCAGCTACAGAGTGGAAATAGTATGATGTCACCAAATGTTTCTGAAGACCGATTACACATGTATCAACTAAGCAGTGAAAATATTGGAAATCAGCTACAGAGTGGAAATAATATGATGTCACCAAATGTTTCTGAAGACCGATTACACATGTATCAACTAAGCAGTGAAAATATTGGAAATCAGCTACCTAGTGGAAATAGTATGATGTCACCAAATGTTTCTGAAGACCGATTACACAGATATCAACTAAGCAGTGAAAATATTGGAAATCAGCTACAGAGTGGAAATAGTATGATGTCACCAAATGTTTCTGAAGACCGATTACACAGATATCAACTAAGCAGTGAAAATATTGGAAATCAGCTACAGAGTGGAAATAGTATGATGTCACCAAATGTTTCTGAAGACCGATTACACATGTATCGACTAAGCAGTGAAAATATTGGAAATCAGCTACCAAGTGGAAATAGTATGATGTCACCAAATGTTTCTGAAGACCGATTACATAGGTATCAACTAAGCAGTGAACATATTGAAAATCAGCTACCTAGTGGAAATAGTTTGGGGTCACCAAACGTTTCTGATGACCGATTACACAGGTATCAACTAAGCAGTGAAAATATTGGAAATCAGCTACCAAGTGGAAATAGTATGATGTCACCAAATGTTTCTGAAGACAGATTACACCTGTATCGACTAAGCAGTGAAAATATTGGAAATCAGCTACAGAGTGGAAATAGTTTGGGGTCACCAAACGTTTCTGAAGACCGATTACACAGATATCAACTAAGCAGTGAAAATATTGGAAATCAGCTACCTAGTGGAAATAGTATGATGTCACCAAACGTTTCTGAAGACCGATTACATATGTATCAACTAAGCAGTGAAAATATTGGAAATCAGCTACAGAGTGGAAATAGTTTGGGGTCACCAAACGTTTCTGAAGAACGATTACACATGTATCAACTAAGCAGTGAAAATATTAAAAATCAGCTACCAAGTGGAAATAGTTTGGGACCACAAAAGGTTTCTAAATCCCCATTAAAGGTGCCTCAACTAAGAAGTGACAAGATTGGAAATCAACTACCGAGTGGAAATAGTTTGGGTGCACAAAACGTTGCTAAATCCCCATTAAAGGCATCTCAACTACGCAGTGACAAGATTGGAAATCAGCTACTGAGTGGAAATATTTTGGGGGCACAAAGCGTTTCTAAATCCCCATTAAAGGCATCTCAACTACGCAGTGACAAGATTGGAAATCAACTACCAATACCAATGGGAAGAAATAGTTTGGAACCACAAAACGTTTCTAAATCCCCATTAAAGGCACCTCAACTAAGCAGTGACAAGATTAAAAATCAGCTACCAAGTGGAAATAGTTTGGGACCACAAAACGTTTCTAATTCCCCATTAAAGGCACCTCAACTTAGCAGTGACAAGATTAAAAATCAGCTACCAAGTGGAAATAGTTTGGGACCACAAAACGTTTCTAATTCCCCATTAAAGGCACCTCAACTAAGCAGTGACAAGATTAAAAATCAGCTACCAAATGGAAATAATTTGGGACCACAAAACGTTTCTAAATCCCCATTAAAGGCACCTCAACTAAGCAGTGACAAGATTAAAAATCAGCTACCAAGTGGAAATAGTTTGGGACCACAAAACGTTTCTAAATCCCCATTAAAGGCACCTCAACTAAGCAGTGACACAATCGGAAATCAGCCACCAAGTGGAAATATTTTGGTGTCACAAAACGTTTCTAAATCTCCATTAAAGGTGTCTCAACTAAGCAGTGACAAGATTAGAAATCGGCCACCGAGTGGAAGAAATAGTTTGGGACCACAAAACGTTTCTAAATCTCCATTACACACGCCTCAACTAAGCAGTGACAAGATTGGAAATCAGCCACCGAGTGGAAATATTTTGGGACCACAAAACGTTTCTAAATCCCCATTACACATGCCTCAACTAAGCAGTGACAAGATTGGAAATCAGCCAGCGAGTGGAAATATTTTGGGGTCACAAAACATTTCTAAATCCCCATTAAAGACTTCTCAATTACGCAGTGACAAGATTGGAAATCGACCACCGAGTGGAAATATTTTGGGACCGCAAAGCATTTCTAAATCCCCATTAAAGGCGCCTCAACTAAGCAGTGACAAGATTGGAAATCGGCCACCGAGTGAAATTAGTTTGGGACCACAAAACGTATTTAAATCCCCATTAAAGACAATTCAACTAAGCAGTGAAAAGATTGGAAATCAACTACCAAGTGGAAGAAATACTTTGGGACCACAAAACGTTTCTAAATCCCCATTAAAGTCGCCTCAACTAAGAAGTGACAAAATTGGAAATCAGCCACCGAGTGGAAATAGTTTGGGGTCACAAAACATTTCTAAATCCCCATCAAAGGCGCCTCAACTAAGAAGTGACATGATTGGAAATCAGCCACCGAGTGGAAATAGTTTGCTAAACGATCAGAAGGCATCAAGGGTCCCCTTTGATATATCCATAGACAAGTCGTCTAAAAGTTCTGACGATTTCGACATAACATGTAGCTTTGTTAATAAGGATAAATATGAAAATCAGCTACCTAGTGGAAATAGTATGGGGTCACAAAACGTTTTGAAAGACCATTTACACATGCCTCTACTAATCAGTGAAAAGATTGAAAATCAGCTACCGAGTGGAAATAGTTTGCTAATCGATCAGAAGGCATCAAGGGTCCCTTTTGATGTGTCCATAGACAAATCATCTGAAAGTTCGGACGATTTCGACATAACATGTAGCTTTGATAATGAGAATAAATATGAAAATAGTTTGCTAAGCGATGAGAAGGCATCAGGGGTCCCCTTTGATATGTCCATAGATGAGTCATCTGAAAGTTCTGACGAATTCGACATAACATGTATCTTTGATAATGAGAATAAATATGAAAATCAGCTACCGAGTGAAAATATTTTGGGGTCAGAAAACAATTTTAAAGACCAATTACACACGTCTCATCCAAATCCATCAGAAATTAACATTTACTTAATAGGAACAAATGAATGCGTTTCTAATGATATGCTGCCTAATGAAAATGTAGATGGATCAAAGATTAGTCAAGAAGGAGGTTCACATAGCCGTCTTAGTGAGTCACAAATCGCAGATCACCATTATATGCTAAACGATCAGAAAGCATCAAGGGTCCCCTTTGATATGTCTATAGACAAGTCATCTGAAAGTTCTGATGATTTCGACATAACCTGTAACTTTGATAACAAGAATGAATATGAAAATCAGCTGCAGAGTGAAAATAGTTTGCTAAACGATCAGAAGGCATCAGGGGTCCCCTTTGATGTGTCAATACTAGATGAGTCATCTGAAAGTTCTGACAGTTTCAATGAATCTGAAGAGGACACAGTACAAGTAAGTACAAAATGTAACTTTGATGATATTTTAAGAATAAATACAAAAATACACTCGGAGCAAAATTGACGATGAAATAATATTGTTGCATTTGGATATTTTTCTATTAAGAAATACACAGTAACGGGGGTGAATGTATGTCATAATTGGAAGCCATTTTGTGCCACTTGAAGGTATGTCTTTACTTATAGCATTACTTATTGTAAGGATAATATCAAATGTGATAGTGTGTCAAATGACCCTAAATGTCCACTAAACAACGGTATGTCTTGTTCAAAAACTTGTTGTCAAACGACGTTTTCACAACAGGTGGAAATTACACATTGTCGGAACACTTCCAAAATCTAATACAAAAATTGTAGAAACAAAGGTAAAATAGATATCCATATTAACACATAAATACATGTCTGCTCACTTTACTTAGCTTGTAACACACAAATACATGTCTGCTCACTTTACTTAGCTTGTAACACACAAATACATGTCTGCTCACTTTACTTAGCTTGTAACACACAAATACATGTCTGCTCACTTTACTTAGCTTGTAACACACAAATACATGTCTGCTCACTTTACTTAGTTTGTAACACACAAATACATGTCTGCTCACTTTACTTAGCTTGTAACACACAAATACATGTCTGCTCACTTAACTTAGCTTGTAACACACAAATACATGTCTGCTCACTTTACTTAGCTTGTAACACACAAATACATGTCTGCTCACTTTACTTAGCTTGGTACAGGCAGTTCACATTTCTGGCTTGGTACAGACACTTCAATACAAAGTATGCGGGGGAGGGTTTTGCTAAGCTAGTTTTATGGGTCATCTCACCTCTTAGTGAAAAGATGCAGTCATGCAAGTGTTTTCCACATTAGAATAAAATGTCAACTCTCACTAATCAGAGCAAACAGAACAGTGTTATTATAAAGGACGCTATAATCTTGAACATTATGCATGATATATTTAATATTCGTAACACTGAAGTTGTTGTGTATGTAATTTTAGTTCCACTAACGAGTACCGATGGTCTCCACCATCCTTTATTTATTAGATAATATACAAGGCCATCGTAAAACATAATAGTAAAGCAATAGACAATTTTGAACCGAAATCTAATTGCCAATAGTGAATACAATCTTTCATCATCTGAGCCTTACTGGGAATAACCTCACTATGTTGCTGGTCAGGTTTAGAACAACTCTGATATTTGTATATACACACTGAAATAATTCCAGTCTTGTTCTATTTACACTATTTATGATGATATTTGAATAAAATTTTGCTGAACATGCTGGGGTACAATTAATATAATTGATTAATTTCAACATATTTTGGGGCAGTTGTGGTCATAATTGTATGGTAGTTGGATTTACAACTACCTCTTCCATTAGTGCCTATCACCACTAAAGTTGTGACTTTGAATCTCGCTCATGGCAAGGTGTACTCGATACAACATTATGTGATAAAGTTTGTCAGTGACTTACGGCAGGTATGTGGTTTTCTCCAGGGGCTCCGGTTTCCTCCATCAATAAACCTGACCGCCATGATATAACTGAAATATTGTTGAAAGTTGAATGGAACACCGTAACCATAACCCCTCGACATATTTCATTTGTGTACTACTAGAGTTATCTCTCTTTGAACAGTTATTTAAAGAAATCATATTTTTTTCTTAGATAATATTCGAGTAAAGACACAGGAGTACAACTTGGAATAAAGGAAGAAGTAATGAAAGATCTCATATATAAACATGGATTTTCAATTTAAGGAAATCATATTTTTTTTCTCAATTGTATAAAAGTGCCTAAGCAAAACACAATGTACAAGTTTATTTATTAACATTGAAGTTTGAATAAAAAAAATGGAAGTTTTCTTCCATCAATAAATAACTTAATAAGAATAAACCCATACTTAATGCTTGCATAACATTACAGTTTTGTAATAATAGAAATTTAGATATAAAGCATAAATTTGTCAGTGGCTTGCGACAGGATGGTTGTTTCCTCCTCCAAAAAAATGACTGCCACAATATAGCTGAAATATTGTTGAAAGTGGTGTTGAACACCATAACCCTAACCTTATTTATCAGCTAAAAATAGCAATAGGGATTGGAGGCACAAGTTATATAAACAATAACTTCAAGTCCGCTCCCAATAATTTACAACAAATTATATACATGACAGCAACCATACAATGAAATATTTTATTTTACAGAAAGATGAAAAACAATGCAAAAAGGACAAAAAAACAATGCAAAAAGGACAAAAATCATACAATGAGTTTTTGTGAAAATATTGTTAAATTTTCTCAGACCAAATGAGTATCACTTTTATCGTTGATCTTGTTGATTAAAATTTGTTTACACCCACAACGTGTCGGACTATTTCTACTTATCTAAATCAATAGAATTCTAAATTCTTAGAATAAAAGTAAATATACAATATGCGAACATTGTCGGGAAATTTAAAATTTATTTCCACAAGCTTTAGAAACAGGTAGAAAAGTGAACCTTTGGCGAGCTTTTCTAGCATGTTACGCAGCGAGTGCAAATTAATTTTATATTTAACGACAATGTAACTATATTGTGTTTATCCTGCAGTAACAAAAACAACAGCCAAATTGTCTGAAAATAGCTGTAACAAGCGTCGTTCAATACGTTTTCGAAGGCGTCATCGCTTATGCTGTCTTTTTGTTGCCTAACAGGAATCAGGTACCAGAACAGCTATATTTTCGTCTGTGATCATATGTAGCAAACATTTATGCAGTCAATGCAATTTGACCTCTCAAATAGAACCAGTGCAGGATAAAAAAAGATAATTGGTCAGTGATAATATATAACTGAGTATCATAATTTTCACTGATTATACTGTTTTTGTGATGCATATTTTATTTTCTAACACCTTCAAGCATTATACACAATACACATTTAAGCGGGGGCTGTCATGGCCGTGATCATATGGTAGTTGGATTTACAACTACCTATGCAATCAGTGCCTATCACCACTGATGTTGTGAGTTCGAATCTCGATCAGGGCGAGGTGTACAACATTATGTGATAAAGTTTGTAAGTGCCTTAAGCTTGCAACAGGTCAGTAGTTTTCTCGGGGTACTCTGGTTTCCTCCACCAATAAAACTGACCACCACAATATAGAAATGAAAAATTGTTGAAAGTGGCATTAAACACCATCAAACAAACAAACAACACAATATACATTTAAGCATTCTAATAACATCTAGCCATCTTTTAATTATTTATATTGTTTTGTCATACATATCTACCTACTTCTGAAATACCCTTGACAAATTTCTCCACATTTTAGTTACATTGAATTTGCCTTGGATAACATACAACAAGTTTTTAAATCAATATTTCTACAATATTTTAACACTTTAACAAACCCTTTAGCACTAGGAATTGTTTTTTTTTCTTCATTTTACAACTGAAATGTATTTTTTCAAGAGCAAGAAAACATAATTTACACATTCTGAAAAATCTCCATTATAACAGATAAACAACAAACAAAAAGGGAGGGGCTGTCATGGCCGTGATCATATGGTAGTTGGATTTATAACTACAATGTACCAATGCAATCAGTGCCTATCTGATGTTGTGAAATAAATCTCGATCAGGGCGAGGTGTACAACATTATGTGATAAAGTTTGTCAGTGACTTGCAACAGGTTGGTGGTTTTCTCCGGTTTCCTCCACCAATAGAACTGACTGCCACGATATAACTGAAATATTGTTGAAAGTGGTGTTAAACACCATCACACAAACAAACAAGCATCCTTTCTTATCTGTATATTAATATGTCACTGTTTATACTGTCTATTTTACTGATTTTACATATATCGTAATGCCACACGATCCAGAGTAAAATGGATTTATGACACTACTGTGTTAATACATATGTGGTAATGCCACACGATCCAGAGTAAAACGGGTCTATCACACTACTGTGTTAATACATATGTGGTAATGCCACACGATCCAGAGTAAAATGGGTCTATGACACTACTGTGTTAATACACACGTGGTAATGCCACACGATCCAGAGTAAAACGGGTCTATGACACTACTGTGTTAATACACATATGGTAATGCCACACGATCCAGAGTAAAACGGGTCTATCACACTACTGTGTTAATACATATGTGGTAATGCCACACGATCCAGAGTAAAACGGGTCTATGACACTACTGTGTTAATACATATGTGATAATGCCACACGATCCAGAGTAAAACGGGTCTATGACACTACTGTGTTAATACACACATGGTAATACCACACGATCCAGTGTAAAACGGGTCTATGACACTACTGTGTTAATACACACGTGGTAATGCCACACGATCCAGTGTAAAACGGGTCTATGACACTACTGTGTTAATACACACATGGTAATGTCACACGATCCAGAGTAAAGTGGGTCTAGGCCACTACTGTGTTAATACACATGGTAATGCCACACGATCCAGAGTAAAATGGGTCTATGACACTACTGTGTTAATACATATGTGGTAATGCCACACGATCCAGAGTAAAATGGGTCTATGACACTACTGTGTTAATACACACGTGGTAATGCCACACGATCCAGTGTAAAACGGGTCTATGACACTACTGTGTTAATACACATGTGGTAATGCCACACGATCCAGTGTAAAACGGGTCTATGACACTACTGTGTTAATACACACGTGGTAATGTCACACGATCCAGAGTAAAGTGGGTCTAGGCCACTACTGTGTTAATACACATATGGTAATGCCACACGATCCAGAGTAAAATGGGTCTATGACACTACTGTGTTAATACATATGTGGTAATGCCACACGATCCTGAGTAAAATGGGTCTATGACACTACTGTGTTAATACACACATGGTAATGCCACACGATCCAGAGTAAAACGGGTCTATCACACTACTGTGTTAATGTCACACGATCCAGAGTAAAGTGGGTCTAGGCCACTACTGTGTTAATACACATATGGTAATGCCACACGATCCAGAGTAAAATGGGTCTATGACACTACTGTGTTAATACATATGTGGTAATGTCATACGATCCAGAGTAAAGTGGGTCTAGGCCACTACTGTGTTAATACACATATGGTAATGCCACACGATCCAGAGTAAAATGGGTCTATGACACTACTGTGTTAATACATATGTGGTAATGCCACACGATCCTGAGTAAAATGGGTCTATGACACTACTGTTGTAATACACACATGGTAATGCCACACGATCCAGAGTAAAACGGGTCTATCACACTACTGTGTTAATGTCACACGATCCAGAGTAAAGTGGGTCTAGGCCACTACTGTGTTAATACACATATGGTAATGCCACACGATCCAGAGTAAAATGGGTCTATGACACTACTGTGTTAATACATATGTGGTAATGTCATACGATCCAGAGTAAAGTGGGTCTAGGCCACTACTGTGTTAATACACATATGGTAATGCCACACGATCCAGAGTAAAATGGGTCTATGACACTACTGTGTTAATACATATGTGGTAATGTCATACGATCCAGAGTAAAACGGGTCTATGACACTACTGTTGTAATGCCACACGATCCAGAGTAAAATGGGTCTATGACACTACTGTGTTAATACATATGTGGTAATGCCACATGATCCAGAGTAAAACGGGTCTATGACACTACGGTGTTAATACACGTGGTAATGCCACATGATCCAGAGTAAAATGGGTCTATGACACTACTGTGTTAATACACATATGGTAATGCCACACGATCCAGAGTAAAATGGGTCTATGACACTACTGTGTTAATACATATGTGGTAATGTCATACGATCCAGAGTAAAGTGGGTCTAGGCCACTACTGTGTTAATACACATGGTAATGCCACACGATCCAGAGTAAAATGGGTCTATGACACTACTGTGTTAATACATATGTGGTAATGCCACACGATCCTGAGTAAAATGGGTCTATGACACTACTGTGTTAATACACACATGGTAATGCCACACGATCCAGGGTAAAACGGGTCTATCACACTACTGTGTTAATGTCACACGATCCAGAGTAAAGTGGGTCTAGGCCACTACTGTGTTAATACACATATGGTAATGCCACACGATCCAGAGTAAAATGGGTCTATGACACTACTGTGTTAATACATATGTGGTAATGTCATACGATCCAGAGTAAAGTGGGTCTAGGCCACTACTGTGTTAATACACATATGGTAATGCCACACGATCCAGAGTAAAATGGGTCTATGACACTACTGTGTTAATACATATGTGGTAATGTCATACGATCCAGAGTAAAACGGGTCTATGACACTACTGTTGTAATGCCACACGATCCAGAGTAAAATGGGTCTATGACACTACTGTGTTAATACATATGTGGTAATGCCACATGATCCAGAGTAAAACGGGTCTATGACACTACGGTGTTAATACACGTGGTAATGCCACATGATCCAGAGTAAAATGGGTCTATGACACTACTGTGTTAATACACATATGGTAATGCCACACGATCCAGAGTAAAATGGGTCTATGACACTACTGTGTTAATACATATGTGGTAATGCCACACGATCCTGAGTAAAATGGGTCTATGACACTACTGTGTTAATACACACATGGTAATGCCACACGATCCAGAGTCAAACGGGTCTATCACACTACTGTGTTAATGTCACACGATCCAGAGTAAAGTGGGTCTAGGCCACTACTGTGTTAATACACATATGGTAATGCCACACGATCCAGAGTAAAATGGGTCTATGACACTACTGTGTTAATACATATGTGGTAATGTCATACGATCCAGAGTAAAACGGGTCTATGACACTACTGTTGTAATGCCACACGATCCAGAGTAAAATGGGTCTATGACACTACTGTGTTAATACATATGTGGTAATGTCACACGATCCAGAGTAAAACGGGTCTATGACACTACGGTGTTAATACACGTGGTAATGCCACACGATCCAGAGTAAAATGGGTCTATGACACTACTGTGTTAATACATACGTGGTAATGCCACATGATCCAGAGTAAAACGGGTCTATGACACTACGGTGTTAATACACACGTGGTAATGCCACATGATCCAGAGTAAAGTGGGTCTAGGCCACTACTGTGTTAATACACATATGGTAATGCCACACGATCCAGAGTAAAATGGGTCTATGACACTACTGTGTTAATACATATGTGGTAATGCCACACGATCCAGAGTAAAATGGGTCTATGACACTACTGTGTTAATACATATGTGATAATGCCACACGATCCAGAGTAAAACGGGTCTATGACACTACTGTGTTAATACACACATGGTAATACCACATGATCCAGTGTAAAATGGGTCTATGACACTACTGTGTTAATACACACGTGGTAATGCCACACGATCCAGTGTAAAACGGGTCTATGACACTACTGTGTTAATACACACGTGGTAATGTCACACGATCCAGAGTAAAGTGGGTCTAGGCCACTACTGTGTTAATACACATATGGTAATGCCACACGATCCAGAGTAAAATGGGTCTATGACACTACTGTGTTAATACATATGTGGTAATGTCATACGATCCAGAGTAAAGTGGGTCTAGGCCACTACTGTGTTAATACACATATGGTAATGCCACACGATCCAGAGTAAAATGGGTCTATGACACTACTGTGTTAATACATATGTGGTAATGCCACACGATCCTGAGTAAAATGGGTCTATGACACTACTGTGTTAATACACACATGGTAATGCCACACGATCCAGAGTAAAACGGGTCTATCACACTACTGTGTTAATGTCACACGATCCAGAGTAAAGTGGGTCTAGGCCACTACTGTGTTAATACACATATGGTAATGCCACACGATCCAGAGTAAAATGGGTCTATGACACTACTGTGTTAATACATATGTGGTAATGTCATACGATCCAGAGTAAAGTGGGTCTAGGCCACTACTGTGTTAATACACATATGGTAATGCCACACGATCCAGAGTAAAATGGGTCTATGACACTACTGTGTTAATACATATGTGGTAATGTCATACGATCCAGAGTAAAACGAGTCTATGACACTACTGTTGTAATGCCACACGATCCAGAGTAAAATGGGTCTATGACACTACTGTGTTAATACATATGTGGTAATGCCACATGATCCAGAGTAAAACGGGTCTATGACACTACGGTGTTAATACACACGTGGTAATGCCACATGATCCAGAGTAAAATGGGTCTATGACACTACTGTGTTAATACATACGTGGTAATGCCACATGATCCAGAGTAAAACGGGTCTATGACACTACGGTGTTAATACACACGTGGTAATGCCACATGATCCAGAGTAAAGTGGGTCTAGGCCACTACTGTGTTAATACATATGTGGTAATGCCACACGATCCAGAGTAAAATGGGTCTATGACACTACTGTGTTAATACATATGTGGTAATGCCACACGATCCTGAGTAAAATGGGTCTATGACACTACTGTGTTAATACACACATGGTAATGCCACACGATCCAGAGTAAAACGGGTCTATCACACTACTGTGTTAATGTCGCACGATCCAGAGTAAAGTGGGTCTAGGCCACTACTGTGTTAATACACATATGGTAATGCCACACGATCCAGAGTAAAATGGGTCTATGACACTACTGTGTTAATACATATGTGGTAATGTCATACGATCCAGAGTAAAGTGGGTATAGGCCACTACTGTGTTAATACACATATGGTAATGCCACACGATCCAGAGTAAAATGGGTCTATGACACTACTGTGTTAATACATATGTGGTAATGTCATACGATCCAGAGTAAAACGGGTCTATGACACTACTGTTGTAATGCCACACGATCCAGAGTAAAATGGGTCTATGACACTACTGTGTTAATACATACGTGGTAATGCCACATGATCCAGAGTAAAACGGGTCTATGACACTACGGTGTTAATACACACGTGGTAATGCCACATGATCCAGAGTAAAGTGGGTCTAGGCCACTACTGTGTTAATACACATATGGTAATGCCACACGATCCAGAGTAAAATGGGTCTATGACACTACTGTGTTAATACATATGTGGTAATGCCACACGATCCAGAGTAAAATGGGTCTATGACACTACTGTGTTAATACATATGTGGTAATGCCACACGATCCTGAGTAAAATGGGTCTATGACACTACTGTGTTAATACACACATGGTAATGCCACACGATCCAGAGTAAAACGGGTCTATCACACTACTGTGTTAATGTCGCACGATCCAGAGTAAAGTGGGTCTAGGCCACTACTGTGTTAATACACATATGGTAATGCCACACGATCCAGAGTAAAATGGGTCTATGACACTACTGTGTTAATACATATGTGGTAATGTCATACGATCCAGAGTAAAGTGGGTCTAGGCCACTACTGTGTTAATACACATATGGTAATGCCACACGATCCAGAGTAAAATGGGTCTATGACACTACTGTGTTAATACATATGTGGTAATGTCATACGATCCAGAGTAAAACGGGTCTATGACACTACTGTTGTAATGCCACACGATCCAGAGTAAAATGGGTCTATGACACTACTGTGTTAATACATATGTGGTAATGCCACATGATCCAGTGTAAAACGGGTCTATGACACTACTGTACGTGTTAATACATACGTGGTAATGCCACATGATCCAGAGTAAAACGGGTCTATGACACTACGGTGTTAATACACACGTGGTAATGCCACATGATCCAGAGTAAAATGGGTCTATGACACTACTGTGTTAATACATACGTGGTAATGTTACATGATCCAGAGTAAAACGGGTCTATGACACTACGGTGTTAATACACACGTGGTAATGCCACACGATCCAAAGTAAAACGGGTCTATGACACTACTGTGTTAATACACATGTGGTAATGCCACACGATCCAGAGTAAAACGGGTCTATGACACTGTATAACATGTTTTTATAGAATATTACATACGTACAATTTATATATAAAGTATAACCTGTACAATGTGTCTATTTATAGCATATCAAATACACATTTATTATAAGTCCAATACATAACAGATATATCATGGCAATCGGAAACACACATTTTTTTTGGGCCTAAAATTAAATAAAAATAAAATTCTAGATAATATATATTAACGGTTTATGGTATTTAACGCCACTTTCAACAATATTTTAATTATATTGTGGCGATCAGTTTTATTGCTGACGGAGTTCCCAGAGAAAACAACAGACCTGTCGCAAATCGCTGACCAACTTTATCACATAATGTTGTATCGAATACACCTCGACATAAATTACTTGCTGTTCCATATAATGTTCATCCTTAATAGCTTAACCTCATATTTTGCCTTATTAATAAAATGAGGGAAATTACATTTTACAAGACATTATCAATACTGAGATCACTATGATAGTTTGATATTAAATCAGTGCCTATCACCACTAAAGTTGTTCGTTCGATTCCCGCTTTTGGTGAGGTGTACTCTATACATCTTTATCACGTTTATGTTATCAAGTTTTAGAGATTTATTGCAGGTCAGTGGTTTTATCGATATTCCGGTTTCCTTCACCATATTGAACCACCATATCATAGGTAACATATTGCTACAAGTGATGTTAAGCACTAATTAATCTAGCGATTTTAAATCAATAATGATCTTATGTGTATAAATTGTTAATGGTGGTTGTTAGTTAAACCTGATCATTTAGAAACAACACACACACAATTTTTACAATTTGTACACACAGAGAAAAAACATAGCAATTTTTCTTAATCACCTGGCGTCTGTTGTTCGTTTGTCATTTACGTCAACACTTTATCTAACCTAATTATAAAGAATCGTGGAAGTTGTCGCTCACATTAACCTCTCTTTGTCATTGATGGCCTTTTCAAATTTTAATGTTCTAATCAAAATCGCCGACACAGAATGAACCACACTATATTTACATTCTCACTTTTCAAATGTCTGGCTTGATGCGAATCAACACTGAAATAAGATCCTGATGGACTCCCATGTCAAATATAAACTTTAGTACATTGTAAGAATATTTCTTCTTGCATCAAGTTTTTAGCTCACCTTGCCAATGGAAATGTCAGCTTTTGCCATCACTTGGCATCCGTCGTCCGTTAACTTTTCACATTTTAATGTTCTTCTCCAAAACCGCTTGTCCAAATGAACAGAAACTTAGTAGCTATAGGAATCATCTATGGATGGTCTTCTATTAAAATTTCTCATTGTGTCTTGATCAGTTAAAAAACATGGCCACCACAGACAATTTTTGTTTCTGATTGGTTAATTTCTTAAAATTCTTCTCCTCTGAAACTCAGTTGCCAAATGAAAACAAAATTTGGTAGGAAGCACCTATGGAAAGTTCTGTATAAGGTTTCCTCAAAACAGAATGAAAAGTGAGCAACAAAGTGTTTTAGCTCCCCGACAGTGGCAGTTTTTAACATAGGAGCCTATTGGGAAATGAATAACAGCTTTTCTTAAGAAGAGTTTCAAGATAGCAAAGCCGAAAGGGGTAATGCGAATCCGTAAATCGAAGGACAGACAACACAGTGGCAAAAAAGGTCAAACAATGATCTACAAAGCATACACATAAAACTAAAGATCGTGTAACACAAACTTCACTAAAAACCGGGACTGAACTTGGGTGCTCGAGAAAAGTAAGCTGTTCCTGCTCCACTAGTGGTACTCGTCGTGTTAATCTGATTACAGATTCGGTGATGGTTCATGAATGAAGAAAGGACCAGTGTCATATGGTATATTGACCCCCCTCATTTCTAATCAAGAGATAGGCAGGGGGTCAAACTACCATGGGTAGGGGGTTCGATATATCATTGGTAGGGGGGTAAAAATACCATGGATTGGGGGTCGATGTACCATGGGTAGGGGATCAAAAGACCATGGGTAGGGGGTCAGAATACCATGGATAGGGGGGTCGATATACCATAGGTAGGGAGTCAAAATACCATGGGTGGGTTGTCGATATACCATGAGTAGGGGGGTCAAGATACAATGGGTAGGGGGGGGTTAAAATACCATGGTTAGGGGGTCATCATAGATAATCTTCCAATGAAGGGAAATCATGATTTATATCTATAGCATGTAATAAAGGATTGTCAGGTAGCTAATTTTCATGAATATTACTTTAATACCAATATCATACACATGAGTAATGCAAGGTAGTTTATTTTCACGGATAACACTTTGATACCTACGTCATACCATGAACAGATTCAATGTAACTTATTTTCATGAATACAATTTCGCTACCTGAATCACACACCGGCATCATTTTGAGTAGCTTATTTTCACTTTCTGATACCTTTGTGAAACACTGGAGAGATGTAAGTTTTCACTAGCAACATTTTGTTACCTGAATAGTGAATCTCACGCTGGCGAGACATAAGATAGCTTATTGTCATGGGCAACCTTCTGAAGCTATATCTGTCGAATTTTTGTTCTTCCCTCGATGGGATTTTAACTCGCACCATTGATACACTGCAGCACCAATCGCGGGTATCAGGACATCTCGGTACTGAACATATGAGACTACTCGGTACTGGAAATTTCGGTACTGAATAATAAAAATAATTTGATTGAATTTAAAAACTTTTTTAATTTTTGTTTACATGTAGACGTTGTTTATTTCGGTACTGAATAATAAAAATAATTTGATTGAATTTAAAAACTTTTTTAATTTTTGTTTACATGTAGACGTTGTTTATTTCGGTACTGAATAATAAAAATAATTTGATTGAATTTAAAAACTTTTTTAATTTTTGTTTACATGTAGACGTTGTTTATTTCGGTACTGAATAATAAAAATAATTTGATTGAATTTAAAAACTTTTTTTAATTTTTTTTTACATGTAGACGTTGTTTATACAATTTTTTTTTTTAATCATCTTTAATTAAATGGACATCAAAGAGGCAATTCATTAATATTTGTAAATAACTTTTGTTTTGATAACTAAGACCCTTTATCAATAAATCACAGATAAACTTAACGGGATGATTATTTTCATTTGTTTTGATTACATAAATGTGTTAATTAGATAGCTTTAATTACCAAATTTAATCTCTTTAATCAATAACTATCATAGATCACTGCTTTAATCTTTTGTTTTACTTCAAAAGACGATACAAGCTGAATTTTATTTGAGAAATATTTGCCAAGCCGATATATAATGGAGGGTTACCCTAATTTGAGATTCAAACTGTAAAATGAACGAGTATCCGTGTATAAATTGTGGCAGCAATGTCCGTCCCAGACAGGAGACTTTACAATGTGACCAGTGTTCACAGTGGCAGCACAGATTATGCAACACTGGTAAGACCTTTTTATCTAATTGTATCGCTTTTGTATATTATTTAACCTCCCAAATTATAAACAGAAAATCAAGAAATGTCATATATTGAAAGCACTGTCAATTTCCTCAGTTACTCACACGAACACACATAGCATAATTGGTAACGCCACTACAAAGTATGAAGAATTTTTGTGGGGAAAAGCAATAAATCAGTCCGTTTTAATGAAATGAAAGTACCGGGGCTTTCTTAACAAACACGCTGAATTTCATAATTTGCATAATTACTTTTGTAAATAATAAATTGAGGTCAAAATAATGAAAATATAAATAAAAATCAATATACAAAAACAACGATCTCCGGGATCGATCTACACTGGAATTATCAAAAACACATATCGATCCACTTTTGAATCATATATTAAAGAACTACTAGTACAAAAATATTGACAATTAATAAGTACCAAACAATTGTGGTCAGTACCGAATATTGTCTCATCCAAGTCCCGAACTGTCCAGTACCGAGTACCGAGATGTCCAGTACCGAGTACCGAGATGTCCAAGTCAGTACCGAAATGTCCAGGTACCGAGATATCTAGGATTCCAATCGCTTAGCCTTAGGTCCAGCGCCCTATACCACTCGACCACATCCGCTCCATATATATATTTTTTTCCAGACGTATATATATTTGTCATACTGCAATATAAAATTTAAGTGATCCGATTGGTTATTTACTCGATTTTACTAATCCATATTGTACGGCTCTAGCCGGTAATATGAAAGCACGTGCCAAGAAAGATAACTCATTTTGAAATCATTCGTAATCAAGATGGCGACCCCCAGGTTCGCCTGTCACTCTGATGCCGATATTGAGGCAATTCTAAATCATTTGTTATATTTCTGTTAAAATTGTTGAGTTGTTTATTAAATATGTTGAGGAATTAATTTCTTCTTTAAAGCAAAGTCATATCTGGGGTTAAATGTTCATGAGACAATACATGTATAGTAGTCATGTTCTTTATTTAGGCTTTACACAGGTACTATGGACCCATGATATTGCAGTATGACAAATTCGTTATATAGGCTTTAGACAGGTAATACGGGCTCATATAACCTGTCTGTGTTGTATATTTCCCATAACTAATAATATTACGAATTTAGTTTGTTACACATATTTTCATTGGTTCTTCAACCCTGAATGTCAGCTTATATTCGGAAAACAGACAGGGTATATATTTCAGTCCCCAAAAACGATTAAAACATGGACGACAAAACATTACACTTCACTGAATCAATGGTATAATACGGAATAATAAATGTATTTTTACCAAATTAAATGCTGTTTTTATACTCAAAACGGCTGCATGAACAAAAAAATATTACAACGGTTAATTCCGTCACAAATACCTGATCGATTCAGCAGATTCCTTTGTTCCACGGCTGTACCATAACAAATAAACAAAACGTTGAGCCTTGAAAACTTTCGACGTCATGGGGCAACACCAATGTTTTATTTACATGTTGTTAACATTTAAATTATTGAAACTGTTTCGCAAACCCGTTGTTTTGTTATGTGATATATCAATGTTACATTTATAAAGTTTACAAAATTTACTACATATGAAACTGTATTGATATAGCAATTTAGTACAGTATTTTCCTTCATAAGACACCCTATACATGAAATATGACGTGGCACATATTTTGACGTCATTGAAGAATGACGTCAAAGGTACGGAAACGGACATCTAGAGATACGAAAAATGAAAATAAAAGAGGCAAATTTATTTAATACAGTTGGATGTTGTATTTAAAAAAAAAAGAAGGTTAAATCCGTAATATATTTGTTATTCAGCTATCAGACAGGGTATATAATGTGACATTCCCGGCTTATGATATATATTCCCTTCGGCTGCGCCTCAGGGAATATAGATCCTAAGCCGGGAATGTCACATTATATACCCTGTCTGATAGCTGAATAACATATAATATACGTCTGAAAATTAAACCAAACAGTGTTAGTATTAGATTTTAAAGCTGTCATATTTTTGTTCTTCCCTCGACGGGATTTGAACTCACACCATTGATACACGGCAGCACCGTTCGCTTAGCCTTACGTCCATAAGGGAGTGGATGTGGTCGAGTGGTCTAGGGCGCTGGACGTAAGGCTAAGCGAATGGTTTTTGACGATCCATGTGCGGGACAAAAGAACCAGATGTTACACATATGAAACTACATATAAGTGGGATGATAAGGAAAGGGAAAGCTTTATTTAATTAGACATTGATAAAGCCCCTCTGTGGGACGAACATTTTGTCATTCAACGAAGTGTTTAATTCTTTATCACTTTGTTTTGTGTATTTTAGAAGTTTATATCTTTTTTTACTTGTATAGTATCGTTATACCATAACGATCCAACACCCCGTAAAATTGATCGTTGACTGGTTTTTCAGCAGTGAAAACGTTAGTACAAGAATGTTGTGAAAAATCAGTCTTGTTCTTTTCTTACTAATTTATTTTATATGTACCAGCATACGGATTTCATTTGACTATAAAGTAGGTCTCTATATAATATATTTTGTTTAAAAAGAGAATTCTGTTAATAAAAGGAATAATGTTTGTCAAAAAAAAAATACATGAAAGTTAAATAGGTATAGCCCTTTTCTTCACAAAAAAAAATATAAAATTTAGAAGTCATGATTTTGAAGTCTTTATTCCTGGAACTTCTTTGCTGGAAAAATGTTCAGTCCCTACTATCAATACAGCTTAACTTTATGTGCCATAATTATCAGACCCGTTCATTCGTCTGTAAACAAAATCTGATTATCTCTCTGACTTTGTAGACATCTTCTGGTGAAGTACTTTTAAAACCCTCTCCTGTGCGAATTTCAATGAATTTGAATTTTGGTGTTTAACGCCACTTTCAGCAATATTATGGCGACCAGTTTTAGTGGTGGAGGAAGCCAGAGTACACCACCGACCATGGGCAAGTAACTGGTAAACTTTATCACTTGAGGCTGTGAGTAGAGTGCACCCTTTTTTGTAATTTACAAAGCTGGGTGCGAACCCACGCCGTATTGGTGATGAGCTTGTATGAGTTGTTAGATCCAACGATCTAACTCATTGAGCCCCCCGGGCTCCGAATTTCAATGACAAAAATGAGATATCGTTTGTTGAGGACACGGTGAAGGGAGAAAGGAGACAATGAAACAAGCCAAGATGCTAACAACGCAACTCCCCCCAGACCCAAAAAAATCTACAGTACAAAGAGAGACATACCATGACTAATCACTGAGATAGTGTTGTCCCACTCTAAGAATGGTACTGAAAATCTTTTTTTTTATTTTCCTGAGAGTGGTTAGTTTTATCACTTTCAATTCAGAAAAAAATGAAGTTATCTTCAACAGAAATTTCGGACAAGAGTTAGAATATTTATTTATTTTGTCGCGCCAATTTTTTTTCCAGAATTTAACATCAGGCTATATGACAAAAACTCTGAAAATCAGATTATTATTTTTTTCCTCCACCAAAATCAGAATATTTTTTTCAGCAACATTGGGAATCAGAATATTTCTTTTAGAAAAAAAAAAATAACCCCCCCCCCTCCTTCAAGTTAAATGGTCGTTCCCTTAGAAACATCGAAATACGGTCGTATAATAAATACAAACACCTTTAAAATTCATGAAAAATATTTTTTTATTGCATACAAACATTATACATAATAATGAAACACCAAACTGCCTTTATTTTGTTTCATTTTGGGTAGTTGACTCTATTTGTGTCAAGTTGGCACTGATGGTCTCTGCTTAGTAGGTCCCTGAAAAGCAGGTATTATAAAAGTTAGTGTACAGCAACATCTGATCAGCTATTAAATTAACAACCTAAAATAGTCATTTTAAATAATATATGTCACTCGGCTACTACTACCGCCATACAAAGTAATCTTGCCTTGTTAGGTTTAATACAGTATAACTTAGTTATCTTACCTTGTTAGACTTAATACAGTATAACTTAGTAATCTTACCTTGTTAGGTTCAATACAGTATAATTTAGTAATCTTACCTTGTTAGGTTTAATACAGTATAACTTAGTTATCTTACCTTGTTAGGTTTAATACAGTATAACTTAGTTATCTTACCTTGTTAGGCTTAATACAGTATAACTTAGTTATCTTATCTTGTTAAACTTAATACAGTATAACTTAGTAATCTTACTTTGTTAGGCTTAATACAGTATAACTTAGTAATCTTACCTTGTTAGGTTTAATACAGTATAACTTAGTTATCTTACTTTGTTAGGTTTAATACAGTATAACTTAGTAATCTTACCTTGTTAAACTTAATACAGTATAACTTAATAATCTTACCTTGTTAGGCTTAATACAGTATAACTTAGTAATCTTACCTTGTTAGGTTTAATACAGTATAACTTAGTAATCTTACCTTGTTAGACTTAATACAATATAACTTAGTAATCTTACCTTGTTAGGCTTAATACAGTATAACTTAGTTATCTTACCTTGTTAGACTTAATACAGTATAACTTAGTTATCTTACCTTGTTAAACTGAATACGGTATAACTTAATAATCTTACCTTGTTAGGCTTAGTTATCTTACCTTGTTAGACTTAATACAGTATAACTTAATAATCTTACCTTGCTAGGTTTAATACAGTATAACTTAGCTATCTTACCTTGTTAGGTTTAATACAGTATAACTTAGTTATCTTACCTTGTTAGACTTAATACAGTATAACTTAGTAATCTTACCTTGTTAGGTTCAATACAGTATAACTTAGTAATCTTACCTTGTTAGGTTTAATACAGTATAACTTAGTTATCTTACCTTGTTAGACTTAATACAGTATAACTTAATAATCTTACCTTGCTAGGTTTAATACAGTATAACTTAGTAATCTTACCTCGTTAGGTTTAATACAGTATAACTTAGTTATCTTACCTTGTTAGGCTTAATACTGTATAACTTAGTAATCTTACCTTGTTAGGTTTAATACAGTATAACTTAGTAATCTTACCTTGTTAGGTTTAATACAGTATAACTTAGTTATCTTACCTTGTTAGACTTAATACAGTATAACTTAGTAATCTTACTTTGTTAAGACTTAATACAGTATAACTTAGTTTTCTTACCTTGTTATGCTTAATACAGTATAATTTAGTTATCTTACCTTGTTAAGACTTAATACAGTATAACTTAGTAATCTTACCTTGTTAGACTTAATACAGTATAACTTAGTAATCTTACCTTGTTAGGCTTAGTTATCTTACCTTGTTAGACTTAATACAGTATAACTTAATAATCTTACCTTGCTAGGTTTAATACAGTATAACTTAGCTATCTTACCTTGTTAGGTTTAATACAGTATAACTTGGTTATCTTACCTTGTTAGACTTAATACAGTATAACTTAGTAATCTTACCTTGTTAGGTTCAATACAGTATAACTTAGTAATCTTACCTTGTTAGGTTTAATACAGTATAACTTAGTTATCTTACCTTGTTAGGCTTAATACTGTATAACTTAGTAATCTTACTTTGTTAGGCTTAATACGGTATAACTTAATAATCTTACCTTGTTAGGCTTAGTTATCTTACCTTGTTAGACTTAATACAGTATAACTTAATAATCTTACCTTGCTAGGTTTAATACAGTATAACTTAGCTATCTTACCTTGTTAGGTTTAATACAGTATAACTTAGTTATCTTACCTTGTTAGACTTAATACAGTATAACTTAGTAATCTTACCTTGTTAGGTTCAATACAGTATAACTTAGTAATCTTACCTTGTTAGGTTTAATACAGTATAACTTAGTTATCTTACCTTGTTAGACTTAATACAGTATAACTTAATAATCCTACCTTGCTAGGTTTAATACAGTATAACTTAGTAATCTTACCTCGTTAGGTTTAATACAGTATAACTTAGTTATCTTACCTTGTTAGGCTTAATACTGTATAACTTAGTAATCTTACCTTGTTAGGTTTAATACAGTATAACTTAGTAATCTTACCTTGTTAGGTTTAATACAGTATAACTTAGTTATCTTACCTTGTTAGACTTAATACAGTATAACTTAGTAATCTTACTTTGTTAAGACTTAATACAGTATAACTTAGTTTTCTTACCTTGTTATGCTTAATACAGTATAATTTAGTTATCTTACCTTGTTAAGACTTAATACAGTATAACTTAGTAATCTTACCTTGTTAGACTTAATACAGTATAACTTAGTAATCTTACCTTGTTAGGCTTAGTTATCTTACCTTGTTAGACTTAATACAGTATAACTTAATAATCTTACCTTGCTAGGTTTAATACAGTATAACTTAGCTATCTTACCTTGTTAGGTTTAATACAGTATAACTTAGTTATCTTACCTTGTTAGACTTAATACAGTATAACTTAGTAATCTTACCTTGTTAGGTTCAATACAGTATAACTTAGTTATCTTACCTTGTTAAACTGAATACGGTATAACTTAATAATCTTACCTTGTTAGGCTTAGTTATCTTACCTTGTTAGACTTAATACAGTATAACTTAATAATCTTACCTTGCTAGGTTTAATACAGTATAACTTAGCTATCTTACCTTGTTAGGTTTAATACAGTATAACTTAGTTATCTTACCTTGTTAGACTTAATACAGTATAACTTAGTAATCTTACCTTGTTAGGTTCAATACAGTATAACTTAGTAATCTTACCTTGTTAGGTTTAATACAGTATAACTTAGTTATCTTACCTTGTTAGACTTAATACAGTATAACTTAATAATCTTACCTTGCTAGGTTTAATACAGTATAACTTAGTAATCTTACCTCGTTAGGTTTAATACAGTATAACTTAGTTATCTTACCTTGTTAGGCTTAATACTGTATAACTTAGTAATCTTACCTTGTTAGGTTTAATACAGTATAACTTAGTAATCTTACCTTGTTAGGTTTAATACAGTATAACTTAGTTATCTTACCTTGTTAGACTTAATACAGTATAACTTAGTAATCTTACTTTGTTAAGACTTAATACAGTATAACTTAGTTTTCTTACCTTGTTATGCTTAATACAGTATAATTTAGTTATCTTACCTTGTTAAGACTTAATACAGTATAACTTAGTAATCTTACCTTGTTAGACTTAATACAGTATAACTTAGTAATCTTACCTTGTTAGGCTTAGTTATCTTACCTTGTTAGACTTAATACAGTATAACTTAATAATCTTACCTTGCTAGGTTTAATACAGTATAACTTAGCTATCTTACCTTGTTAGGTTTAATACAGTATAACTTGGTTATCTTACCTTGTTAGACTTAATACAGTATAACTTAGTAATCTTACCTTGTTAGGTTCAATACAGTATAACTTAGTAATCTTACCTTGTTAGGTTTAATACAGTATAACTTAGTTATCTTACCTTGTTAGGCTTAATACTGTATAACTTAGTAATCTTACTTTGTTAGGCTTAATACGGTATAACTTAATAATCTTACCTTGTTAGGCTTAGTTATCTTACCTTGTTAGACTTAATACAGTATAACTTAATAATCTTACCTTGCTAGGTTTAATACAGTATAACTTAGCTATCTTACCTTGTTAGGTTTAATACAGTATAACTTAGTTATCTTACCTTGTTAGACTTAATACAGTATAACTTAGTAATCTTACCTTGTTAGGTTCAATACAGTATAACTTAGTAATCTTACCTTGTTAGGTTTAATACAGTATAACTTAGTTATCTTACCTTGTTAGACTTAATACAGTATAACTTAATAATCCTACCTTGCTAGGTTTAATACAGTATAACTTAGTAATCTTACCTCGTTAGGTTTAATACAGTATAACTTAGTTATCTTACCTTGTTAGGCTTAATACTGTATAACTTAGTAATCTTACCTTGTTAGGTTTAATACAGTATAACTTAGTAATCTTACCTTGTTAGGTTTAATACAGTATAACTTAGTTATCTTACCTTGTTAGACTTAATACAGTATAACTTAGTAATCTTACTTTGTTAAGACTTAATACAGTATAACTTAGTTTTCTTACCTTGTTATGCTTAATACAGTATAATTTAGTTATCTTACCTTGTTAAGACTTAATACAGTATAACTTAGTAATCTTACCTTGTTAGACTTAATACAGTATAACTTAGTAATCTTACCTTGTTAGGCTTAGTTATCTTACCTTGTTAGACTTAATACAGTATAACTTAATAATCTTACCTTGCTAGGTTTAATACAGTATAACTTAGCTATCTTACCTTGTTAGGTTTAATACAGTATAACTTAGTTATCTTACCTTGTTAGACTTAATACAGTATAACTTAGTAATCTTACCTTGTTAGGTTCAATACAGTATAACTTAGTAATCTTACCTTGTTAGGTTTAATACAGTATAACTTAGTTATCTTACCTTGTTAGGCTTAATACTGTATAACTTAGTAATCTTACTTTGTTAGGCTTAATACTGTATAACTTAGTAATCGTACCTTGTTAGGATTAATACAGTATAACTTAGTAATCTTAGCTTGTTAGGTTTAATACAGTATAACTTAGTAATCTTACCTTGTTAGGATTAATACAGTATACCTTAGTTATCTTACCTTGTTAGATATAATACAGTATAACTTAGTAATCTTACTTTGTTAGACTTAATAAAGTATAACTTAGTAATCTTACCTTGTTAGGCTTAATACAGTATAACTTAGTTATCTTACCTTGTTAGACTTAATACAGTATAACTTAGTAGTCTTACCTTGTTAGGTTTAATACAGTATAAGTTAGTTATCTTACCTTGTTAGGCTTAATACAGTATAACTTAGTTATCTTACCTTGTTAGGCTTAATACAGTATAAATTAGTTATCTTATCTTCTTAGGTTTAATACAGTATAACTTAGTTATCTTACCTTGTTAGACTTAATACAGTATAACTTAGTTATCTTACCTTGTTAGGCTTAATACAGTATAACTTAGTTATCTTACCTTGTTAGGTTTAATACAGTATAACTTAGTTATATTACCTTGTTAGGCTTAATACAGTATAACTTAGTATGTTTACCTTGTTAGACTTAATAAAGTATAACTTAGAAATCTTACCTTGTTAAGACTTAATACAGTATAACTTAGTTATCTTACCTTGTTAGACTTAATACAGTATAACTTAGTAATCTTACCTTGTTAGGCTTAAAACAATATAACTTAGTAATCTTACCTTGTTAGGCTTAAAACAATATAACTTTGTTATCTTACTTTATTAGACTTAATACAGTATAACTTAGTTATCTTACCTTGTTAGACTTAATATACTATAACTTAGTAATCTTACCTTGTTAGGCTTAATACAGTATAACTTAGTAATCTTACCTTGTTAGGTTTAATACAGTATAACTTAGTAATCTTACCTTGTTAGACTTAATACAGTATAACTTAGTAATCTTACCTTGTTATACTTAATACAGTATAACTTAGCTATCTTACCTTGTTAGGCTTAATACAGTATAACTTAGTTATCTTACCTTGTTAGGCTTAATACAGTATAACTTAGTTATCTTACCTTGTTAGGCTTAATACAGTATAACTTAGTAATCTTACCTTGTTAGACTTAATACAGTATAACTTAGTTATCTTACCTTGTTAGATATAATACAGTATAACTTAGTAATCTTACTTTGTTAGACTTAATAAAGTATAACTTAGTAATCTTACCTTGTTAGGCTTAATACAGTATAACTTAGTTATCTTACCTTGTTAGACTTAATACAGTATAACTTAGTAGTCTTACCTTGTTAGGTTTAATACAGTATAACTTAGTTATCTTACCTTGTTAGGCTTAATACAGTATAACTTAGTTATCTTACCTTGTTAGGCTTAATACAGTATAAATTAGTTATCTTATCTTCTTAGGTTTAATACAGTATAACTTAGTTATCTTACCTTGTTAGACTTAATACAGTATAACTTAGTTATCTTACCTTGTTAGGCTTAATACAGTATAACTTAGTTATCTTACCTTGTTAGGTTTAATACAGTATAACTTAGTTATATTACCTTGTTAGGCTTAATACAGTATAACTTAGTATGTTTACCTTGTTAGACTTAATAAAGTATAACTTAGAAATCTTACCTTGTTAAGACTTAATACAGTATAACTTAGTTATCTTACCTTGTTAGACTTAATACAGTATAACTTAGTAATCTTACCTTGTTAGGCTTAAAACAATATAACTTAGTAATCTTACCTTGTTAGGCTTAAAACAATATAACTTTGTTATCTTACTTTATTAGACTTAATACAGTATAACTTAGTTATCTTACCTTGTTAGACTTAATATACTATAACTTAGTAATCTTACCTTGTTAGGCTTAATACAGTATAACTTAGTTTTCTTAACTTGTTAGGCTTAATACAGTATAAATTAGTGATCTTACCTTGTTAGACTTAAAACAGTATAACTTAGTAATCTTACCTTGTTATATTTAATACAGTATAACTTAGTTATCTTACCTTGTTAGGCTTAATACAGTATAACTTAGTAATCTTACCTTGTTAGGCTTAATGCAGTATAACTTAGTAATCTTTCCTTGTTAGACCTAATACAGTATAACTTAGTAATCTTACCTTGTTAGACTTAATACAGTATAACTTAGTTATCTTACCTTGTTAGGCATAATACAGTATAACTTAGTAATCTTACCTTGTTAGATTTAATACAGTATAACTTAGTAATCTTACCTTGTTAGAATTAATACAGTATAACTTAGTAATCTTACCTTGTTATACTTAATACAGTATAACTTAGTTATCTTACCTTGTTAGGCTTAATACAGTATAACTTAGTTATCTTACCTTGTTAGGCTTAATACAGTATAACTTAGTTATCTTACCTTGTTAGGCTTAATACAGTATAACTTAGTAATCTTACCTTGTTAGACCTAATACAGTATAACTTAGTAATCTTACCTTGTTAGGTTTAATACAGTATAACTTAGTTATTTTACCTTGTTAGATTTAATACAGTATAACTTAGTAATCTTACCTTGTTAGGCTTAATACAGTATAACTTAGTAATCTTACCTTGTTAGACTTAATACAGTATAACTTAGTAATCTTACCTTGTTAGACTTAATACAGTATAACTTAGTAATCTTACCTTGTTAGACTTAATACAGTATAACTTAGTAATCTTACCTTGTTATATTTAATACAGTATAACTTAGTAATCTTACCTTGTTAGGTTTAATACAGTATAACTTAGTTATTTTACCTTGTTAAACTTAATACAGTATAACTTAGTAATCTTACCTTGTTAGGTTTAATACAGTATAACTTAGTTATCTTACCTTGTTAGACGTAATACAGTATAACTTAGTGATCTTACCTTGTTAGACTTAATACAGTATAACTTAGTAATCTTACCTTGTTAGACTTAATACAGTATAACTTAGTTATCTTACCTTGTTAGGTTTAATACAGTATAACTTAGTTATCTTACCTTGTTATACTTAATACAGTATAACTTAGTTATCTTACCTTGTTAGGTTTAATACAGTATAACTTAGTTATCTTACCTTGTTAGACGTAATACAGTATAACTTAGTGATCTTACCTTGTTAGACTTAATACAGTATAACTTAGTAATCTTACCTTGTTAGGTTTAATACAGTATAACTTAATAATCTTACCTTGTTAGGTTTAATACAGTATAACTTAGTGATCTTACCTTGTTAGACTTAATACAGTATAACTTAGTAATCTTACCTTGTTATATTTAATACAGTATAACTTAGTTATCTTACCTTGTTAGGTTTAATACAGTATAACTTAGTTATCTTACCTTGTTAGGCTTAATACAGTATAACTTAGTAATCTTACCTTGTTAGACTTAATACAGTATAACTTAGTTATCTTAGCTTGTTAGGCTTAATACAGTATAACTTAGTTATCTTAGCTTGTTAGGTTTAATACAGTATAACTTAGTTATCTTACCTTGTTAGACTTAATACAGTATAACTTAGTAATCTTACCTTGTTAGGTTTAATACAGTATAACTTAGTTATCTTACCTTGTTAGACTTAATACAGTATAAATTAGTAATCTTACCTTGTTAGGCTTAATACAGTATAACTTAGTAATCTTACCTTGTTAGGTTTAATACAGTATAACTTAGTAATCTTACCTTGTTAGACTTAATACAGTATAACTTAGTAATCTTACCTTGTTAGACTTAATACAGTATAACTTAGTTATCTTACCTTGTTAGGCTTAATACAGTATAACTTAGTAATCTTACCTTGTTAGGTTTAATACAGTATAACTTAGTAATGTTACCTTGTTAGACTTAATACAGTATAACTTAGTAATATTACCTTGTTAGACTTAATACAGTATAACTTAGTAATCTTACCTTGTTAGACTTAATACAGTATAACTTAGTAATCTTACCTTGTTATACTTAATACAGTATAACTTAGTTATCTTACCTTGTTAGGCTTAATACTGTATAACTTAGTAATCTTACCTTGTTAGACTTAATACAGTATAACTTAATAATCTTAGCTTGTTAGGTTTAATACAGTATAACTTAGTTATCTTACCTTGTTAGACTTAATACAGTATAACTTAGTAGTCTTACCTTGTTAGGTTTAATACAGTATAACTTAGTTATCTTACCTTGTTAGGCTTAATACAGTATAACTTAGTTATCTTACCTTGTTAGGCTTAATACAGTATAAATTAGTTATCTTATCTTGTTAGGTTTAATACAGTATAACTTAGTTATCTTACCTTGTTAGGTTTAATACAGCATAACTTAATTATCTTACCTTGTTAGGTTTAATACAGTATAACTTAGTTATCTTACTTTATTAGACTTAATACAGTATAACTTAGTATGTTTACCTTGTTAGACTTAATAAAGTATAACTTAGAAATCTTACCTTGTTAAGACTTAATACAGTATAACTTAGTTATCTTACCTTGTTAGACTTAATATACTATAACTTAGTAATCTTACCTTGTTAGGCTTAATACAGTATAAATTAGTAATCTTACCTTGTTAGACTTAATACAGTATAACTTAGTAATCTTACCTTGTTAGGCTTAATACAGTATAACTTATTTATCTTAGCTTGTTAGGCTTAATACAGTATAACTTAGTGATCTTACCTTGTTAGATTTAAAACAGTATAACTTAGTAATCTTACCTTGTTATATTTAATACAGTATAACTTAGTTATCTTACCTTGTTAGGCTTAATACAGTATAACTTAGTAATCTTACCTTGTTTGGCTTAATACAGTATAACTTAGTAATCTTACCTTGTTAGACCTAATACAGTATAACTTAGTAATCTTACCTTGTTAGACTTAACACAGTATAACTTAGTTATCTTACCTTGTTAGGCTTAATACAGTATAACTTAGTAATCTTACCTTGTTATACTTAATACAGTATAACTTAGTAATCTTACCTTGTTAGACTTAATACAATATAACTTAGTTATCTTACCTTGTTAGGCTTAATACAGTATAACTTAGTTATCTTACCTTGTTAGGCTTAATACAGTATCACTTAGTTATCTTACCTTGTTAGGCTTAATATAGTATAACTTAGTAATCTTACCTTGTTAGACCTAAAACAGTATAACTTAGTAATCTTACCTTATTAGGTTTAATACAGTATTACTTAATAATCTTACCTTGTTAGGCTTAATACAGTATAACTTAGTAATCTTACCTTGTTAGGCTTAATACAGTATAACTTAGTAATCTTACCTTGTTAGACCTAATACAGTATAACTTAGTTATCTTACCTTGTTAGGTTTAATACAGTATAACTTAGTTATTTGACCTTGTTAGACTTAATACAGTATAACTTAGTAATCTTACCTTGTTAGGCTTAATACAGTATAACTTAGTAATCTTACCTTGTTAGACTTAATACAGTATAACTTAGTAATCTTACCTTGTTATATTTAATACAGTATAACTTAGTTATCTTACCTTGTTAGACTTAATACAGTATAACTTAGTAATCTTACCTTGTTATATTTAATACAGTATAACTTAGTAATCTTACCTTGTTACGTTTAATACAGTATAACTTAGTTATTTTACCTTGTTAAACTTAATACAGTATAACTTAGTAATCTTACCTTGTTAGGTTTAATACAGTATAATTTAGTTATCTTACCTTGTTAGACGTAATACAGTATAACTTAGTGATCTTACCTTGTTAGACTTAATACAGTATAACTTAGTTATCTTACCTTGTTAGGTTTAATACCATATAACTTAGTTATCTTACTTTGTTAAACTTAATACAGTATAACTTAGTAATCTTGCCTTGTTAGGTTTAATACAGTATAACTTAGTTATCTTAGCTTGTTAGGTTTAATACAGTATAACTTAGTTATCTTACCTTGTTAGGCTTAATACAGTATAACTTAGTAATCTTACCTTGTTAGGTTTAATACAGTATAACTTAGTAATCTTACCTTGTTAGGTTTAATACAGTATAACTTAGTAATCTTACCTTGTTAGGTTTAATACAGTATAACTTAGTTATCTTACCTTGTTAGGTTTAATACAGTATAACTTAGTTATCTTAGCTTGTTAGGTTTAATACAGTATAACTTAGTTATCTTACCTTGTTAAACTTAATACAGTATAACTTAGTTATCTTACCTTGTTAGGTTTAATACCATATAACTTAGTTATCTTACCTTGTTAAACTTAATACAGTATAACTTAGTAATCTTACCTTGTTAGGTTTAATACAGTATAACTTAGTAATCTTACCTTGTTAGGTTTAATACAGTATAACTTAGTTATCTTAGCTTGTTAGGCTTAATACAGTATAACTTAGTAATCTTACCCTGTTAGGTTTAATACAGTATAACTTAGTAATCTTACCTTGTTAGGTTTAATACAGTATAACTTAGTAATCTTACCTTGTTAGGTTTAATACAGTATAACTTAGTTATCTTACCTTGTTAGGTTTAATACAGTATAACTTAGTAATCTTACCTTGTTAGGTTTAATACAGTATAACTTAGTTATCTTACCTTGTTAAACTTAATACAGTATAACTTAGTTATCTTACCTTGCTAGGTTTAATACAGTATAACTTAGTTATCTTACCTTGTTAGGTTTAATACAGTATAACTTAGTAATCTTACCTTGTTAGGTTTAATACAGTATAACTTAGTTATCTTACCTTGTTAGGTTTAATACAGTATAACTTAGTAATCTTACCTTGTTAAACTTAATACAGTATAACTTAGTTATCTTACCTTGTTAAACTTAATACAGTATAACTTAGTTATCTTACCTTGTTAGGTTTAATACCATATAACTTAGTTATCTTACCTTGTTAAACTTAATACAGTATAACTTAGTAATCTTACCTTGTTAGGTTTAATACAGTATAACTTAGTAATCTTACCTTGTTAGGTTTAATACAGTATAACTTAGTTATCTTAGCTTGTTAGGCTTAATACAGTATAACTTAGTAATCTTACCCTGTTAGGTTTAATACAGTATAACTTAGTAATCTTACCTTGTTAGGTTTAATACAGTATAACTTAGTAATCTTACCTTGTTAGGTTTAATACAGTATAACTTAGTTATCTTACCTTGTTAGGTTTAATACAGTATAACTTAGTAATCTTACCTTGTTAGGTTTAATACAGTATAACTTAGTTATCTTACCTTGTTAAACTTAATACAGTATAACTTAGTTATCTTACCTTGCTAGGTTTAATACAGTATAACTTAGTTATCTTACCTTGTTAGGTTTAATACAGTATAACTTAGTAATCTTACCTTGTTAGGTTTAATACAGTATAACTTAGTTATCTTACCTTGTTAGGTTTAATACAGTATAACTTAGTAATCTTACCTTGTTAGGTTTAATACAGTATAACTTAGTAATCTTACCTTGTTAGACTTAATACAGTATAACTTAGTAATCTTACCTTGTTAGGTTTAATACAGTATAACTTAGTTATCTTACCTTGTTAAACTTAATACAGTATAACTTAGTAATCTTACCTTGTTAGGTTTAATACAGTATAACTTAGTTATCTTACCTTATTAAACTTAATACAGTGTAACTTAGTAATCTTACCTTGTTGGACTTAATACAGTATAACTTAGTTATCTTACCTTGTTAAACTTAATACAGTATAACTTAGTAATCTTACCTTGTTAGACTTAATACAGTATAACTTAGTTATCTTAGCTTGTTAGGCTTAATACAGTATAACTTAGTTATCTTACCTTGTTAGACTTAATACAGTATAACTTAGTAATCTTACCTTGTTAGGTTTAATACAGTATAACTTAGTAATCTTACCTTGTTAGACTTAATACAGTATAACTTAGTAATCTTACCTTGTTAGACTTAATACAGTATAACTTAGTTATCTTACCTTGTTAAACTTAATACAGTATAACTTAGTAATCTTACCTTGTTAGACTTAATACAGTATAACTTAGTTATCTTACCTTGTTAGGTTTAATACAGTATAGCTTAGTTATCTTACCTTGTCAGGCTTAATACAGTATAACTTAGTTATCTTAGCTTGTTAGGCTTAATACAGTATAACTTAGTTATCTTACCTTGTTAAACTTAATACAGTATAACTTAGTAATCTTACCTTGTTATGTTTAATACAGTATAACTTAGTTATCTTAGCTTGTTAGGCTTAATACAGTATAAGTTAGTTATCTTACCTTGTTAGACTTAATACAGTGTAACTTAGTAATCTTACCTTGTTATGTTTAATACAGTATAACTTAGTTATCTTAGCTTGTTAGGCTTAATACAGTATAAGTTAGTTATCTTACCTTGTTAGACTTAATACAGTGTAACTTAGTTATCTTACCTTGTTAGGTTTAATACAGTATAACTTAATAATCTTACCTTGTTAGGTTTAATACAGTATAACTTAGTTATCTTATCTTGTTAGGTTTAATACAGTATAACTTAGTTATCTTATCTTGTTAGGTTTAATACAGTATAACTTAGTTATCTTACCTTGTTAGGCTTAATACAGTATAACTTAGTAATCTTACCTTGTTAGACTTAATACAGTATAACTTAGTTATCTTACCTTGTTAAACTTAATACAGTATAACTTAGTAATCTTACCTTGTTAGACTTAATACAGTATAACTTAGTTATCTTACCTTGTTAAACTTAATACAGTATAACTTAGTAATCTTACCTTGTTAGGTTTAATACAGTAAAACTTAGTTATCTTACCTTGTTAGGCTTAATACAGTATAACTTAGTAATCTTACCTTGTTAGGTTTAATACAGTATAACTTAGTTACCATACCTTGTTAGACTTAATACAGTATAACTTAGTAATATTACCTTGTTAGGCTTAATACAGTATAACTTAGTAATCTTACTTTGTTAGGCTTAGGTTTGTCTTCCTCCTTCTAGGTGGATGAATATTTATCTCTGAGTATCTTTTTCCTTAATATGTATATGGTTATCCTAGAATGGAGAAGTAAGATTGTACAAATATTTTGAAATGGTTAGGATAAAAATGTATGAAAACGGAAGATATTTTTCTTACTTTTTTACAAATCGGCCTTGCTGCAAGTACCTTTCTGATTAATAACCCTTTTAAATGAATTATTGCTGTGACAGTTGAAATTTTGACTGACCAATTATATTTGCTATCCACATGTTGAGATGTTATTAGTAATATAAGTGGTCAGTCAAGATTTCAACTTTCATAGGAGCAATTTTTTAAGAGATTATCAATAAGAAAGGGACTTATATGGAGCTTTATTTCATTTTCACCGTTTTTCTGTTTTGTTCGGAAGAAATTTGTCTCATTCAACATGATACTAATATGACACTACCAAATGTGGTCAATTTATTGGCAGTGGAAACTGGATGTTGAATAATTCTCAACAAGACATGATTTTATTTAACTCGAACCTCTGTATAGGTTGTTTGTTTGTTTGACGCCATTTTCAACAATATTTCAGTAATATCGTGGCGGTCAGTTTTATTGGTGGAGAAAACCACCGACCTGTCGCGTAAGTCACTGACAAACTTTATTACATAATGTTGTACATGTTGCCCTGATCGAGATTTGAACTCACAACATCAGTGGTGATAGGCACTGATTGTATAGGTAGTAAATCTAACTACCATAAGATCACAGTCACGACGGCTCTCCCTCTGTATAGATATTTACTTAATATTTCAATACTGTGATAGTTTAATCAGCCATATACAAGCCTCCCGTGCATGGCAGGTGTACTCAATACAAAATTATGTGATAAAGTTTGTGAGTGACTTGAGGCAGAACGGGTACTGCGGTTTCCTCCACCAATAAAACTGACCGTCCACGATATAACTGAAATGTTGATGAAAGTGGTGTTAAATACCATAACCTTAACCCATATAACAGCCTCACATTTACTGTTTCTTAATTGTCATATGCTATATACTTTTTCTTGTTTTTTTTTAAATTTTATACTAGAAAAATTCAAATTTCATTAAATTAACCCCAAAAAAAATAAAGTAAAAATTAGTGTCAGATTAAAAATGAATTAAAATTTAATCATTAAAAATAAAAAATTAATTAAAAATTAATAATTAAAAATAATACAAAAATGTAGTATACTAAATAAGATATCTGCCTTTAAGTTTTACATAAAGTCTGAGGTTCATATATCATCTTGCTCACAACTTCCCAAGCCAGGACCTGGATTTTCATTGACAAATGTTGTGGTCTTTTTTTTTGTTCAATGGTTTGAGGTAATATGTGGTTGTTTGCTTTGTGGATATTAGTGGACTTGTTTATCATCAATGCTTTGTGGATATTGGTGGACTTGTTTATCATCAATGCTGTGTGGATATTGGTGGACTTGTTTATCATCAATGCTTTGTGGATATTGGTGGACTTGTTTATCATCAATGCTTTGTGGATATTGGTGGACTTGTTTATCATCAATGCTTTGTGGATATTGGTGGACTTGGTTATCATCAATGCTTTGTGGATATTGGTGGACTTGTTTATCATCAATGCTTTGTGGATATTGGTGGACTTGTTTATCATCAATGCTGTGTGGATATTGGTGGACTTGTTTATCATCAATGCTTTGTGGATATTGGTGGACTTGTTTATCATCAATGCTGTGTGGATATTGGTGGACTTGGTTATCATCAATGCTGTGTGGATATTGGTGGACTTGGTTATCATCAATGCTGTGTGGATATTGGTGGACTTGGTTATCATCAATGCTGTGTGGATATTGGTGGACTTGTTTATCATCAATGCTGTGTGGATATTGGTGGACTTGTTTATCATCAATGCTGTGTGGATATTGGTGGACTTGTTTATCATCAATGCTTTGTGGATATTGGTGGACTTGTTTATCATCAATGCTTTGTGGATATTGGTGGACTTGTTTATCATCAATGCTTTGTGGATATTGGTGGACTTGTTTATCATCAATGCTTTGTGGATATTGGTGGACTTGTTTATCATCAATGCTTTGTGGATATTGGTGGACTTGTTTATCATCAATGCTTTGTGGATATTGGTGGACTTGTTTATCATCAATGCTTTGTGGATATTGGTGGACTTGTTTATCATCAATGCTTTGTGGATATTGGTGGACTTGTTTATCATCAATGCTTTGTGGATATTGGTGGACTTGTTTATCATCAATGCTGTGTGGATATTGGTGGACTTGCTTATCATCAATATTTAAACTTTCATTTCATTGAAATGACAAATACTTACATTACGACAACAATTACGATAAATGTTACGAACATAACACCCATGACGATCAAAACTATTCGTATCGTAGGGCTCCTTTTTGCCTTTTTCTTGTGCTTTTTCTTAGGAGGTTTGATAGGCTCGATAGTCCTTGGTTTTGCTCTTATGATTGGTGTACCTGTAAGATCAAACGTTATAACACAATTGATGTTGGTTATATTGAACTTCACCTTGATATAAATGGTATTTTTATTGGATGATTTTGGGTTATTGGTTAGGGTTATGGTGTTTAATGCCACTTTCAACAATATTTCAGTTATATCGTGACCGTCGTTTTATTCGTGGAGGAAACGACCGACTTATCGCAACTAATTGACAAACTTTATCACGTAAAGTTATATCGAGTACACCTCACCATGAGCAGGATTAGAACTCACAACTTAAGTGGTGATAGACACTTGACCTAAAGAAGACATTAGGATTTATTAACTGGGTGATATATCATACACACTACTACCGTTACGTATATATACTGTTATACTATTTCCCATATGCAATCTACTAATGTACAGAATAATTTTTCAGCTATTGACATTTTCAAATTATCACCATTTTAAATACACACGAACTTGAAGTTATTTCCTAAATAGTGAAAATGAGTACAAATACAGTATTAAGATATGATATTTCCATTTCATATATTCCAATTGACGTTAAAATACAATCTTTTCTTTCGAAACATGTACAGTGTATTTATTTCAATAATACATTGATATTTTTTGTCATGATATATCAATGTTTGCTTTCGATTTTTAAAATTTGAAATATTCCTTTGTTCTAAAAAAAAAAAAGCAATTTATCAAAGGTATGACCATTTGATAATATTAAATATCCAAATACCCTTGGCAATCTTAACCTGATGCATTTAGGATAAATATGTCATGACTTGGTTTTCGTCATGGCCGCATGTGGGTGCTTTTAATGGGTTCATGATAAATATGAGTGAGCGAGTGATTGTTGCTTAATGCCATATTAGCAATTTTTCAGCTATATCATGGCGAGAACAAGATAATTTTCAATGAGATGATGATGAGGTCTGCTTTGTACTAGACCAACACGCTGAGTTGGATTTTTATAGTGCTAGCTCACTGAAACAACAGTCCGCGGGTAGACATGTCGTTCCACATTATTCTGATTCCGAGTCAACCAGTCTTTGTTCTTTCTCCTTAATGCTGCGTACTTAGCGGAGAAGCAACAAATACCAATTTTAAAGTCTTTGGTTTGACCCTACCGGGGCTCGAACCCACGATCTACCGTACTCGAGGCGAGCACGCTATCCTTTATGCCACCAATGCGGTTCATGTCAATCATGATAAATATGTCACCTGAAATTTCCAATAAGGCTGGTCAATACAAACTGCATAACACTCCTGATAGACTGTTTTTAACCACCGTGCCATTAGTCAGGACGACATTAACCAAGGTTCTGATAGTAAGTTTTCCCCTCATTTCAATGCTTAGTATTCTATTATATTTCAACTGTTGGGGTCGGATATTATTTATGAAGTTTAATACTGAATTTTCCAAGCTGTGGGTTGATTTTCAATTAGTATTATGTAGACTGGACACAAGGCATTTCTATAAATTACAAATTACAATGGCAAATTCTTTATTTCCATCAAAGGGCCCACGAGTGGCAAAATGAGTAGAGGTATTTCTATATCCTCGATCAGGGAACAGAAACATGAATTCAGTTTCATTTGCTTAAGGTGTTTGATACCACTTTCAACAATATTTCACTGATATCACGGCGGTCAGTTTTATTGGTGGACGAAGTACCCGGAGAAAACCATTAACATGTAGAAAGTCACTGACAAACTGTATCACATAATGTTGTATCGAGTGCAACACGCCTTAAACAGGATTCGAACTCACAACTGTAGTGGTGATAGGCAATGATTGCACAGGTAGTTATAAATCCAACTACCATACGGTCATGATCACCCCCCCCCCCCCCCCCCCCCTCCCCTTCCAATTCAGTTTCAATACGTTGTCCAATTGTTAAAGTTAGTACTCATGCTTAAATTATACGAATTTTCATGAATTTGAATATAACGTAGTAAGTTGTAATAATATAAAAACCTCAAAATCAATAGTTCAGGTATCTGATTGTTTTTCTTGAACTTTCTGTATTAGCATATAGGCTAGTATGATTAACTTACATTGTGATTTACTCACTCCATGCTCCAATTCAAGCCGATACAAGTGCTTGGATTCTCCTTTTCCATATATTTGACAGTAGAACAATCCCGCCTGAAGATGACACTTGTCACCAGGAATATAATAGTTCAATCTTACATATCCTACTATAAATGAAACAACAAATAGATTAAGATTGATGGAAGCATGTTGTTGTATTAAATTATAGGAAGTGTGTTGTTGTATTAAGATTGATGGAAGCGTGTTATTGTATTAAATTATTGGAAGTGTGTTGTTGTATTAAGATTGTTGGAAGTGTGTTGTTGCATTAAATTATAGGAAGTGTGTTGTTGTATTAAGATTGTTGGAAGTGTGTTGTTGTATTACGATTGCTGGAAGCGTGTTGTTGTATTAAATTATTGGAAGTGTGTTGTTGTATTAAGATTGTTGGAAGTGTGTTGTTGTATTAAGATTGTTGGAAGTGTGTTGTTGTATTACGATTGTTGGAAGCGTGTTGTTGTATTAAATTATTGGAAGTGTGCTGTTGTATTAAGATTGTTGGAAGTGTGTTGTTGTATTACGATTGTTGGAAGCGTGGTGTTGTATTAAATAATTGGAAGTGTGTTGTTGTATTAAGATTGTTGGAAGTGTGTTGTTGTATTAAAATTATTGGAAGTGTGTTGTTGTAATAAGATTGTAGGAAGCGTGTTGTTGTATTAAGATTATTGGAAGTGTGCTGTTGTATTAAGATTGTTGGAAGCGTGTTGTTGTATTAAGACTATTGGAAGTGTGTTGTTGTATTAAAATTGCTGGAAGTGTGTTGTTGTATTAAGATTGTTGGAAGTGTGTTGTATTAAGATTGTTGGAAGCGTGTTGTTGTATTAAGATTATTGGAAGCATGTTGTTGTATTAAGATTGTTGGAAGTGTGTTGTTGTATTAAATTATTGGAAGAGTGCTGTTGTATTAAGATTGTTGGAAGTGTGTTGTTGTATTAAGATTATTGGAAGTGTGCTGTTGTATTAAGATTATTGGAAGTGTGCTGTTGTATTAAGATTGTTGGAAGTGTGTTGTTGTATTACGATTGTTGGAAGGGTGTTGTTGTATTAAATTATTGGAAGTGTGTTGTTGTATTAAGATTGTTGGAAGTGTGTTGTTGTATTCAGATTGTTGGAAGTGTGTTGTTGTATTACGATTGTTGGAAGTGTGTTTGTTGTATCAAGATTGTTGGAAGCGTGTTGTTATATTAAGATTGTTGGAAGTGTGCTGTTGCATTAAGATTGTTGAAAGTGTGTTGTTGTATTTAAATTGTTGGAAGCGTGTTGTTGTATTAAGATTATTGGAAGTGTGCTGTTGTATTAAGATTGTTGGAAGTGTGTTGTTGTATTAAGATTATTGGAAGTGTGTTGTTGTATTAAGATTGTTGGAAGCGTGTTGTTGTATTAAATTATTAGAAGTGTGCTGTTGTATTAAGATTGTTGGAAGTGTGTTGTTGTATTAAGATTGTTGGAAGCGTGTTGTTGTATTAAGATTGTTGGAAGTGTGTTGTTGTATTAAGATTGTTGGAAGTGTGTTGTTGTATTACGATTGTTAAAAGTGTGTTTGTTGTATTAGATTGTTGGAAGCGTGTTGCTATATTATGATTGTTAGAAGTGTGTTGTTGTATTAAGATTGTTGAAAGTGTGTTGTTGTATTTAAGCTGTTGGAAGCGTGTTGTTGTATTAAGATTATTGGAAGTGTGCTGTTGTATTAAGATTGCTGGAAGTGTGTTGTTGTATTTAGATTGATGGAAGCTTGTTGTTGTATTAAGATTGTTGGAAGTGTGTTTTTGTATTAAGATTGTTGGAAGTGTGTTGTTGTATTAAGATTATTGGAAGTGTACTGTTGTATTTAGGTTGTTGGAAGCATGTTGTTGTATTAAGATTGTTGGGAGCATGTTGTTGTATTTAGATTGTTGGAAGTGTGTTGTTGTATTAAGATTGTTGGAAGTGTGCTGTTGTATTAAGTTTGTTGGAAGTGTGTTGTTGTATTAAGATTGTTGGAAGTGTGTTGTTGTATTAAGATTGTTGGAAGTGTGTTGTTGTATTTAGATTGTTGGAAGCGTGTTGTTGTATTAAGATTGTTGGAAGTGTGTTGTTGTATTAAGAGTGTTGGAAGTGTGTTGTTGTATTAAGATTGTTGGAAGTGTGCTGTTGTATTAAGATTGCTGGAAGTGTGTTGTTGTATTTAGATTGTTGGAAGTGTGTTGTTGTATTTAGATTGTTGGAAGTGTGCTGTTGTATTAAGATTGTTGGAAGTGTGTTGTATTAAGATTGTTGGAAGTGTGTTATTGTATTCAGATTGTTGGAAGCGGGTTGTTGTATTTAGATTGTTGGAAGCGTGTTGTTGTATTAAGATTGTTGGAAGTGTGTTGTTGTATTAAGATTGTTGGAAATGTGCTGTTGTATTAAGATTGTTGGAAGTGTGTTGTTGTATTTAGATTGTTGGAAGTGTGCTGTTGTATTAAGATTGTTGGAAGTGTGTTATTGTATTGAGATTATTGGAAGTGTGTTGTTGTATTAGGATTGTTGGAAGCGTGTTGTTGTATTAAGATTATTGGAAGTGTGTTGTTGTATTAAGATTGTTGGAAGTGTGTTGTTGTATTAAGATTGTTGGAAGTGTACTGTTGTATTAAGATTGTTGGAAGTGTGTTGTTGTATTAAGATTGTTGGAAGTGTGTTGTTGTATTAAGATTGTTGGAAGTGTGTTGTTGTATTAAGATTGTTGGAAGTGTGTTGTTGTATTAAGATTGTTGGAAGTGTACTGTTGTATTAAGATTGTTGGAAGTGTGTTGTTGTATTAAGATTGTTGGAAGTGTGTTGTTGTATTAAGATTGTTGGAAGTGTGTTGTTGTATTAAGATTGTTGGAAGTGTGTTGTTGTATTAAGATTGTTGGAAGAGTGTTGTTGTATTAAGATTGTTGGAAGTGTGTTGTTGCATTAAGATTGTTGGAAGTGTGTTGTTGCATTAAGATTGATGGAAGTGTGTTGTTGTATTAAGATTGATGGAAGTGTGTTGTTGTATTAAGATTGTTGGAAGTGTGTTGTTGCATTAAGATTGTTGGAAGTGTGTTGTTGCATTAAGATTGATGGAAGTGTGTTGTTGTATTAAGATTGATGGAAATGTGTTGTTGCATTAAGATTGTTGGAAGTGTGTTGTTGCATTAAGAGTGTTGGAAGTGTGTTGTTGTATTAAGATTGATGGAAGTGTGCTGTTGTGTTAAGATTGATGGAAGTGTGTTGTTGTATTAAGATTGATGGAAGTGTGCTGTACATATATGCATATTTTAAGTCGTTTGCTATTGACATGTAAAGTTGATAGTAATATATACAAAGCGTTAGATATCTAATTTAGTGTGCAGTCAGTTTTATTGGTGGAGGAATCCGGAGTACCCGGAGAAAACCAACCTGTCACAAGTTACTGACAAGTTAATCACTAGTTACTGACAAGTTTTATCACATAATCATTATGTGACAAAACTTCTCAGTAACTTGTAAATGTTGTTTCGAGTACACCTCGCCATGAACGGGGTTTGAACTCACAACATTATCGGAGATAGGCACTGATTGCACAGTTGTAAATCCAACTACCATACGATCATGACCAGAATGACCCTGGTTTTAAATGACAAAGAGAACATATGGAAATAACAAAAAATATGACAAGCAATCTAAAAACAGCCTTTGAACTTGCTGTTATTCATTCTGAATATTTAGTGGAGCCTTCATCAGTGGGCAAATATATGTTAATGTACAAACAAGGTAAAATTTTAAGATGGCAGCACGGATTAATCTTTTGCATTCAGCAAAAAAAATTAATTATGATGGTAATTATTAATAGCTAACATTTACCCACAATAACAAACAATAAATCGTGATGGTAAAAATTAGGAACTAGTTTCTTGGCTACAGGGAATAAAGGTAAAAAGGTGGCCTTGGAATGGGTCTATAGAGCATGGTAGAGGTTTATATATCTAACGTGAACATGAGGTTATAATGGATAGGGTCAAACAATTTCTGGCAACAAACTGTAAGCAGCCGCTCCTTACAAACTCTTGCTTATTAGGAAGTACAAGTTGGTACAGTCGTGTCAGTTTTCATACAAGAGACAATCATTTATGTCTTTTCTTAAGGGCGATGCTTGTGTATTTGATTTGTCGCTCAGTGACGCAAATTTCAGGGAAGGGGGATTGTACCCTGTAGCGTAGAAACTAGGTCCTAATTTCTATTCTATTTATTGCTTAATGTGAGATTTAAAACTAATACCGGTAACTTACAGCTCTGCCTTGCTGCACGGGATGCTGTAGGTTTATGGTTCATTTTCATTTTCCAGTTTATCCTTTTGTTGAACATAATGTTGGCATCAGAAGACAAACCAACCACTTTCGTAAATTTTGTGATTTCTTGATGTCTCTTATGAAGAATAAGAATCCCACTGACACCACCATTTATCAGTTGATGTGCATTGTGTGTAATATCACATGTTAATTTCGTCACTAACTTATTTCCAACTAGTACTCTTCTGCCAGAGAACCTCATGTATTTATGAGCTGAAAAATACCATCAATATTATCTCTCAGTTGTATAATTTGATCAGAATTAATTCAGTCCACAGTACTCTTCTATTAGACCGAATTTGTACAAGGTGCACCTCGGTGATGTTGAAGACGAAGTTCATTATATATTTTATAAATCTATATATTAGCCTGGATGATAAATAATGAGTGAGTGAGTGAGTGAGTGAGTGATTGCGTAATGCCAATTCAGCAATTTTTCAGCAATATCATGGCGAGAACAAGTTAATTTTCAATGAGATGATGATGAGGTCCGCTTTGTTCTAGACCAACATGCTGAGTTGGATTTTTATAGTGCTAGCTCACTGAAACAACAGTCCGCATGTATACATGTCTCTCCACTCGGACACATTATTCTGATTCCGAGTCAACCAGTCTATGCTCTTTCTCCTGAATGCTGCGTGCTTAGCGGAGAAGCAACAAATACCAATTTTATAGTCTTTGGTTTGACCCGACCGGGGCTCGAACCCACGATCTACCGCACTCGAGGCGGGCACGCTAACCATTACGCCACTGATGCGGTTGCTACATATCATAATGGAACATATCAGTGGTCATCTGTGACTAACGCCATCACAGCAAGTAAAAACATTATCCGTGGACACTGTATCTACTAATTGAAACGTAGCTCCGTTTAACCATACAAAAATAACTGCTGACAAATCTACCCTCAGAAGAAACACATACTATCTCAATTGGCTTTAAATGAGTGAAATTACCACATATATCATGTATACAAACTTGAAACATTGGACGTAGAACACGGGAACACATGAGTACAAGTTTCTGTGTACAACAAAAGGGAATTGGAATGATTAATAACTAACTACATCAGTAATGATTATGAACTTATAAGAGGATCTTTTTTTTTATTAGCTGGACAACTGACAACTACCTGTGCAATCAGTGCCCATCTCCAGTAAAGTTGTGAGTTCGTATCCTGCTCATACTCATAGCAAGCTGTACACGAAATAACATTATGTGATAAAGTTTGTAGGTGACTTGCGACAGGTTGGTGGTTTCTTCCGGGTACTCCGGTTTCTTCCACCAATAAAACTGACCACCACAATAACTGAAATATTGTTGAAAGTGACGTTAAACACCATAAACCCCCCCCCCCCCAAAAAAAAAACTATAATTTGGACATAACTACTAATTCCAAAATACGAATAAATGCAAGTTCAGACATCGGCGGTAACCCACATCTGATAAACACTTCAATTTCTATCCACTCATGAGTGGATTTCCCAACGATGAGGTTCGACTAACCGCTTAGCAATTTACTAACGGTTAACCGGATCGTTGCTGAAAACAAAACATTACCGGTTATACCGATAAACATGACAGCCTTATCTGTGACATAGATATTCCATAACGGGTAAACAAGTCATGATGGCAACTGCAGAACTTCCGAAATGATGGTTATGGATGTTAACGACGTTTTCAACAAAACATCTCACCCAAAGTTAAATGGTTGTTCCCTTACATGTTATCAAATATAACACTTTGGTGATTACAGACCACGAGCAATCTTTAAAAGTAGTACACCTATATCCTTTTAAGTTTGTCATTGACATGTGACAGGTCAGTGGTTTTCTCCACCAATAAAACTGACCACCACGATATAACTGAAATATTGTTGAAACTGAAAGTGGCGCTAAACACCATAACCCTAACCCTTTTAATTATAAAATGTCATAATATTAATTGTATTCTAAGAGGGTGAAACTCTCGTTAATGCTATAAATACCTTTGTCATTATCATAACGTCTTGTAATTATTACTTTGTTATCTAAATTGCTAAAATACGTAAATATATTTCCTGACTGAAATGAGAAAAAAATGTAACATTTAACCATTATGCATATGATTCATATTCTTTTAATTATAACTCGCAACCGCAAGTGATAAAGTTTACTAATTGCTTGCCCATGGTCGGTGGTTCTCTCCGGGTACTCCCGACTTCTTCCACCACTAAAACTGGTCGCCATGATATAGCTGAAATATTGCTGAGAGTGGCGTTAAAACACCAAAAATCAATCAAATCAATCAATCTTTTAATCATATAAAATTTAAAACTATAAAACTCAGTACTGATTATTAAGTCTGTGATTGTTGTTTAACGCCAACTGAGCAATTATTTCAGCCATATAATGGCGACTGCAAGTTACATTTGATGAGATGATGATAAGGTCAGCTTTGTACTTTGACCAACACGCTTAGTTGGATTTTCATAGTGTTAGGTCACTGAAACAACAGTGCGCGAATAGACATTTCACCCCACTCGGACACATTATCCCGATTCCAAGCCAGTCTTTGTTCTTTCTCCTTAATGCTGCATGCCTAGCAGAGAAGCAACAAATACCAAGTTTATAGTCTTTGGCTTGACCCGATCATCACTCAAACCCACGATCTACTGCACTCGAGGGGAGGTAGCAAAGCAAGTTCACACCTCCACGCTAAAATGAAAAACAAAAATACCACACTGTTGGAACAGTTCCAAAATCCAATAGAAAAATCTTAGAAAGAGGTATAATCGATATCCCTAACACACAAATACATGATCGGTCACTTACATGGCTTGGCACAGTAAGGGGGAAACGAATCACCGTATGTACCGAAATCGCGATTATTTTGGGGACGGTTCGGTTCACGATACGTGGAGGCCGCTTACTATACAACGATATGCTGCTCTTTTTTTTTCAATTTAGTGTTGAACTTCCGTTTTCTTCTTTTGGTGATCATTTAATTAATATTTTGAGAAAAGCGAATCGATTAATTTACGCTTTTAAAATTAATTAATCAAATATCAAATATTTATAATTTCCGCTAGTACGTAAGCGACCTCATATAAAAAAATATGGCAGCGTCCTAGTTCGAGATTCCTCTGCCGTCCGACGGCATTTATTATTTTTTTTTGCTAGAGCCGTGGGACCGCTCTAGCAAAAAAAAAAAAACGCCGTCGAACGGCAGAGGAATCTCGGACTAGGCAGCGCCCATGTCGACCAGCATTGACTTCAAGGAATAGTTAGTTTCCTATAAAATGCATAGTGATACGTATCGTAATGCATATCAAATATCGCGATACGTATCGCTTGTGGAAAAAGTGTATCGCTACACCCCTATGGTACAGGCACTTCACTAAAAAATGTCATGGTTAAGCTGCTAGTTTTAAGGACCCAAACCTCACTTCTTAGTGAAATGAGCATGAACGTGTTAGATAGTTCTCTTACCCATAAGTTCTGTATATAATTCTTCTTAGTGAAATGAGCATGAACGTGTTAGATAGTTCTCTTACCCATAAGTTCTGTATATAATTCTTCTTAGTGAAATGAGCATGAACGTGTTAGATAGTTCTCTTACCCATAAGTTCTGTATATAATTCTTCTTAGTGAAATGAGCATGAACGTGTTAGATAGTTCTCTTACCCATAAGTTCTGTATATAATTCTTCTTAGTGAAATGAGCATGAACGTGTTAGATAGTTCTCTTACCCATAAGTTCTGTATATAATTCTTTTTAGTGAAATGAGCATGAACGTGTTAGATAGTTCTCTTACCCATAAGTTCTGTATATAATTCTTCTTAGTGAAATGAGCATGAACGTGTTAGATAGTTCTCTTACCCATAAGTTCTGTATATAATTCTTCTTAGTGAAATGAGAATGAACGTGTTAGATAGTTCTCTTACCCATAAGTTCTGTATATAATTCTTCTTAGTGAAATGAGCATGAATGTGTTAGATAGTTCTCTTACCCATAAGTTCTGTATATAATTCTTCTTAGTGAAATGAGCATGAACGTGTTAGATAGTTCTCTTACCCATAAGTTCTGTATATAATTCTTCTTAGTGAAATGAGCATGAACGTGTTAGATAGTTCTCTTACCCATAAGTTCTGTATATAATTCTTCTTAGTGAAATGAGCATGAACGTGTTAGATAGTTCTCTTACCCATAAGTTCTGTATATAATTCTTCAAGTAGTACAATTGCTAACATCCATAGGAGTGAAGGTCGTTGTGGTCATAATCGTATGGTAGTTGGATTTACAACTACCTGTACAATCAGTCATTATCACCACTAAAATTGTGAGTTCGAATTCCGCTCATGGTGGGGTGTATTCGATACAACATTACATGATAAAGTTTGTTAGTGACTTGCGACAGGTCAGTGTTTTTCTCCAGGTACTCATGGTTCCTCCACCAATAAAACTGACAGCCATGATATAACTGAAATATTGTTGAAAGTGGCGTTAAACACCATAACCCTAGCCCCCCTCTATAGGAGTGTATGTTACCCTACTTATTCATACCATACTTACTCTTCTATACCTTTGTAAAATGGTAACATTTTGCATTGGGTCGGCATATTTCTTCTCAATACATATTGTTGAAAGGATCTGTCCAAGGATCCACATGACCAGCATCCATACTGAAATTCAAAGTTCAAAGGTAATAAAAGGATATGTACTTTTATCATATGCTAGCAATATTGACAAGCTTGAAATCTTTTTTTTTTAGCAAATTCTGCATAGCCAAGTCAAATATTGCAAAATTTAACATATTAAGGTGCAATATTGATCTATGTGTAATCATTTTAGATTGTAATCTAATCCAATAACTGAATATTATATGAATGGGCATAGTTTTCGTACTTCGAATATATGAATGGGTATTATTTTCATACTTAGGGAATATATGAATGGGGTGTATTGCAAACTCCAGCAGTACTGCTGAACTCAATTTTACATTAAGTTAGTTAAGTAACCCTTCTTTACCCTTGGACAAAAGTCATGCATTTTTATGAAGCAGCTTAATTGAAAATGTCAACAGATCAGAACTACAGCATGTGATAACTGCAGTTAACATTAATCATTTCTCATAGATTCCACAGGATTTTTTCTTAGAAATTTATCAAATTAAATAAAACTAAAATCTTAGCAGGCCGTGTGGTACTATAACAACACGGAAATGTGCTGCTGGGAAAAATCAGTTCAATGAAAATTTGAGATTCACCTGAGCCTGTCCTGAATCGCTCACATGACCTAGATTGTACTATGCACCATACACTACTCAGGGGCGGATTCAGAGGGGGGGGGGGGGGGGGCGCACCCGGCGCACGCCCCCCCCCCCCCCTTAAATTGGAAAAAAATATAATTTTTTGGCGTAAAATCGTGATTTTTCACACGAAATACCCCCAACATTTTTTTAAGTGCGGCCCCCCCCCCAACTTGAAATCCTAGATCCGCCCCTGCTACTAGTATTTTGGGTTCACAAATTGTGTAGTGTCTTACACAGGCGCTCGTGGCACGGATCACCCCCCTTTTTTTTCTAACTTTCTGTTTACAAATTTATTTTCAATAAAATTTCTTTATTTCTTTATTATTTCATCTCTTTTTCCTTATTTTAGCTTGTTCGTGTCAATATTCATACAATGTTATGTTAACATCAAATTGCATGTGTCGACCCTATGCTATAGATCACAGGCACTTGTTTCATTCAAAAAATATATACCCCCTCCTCTTCCATACTTCAAGGTAAACATCTGGCCTTTTCCCCTTCCCCACTTCGCCTCAATAGTTTTCGCTTATTTGTGATCCTTTCGCTGACGCAATTATATATCGTTACACTCCCGAGATATTTCTCTTTACGACTGCCACATTTAAATATAAATACCGGGCCCCCCTCAGACGAATTGGACAAGAATATCAGCGAACGTAGCTTGTTTCATTTTTAAGTCATTGAAACGGATACAGCCATTTCCTTCCGGTTTAAATTGATTTAGAAAATAAAAAAAAAGGTGCTTTAAAAATCAAATGTCAGTAATTTGGAGTTGAACATATTTTTATAATCTACATTGGAACAATTATCTGTATTTTAAAGGCTTACTTTACATTTGAGAGGAGATGATCATGATGGCATTGCTACACATGGCCGGTCTAGAGAGTTCCGAATGCATATGAAAAATCCAGCGCAAACCGGAAGTGACTGTATCCGTTTCAATGACTTAAAAATAAAACAAGCTACGTTCGCTGATATTCTTGTCCAATTCGTCTGAGGGGGGCCCGGTAGGTATATTTAAATGTGGCAGTCGTAAAGAGAAATATCTCGGGAGTGTAACGATATAATTGGGTCAGCGAAAGGATCACAAATAAGCGAAAAATATTGAGGCGAAGTGGGGAAGGGGAAAAGGGCAAATGTTTACTTTGAAGTAAGGAAGAGAAGGGGGCATATATTTTTTGAATGAAACAAGTGCCTGTGCTATAGATACTTAATAAGTATCTATATAGGGTCGACACATGCAATTTGATGTTAGCATAAGATTGTATGAATATTGACACGAACAAGTTAAAATAAGGAAAAAGAGATGAAATAATAAAGAAATAAAGAAATTTTATTGAAAATAAATTTGTAAACAGAAAGTTAGAAAAAGGGGGGTGGTCCGTGCCACGAGCGCCTGTGGTGTCTTAGACAAAAATGAGGAATCTTTATAGAGGACCTCCCAAACATCAGTTGTACTAATTTAACAATAAAATGGCAAACCAGTTTTAAAGACGATCAAAATATGAAATTTTAAGGACCACAAGGCATAGACGGATGACTTTTGCTTAGAAGTTCTCCTTGTTGCCATGGTAACTGCATGCGGTTATGTGTATCATCATATGTTATTTTATTCAGCTATGATATTTAAAGCAAAACCATTATTTGTTTCTAAAGATATGCTTAATATACTGATTTATACTTTACAGTACGACAGAACTGAAGGAGTTATCTCCCCTTAAGTAAATTTATAGAATTGCAGCCGTAGAGTTCTAAAACCAAGGTGATCCCAACTTTTTATTGCTTAAGACTAAAGAGAAATATGTTGTCCTTTCAAATAAACAGAATTAACAAATGCCTGTTATTTTGGGGGCAAATTGCTTAAAAAACAGTGAGATCCCTACTACTCTAGTTACGAATTCTGGGAAAAAAAGTAGCATATTAACCATATTTTTTTTTGTTTAAATGACATAATAGAAGTATATTTCTGGAAAAAAAACCATTTAAAAATGCTGTCATAATTGTTTTGGGATAATGTCATTACTCCGACACTCAATACTCCAACAGTCATTATACCGACACTTATTACTCCGACAATCATTACTCCGACTCTTAATACTTCGACAGTGACCGATAGTCTTTGCAATTCTGTCGCTTTTAGCAATCCAAATGCAGTACGGGACTGCCCATTTAACTTGAAAGGGGCATGGTTTTTATCCCGGAGTCGGAAGTTTTTTTCGTATGCAGCTTATTGTTTTTAAAGCTTTTCAGCGTGGCCCAAAACAGCAAAATTCAATTTGCAAATGGAAAACAACCAGCCAGCAGTCTTCAACAAGGACAAATGGCTTAGGAAGGCGTAAATGAATGCACACATGTAGCAGGGTTAAACTAGCTTTGTGGACGTATTTATTACCATTGTCAAAGCACAATTAGAACGCACAATAAAAATGCAAGAACAATACCTAGACAAAAGGACAACAAAAATACAACACTAGAGAGGCAATTCCTGGTGAACACTCACTATTGCTGACAGCTAGCTACGAACCGACTGATGTAAAAGAATCGTGCATACCAGTACTAGATCAAGGAATGGAGCGAAAGGATATATTGTATTTTTGCAATCCCCTTTGTACCATAAGTTGAGGGTCAAGTTTAACATACTGTTAGGTTGTCCTTCTGCAGGGGACACCAAGGGACGGTGCTTAAGGAAATGTAGCATTCTAAAGCCTACACTCCTCCTCGTGTCCAGTGCAGAAGAACAAGTAAAACGTATGCATACATAAAGAAAATGTATATACCAAATATAATAGTTAAAAGTGTTCATGTTGTTTTTCTGCAAGGGACACCAAGGGACGGTGCTCAAGGAAATGTAGCATTTTAGTGTTTACACTCCTCCTCGTGTCCAGTACAGATAAACAATATGTTATTAACGTGTAGTTTCAAAATTGAATGAATTGATAAAAATAAATATGAGCTTTCATGTTGTCATTCTGCAAAGGGACACCAAGGGGTGGTACTCAAGGAAATGTAGCATAATAAAGCGTACACTCCTCCTCGTGTCCAGTGCAGAAGAACAAGATGAAATAGAATGTCAGAAAGAAAAAAAAATCATCTACAATATTTACAGATAAATTGACACATCTCTTTCAAGACTAAGTCATTTTCGCATGTCATTAACCACAAGAATATCTGTTCTATACTTAAGTTTTGGAAGTTGATACATGTCATCCCAACTATATTAAAAAGGTCTTGCCTAGTTTTATCATATTTTGAACAAGACATTAAAAAATGCATTTCTTCCTCAATTTCACCTGAGCTGCACTGCTGACATATCCTTGACTCCGGAGGTGTACCCTTATATATCGACCTGATTCAATATGGAGATGGCGTGATGATATTCGAAATGTTGCCAGGTTTCTCCTGAACTCAGAATTACTTAGATAGTTTTCTCTTCCATAAACAGTTTTAAATTTTACATAAGTTCTCAATTTACCATCAGAACATTTGTTCCTATCTAGGGCCCATTGATGCCTATGTGCTTCTAGAAGTATTTTCTTGACTGTTTGTTTTGAAACTTTTTGATTAGTTGACAGTTGTTTAAGCTTAGGAATGTTTTTCAAAATTTGTTGTAAAGCACCATACCAAGAGGATATCCGGTTTTCATATGATTTTCTGGACTGTGTGTATGCATCCTTCAACAAGGGAAAAGTGTCCTAAGTTTCTAATAAAAAGTTCCCATATTTCAGAGCAATATAGTAAAACATGTTAAATGGTATGGTCAAAACATATGTCCTAAGCGATGTCGCTAAGTAAACATTGACACGCAGGAACACTGAAAATATAGTTCATCTAAATTTTCGACTATATCTTTTATTTTCGTCAATGAAATAAATATAATAATCAATTGCACGTCGTGAATATTGAATATATGATCACTCGTGCCGAAACGCATTCAGATTAAACTCGTGCGCGTAACAAGTTCCGCACACTCGTTTAATCTGATGCGCTTTGCGGCACTCGGTATCATATGTTCAATATCCACTCCGTGCAATTATCCTATAGTTGTTTGGAGTTGCGATTAGATAGGATATGATGATACAGTCCGGGATGCATGGTCGGAGTATTAATGAGTGTTGGAGTAATGACTGTCGGAGTTATGAGTGTCGGAGAAATAACTGTCGGAGTAACGACTGTCGGAATAATGAGACGACCCCATTGTTTTTATATCCCCAACTACCTGAAGTAGAAATCTAAGCAATTTATCATGTTTATGACATTGATTAATTTTCTTGGTACTTCTAAGACAATAGCAATGGTAAGTTATATTTATGTTTGTATGATCCAATGATTAATATTGAATATACTCAGTAAGCATTTTTACATCACCGTAGAGTTTCTAACTTCAATGTACCGGTATTTCTTTTTCTTTCTTTGACTTTGGCAGTTCTTACTCTTACTACTCTGATTACTTCAATACTTGTATTACCGGTATTAGGATAAAGCCGTGGGCCATTTTTTTTTTTTTTGCCCTATTGCAGAGAAAAGGTTAATCTTATGGTCCACTATATCTTATGGTTTTACGTTATTTCATAATCATACCAGGGCCGTAACTAGGGGATTGAAACAGGGGAGGCAGTGGAAACTTGTGACTTAACGGCCCATCTATGGTAAATAGACTTGACAGTTTGGAGAACACTTGATAGAGACTTATAATGAACCAAAACTAAAGTAAAAGCCAAGAAAGCGTGTCATAGTCGATGATTAAAAGTTAAACTAGTTGAGGTTGGCTTTCAGTCCTCCTCCCCCTCTCTCTCTGTTTTTTTTCTCCCCCTCCCCCCTTCCCAGAAAATCAGACGAGGTAACTGCCTCGTTTGTCTCAATGGTAGTTACGGCCTTGCATATGAAACTTTTTTTTTCGGGTGAAACAAACCTTCTAAAAAAACAGGTGACCGTAGCCGAAGGTTTATGCCGATTATGGAAATATATCACGGTTTGTAAGGTGAATAGAATAGAATAGAATAGAATAGAATAGAATAGAATAGAATAGAATACGTTTATTTGTCAATTAAAGACGCCCATGATAGGCAGTATAATTACATGAAAATCACAATATTTACATTAATTGGTATGATTAGATTGATTGGATTTAACATACAAGACATACAAATACATGTAAATATACAATTTTGTAATCAATAATTTTGAGAAGTATAGTGATTCCTGTAATAGATTAAGAGACAGTGCATCATCCACAGTTGTATATCTAACACAGATATATAATTATTATTATTAATATTGTATAACATAAAATATTACTATTATTGATTTTGAATTATATCATTTCTAGATGAATGTAACTTTAGTATCATATCAGAAAGTTGATTTATGATAAAATTGTCTTCATTGGACATTAACCATATAAATTGCTCTCTAATATCTAAATTTTTAAAGTTATAATTATTATTATTTATAAGATCAATAAATGGTGTTCTCACATTTTTAAGTGCTTCACATTTTAAAAAGAAGTGAATTTCATCTTCAACTTCCTTTAAACATAATTTACATATTCTTTCTTTTGCCTGAGGCTGAAGCCCTCTGTGTCTTCCTCTTTCTATTTCTAAATTATGATTACTTATTCGTAAGGTGTGATATCTAACATAAATTATGATTACTTATTCGTAAGGTGTGATATCTAACATAACTAGCTTGCTGTTGACAATAATTTTATATGTACCTTGTGTCTTTCTTCTCATGCTGGTTACATTTTAGAGTAATAAAAATAAAAATAAATCAAACGTCGTCTGTTTTTTAACCCTTTGAACGCCAAGATGTTGATTGTATACAACGTTACGTTGCCAAGTATTCCAAGACGTAACGATAAAACGTCACCTCACGTTGCGTGTTTTCATGACGTTCACTCACATGTATATGTCTAATGTTTTTAAAGACATTTGACAAATTGTATATAAATGCGATGATAACTCACAAGTAACTTAAGTGATCTGAAAGGGTTAGCAGTTTCTGTTCTTACTTGACATTTGATTAGATCAACGGGCAAGTCAATTAAGAAGGGAAACAAAGGGAAAATAAATGGCAATTAACAGAAATTTTAGATTAAAAAAACAAACAATGTTTTTGCAATGAACAACATTACATACTAACATTAACATTATCTAATAGAATCAAGCTTTTGAATGATATTTATTAAAATTTACAGAAAGATCAGAATTAGGGGCAAATTGGGGGCTCGGGATAAAATACTAATATCCGCCAACCCATGTTAAAACTCAAAACACATTTTGGATTCCATGATTTATTTCTTAAATATACAGTAGACAGTACAAATGTACATGTACACTGAAATCCGCCACTACGAAGATGTGTCAATTATATTCTTCATAATTAAGACGGGTGTGATATCTACTAAAGGTGTCAAACCACCAATTAATTTCTTTAAGGTTTTCTACTAAATTTGTGTTTTTTCGAGCCTACCTGGTCATTTTATCTTAAGTTTAACCTTTTGAAGACCATATATTTTCTGAAACGTACATGATTCCTCTACGTTCTGTCAAAATATCAGGGCATGTTTAAAATCTTGCAGTGAAATGCCATGCTACGGAAAGCACCTACTCTAAAAATAGCTCGGTCATCCCCAAGAAATTAACTATTTATAGGTCATGCATCAAATCCTCCATAGAGGTATTAAAATACAACTAAATCCATCAAATTTGGGCTCAAAATAATCCCTATTTATTTAACTTCAATTATCAATTATAATTAGTCCATTCCATTCAGTAGTTTTCACAATACTACAAAGTGAAAGGAACTTTTTTCTTGAAAAGGGGCTACTTTCGTATATGTTCCAGGCTCTGATTGGTGAATTAGTGGTTTGACACCTACTAAAGCACCCTTCAATACAGAGTCCAACTTTACAATTAGAATATCATCATTGTATTCATGTTTCCAGAACTGTTCGTGATAACTTGAACAGACAGCACATTTCTTCCTCTTCCCATCTGGTATTTTCTCTAGGAAATATCTCTCCGTGATTCTTGTTAACTGCCTGTGTTCCTGTCTCGCCACTCTGACTTCCTGATTTCTATGTGCTTCAGAATGCAAAAAATATAATATTTCTGAAACCTTATTCACAAAACACCCGTTAATTACTGTAGCGAACAATAATTTATTATTTCAAAATATATTTGTACGATGTTGCATTTAGTTGACGACCTATGATTGGATAAAATCATTCCTAAAAATAACGATGAAGGCAGAGCCATATATGGAAATCTAAAGAATAAGATTAATACGCTTTACTGGCCAGTGGAAAATTCAATTTCTAAAAATAACGATAGAAGTAGGCTGTATCATTGTGTAATCTATTATTGCATAATTTGACCTTGACGCTGTCCGAAATAAAGAAATATTGAAATCGATAATTGAGATGACGTATTTGACCAGGCTCTCTATATATATGTGTGTGTATATTTTGATTTAGCATAATTAAACACAACTGCAAGAAAGATGACGATTTATATTTTCTTCTAAAATAACGTGCAGTTACGAAACGATGCAGACGGAAAATTACAGAAGGTCAGTGGGTGGTGCTTAATTTTGTGTATTGACCATTACGTCTTTAGCCTTAGAACTTCCAAGAAAGTCCGTCAAACATAGTTCGTGGAAAAAACTTAGTTACTGTTTCAAGTTATAGATCAGCAACATCGTACAAAAATGTTATAAGCTCCTGTGACCGACTATGGTTATTTAGACGGTAAGTAAATAATTGAAGGGTTCGCGCTGGTGCGCTCACCCTTCAACGATTTACTTACCGTCTAAACAACGATAGACGGTCACTATATATATATTTCATCGTTGTAGTATTGAACCGCTTGAAATATTTGGCCAAAACGACTATTGACATTGTAATTCTATAAAAGAACCATGTAATTATTTCATACAACAATTTATACAAATGCCTTCTTTTCGAGTTCATTCATCGGAGACAATGTTTCCCTCAAAAGTAACATTGTGACAAGCATATAAATAAGAATGTTCTTATTTACATGATATGGTTTATCACATCTAAAACAAGTGTTATCTTGTGAAGTGGATCATAACCTGGTTGGTCGCACAGCATGTTGTTGCTGCAGTGCAGAAATTGCAATATCAACTGAAACCACTAAGGAGAAAATTGGTGTTTCCATTGACCACGATCTACTGTTATTTTCCCAGTAGGATTCACATGTTGCCTTTTTACTACACCCATGGAAAGAATAAGTCTCTGAAACACCAACACTTCCTAACGCGTTACATGGATCCAGCTCATAAATATTGCATGCTCGGAAACTACTCTAGGCAGTTTGCTGTTCTCTGCGATGCAACTGAATTATTGTTGAAAGTGGCGTTAAACACCATAACCCTAACCCTAAATACAATATATATTGATGCATTGTCTTATAATATATAAATTATCACCAATGAATTTGATGAATTCGATTCAAACCAGTGGTGCGTTGTATTATATCTATCTTTGTGTGAGGCGCCCGGGTGGCTCAAAAAGTAAGGTAGTTGGATTACCTAACAACTCCTATAAGCCTATCACCAATACGGCGTTGGTTCACTCCCGGCTTTGTAAATTACAAAAAGTGTGCACTCGACTCGCAGCCGCAAGTGATAAAGTTTACCAGTTGCTTGCCCGTGATCGGTGGTTCTCTTCGGGTACTCCGGCTTCTCCCACCACTAAAACTAGTCGCCATGATATAGCTGAAATATTGCTGAAAGTGGCGTTAAACACCAAAAATCAATCAATCAAAACACTATCTTTGTGTGAACAAGTAGGCCAGTTGGTGATTTTCTCCAGGAGCTTGCTTTTCCTCTACCATTAAAACTGACCACCACAAAATAACTGAAATGTTTTTAAACACCCTTAACCCTAACACAAGAAGAAGATAGTAGGTTATTCACTAAGAGGGGAGCTTTGGGCACATAAAACTAGATTAACCCCGCTACTTTTTATTGATGTGTCTGTGTACTCTGTATCAATCGAGGACAGTGAGATGTCATGTACACGTGTGCTATGTGTATCGAATTCTCTCTGTTTCTACGATTTTTCTATTAGATTTAGGAAATATTCCGACTTTGTAGTATATTTATTTTCATTTTATTTGTTGTTTCTAGCTATCGGTACTACAGACGGTACTTGCACAATGTGTAATTTGTTTGTAAAGAATATATGTGGATGAGGAAGTCAAGTTGTACAATTTAGTATGATAATTAATGGTCGTATAACAATGTTTCATTGAAAGGTCAGCTCGATACGATATTTAAATACAATCAACACAATCTCGCAAAATATCCTCATATGATATATCGTAGATGTTGTTTCCTTTCAATAATTATATACGTGTCACTAAATTTAAAACTTATTCAGTAAAAGTTTTAAAATTATGTAAAAAAATATTATGATATATTCGCATAGTTCATAGTTATTCAATATAAATGTCCTTCGTGTTTATATTGAAATTACAACTACCTATGCAATCAGTTCTTCTACCATTAACGTTGTGAGTTCGAATCCCGCTTTATGGGTAGGTCGGTGGTTTTTTCCGTGTACTCCCATTTCCTCCACCAATAAAACTGATCGCTAAAATATTTACAGTCAAATCTCATTTTGTCAGAGTCGAAGTAAGGTATTAACTAGTACGAATAGACCAAATCATTGCTTCGAGTTTACTAGTGAAGCAACTCATCCGTGTCCGAGTGTAGTTGAAATACTGCTTATTTGACGTTAGACCAAGTGAGCTTTAATTATCGTTGTTTAAAGTTAGATGAGTATAATGTCAGTTATATTCATAACGAAACAAGTGTACAAATAATAAATAATTTTTGTTTTTTTTCCATTAAAGTACGAAAAATAATTAACTATCTTCTTATCCACCTCAAAACTTGTAAAGTCGATTAACATGAACCCTGGTTGGCCAAATACAATGTTCCACGCGAAATGGCATCGTTCCAAGGTAATCAACTCATACAGTGAGTAATTTCTATTAACACCAAGCCAGCGATTACGTCAGTTATATGATCGCGAGTAATGCTTTGGACATTACGCGCGCTATTGGCGATACTTTGACTAAATAGAACATGAAATAAGTAAAACGAATGTAGATTTTTTTTAGATTGATGGATTTTTATTTCCGATACATGCTTGTATAGGGAATTATACGAATATTTGTTTTATTATATTAGATTAGGTTTATTTTTGCTTTTGAAAACGAATTTATTGGAAGAAAACGTCGTTAACACACAATTTTCTCATGTAACGCGTTACAAAATATCCGTATGTCTTTTACATTTTTCTCAGTAAAAACCTAAAAATACCTTTTTAGGACCATTTTATTTTGTGGGACCGGAAGCAGAGTCAGCGTGTTCTATGACCCCATTAACGATTTCTGATTAAAGCAATGCTTGAAGGAAAAAATCGGTAAGTTAATGGAAAGAAAAGAACGTAACGCTGAAGGAAAAACATCTGCATGCCAAATACCAAGCTTTATTTCAGCTATGTTTTACAAAATTTTTACAAAAAAGTATACATATCAAATGTTATTATCTTCAAAAACGAAAAAGTCTTTTCAAAAATTATTTTTTTAAAGCAAGTTAAAAAATATTCCTAAAGGAGTAAGGTCAACAAAATGTCCAGTTGCAACTTGACGCACAAAAAATCACGAAGTACAAAACTTTAAACATTCGAAACTATATTTTTCGTTCATATTTCGTGCTAAATCCAAATAACGAAAAATGTTCATTTTCAGTGGCAGAGAATGAACTTAACAAACTTGATTTCGGATAAAAATTACGATTTCTATGTAAAATTGTAGAAGGTTACCCAATTTGTCCAGTAAATGTTTTTTTCTTTTCGACGGCAAAATAACGTCGCGCTACTTCTATATTTTTCTATAGTTTTCTATTAAAATTAAAACAAATAAACAACAACTAAAAAAAGCGAAGCCAAAAACAAACAAACGATATATCAAAACTTGAAAAACAACAAACAAAAGAGCGAAAACAAAATACAAAAATATACCAAACCTGAAAAAATAACGATGTGTTTCCGCTTACTCAAGCGACCCTAATTAAAAATGAATTCATGACCTTAATTTTTGTGTGTCATTTTTGAACAAGCATTGCAAAAAAGAATGTATGCATTGTAGAAACTATAATTATATAATAGTTAAAATAAAATCGCGAAATATATAAATATGAAAATTAAAAATGTGAACTGAATTATTTTAATTATAATTTCACTAGATTATACATAAGATATTACGAGAAATTTTCAAGAATACAACGTATACAATCAATCAATAAACAAACAGGGGTCGTGTTAATGAAAGTATCCTAAGATATGTCCTAAGACATATTTTAGGACACTGATAGGACTATCCTAGGACATGTCTGAGATTGTATATCAAAGCTGTCTTAGCACTATCTTCGCTTGAAGGATGTCCTAGACATAATCGTAAATATGAATACGAGCTGATTTGTGTAAAGAAAGAATAATATAGATATAAATGCTACAAACATTAATGTGTTACGCAAAAGTTCACATAAAAAATAAAATAATAAGATTAAATTTTATTTTATTTATATATTACGCTGATTTAATTGTGATTTTTAGAAAAGAAATGTATATAAACCTAATAAAATCTGCTAAAGATTTAATAAAATAATATCAATGAAAGTGATGGTAAATTTTAATCAATACATGTACTTTACATTAAACTTTTAGCCAAGTGAGCTGTTTTCAAGATGTCAACGTGTCACATCATCAGTTATTCAAAAGGGTTAAAGGATAAAAACGTGCAGATTTTGTTTATCAATTGAAAGTAAAACTTTGTCTGTCCATTATTTTGTACGTAACTGTTCCGTGTAATACATTTTGTACGTAACTGTTCCGTGTAATACATTTTGTACTTCTGTACCAAAATGAGCAGAAAAAGAAGCCCGAATTATCCTAAAACACTCTTAGGACACCTATTTTAGTGTCCTAACTTTAGGATAAATTTTAGGACATATCGCAATTTAGGACACTTTCATTAACCCGACTTAGGACTAAGATATGTCATAAGACACGTCTTAGTCCTAAGATACCTTTGTTAACACGGCCACAGAATATGATAATCTCGTTTTAGAGCAAGATATACTTTCAAAGAAAAAATGTTAAAATCCACCTGTGATGTAAATCTATTGTCTAAACTCTCCATTATTTTCAAGGAATGGAGAGTTATGAACAATGTGGACAGGGGCGGAGTTATTGTTCTCTTTGTACTTTAGATACTATACACAAACTTTTTTTTGTTACAAGATTAATAATTAATAAAATTAATAAAGTACAATGGGTGGATTTTAAGTTGGAGAATGTCCTCGTATCTCTCCATTCCTTAAAAACAATGGGCCTCGGCTCCATTATTTTTAAGGAATGGAGAGTTACTTGGACATTCTCCTATACATAAAGTACAGTCACATAGCATAAACAATCAATAAATACTAAAAGGGAATACAAACGAAATAAATAAGCAAACAAACAAACATTGAAATAAACACCTAAAGGAAAACACCAACAACACAAATATATACAAGCAAGCCAAAATAAAATAAAAATCAATAAAAACAAAAAGTGAAATTCCTAAATAAAGAACAATACATCAAAACACACCCACACCACCTCCATCCTAACCAAACCCACGGTATGCAAACACAAATAAGGAAGAAGAAAATATGAAAAAGAAGACGCGAAACGTTTTTTTCAATGTTAATTGAGTGTCACCAACATCGCGCGTAACGTCTTGACGAGATAACGATGCCTGTCTTGTACTAGAACAACACCTCTAGGCTCTAGTTGTAATTTGCTAGGTCAATGAAACAACAGTACGCATATTGACATTTCTTTCCACTCAACACATTATTCTAACATTCTCAAAATTCGTTGCTAATTTGTCTTTATGTTGTATACTTAAACGAAGAAGTTATATACAATAATGTATTAATGCTTCGATTATCTCGACCATTGATCGAACCCACTGTCCTTTGGCTGTGGTTTTCTTGCTCCCAAAGATTTTAAAATTATTTGGACTCTGAAATAGTTTGGATTTGAACGTACTTGATGAAGGTTATTCCGGAAACGTGTCGTGCGCACTAAATTTGATATCTACGTTTTTATTACTAAATAACAAGTTAAATGCTGTTCAGCATATCTGTTAGTTTCACAAACAAGCACGTCAATCACACTGAGATCTTCGGACTCATCAAACTTTTAAAAAATACTATTAAGTGGATGAATTAGGAGCGAAGATGACCGGCCCTGTCTCTACAGGAAATCTCGGCTCTGACAAATCAAACGTCCCCGGATCTACAACAGAAATCCACGGTCCTCTGTTAGCTGGTACAGCTTCATCAATATTTATTTCTTCTTCGGTATCTGTATCAGTCAGATCCACATCTAAATCGGATTCATAATCTGAATCCGATTCTGCGGCGTCGGTCATCTTGAGCTATTCCGGTGAATAATGACGTCATATTTCATGATGACATCATTTAAATTTTGATATCATGAATTTCAAATAAAGTTTCACTACCTCTCTATTGAAGTATATATTTACTTTGTCAATCGCGAATTGTGTTTTTGCATATAACACTCTTTTATCAAGGTCTGTCAAAAACGACAAAAATGTCGCTTTGGCGTTCTAACGGTAAACGACAAAAATGTCGCTTTGGCGCTGAAAGTTGTTAGCATCATTTTGTTTACTTCTACTTCTACTTCTATCAAATAATGACCTACTTCAACAGTTTGAAGATTATGTCATTGAATTGCAATGCGAAAAAGGAAGAAGAAAATAAACAAAAATACAATAAGAAATAAGTTTAAAAATATGTACAAAGCAGGGAGTGAATTTAGGATGAGATGCGGTAATGGCAGTCCTGAATAACTCTACTGAGTCACTCTGCAGTGCTATCTGAGGTAGGCGGTTCCAGTCTACAGTGGTTCGATGGAAAAATGAAGCCTTTCTCTGTTGTGTTCTACATAGTGGGATCTGATATGATCGAGAATGCTTGTTTCTGGAGTGTTTCAGGGGTGCTGAAAGTCTGTCACTTTTACTGACTGCAACCTTGTCATGGGAGATTTTATACATCATGACAAGGCGTGCATCTCTACATCGATCTTCGAGGCTGCGCCATTTAAGATGTTGTAGCATGTCACCAACACTAGATGTATGACCTAATGTATTAAATGATATTAACTTCACAGACACCGAAAGGGAATGCATTCTTCATATTTTTACTTTGATAAGATATGTATGCGATTTAAAAAAAAAATATTCTATATTCTTGTCAGGTTCATTTCTTCTGGAACGGGACATGTTATGCTAAACTTGATTGCACGACTGGCTGAATTATGGCTAGCTATAAATAATTAGGACTATAGAAATAAATAAAAATTTATATTTGACACAAATACTGTGCCATATATATACGACTGAGTATCTGTTTATTTTCTCTACTCACAGAAATCGGAATATTTGTGTTGAAAATAAAACATTGAGACAAATGTATGAAATCTTTTAAATTTTTAGTTATTGAATAAAATTTCTGAATAATAAGACATTGACATATTCAACGTTGTGCTGTTTATTTTTAAGCATATATTTGTATGTAAGCCGTAAGCACATGCTTAGACGTAACAATATGGATTGTGTTATGTTCATTTTTTTGTACGTATATATATATATATATATATACGGTCTGCATAATATTGAACTGACGTATAAAAAAGAATAGTTCACGGGATGCACATTTTGATATATTTGTTGCTTAATGGGTGGTGCTAAACACTAATTAAAGAATGCAACGTATAATTTATTACCGGTAATTGTGATTTAACTTGATGACAATCATGGCAGAAATAGGGGGAAATTTATATGACTACTGCATGGTGTTGTATTGTCCGTTGAAAAATTGCCGAGTTGACGTTCCCGTGAACAACAATCACTGACTTGAAAGAAATTTTAAACAGCGAGGATCAACAATTTCAACAAAACGAACAGTCAACTTTCATCGCAAGTCATTTAACATAAAGAAAACCACGACATTTTGCGTTGGGAATCTAGGTCCTGGTTTTGGAAGAGCACAAAAATTTGGAATCAAAATAATAAAGATCCCGTATATATACGTTATTTAAGGAGGTATATTTAGAAAAGCAAGTTAGTTTGTTTCTTAATCCTTTTTGTTTACTAGTATTGTAATTTGTATATGTATAGTATTAGAAATAGAAAATGAATACCACTTTGTTATTGAGTGTAATAAATTGACTTCATCTCGATCTAAACTGTATAGTAAGGTCACTGAAATTGTTCCTAATTTTTTGGTTATGCCTGATTCAGATAAATTTAAATATATTCTTAGCAGTAATGATTACGATATTATGAAAATATGTGTAATAGGTATCTCTGAAATGTGCAGTGAGAGAAATAAGTTTCTTAAGAGTAATGCAAAGTAACATTAATATTTGAGTTACTTTCATATTAGTGTATTTATATTGTATTTATTATAAGTTCGTTATAGTGACTTTTTGCCTCCTCAGCCCTCATGCTACTTTTCGTTTTTAATTGTTTCATGTTTTGTGTATTAGTCTGTAGATTGTATTGTTGCTGATGACAATCCTTTGTTGGATTTCTTATCAATAAAAAATTTGAATTTAAATTTGTATGCACATCATTTGAAATAAAATATTGTTTAAACTAAAAATGTGGCGGGGTTAAACTGGTTTGCGAGTTGTTGTACTATCCCCTCATTTGACTGTATAATGCATGTATAACTGAAGAAAAAATACAGCAAACTCAACATCCGGAACTTCTCTTTCACAAACAGAATAGTTGACATTTGGAACAGTCTACCAAACGAAGTTATCACAGCTAAAACAGAGAAAAATTTTGAGATCAACTTAGATAAGTACTGGGAAGCACAAGAGTTCAAATATGATCACACAGCTAACATCAACCTAACTAGTAAGCCCGGAAGTGACGTAAAATCGCGGTCTAGCATAGTAGAAGAAGAGGTGGATATAGTGGTTTCAGCAAGCCAGCGTCCACAGTCGAACCTAACCTAACCTATATAATAAAACACGAGTTATGCCTCTTTGATTAATTCTCTCGCTTCCGTCTTCCAGTGAGCTGGTAGGTCAGCTGTGCATACTGTAGAAAAAACGATATACAATACCTAATGTACAAATGGTCCACTTGAGGCATATTTACTTAATTGACTTAAGCATAGTTAATAATAAAATACAGCACAAAATACATTACCCCAGAGGATTGGGATCCCATTAACCGGTTTAACCTCGGTACAATTTTGTACCTGTCCCAAACCAGGGACTGGATGTCCAACGTCATGTATCTGTATCAAAGTACGTTGACAATGATCCACTACTGGCATATGCGATATGGTCAACGTGGACTTTTTTTTGCGTTCAATGAGTTAAGGGGATTCAGATTGTTTGTTTGTTGTTGATATTGATGGAATTGTTGACCATCACTGTTTAAACTTTCTTTTCACAACCCTGTTATGAATAAAATGATAAATCGAGATTTCGACCATTTGAAAAGAAAATTATGGTAAACAATAAAAAGGAGGATGAAATGGATAGGGTCGTAAATATGACCTTGTGACATGGGTCAGCAACGACCAATTCTGAAAAATAGTTCCTCGTCTCAGTGGACTGGGGATATCGCCGCACACAGCCAACGGTAGGGTCGGCTTAACATCATTATAGGCCCCCGTGCAAAGCAGTGCACTGGGGCCCATACCTACACAACCATTCACAGGAATAAAAATGTAAAAGGTAAACACGACCATCCGTTAAGACGGCACTGACCAACGGCAATCTCTTTCATAGTAGTTGGATAAATGAAACCAGACACACACTTTATGGCTAATTTCACTCTTCGTCTGGCAGTGACGCTGAAATCTTTATTTGTGATTATAACTCGTACCCCCGTGAGAGTAAAATTTCCAATTGATTAATTGATTGATTGATTGGTGACTGCCTAACGTCCAGCCAGCAGTATTTCAGCAATATTCAGGATGAGAACCCGTTCAACAATACATAAAATCCAGATAGAAAAGATGGAAGGATGGGTGATAGGGGGTAAATTAAGGTTTTTGACTGCCACTGGAAAAATATGGAGATTTTGTTGGCGATGAAAATGTTAGTCTTTTATAGCCCAATACGTCTACTCTTATTCGAAATCTACAACATATCCAGAAATTGAGGGTACCTTCCTCATAAATATTCATCATATTTAAATTAGATTTTGATCACGTGACTGCAGTTTCAAGCTTGGTGGATCGTTTATTAGATTTGTCAAAAAATAGCCTATAGTACGGAAATTCAATGTGTCCGTCCATGATTCGAAAATTAAAAGTTATTGTTTATTTCCGCAAAGTTTTTCTTCTGTCAAAATTCAAATATTTTTGTTTTGTAACGATTTTAGACATGTCTTTGATATCGCGATCATGCAAAAATTATCATATTATATTTAATGTGGGAACCGCGAGTTTAGAAGCTAGAAATATAAGGTTAGTTAATATAATTACATATATTATTGAGGAATCTAAATTAATTTCAGAAAATATGTCGCCAAATGTCATTCATTGTTAAATTTTGTGTCACACGCCACCAGTTTCATGTATTTCAGATATTTAAACATAGACTCTTAAGGCCAAAAAAGGGTTCGTCGCCTCGGATTTTCATTTAGTCCAGGAACCTCGAATATTTAATTGTTTTCATTAATTTTTATTTCATTTAATTCAGCTTGATTCAATGTATCATTTTCAGAAAATGACATACATGCAATTATGAATGATATCGTCTATATAGATCATATGAAAATTGCAGACGTCCCGACGTCGCCATCTTAGATATGCAAATGAGCAAAGTACCCATCATTTCTGGCTATGAAAGAGGTCTTTAACGTGCAGGAAATGTGGTACTCTCCACTGAAACACGTTAGTCCACGGTCAGGCTTTCTGTAAATACCTGACAACCCACACACCAAACGATAGAACTCCCCTTTCGGCCACCTGGGGACGCACTGGGTAGCTCTGTATGTTTGAGCCCCGGAAATCTTCACCAGTACCCAGAAAATGTCCATAGCTTGCAGATCTATAAGCACTGAATGTTACATGTTGGTCAACTTGGTCGATAAATACTGCATATGTACTTCTTATTTTACAATGTGAGGCAATCGGAATATTCGTGGGTATCAGAAATACATTGATCAAATACGGGTCCTAAAGTATTCTTGCAAATACTGTCATCGCGGTATTATATATACATGACATCAAAATGAAATAGGTTTGCACAATCTTATCACACGCCACGATATGGCTGAAATATTGCTAAAGTTGACGTTAAACACCAATCAACCAATCACAATCTAATTAAAATTAGATGTTCGTTGTTTATTTGTTTGTTTTTCTTTTTAGAAACACTAACTAAAATATTTATTTTTGATAAAACAAGCGACGAAAAAGAAAAACAAATGGGTAAACCTATATTTATCCTTGGTTTAAATTTTACCGATTTACATAGAAAAGTCTGAAGATACCATTGATATTCAGAAACCATCAATCGTCAAAAGAAAAGGGATAAAACGACACACAAAAAACCTGTCAACAAAAACTATAAACAAAAAACTAAAGATTGTGCAACACGAACCCCACAAAAAAAATGGTGTGAACTCAGGTTCCCCGGAAGGGTTATACAATCAGGTGTTGAAAATTAGACACCAGTCACCACACTTAACTTTTGGGTCAAGATCGACACACACGTGTATAGTTATTTTGTTTACTTCTGTTGATGAGAATGACGAACAAATATTGGAACATTTCAGTTTTCAAGAGATATGTACAGGTATAACAAGGGTCGGATTCAGACTTCCCAACAGGGTACATTTTTCACTCTACAAGGATGAGGAGAACATTGACCAAAAGATCCCTCTAAATTTGGGGAAAAAACTAAATGTGCCTGGAGTCCGACAACTCGTCCTTTGCAAAACTGAGCACTGAGCTAGTGAAAAGGGTCAAATGGTTTCAAATAAAACGGTAGGCCTATCTAATTATTGAGCATTATGTATGCAGAAATTACCATCCAATATTGTTCTGACGTATCTCAGTACAGAAATTCAAATATATTGTTCATTCTTTCCTAACAAAAATGAACTATTAGGCATAAGTTGAGAAGTTACCTGTGACATATTTTTTTCCATTATAAAATGTTTTATGCAAGTTTAAATAAAAAATACAAGTGTGTTGGAAAAAATCATTTAAATATCTAAATTCGATTAGATAAAAACAATCAACACCTCATTGTTACCCAATATACATTGGGCGATTTTCATTAATTAGCAGAGAAAAAAAATATGAAAAAATCTGATCACAGTTCAATCATTGAATCAATCTATTTTTACACCTGTGATTTTCTAAAAATAGTAACAAATAAAAATCTGTCGTCTGTTCAGATTAAATCCTGTACTTCTTTGTTCCAATCATGTACATAAATGTGACCACAGGTGAAATTTCTAAACACATCATAGATATATACTCTCATAGCCTTCTGAAATAATCATTTAGCTAAATACACAAAAGAATATTTAGGAGAAAATACCCGCGCGTGGCGAATGTTTGCAAATGCTAGTGACGTCACAAACTTTGAGTCGATCTACATGCGTTCAAGCTAAACAATCAAATAATCATCAGTTTCTTTGAAAACAGAAGAAGCTGTAAATTGGCTGGTATTTTCCCCACTTTCCAATGTATATAAAAATTAATAATAAAGCCCAATGTCCATTCAAATAAAATTATATTTTCAGATTTAAAAAAAATCATAGATAACATTGTTTTGATGTTAGTTTTCATTTATTGATAACATGTAACGAAAACATACCATTTTACATGTTGAGAGAGGGTTGTATATTTTGGGTAATTTCTCTAAATAAGTTAATTTTTGTCAAAATCTAACAACAGCAAGCAAAAGGAGAAGTTTTTACCTTTCCAACGATACCCAACAAGTGCTATTTTTGTTTGTTTACATTGGGAAAAAGCGCGTGCAAATTGGCGAAATTTTGTAAGGGTTTTGAGTTAGAATATTATTGTCGATTAATTCTCCTGCCTCGATCCATTATCATTTACTACAACCACCATATTTAAAACTCGCACTGTTTGTTTGTCGACAATCCTTTGTCTACGGTTGTCGTGAATTTGAGAGAATTTTTTCAAATTTAAGGTATGTAAGACAATGAGGTTACGTTTGTGGTCCATTTTATGCAAATGAGAAAGGTTATTTTTGATGACTTTTTGTGTAATTATGGATAAACTAAATTTCTTTAGTTGATAAACATAACATCTAATTTCTCAAGTCTATCGAGTGTGTAAACTATGTGGAAGCCATGTTTTGATGAATTAAGTTGTAGACAAGTTTGTGAATATTTGCATTGATTTTAAATACATACAAGAAGCCATGATTTTTTTATTCATTTTTATTTTAAAAGTGGACTTTGAAGGAAAAGATGTATGGTATAGTGCCATTGATTTTCTTGCTTTCATAGATGTTATTCATGTTAGAAGAATAAAGCTTTGTTATTTCTTAACATAATATAATGATTTGTTGCAGATCTGCATTTTAAATTAAAATCTGTATTGAGTTTTTTTTGAATGCATATCTTATAATGGATGTCTGTTAAGTTTGATCAAATTACAATATAGGATGCTATTTCTTGACAGTTTCTTACTCTTAGAAATTTAATTTATGGTCTGCTTTGAAAAGATTGTGTTTAATGTTATTTGTAAATAGCAAATATAAAAATGTTTTTCATCTAAAAAATAACTAATAATATTTTTTATTAGACTCGACCCATAGCTATTTTTTCTTGTTAATGTAAAATCTTTCCCCCATGTTAAAGCATTGAATCCTTTACAATCCATTTAGCGAAAAGTGGGAGGGTTATCTGTGGTTTCGTCTAGGTCGTGTAGTATTTTTACTTTCTCGAAGACATCCGTATAGTCCTAAATGAGAAGTTGTTATGCTTTTATCTTGCATGCAACTTAGATAGGCAATATACAAAAGTTTTGTTGATATGTATATAGGCAGTTTGTATATTTTTCTATAAAATATTTGAATTTAAGAGTTTTCTCAAACTAAACCTGCAAAATGTTGTGATATGAATACCGATTTGACTTTCTTATGAAAAGAAAGTTTTAAGCTTTGATGGTCAACAATTCCACAAATATCAACAAAATGAACTATCACCCCTCGGCCTCTCGCCTCAAACAATTCAATATAAAAAGTCAACAACATAAGACTTTGGAAATCAATCTTGGGACAGGCACAGATATTTGGTGGAGTTAAACCGATTAATGGGATCACCCCCTTCTGATTGTGATTTATAGAAAATTTGTCATTAACACATAAATTAAGAAAAATGTTATTGACATTCTTGAAGAATAGAACATTGTATAAATGGTTTTTGGGGGCAGTTGTGGTCATGATAGTATGGTAGTTGGTTTTACAACTACCTGTGCAATCAGTGCCTATCATCACTGCAGTTGTGAGTTTGAATCCCGCTCAGGCGAGGTGTACTCGATACAACATTATGTGATCAAGTTTGTCTGTGATTTTCTCCACCAATAAAACTGACTGACACGATAAATTGAAATATTGTTGAAAGTAACATTAAACCCCGTAACTCTAATCTAACCATAAATGTTTTTTTGTCTTATTTTATTTAAAGATGTCACAGGTAACATGTTGTTTTAGTGTATTTCCTTTTGTTTACATTTGTATATATTATACAGATATAGGAAAAAATCATGACTTTCTTTTATAAATAAATTTGTATGCCTTTGAATCTATTTTGTTTAAGCATGTTAACACATTAAACTTGTTTCGTAGGATCATTGATCATAATTTAGAAGTACAGTCAAACTTCCCATGCGGTCACCTTTATTAAGCAGTCAACTGCATTAAAAGGTCACCTTTTTATTGTCCTGTCATAGAAAATTTCATATGAATTTAACCTCTTCTACAGGACTTTCAATATTTTTCAAGTGTACCTTTACTTCACTCTTTTTATTAAAATCTTAACATTTTTCATAAATATCTTGTGCAACAGTCTTTGAAATTAGGAGGTACCAATTACCATATTAAGTGGATAAAAGTACCTGGTACTGCCCCTTATTGAAAGGCCTGCTTTTAAGAAGTCACCTGTCTTAAAAGACCACATTTTCTTTGTCCCAAAGATGACCTCTTAATACAGTTTTGACCATACTATCCTTTTATATGATGAAGTAAAGGTTTCTACTGCATGGTGAGCTTGACTTGTGCCTTAAATGAAAAAAAACCCCAAACTTTAACAACTTTTGATGGTTTTCTTTGGGGATTCTGACTTCATCCAGCACTACATACCTTGTGCTGATTTAAAATGGGGGTGTAGACATCACATGCCCCCTCTGGTATAATTTTATGCTGATTGTTTGTTGCTAATTTATACAATATTGTTTTCTTTATTACCAATGACATCGTTTAATAACTAATTCTTGGGAGCTTATACTGGGCATTGACGCAGTGAACAGTGCCCTCTACCAGATGTAGACCTTAGACTTTCTCCTCGTCTACAAAATGTGCACCCATCTCTAACAAAAAATATTGCATCTGTGTCGCCAGGTACCACCCTCTACCCGATGTAGACCTTAGACTTTCTCCTCGTCTACAAAATGTGTGCCCATCTCCAACATAAAATCCTGCATCTGTGCCAGTATACCTGGTCCACAATAATATCACTATATAAATTTTAAAGAAATGACAGAACATGGCTTAAAGGCAGTGTTACCATTACACTAATTTGATGATAAACCTATGATAAATGTTCTTTACACTGCTATAAATTAAAAAAAAAATGGCATGTAAGGAGCAATGGTAGATTTTGATTCTATTTGTAAGAATTTTTCATTATTTGTATGTATGGAGGGGCCTTGTTGGGCGAGTGGTTAAGTTCATTGGCTTTTAACCACAAGCCTAACTAGTAACACCTATGACGTGAGATTGCAACCCAAATACACACTCAAGTGTCAAGTATTCCGGTCTTTTCGTTATAACTTTTCAGCGCAAGATACTTGTACAGTCTTGTGTAATAAAGTCATGTCAGTGACTTGCGACAGGTCAAGTCGGTGGATTTCTCTTGGTTACCTGACGCCACCAACAAAACTGATGGCCACAATATAACTATATATTAAACTAAAATTGTTAATCAAAATTGTCTTTTTTACACTCATAACCCATGATGTACATACATCTATGATAGTAATCTCTCAAAGTGGTAATTAGTGTTGTGGTGTTCAATGCCACTTTCAACAATATTTCACTACCATGACTGCCCTTTCTCTTAAAGTGAAATTCTAAATCTTTAAAGTTTATTAGAATTATTTTAATTCATGACATATGACTTTTTTTTTTATCAGATTCCAGGTCTATAAATTAGAAGAATTATCTCCCCCTAATTTAGTCAATGGTGACATGAAATCATTATCAAGCTTCCAATTTAGGTATACCTGCTATAAATATAAAAACACCTAAAAAAAAATAATCCCAGAAGTAGTTTAATGAGATATCATTTTGTAGGGGATGATTAGGTCAAGGTGTCCTTACAGAAGTTAAGTAATACGGTATGGCTAGCTGGTCAGTTAACACATGGTCAAGTCATTATTTACTCATTGTATCACTTCTAGAAAAGATTAAAAACTCAAAGGATTTTATTTAAAATAATTTTTTATAATCCTTTGAAATTTCGTAAATAAAACTTTGTGGAGCATAAAACTGTTATTTTAGCATATCTATTTGGATTCTGTGTAACCTCTTAGGTTTGTACACTCTGAGGTGTTTTGAAAAAAAAATATCTTTGTTCTTGAAAAACTTTCTTTCCTTGGTCAATATAATGTTAAATTAATAGTCGTATTTTTTTTTTTAACTTTTATTTACAGTGTAGTGTTGTATTTCTTTTAAATTGACACTAATGTTGTGAGTTAGAACCTCACTCAGGTGATGTGTACTCAGTTATTTGCGACAGACCAATAAAACTGACCACTACCATAGAACTGAAATATTGTTGCAAGTGGCGTTAAACACCACAAACCTACGCCTACAGCTTCTTTTAAAAACAAGGGAAAATGAATATGCCGGTACTTTGTACTCAGGGTTGAAGAGAGATGTTCTTAAATTGCTATAGAAACTTATCCAAAGTGAGATGTTCTTAAATCGTTAGAATTTAGTAGAAACTTAAGAGTTGTAAAATTAGCATAAATCATTACAAATATATATACAAAGTTTACTTGTCTTAACTGCAGAGTATTTCTGGTAAACTATTTTTAATGGCTGCATCAACCAAAGGATAAATGTATATTTTAATGCCTGCCTACTTTATTTGCAAATTTACTGTTACTCATAAAAGAAAATATCTGTGTACTATTGATACATGACCAGAACAAATTATTTATAATCGAACCTGTCCATGTGGTCACCTCTATATTAAAGCATGGACAATTTTTTTCCGGTTATTTAACTGATTTCAGCTATTTTTTGTGAAAACAATTTTGGAATATTGCAGGACACAAGTCAGAACAAGATAAAAATGACCTTTTTGAAAGGGGTGTAGATGGTTTCAACAATCTAGAACCCCTGATTAAAAGGTCACCTTTTTATTGTCCTGTCATAGAAAATTTCATATGAATTGCACCTCTTTGATGAGGTCACCACTTTTTCTTTGTCTCAAAGGTGACCTCTTAATACAGGTTTGATTGTATGTGACAGAAAATCAGGGTTAATATGACCTCTTAATACAGGTTTTACTATGTGACAGAAAATCAGGGTTAATATGACCTCTTAATACAAGTTTGACTGTGACAGAAAATCAGGGTTAATATGACCTCTTAATACAGGTTTGACTGTATGTGACAGAAAATCAGGGTTGATATGACCTCTTAATACAGGTTTGACTGTGACAGAAAATCAGGGTTAATATGACCTCTTAATACAGGTTTGACTGTATGTGACAGAAAATCAGGGTTGATATGACCTCTTAATACAGGTTTGACTGTGACAGAAAATCAGGGTTAATATGACCTCTTAATACAGGTTTGACTGTATGTGACAGAAAATCAGGGTTAATATGACCTCTTAATACAGGTTTGACTGTTTGTGACAGAAAATCAGGGTTAATATGACCTCTTAATACAGGTTTGACTGTTTGTGACAGAAAATCAGGGTTAGTATGACCTCTTAATACAGGTTTGACTGTATGTGACAGAAAATCAGGGTTAATAGACCTCTTAATACAGGTTTGACTATGTGACAGAAAATCAGGGTTAATAGACCTCTTAATACAGGTTTGACTATGTGACAGAAAATCAGGTTTGATGTCAGCAGATATTGAAATCATAATATTTCTACATTGTAATATCTTTGTAAAGTTTAATACATTGTAGATGTCATAACCGTTTTTGTAAAGTGTCAATTAAATGACTTATATTTAGATCTTCCAAAAATGTCCCCAACCTAAGAGGTCCAGTACAGTCGGAGACATAACATGTTTTAATTACAAATCAGAGTGATAGCCTCATCACTCTTTTTATTGATGATGATATGGTCTATTTCACTTATTTATAATGAAATTTTAGGTGGACATGAAATCTTTTCATTATAACCATCTTCAATATAACCAGACTTGATACATTATTTGTATAATCAAGGGGATTGATTGGAATAAATAATCTGTTCAATAATCTTTGTCTTGTCTACCCTATGTTGCCAGTTTCTCTGGATTGTCTATTTATGAATGCCCCTTCGGTATTCTCTAACATTTATTCAATGTAACGGATTTTTCATGATCTAAACCGATTTCATTATAAGTGGAATGGAGTGTCTATCTATTAATCTGTTTAATCTATTTACTTACATGTACTTTCTTATGCATTTAGGGTGATAACATACAAAGTTACAATGTAAATATACCTGACTATAGAAATTCTATAGATACATGTATATATTAAACAGAACAAAAGATCACCAAGGAGAGTGATATATCTATCACAGTGATTTGGGGACTGACCATACCATTTAACTTTTAAGGGTGACAGGTGGGGGGGATGGGTTTTTTTCAAGCCAGGAAATTTTTCCACACAAACCAAAATTTTTTGTGCATCTTTCAGTGCATTAATTTTTTTCTATGAAATGTGGAGACAGGAAATTAAAAAAACAGAACACAGCCACCCCCCCCAATGATGAATGGTTGTTCCCTTATCACAGTGTGTCTCTGACTACTGTAGATACTTTAAGAGAGAAAGGTGTAATAGTAATTTGATTTATACATAAATACCAGATTTTCATGATAAGGCACAACTTTTTTCTTTTGGTTCAATAGCCCCCATTTTCCCTATTTTTGAAAAATAAACCTATGTGTCATGTCGACTCGACATTCTCGAGAGACGAAATAAAAATGTCTGTCTAAGCCACCCATCTCCTCCAGATAAAGAAAATATTTGCAAGTTTTGAAAAAAAAAAATTGTGTTGACTCAAGAAAAGAAATAAAAATTTCCGTCTAAACAAGACACCTCAAGCCAACCAACCCCCTCTCTCCCCAGACAATGAAAATAATTGGTCCCTAATACATATATATTATTTCTTGATTATTGGTAATTAACTGACTTGGCAGTGAGTTAGATACAGATGTAAAATGAACATTCTGCATAGTTTTTCTAACTATGGTGCTTGTGTGTATCTTATAAAATTATTGATGGCAAGTAAATATACTGCATTAACTGTCTGGCAATCAATACAAATATCAGTGTAAGCTATTTGGTTAGGATATTTACAATGGTAGTTGTATTATAACTTAAATTATAAATAGCTAGTAGCAATGGCAGATATTCTTTTATATAATTTGATTTCTTTCTGTGTCGTTAAGTATAAATTATTCTAACCTGGTTTGGTAGTTTGTTGGGTGACTTGCATGGTTGGCGAAACCAAAACTTTTTGGATATGGATATGATTTATGTGTGCGAATGTGTTATAGTCCTATTTGCACCGGCCCTTGGTTTCCTCTGCATTTGTACAACTACCGTACAGTACTTGTCCATGTGCTTAGGACACAGGGAGGACTTGACCACTACACTACATGTAAATTAACCATTGATGTCTGATGTGGACAACAATGTCATAGTCGATGGCACTTAATTAATTATTATAATTATTATTAGTATAAGTATTTAGTATATTTTATGGGCAATTTTGTTCATTGTAACCTATAATATTTATATTTTTAATTTTTTAATGTTATTGTTTATGAATCACTGTAATGACTTTGCCCCTTGTGGGCCCTCTATTGGACAATATTATTCTTATTCTTATTCTTATATTTTGTTTTTCAAGTTCAACTACATTTATATATAAATAGTAGAATTTGCAGAATAAACAAACGATGAACAAAAATAATTATATGTCATATTATGGAAGTGTATATATACTAACTAGATCTTTGAAATGATAAATCGTTTGGAACTCAGGGTATGGAAATAAGTGCCTAGAATCTTCTCTCCAGAAGGTTGTCAGTAAGGAGGGGTTAGTATGAACTGCCTGACCCCCACTCCCTGCAGTATAAGTGACTTGTATTCTATATCCATGAAATTAAACTTGTAGACCTAGTTTGAACCCCTTAAAAAGGGGGGAGGGAATGTCAGAAGATTTACAAGTGGGTCTGATATTAAAAAAAATTCAAAGGGGCTGTCGTGGCCATGATCGTTTGGTAGTTGGATTTATAACTACCTATGCAATCAGTGCCTATCACCACTAACATTGTGAGTTCGAATCTGGCTCAGGTGAGGTGTACAACATTATGTGATAAAGTTTGTCAGTGAATAGCAACAGGTCGGTGGATTTCTCCGGGTACTCCGGTTTCCTCCACCAATAAAACTGACCACCACGATATAACTGAAATATTGTTGAATGTGGCATTAAACCCCCCTCCCCCCAAAATGTCAAAGCAATTCATTGATGATGAAGTCTGCTTTATTATTGACAAATAGATAAGATATGTGAATGTTGAACAGATTGAAAGGATTCCTGATGCAATTATATAATTATTTATAACTGGTAAAACCCTCAAAATCAATAAATCTACACAGTATTTTATATTGCAAATGTTCTATTATTTAATATATTTAATATCTATAGAAAATTTAAATGTTATTTCTTACAGGTAAAAACACACACCTTTATCAACTAACTCAATAACCTCCGATTTATATTTATATATATGATATACACATCACAAAAACAAGTGTCTTTTCTTTAGAACATGATATCAGATGTTATTTTATTGAGAGAAGTTCATTTTACTTGATTGAAACACTTATTTCTAAGGAGAAACAAAAATTTAATAGAAGTAAGAGTTATCTCCACTTGGTGGAATGGAAAATGGAGAAATGGGATGTTTAATTGTAAGAGAAATTCATTCATAATAAATTGGAATAAATATATTTCTTTGTGGAAATAGAAAAGGGGAGTTCTGGATGGGAATATACTCGTATTCAGTGCAATTTAGACAATGGCAAAAATTGTGTTTTAAGTTATAATAGTCTTAATTTCCATCATTAAAAAATTTAAGTAAGAAATTATACCAAAACATGTATTGAAATAAACCTGTCAGCAAATAATCATAAGGAAATGTTTCTGCTGCCTTAAAACATTTCTATATGATATGATGGTTTTTACAAATTAACCCTTCCCCCCCCCCCCCTCCAACCATGAAATGAAATTGAAATTAAAAATCTTTATTGTAATTTCATAGAAATTTATAAATGTAGTTTTAACACACTTAGAATCAATTAAATATATGATATTTTATAATACCAGTTTCCTTAATATTAATCCTAATAATTTCCTTCTACCGGTAAATAACACAAATTAAATAATAATAATAAATTCTTTATTTATAGAGGGTTACACAGTTAGTTAATAACTAATCTTCCCTGAGGCCTTCATCGACATATTAAAACTTACATTGTAAAATACAGTCTATATAAAAGTTATACACAAGAAGCCAAACATTGTACAGTAAATATATACCAAAATATGTAGTTTATATTTAATGGTAATTTATAGTGCATCATCGTCATTTAAAATAAGACTTTTAACTTTTGCTTTAAATGCATTATGAGAAGAAGCTTGTTGTATCGAAAACGGAAGTTCTTTCCATAGCTTTGGTCCAGAGTATGTAAAATTTTTCTTAAAAAGTTCAGTTTTTGCTTTTGGTATTTGTAACTTTTCACTAGCAACATTTCTGAGAGTGTAATGATTTGTATCAGACAGGTATTGGATTTTATATGTTAAATATAAAGGTGTTTCATTCAAAATGTGTTGGGCATGAATTTAAAATAAAAGGAGAAGACACTGTTTAAAAAAAAATTGCAAAATCTTTTACACACAAAGTACTGTTTGTGTTGGGGCTAGCGTGTTGAATTACAAAGCCAGATACCAGTGATACAAGGGTTCATCATGGCCGTGATCGTATGGTAGTTGGATTTACAACTACCTATGCAATCAGTACCTATCACTACTGATGTTGAGAGTTTGAATCTCGATCAGGGCGAGGTGTACAACATTATGTGATAAAGTTTGTCAGTGACTTGCGACAGGTCAGTGGTTTTCTCCGGGTCTTCCGGTTTCCTCCACCAATAAAACTGACCGCCACAATATAGCTGAAATATTGTTGAAAGTGGCATTAAACACCATTAAAACAAACAAACAAACAAACAATAAAAAGAGTGAAGACACTGTTTAAAAAAAAAAATTGAATAATCTTTTGCACACAAAGTACTGTTTATTGTTGGGGCTAACGTGTTGAATTACAAAGCCAGATACCAGTAAGTGATACAAATGTTTTAAATTTTATACAAGTGCATACAAATTTAAACTACACAAAGAAAAACATATCTTAAACTATATAAATTTGTTAGTGACCCCATTTTATTATATCATATATGACTCAGATATAAATTCTTTTTATTTTCATATGTAAAAGATTTCTCAACTAAAGTATGGTTTTTACACAGGTAAATATTGGACAAAATTTATTTGCTTAAAACTCCTTTAAGGTATATTGTTTGACAACAAAATATAGTGATGTATCGTTTATATATTTATATAACATGTATAAAGAAGTCAATTTTACATGTAAATTCTTCTGTTTTCTTCGTTTAACATGTCACTTAAAAAAATGTGTTTGTGTTCATATAGTGATGAAAATTCTGTATTTAATTAAATTTTAATGACCGATTAATTCAAAATTTCTGCGATCCCATGAATACGATTCCTCTGTTTCTTCGTTTAATATGTCACGTTAGAAAGATAGGTTTATATTCATATAGTGACGAAAATTCTGTATTTAATTTCGTTTTAATGACCGATTAATTCAAAATTTCATGAATAAATCTGTTTGATCTTTAACATTTTGTTAATTAAGCTATTGTTCGATAAAAGTGCATCTTTGCTCAAGCTTCTTGAGGTTACTGAATTCAACAATTGTACCTTTTTCAAAGTCACTGTTCCAATCCGTGTTTCTTCCTTATTCGCTTATCATATATCCCTCTAAAAAAATCGTTAAATTAGATGGTACTATTTTTCTTTATATCCATTTACATCTTTTAATAAATAAGTAATCATGAACTTTTAGGGGGGTTTGCACCACAGGGCACTGCCCTGAACTAGATGGGTACCTTATACTTCTTGTCTTCAAATTGTGCACCTTCTAACATAAAATCGTGCATCCACGCCTACCGATAGTCATATTATGGATTGTATGCTACCAGAAAATGTATATAAAAGTGTAACCAAAATAAGTTCATAACCACCTCTGATAACTGCGTTAGTGGAGATCTCCTTTAGCTCAGTTTTTAGACCAGTGGCTTACCATGCGAGAAGTCCCAGGATCGAATCCCATCGGGACATTGTATTTTTTGGAGGTAAAACATTCTCTACTGTTACAAAAGCTATTATTACTAAAAATCAATAAATAAACTAACACCTGTAGCTTTCAGTATTGACACTAAGAGTGTGGTCTGAATGCCCTGTGGTATTCTGTAGTTATCTTAAATACCCATATAAAAATATCTAAGGAAAGACAGCACTCATCTTCGCTGCCAGGAAATAAATATATTGTACATGTTGGATTTAGTTTTTTTCTGATGCCAGTTGTAGATTTTATCTTTGCAAATTGAGTTTCTTGGCAATATGTTTTAGCAGATTTAGTTGTACAGATATTTACAATAGAGAAATCCTAGAATGATTTCAGACAAATATTAAAATTAATAATATTCCAAAATTATGTAATTATTACCATAATCAAATAAAAAAGTAGATAGCAAATTTAGTACACACAGGTTTCTAGAATAACTTTCATCAGGTACGCTTAAAGTTGACAGGTTGGACAGCCAAATAATTTTAAAAATTTTGGAAGCAAGTAAAGCAAAGAGCCAAAGCAATGGTTAATCTCTCGGAGGCATAGGATTCTTAAGCCGATTCTTGCTATCCTTTTTTTGTCCTTAGGTTTTCTTACTGCCAGACTTTTAAATTATTCGGCTTTACAATACATTGTATTTTAACTTTGAGCTTCCAGTCTTGTTAAACCAAAGACTGTAATTGGTATGCAGCATTAAGGAGAAAGAGTAAGTTAACTCAAGTGTCAGGATAATGTGTCTGATTGAAGGGACATGAATGAACTGTTGTTTCAGTGAGCTAGCACTATATAATAGAACTAAGCCTTTTGCATAGTACATCATTATCACCTCATTGAAATATAACATGTTGTCACCATGACAACTGAAAAATGGCTCACTTAACATTAAACATAAATCACAAGCTGTTTTTCTAATTTCCCATTCAATATTTTTTCAAATTTAATTTTGAAATCTGTATATACCTCTCTTAAATCATTATTCGTGTAGAATTATTATTTTTTAAATATGAATGTTTGCATTTTATTTATTTTAGACATAAGTATCTGAATGTTTGTGTTTTATTTATTTTAGACAGAAGTTATAATTGAGTCACCAGTATGGTCCAGTAAAGGGAAGTAACTCTATTCAGGTAAAATATATTAATCCAAAACCTCATAACATAAGAATGTGGAATTCCTCTAGCAGATATCCTTGCAACTCTCCTAGATGAATCCTAGACCTTGACTCACCATTTTTTTCAGAAAAGTGCTCGAAATGAAAATTTGAATTTACTGGTTCGAATGAAATTCTTGAATTTATTTTATATATACATGTATGGTATATATCTAAATAAAAACTGAACAATTTACTGGTCCGAACAAAGTTTGACTGGTCTTGGGCTGGAAGACCGGTGCTCATCGTGAGGACTAAGAATTGGGATTCCTCTAGCAGAGATTCTTTCAATAAGTTCCGGACTCGACATATTGAGTTGGGACCCACAAAAATTTTCAAATTTTAGATTTTCATAATGAATGGGACCTCACCAAAATTTTCAGAAATGTCTTCTGAACTCATCAAATTAAATTGGTAAATCCTTGCAACTCGCCTAGACGAGTCCCAGATTCACCATTTTCAGATGAGACTCATCAAAGTTTTCAAATTTTAGATTTTTACTATGGTGGAGTTCGCCAAATTTTTTCAGAAATGTCTTCTGGACTCATCAAATTGGAACCGTAGCTCTAAATGGTCCTTCTTTTTTTTTTTGCGGACCATCTATGATCTGCTCATATCACTTAAACAGCACAATTCAAGGACCATAAGAGCTACTGTTTCGCTGCTACAATTATCCCTGCTGTAGTTCTGTTTCCTTCTCTATTAATATTGTTATTATTCTTCACATGGTTTGAAGATTATCATGTTTTAATACTGTGCCAATAGCTATTGCATAAAAAACCACTGCACACTAATTTCTGTTACTTCTCCTGTAATGTTATAATATGAATCATCCTATTTTACCAGATACACTTTTTGATTTGCATAACTAGGTTGTGATCTACATAAAAAGTATAAATAAAAGTTGTAGATGTTGCAGATTGTGGATATAATTTAACCTTATGTTTTTTTGTTGTGTAAGCTGTAACAATATATTATAGATGTGCGTGTAGTTATTTTAAACAATAAATAACATATTTGAGAGCAGATTTTTGGTTTGGTTTATGGTGTTTATTTGAATCAGTACCCGCAGAAAATCACAAACCTGTCGTAAGTCACTGACAAACTTTATCACATAATGTTGTACACCTCACCCTGAGATTCGAATTCACAACATCAGTGGTGATAGGCACTGATTGCATAGGTAGTTGTAAATCCAACTACCATACAATCACGGCCACGATGGCCCTCTCCTTGTTAGATCTCTGAAAATCTTAACATTAGAGGTAGTTATATGAGGACGTGAAGCCATGTTAGTGCAGCATGCCCATTTACCCTCTGCAGAGGGTTTTTTACCCCCAAAATTGTAGGGACTTTCTATATGCAGGGGTACAAAGTTAAGGAAAAAACAGCAGTTGTACCCCATTGTACCCCCAGTTTCAAAACTCAGTGGGCACTCTGTAGTGGTGTTAGGCTTGTGACCATAGTCACTTGGCCACACAGGTCGATAGACTTTGAGGTCAGAAGTCAACAACCATATGCCACTTGCAGCAGTTTGTTAGACTTGCCGTTAGAAGTCATCGACCATAGCCACTTGGCAACCAAGGTCCCTATGAGGATTGGACATACAAATGTAAAAGCAGTGACAAAACCGCTAACTACCACATTTTAGACCAACTATTATGCCATATTTGAGTAAATATTTTCACTTTGTTTATCGTGTTAGATTTGATAGTTAGCTAGACACGAGTCAAAAGATTTAAAACTTAATATACCAATTTAGTCATATACCGGTAATAGCCTTAGGTGTTGACATCGGTCAAATAACTTGTTTTAGATTATACCTAACATTTAAATCTACATATTTCCTGGATTATATTTATTTTGAAAAAGATCTTGAAATATTATTTCAAAATCGTGTATTTTAATATTCATTAATTCTCTGAAATGTTTTGAAATGTATTCACATGTCAGACTGTAATCATAAAAGAAATGAGATTCTCGCTAATTCACAGTTAACAATTGTAATTAACATACAGGTAAAAAAAAGCCAGGTAAATGTTTTGATCTTATTGACCATCTGTCAAATGTACCTGTATAGGTCTAATTCACCTGCTATCTAATTTTGAGATGATAATCTGACCATAATTAAACCATGGTATTTTTCTACCTTTTTTTTACCTGTATTTATCAGCTGAGGTGAAAGGAGCACACCACATGTACATGTAGTATTTATTGAGTGTGAAAGTAAATTTAGAAAATTGTTGGATTTTAAATTTCTATTTGTCATATTTTAGTGCATGTAAGTCACTTCCTTGAAATGCAACATACAATTGCACTGTTATGAGTGCATATACAGTCAAGCCTGTCTTATGGGACCTTTCAAGATAACATTTAGATAGGGTCATATAAGACAGGTGGTCGCTAAATACTGGTTTTATTAATATGAAATGCACTGTGAAGGGAAATTAAAATTAAAGTCACATAATAGAAGTTATTACTTAGTAGAGGTGGTCACTAAAGCTGGTTTGACTGTAACTTAGTAGAGGTGGTCACTAAAGCTGGTTTGACTGTAACTTAGTAGAGGTGATCACTAAAGCTGGTTTGACTGTAACTTAGTAGAGGTGGTCACTAAAGCTGGTTTGACTGTAACTTAGTAGAGGTGGTCACTAAAGCTGGTTTGACTAACTTAGTAGAGGTGGTCACTAAAGCTGGTTTGACTGTAACTTAGTAGAGGTGGTCACTAAAGCTGGTTTGACTGTAACTTAGTAGAGGTGGTCACTAAAGCTGGTTTGACTGTAACTTAGTAGAGGTGGTCACTAAAGCTGGTTTGACTGTAACTTAGTAGAGGTGGTCACTAAAGCAGGTTTGACTGTAACTTAGTAGAGGTGGTCACTAAAGCTGGTTTGACTGTAACTTAGTAGAGGTGGTCACTAAAGCTGGTTTGACTCTACGTACTTTTACATGTACCAGAGTTTTGTCTTACCTAGACACACGGCATGTGAATTTTTTAGCAATAAAAAAATTGAGGTTTGAAAGAATATTTTTTCATTTTAATGTTACCCTCTCAAAATAGATGGGGCCGTCGTGGTCATGATCGTATTGTAGTTGGATTTACAACTACCTGTGCAATCGGTGCCTATCACCACTAAAAGTGTGAGTTCGAAACCTGTTCATGGCGATACAACATTATGTGATAAAGTTTGTCTGTGACTTGAGAGGCAGGTCGGTGGTTTTCTCCGGGTACTCTGGTTTCCTCCACCAATAAATGTGACTGCTACGATATAACTGAAATATTGTTGAAAGTGGCATTAAACACCATAAACCTTGGAGTCCTTCTTAAAAAAAAATCTCAGTCACATTTCTAAGATACCGGTACCTGTCATTACCTATGCTAAGTTTGAAATTTCTTTTCATGACCAAAACCTCTGCATTTCATTCCAGAATGAACTAAAATTTTAATTGTAGCTATGATAATGAGTTGTTTAATTAGTAAGCAAGGATATGGATGTAAATGAACATGAGAAAGTATCCAACAATACACTTAGACACAAATTAAAGTGAAGGAATAGCACCTTTTATATTGCTGTTCAACATAATGCATTTGTCAATTATAATAGGATCTATTCAACAATGAGCATAATATATAGCCCCTTGAGTTGTACTCTTTAACATGTAACCAATCTTTGTAATTAAGTATCACTATTTATGCAAACTAAACCTATTTTAACAAAAAAAAAAAACATATAATTAAAAATATATTTGTCTGAAACTACAAGTTCATTTTATACAAAACGGGGCTCACCCCTGCAATAGTTCTGATGTGGATCCTCTTTCAAAAATTATATCTTTCAGCCCTGTCATCCTTTCCAGATTGTAGCTAATTTCTTCAAACGGCTTAAAAAAAAAAAATATGACCCTGCAGTTTTCAATGAGAAATTTTCGGTAAAATTTTAAAAGTAAAAAATACTGCTTTTTTATGTAAATAAAAAAATCTGATTTTTGTTTCATGTGAAAAATTTTCTGAACCTGGGGAAAAACCATAGGCCCCTCCCCCCCCCCCCCTCCCCTAAAAGTTAAATGGTCTGTCCCTAATGTCTAGCTTTGACCAGAAATGGACATTGAATCAAATTAGAACTCTAGTACTTGTATTGTATAATGATAGAACTGTATGTTAATTAAAATCTATTGGAAATTATATACACTATTTTGAGGCAGAACTGATTTTAATGTAAAAATTGATATTTCTTTCAAATTGATGAATTTAAATAATTCTCTCAGGGCCCTTTGGGAAATGTACCTGTACTGATCACATTGCCGTATTATTACATGTTTACTGTATAGTAATGTAATCTAATGGGTTAAATACAAAAAATGCAAAATACAGTCAATCCTGTATTAAGAGGTCACCTTTGGAACAAAGAAAAAGTGGTATTATAAGACAGGTGACCTCTTAAAAGAGGTTCAATTCATATGAAATTTTCTACGACAGGACAAGAAAAAAGTGACCTTTTAATACAGGTGACTGCTTAATAGAGGTGGCTGCACGTGCAGGTTTGACTGTACTATTGTCAGTCGAAGAGTATTATTCACTGATTCACAGTAAATTAATTCTTAAACATTATAAACGAATACAGTATAAAACGTGTCTTGTGACATATCGTCTCAAGACAATTGTTGAAAAGCAATGCAATCATTGATTTATTTTCGTTATGGAGAGAAAATATCAGCTATTCTTGTAACCATGCAAAATATAATTGATCACACTTTTTTTTTGCCATTTTTCGTTACCAAGATTAAAGATGAGCTGGTCGCCAGCGAGAAAATTGATCAAGTTTAACTATGATGTCGTTAATTTATCGTCATACGAGTGATATTGGATTGTTACAGTGTAAATTTTCTGTGTTGGAATTGATACAAACAGATGCTGTGAAAATATGCAGAAAGTGTAATCCTTGCAATAGGGGAAAAAAACCTAGAATATTTAAACTAATTAAGAAAAAGATAAGAGTTTTGAGTTATGCTGTATGCATATAATTATTTGTGTATTGAATACACAGATTTGGGAGGTTATTAAGAGAATAAATCTTAGGTGTATGTATGCTTGAATTGAACAATGTACAATTTACAATGTCTAGATAAAAAATGGTATTTTTCTCCACCTCTAATTCCTTGCATCTTGACACTAGTTAATAGATGGTGTTTGTCTCCACCTTATAATTCCTTGCATTTTGACACTAGTTAATAGATGGTGTTTGTCTCCCCCCCTTATAATTCCTTGCATCTTGACACTAGTTAATAGATGGTGTTTGTCTCCACCTTATAATTCCTTGCATTTTGACACTAGTTAATAGATGGTGTTTGTCTCCCCCCCTTATAATTCCTTGCATCTTGACACTAGTTAATAGATGGTGTTTGTCTCCACCTTATAATTCCTTGCATTTTGACACTAGTTAATAGATGGTGTTTGTCTCCCCCCCCCTTATAATTCCTTGCATCTTGACACTAGTTAATAGATGGTGTTTGTCTCCACCTTATAATTCCTTGCATTTTGACACTAGTTAATAGATGGTGTTTGTCTCCCCCCATTATAATTCCTTGCATCTTGACACTAGTTAATAGATGGTGTTTTTCTCCACCTTATAATTCCTTGCATCTTGACACTAGTTAATAGATGGTGTTTGTCTCCACCTTATAATTCCTTGCATCTTGACACTAGTTAATAGATGGTGTTTTTCTCCACCTTATAATTCCTTGCATCTTGACACTAGTTAATAGATGGTGTTTGTCTCTACCTTATAATTCCTTGCATCTTGATTCTGCAGGGCTTTCAATATTTTTCAAGTGTACCAGTACTTCACTATTCACAGGCAGTACCTTTTAATGAAATTTGAACACTTTTCATGAATATTTTATACCACACTCTTTAAAATCAGGAGGTACCATTTTACCTGGTACCGCCCCTTATTGAAAAGCCTTATTAACTGTCTTATTAACTGGCCTTTGGAATATCTACATAAATGCTTCCAAAGAGATACAAAGCCCATTATTTCAAAGGGAAAAAAGGTAATTGCACCATTTTTTTAAAAAGATTCCTATATATTCTTTTGTTTTGAATGGACACATGAGCCCAGTACAAATGTATCTGGAGGATATATGTATATATTTGACCAAAGGAACGTAAAGAAATTACCTTATCTCATTGAACCAGTATTATTATCAAACATAGTTTTACATAAATATGGCTTGTATTGTCATAAAAATAACATACAGAGTATTCCAATGACAATGTCTCTGGAGGTGCTGCTTTAGTTGTAATCATACGGTTGTATGACTGACATTGACCGTGACACTCTCCAAACAGCATAACCTGCTATGGTCCACAATCATATTGTAAGCAGACATTCCTGATGAAGAGTACACCCCATATCTGCCACCTGGGGAAGCAATAGACAGCTCTGTGGGTTAATTAAGCCCTGAACGCTATCACCAGTATCTAGGTTACTGGTACATGTCATCTTTGAATATATCTGAAGTACCCTTAGATTTTCAACTTGTGTAAATCACTATTGATTATGATATCTAGTTTATTCAACATTTCATTTTGATTTTCATGGCCGAAATTTTTTTCCTATTATCTAAGGCGGAATATTTTGCTCTTATAAGGCCACTTCCACCTAAGGCCACCCCTCTTTTCAAGCCAGGCTTGATATGAACCGTGATAGTAAAATACTACTAAATTATCCTCCTTGAGAGAGGCCACCCTTCTTATCAGGCCACTCCCTCCAAATGCACCCTCTTATTAGACCAGGCTTCAGATGCACTGACATAGTAAAATACTACTCAATTGTCACCCTCAAGAGAGACGACCACCCCTCTTATAATAAGGAGATTTCTGTATTGCTATCTTGATGTTAAACAACAAACAATCAATCAATATAAGTAGTAAAGATCTGTGTACAAATCTAGCTATATTAGATGTAATAATCAGCTGATCTAGAGAGAATTGATTTACTAGTATGAATAATTAATGTTCTAATTCATATTAACATGTAATAAAACATGACTTTGGGGACTTCCTGGTCATGTATTAAAACCTCAGTGTAGGTCTTAGAAAACTTCAGTGTAACATCTTAGAGCTTGCTGCATTTCAGATTATGGAATTAATTTTAAAGTTAGGAGTTAGGGTAATGGTGTTTAATGCCTTTTTCAACAATATTTCAGTTATATCGTGGCGGTCAGTTTTATTGGTGGAGGAAACCAGGGTTACCCAGAGAAAACCACTGACCTGCCGCAAGTCACTGAAAACTTTATCACATAATGTTGTATTGAGTACACCTCGCCATGAGCGAGATTCAAATTCGCAACGTTAATGATGATAGGCACTGATTGCATAGGTAGTTGTAAATCCAACTACCATACGATCACGACCATGACGGCCCCTCTCTTGATTGTCTATTATATATAGCAAAAGTAAATTTTTGTGTATTGCAATGATTACTACAAACGAGCAAAAAAAAATGAATTTTTTACATAATTGTGATGTGGGATAATTGGTTAATTGTATAGCTGCTTTGTTTACTTTGATTAATTTTCCTTGACAAAAAAAAATATTGAATTGAAAATATTGTGGTTGAAAAAAATCTTGACAAGAAAGTACAAACCGTTATTTTTTTAAAATAATTTAAATAGAGGAACCAACAATATACATGTAATGTGTCTGTATCTAAGTCTGTTTTAGTTTATCTCTGAATTGAATAAATTCTAAAGTATGAATTACAATGTATAACTTGTAGTATATATATACAAAAGCTGTATTATCTCAATGCAGAATGATTTCAGATTCCTTAAAGAGGTAGGCATTAGCTACGATTTTGACAACAAAAATTATATGTTTTGGAAATTGGTAAATAGCTTTAAAATGATGAAATAAAGGTAAATATTTCACATTAAACAGCTTATCGTACCACTTTTCTTCGCCTTTTGAGAACGGAAATTACCATCGATTTATTATTTCCTTGCAAGCAAATAATTTGACCTCGCTTTCTCCGTATGCAACTGACCTTACTAGTGACAGGTAAAAACGAATGATTTGTATTTTGTCGCTTATTAACTGCAAACTTGCATGGTTCTTTGTCCGTAATTAACACCGAGTAAAAGCAGATTCACAGAAAATAAGAAATAAGTGCATTGTTGTACTGATTTAATGACGATTTGGCAAACTCCGTAAACAATGCCGATAATTAATAAGATGGCGTCCATTTCTTGATCGATCTCAAAACACGAGCAGTTGCGCCTTTTTTCCCCGATGCGCGTACATTTCATAACATTTATAAGTTACAGAAACACGTTTTATTAAGGCATCAATCATATCTGATAGTTTTTATGGGTAGCAAAAATTTACGATTTTGGCCGATAATGCCCCTTTAATCTTCACCTCAAGTTTTAATTGATTAATTCTGTATCATAATTTAGCAATCACTTGAACAGGTTACTTATTGAGTTAGGTTTGTCTGTGACTTGCATCAGGTCAGTGGTTTTCTCTGGGTACTCTGGTTTCCTCCACCAATAAAACTGACCATCACGATATAACTGAACTATTGTTGAAAGTGGCACTAAACACCATAACCATAACCCTAACCCTTTATTGGATGGACATGGGGTTCCTGGTTCCCGCCCTCATGGCTCCAGGTTCCTGTGCCCTTTCACTCCTGGTTCCGATGCCTTTGACAAAAGCTCCTGTGCTACAATTTTTCGATTTTTCCCCCCCATTTTTTGTTCTGTCTTTGATTACTGGTTCCTGCCCACATGACTCCTGGTTCCTTTTTCCTAGACACCTGGCTTCCTGCTTCCTGGTAACCACCTCATTATTGTTTTGTTTGTTTATTTCTAACAATTAAAAAAATATAAATTATTTACCCATTCATTAATATTAGAAAAAGGCTTTTATTTAAAAATAAACAGTTTTTTTTTAACTGAATCATCAAAATAACATTATACAATAAAACCTGCTTTAGTGACTACCTCTGTTAAGTATTAACTTGTATTAAATGCCATTTTTTATTTCCCTTCCCAGTGCATTTCATATCGATTAAACCTGTATTAAGCGATCTCCTGGAAGGTCCCATAAGACAGGTTTTTTTGTATAAAAAGTTTCAAAAATGAAAATTCCATACTACTACAATGTATAAACTTATACAATTTTTGAATTGAAGAATTAAGACTCCATAAGATACAAAAGTTAATTATACAAAAATAAATTTGTACATTGTTGTGAATTTTATGCTTAAAAACAAGCATGTTTTTGTTTGGATTATTGACAAAGGATAAAATAGGATCAATTGAATTTAAAGAGAAATGTGGATACACTTCGGTGACAGAGGCCATGATATGTTATACATTAGGTGAAAAAACCATTTCATCTCAGTGCAAAAAATTGATTTTATTCATTTTATACATTGTATAATTGACATGACAAAATTAGTCATTCTATAAAAAATATTCTCCTGTGAAAGATGAAAAAAAAAAAAATGGTATTTTTATAGAAGTACAATAATCTCATTTTTGTCATTATCACCTGCTCAACAGCTTTAATATCCTTATTATGAAGGTTGAGGCCATCGTGGGTCTCCACCTGCCTGTGATCTCAGACTAGGTAAGTGATAAAGTTTGTCAGTGTCTTGCGACAGGTTGGTAAATTTCTCCGGGTATTCAGGTTTCCTCCACCTATAAAACTGACCGCCATGATATATATAACTGAAATAATGTTGAAAGTTGCATTAATCACCATAAACCAAACAAACCAGACCAGGTGAAATCCAGTCTTAACCAAACCCTGGGTATCAAGACAGGGATAAATGACAATCATTTAAAAGTGTATCCCCCAAAAAATATCAGTTCTAGATATTTTTTTAATTTTTAAGCTATCTCCTAAATGAAAGATTGCGACCATTATGGGTCTCCACCTGCCTGTGATCTCTGACTAGGTGAAATCCAGTCTAAACCAAACCCTGGATATTAATTCAGGGAAAATGACTATCATTTAAAAGTGATAATAAAAAAATCTCAGTCCTATAATATACATATATTTTAAACTATCCCTATGCGAAAGTTTGCCTCCATTCTTCAGCTGCCTATGATCTCATGCAGACAGAGTCAAAACTGTTCTAAACTACAAAAACCATAAAAAAAATATGATTTATAAAAAAAATTAGTGTTGAAATTATTTGAATATATATCTTCCCCACCTGCCTATGACCTCAAACTAGATAAAAGCCAGTCTAAACCAAACCATAGGTATTAAACCAGGGAAAAATATATTATGCAAGTTAAATATCAATGTTAAATCATTTAAAAATATATCCTCCCCACCTGCCTTTGACCTCAGACCAAGAAAAATCCTGTTTAAACCAAACTATGGGTATGCCAAGAAAATAATATGATGTGAAAAATCAAATATTAAAGTTAAAATCATCTAAGAATATATCATCTCCACCTGCTTTTGACCTCAGATCAAGTAAAATCTGTCTAAACCAAACATTGAAGGGCTGTTAGCAGTCATATCATGAAACTACACAAATCCCTATTTATGCTATAAATAGGACATATAGGGATTTGGTTCATTTCGTGGGATAATTGTTACTCAGGTCCCTGTTTGTAAGCCAGGAAAAAATATGATGTTAATCCAATATCAAAATTAAAAGCTTGAAAATGTATTCCAAGCAAAAATTGTAGTTCTATTTTTTTAATTTTTTTTTAGCACATTTCACTGTTTTTGTGGGACTGTGATCATATGGTAATTGGATTTATTACTACTTGTGTAATCAGTGGCTATCACCACTAAAGTAGGTAATTCGAAACCCGTTCATGGCGAGGTGTACTCGATGCAACATTATGTGATAAATTTTGTCCGTAACTTACGACAGGTAGATGGTTTTCTCAGAATATTCCAAATTCCTCCACCAATGAAATATTGTTGAAGGTGGCGTTAAACACCATACCTCTAACCCTATTATTATTTTTTTATTTGAACAGATTTCACTTTCCTATGGTCATTCCTAATTGTAAACTCTTGACTTTAAATGTATGTATATTTAACTTCTTTGTACAGTTTTAAACCACAAGAATTTCATTCAGATAAAAATATATATTACAAATGTACAAGATGTTTATCACACACACACAATTTCAATAAATATATACTAAGTCTTGTCATGTTTTAATATAGCCTATAGAAAGGTGTAAGTATATCTATTTAAAACTTGTGTATTTCAATACACAAGTTGTTTGTGCATGTGTGTGGTTTATGGTGTTTAATGCCACTTTCAACAATATTTCAGTTGTATTGTGGTGGTCAGTTTTATTGGTAGAGGAAACTGGAGCCACCAACCTGTGAAAAAATTCTCACTGAAATAATTGCTTTTCATGAAATTCTCACAGAGATTTTTTTCATTAAGACAAGGGTGTCTTAGTCCATTATTTTAAAGGTATAGTCCAACCTGTCTTATATATGACCTTCAAAGGGAATGTTGAAATAGGGTCACATAAGACAGGTGGTTGCTAAATACAGGTTTAATTAATATGAAATTATGTTATGTTATGGAAAATTAAAGTTAAGATCACGTAATACAAGTTATTATTTAATAGAGGTGGTCACTAAAACAGGTTTGACTGTAACTTAATAGAGGTGGTCACTAAAGCAGGTTTGACTGTAACTTAATAGAGGTGGTCACTAAAGCAGGTTTGACTGTAACTTAATAGAGGTGGTCACTAAAGCAGGTTTGACTGTAACTTAATAGAGGTGGTCACTAAAGCAAATATTGGTGGAATTGTTGACCATCACAATCTAATTAAAATGGGGGCCATCGTGGTCATGATCATATGGTAGTTGGATTTACAACTACCTGTGCAATCAGTGTCTATGACTATCGTCACTAAAGTTGTGAGTTCGAACCCCGTTCTTAGCTTGGGTATACTTAATACAACATTATGTGATAAAGTTTGTGAGTGACTTGCGTCAGGTCGGTGGTTTTCTCTAGGTACTGCAGTTTCCTCTACCAATAAAACTGACCGCCACGATATAACTGAAATATTGTTGAAAGTGGTGTTAAAGTTAAACACCATAAACCTGAGCCAAAACACGCAGTGACAAAGCAAAAAAATATGATCAAAAACTGAGATGTAATTTTAATTAGATTGTGACCATCACTGTTTAAACTTTCTTTTCATATTTGACAGTATTTTAACTGTTGTAGATTTATAAATCAAATTCTTTATCAAGCAGGTATTAAATAGTTTCCATTTATATTTAAATACTAAATAAAACTATGGAAATTTATCTTTTTTTTCTTTCTTTCAACTATACGTGACCTTTGAGAAAATAAACGTGACCTTTGAGAAAATAAACGATTGACTTAGACCTTCTCTATTGATTCAATTTACCTGTCTATTTAGTTTCATGCAATCATCACAAGTTTGAATTGCAATAAAAAAGTGTATTGTAACTCTTTGTGTGTAGGTTTATAATATTGATAGTGAGTGAATTAATTTAATAACATAGTTGTCAAGTTATCCTGATAAGTAGAAAGTATATATCCTTACTCTTCTGAGATCAAAAGAATAAAATACAAAACACACCTTGTTCAAGACTTTTAAAATTGTTGTTGAATTTTTAAAAAATTTTGTCTAGTCATTTGTCTTCTTTTGAAATTCCAATATTGTAAAGTGTATGGTATCACTTGATTTTTAGCTGACCTGGACCAAAGGGTCACATGAACTATTACCATCAGTTAACATCCGTTGTCAGAACTTTCATACATTTGACATCTCTAAGACACTGGGCTAATTTTATCCAATCTTAATCACACTCATCTTTAAGGCCAGGGGCAATTTCACACTAATCTTTAAGGCTAGAGACAATCTCACACTAATCTTTAAGGCTAGGGACAATCTCACACTAATCTTTAAGGCTAGGGACAATCTCACACTAATCTTTAAGGCTAGGGACAATCTCACACTAATATTTAAGGCTAGGGACAATCTCACACTAATCTTTAAGACTAAGGACAATCTCACACTAATCTTTAAGGCTAGGGACAATCTCACACTAATCTTTAAGGCTAGGGACAATCTCACACTAATCTTTAAGGCTAGGGGCAGTCTCACACTAATCTTTCAGGCTAGGTTCAGTCTCACACTAATCTTTAAGGCTAGGGGCAATCTCACACTAATCTTTAAGGCTAGGGACAGTCTCACACTAATCTTTAAGGCTAGGGACAATCTCACCCAAATCTTTAAGGCTAGGGACAATCTCACACTAATCTTTAAGGCTAGGGACAATCTCACACTAATCTTTAAGGCTAGGGACAATCTCACACTAATCTTTAAGGCTAGGGACAATCTCACACTAATCTTTAAGGCTAGGGGCAGTCTCACACTAATCTTTAAGGCTAGGGGCAATCTCACACTAATCTTTAAGGCTAGGGACAGTCTCACACTAATCTTTAAGGCTAGGGACAATCTCACACTAATCTTTAAGGCTAGGGGCAATCTCACACTAATCTTTAAGGCTTCGGACAGTGTCACTCTCATCTTTCAGTTTAGGGACAGTCAGACATTCATCTGTAAGGATAGGGGCATTCACATGCTCATCTTTCAGGCTAGGGGCAGCCATATACTCATCGTTCAGGCTAGAAATCATCTCTTTTACTCATTTTTGAGGTCTGAGTTATGCTGATAATTGACAAACTCTGGATTGTCTTTGAATTGATGAACTACAATAAAACTACTCTGCCTTTACTTCTGATTTTTATACAAATTCCAGATGGATTTTCTATTTTGTTGACTTACATCCAAAAATAAAACATTGTAAGTGGAAAAAGGTGGTTTTTGTCAACTGTCAAAGATCACTTGACAAGACCAATTACTTTTTTGATTTTTCAGTTGGAATTTTTATTTTGTTGATTTACGCCCCAAAAAATCTTTAATGTTCAACAATTTCTTTATTGTTAGTGGGAAAAAAGGTGATTTTTGTCAACTGCCAAAGACCACTTAGCAATACTATAGAAACCCCTCACGATAATTCCAATAATATTTTTTTTTTTTTAACTTTGTTGAAGGTGGAATAAAAAAGTGATTTTTGTCAAGTGCCAAAAACCACTTGGCCATAATAACCCCTCTGAATATTTTCAATAATTTCTTAGTTAGTTTAAAAGTATTTTATTATCACAAACAAGACAAAGGGATAATCCTGCACAAATTATACAATTTATTTCGGCACAAATTATGCAACTTATTTTGGCTGCAGTCTCATAATTTCTTATGTGATAAAGTTTGTCAGTGACTTTGGCAGGTCGGTGGTTTTTCTCCGGGTACTTCGGTTTCCTCCACCAATAAAACTGACTTGCATGATATTAACTGAAATATTGTTGAAAGTGGCGTTAAACACCACAGACCAAACCAAACCGCTTAGCAACACTATAATAGCCCCTCTGAATGATTTCATTAAATTTTTAGTTAATTTTAAACATATTTTATTATCATAAACAAGACAAACAGATCATCTGACACATATTATACAATTTAGGTGGTCTTTATAGGTGGTCGTCTGCTCTGCATAATTTCTTAGATCTTGTAACTAGATATATAAACACTAGCCTTTCATTTATTAATTTATCATCTTATTAAATGTGCACACACAATGAGTCACATAACCTAGGAGTAATCAATACATACATATCAATCTAAAAATCCTTCAGTAAAACCTATTATTAATATATCTATGTTAGAATTACATGTAAATCTGTGTTACTTTATCTCTCCCGATCATAAGTACTTTTGTTTTTCTCTATGGTCTATCTACATTATACATGTATGTATTGTTTAGCAAAAATGAACACAAAAAAATTAGCTATTATTTCTATGAAATATTTTATTAATATATCTCTGTTAGAATTACATGTTTATCTGTGTTATTTTATCTTTATCTCCCTCGATCATAAGTACTTTTGTATCTACATGTATATACATATACTTTTGTTTTTGTAATACATGTTCATACTAATTAGTATACATATACATGTATTGTATAACAAAAACTGTCAGTTTTTTGAAGGATTAGAAAAATTAGCTATCATTTATTTTTACGAAATATATAAGTTTACTGTTTAAAAAAATGGTAATTTTAGAAGGATCGAGGGAAAAACTATCTCTTATATGAAATTACAATTTTTACTGTAAAAGAACTTATTTGCATACGATTGGTTTAAATGGGGATTTAATCCAGATACATGTATCGTTTGACTACAATATACTTGTATTGATAATTAGTACAATTTTAGATATATATCTGTATATAACTTTAAAGTATTTATAATATTTTTGGTTAAAATTTGGAAATCTTGAGGTTATGTTTTCCCTAGGGAATTTTTGCATGGTGCAGCCTTCCATTTCCAGCACCTATGATGCTACCCTCACTTGAAATACATAGATAGCTTTGTTAAAATTTAGAAATATAGGGGTTGCATTACTCTAGGCAATGTGGTACAATACCATACCCTTCCCTTTCTCACACCTATGATGCTGCCCTCGCTTGAAATACATAGATAGCTTTGTTAAAATTTAGAAATATAGGGGTTGCATTACTCTAGGCAATGTGGTACAATACCATACCCTTCCCTTTCTCTCGCCTATGATGCTGCCCTCGCTTGAAATACATAGATAGCTTTGTTAAAATTTAGAAATATAGGGGTTGCATTACTCTAGGCAATGTGGTACAATACCATACCCTTCCCTTTCTCTCGCCTATGATGCTGCCCTCGCTTGAAATACATAGATAGCTTTGTTAAAATTTAGAAATATAGGGGTTGCATTACTCTAGGCAATGTGGTACAATACCATACCCTTCCCTTTCTCTCACCTATGATGCTGTCCTCCTTGAAATACATAGATAGCTTTGTTAAAATTTAGAAATATAGGGGTTGCATTACTCTAGGCAATGTGGTACAATACCATACCCTTCCCTTTCTCTCACCTATGATGCTGCCCTCGCTTGAAATACATAGATAGCTTTGTTAAAATTTGGAAATCTTGAGGTATTGTTTTCCTTAGGCAATTTTAGCATGACACAGCATAACTATGTCCTCTGTTTTTAGCATGACTATGACCTCACTATGGAAGTATCTATGCCTTTGTCTAATAAGGGAAATTATAACTTTATTTAACATTTCAAGTACTTATTTTATTATTATAATATAATAATTTGTCAGTGACTTGCGACAGGTCGGTGGTTTTCTCCAGATACTCCTGTTTCCTCCACCAATAAAGCTGACTGCCACAATATAACTGAAATATTGTTGAAAGTGACATAAAACATCATAGCTTGATAGATTATAATAATACTGGGTAGTAAAATAACAGTGTTATTGTGTTTTAATGTTAATAATATCAGACAATTAATAAAAGGGGTTGCAGATCTTCATTATATGTTGCCCTCTGAATTCATTAAATGACACAAAAGTGCCCTCTGATTGCACAAATATCATGCATTACAGAATTTTCAGGGGAATAAACTATTGGGGATTTACTTGTCTAAGCAGGATTTAAGAATATCATCTTGTAACATCAATATTTTATTCTAACAGAACATGTTTCTAATGAAAAATAAATCCTAACCCATTCAATCTTATTGATTTGATTTTTGATTTTTGGTGTTTTAACGCCACTTTCAACAATATTTCAGCTATGTCATGGCGACCAGGTTTAGTAGTGGAGGAAGCTGGAGTACCCGGAGAGAACCACCGACCATGGGCAAGCAACTGGTAAACTTTATCACTTGTTGTTGCGAGTCGAGTGCACCCTTTTTTGTAATTTACAAAGCCGGGCATGAACCCACGCCGTATTGGTGATATGCTTGTATGAGTTGTTAGATCCAACGACCTAACTCATTGAGCCACCCGGGCCTGTCAATCTTATTAAAATTAGATGTTTGTCAGATCATTTGGGATGCCATTAGACCTTTGTATGCCACCAAAAGATAAATAAATAAAATAAAAAAATAAAATAAAAATAGAAATATATAAATAAGTAATATTTTTTTTTTATCAACTATAAATACCGGTAAGTAAATGAATAAATAAATAAATAAAATACAACAAAGCTCAAAAATAGATATTTATTTTAATTTTAATTGGATTGTAAGCTATTTTAGAAAATGTCTAAAATGTCCAATTTCATATTTCCTACTTTGTTTTAGATATTAAATACTACACAAGGCCATGATGAGACATAATAGGTAACCTTGAAACAAAATCCTATTACAAATGTTATCTTTAGTTAACAGAGAGTGCAAAAATCTACCCTTTAAATAGAATTGTATACATGATACTGCCATAAGTAACAATTATTTGTAAAATTATAATGATGATATTGTGCTGCGATTTCTAATGCACCATTTCTTCACAGAGTCTAAATGTACTTTACAAGATGACATACATGTATATTTATATATATATATATTTTTTTTTTAATGTTATTGTTTATGAATCACTGTAATGACTTTGCCCCTTGTGGCCCCTCTATTGGACAATAAAATTCTTATTCTTATTCTTGTATGAAGTAAGTCACAGAGGAGATGTTAATATTTACGAAATTGAATTCTTATTAAAATCTAGTAAATAAAAGAATTTGAATATGACATTTGCAGTACAGCAATCTCCCTCTAATAAGGCCACCTATTCTGCTTTGAAAAAGTTGCTTTAGAAAAGGTGTGGCCTTTCTTGAGGGGGACAATTTAGTAGTATTTTACTATCTCAATGTATCAAAAATCTGGCCTGATAAGAGGGACAGCTTTGGTGGGAAGAGCCTTACAAGAGGGGGGGGGGGGGGGGGGGGGGGGGGGGGGGAAGGAGCTATTGTAGAACATTTCTTCACAGAGTCTAAATGTGGTTTACAAGATGACTTATATGAGGAGCAGCTTTAGTGGGAAGAGCCTTACAAGAGGGGGGGGGGGGAAGGAGCTATTGTAGAACATTTCTTCATAGAGTCTAAATGTAGTTTACAAGATGACTTATATGAGGAGCAGCTTTGGTGGGAAGAGCCTTACAAGAGGGGGGGGGGGGGGGGGGGGGGAAGGAGCTATTGTAGAACATTTCTTCACAGAGTCTAAATGTAGTTTACAAGATGACTTGGGTTAAGTAAGTCTCAGAGGAGATGTTAATATTTATGAAATTGAATTCTTATTCCCGGTCAAGTCTGGTATGGTAATAACAAAATTTCACATTTGAAATACTACTGTATCTAATATTTTATCAATTCATGTATCACTAAGTGTTTTTTGGTAAATCAAGAGTGGAAAATTATATGCATAAGTTGTTTTGACTTTTCTGTCAAAATATCACAAAAATATGACATATTGACTTAGATCACTAAATAGATCATAAATTTAGTCTGCTTTTGAAATTAGTAGTATATTATTGGGTTTGTTAGTGACTTGCGGTAGGTCAGTGGTTATCTCCGGGTACTCTGGTTTCCTCCACCAATAAAACTGACCACCACGATATAACTGAAATATTGTTGAAAGTGACGTTAAACACCATAACTCCTCCCTATGTTATCTGTGTTCAGTTGTTCTGTAGTCATGATTAAAAAGAATTTACCTCCATTGTGTGATTTTGTTTACTTATACACAACAATATTTACGACAAAGCAAACACCATATAAAACATTTATAATGTTATTTTACATAGAGAAACCTCCATAAAAGGTTTGATTTTTTCTTTCAATATTTTTCTTAGAAATCAAATTGACTGTCTGTATCACACATTGTATAAGTGTTATTACGATTATAGAAATCTGTCAGACTGAAATCAATAAAACACTATCCTAAAAGAAGATTCCAATACTGGCTTGTAACATCTAATTGACACAAAGGATTCTTAAGTTTAATGTAACACTGAGAATATAAATATAGATTCTTAGTCTAATTACTTGTGTACATATGGACAAAGGGAGATAACTCTTTGTTGTTTTTTTTGGTTTTAAATGAGTATTAAAAAAAAGTTTTAATATACAGTAATTTATTTGATCTTTTGTGTACATATGGACAAAGGAAAATAACTCTTTGTTATGTTTTTGGTTGTTGTTTTGAACCGGCATTTGCGATAGTGTCTACTGACAAAATTTGTGGGCGGAGCTTATCATCAGATCACTTCAGGGTATTGTGTTATTAATAGAATGATAAACAAAAATCCCCATTGATATAAACAGCATATTTATGAAACTGTATGTCACATGACCAACGTGACCTAAAGGTCACATACCTCAGAAATTTGGATTTTCGAAGTGATTTTTGTAGTTTTTAGACTGATGAAGAATATTATTTTTAATACCTGTCAAATGTCAAATATTTTGCTCCATAAGTAACTGTGAAACTGTGTCATTGATTTTTCCTCCTCGAGATAACCGTGGCCAAAATAATGAACAATCTGAATGTTTGCTCCATCCACAGCTATTTATACCGCTGGTCCCACTTTAATAGTTTTTTGAGTGTGTAAAAAAAAAAATTCTTCGATTTTTTGTTCTTTCAGATTTTGAAGGACTGCTATTTTTATCAGTATTTTATTTTTTGCTTTTGTGTACATATTGGACAAAGGGAAATTACTCTTTGTTCCTTTTTGGTTGTAGTTTTAATAGCTTTTTGGGTGTTTAGCAAATATTTTTATTTCAATTTTTTGTTCTTTCAGATTTTGAAGGGCTGCTATCAGTAGTTTATTTTTTGCTTTTGTGTTCATATGGACAAAGGGAAATTACTCTTTGTTCCTTTTTGGTTGTAGTTTTAATAGCTTTTTGGATGTATAACAAATATTTTTATTTCAATTTTTTGTTCTTTCAGATTTTGAAAGGCTGCTATCATGGACAAGGGAGATAAAGATGACCCTACCAGTCCAAACAGAAATAATTTGTTTGAAAATGCAGCAGCAAATTTCTTGGGTTAGTATTTTTAGGTTCAAGAATATAATTTATTTGGTTAGTTTGGTTTATGGTGTTTAACGCCACTGTCAACAATATTTCAGTTATATCGTGGCAGTCAGTTTATTGGTGGAAGAAACTGGAGTACTCTGAGAAAAGCATCGAACTATCTCAAGTCACTGACAACCTTTATCACATAATGTTGTATCACATACATCTCGCCATGAACAGGGTCAGAACTCACAACTTAAGTGGTGATAGGCACTGATTGCACAGGTAGCTGTAAATCCAACTACCATACAATCATGACCACTGCCTCCTAATTAATTTATTGGGAGAGCTAAAGTATAAAATGTCTATAAATCTACAAATGAAACATCTTCAAGTCAGTGGTGAATAACAACCTGCCAAATTATGAAAAGTAAGTTTATACAGTAATGGTCAACAATTCTACCAATATCAACAAAACAAAAGAAAGTTTATACAGTGATGGTCAACAAAACAAAAGAAAGTTTATACAGTGATGGTCAACAATTCCACCAATATCAACAAAACAAAAGAAAGTTTACACAGTAATGGTCAACAATTCCACCAATATCAACAAAACAAAAGAAAGTTTATACAGTAATGGTCAACAATTCTACCAATATCAACAAAACAAAAGTAAGTTTATACAGTAATGGTCAACAATTCTACCAATATCAACAAAACAAAAGAAAGTTTATACAGTAATGGTCAACAATTCTACCAATATCAACAAAACAAAAGAAAGTTTATACAGTAATGGTCAACAATTCCACCAATATCAACAAAACAAAAGAAAGTTTATACAGTAATGGTCAACAATTCCACCAATATCAACAAAACAAAAGAAAGTTTATACAGTAATGGTCAACAATTCTACCAATATCAACAAAACAAAAGAAAGTTTATACAGTAATGGTCAACAATTCCACCAATATCAACAAAACAAAAGAAAGTTTATACAGTAATGGTCAACAATTCTACCAATATCAACAAAACAAACAATCACCTTTCAACTCAAATCATTGTACACAAAAAAGACCAAACATATGGCATTCTCAAAGTTTACTGTTTACTTATTAAAGTCCAAAACTTCAAATTCAGCCATCCTTTTATATATCGGACGAGCATTTTGTTCCTGTAGGTGGATGGTTACTTTTCACAATGTTATAATGAAACAGTTAGCTTCTGATTACCCCTTTGGTATCTTCAAGCTTTTCTTGTTTATCGTTTGATTGTGTGGTAAATATCAGTCCTTTGATTTAACATGTATAAACAGAATATCTGTCTATTCTTAACACAAACATGCGTCCCAATGAGGTTCAGATTAGACATGTTTTGCTGTCTACAAGTAGCTGCAATGACACGATAAACATTTGTTTTATTTTAGGATTATCTCCCTTTGGACTGCCATATACTTCTCACTTAGCTCACTTGCCAGGTGCATTTCTCATGGGACAACATCCAGCATTTCCAGTCACATCATTATTTGGAGGCCTCGGAGATGGCATGCTTGGTCATTTCCCAACATCGTTAGCAGCATCAACAGGTATGAAAGGGAAATAACTCTAAATCATTTTATTGCATCAACAGGTATGAAAGGGAAATAACTCTAAATCATGTTATTGCATCAACAGGTATGAAAGGGAAATGACTAAATCATTTTAGTGCATCAACAGATATGAAAGGGAAATAACTCTAAATCATTTTATTGCATCAACAGGTATGAAAGAGAAATAACTCTAAATCATGTTATTGCATCAACAGGTATGAAAGGGAAATGACTAAATCATTTTAGTGCATCAACAGGTATGAAAAGGAAATAACTCTAAATCATTTTTTTGCATCAACGGATATGAAAGGGAAATAATTCTAAATGAGGTTATTGCATCAACGGATATGAAAGGGAAATAACTCTAGATAATTTTATTGCCTTGAAGAATATGTAATGGCATTGTTAACATGATACAAGGAGGCCTCATAGGTCGAGTGGTTAAGTCTTGTCAATCATCTTTAATAAGCATTATCCTTATTGCCTAGCCAAATTATATCAAGTCAAATTTAACCAGTTTAACCCACATCTACATCAAGTTAATACTAGCTTAATTCCAGATATATGCAAGGATGTATACATATACGTCCTTGATATATGCAAGTTAAAACCAAGATAAACCAATGTTAAGCCCCAAGATATACTAATGCAAGTTAAATGGAATTAGTTAAGCCCATAATATACCAAGTTAAAAGCACATTATTTAGGATGTTTTGTGATGTTTCAGGAACACTGAGCACTTTGTTAGCTGCACCTCCACTTAATTTGGACTTGGCCTGTAATGGTATTCCTCTCAGTATCACAATCCCTACTCTAAGTACTGTTACATCACAGGATAACACATGTAAGGGGTGTGGTCAAGCCAACCTTGATATTGTTGTTTTTTCTGCTTTTTTTCAGAGAAAAATGCATTTGACATGGGGCTTTTTTAGGTTTAAATTTTTTTTTTTTTTTTTTTAGCAAAATGCATTTGACATACATGTATGTTAATTTTAGTTACAAGGAAGCTTTTTTTGCATGGATTTATTTTTTTGGGAGATATTTTAATTGATTTTTTAAGTTTTTAAAAGTTTTTTATTTGAATGCTGTGTGGCTTGATTTTCAAGTTATTATATGATTATATTACACTTTACGTTTTTATTTTCCCTATTTGTCTTTGTTAGCGCAGCCGGTCACTATTTTCGTATATGGACCGGTCACTATTTTAGTATATGGACCGGCCAGGTACCTGCATTATTATTTTAGATAAAAAGTATAATATAGCAAATAGTTCATGTCACTTCGGGTCATATGGCAGTATATGGACCGGTCCGTCACCCAAAAAATATTATATGGACCTCAGAAGCTTCGGTCCATATATTATTTTTTTGGTGACGGACCGGTCCATATACTGCCATATGATCCTCAGTGCCATGAACTATTTGCTATATACTTTAAATTAAGTTATTCTGTCGCAGTGTTTTATATGTCTACAAAAATTGTGGGTGTATCTATTAGTTTGACAATATTGTTGTTTTTTTCGTCTGCTAAGAGTTGGTTTGCATGCTTTAGCTTCAGTTTCCTTTGATCAGTGATCATAAAATTTTAGTATGGCCTTAATATTTTCGTGGACAGATTTCCTTAAAAAATTTGTACTGTAATTGTTTATTGTAAAAAGAGAAAAGTGTTTTGTAAATGATAAACAAGCCAAAAAAAACCCAGAGAAATTTAAAGAATTTGTCATTTACGGAATTGTATTTGGCTCTTCATGGAGAGGTGATAAAGGGGAGTAAAAGACGAAAAATACTCAGGAAAAAAAAATATGTTGACTAAGATAGCAATATCATCTTCTATGGTTACTTTGTAGATGTACTACTCAATATTTTATTTAAGAACACATGCTTTCTCTCAAAATAATTCAGATTTAAATCCAAGAGGCGTAATAGTTGAAATTATTTTATGTTGATTTTTAAAATATTTTGAATCTGATTTTGTAGCTGCTTACAACAGTTTATTCAGCTCTGCATCAAAAGGATCTCCACAACAGAAATCATCACCTAAGTCAACATCTAGGTCACTAGCCTCATCTTCATCTGCCAAGACAACCATCACCAAGGCAACAACTACCATACCAACAAACACAACATCTAGTTGCACAAACAGCATTAGTAAAAAAACATTTACCACACCTGTTGTTGCTGGGACGACAGGGGTCAGTTTACTGTCTGGAAAGGTTAAAAAGTCTCCAGGGAGGCCATCAAAGGGTGATTCAACTATTTCATCACAGAGTAGTTCAAAGTCAAATGGATCAATTGTTTCATCACCATCATATTCTACCAACACTGCCTCAGGACTGTTCTCACCACCAACAAAATCTGAACTTAACATATCAACAAAACAACAGGTAAGACAGTAGTTCCTGTCTTATAATGACACCCCTTCTGCAATGAAAAAGTGACCTTATAAAAGGGTGACCTTTCATAGTTCATCTCTTATAAAGCCACCCCTTCTGCAATGAAAAAGTGACCTTATAAAAGGGTGACCTTTCATAGTTCATCTCTTATAAAGCCACCCCTTCTGCAATGAAAAAGTGACCTTATAAAAGGGTGACCTTTCATAGTTCATCTCTTATAAAGCCACCCCTTCTGCAATGAAAAAGTGACCTTATAAAAGGGCAACCTTTCATAGTTCATCTCTTATAAAGCCACCCCTTCTGCAATGAAAAAGTGACCTTATAAAAGGGTGACCTTTCATAGTTCATCTCTTATAAAGCCACCCCTTCTGCAATGAAAAAGTGGCCTTATAAAAGGGCGACCTTTCATAGTTCATCTCTTATAAAGCCACCCCTTCTGCAATGAAAAAGTGGCCTTATAAAAGGGCGACCTTTCATAGTTCATCTCTTATAAAGCCATCCCATCTGCAATGAAAAAGTGACCTTATAAAAGGGCAACCTTTCATAGTTCATCTCTTATAAAGCCACCCCTTCTGCAATGAAAAAGTGGCCTTATAAAAGGGCGACCTTTCATAGTTCATCTCTTATAAAGCCATCCCATCTGCAATGAAAAAGTGACCTTATTAAAGGGCAACCTTTCATAGTTCATCTCTTATAAAGCCACCCCTTCTGCAATGAAAAAGTGACCTTATAAAAGGGTGACCTTTCATAGTTCATCTCTTATAAAGCCACCCCTTCTGCAATGAAAAAGTGGCCTTATAAAAGGGCGACCTTTCATAGTTCATCTCTTATAAAGCCATCCCATCTGCAATGAAAAAGTGACCTTATAAAAGGGCAACCTTTCATAGTTCATCTCTTATAAAGCCACCCCTTCTGCAATGAAAAAGTGGCCTTATAAAAGGGCAACCTTTCATAGTTCATCTCTTATAAAGCCATCCCATCTGCAATGAAAAAGTGACCTTATTAAAGGGCAACCTTTCATAGTTCATCTCTTATAAAGCCACCCCTTCTGCAATGAAAAAGTGACCTTATAAAAGGGCGACCTTTCATAGTTCATCTCTTATAAAGCCATCCCATCTGCAATGAAAAAGTGACCTTATTAAAGGGCAACCTTTCATAGTTCATCTCTTATAAAGCCACCCCTTCTGCAATGAAAAAGTGACCTTATAAAAGGGTGACCTTTCATAGGTCATCTCTTATAACGACACCCCTTCTGCAATGAAAAAGTGGCCTTATAAAAGGGCGACCTTTCATAGTTCATCTCTTATAAAGCCATCCCATCTGCAATGAAAAAGTGACCTTATAAAAGGGCAACCTTTCATAGTTCATCTCTTATAAAGCCACCCCTTCTGCAATGAAAAAGTGGCCTTATAAAAGGGCGACCTTTCATAGTTCATCTCTTATAAAGCCATCCCATCTGCAATGAAAAAGTGACCTTATTAAAGGGCAACCTTTCATAGTTCATCTCTTATAAAGCCACCCCTTCTGCAATGAAAAAGTGACCTTATAAAAGGGTGACCTTTCATAGGTCATCTCTTATAACGACACCCCTTCTGCAATGAAAAAGTGGCCTTATAAAAGGGTGACCTTTCATAGTTCATCTCTTATAAAGCCACCCCTTCTGCAATGATAGTGTAGCCTAATAATGGGGAGGTCTCTCTTAAAGTGGTCTCGAAAGGGGATGGTCTCTCTTGAGGGGGATAATTTAGTCATATTTTGCTATCTCAGTGTATCTGAAATCTGGCCTAATAAGAGTGGGCTATAGTGAGAATGTCCTTATAAGAGGGGGACTGCTGTAAATAACCTTCAAATATAGACACAAGTGTCTTAGAATCTTAAATTCAATGCAAAATATTCAATATTACAAAACAAAAGGAAAGCTGATCTATATTTGACATTTATTCTCATATTTTATGTTGTATATATGAAATCGCCAAAATATTTCAAATTTACCATTGCCACTGACAGTAGAGAAGTATATATTTTTTTTTGATATTTTTGGGTTGGGATCCAATTGACTCTTAACCCAACCACATTTTTATGCCTGTCTCGACTGGACCTGGATTCCAACATCTTATGTCAAGGTTATTTCTATGTTCAATGTGTTTCTGTGAGACGTGAATATTTGTTTTGTTGATATAAGTGAAATTGTTGCCCATCACTGCTTAAACTTTCCTTTCATTCTTTTTGTTTTGCAGAAGAAGGAGAATGGCATTTTAGATACAGATAGTCACTCTGATATCAGTTCAGGTAGTTCTAGTCTTAGTGATGACAGCTCTATAGCTTATGGAGATGACAAAGCTAAAGTGAGTAATGTTGTCATGGAAACCAGATAAGATCTAGAAAATTAACAGTAGAACGGTTGTATGGAAAAATAGAAAATATAGCAGTGATCATGGAAAACTTTAATAGTTGGTTAATATGAACCATGATGTGACCCCATATGGGTTGTAGGGTCATGGTCGGGATCTTATGGATTTACAACTACTTGTGCAATCAGTCCCTATCACCACTAAAGTTGTGAGTTCGAACCCCGTTCATGGCAAGGTGTACTCAATACAACATTATGTGATAAAGTTTGTCAGTAACTTGCGACAGGTTGGTGTTTTTTTCTGGGTACTCCAGTTTCTTCCACCAGTAAAACTTACCGCCACGATATAACTGAAATATTGTTGAAAATGGCATTAAACACCATAAACCAAACCAAACCATATAGTTGTCATTAGATGTTTGTGTATTGCCAATGAAAATATTTATTAAAAAGATACAACAAACATCTTATTTTATTTAGAGTGTGTCAGAGAAACTAGAAAAATGAGAGTTGATATCCAATATAAGGCCTATATTTAAAAAAAATGGTTGCTTTGCTGTTTATCCACTCACTATATTTTAGGAAATATTTTAAAATTTGAAATGTTGTAAAAATTTGTATTATGAAATATTGGTCTTGTTCAAAAGTTCTGAAGTGCAAAAGGTATAATAACTACCTGTATAAATGAACTTTTTTATTTTACCTTCACATAAAAAAGTACATGTCTAATTTAGAGCACACAGCATGTGTGATAACTATAAATTGATTATCAACTTTTTATTTTGCCTTCACATAAAAATGTAGATGCGCAATTTAGTGCACATGACATGTTCTTGGAATAACCTTCATCAGGTATGCTCAGAGTCAAAAGTTTGGAAAGCCAAATAAAAGTGTTTAAAGACCATGTCCAGATTATAAAAGGGAGACAATTCTTGAAAACATGAATGATTTAAATATTTGGGCAGTGTTGAGGACTAAGCAACAATTTTCTGTTTAGCAAATCAATTTGCAATCTTTTCAAACAATAAATTTAGAGATAAGTCAGAGCAAGAAAACCAAAGGGCATAAACAGAATAGACAAAATCAGCTATTAGGGAGGAGAACCTTATTTTCAATAATAATTACATTAATTAGGAACTGTAACTTTTAATTGTAAATACATCTCATAAACTGTGTCAGTGTCAAATTAAAATAATAAAATAAGTATTACATTATCTTGTTTTAGTGTGATTCTAAGAACATGGAAGCTACTGATCTATCAACCAAACAGAATTCAGGACCAACGATACATATTGACGGACTGAAGAAGAAGTTGATTGCAGATCAAATTCGTCAGAGAGTTCAGAGTAAGCCCATGCAGAATACAACGCCATCTATATTACATCCAATGAAACGTGGGAGAGGGAGACCACCAAAATCTTCACCAAAGGACGGAGTCTCAATAGAGGACATTCATGTGAGTATAAAGATGTAGATACCAAAATCATAGACATAGAGGCAAAATTTATCTGCCTAACACATATCGATTTGGCCTCTGTGTCTATGATTTTTTAATTTAGATTTTAGAAGTGTTCCAACATTGTGGTATTTTTTTGTTTTTCATTTTATCAGGAGATTGACTCTGTAGAGGTCTAATTTAGATTTTGGCGTTAAAACTACAGTCAAACCAGCCTTAAAGGGCAACTCTATATAACAAATCACTGTCTATAAGAGAGTCTCATTTTTCCCATTAATGAATAGTGCATATAATTTCAACCTGTATATAAAGAACAACTGCTCATAAAGGCCACATTTTTAGGTTCCCTTGAGTGGCCTTTATATACAGGTTCCCTTGAGTGTCCTTTATATACAGGTTCCCTTGAGTGTCCTTTATATACAGGTTCCCTTGAGTGGCCTTTATATACAGGTTTGACTGTATGTGCAAATTTTGTTTTCAAATTTATATAGCATTCCATCACACAGATTTCCTGCCTATAACCTTTTGTTTGATAAGTCTGTCAATGTTCCTGTGTTATTTTTATTTCTATTAGAAATAAGCATAGTAGCAAATTAAATTTTATATTATGGAGACCTTAATAGGCAAGTGGGTTAATTAATTTTATTACTAAAAATAGTGCATCTGCATTAAAAAAAAGCTATATTTTAGTGGTGTAGTAATTTTGTTTTGCTTGTCTTCATCTTGTCAGTCTTTGCACTATAACCCACTTGCCTGAAGCCTGGGACAAGTAAAGCTGGATTCGAACAACTGAACATTATGAAAGAATTTGTTTGAATAAATAGAACTTTTTCTAAATTTGGCTTTTGGGCAAGTCGGTGAAAAACATTAAGGCAAAGACTATCTTGTGTAACCTATGTTGCCACTTTCTCTGGATTGTCCATTTTTTTATTGCCCCTTCGGTATTCTCTAATGTTTATTTACACATGCATCCAATCTTAATGAAAATTTCTTTTTTGAAAACTGAAATATTTCTTTTCGTCAGGAATACAAAAAGCAACAGGAAGAATTAAAGAAGCAGTTTGAGGCCAACTTGAAGGAACAACAGATGCAGTTAAAAATGTTTAAAAAGGCACAACAACTTAAAGATATGGAAACGTCAGCTAAGATTAACCAATTGTTAGAGGCACATGCCAGTCTAGGTAAAACTGAGACAGATGACCTATGTGAAGGCCAATCAGTATCGCATGGAACACCAAAGCAAAAAACTAAAAGTTTACAGGTAAGTGTAATAAACCAGTTGGAAAAAGTAAATAGGAATTTTCTGATAAATCACCCCTCCCCCAAAAGAGTAGTACAGTAATCCCTCTTTTTAAGAAAATGATACCTTAAATTAGAGGGTGGACTCTCGTTACCTTAAATTAGAGGGTGGACTCTAGATCTCGTCAGGGAAAAAATGTAGTGGTATTTCAGTATATCAGTTAATTTGGCCTGATAAGAGGGGTGACCTTTGGAATGAGTGACCTTATAAGAGAGGAACTACTGTAACATGTACACCATTGTAATTACTGGTATGCAAATATAAAAATACTGCAATTAATCACTTTTAACTGTGGCCTTATTTGCTATGAAACATATCAAAAATGAAATATCTTCATGTTTTGACATATACAATAGAATTTTATTTTGATATAAAGGGGCATTTGCTAGTTGATTTTATTTTGATATAAAGGGGCACCTGCTAGTTGTATTGGAGTAAATAAATACAGAATTCACTATTATGAAGGGATACAAATGATTGCCTCATGTATGTAGAATACCATGTTCCTTATGCTTTAGAGTCAACTTACAATAATTCTTACTGAACCACAGTTTGTTATGAGTGGTCATTGGTGGCCCACTGCAAATCATTTTATAACCCTATCCATTTTCTTCCATTTATGTACCTTGTGGAGTTTCATAAGTCATTTTGATATATCTGCCAGTGCTTTCCTCGCCACCAATTCATAACATAACTGACAATTTGCTGAAAATGACCATAAATACCTATTACCCTAACCCTAACTATATTTTGTTAATGTTGTAGGCATCCATTGAAAAATTGAAAGCTGCATCCAAATCGGCATCAGAATCAAAGAACACATCTCCAACACACAAACTAAGGTTGTCATCACCAAGTCATCGACAGAAGGTCACATCTCCAACTGGTTCACAAAAGTCATCCCCAACTCATAGGCCGAAACTAGGATCACCAACACACAAACACCATGAAGAACCCATGTCCCCAACAATGCTTTCACCAAACGAAAGATCAAAATTATTTGCCGAGACTTTGTTTAACAAGATTAGGATGGAAACGGAGCAGGACAACAGTGATGAGAACGTATTAACAAGAGTAAGGACGGAGTCAGGGCAGGACCACACACAGGACGAGACAGAGACAAGTGACAGTGAAGGGTCACATGATTCTGATTCTGATGACAGGGCAGGCGAGAGTGATGCATGCAATATGTCTTTGAAAAGAAGTGCAGATGAAATGTCAGAAGGTATGTTATTATTTAGATTTATAAGATTTTTATGTACAGTCAAACCTGCCTATGCAGTCACCTCTATTAAACAGTCATCTGTATTAAAAGGTCATCTTTTTCTTGTCCTGTCATAGAAACATTCATATGAATTGAACCTCTTTTAAGAGGTTACCTGTCTTAAAACTTAAGTTCCTCTTTAGAAAATCATTTGAAATTTATACACAAGCTCATAAGTTAGATTTCGGACTTTACCACTTTTTGTGTTCTGGAGTTATACCTCTGTTAACTTTAGCCAGAACTTTAGGGGGGCATCTGTGTCCTAAGGATTATTTGTGAATTATGATGGAGTTTCAAAAACGTTTTGACTAAGTCTACAATGTCTAGAACACAGTTTTATCATGACCTTAATAACCCTTGTCCTTATTATAATGTTAAAATGTTCAACTTTGTTTCAGATACTTGTGATGGGTCCTCTGGAAAGAGACCGAGAGTCCAGACAGATGAACGTGAGTTGAAAGTTCCATTGGAAAGAGGCTGGAAGAGGTCAACAACAATACTTGCTATCGGCAAACGAGGTTTCATAGGAGAGGTGTTATATTTTGCTCCGTGTGGCAAGAAAATGAAAACAATACCAGATGTAATGAGAGTAAGTTAATTGTTGATGCACTGTGTTAGTATACATGATTTGGCATATAAGGGGCTATCGTGGTCGTGATCGTATGGTAGTTGGATTTATAACTACCTATACAATCAGTGCCTATCACCACTAAAGTTGTGAATTCGAACCCTGTTGATATCAAGGTGTACTTGATACAACATTATGTGATAAGGTTTGTCATTAACTTACGACAAGTCGGTGGTTTTCTACGGGTACTCCGGTTTTCTCCACCAATAAAACTGACGGCCATGATATAACTGAAATGTTGTTGAAAGTGGCGTTAAACACCATCAAACAAACAAACAAACAATTAAACATGACAAAAATTATTCACTATAGTATTATTTTATTTTTTTTGTTTTGCAGTACATTGAAAAACATGTGATCACCAATCTTGGCAGAGAAAACTTCTCCTTCAACACAAGAGTAAATGTCGGGGAATTCTTTGAGCAACGAAGTGATGAAAATGTAAGTAATATTTATGAAAAAAATGTATTATGATTAACAGCTGATTCATGGAAGCCATAGTTTGTATGTAGTTTTAAAATGGGAACATTATTTTCGATTTTTTTTTTTAAAATGCAACGAAGATAATGTTACTCATGTTAAGACGTCATATAAACTATGGCTTCCATGTGTTATTTTGAATCTTTGGGTGTTTAATTCCATTGTCAAAAATATTTCAGCTATATCATTATAGTCAGTTTTATCTTCAATATAGAAAAATAGGGTACAAAAATGGTAAATTGGACTTTTTTCCTTTAATCTCAATAAGTGATATCGTCAGTTTTTCCTTAATCTCACCAAGTGATATCGTCAGTTTTTCCTTAATCTCACCAAGTGATATCGTCAGTTTTCCCTCAATCTCACCAAGTGATATCGTCAGTTTTCCCTTAATCTCACCAAGTGATATCGTCAGTTTTCCCTTAATCTCACCAAGTGATATCGTCAGTTTTCCCTTAATCTCACCAAGTGATATCATCAGTTTTCCCTTAATCTCACCAAGTGATATCGTCAGTTTTCCCTTAATCTCACCAAGTGATATCATCAGTTTTTCCTTAATCTCACCAAGTGATATCGTCAGTTTTCCCTTAATCTCACCGAGTGATATCGTCAGTTTTTCCTTAATCTCACCAAGTGATATTGTCAGTTTTCCCTTAATCTCACCAAGTGATATCGTCAGTTTTCCCTTAATCTCAATAAGTGATATCGTCAGTTTTCCCTTAATCTCACCAAGTGATATCGTCAGTTTTCCCTCTATCTCACCAAGTGATATCGACAGTTTTCCTTAATCTCACCAAGTGATATCGTCAGTTTTCCCTTAATCTCACCAAGTGATAATATCAGTATCAACAAACAGACTGGTATTGAAAAGTTTGTCATCAAATCCATTATAATGTTACAGATAAATACAATTTTTGAATCAGTTTTGAAAGTTTTGACATACATTATCACTCATCTTATCGGATACCCTGTGATACTAGCAACAAAAATGTCTGTCTGACCCTCAGAATTGCCTATATATCTCAATAATATCCCAATTAATTAGGTATTTATCGTCCTTTTTAGCAATTTTTCAGCTATATTTTAGCTAATGGACAGTTACATCAGTAAGTGTCTGGTAACTTTAACACTTGAGTTTGGTATTGGGGGACAAACTCACGTCAGTGGTATTAGGCTTGTGATAGAGTCAACAGCCTTAACCACTCAGTCAGTGATGTCAAGTAATTTAAGAAATAATTCATGGAAGCCATATGTATATATTGTTTTTACCACGGGTAGGCCTTTATGTCACCAAGTTTTACCCCGAGCCTACTCGTGGTAAACACAATATATAGATATGGCTTCCATGAATTATTTCGATTCTAATATGTAAAAATTGGTAAAATATCGTTATCAATTGTCGATAACGTCATAAATTTAATCGGTCATAGATTAATATTATTTTTAGCACGGGTTTGGACTCAAAGCGTTTGAAGGACGTCGTATTAGAATAGGTGATAAATATAGAATAACGTCAGTTTTGAAGGTCGAGACAGACATTATCACTAGTATCGCAGCAAGTCCAACAGGGCGAGCTATGATACTAGTGATAAAATATGTCGAGATCTTCAAAACTGGTGTTATTGTTTTTGTAGGTGACATCACACTGACAGATAATTTTCAATATCAGAGTTAGTTTTTGCACATGCGAGTTACGAACTGACCTAATATTTTTGTGGATCAAAGTCAGTTCAGTGATCCAGACTTTATCAGCGGCACACAACAAAGGGAAAATGTCCAATTTGCCAATAATTCCTGTTCACATTCATTAAGTTTCATTTAACACTTAATTACATTTCACTTCTGATTGTTAATTTCCCACAGGGTACTATTAAACTGACACAAGAAGAAATAGCTCAGAGAATGGCTCTGATTGAAAGTAAAAGACAGAAATTACGTAAGCTGAAAGAGCAACGAGGTAAAAAGAAATCAGAGAAACAGAATAAACAAATATTGTTAGCCAAACAGATGATGGAACAAAAATTCAAGAAGAAAGTAGAACAACAAGGTATGTTTTATTTTATTGTCATGTTGAAACATATTGACTGATACAGCTTATAACCTTCTCGACCAGCTTTATGTATTTTTTAGCTCATATAAGCGATATCCATACTAACACAGTCAGTTATCCAGAAAAAAAATTAAGCTTAAAGTTAGTACGAACGTATCAATTTTCTACTTTAGATTTTCCAAGGAAAAATCAGAGTTCATGTTGCTCAATCTTTAGTTTTCTTTGTAGTATTTTGTAGCTCATTGTTTCTCACCCCTTGGATAAAATAGTCCGTTAATTTAGGTGAAAAATATTTTTCTATCTTACCCAGGCTCGCTCTTGAGTAGGACAAGTTACACAATCCTTTTCCCACAAAATCATTTTCCATTGCTGAAGTAAATTGTTGATTTATTGATATACATCTGTGTCTTGGCAGTATTTTAAATGTATTTCATATTCAAATATATAGACTGTATCCTTAAATGCTGCTACAACGGCGATAAATACCTGTAAAAATTTATTCCATTTTGGTTAAAGGGAGGTAATTGTGTTATTTACGTTAGTTACTAACAAGCGAGAACACTCTATTATTTACTCAAAGTAAGCAAAGATTGACAAGGTAGAAAGGGGTGAGAAAAATAGTCAAACACTGTGAAAGGTGCAAGATCGTAAAATCTGTGACACCCGAGAAGATCGTTAAATTTGAGACACACCTGGACTACATAATGAATTCTCAGAATGTATCTGTTTCTTCTAGACATGGCTAGGAAGGCAGCAGAGTACAAACTACAGAAGACATTAGAGAAACAAAGACTAAAGGACATGGCCCACAGAATTAAACATATGAAAGGTGGTGAATCTATCCGTACGTGAAAGTTAACAATGAAATAGGTCAAATAAGAGTATATTACTGATATAATTTATCTCTTGATAGTCGCAGTCTATAATATGCTGATGTTATTTGATTCTTTATTTATTTAAGGAGAATTGCCGACAGCCAATGGCTACGCGCGGCTTTCCTGATATTACAGAAATTGTTGTTGATGTTTTGAATGAAGCTGTCTTCAGAATTATGTTTTGTGCAATCGGTGAGAGAGGGGCCATGATAGTAAGGTAGTTGGATTTACAACTACATATGCAATCGATACAACATTAAGAGTTTGTCAGTGACTTGCAACAGGATGGTGGTTTTCTCCAGGTACTCCGGTTTCCTCCACCAATAAAACTGAACGTCACGATATATCTGAAATATTGTTGAAAGTGGCATTAAACACCATAAGCTTATAATATTCTGATGTTATTATATAAACTTTTGTGGATGATTTGAATGAAGCTGTTTTCAGAATTATTTATTGTGCAATCGGTGAGCGATTAACACCAAAGAAGGTTTTGTAGTGAGCAAAACTGCATCGGTTGTGTAATGGCTTGAAGATTCGAGTCGCAAGTCAGGAGAAACCAAAGACTGTAATATTTGTGTTTGGTGCTTCTTTGTTAGGTATACTGCATTTAGGAGTAAGAGCAAATACCTTTTTGGCTTGGAATCAGGATAATGTGTCGGGTAGGAGCGACATGGCTATCCATGGATTGTTGTTTCAGTGAGCTATCCATATAAAAATCCAAATAAACGTGTTGGTCTAGTCCAAAACAGACATCATCATCATCTCATTAAATTATAACTTGTTCTTGCCATGAAATAGCAGAAAAATTGCTTACTTGGCATTAAATGATAATCACTTACTCTAGAAAACTCTAGAAAAGGTTCAAAAGGAGCAATTGTGTAATTGGCTTGCAATTTATTGAACTTTGAAGGCATTTAGGTGAACAATGGTGTAATTTATGAGCAATTTATTGAATTCTGAAGAAGGTTTTGGCCAAAACATCAACAGAATAATTAATATAATAGAAAATAATATCTATTTTAAGCCTTTTGTAAAATGATATTGAAACATACTAAGTTTAAACAAAGGAGAAATGTACTCTCAGACATTATAAAAAAAAATGATGTAGAAATTTATTTAATTAAAAAAAACATGTGCCAAAAAGGACTATTTGATTCATGTGCTGAAAAGGCCTGTTTGATTCATTATGATCTTATTTGACCTTATACTTGTTTTTTTACCATTACTAACCAGGTGGTGTAAATTGTGGTGTCAGATAATTAACAGTAAGGTTTTAGCCCAGTATTTATGCACTGCACATTTAGGGTCAAAGTTTGTTGTCACCTTTATGTAACTATGTAAACAGTATACAGTAGTCTCCCTTTTTCTTTCTGCAATAAAAAAAAGTGGAATTATAAGAAGCTAGCTTCTCATGAGGGGAAATTTTAGTTGTACATAGTATTTTACTATCTCAGTGCATCTGATATCTGGCCTGATTAGAGGTGTGGCCTTATAAGAGTGGCAGCCTCTCTAGAGGAAGAGGGGAAATTCTAGTAATATTTTACTATCTCATAGTATCTGCAATCTGGCCTGTTAAGAGAGGTGGCATACACTACAGGGAGATAATTCTTTAAAATCAGTTGAACGTTTTGATCATATGATGTTTGTATGCAGATTTCAAGCATCTCAGTGATCAAAACCACAGAGAAAAGCTGCTATGTGGCTAGTGAATTCATAGCTCTGAGTATGTTGGTTGGAATTTGTTAAAATTTTGATATTTATTACAGTAGATATATTCAAACACACTGCCAAAAAAATAAGAAAATTAAACGAGCAGATCAAATTTTATCTGAAGTGTATGGTACCACTTTAAGAGAGGTGGTCTTTGGTGGGAGTGGCCTTGTAAGAGGAGGACTTTGGTGGGAGTGGCCTTGTAAGAGGAGGACTTTGGTGGGAGTGGCCTTGTAAGAGGAGGACTACTGTGTATAAATGCATGTTCCATCTCACACTTGTTATTACAATGTTTTTAAATAATTTTGTTCTATGATTGTTCTACATGTTTACCGTATGTACAGAGAAGGATTCATAAACAAGCTACTTTTACCTTATACAAATAGAGATGCCACATCTTTGAATGATGTCAATTTTATCATAATGTAAATTGGTTGGGAAAAAAAAATGTAAAAACAGGACATTGAATAAGGACATAATAGTATTCCTCAACAGGTAGTCAGATCATCAGTATAAAACCTATCATGTTGATAAATATTGTGTTAAAACTCTTTTGGTTGTTGCTCACGGAAAATTATACATATCAACATTAAAAAACAAGTAAATGCAAATATATGTAAGCCATTGATGGCTCATTATTGTATGAAGTGTGGGAAAAGGAAAACAAATATTGCTACAGTTCAGTCAGGGAGACAGCTTGATAAATCACTGTGATAGACGTATCACTCATCTTGGTGATTTGGATATTTCTTTTGTTCTATTAAATATAATCTTTAAAATTTCTTTTACATTTAGAGTGTTACGTACTATCACTCAAAAGGCATATCAAAATTAGTAAATAGATTAAACAGACCAAAAGGTCGATCACAGTGATTTATAATGCTATGTCTCTGACTGTACTGTACCGTTATATGTTTATGAAGAGTTTTGTGCAACTGAATATAAATGAAGTTGAAAATGTAATTATGTTGTCTGTGTGCACTTAAAACATTGTGATTATTTGGTTGCAGTTAAACAAATATTTATGGATTATTGGGGGGGGGGGGGGGGGTTTCCAGAAGAATTTGAAAAACAAAGTGATCTGTAATGTTATTCTTATGATGGTCATTTTTTCGATTTTCTTGTGGAAAAGTATGAATAGACTTGAGAACCCTTAACTTTTGACATTTCTACAGTTTATCTGCTCGCTCCCTTATCAAATAAGCATATTGCTGTATTATCGTTCGTGACTCAGGTAGGGCCTGTTCTTAAATAAAATGAAACTGTCCAGTTAGGATCTTTAACAGTTAGGATTGTCTGTTTTGTTTGAAATATTTTTTATGTTTTGCAATTTTTTTGTCATCAACAGCACTAGAGAAGAAAAAACAACAAGAACAATTGAGGCTGTTGAAAGAACAAGAAAAGCTCCAAAGACAAGAACAAATGAGAATGGACAGAGAATTAAGGGCTCAACAGATACTTGAGGTTTGTATCTCCAATCAGAAAAGTTCCTTCACCACCACTTTTTGTAACTTTTTTGTGAAGAGTTCAACATGTACTATTAAAATTCACATTGTCGGTATTGATTTCACTTTCGTTGTCATAACTACTAACTTCAGCACATTTCTCTTGTTTTGGTAATGATTGCAAAATATGGATTTTCAATTGATTTGTATTGGTTTGATATTAGGATTTTTGTTTTTTGATTGAAACTGATGGAAAAAAAATGAATATTCCTTTTAGCTAAAACAGCTGCTGGATGTGCAGAAATCATACAAATAGTGCTAATTATGTGCCACATACATGTACATAAAAATACATGTAGATGAAATATCTATTAATTAAAACTATATATAAAACTTTGTCCCCATTTCTACAGGAAGCCATTCATGTAACTTTTTGAATATTTCAAGTGTCAATATCCCTTCTTATAGTCAATAGTCAGTGCTGAGAAGACATTATCACACTTGTATCACAGCGAGTCCAGTGTGATAATATATGTCATGACCTTCAAATAGGACGTTTTTGTTTTTATTGGTAACATCATAATGTATTTGATAATTTTGTGTATCAGAGTCAGTTCGTTGATATTTAAAATATCACTCATTGAGATCAAAGGAAAAACGCACAAATTATCTATGAAAAAGCTATCATATTATGTAAGATCTAATATGAAGCATAATTAAAAAGTAAATTTTACTCCTTACGATTACAGATGTTTATAGGAAATTATTCTTATCCAATAATCCTCCTCTTATAGGGCCAAACCCCTTCTGCAATGAAGAATTGGCCTTATAAGAGGTGTGGTCTCTCTTGAGGGGGACAATTTAGAACAATTTTACCATCTCAGTGTATATGAAATCTGGCCTCATAAGAAGGATGGCCTTTAGTGGGAGTGGCTTAATAAGAGGGTTGTTATTTTGTGGGAGTGTTCTGGTAGGAGGGTGTGGCCTGTGGTGGGAGTGTCCTGATAGGAGGGGGTGGCCTGTGGTGGGAGTGTCCTGATAGGAGGGGGTGGCCTGTGGTGGGAGTGTCCTGGTAAGAGGGTGTGTAACCTGTGATGAGTGTCCTGGTAGGAGGGTGTGGCCTGTGGTGGGAGTGTCCTGGTAGGAGGGGGTGGCATGTGGTGGGAGTGTCCTGATAGGAGGGTGTGGTGGGAGTGTCCTGGTAGGAGGGTGTGGCCTGTGGTGGGAGTGTCCTGGTAGGAGGGGTGGCCTGTGTTGGGAGTGTCCTGGTAAGAGGGTGTGGCCTGTGGTGGGAGTGTCCTGGTAGGAGGGTGCAGCCTGTGGTGGGAGTGTCCTGGTAGGAGGGGGTGGCCTGTGGTGGGAGTTGCCTTATACAAGAGGGACTACTGTAATATAATTAAATTATTCATGCTTTGTGTCTGTTCAATATATTAAGCCTTAATTCCAGTGTTTAATCGGATGATCCTTTGCAATGAAAGCAAAAAATCATTATACAGTCAAACCTGTATTAAGAGGTCACCTTTGGGATAAAGAAAAAGTGGCCTTATAAGACAGATAACCTCTTAAAAGAGGTTCAGATCATATGAAATTTTTCTATGACAGAGCAAGATAAAGGTGACCTTTTAATATAGTTGACTGCTTAATAGAGGTGACTGCATGGGCAGGGTTGACTCTAATTGTGCATTTTGATTTTGTATTTAAATTTTTCCAGACAAATTTACTATGGTATCATATGGAGCGTGTAAGTGTATCTACCCATCTACATGTATATATATACCTCTATCTTGCTAACATATTTATTTTGCAGGAAATTAGCTTATTTCTTCTTCTTTTTATTTTTTTAAGTCTTATTTAATACTTAGCTTTGATGTTTTTTATGTGTATAATTATAGCGGGCTTATTAAATACTATGTAATTATTTTACTATAATATTATATAATATAATATCAGATTTTATTATCTTGGTAATATACAAACTACCATGTTTTCAGACTATAGGTAGAACTCAGGGTTCACAAAATGGCATATGGGTTTGGTGGTCCTAGTGAAGAAAATGTCAGTCCTCATTAATTTTCTATTGCAAAATACCAATCTTGTGTCAGTCCTTAGCAAAATTTACCCAAATGTCTGACAAGACTGATGGATTTCGCGAACTCTGGGAACTTTTTCTACTTTAACGATATTGGGTATTTCTTTAAGTACATTGAAACATTTTGAAGCTGAACCTTGTCATGACCAACTTTTGTGTTCGGAATAGACAGATGTTCCATTTATACAGGTTAAATTAGCAAAGATTTTCTACATTTGGGGGATTCTGTATTATGAAATATCGTCAAAAATGGTGTTAATCACCCACATTCCCCTAACCCATCCGTTAAGACATCAAGTCTAGAAAATGTGGTATTCTATACGTGACTGGTATAAAAATATATATACATGGTTTTAGTATAATTCCTTATGCTTATTTCAACTTTATACTCAGAAATCTATAAATTCTTATATTAATGTTTATATATTATAATGATTGGCTTGAGGCTAACGGTTTTACTCAAAAATCTATAAATTCTTGTATTAATGTTTATATAATATAATGATTGGCTTGAGGCTATTGATTTGTTTTTAACAGTTCTTTTATTTTGCTTCTGAATCAAGCTTGAGACCCCCTTACCACTATAGTAACATTCACATGCAAATAAAAAAAAATCTTGCAGTCTTCCGTGTGGTTTGGTAAGCTTGAATCGCTACTTTGGTAACTTTATAATGCAAATTAAAAAAACTTATCAGACTATCAATTGGTTTGGTCAATGCTAATTTGTCAATCATCACTCATTTATTTATATATTTGATGAAATGTATTCCCCTTTTTGTAACGCTCTGTTTTTTCTAAAATATAAGATATCACAGTTTCGTAGCCCATGCACATAATGCATTATGGGTAAATTCTTAAATTTGACTCGATTTTATTATACCATACATGAGCTGCCATTTCTTGGTTGTCATTGGTTCAATTAGTGTAAAATGACCTTGAAGGACCCAATTATCCGTCTTTAATATTATGTCATAATTTTTCCAAAAAACTCTTTAATTTAATGTCTTAAAATGTGTTACCATAGCAACAGATTATTGGTTGTTGGTCCGGGATCAATCATTTACAAGTTCTTTCAACCAATCATATTTTAGCTAGAATACACTAGTTCTAATAGTGCAAATAAAAAAACCCCATAAACATTCAGTTTTTTATCTTATTAGAGTATACAAACAACCGCTTCTATTAAACAATTGTTTCTATTAAACAATTACGTCTAATATCAGTTTAATGTTAGTTTAGTGAGTTTAGCCATCTTTACATAACCTGTAATTTTTTTTAGCATTTCATTTATTTCTTTAACCTATCAGTGTTGTTAATTATGATTTTTTTGCATTCTAATATTTAACCCTTTGGTAGACAGATGTTATAGTATTTACGTATATTTATATATTTTATTTTTTATTTGATTAAAATTTACGCTATAGTTGGGTCAATGTAGATATTTCTCTCCTCATCAATATGTACTTCAAACCATGCTTTGCAAGTTTGTTTACACTCTAAAATTTTTCCTTCAATTCACTTCAAACTTTACCCGTGTATCTGTTTTAAACACAAATTTGACAGTCTAAGCATCGTAACTTCCTACCATTATTTGTTGAACCCTTCAAACGGGTTTGACAATGTATTTAGACTGTCAAATTTGTGTTTAAAACAGACACACAGGTAAAGCTTGAAGTGAATTTGAAGGGAGAATTTGACTGTGGAAACTAATAGTATTTGCATAGCAATTATGTAATTGGCAATATCATTTATACAGGATTGTATTTATTTTGGTGGAAGTGACTGTCGGATAATAAATATTGACGTTAAAGAATAATTATGTTGATAACCAATCAAATATGTGTAATTTTACTATTAATTTTTTTTAATAATTGAACTGTCTTAAACAGTTTAGTAACAGTTATTTTCTTTTTTTTTCTATCTTTTTTTTTAAATACATGTTATTTCTTCGAGAAAACATTGAGACATTGAAAACGTTGTATGTACCAGTAAAAAAATTTTTTTTTTGTATCTGAAATAAACAAATGAATAATTTATTTAATAATGAGTATGTAGATTATTAAAATGATTAATTTCTATTTTTTAGGAAAGAGAAATGAAAAGACAACAGGCTTTCATGATGAAAGAACAGGTTAATACGGTAAAATAAATTTTATTGTTTTTAATGACAGTTTTTTTTCTTGAAGAGAAAATGTTGAGATAAAGAGATAAACTTTATATTATTAAGTACCAAATAATTTACTCATTAATGTATCGCAGAGTTTCAAATCTGTTGAGCAAATTTTCAGCCATATCATGTTACTTTTTGAAACAGCACATAGATTATAAAAGATAATATACAATGTATATGTAAATATGGTACTATTGAAAAATTTGAATATCCATTTAATAACCTAATAATTAATTTCTAAGCATAAAATTGTGTTGCAATTCAGAAATATCTTGTCAGAATTTGACTGTTAACACAATTTTTTAATGTCAACTTTGTCTCCTGTTATTTTTTGAAGATTGCAAATGATTTTTATTTTAGAATGAGTTGTAATATATGTGTTTACATTTTGTAGGATAGAGAAAGAAGACGGCAGCATATACTACTTGTGAAGGCATTAGAGGCACAGAAGAAACAAGCTGTAAGATTATGGAGATTTTAATTAAGAATTGAATGCATTCTTTTGAAGTTTCATTGGGGTATGAAAGCGTTGACCGAAGTACATTTTCAATGAAGCGCTTCATGTTGAAAATGTAGTTCGATCAACGCTTTCATACCCCAATGAAACTTCAAAAGAATGCATTCAATTCTTATAATTATATTTAAATCACACCAAAATTTAATATAGTTGAATTTTTCGTTGTGAATTTTATTTGTGTTAGATTATTTGCTGTTGGAAATTACTACGCCATTGATTGTTTACATCTGACGTCGTCATGGAGGCACGTGCAAGTTCGGATTTGAGTTTCATTGGGATGTGAAACATCTCTTTTATAATCATGTGACCACTTCATAACCAATCATATTGTAACATTTCAATGAAAAATGAAAGTAATGTAATTATTATCAAATAAATATAACATAATAATGTACAGTAGCACCCCTTCTGCCATAAAAAAAAGTGGGTGGTTTCTCTTTAGGGAGACAATTTAATAGTATATTACTATCTTAGTCCGTCTGAAATCTGGCCTGATAAGAGGGGTGGCCTTATAAGAGAGGGACTACTGCATTAGATAAATGGGAAATAACAATGTATTCACTTGATCCTGGATTAAAATTTATTATTTTCCAAAAAAAAATCTTGGTAAATTTGTTTTATTGTACTGTAATTAGTCAAACTTGTCATAGCGAACTCCTCTATATAACGACTTCCTTTGTTAGCTGACCTTATTTATTCCTCCCCAGCATTTTCTCGTGCATTCGACCTTTATATAACGACCCACTGTAAAATTTATTATTTTCCAAAAAACAAAAAATCTTGGTAAATTTGTTTTTATTGTACTGTAATTAGTTATACTTTACAAAATGTAAAAACAAGCTAACAAGTACAGTGAACCCTGTCTAAACAGAACCTTGAATGAAGTGGAATACTATATAAACTGAACTTTAAATAAAGTGCCAATGTAGGGAATCTTTGTTAAATTAATCTGTATAAAACAAACACATGTGTATTCTGAAAACAAAAATCGGTCCCAAGGAGGTTTAGTTAAGACAGGTTTCATTGTATCATTAGATGACAAAAAAACTAATACAGAATTACAGTACCTAAGGAGGTTTGGTTAAGACAGGTTTCATTGTATCATTAGATGACAAAAAAACTAATACAGAATTACAGTACCCAAGGAGGTTTGGTTAAGACAGGTTTCATTGTATCATTAGATGACAAAAAACTAATACAGAATTACAGTACCCAAGGAGGTTTGGTTAAAACAGGTTTCATTGTATCATTAGATGACAAAAAAACTAATACAGAATTACAGTACCGAAGGAGGTTTGATTAAGACAGGTTTCATTGTATCATTAGATGACAAAAAACTAATACAGAATTACAGTACCCAAGGAGGTTTGGTTAAGACAGGTTTCATTGTATCATTAGATGACAAAAAACTAATACAGAATTACAGTACCCAAGGAGGTTTGATTAAGATAGGTTTCATTGTATCATTAGATGACAAAAAACTAATACAGAATTACAGTACCCAAGGAGGTTTGGTTAAGACAGGTTTCATTGTATCATTAGATGACAAAAAACTAATACAGAATTACAGTACCCAAGGAGGTTTGGTTAAGACAGGTTTCATTGTATCATTAGATGACAAAAAACTAATACAGAATTACAGTACCCAAGGAGGTTTGATTAAGATAGGTTTCATTGTATCATTAGATGACAAAAAACTAATACAGAATTACAGTACCCAAGGAGGTTTGATTAAGCCAGGTTTCATTGTATCATTAGATGACAAAAAAACTAATACAGAATTACAGTACCCAAGGAGGTTTGGCTAAGATAGGTTTCATTGTATCATTAGATGACAAAAAACTAATACAGAATTACAGTACCCAAGGAGGTTTGGTTAAGACAGGTTTCATTGTATCATTAGATGACAAAAAACTAATACAGAATTACAGTACCCAAGGAGGTTTGGTTAAGATAGGTTTCATTGTATCATTAGATGACAAAAAAACTAATACAGAATTACAGTACCCAAGGAGGTTTGGTTAAGATAGGTTTCATTGTATCATTAGATGACAAAAAAACTAATACAGAATTACAGTACCCAAGGAGGTTTGGTTAAGATAGGTTTCATTGTATCATTAGATGACAAAAAACTAATACAGAATTACAGTACCCAAGGAGGTTTGGTTAAGACAGGTTTCATTGTATCATTAGATGACAAAAAACTAATACAGAATTACAGTATCCAAGGAGGTTTGGTTAAGACAGGTTTCATTGTATCATTAGATGACAAAAAAACTAATACAGAATTACAGTACCCAAGGAGGTTTGATTAAGACAGGTTTCATTGTATCATTAGATGACAAAAAACTAATACAGAATTACAGTACCCAAGGAGGTTTGGTTAAAACAGGTTTCATTGTATCATTAGATGACAAAAAAACTAATACAGAATTACAGTACCCAAGGAGGTTTGATTAAGACAGGTTTCATTGTATCATTAGATGACAAAAAAACTAATACAGAATTACAGTACCTAAGGAGGTTTGATTAAGACAGGTTTCATTGTATCATTAGATGACAAAAAAACTAATACAGAATTACAGTACTCAAGGAGGTTTGATTAAGACAGGTTTCATTGTATCATTAGATGACAAAAAACTAATACAGAATTACAGTACCCAAGGAGGTTTGGTTAAGACAGGTTTCATTGTATCATTAGATGACAAAAAACTAATACAGAATTACAGTACCCAAGGAGGTTTGATTAAGACAGGTTTCATTGTATCCTTAGATGACAAAAAAACTAATACAGAATTACAGTACCCAAGGAGGTTTGGTTAAGACAGGCTTCATTGTATCATTAGATGACAAAAAACTAATACAGAATTACAGTACTGAAGGAGGTTTGGTTAAGACAGGTTTCATTGTATCATTAGATGACAAAAAAACTAATACAGAATTACAGTACCCAAGGAGGTTTGGTTAAGACAGGTTTCATTGTATCATGAGATGACAAAAAAACTAATACAGAATTACAGTACCCAAGGAGGTTTGATTAAGACAGGTTTCATTGTATCATTAGATGACAAAAAACTAATACAGAATTACAGTACCCAAGGAGGTTTGGTTAAAACAGGTTTCATTGTATCATTAGATGACAAAAAAACTAATACAGAATTACAGTACCCAAGGAGATTTGATTAAGACAGGTTTCATTGTATCATTAGATGACAAAAAAACTAATACAGAATTACAGTACCTAAGGAGGTTTGATTAAGACAGGTTTCATTGTATCATTAGATGACAAAAAACTAATACAGAATTACAGTACCCAAGGAGGTTTGATTAAGACAGGTTTCATTGTATCCTTAGATGACAAAAAAACTAATACAGAATTACAGTACCCAAGGAGGTTTGGTTAAGACAGGTTTCATTGTATCATTAGATGACAAAAAACTAATACAGAATTACAGTACCGAAGGGGGTTTGGTTAAGACAGGTTTCATTGTATCATTAGATGACAAAAAAACTAATACAGAATTACAGTACCCAAGGAGGTTTGATTAAGACAGGTTTCATTGTATCATTAGATGACAAAAAACTAATACAGAATTACAGTATTTAAACACAATAATGTGGGTTTTCATGAATTTTTTAAAAATTAATTATCTTCCCTATCATTATCTCTGTAATGTGAATTGGAAATTTAGAAATCAATCCATCTCTTAATACTTTATTAAATAGGAATAAAAACATAGATATCTAATTTAGTGTCCATGACACGTCTCTGCAATAACCTTATTCTGAAATCATTGAATAATGATCATGTAACAAATTAACATTATTTTTTACAGGACAGAGACAGGTTAAAAGAATCAAGAATGGCAGAAAAGAAGATGACAAGAGAGAAAAAAATGGTAAATATTTATATATATATCCCCCTTCTCACGTAATCTCAGGTTCTATTAAATCATGTATGTGTTCCATGTAAGCACTGGTTGCAATAAATCATGAGTTATATATAATCATGAGTTTCATCAATTCATGCTTTAGCATGTATTCACATTTTCTGAGGAAATCATGTGTTCCACTTAATCACTGGTTTCAATAAATCATATGTTCCACTTAATCACTGGTTTCAATAAATCATGTGTTCCACTTAATCACTGGTTTCAATAAATCATGTGTTCCACCTAATCACTGGTTTCAATAAATCATGTGTTCCACATAATCACTGGTTTCAACAAATCATGTGTTCCACTTAATCACTGGTTTCAATAAATCATGTGTTCCACTTAATCACTGGTTTCAATAAATCATGTGTTCCACTTAATCACTGGTTTCAATAAGTCATGTGTTCCACTTAATCACTGGTTTCAATAAATCATGTGTTCCAGATAATTACAGGTACCATCAATTAATGTTGTTTGTTACATTCTATGTTTAGCAGACATGATATTTAATTTAACCTATCTATTACAATGAATTGTTTATTCTGCATAAAATGTTTGGCCAGAAGGGTAAATTGATTTAGACCGATTTCATTTAAAGTGCATATATTTAAATACTACTGAAATCTAAAGCTTCACCAAATGAGGTCAAATATGGTGTCTAAATCCACTTTTGTTTTTTCTCTTTAATGCACTGCAAAGAGAGATAACTAACTAATTAACAAAATTTCAAATTTAAATGAGTGATTGTTGGTGTTTAGCGATAAATGAGCAATTATTCATGACAAAAACAAGTTAAACGAGATGATGTTTATCTGGATTTTTATAGGGCTAGTAGCTCACTGAAACAAGAGTTTGTAGTTAGATGTAACTCTATTTTGACATTTTACCTTGATTTTGAGCAAATCTGTATTTGCTCTTACTCCTTAATACTGCTTGCTTAGCAGAGAAGCAGAAAATACTAAATTTATAATCTTTGGTTTGATCTGACCTTTGTCTCCAACGTATGATCTACTACCAATTAAATTTGCTGTGATTTGTTTGTGAAATTTCATTTGTTTAAACATTTTACAGGAACAGAGAAGAATGGAGTTACAGTTACTAAGAGTACTTAAGAGACCAGTAGATGACATGGAATTAAAGGATTCCAGGGTGAGGATGTTACAGTATTGACTCTAATTATAGTTTATTACATACATAGATGCTCATTTTTTAAAAGTGCAATAAATTGGTAAATTATGGAGCAGAGGGAACTTCTTTTCAAAACAAAAAGACATGATTATTATTTTTGTTTTACAAAAATCAATTCAACCTTTTGACAATATTCCATAATCCATAGATGAGATTTTATATACTGGCACCCTGTCTAAGACCAGTATAACATTCATAAATTAAATACTAATATTAATATGTTATTGCCAGGTTTTACCAGATTACCCAAGGATAAAAGGGATAGATTTAAATGGTACTTCATTTGCAGATATCCTAATGGTTCTGGAGTTTCTACATAATTTTGCTGATGCCTTGGGTTTTGGTAAGTAATTATGAAATAGTATTCAAGTCATCCCTATAAAAATTCTATAATTAAACTTTAGTTGATGCAGTATAATGAAAGATTGTCATTATTAGATGGATAGCTTCTCTTGAGGGAGACAATTTAGTAGTATTTAAGGAGTAAATAATCACCCGTTGCATTTTATAATAAAAAAAATATTTTGGGTTTTTATACAAGTTTTACCTAAGTCTATTATAAGTGACACTCATATCTCATGGAAGGGGTACCTAATTGGAAACCTATCCCCAAAAATCAACATACATTTAATACCATATAAAAAGAAATTGTCTGCTTGAAGCTGTCAACCCTAGAAAAATCCTACTTTCACTTTTGATTTAACACCAATTCAGGTGGTTACTTTCTAATGCAAGCAATTTTTTTTCATTTAAGACCACAAGGTTTTAAAATATGTGTTAAAATGATCCTTATATCTGTAGGTTTCTGCTGACATTCAGTATTTTGCAATATGTACTAGGGTTTATTTTTTATCTGGCAGTGTAGGGATTCATTTTGTATTCTATGTACTACTTTATCATACATCCTATTGACTGGTTCCCAGTGTATCTGAAATCTGGCTTGATAAGAGGGGTGATCTTCGGTGGGTATGGCCTTATAAGAAGGAGAATACTGTAGATTTTAGCTATTTTTATTATTAAGTGTTACTTTTTTCATATAACGCAGATTTATTATACAAATTTTATCATGGAACCTGTATTTTAAATTCTATAGATTTTATTATTTAAATCATATTTTTTTCAGATAATGAAACATTACCGACCTTAAAAACTATACAGGAGGCTGTGATTGGTCGAAATGAGGAAGACATGGAAGATTATATAGCCCTGGTATCACATCTTACCAGGTATGCAGTTATAGATCCTGGTGTTCCTAATCCAAAAGAGGTAAAGTTTTATGTAATGTAATATATATAGACAAAAAAATGCTTCAATTACACCCTCCCTCTTTTCTATATAATTTTTATAAATTGTTGAACAAGTTCTCGTCCAGAATAACTGAAATACTGTTCCCTGGACGTTAAGCAATAATCGATCAATAAATCTTATTTACATTTAAAACATAACTCTTGACAAACTTAATTTTTCATGAACATGAAAAGAAGTCTGTCTGGATAAATGTAGACATGGATAATTGGTATCAAAATGTTTTTTGTTTATGATTTCAAAAATATTTAATAGTAAAACATAGCTGTGATCTAGTTGTTTTATGGTGATTTCAATCGGCAAGCCTCCTATGAATCCGCTGCTCTACTTCTATCCCTCGGTTGTAATACAGTGTGTGATATGTGTCTGCTCCTAACATTTCTTCGCCGTAAATGGCAATTTATGCAAAATAATATTGCACAATGTAAATAAGTTCCAAACCATGGCATGCATACAATAGTACATGCATTTAATTAGCACAATATATGGTGTAAGATTGGATAATGAAATCAAAGGGAATATTAAAAAGAATTCAGGCAAGATTCTAATGGGTGCGTGCATCCATTTTGAAATTACTATAAAACCTCCTACAAAGAAGATTTCCGAAAGTAGTTCCGATGGTAGCTATCATAATATGGACAATGTCAGATTGAGGAACAGAATCAGCCGAGTTGCACAGAGTGGTGGTGATTCAAGCTATGGCAAGCTGTTGTTGTTACAACAATGGAGTCTATTTATTTGTTACATTGTATATTACTTCTACCAATAAAACTGACCACAATATAACTGAAATATTATTGAAAGAGACGTTAAACACCATAACCCTAATTCATTGTATATTACAGGCAATGACAAGATTAAGTCAGAAGTTAGCGGATGTTAATATTACTGATGGAGTCGTGTCGGAAGTTTTGCGTATCTTTATCCTTGCCAGGAATGGTAAACCTAATGAGGTAAAATTAGTATTTAAAAATAAATCCAAGAATGAATTGCTCACTTGACATTAAACAACAATCAATCAATCAATCAATCAATCAATCAATCAATCAATCAAATTAAGGCATGTGGATAATGATACATAAGGATCCATAAACATTTGGTATTATCACTAAATCAAAGATGAACGATTAACTTAGTGTACTTTCATTTATGGTTGCACATTTTTAGAATTAAATTCTTTGGTGTTGCAGTAAAAGTAGAATCAAACCTGTCTTAAAGAGCACCTCAATGTAACAAATCACAGACCCCTCCAAAAGCAGGGGTGAACCCTAGTACTCGTGCAGGGTTAGCAGTTCCTAACTCTTATAAGACACTCGCCATGTTAGTCATACAGTCAAGACATGTAGGACATCACTATATGCAAGCAAACACTAATGACACAAGCCTTCCTGCAAACAACTTGGGGTAAAATGGGCATTTTTTTAAGCTGTGATTGGTTAATATTGTTCAAATATAATTTCTGTTACTAGTGTAAATACTTGTAATTTATAAAATGATGAAATTTTTTTAACAATACATTGATGAAAAAATACATAAACATACTTTCACTTTCATTTTCACATTTTTTACTTCCTTTTTCTATACAGTTGAGTGATTGGTTGAAAGAAAAATCATTAGAATCACTGGACCAGAACCAGAAGACCTCTGTCCTGGCCTTCTTGTGTAATGAGTTATTATGTGGAAAGTCTATTTCATCGTAAGTAATATAATAATTATAGAGTAACCGAAGTAATTCATAAATGCACATTAGCACACGAATGAATTATTATCATTGATTGGCTACGTAAATTTTACAGGTGTGTTTGCATTAATAAGACATTTCATAATGGAACTTGATATTCGTTGTCATTCACTGAATGATATTTTCAATTGTGAAGGTGTTGCTGCAGTGACGATGCATCTAAGTCTAAGTGAATTATGCATCTCAGTCAATATTCATATAATTCTATGTGGATAATGTGTTAAGAGGGACAAAGAAAAAGTGGTCTTATAAAACAGGTCACCTCTTAAAAGAGGTTCAATTAATATGACATTTTGACAGGACAAGAAAAAGGTGACCTTTTAATAATGCTTAATAGAGGTGAACACATGGACAGGTACATCTAAGTCTGTGGAATAAACATCTAATTTTATGTCAATTAAAAATACAGGTATATATCTGAGTCTATGTGGATTATACATCTAAGTCTGCATGGATTCTAATCTAAGTCTATGTGGATTAAAAATACAAGTCTATGTGGAATAAACATCCAAGTTTATGTGGATTATACACCTAAGTCTAAATGACAATTTCTTTATAGACTTATTATGTGGAAAGTATCTATTTCAATGTCTTGACCTTTAGTATAAGAGTAATCTTAGATTAACAAAGTTCTACTATACATTGATTGATCCATAGCATAATTTTTGTTTTTCAGTGAAATAGAGAAGAATTTGGATCATATGGGGGACATCAGAAGAGATAAATGGGTGATTGAAGGAAAACTTAGAAGGTTGGTTTTGTGTCTTATTTCATCAATAACTGAAATATAGTATAACACATTACACATCCTTTAATTTCTTATTTGTCTCTGAAAAATACCACATTCATGACATCTCGGTTATTGAACTGAGCTTATCACAACATTTTTCATGCCCCCACTGGTATGTCCGTCCATCCATCCAGCATTTGGTTTCCACTCAATAAATTAAGTTCTCCGATAGCAAATCATTTGAAATTTATACACAAGGACAGGGACCATAAATGGAAGGTCCAGATTGATTTCAGACATGACCACTTTTTCTGATCTGGAGTTGTAACCCTGTTGGCTTTATCTAGAAACAGGAAGATTCCTCCATTTTTTTTTTACTGTGAAGAAAAAAAAGGATAATTGACAGTCTATTTTGCATAAATTACAGGTTGAGATTGATACAGGCCAAGAAACGACACTGCCCAAAACCTATACAGGATGACGAAAATTCTGTAATGACAAAAGATACTGATGACAGTATTCTGACTGGTTTAGACGGAGATGAAAGTACCTGTATGAGTACCAGTAAGAGAGGTAGCGATGAGGAAGAAGAAAAAGACGATGAAAGTGGAAATGAATACGACGAAAATCAGTCAGTGAAAGAACATGATGGGGAGAGAGAGGTAACTATTTAAATAAATTAGTAGAATTGTTATTCATTGAGATAAGGGGGAAACGATTCACCGTATGTACCGAAATCACGATTATTTTGGGGACGGTTCGGTTCACGATACGTGGAGGCCGCTTACGATACAAACGATATGATGCTCATTTTTTGAAAAAAAGTAGTGTTGAACTTCCGTTTTCTTCTTTTGGTGATCATTTAATTGATATTTTGAGAAAAGTGAATCGATTAATTTACACTTTTAAAATTAATTAATCAAATATCAAATATTTATAATTTCTGCCAGTACGTAAGCGATCTCATATAAAAAAAACATGAAAGCACCCATGTCGACCAGCATGGACTTCAAGGAATAGTTACAGTTTCCTATAAAACGTATCGTGATACGTATCGTAATACATATCAAATATCGCGATACGTATCGCTTGTGGAAAAAGTGTATCGTTACACCCCTACATTGAGAGAAGAAACCTGTGAGAAAAACAGGTTTAAATGTTTTCTCTTGTTTTGTTGTTTGATTCCTGCCAGTATTTGTAGTTGTTGTTATTTATCCACTATAGCTATAGGATTGGGGTTTTTTTTTTTTCAATGCCATTTCTTCTTAATAATTAGTACTCTCTACATTTGTCTTATAATACAATGCAATGCATTGCATTGCGCTGTATTTAAAGTTGGAAAGAATCAAACAATTATAACACAATCTTTAGTGAGCTTTTAAATCCGACATAAGAGTATGCATATACATGTACAAACAATAAAACAAAACATGCACATAATATTTCTAAAAAGCACTGTCGTATTTAAAAATCTTGCCATGAAATTTAAAACCAAACTAAAATATGAAAGCAATTAAAACACAGCAGTAGCATAAGCATAATTTAAAAGCACATTATTAGTTATATAGGCTTTAGACAGGTAATACGGGTTCATATAACCTGTAGGTACGAGCCACTGTCAGATCAAATCAAAGACAATAAAATTGGTATTTGCTGCTTCTCCGCTAAACATGCAGCATTGAATTTTTTTTTTTTTTTTAAGCATATTTTTATTGATGAATTACATATTACATTTTGTTCACAATACAATATAACATAGGATTGAGAAACAAGTGTATGCACACAGCATTAAGGAGGAATAGTAAAGACTGGTTGACTTGGTATTAGGATAATGTGTCAAGAGTGAAACAACATGTCTACACGCATACTGTTTGTTTCAATGAGCTAGCACTATAAAAATGTATTGGTCGAGTACAAAGCAGACATCATTATCATCTCATCGAATTTAGCTTGTTCTCGCCATGATATGACTGAAAAATTGCTCATTTGGAGTTACACAACAATCACTAACTCACTAAAGAGAATAAAAAGGGTTGGATAACAGGACTAACCAATTTTTAATGTTTTTTACTAATTGTAGGAAGATGAAAATTTGAGCTTAGAAGAATGTGAGAAGAAGATTGAGAAGTTACAAAAGGTAAAATTGTAATTAGATTAACACGACGGGTGCCACTACTGGAGCAGGAACACCTTACCCTTCCAGAGTTCACCCCCGGTGTTACTCGATCTTTAGTTTTATGTGTATGTTTTGTAGATCGTTGTTTGTCTTTTTGTACTTTTTCTTTCGGCCATTGTGTTGTCTGTTCTTTTTCGATTTACGGATTCTGATTACCCCTTTGGTATCTTTAAACTCTTCTTACTATATCCAATGTCCTAATTTATCCTGCACTGGTTCTATTTAAACTCTTCTTACTATATCCAATATCCTAATTTATCCTGCACTGGTTCTATTTAAACTCTTCTTACTATATCCAATATCCTAATTTATCCTGCACTGGTTCTATTTAAACTCTTCTTACTATATCCAATATCCTAATTTATCCTGCACTGGTTCTATTTAAACTCTTCTTACTATATCCAATATCCTAATTTATCCTGCACTGGTTCTATTTAAACTCTTCTTACTATATCCAATATCCTAATTTATCCTGCACTGGTTCTATTTAAACTCTTCTTACTATATCCAATATCCTAATTTATCCTGCACTGGTTCTATTTAAACTCTTCTTACTATATCCAATATCCTAATTTATCCTGCACTGGTTCTATTTAAGCTCTTCTTACTATCCAATATCCTAATTTATCCTGCACTGGTTCTATTTAAACTCTTCTCACTATATCCAATATCCTAATTTATCCTGCACTGGTTCTATTTAAACTCTTCTCACTATATCCAATATCCTAATTTATCCTGCACTGGTTCTATTTAAACTCTTCTTACTATATCCAATATCCTAATTTATCCTGCACTGGTTCTATTTAAACTCTTCTTACTATATCCAATATCCTAATTTATCCTGCACTGGTTCTATTTAAACTCTTCTTACTATATCCAATATCCTAATTTATCCTGCACTGGTTCTATTTAAACTCTTCTTACTATATCCAATATCCTAATTTATCCTGCACTGGTTCTATTTAAGCTCTTCTTACTATATCCAATATCCTAATTTATCCTGCACTGGTTCTATTTAAACTCTTCTCACTATATCCAATATCCTAATTTATCCTGCACTGGTTCTATTTAAACTCTTCTCACTATATCCAATATCCTAATTTATCCTGCACTGGCTCTATTTAAACTCTTCTCACTATATCCAATATCCTAATTTATCCTGCACTGGTTCTATTTAAACTCTTCTTACTATATCCAATATCCTAATTTATCCTGCACTGGTTCTATTTAAACTCTTCTTACTATATCCAATATCCTAATTTATCCTACACTGGTTCTATTTAAACTCTTCTTACTATATCCAATATCCTAATTTATCCTGCACTGGTTCTATTTAAACTCTTCTCACTATATCCAATATCCTAATTTATCCTGCACTGGTTCTATTTAAACTCTTCTTACTATATCCAATATCCTAATTTATCCTGCACTGGTTCTATTTAAACTCTTCTTACTATATCCAATATCCTAATTTATCCTGCACTGGTTCTATTTAAACTCTTCTCACTATATCCAATATCCTAATTTATCCTGCACTGGTTCTATTTAAACTCTTCTCACTATATCCAATATCCTAATTTATCCTGCACTGGTTCTATTTAAGCAGTCAAATTGCATTGACTGGATAAATGTTTGTTACATGCATTCACTGACCAAAATATAGCTGTTCTGGTACCTGATTCAAGTGGAGTGAAAGTTAAGAAACTAGTCCAAAGTAGAGTGTTTAGACAGGTTTCACAGTATATATCTATTCATAGCTACTAAGGGCCTCTGGTTGTCATTGATCTTAAAATATTTGGCTGTGAAGTTGTATCAAATACACCTCCTCATGGGACCATATTGGTGGTGTATTTGTTAGTGTTCTCGCCTCAAGTGCGGGAGATTGTGGATTCGAGTTCCGGTTGGCGCAAACCAAAGACTATGAAATTTATATTTGTTTCTTCTCTATTGAGAACGTAGCATTAAGGAGTAAGAGCAAAAACTAGGTTGCTCAGAATCATAATAATTTATCTGAGTAGAACAACATTTCTACATGTGGACTGTTGTTATCTGAGTGGAACAACATTTCTACATGTGGACTGTTGTTATCTGAGTAGAACAACATTTCTACATGTGGACTGTTGTTATCTGAGTAGAACAACATTTCTACATGTGGACTGTTGTTATCTGAGTAGAACAACATTTCTACATGTGGACTGTTGTTATCTGAGTAGAACAACATTTCTACATGTGGACTGTTGTTATCTGAGTAGAACAACATTTCTACATGTGGACTGTTGTTATCTGAGTAGAACAACATTTCTACATGTGGACTGTTGTTATCTGAGTAGAACAACATTTCTACATGTGGACTGTTGTTATCTGAGTAGAACAACATTTCTACATGTGGACTGTTGTTATCTGAGTAGAACAACATTTCTACATGTGGATTGTTGTTATCTGAGTAGAACAACATTTCTACATGTGGACTGTTGTTATCTGAGTAGAACAACATTTCTACATGTGGACTGTTGTTATCTTGAGTAGAACAACATTTCTACATGTGGACTGTTGTTATCTGAGTAGAACAACATTTCTACATGTGGACTGTTGTTATCTGAGTAGAACAACATTTCTACATGTGGACTGTTGTTATCTGAGTAGAACAACATTTCTACATGTGGACTGTTGTTATCTGAGTAGAACAACATTTCTACATGTGGTCTGTTGTTATCTGAGTAGAACAACATTTCTACATGTGGACTGTTGTTATCTGAGTAGAACAACATTTCTACATGTGGACTGTTGTTATCTTGAGTAGAACAACATTTCTACATGTGGACTGTTGTTATCTGAGTAGAACAACATTTCTACATGTGGACTGTTGTTATCTGAGTAGAACAACATTTCTACATGTGGACTGTTGTTATCTGAGTAGAACAACATTTCTACATGTGGACTGTTGTTATCTGAGTAGAACAACATTTCTACATGTGGACTGTTGTTATCTGAGTAGAACAACATTTCTACATGTGGACTGTTGTTATCTGAGTAGAACAACATTTCTACATGTGGACTGTTGTTATCTGAGTAGAACAACATTTCTACATGTGGACTGTTGTTATCTGAGTAGAACAACATTTCTACATGTGGACTGTTGTTATCTGAGTAGAACAACATTTCTACATGTGGACTGTTGTTATCTGAGTAGAACAACATTTCTACATGTGGTCTGTTGTTATCTGAGTAGAACAACATTTCTACATGTGGACTGTTGTTATCTGAGTAGAACAACATTTCTACATGTGGACTGTTGTTATCTGAGTAGAACAACATTTCTACATGTGGACTGTTGTTATCTGAGTAGAACAACATTTCTACATGTGGACTGTTGTTATCTGAGTAGAACAACATTTCTACATGTGGACTGTTGTTATCTGAGTAGAACAACATTTCTACATGTGGACTGTTGTTATCTGAGTAGAACAACATTTCTACATGTGGTCTGTTGTTATCTGAGTAGAACAACATTTCTACATGTGGATTGTTGTTATCTGAGTAGAACAACATTTCTACATGTGGACTGTTGTTATCTGAGTAGAACAACATTTCTACATGTGGACTGTTGTTATCTTGAGTAGAACAACATTTCTACATGTGGACTGTTGTTATCTGAGTAGAACAACATTTCTACATGTGGACTGTTGTTATCTGAGTAGAACAACATTTCTACATGTGGACTGTTGTTATCTGAGTAGAACAACATTTCTACATGTGGACTGTTGTTATCTGAGTAGAACAACATTTCTACATGTGGACTGTTGTTATCTGAGTAGAACAACATTTCTACATGTGGTCTGTTGTTATCTGAGTAGAACAACATTTCTACATGTGGACTGTTGTTATCTGAGTAGAACAACATTTCTACATGTGGACTGTTGTTATCTGAGTAGAACAACATTTCTACATGTGGACTGTTGTTATCTGAGTAGAACAACATTTCTACATGTGGACTGTTGTTATCTGAGTAGAACAACATTTCTACATGTGGTCTGTTGTTATCTGAGTAGAACAACATTTCTACATGTGGACTGTTGTTATCTGAGTAGAACAACATTTCTACATGTGGACTGTTGTTATCTGAGTAGAACAACATTTCTACATGTGGACTGTTGTTATCTGAGTAGAACAACATTTCTACATGTGGACGGTTGTTATCTGAGTAGAACAACATTTCTACATGTGGACGGTTGTTATCTGAGTAGAACAACATTTCTACATGTGGACTGTTGTTTCAGTGAGCTAGCAATAGAAAAATCCAACTGAGCATTGAAATGTAACTTGTTCTTGCCATGATGTACCTGAAGCATTGCTCACTTGGCATTAAACAATTAAGAATTGAATGCATTTTTTTTGTAGTTTTATTGGCGTGTAAAAGCGTGGACCGAAGCACATTTTGTATGAAGCGCACTATGCAGAAAATGTGCCTCGGTCCACGCTTTTACACGCCTATAAAACTACAAAAAATGCATTCAATTCTTATAATTACATGTAAATCACACCAAAATTATATATAGTTGAATTTTTCGTTGTGAATTTTATTTGTGTTAAGAGATTATTTGCTGTTGGAAATTACTACGCCATTGATTGTTTACATCTGACGTCATCATGGAGACACGTGCAAGTTCGGGTTTGAGTTTTATTGGGATGTAAAACATCTCTTTTATAATCATGTGACCACTTCATAACCAATCATATTGTAACATTTCAATGAAAAACGGAAGTAATGTAATTATTCACTTCTCACTCACTCATTTATTCACCTCGCCATGAGATGGAATCAAACTAGCAACTTATGACCATTTCAATGTGTTACTGGATTAAAAGGAACCTGTAGAAACCTGGTATAATCCATCTATAGAGTAACAAACATTATACATTTTAAAAATGAAGAAGAAGTGGCTCATCTAAATATTCTATTTTTATTTAAGTGTCAACACTATTATAGATAAATATTATATTTTTCAGCAACATGCGCAACACAGAGCAAAAGTATTCAAAGCCTCTCATAGAGTACGTGCAATAACTTTAGGGCAGGACAGATACAAACGTCGATATTGGGTTCTCCCAAAGGCAGGAGGAGTATATGTAGAAGGACTTGAATCAGGTTATTTTGAAGAAGTAAATGTAACTACAGTGAATAAAAAATGTGAATCAAGATTATTGTTAAATAATGTGAAGTTAGAAAATAAAAACACAAATCTTGAAAGTTCTAAAGAAAAAAAGTCAGTGAATGAACCAACTCCGTATAAATTACTGAAGTTAGAGAGTTCTGAAAATTCAAATTCAACATTTTCTGAAATGTCCGATAGTGTTACTACTAAATCAGAGTCTTGTGATTTCTCAGGAAAAATAGAAAATGATTCTGAAATGAAAGATTTGAATGAAGTATCCAAAACTTCTTGTAACGGGAACATTATCCCTACCTCAAAACATGAGAATGGGGATATTACCCCTACCTCAAAACATGAGAGTGCAATAAACCAGCAAACAAATTCAAATTCAAACATTTTTCTTCAGAATCCATCTTCAAATAAACTTAGTGAATTGTGCAATTTATCGACAGTTAAGTCTGAACCTAGTGAGGACTCTAAGCTCATCATCCCTCAGGCACATTCCTCACCTCTGATCACGCCATACTCATCAGCGCCATCACCATTCCATATGTTCTTCAACTCATTTTCAAATCAACAGAACAATTTATCGCCTGTCTCCACGTCAAGTCCATTACCAGCCCACCAACATCCGAAATCATCAACGCCATTAAGTACCGACTCCAAGTCAAGTTTTCTCAGTATTGACACGTTACTTAAGAAGGAAAAAGAACCATCAAAAAGTTTGCAGTCTCCATCTTTATTTCCAGCACCAGATCAAATGACAAAAACATTAGATGAACAAAAACCATGGTTTAGTATATTACCCAGAATGCCTTGTGACGATTTATCAGTGGCACAAGTGACCTCACAGATGGGTATGCCACCTAGTCCTTTCAATGCATTACCATTTTTCTCACCATTCTCAGTTGGTGCCTTTCCAATCCAGAATCAAACTTTTGCAGCATTCCAAATGGGACAGTTTTCTGATTCAAACCAGGAATCATTGAATGAAGTAAAAAATAACTTTAAAGTTTCCGAAAGTGACAATTCGTTCAAAGTCCCAAATACTCCTGGAACAGAGCCAAGTACTCCAAGAACAGAGCCGAACACTCTGAGTATGTTTGATCAAGAGGAGATTAACACATATGATGAAGCTCAACCAATCCCTGAAGGTTTGTTGTTTAAAATATTTTTATTGGTAATTTATACATTTTTTCCTTTGATCTCAACAAGGGATATTTTCAGTATCAACAAACTGACTCTGATTCTGAAAATTACTAGTCAATGTGGCATCAAACACCTTATGATGTTACCAATAAAAACAATAATGTTAGTTAATTACTGGTCAATGTGGCATCAAACCCCTTATGATGTTACCAATAAAAACAATAATGTTAGTTAATTACTGGTCAATGTGGCATCAAACCCCTTATGATGTTGCCAATAAAACAATAATGTTAGTTAATTACTGGTCAATGTGGCATCAAACCCCTTATGATGTTACCAATAAAAACAATAATGTTAGTTAATTACTGGTCAATGTGGCATCAAACCCCTTATGATGTTACCAATAAAAACAATAATGTTAGTTAATTACTGGTCAATGTGGCATCAAACCCCTTATGATGTTACCAATAAAAACAATAATGTTAGTTAATTACTGGTCAATGTGGCATCAAACCCCTTATGATGTTACCAATAAAAACAATAATGTTAGTTAATTACTGGTCAATGTGGCATCAAACCCCTTATGATGTTGCCAATAAAAACAATAATGTTAGTTAATTACTGGTCAATGTGGCATCAAACCACTTATGATGTTGCCAATAAAAACAATAATGTTAGTTAATTACTGGTCAATGTGGCATCAAACCCCTTATGATGTTGCCAATAAAAACAATAATGTTAGTTAATTACTGGTCAATGTGGCATCAAACCCTTTATGATGTTGCCAATAAAAACAATAATGTTAGTTAATTACTGGTCAATGTGGCATCAAACCCTTTATGATGTTGCCAATAAAAACAATAATGTTAGTTAATTACTGGTCAAATGTGGCATCAAACCCTTTATGATGTTGCCAATAAAAACAATAATGTTAGTTAATTACTGGTCAATGTGGCATCAAACCCCTTATGATGTTGCCAATAAAAACAATAATGTTAGTTAATTACTGGTCAATGTGGCATCAAACCCCTTATGATGTTACCAATAAAAACAATAATGTTAGTTAATTACTGGTCAATGTGGCATCAAACCCCTTATGATGTTGCCAATAAAAACAATAATGTTAGTTAATTACTGGTCAATGTGGCATCAAACCCCTTATGATGTTGCCAATAAAAACAATAATGTTAGTTAATTACTGGTCAATGTGGCATCAAACCCCTTATGATGTTGCCAATAAAAACAATAATGTTAGTTAATTACTGGTCAATGTGGCATCAAACCCCTTATGATGTTGCCAATAAAAACAATAATGTTAGTTAATTACTGGTCAATGTGGCATCAAACCCTTTATGATGTTGCCAATAAAAACAATAATGTTAGTTAATTACTGGTCAATGTGGCATCAAACCCTTTATGATGTTGCCAATAAAAACAATAATGTTAGTTAATTACTGGTCAAATGTGGCATCAAACCCTTTATGATGTTGCCAATAAAAACAATAATGTTAGTTAATTACTGGTCAATGTGGCATCAAACCCCTTATGATGTTGCCAATAAAAACAATAATGTTAGTTAATTACTGGTCAATGTGGCATCAAACCCCTTATGATGTTGCCAATAAAAACAATAATGTTAGTTAATTACTGGTTAATGTGGCATCAAACCCTTTATGATGTTGCCAATAAAAACAATAATGTTAGTTAATTACTGGTCAATGTGGCATCAAACCCCTTATGATGTTGCCAATAAAAACAATAATGTTAGTTAATTACTGGTTAATGTGGCATCAAACCCTTTATGATGTTGCCAATAAAAACAATAATGTTAGTTAATTACTGGTCAATGTGGCATCAAACCCTTTATGATGTTGCCAATAAAAACAATAGTGTTAGTTTTTAAAGACTCTACCAACATTATAACTAGGTATCACAGCCTTTCCTATCAGACCTGCTGTGATACTAATGATAATGCCTGTCTCGACCTTCATAACTGTTGCTATTCTAGATGTATTAAATTGTTAACAACATTTTAGTTTAAGCATATTTTATTGGTACAAAAAGACAGAATGGATCAGACACAAATTACACAACTTATGAAGTTTTCTCTGATTTATAATTTTAACTAGATATTTTATAAGAGCATGCATAGTACAAAAGAATAAATTACGATTTTTCCCCACTTCCCGAAGGGGGAGAGGGGTATACTGTTTTACCTCTGTCCGTCCGTCTGTCCTTCCATCCGTCCAAGATATTTTTCGTTGCATTTTTCTCAGTAACTGTTGTTGGCAGAAATCTGATATTTTGTCACAAGCGTCATATAGGTATACCATATTGTGGGTAGCATTTTAGGACCTGTCAGATTCCTACTTCCTGTTTGCCGACTTAGTTGATTTTTATACACATTGAACATATATGCACATTTTTCGTCACATTTTTCTCAGCAACTATTGATGGCAGAGATCTGATATTTGGTCACAAGCTTCATATAGGTACCCCATATCGTGGGAAGCGTTTTTGAACCCATCAGATTCCTACTTCCTGTTTGGCGACTTTGTTGATTTTTATGCACATTGAACATACATTTTGTATGTGCTCATTTTTAGTCGCATTTTTCTCACCAACTATTGATGGCAGAAATCTGATATTTGGTCACAAGGTTCATATAGGTACCCCATACCATGGGAAGCATTTTTTGACCCGTCAGATTCCTACTTCCTGTTTGTCGAAGAGCGGGGGTATCATAAGTGAGCATTAGCTCACAGTTCATCTTGTTGTTTCTTTAGTATCGAAAAAAAAAAGGTAAATATTGAAAAAGGTAGAGAACCTCGGTGGTTATGCATGGTATTTGTGTGCTCTTCAGGAACCAACTATACTAAACATTTAAGAGTCTGTCAGACCTTCAAATAGAATTGAACACTTATTTTAAAACATTGCAGTTATATACATCTGAAGATTCTGAATCTGATGGTCAAAGTTGGATAAAATGATGTCATTTCCTGTCTGAATTTATATCTCTCTTGGGAAGTAAAATTCAGGAAAAGTAAACAATTAAAGCATTGTCTTATGTCACTAGGAAATTATTGCCAAAGTAATTGTGAGTTACCTATGTATGTGCCCATTTTTGAGGAAAGCCGCTCCCAGCCATTTAGTTACAGATTCTAACCAAATTATACGCAAACAAAATATTAATATATTTTATTATATGATAATAAATGTAAATGCAAGATTTTATTTTAATTTGAAATTTTATCAGATAAGAAAGAAGGTTGGTGGAGAATTGTGGAGCAGGATCAGCTAAAAGAAGTGATAAGATGTTGTCATCCACGTGGAATACGGGAGAAAAACTTACAAAAAACGTTACAGAAGTTCCAGGAATATGCTTGTGAATCGTGCACCAAAGGTGATAAACAAAGTATGTATATTACTGATCAAGTCAAAACCACACATTTATCGATTACAATAGTCCCCCTCTTAAAAGGCCACACCTTCTGATTACAGTAGTCCCCCTCTTAAAAGGCCACACCTTCTTATTACAGTAGTCCCCCTCTTAAAAGGCCACACCTTCTGAAATGAAAAAGTCACCCTATAAGAGGGGATTACTGTATACTTTAATTGGAGCTTTTATGGGTATAAAAAAAAAATATTTTAGAAAATAAATTTTTGTTCTAAATTGATGATCATGTATCTCTTCTACTGATTGTTTGTTTTTTGTGTGTTTTTTTTTAAACAATTGTATGTGACCATAAAATTTATGTGGTCGTATAACAGTATAGATGTGTCATTGTTTTCTTTCCGCAGACACAATGTTTTTAATAATAACTTAAGTTCTATTAGACTGATCATTCTGAAATTTGGACACACCTATCCTTGGCAGCACAGAATAAAGGTACTTATTGATTTGGGAATTACAACCCTACCTGTTTCCAAACAAGAGGTCCATCGTATTCAAAAAAATAAATGGTACTTGATTTGCTGTGAACATGAATATAATATAAAAACTGCCTCATTTTTCCTATTAATGGAATAGTGCATATCATTCTAACCTGTATATAAAGGACAACTACTCATAAAGGGAACATTTTCAAGTTCCCGTGAGTACCCTTTATATACAGAATTGACTGTATTATTTAAAAAAGATATAAAACACCCCCTCACTATTCTATAAACCAATTAACCTGTGAATAAAAATTTTGTTATTATTAAAAAAAAATGTTTTTAATTATTTTTTGTTTATATAAAAGTACAATTTTATTTGCAGTTATTTCTCTGGAATTATCAGATTCCTCGGAATCTGAAGAAGAAACAGAAGAAACTGATGCAGCAAAGAAAAAAGACGAAGATGCAGAAAAACAGAAGAAAGAAAAGAAGAAAAGAAAGAGGAAAGAATCTCAGGAGCAACCTCAGATTGATTATGCTCACCAGGTGGAGCTAGCTGTACTTGATGCTGTTGAGAATCTTGAAGAAAGAGTTGCATCTGCTAGTTTACAAGTGAAGGTGAGTTTGCTTTAATTTTGAGCAAGCCTGATACATAAAAAAGTAAATGAAATATAAATCATCATCATCTGAGTGTTTTTTATAATGAAAATGGATACAGAGTACCCAAAGTCTGAAGGGATATTTGAGTAACAATATGATCTAGATACAAAAAAAAAAAAACAAAGCAAAAACATATAAATACCAAAACAAAAACAACATCAGTACAAATAAAATAAAAGAACAAAAGCTCTAATTCTATTGATGTTAAACAGATATATGAAATATTCACTTGGTTACAAATTCATGATTGAATGTGATTGGATATTGTTTTTAAATTTTTTAAATTTTATGGTTAAGTTAACAGTGATGTCAACCATTGTGGATTTGTTGTCTAAGTCATGCAAATAGATACATACATGTTTTTTTTATATTTTCAGGGCTGGAAAGTACCACAGAGAATCTCTGATGAATCTGATATCAAGCTGGTAGATAGATCTCATGACCCCCTGAAAGACAATGAAAATTATCCTCTTACTGTAGCCAGAGATAAACTTATCAAGTTAGAGCCAAATATAGAAAGGAGATATCTTAAACCACCTCTATGTAAAAAGTAAGTTGTAGTCAGGTTTCAAAGAAGATATCTTTTAGGACTATTCCATTTCTGCTTCCCAGGGAAGATAGGGTAATACTATTACAGTCTAGTCCACTTATAATGAAATAGCATGAAGACATGAAATCTTTTCATCATTGCTAAGCTTCAGTATGACCAGATAGATCATGTGTTCAAGCCAGGTCGGCTCAAGCCAAAGACTGTAAAATTGGTAGTTGCTGCTTCTCCCCTAGGCATGTAGCATTAAGGAGTATGAACGAAGACTGGGTGGCTTGGCATTGGGATATTTTTTCTGGGTGCGGAGACTTGTCCACCTGCATACTGTTGTTTCAGTGAGCTAGCACTATAACGGGTCCTACTAAGCGTGTTGGTCTAGTACAAAGCGGACATAATCATTTCATCAAATGTAACTTGTTCTCGCCATGATATAGCTGAAAAAGTCCTCATTTTGCTTTAAACACCAATTCTAATATGACATCCTTCAAACGGTTTGAGTCCAAACCCGTGGTAATAATAATACTTATTTATGACTGAATGCGTCATATATAGGTGTGGTCTGTGCTTGTAAAGCGGCTGTTCTGTGACACTCCATTGTAAAAGATGCGCAATTATGCCATACACAAAATAAATAAACATGCATGTATTGGAAATCAGCCTGATTTGTATATCGCAAATACTTTTCATATGAATTAAATAAACTTAGGATAAAATGTTTACCGCTCTGGGTAAAATATTCGGCATAAAGTGCCAACCCGTGGTAAAAACAGTATAGATATATGGCTACCGGTAATTATTTCTTAATTACCCACTCACTAACTTTATATTATTGCTTGTTTTTTTCAGTCAACAAATTAATCTAGCCAATATAACTGCCTCCAGTATCAATGAAAGTCGTGATTCTAGTCATTATGATGAAAATGGTGATGAGATAACAGACAATCAGGACCTTCCTGCTCCAGTACCTGTCCATGTGCCGTCTGGTCTCCTAACATGGCGGAATGCTGTCGCCCAGTCAACATCAGCTGCTCAGTTAACTATGTGTGTGTATCTGCTGAATAATGCAATATCGTGGGAGAAGTCTATTATGAAAGTGGTATGTTAGTTTTATATGCTTTAACGCATTATTTTCCCCAACCTTTTTATAAATGTAAGAAGAGTTTTTTTTAAGATACCAAAGGGGTAAAATCAGAATTTGTAAATCGAAAGACAGACAACACAATGGCCAAAAGATGAAGGACAGACAACGCAATGGCCAAAAGATGAAGGACAGACAACACAATGGCCAAAAGAAAAAGACAAACAATGATATACAAACGCTACACATAAAACTAAAGATCGAGTAACACAGGCCCCACAAAAAGGGGGGGGGGTGAACTTAAGAGCTCCGGAAGGGTAAGAAGTTCCACTAGTGGCATCCGTCATGTTAATCTAGTTACAAACCCGGTGATAAGTTATGAATGAGGAAAGGAATGCCACAAAAAATATGCCAAAAAAGAAAAAAAAGAAACAGAATGACAAAAACAAACAAAATCATAGTTGAATTATGAAAAGAAAGTTTAAACAGTAATGGTCAACAATGCCATCAATAACAAACAATCACCTCTCACCTTAAATCATTGAATAGAGAGCAAGATCACTACATATGCTGTTAAAAATCCAGGTCCCGGCTTGGGACAGGCACAAAAATGTGGCAGTGTTAATATGGATAATGGGATCCCAACCTTCCTCCTCTTGATAATGGGATCCCAACCTTCCTCCTCTTGATAATGGGATCCCAACCTTCCTTCTCTTGATAATGGGATCCCAACCTTCCTCCTCTTGATAATGGGATCCCAACCTTCCTCCTCTTGATAATGGGATCCCAACCTTCCTCCTCTTGATAATGGGATCCCAGCCTTCCTCCTCCTGATAATGGGATCCCAACCTTCCTCCTCTTGATAATGGGATCCCAACCTTCCTCCTCTTGATAATGGGATCCCAACCTTCCTCCTCTTGATAATGGGATCCCAGTCTTCCTTCTCTTGATAATGGGATCCCAGTCTTCCTTCTCTTGATAATTGGATCCCAATCTTCCTCCTCTTGATAATGGGATCCCAACCTTCCTCCTCTTGATAATGGGATCCCAACCTTCCTCTTGATAATGGGATCCCAGTCTTCCTTCTCTTGATAATGGGATCCCAACCTTCCCCTCTCTTGATAATGAGATCCCAGTCTTCCTCCTTTTGATAATGGGATCCCAGTCTTCCTCCTCTTGATAATGGGATCCCAACCTTCCTCCTCTTGATAATGGGATCCCAACCTTCCCCCTCTTGATAATGGGATCCCAACTTTCCTCCTCTTGATGATGAGATCCCAACCTTCCTCCTCCTGATAATGGGATCCCAACCTTCCTCTTGATAATGGGATCCCAAGCTTCCTCCGCTTGATAATGGGACCCCAGTCTTCCTTCTCTTGATAATGGGATCCCAGTCTTCCTTCTCTTGATAATGGGATCCCAATTTTCCTCCTCTTGATAATGGGATCCCAACCTTCCTCCTCTTGATAATGGGATCCCAACCTTCCTCTTGATAATGGGATCCCCATCTTCCTTCTCTTGATAATGGGATCCCAACCTTCCCCCTCTTGATAATGAGATCCCAGTCTTCCTCCTTTTGATAATGAGATCCCAGTCTTCCTCCTCTTGATAATGGGATCCCAACCTTCCTACTCTTGATAATTGGATCTCTAAGGACAATATTTAATATTTTAACTTGATATGTTGCATCATAAAATTGATAAAGTTATAATGAAATGCAGGAGTCAAAATCTGGATTTTAATATTCATAGTTCTATTGAAATCTCAATTTTGATAGTCTTGGCTTTAATAGTAATAATTCATTCAAAATATTGACTTAATCGTCTTTCTTAGTCTTTATGGGTGTTTCATGCGAACCTCCTACAGGTGTGAATTATTTATGCGTTGTTTATTTATTTTTAGTTATGTCAATTATGTCGTAAAGATGATAATGAGGCTGAGTTATTGTTATGTGACGGATGTGATAAAGGCTATCATACTTACTGCTTTAAGGTATGATTCAAATTATCTATTTTGTTTCCATGGTAACTGAAACAATTTTTTCTATATATATAGATTTTGTAATTTTCATTAGAATTTTCAAGTAGGTTAAAAGAAAATTATGAAAAGAATTAATAATGGTGTAAACAGATTTTATAAATATGTTCTATTAAGACTTTATAAAATTTAAAAAAAATTGCTGATTAAGAAATATTTGGTAAAATTTGAAATGCCAGTATATATTTTTTACAATGACATTTTCAGAAATTTAAACTGCAAAAATTTTGCAAATATTTTTTTTTTTTTTTTTTTTTTTATTCATGATTTTTTTTTGTATGATTGGTTGGATTGTTGGCTATCAGTGTTTAGTTTAAGTTGAATTTCTGTTTTTCAGCCAAAAATGGATATTATTCCTGATGGTGATTGGTATTGTTATGCTTGTATATCTAAGGTAAATTAAATATATCAGCTGACTAGAAATAATGACAACTAATTTCCAATGCGTATCCCAGTAAAGTATACTGATACTATTTACAAATTAAAAGTATTTTCACGTTATTCAGCACAGAAATACCCAAGTTAACTTCAACTGATGGAAACACGACCTGCTTCACAATACAGTTGAATATACTTGTGTTCGTGAATATGATTTAAACCGGAAAAATAATGCTTAAAATTTGTACTCACAGTAATTAATATTGTGTATGTGAAACTTATATAAACTGATACCTTAATCGTGGTTCAGATTATGCTTAAATTCTTTGTCCTTTCCGTTCAACTTGCTATAACGTGTACCATTTGGCTCATAAGGGAAACAACTCTTATTAAAAAAAACACACACACATCAGGAATATGCAAAAGGTCTTTTGTCTATTGTCAAGCATCAGTATCTCTACCAAATGCCAAATTACTGTCAACAAATCATAATCTAACATTTGCTACTTATTTTTAACGAAACAACTGAAAAATAAAATACTTTTTTCCAGAAAATCACAAGTATTGGTGACTATAATGTACTGTATATTAAAGAGAGTTTATAGAATATTTTTATACCCCGAGCGCTAGGCATTGGATATTAAGTTTCACCCTTGTCAGTCTGTCTGTCTGTCTGTATCTCCTACATTTGGTCTCTGCTCAATAACTTAAGTTTCCGAAAACAAATAATTTGAAATTTATATACACAAGGACAGGGACCATAAATGGAAGGATAAGTTTAATTTTGGACTTTTTCTGCTCAGGAGTTATGCCCCTATTTACTTCAGTAGGAAGTCAGTTATTGAAAAGGGCATAAAACATGTGCATATTATACACAATCATATACGGTAGGGTATGTCATGTGTTAATTACAAACAAGAGACTTCTATTTTTTCAATAGGCAACTGGTGAACCATGCTGCATAGTCTGTGGCAAGAAGAATGGTAAAATAATAGAATGTGATCATTGTCCACGAGCTGTACATATAGATTGTCTAGATCCACCGTTACCTCGTATGCCAAGGAAGTATGCCTGTCCGTCTTGTATGGCTAATCAGGTACCAATAATTTTAAAAAAAGAAAAATTTGTAGGTTTCTGTTAATATGTTAATTCTTAAGATACTGTAATTTTCATAATGTTTCTGGTTAGGTGAATTGAAAATATTTCGGTTCAGTTCATTTTCAAATCTTTATATTTTTTTTATAGCTTATTTATATTTTCCTAGGGAGAAATTTCTATTGATTATGATGACAGAGCTTCACTTTCTGAGAGGAACTTAGCTTTTGTACTGTACTAATTAGTTTTCCCTGTAGAAAAGCACATTTGTCATCGACAGAACACTTGCGTAAAGTATGCATTTCGCTGACGATCACTGCAAAATGCAGGCATTTTACTGACAATCACTGTGAAATTGCTAAGAAATTATTGTACAATATTCATTCTACGTGATATTGATAATTTTCGTTTGATATTAATAATTAAATATTTATTGATATATAGCTGAAAAGTAAAAAAAATTAGCGTTAAACAACGATCACTTATTCACTCTAATATTTGTAGGGCTTAAAGAAACGACAAAAAAGAAGCCCCAAGAAAAGAAGGGAAAGTTTTGTAGGGAGAGAAAGAAAAGATTCTGATACCTCTGTCAAGGCTGTGGAAGTTCCTACAGTAGAGAAGAAACGGGGTAAAAATGCTGAGAAAATTAAGACAGCTGAACAATCAGATGATATGACAATTTGCAGGTATATAATGCAGTATTTATTTAAGTGATCCCTAAGTTGGAACTGACCAATCTGTGACTTGTTACTTCAAGGACAATTATGTTTGTGTGCTTGGTTATTTGAAAATGTCAGACAGTTAAAACAAGTATTTTCATATTATATAAACATTTGAATTGTACATCTTATCATTAATTGAAGAAAACTTCTTGTCTTAACAGAGAGGGCAATGACACCACAACAAAGAAGACTTATTTAATGAAACAAATTATAAACCAATAAATCTATATCTGCTTTCAAAGGATATTATACATTCATTTCCCTTGCATAAGGGAGATATGAGGATTTGTTCACCCGAGAAAAGACTATTTCGAGGGTGAATAAATTTTCATATCTCCCTTATGCAAGGGAAATGAATGTTTTATTCCACCTGGCCAATGTTTTGGTGAATTCTGCCAAATGAAATCTTTTGGCCATCTTTGTTTACAAAATTATTATTTCGGAACATCTCTGGAGTTATCTTTACTAACATAGAATACCGTTATATGACCAAAGCGTTAAATCTTTAGAATTTCGAATAAGGGAAATATGATATTGTTGAGAGGGAAATACGATGTTGTTGAGAGGAAAATACGATGTTTTGATAAATGTCATGTGGGATTGTTTCGACCAATCAAATTTCTATATAGGTAGAATAAATATTATAAAGTGGAATAATGAAATTTGTTCAAGCACACTAACAATAACAATTAAAAACCGAAAGATGTAGTAATTCAAGTGCATGAGACTGGGAAATATGGCCAATATACAATATATAAATCAGACATTAATATTCATGATTCAACCAAAATCTCAACTTTAATGGTCCTTCTAGGTTTTCAAGAGGGAGTTCGTACAAAACTCCAAATTCCCCTGCTTATGGGTGTGTATGCAAATAGAAAAATAAGTACAAATGACTTAATTTCTGTTTACAATTACAGATTGGTATTAACAGAGATAGAGAAGCATGAAGATGGCTGGCCATTCCTGAAGCCTGTCAACTTTAAACAGTTTCCTACATATAAAAAATATATAAAAAATCCCATGGATTATACCACCATAAAGAATAAACTCAGGGATAATTTGTAAGTCTTTATGAGAACATATAGAAATATGAAGATAAATTCAGTTATTCTATCGGATCCCACCAATAGGTTTAACCCTTCCACATTGTTGTGTCCCAAGCCAGAATCTAGATTTCTAACATCATATGTCGTGTTCTTCTTTATGTTCAATGATTTGAAGTGAGAGGTGATTGTTTAGTTGATAGTAATGGAATTGTTGACCAACACTGTTTAAACTATCTTTTCATAATCTAATATTATATCCCCACTCATAGAGAGGGGGCTATATTGCAATCACCTTATCCGTCTGTCCGTCCGTTAGTCCATCCGTCCGTTTGTCCGTCCGTTCACACTTTCATTAAAGATGTCTCAGCTGCTACTGGAAGAAATGATTTTATTTTTGATACATGACTTTGGCATAGTGACTTGTACCATGTCTCCCCTTTCCAGGCTTACCGCACATTTACCTCCTGTTAACCATGCGACTTAGAATTTTTCATGTTTGCCGTAATGAAAACTTTCGTAACAGATATCTCAGCTTCTACTGGAAGAAATGATTTTTATATTTAATATGTGGCTTTGGCATGGTGACTTGTACCGTGTCTCCCCTTTCCAGGTTTACTGCACATCTACTTCCTGTTTATACAAATTTGACACAAATGAACGAGTGGGGGTATTCTTAGCACGACGTAGCGTGCAACATCTTGTTACCATTGGTGTAAATACTTCCATGAGAGCCTGCTGATATTTTAGTTTTAGTTTAGAATTCCCTATTTCTTACTCATCTTTCCAACTTGGATGCAGAAATATTCTACCACTGTGAAATAACCTAATTTTGTGGATCCCAATTTTCGTGGATTGCTCATAAAAGTTATAAGTGTGGATTCTTAAATTAGTGGATATCAAAATTTCAATAAAAAGATAATATAACAATAAAAGACATCATGTTATTAGCAGTGTTGTTTCGTAATTGGAAAAAAAAATATATTCGTTGAATTCATAAATTCGTCGTTTGGTTGACCCACTTAATCCACGAAAATTAGTTCTCCACGAATAAAATGTGTTGCACAGCATCAGCATATTTCTTACACTTTGTGCAGTAAATATCATATTTGTCCAATATATATATATTGTTTAACACTTGTTGCACAAACTTTAAAATATATACACAGCGAGACATTTTTACCAACGAATGAGCCTCAACTTTTCAAAAAATTAGAATATTTCGTCAAAAACTACAAAGTCAGTGAATGAAAAAGGTGACATTTTGGATACGAAAATTAAAGATGTATAAAGCGCCAGGATTAAGCACTAAAATTTTTAACAGACATTGATTTCTGTAGAAGGGGTCAATGTGGTCAATGTCACAAGCTTTAACGTCACATTCCTATGTATACTGTGTATGTAAACAATCATAAAACGCCACAAGCTTTAACCTCAGCTTTCTATGCATTTTATGAAAATACCATTGTGTATGTCACTTCCAGTGAAAAAGACTGAATAAATCTGAAATGTTTCAATATATAGCGGTATGTTGTCATACTTGTATTCTTGACAACCTCTATTAAGCAATAACTTGTATTATGTGACCATAGTTTAATTTCCCTTCACAGTGCACTTCATGTTAATTTAACCTGTATTTAGCAACCACCTGTCTTATACGACCCTATTTCAGTATTCCAATGGAAGGTCACACAGGGTTGATAGTATATATATATAAATCAGATATGTAAAAATAAAAATCTGTGTTTGTATTAAATAAATTGGACATCAAAATTAAGATTCATTTTTTTGTCTTTTATTTTGACAGATATAAAACACGGGGAGAATTTGCATCAGATGCCAGACTTGTGTTCAATAACTGTATGATTTTTAATGAGGATGAATCAGACGTTGGAAAAGCTGGACATTCAATGAGAAAAGTGTTCGAAACTCGATGGAAAGAACTTTTATTATCGTCGTCTGATTCCTCACAGCCAGTTACTGCTGTAGAAGATGATCATTCGTAGTACTAACATAATCCTGTTACAATATTGTAATGTTTTTGTAATTAGACATTATCATGTTAAAAAACAGTGTTCAGAGAATTTTACAGACTGTACGTACTTAATTAACATTTTTCTGAAATTGCCACCTATCGACAGACCATTTGCATATTTCTGACTTAATTCTAAATTAAAATGTTTTTATATAATTTTTGTAAGAGTTATTTCCCTTTATTGCAGGCAAACGTGTCCCATTTTTATACAAAGTTCAATGAATATAGCACATATTTGTTCTCTCTCATAATTTGTACACAATTTTCATGTTGTCATAACTTGTGAATTTTCGTTTTGCTACAAAATTATCCTCTGATTTTAAACAAGGTTCAAATATCTACAAATTTTAAGAGAATTTTATCCAAATTATATGTCCTTTCCATACTCTTGTATGTTACCTGCATTAAGGGAAATAATTATATAAAAATTTGCAAAAAACCCATTTAATTTTAGAATCAAATCGGGAATGTGCAGAAGGTCTTTATAAAAATGAACAAATATTATATAGACAGTTGTATGGAATGTATAATAATGTTGGGAATACTCAGTTTTGTATATTTTCGGAATATAAGTCATACGTTAAAAATTTCATGCCCAGAAATGTTAATAAATTTATTATAATCTTCGAATCTCGTCCTTGTTCAAAAACAGCATGTAAATTTTATAATTCACATAATGTAAAAACAATGTTGTTGACAATTTTTGTTATCTTTTTATTTTTTTGTAGTACCTTTTTTATATTGAAATCTATTCAATAAACTTTTTATAAGCGAAAAGTGAAAATGTAATTTCAAATTTTTCATGTTTATAAACTTTTTACATTTAATATGATATTGTTCTTGTAAAGCTTGATAATGTTCAATACTGAAGACGAGACTTGTCGAATTTGATTTTTAAAATAAAGTGAAATTGATTGATATTAAAAGATGAAAATTATCAATATTTGACATGCAATGAAAATCTCAGTGTCCTTCTGATGAACAATCAAATATTTGACCCAAAAATCTTGATTTTGCATGGAAATCATCGTCTATTGCCTACATCTGACCTCGCTCCCATAGAGTAATTGGAGCGTAATCAGCCATGGGTTACCCATGATGCATGGATATTGGTCAATATTATTTGTAACCTATACTGCAAGACCAATTCAGTGTGATATCTGTTTTATCTTTTAAATCATAATTATGAAAAAATCCTAACAAATAACATTTCTGACTCCCATTAAAAAATCATGATGTCCAAGCTTAATTATTATCTGTTAAACAGAAGGTTTTTTTTAAACAAATTTTTATAAAGAAAATGAAAATACAAGTAGCTGTATCTAAAGATTGAATTCATGTAGATCGTGATCTGAAATTTCTTCTTTTGTCAAGTCAGTAAACAAAATCATTGCAGATCGTGAATTAAAATAGAAAGGGTGTTTACATCTCTTTAATATTTTGGTATTTTTTACCCATTCATCTGCAATCCTAGAATATAAAGGGGAAATAATGGCCTCATGATCAACTCAATGCCACTAAGGAATAGAATGTGTGATTTTTCACTCTTTTTCCATTTTTCCACAAAAAAAAGTGTCTGAACTCTGTCAAAATAGATGGAGGGGCCTTGTTTGACAACTGGTTAGTCTCTGAATTCTGACCAAAGCCCAACATCAATGATGTTGGTTTCTGCCTCAATACCCACCACAAGTGTTAAGGTTTCCAGACACCTACTCATGGCCAGGAGTTTCAACAGTCAGTTCATTACATCTGTCCAGAATTTCTGCCCCCATTAAGTCTGGTAGTCATGATACAGTTGAAAAAAATTCATGAGAGTGACGATAAATACCAATATTCCAACCAAATCAATTTGAAAAAGTTTCATTTTGAATAGTCATACCTCTATTAAGCAGTCACCTATATTTAAAGGTCACCTTTTCTTGTCCTGTCATATTAAATTGTATCATATAAATTGAACCTCTCCTCACCTGTCTTGTAAGGCCAAAATTTCATATGAATTGAACCTCTTTTAAGAGGTCACCTGTCTTATAATGCCACTTTTTCTTTGTCGCAAAAGTGACCTCTTAATAGAGGTTTGACTATTCAATAAAGTAGTTTCAATGTTAATATCATGCATGTAATTATAAGCTTATTATTTATGTAAGATGACCCTACAAGGGTCAAATACTGAATGAATTTAAACACAGACAAATTGAAATATGTTTTATTGTTGTCATTTTATTTATTTATTTATTAATGAAAATTGTCTGAAAATCAAAACCGTTATTTTTATAGTTCTTAGGGGTCATTTCAAAAGTTGACATACAGTTTCAGTACAATTTTTCCCATATAGTGATGGGATTATTATAATTCCTTTTTTCTTTTTTTCTTTTTTTTTAGCTCTGTTTCAAAGGTTATGCAAATTCAAAATAAGATTACTAAATATTGCTTCATTGTGTATAAGATAGTTGGATGTTTTTTTTAATGCAAAATTGATTTACTCTAGAAATTTTGAAAACTTTTGAGATGTTCCCTGCTTTGTTGCCTCATGTGCCAGTAATAATTAGTATATTTATATATTCAGAATGTTGCTATTGTAGGTATTTTAGCAACTCACAGTAGAGAAAATAGAAAACCATAGAGTTGAAATTCTGTTTTGTTCATGAATTTATATCTTTTTACAACAGAGTGCTCATATAAACCAACTTTTGGGGAAGGGGAGAGGAAATTTTTCTTGTAATTTACCTATTTTATTTTTTCATCTTGACTTGTCATCGATCAGAAAGTAATTTTTGATGTCAGCATTTATCAAATTTTTGCCTTCTTACTGGATTACAGTAGCCCCCCTTTTACAAGGTATTATAAGGCCACCCCTTCTGCAATTAAAAAGTGACCTTATAAGAGGGATGACCTCTCTGGATGGGACAATTGGGTAGTATTTTACTTATGGCCTTATAAGAGTGTTTGTATCTTTTGAGGGTGGCAATTTAATAGTAGTATTTTACTTTCCCCAGAAGAAAATACAATTCTGAAATGAAGATATCTAAAAAGTCCAAGATTTGACAGTGATTATTTTTAATCTGACTTGGAGGAGTTTTTCTCCGAAGAAAACATTTTAAATTTGAGTAAAAACTCCAAATTTAATTGGTAATTTTGACTTCTGACGTATATTTAGAGAAATTCATGCCCTGTTTCAATTATATAAAATATTTGTCCTGTATTATATTTATTCTCGAAATATAATTAGAATGTAAGGATATTCAAAAGAATTTATATACTGGTGCATCATGGGATTGTTTTACACCTAAATAAAGACTTGATTGAAGAAATATAGAAACAATTGAAAACTGGTTAATAACAAAACGTTAATTCAATTTTTCATTGCACTAGATAAAATAAATACAAATGAATCTCTGAAGCTAATTTTTCAGTAAAATAATAATTGTTTTTTTATAAGGCGGGCAATTGATAGTCATTTTTCCGGGTACTCTGGTTTCCTCCACCAATAAAACTGACCATCACGATATAACTGAAATATTGTTGAAAGTGGCATTAAACACCATAACCCTAACCCACCTGAGACAAGAATTAAAGAAGTAAATAGATTTGTTCTGAGGATGACAATTGCTATTTTGATATTGTACAATAGTGTAGTATTCAGCTAGAACATTATTTTTTTTGTAGTAGAATAGTAAAAAACACATATCATTTGATTTAACTTATCATAACTTGACGATCAATGGTTAAATGTTTATTCATGCATTTGAATGTTTATTCATACATTTGAATGTTTATTAATACACTTAAATGTTTATTAATACATTTGAATGTTTATTCATACATTTAAATGTTTATTCATGCATTTGAATGTTTATTCATACATTTGAATGTTTATTCGTGCATTTGAATGTTTATTCATACATATGAATGTTTATTCATACATTTGAATGTTTATTCATACATTTGAATGTTTATTCATGCATTTGAATGTTTATTCATACATTTGAATGTTTATTCATGCATTTGAATGTTTATTCATACATATATATGTTTATTCATACATATGAATGTTTATTCATACATTTGAATGTTTATTCATACATTTGAATATTTATTCATACATTTGAATGTTTATTCATACATTTGAATGTTTATTAATACATTTGAATGTTTATTAATACATTTAAATGTTTATTCATACATTTGAATGTTTATTTATAGATTTCATCATGTGACCACTGCCAACCTTTCATAGACACTTAAAAAGCTTTGTAAATGAAGCCAAAACACATCACTTTCAGCTTTGTTTGTCTTCATACAGATAGTTGTGGTATTCAAATAATGTACATGTACAGAAAGATGTTCAAAATATTTGGAAATGAAAATAAAAGTAAAAAAATTAATGTTTTTTTTTGTTTTTGTTATTTATTTAATCTTGTATTTATGATTGGAGTGCAATATTCTGGAAATTTACAAATGAGGATAAAGTTGTAAATTCATATAGAGCAAAGAGCCTGTTGTCGCTCAACCTGGTGAAATATGGCTTAAATAGGCACACTGATTTTAAGTGGCAAATTTTTGTCAAGTAACTTTGCATACAATGTTATGGTCAACAGGCTAATTATGTGTTTAATTGACCGAACATTTTCAAACCAACCACATTGGTGGTGTAATGGTTAGCTTGCTCACTTTGAGTGGGGTAGATCTGGATTCGAGTCTCAGTCGGGTCAAACTAAAGACTAACAAATTTATATTTGCTTACTCTCCTGTAAGCACCCAGCACTAAGGAGTAAAAACAGACCAATTGGCTCAGAATCGGAATAATGTGTTCGGGTGGAGCTACATGTCTACCCACGGACTTGTTTCAGTGTGATCAACACTATAAAAATCCAACTCCGCATGTTTGTCTAGAACAAAGCGGACATCATCATCATCATCTCATCAAAATGTTACTTGGTCTCGCCATGATATAGCTGAAAAATTGCTCATTTGGCATTAAACAATAATCACTCACTCACTTTTGTCAGAAACCACAATCTGGAATTTTTACATTATGTGAATGATCCTAGAATGGTCTTCGACAAACATGCATTTTTGGTACTGTTCCAGAATCCAAGATGGCCACCACCACAGAATATAGATAGCCAATAGGAAAATAGACACAAACATCATCTCCTCAGAAAACCATATTAAATATTTAATCAAGATAATGCATGAATGATCCTAGAATGGTCTTCCACAAACGTGTGTTTTTGGTGCTGATCCAGAATCCAAGATGGCCACCACCACAGAATATAGATAACCAATAGCAAAATAGACACAAACATCATCTCAGAAAACCATATTAAATATTTAATCAAGATAATGCATGAATGATCATATTAAGTTTATAATCTTGATGCTGATGGCAACTCCAATTTAGCCACCACTGCAGAACATAGTTTAACATAAGACCCAATGGGAAAACATAGAAATCTTTTTCAGAGAAACTGTTACATGTAGTAAAAAAGAATATGAATGAAAATGTACATGAAAGTCTATAATTTGTGTTCAAATGTAATACATTACACTTAAGACACAAATTAAAGAAAAGAAACAGTGCTTGTATTGAGCAGTACTCTACTTCTGCAAATAAATGCTACATTTATGCAAGTTTTCATATTTTTGCCAAGTTAAACAATGTCAGGAATATTGAATGTTAAATCAGGAAGAATTGAAGAATCCTTTCGAGTACTAGCATAGATCTGTAAAGTTTTCGTTCAAATGACCTATTGCGACTTTCTACCAGGATTTATTGAAATGTGGAGGACTATATAATAACATGCATCGATTGCCGGACCATTTATATTGTGACTTTAGAAATCTGTATGGCTGCTATTGTAATGCAGTAGTCCTATTAAAAGGCCATCCCTTCTGGAATGAAATTGGTCTTAAAACAGGGGAGGCTTCATTTTGAAGGGGGCCATTTTACTTGATATTTCAGTGCATTTGAAATATGGCCTGATAAAAGGGATGTCCTTATAAGAGTACACAGAGATGTAAAATGGATTACTGGTCATCACAATCACCAGGTTTGTAGTAAGAGTAACACGACAGGTGCCACTAGTGGACCAGGAACTGCTTACCCTAATGGAGCACATGTGTTCACCCCTGGTTTTAAGTGAGATTTGTGCTGCTCATTCTTCAGTTTTTTGTGTGGTATTTTCTCTATAATTTTTTGTCTTTTTGTTCTTCTTTTGAACATTATATTGTCTGTCCTTCAATTTATGATTTTTGATTACCCTTTAGTATCTTCAAGTTTTCTTACACAAGAGTTGTTTTTCTGTAAACACCATATATATATGTAGAACATCATTCTGGTGATCAAAAAATTACACAAATTCATTTAAAATATTTTTATTTTTCATTTTTGTTCCTTTTTTAAGGAAAATATATATGTACACATCAAAAATGACATTTCTTGAATATGCATATACAACTCAAGATTATAAGCTTATGCAGCAAGAAGAGGTGATAATTCATTTAAGTTTCAATAATTTATAATATGCAAACATTCATAAAAACAGAAAATGTTCACAATTATCAAACAAATTTTACAATTTCCTTTCAAGTTTACAATGTGCATAAATTGTTCAAATCATTAATGTTTTTTTTTTTACAAATAAACATCAGGCCACCCTTTACAAAATACTGGTTTGAAGAAGTCAGACTTGTAATTTTTTTTTAAAGTAGGTTGGTATGTCATTTTTGCTAGCCAAGGGTTTCGATTTGTCCCCCCTCCCCCCACCTCCATCCTCTTCATCCTTGCGTTGGCCACGAGAATGTAGGTATATAGGCGGGGTTAGGGTTATGGTGTTTAACGCCATTTTCAACAATATTTCAGTTATATCGTGGCGATTAAGAGGGGTATATAGGCAATTTTTGTCCATTAAATATCTGAAGAATGTACACATGTCACTTTCATGCAATGAATTTTTTTAGGTTAGAGGTCATTTCTGTGGGTCAGTCATTTGAGTTATGACAAACCAATATTTGATTCAAGGATGACCTCAATTAAACAATTCATAAATAAGCATATACATATATTCAACTTAAATGTAGATAAAAAGAAAAGCAAGTATATTACAGAATTATAATTTACATCAATAAATACCAAGAAACATTTTCTAAGAAAAAAAACCAGCAAAATTTTGTTAGAAAATAAAAAAAATACACACTGTAAATCATAGCTTATTTTCCATTTAAACTGTCTTTTAGCATTCATATGAATACCAGTAAGAAAACCAGCTTTCACAAATGCAAATAAGGGTTTTATGGCAGACTTATTTTAGTTACTCTGATCTTAGGTGAAACAGATAGATTAATATTTAAATTTAAAAATATGGCATCGTGAATAATTATACCCAATGACGAGTAAAAGTACTATCGTAGCATAGTATCTCATGGACAACTTTTAACATCTACAAAAATATTGCATATCCTGTGTTGTAGGCATAATAATTGGGTGATTTTTCTTCCCCTTGATCTCTTATAATTCTGGTTGTCTTATCTCTATAGCATAGCACTTCTCTAATACCATTATGATTTCCCCTGATCTCCTCAAATACTGCTGTTTTTTTTTTTTATCACAGCAGAGTAATCCTTAGAGACCTTTTACTACCACCGTCACCTATAAATACTGTTTTACAATGGGAATCAATTCTTGTATGAAATGAAAATGATTGTGGTTTATGATCTAACATGAGAAAAATCAGCATTCATCCTCATCTTAGTCCTCTCTTAAGGTATAGTACTTAGTCTAATCTCGTATTTTTTGTTGTAAATGTTCAAAATTTATCTTTAAACCTTCAAAAATTCATTTTTCTTGCATAAAGTGTTTACTTGAAAATCTGAACGATTGATCAATGCTTAACGTCCAGTGAGCAGTATTTCAGCTATATTCAGAACGATAAAAATCTAAAAGATACAATCAATTATACCAATCAGAAATATAATTATTATGACTGTCATTTGGATGTTTGGTCCAAATACAATGAGGAAATGCCTAGTATTTTTAAATCATTATAACTCGGAAATTTACTGCTTAATGTAGATCAAACATACAAATAGGTAGCACTCCTATCATCCAGTTTAAGGTAAATAATAAACTTTGAGAAAACCGAAGGGGCAATCAAGGATGGCCAATACAGAGACACAAGAAACATAGTCAAACCAGAGAAAACCGAAGGGGCAATCAAGGATGGACAATACAGAGACACAAGAAACATACAGTCAAACCAGAGAAAACCGAAGGGGCAATCAAGGATGGACAATACAGAGACACAAGAAACATACAGTCAAACCAGAGAAAACCGAAGGGGCAATCAAGGATGGACAATACAGAGACACAAGAAACATAGTCAAACCAGAGAAAACTGAAGGGGCAATCAAGGATGGACAATACAGAGACACAAGAAACATAGTCAAACCAGAGAAAACCGAAGGGGCAATCAAGGATGGCCAATACAGAGACACAAAAAACATAGTCAAACCAGAGAAAACCGAAGGGGCAATCAAGGATGGACAATACAGACACAAGAAACATAGTCAAACCAGAGAAAACTGAAGGGGCAATCAAGGATGGACAATACAGAGACACAAGAAACATACAGTCAAACCAGAGAAAACCGAAGGGGCAATCAAGGATGGACAATACAGAGACACAAGAAACATACAGTCAAACCAGAGAAAACCAAAGGGGCAATCAAGGATGGACAATACAGAGACACAAGAAACATAGTCAAACCAGTATTAAGAGGTCACCTTTTGGATATAGAAAAAGTGGCCTTATACGACAGGTGACCTTTTAAAAGAGGTTAAATTCATATGAAATATTCTATGACAGGATAAGAAAAATGTGTCCTTTTAATACAGGTGACTGTTTAATAGAGGTGACCACATGGACAGTTTTGACTGTATGTCCAAAATAGTCAAGTTTTGTCTAATAGGCAATTGAACAAATTTTTGAGTTTTATCTGTCGTTTTTTTGTTCTTTTCTTTATTATAGGGTTAGGGTTATGGTATTTAATGCCACTTTCAACAATATTTCAGTTATATCGTGGCAGTTTTATAAAAGAAAATTGCAGATTTAAAAGTAACAACACAAACCACTCCTCAAACTTCTGAACACAGAAATGAGAACACAAGCCAATAGATAACTATCACATGAACATAGGCAGAGATCTGTCTGTAACTTGTTTTCTGCTTAATGCCCATTGTTAATTTGTAATATAAAGCTGTGAAACATTCAATATATCCATGTCAAGCTTTTATAACTGCCCTAATAACCCCTCAAAAATAATAACTCTAATTTCAAAATCCTGTTGTCAACATTCTCGACAACAAAAGTAACCAACAATTTTCATTGGTCAATATTCTTGATAAAAGATTTGTTAATCAACAATTTTCATTGGTCAATTTATATCTACAACTACTGTCAAAATATATAAAATGTATAAAAATTGATTTGTTAAATGTCAGGAAAAAAAATTCTTCTTAAGATTCATTTTAAAAATCCAAATTAAAAAAAAATTTAATGGCTACATTTGAATGCGAGATCTATTTACAAATATTTTTTACATGATCATAAATATTTCAAAATTGATATTTTCTATTTTCTACAATACTACAATTAAAGATATCTGCCATACCAAACTTAATAACATTCAACAGTTTAAAAAAACCAACTCGAGTTACGAATAATAATTTAACTCCTAAATCATATCCACATGACGAAATGCTGAACAGCATTACACGACTACAGCATTCTTATGAAAGCACAACTTTAATAATAAATATTATGAAGGAAATTAATTAACATATACAATGATATTTCATTCAGTCAGACAGAAACATAATACGATAATCAAAATTCAATTTTCATGCAAAATGTCGGGAGACAATGACGATGATGATGATGATTACACCGCATCCATGAATAGTAAGTATATCATAGAAATAAACGATAATGAGGACATTATTTTTCTGGAAATTACACCTAAATGCGCTGGAATTTGATGTAAAATCTGTACTGAATTATCGTAATGAAATTTTTCTTTTCGTCATTAATTTTTTTTATTTATACGGATTCATCCTCATCTTCTGCATCTTCGTCGTCTGCTAGTAATCCAGCAAATTTATTTTGTTGAGTAAAATCCTGAAAAAAAGAAAAAAAATACATTGACTAAGAAAGATTTAGGCTTTAAAGGTTAGAAAATATATGGTAAAAGCCTACGTGCTAACACACTTGCCCGAAGCCCGGGACAAGTAAAACTGAATTCAGACAAGTGTAAATTATGAAGGAAATTGTTTGAATAAATAGAAAATCTTTCTAAATTTAGGCTTTCGGGCAAGTAGGTGAAAAATAATAAAGCAAAGACTGTGGTAAGTTTGTTAAAACTCTGAAAGCATTTAATTTTTCAGTCAATCCAAGTTGTTTATATGCATAATCTATAATGGGCTTTGCTAGGCGTACCATGATATGACTGCAGCAAGTCGACAAGGGACCTATCGGATACAATTTAGTATGGGGGATCACTCAAGGACCATTCCTGCAAAATATTGTTAAAATTGGCCACATGGTTTCTGGAGAGATTGTAAAATGTTAATGACAAACATCAAGTGACGACAAAAGCTCACACAGACATTTTTTTTCTTTCTTTTTTTTTTTAACTCAGGTTAGTTAAAAAAAGCATTAAAATTGGATGTAAAAGATCAACTTTTGAAATTTCCCCCTATGTAATAAAAAATATTTGCAAATAAGATATGCATTTCTTGGAAAGGAATTCTTTAAAAATAATATAAAATCAGATAACATTAAGCTCTCCATGCACAAAAAACAGAAACAACCTTCATTTGTACCTAGGGACCTCTTGATGAGAAACAGGTATGACCAAAATTCCAAATCTGTATAATTGTTGTTAATATATGTTTAGATTGATTATAGTATAGTGCAAAGAACATCAGTAAATAGTGCATTGTGGTTTTTTTTTTGCATATATTTATCTTATCTAATGTTTTGTCATTTTATCTATGTGTGACTTGTTTGAAACAATGTTAATGTCGAAATAAATTTTATTATTCAATTTTATTTATTTATTATTTATTGGAGAATAGTTGACTATCATACATATGCCTTTATCATCTGCAAGACAAAGCAAAGAATCTGAAAAGGGTTTATTTAATACAAACAAACAAAAAACAAATACAAGGACATATGTAAATCAGAGAGATGATATGCTATCAAAAACAAGGAATTAAACAACTACTGAATATACCATTATGCATAACAAGTACATTATAACATACGAATGCCATGTTAATGCCCTGCGAATGTGAAAAGTGGTACAATTAGAGAAATATTTTGATTTCTACCTGTACTCTCACCACTTCCCCCTGTTGTCTCTCACTTCTCTTTTGTTAGCACCTGAAAGAGAAGTCACTTCTCCCTCTGATTTCAAAGTAGTGGGAGCCCTGAAAAATCGGTCAACTAGAACAAAATTTATTGCACCGAAACCATTGTGCTTAAAGATAGATGACAACAACAGTATGGCAAAAACATTTTTGACAAACTAGCCCGAACAATATTTTAGAAAAAAAAAATCTATTTGATTACGCAAATTTTATTAGTCAGAACCAATTTTTACTAGACAGGGGCATAGGGCTAGTGGTTTTTGGCACAGACTGCAACAACAACAGACACATAACAAAATACCACTGCAAAATGTTTGTGGTTGTCTAAAAACCCTTAACATGATAATAAATTTTGTATATATTCACCTTTTGTACTTGTGTTTCATATTTTGGCATTTCATCTATTGACTTAGGTATCTTCTTTTCAGGATGTGACCTAAAATTGAAGAAAAAAAAAAACAAATGTATTTTACACCTGTGACCTTTCTTGAACTGAAAAGGCATACTTTTATAATTTTAAATTTATTGTGCTTTTGTTTATTTTTCATTTACATACACTGTTTTGTTTTCTTCTGTTTTGTTTCAATATACACAATAATGTCTTTAATAAACAATGTGGATCTTTCAAATATTCTAATAAAATTGATGTATTTAAGACTAACCTTAATTAACTGCCTTCTTTTCCTCTCACACATTCACAAATATTTCATCGATCCTCCCCAAGTCTAAGAAAACAAAAATGTTTCTCACTTGTCCTGCGTACCTTGTTTACCAACTCCTGATATTTTCTCTCGACTTGGACTAACCTTGATTTAATCCCACATTCTAGAAATACCTCACAAATTCTGCCTCCGTCTGAAAAGGCTACAAGGTCTTTCTCTTGTACAGACTTACCTGAGTGTATCAACTCCTCATACTCTCCTTTGATCTAGACTGCCTCATTCCTCCCACGTTCAGCAAATGCACTACGACCTCTGCCTCATTCTGAGAAGACTACAGTCTTTATCTGATTTGGACTTACCTCAGTGTACAGACTCCTCATCTTTTGACCAAGACTTACCTTGATTTACCACCACCTCTTCCTCTCCCTCGTTCTGGAAATGCTCCACGACCTTTACCTCGACCAGGACTCTCACCTCTACCAGCAGGTTTACCGAATGGACTACCACTTACACTATCATCTGGAAATATCATTATTTTTTTAAAATATATAATGGTGATGACGAAAAATGAAATCAAGATTCTTCTGAATCAGTAACAACATACTGTATGAATATACAATATACGTACATTGTCAGAAAAAATCAAATATATTTGTACAAGCTTTAGAAACTGGTAGAAAACGAGCCTTTGGCGAGCTTTTCTAGTCTGTTTCGCAGCAAGTGCAAATTAATTTGATATTTAACGACAATGTGTATTCTGCTTATCCTGCAATATCAAAAAATCCAAAACAACTGCCAAATTGTGTGAAAATAACTAAAACAAGTGTCATTCTAATCATTTGCAATTGTGTTTTCTGTGACGTCAGCGCTTAATAATGTCCATGACTAAAAAAAATTGAAGTTTATTTAACCTCCTTTATTAGTACTAAAACTCACACAATTGCAGGATAAAAGTGGTTATTTTAGCAGTGTGTTTAAATTTGCAAATTGTTTTGTTGTTGCAAAAATAACAACATATACAGTACATAAAATCTGAATTAAAATTAGATGTATGTCAGATCATTTATTTTATATTATTTATTTGGCATTAACACTCTAACCAAATTCAGAATGGAGTTATGTATGAGATCATATTTTCTACAGAGCACCAGTATTGGTGAAATTTCTAAAAACGGGTTTCCCCCACAGATTGGCTAATTTTATAATCAAACAGCGGAAGTCAAATGCGGGACGCACATATATGAACAGAGCAACGTTCTTTCATATAAATATTGGTAAATTAACTTAATATGCCTAGTGGTCGAGTCAGTAAACATCAAAACAACAATAAATTTATTTAAAGATAAGCCCCCAAAAATATTAAAATATCAGTTTCTTTCCATAACTAAAAAAAAATGTTGATCTATGACAAGTAATAGCTGCAACAATTTTTCTACTATTCTTAGTTTTTTGTGTAATATCTTTTATCACGGTGGTTAAATGTCTACATGAGAATTCCAACCAATTTCCTTTCAATGTCTACATGAGAATTCCAACCAATTTCCTTTCAATGTCTACATGAGAATTCCAACCAATTTCCTTTCAATGTCTACATGAGAATTCCAACCAATTTCCTTTCAATGTCTACATGAGAATTCCAACCAATTTCCTTTCAATGTCTACATGAGAATTCCAACCAATTTCCTTTCAATGTCTACATGAGAATTCCAACCAATTTCCTTTCAATGTCTACATGAGAATTCCATCCAATTTCCTTTCAATGTCTACATGAGAATTCCATCCAATTTCCTTTCAATGTCTACATGAGAATTCCAACCAATTTCCTTTCAATGTCTACATGAGAATTCCAACCAATTTCCTTCCAATGTCTACATGAGAATTCTTGCATATTTCCTTTCAACGGTCAATAATGACGGAAATTGACAACTTTAAATATTTTTGTCATTTTGGTCATAGATGAAACAGATTCTCTTTCTACTACTAGTGGATGACAATATTTCTCCACTGTTTATAGTTAAATTATCAAATTTTAAAGTGCTCGTAAAAGAAATATAGTAATCCTCAGTAGCAGTAGGAGAATCTATAAATAAACTGAGTGATTGTTGCTTAATGCCAACTCAGCAATTTTTCAGCTATATCATGGCGAGAACAAGTTAATTTTCAATGGGATGATGATGAGGTCTGCTTTGTACTAGACCACTCGGACACATTATCCTGATTCCGATCCAACCAGTCTTTGCTTTCTACTTAATGCTGCGTGCTTAGTGGAGAAACAACAAATACCAATTTCAGTCTTTGGTTTGACATGAACTGGGCTCAAACCAACGATCTACCACACTCGAGGTGAGCACGCTAACCATTACATCGCCGATGTGGTTTTGAATTATTCAATGTCAGCTGTACCTGTTTCTTTGTTATATTGCCTTTTGTCCACGGTTTTTTACCTGTTTCTTTGTTATATTGCCTTTTCGTCCACGGGTTTTCTTTAGAGGATGGGGCTGCCTTGTTTTCAGGAGATTGTGATGTTGATGACGATGCTGACGATGAACTCTAAAAAAATCAATTGATATAAATATATAGGTTTGGGTTCAACAATATTTCAGTTATATCGTGGAGGTCAGTTTTATTGGTTGATGAAACCAGAATACCCGGAGAAAGCAACCGACCTGCCGCAAAGCATAATGATGTATCGAGAACATTTGCTGTGCATGTCCCAAGTCAGGACCTGGATTTCCACAGCCACATGTCATGACCTTTTTTGTGTTCAATGGTTTGAGATGTGGTAGTTTCTTTTTGTTACCATGGTGAAATTGTTGACCAACACTGTTTAAACTTTCTTTTCACAACTATGTGAAATATATTTTGAAAGAATACAATTATTTCTCCTATAGCTATTCCTATTTTATCTAGCCTCTGGGAGTTGCTGTCCAATGTTAAACTAAGTAAATGTATTGCCTTGGGTCATTATTTTGCTGACCACTAAACACCAAAGTAACAACACTTGCAAAAATCATCTCAATCATATTTGGATTCAGTTGGTTAAGCAGTTCTTAAGAAGACTTTTGAAATATTACCAAAACAGAAGCTTTTATTTCCACTGGTGGCCATCACGCCTTTCAATAAGGGGCGGTACCAGGCAATTTTACCTGCCTAAAATGGTCTTTGGTACCTCCTGATTTTAAAGAGTGTTGTATAAAATATTCATGAAAATTGTTCAAATTTTAATAAAAAGTACCACCTGTAAATAGTAAAATACTGGTAGACTTGAAAAATATTGAAAGCCCTGGGCCATGTTTAATTGGTGAGGATTTTATAAAGTTCAGCCAAATTTAATGACAATACATTTAGCGTTTCTTGAGAAAAGAAGGAAAACTTTATGGATGAATGATGACAAGTAATGGCAATATCTCACATGATCCTTCGTCATAGGCGACACAATTTTGAAATTTTTAAAAGAAATTAATTTATATACGAAAATATATGATTTTATCCTTTTTAATGTTTCTTTTATTTGTACATATAACCCGTTGTTTTATAGATAATTATGTTTTATTTCTAAGGGTAGGTGTCTAAGTTTTACTTAATAAATAAAATTGAAGAAATTTCTATTTTTAGTAACAGCAGCCATTTTGAATGGAGGGCAGGGCTGTCGGACACAAAACTGAAAGGGGACCACCCCAGCCATATTTGATTTAATTTGGTTCAGCGGTTTCAGAGGAGAAGATTTCAATGTGATCTTTTATCAAAATATGCCTAATTTGCATAATCGGTATAAATTAGCTGAAAGACAATTAAAATTTCATACCCCTTTTTTTCTATTTTTAGCTTGGTGGCCATCTTGGTTGGAAGTCGGGATCACCGGACACAATTTTGGAAGGGGGCCATCCAAGGACCATTCCACCAAAGTTTGGTTCAAATTGGCCCAGTGGCTTCAGAGGAGTTGATTAAAATGTGAAAAGTTAACGGACGAACGGACGGACAACAGACGACGGACACTCAGTGGTGACAATAGCTCACATGACCAAAATACAATTTATTAAAAAAAAATAATAATAATAAAATAAACATACAGGTGCATCTGCTATAGACCTGGTTTCTGATTTAACATGAGTGTGGGCTTCCATAGGTGATTTCACTGATACTACTGCCGTCTTGACCACTGTTTCTGTTTTCCTCTTCTCCCAAACATTGACAACAGGAGGAGGAGCTGGTATAAGCTTTGTAGCAGATTCGTCTCTGTGAGCGGGAGAAACTGGACTACGGGGTTCGTCTTTTACATCTTCTCCCCCGGAAAATACTTCTTGTGAATGATTTGAATTATCACTGTCTCTGCGTGGTTTACCAGGAGATGTGACCGGAGGAGGACCTAAAAAACATATTAATCCACCAAAAACATAAAATTGTCAATCTTGTCACATGTCCAGTAGTAAGTGATGCAAAACAATGTTGAAAAAAAAATACAAAAAAATTGGGAAAGTAGGTTTTTAGATGGGAAATTTTCGCAAGTGTGGTTTGACATCAGTGAATGACAGTGAAACACTATGATAGCACTGAAATTACTGATGTTTTCCAATTGTCAAATTGCTGTTACAATGTATTTCTATACAAAATACAGGTTGTTTTGATGGTGTTTCATCCACATTCACTTAGGTACACGGTGGAAAATTATCATGCAGGGTGAATTTCAACAGTCTTCGAAATTAGGTGGTAGTCCGAAGCCTGTGGCGTGTAAAATTGTACAGGGGCGTATAAAATGAATAGTTCCACAAGTCCGATGGGCCTGTGAAAAAAAAAAGTCATATATATAGTTTCAAAAGTTGATTTCATAAGATATTGTGTGTAGATATTTAGTTTATTGTTCTCCATTTTCAGTTGCTGCCGAATCAATGCAAAAAATGGGTAGGCAAACAAGTCCTTTTAAGAATTTCAGATATTCGAAATAGATTTAGGTGTGTCTGTTTTTTGCAATTTGATTGGTTGATATTTTTACCATCATGTAGGTTTTAAAAATGGACGAGAAGCAGGGCTCATGTTAGAGGGAAAAGAGGTTGCTTTGTGAAGGTTGACTTCGATTTCTCGTTGGTCAAAAACGAAGTTCAAGTAACCTTGTAATTTTGAAGAATCACCCTATAGATGTTGCCCACGTATTTTTGCCACATGCCATTTATGAAAATATCGACATGTGTTTATTGAAATCTATGGTATTCATTAAGTATTTTGAAAGTGACTTTCTTGAAAAGTAATCCATTTCGGTTTAAAGAAACTTTAATTTCGTTCAATATCAAATAAAAATGGCACCACAAGAAAGGGGACGCAATTAGGCACTGTGCTACGGGAAATGTTGATCAAATCTACTTTTAACCAAACAAACTTTTGATTAATTTTTTTCTCAATCCTGTGACATAAAATCTGAGTTCTCATATATAATATGTTCATACTTGAGAAGGTTGGTCATTCAAAATTCGTTGATATGCACGGAGACACTTCAGATTTTTTTTCGATCCGCTTCCAAATCCGATCGGTATTTTTTATTTAAAATTGCGATCTTTGTATGCTGACAAATCTGTGTCACGTCTACATTAACACCTTTGCAGTTAGAAAATAGACTTTGAACTACAGTAGTTTTGTTCCATTGTTGCACTCTGATTTGAAGTCTTTACTTGCTTCAGTTTATGACTGTCAGTGTCAATATACGTTCGTGCTATATTTGTATTCCCTAGCTATGTATATAGTTGGACCGTTGAGCAAATTGGCATATACATATTTCTTCTGCTGAAGGCTACACAAATATGACTTTTTGCATTTTGTGTGGTATTAATTCAAAGCATAGTGATATTTAAAAAAAAAAGGGGGGGGGGGTGCATAATATAATAATAATAATATTTTTTATTACCAAATTAATGGGCCCATAAAGGGCAAAAAAATAAAATACAATGATTACAATGATTGGAGGCATAATACAAATATAATATAGCATGCAAAAAAAAAAATAATATATTATGACTATACAACAGTCAGGTCAGAGCCAATTCAATAACAATCAACAAACCATACACATTATAATAATAATAATAATAAATCAAATCAATGCAGCAATGTTCATTATATATATAGCTTGATCTGAAATGATAATTACCAAAATATTCAGCTAGCCCAATAATGGACTTAACCTTCTGATTTCTAAACATTTACTTGCATATTAAAAATTATCACCAAATTATATGTCACACGCAATGATGACACTACAAGTTTTTGTTATAAGAGTCTTATAACAATATTGGTTGTGATGATATGGAATATACTGAGGATGCTATTGACAATATGATTTTAGAATTTTCAAGAGATTAATATAAATATGAATCCAAAATAAAGTGTCTTTTTGTTTTTTTTAAACTTGCATTCTGGTCTTCCCTAATGCATAATTGACATGTCCACATAATATTTGGTACATCACTGTTTTGAGTTTTGGTGGTTTGAATTAATGGTCATTAATGTAGTTTTCAAATTCGGGCCTGTAGAATTGATGGTGGGCCTGTAAATATTTGAACTTGCAGGCCCGGTGGGCTTGTAAGGTAAAAAGTTAAGCATGAAGACTGTGTTGAGAAACACCTTCCTAGTGTAGGATTAAAGTGTCCTATGTTACAATTGTTTTCTATGATAAAGTCCAAGGACGGAATAAAGCGCAGAGGTGATTTCTTTTGGTCTGTTGTGGATTTTTCATTTGAAAAACAGGACATTATTCTTGCTTACACTAGTACTGTATATTGTTTATATTCAACTTTTGTTTTATATTGCATTCCTGTTTTTTTTTCACGATGGTATATTTGCTAGTTGTTATGTTCACCAAGACATGCCATCAGACAGCATTCAATATTTTAATTCATACATTTATCCATTAAAAAAGTTTGGTTTGTAATGAAAATCTTTTACTAAATGACATGCACCCTCTAATGCCTTTATGCCACTTTGGCACCCACCCACAGCCTGACAGGTCTCTTTGCTAAGAACTTTCCCCTGCAATTAAAAGACTGTTGCCCTAGCAGCTGGCCATATCTCTCCTAGCTTGTTTCCCTCATCTCTTAACACTTTCCCCTGGCATGCTAAGCAGGGATATAACTTATCAGCTAAATTTCTTAAAACTAGTAAATAAGCAGGTAAAAATGACAATAAAATAAGGCAAAAAAAAAGGTAAACTTTCCATAAAATGCTATGCAGGGCAATAAACTATATATACAGTAAATCATGACTTATGTGACCTTCCAACTGAACATTTAAATAGGTTCACATAAGACAGGTGGTCGCTAAATACAGGTTTAATTAATATAAAATGCACTGTGAAGGGAAATCAAATGAAGGTTGCACAATACAAGTTAATAGAGGTGGTCACTAAAGAAGGTGTGACTGTATATAGATATATAAAACAAATAAATAAGCAGGTAAAAATGACAACAAAATAAGGAAAAAAAGGTCACAATAGAACTCGGTCTACTGACCTGGCCTTCCTTTACCTGAACTGTTACTACTGTGCCGTCGCTGTCGACTAACAACTTCCTCCCCACTATCTAGACGAGGTCGATAACCAGGACTAGTATTACTGAAAAAAATACAAATCTTACAACCAGGACTAGTATTGCTCAAATAAAATACACAATTCTTACTTCTATGAATTATAAAATGTAAGATATTATTTCTCAAATAGTCAAACCTGCCATAATGGTCACCTGATTTACGTGTAATTTTAACACAAATAAACAGTCACATCACTAATGCGGTCACTTAAAGTTTACCCATTGTATCAAATTATCGGTATTTAACTGTCAGTTTTCATCTTAGACTTAGAAAATTCATCTGTAATTAACTTTCAAAGTGTTTTCAATACACATTTTACATTAAATATGTTATCAAATTATTGAATGATGAACTAATTACAACTAGTATTACTGTGAGCACAGCTCACTAAGATATACCCCCCGCTCCCCACATCTGTCCAACCTATTTCCATAACCAAAACATTACGGATTGTTCCAACCAAAAATGAAAGGGATCCTCCTCTCTTCACCAGTAAGCTGCTGGAACGGCAAAAGTGAAAATCATTAAAAATGAAAGGGATCCTCCTCTCTTCACCGGTAAACAGCTGATAAAATTTTAAAAGATTCTAAGAAACACAACTCAAGTTATCGTACGACATAGAATTTGTCTACAGACGGACATGGTGAAACCAGTATACCCCCCTACAACTTCTTTGCGGGGGGTATCAAAACACCGCAGCATTACAAAGTGACCACAATTTTTCCAAATAATTACCTTCCGGTAATAAGCAAATCATTACCGAATGGAACTGACAATCCGGATCTACCTATTTCAAATAAACGGTCACCTGTCTTACCAGGTCATTTTTCATTTGTCCTATAGACGACTGTTGAATACATGTTTGACTGTACTGTGATTTCACTTATCTTCGTTGGTATCAATTTTCGTGCATTAGCCGAAAATGGAATGTTTGTTAACTGTTCATTTTATCTTTGAGATACTTGCTAATAACATTTCTTGCTATATATGCCTTTTGTGGTGTTATGGCAACAACAAAAACCACAAAAATAGGCATTCATCGAATAAACAGAGAGAGAGTTAGAGTTATGGTGTTGAACGCCACTTTCAACAATATTTCAGTTATATCGTTGAAGTCAGTTTTGTCTGTGGAGGAAACCGGAGTACATGGAGAAAACATTCGATCTGCCGCAAGTCTCTGACAAATTTGATCACATAATGTTGTATTGAGTACACCTCACCATGAGCAGGATTCTAACTCACAATGTTAGTGGTGATAGTCACTGATTGCATTGGTAGTTATAAATCCAACTACCATATGATCACGACGGCCCCGTCAATGAATAAAAGATTTGATATTCATACCACTCACACTAGCTCCTAAAATTCACCAATCCATAAGCCGATGGCAACTTTATTGCAACTTCTCTAAATATTTCTATTCTAAGATAAAACATACATATTTCTATTTTCTTTTTCCTCCTCTGCCTTTCGTCGACCTTCATCTTCTCGCTCTCTTCGAAGTCTCTCCTCAATTTCTCTTTCTCTAGCTGCCGTGTCAACAGGCTTAGCATCACCAAATATACTAGCCGACGTCTTCCTATCAGTAGGAGGCTTTTCTGATGCTGGGGCTTTTTCAACTTCTGGTGGTTTTGTCCGTGGTTTTAAAGCTAATCTTGGTCTTTCTGCAGGAGGTTCTAAAGAGATAAATACAACAGTATTAGAAGGCTAACAGGTTTTAAGTAAGAGATACCGGTATGCCCGGCCTATTCCAAATTCACATATTGCACAAACAAATTTGAAACAAGATGAACTGTGAGCTAAGGCTCACTTATGATACCCACGCTCTTCGGCAATCAGGAAGTAGGAATCTGACAGGTCAAAAACGCTTCCCACGATATGGGGTACCTATATGAAGCTTGTGACCAAATATCAGATTTCTGCCATCAATAGTTGCTGAGAAAAATGCGACTAAAAATGGGCATATACAAAATGTATGTTCAATGTGCATAAAAATCAACAAAGTCGGCAAACAGGAAGTAGGAATCTGACGGGTCCAAAAACGCTACCCACAATATGGTATACCTATATGACGCTTGTGACCAAATATCAGATTTCTGCCATCAATAGTTGCTGAGAAAAATGCGACTAAAAATGGGCATATACAAAATGTATGTTCAATGTGCATAAAAATCAACAAAGTCGGCAAACAGGAAGTAGGAATCTGACGGGTCCAAAAACGCTACCCACAATATGGTATACCTATATGACGCTTGTGACCAAATATCAGATTTCTGCCATCAATAGTTGCTGAGAAAAATGTGACGAAAAATGTGCATATATGTTCAATGTGTATAAAAACTAACTAAGTCGGCAAACAGGAAGTAGGAATCTGACGGGTCCAAAAACGCTACCCACAATATGGTATACCTATACGACGCTTGTGACCAAATATCAGATTTCTGCCATCAACAGTTACTGAGAAAAATGCGACGAAAAATATCTTGGACGGACGGACGGACAGAGGTAAAACAGTATACCCCCTTCCCCTTCGGGGAGTGGGGGTATTAAAAGGGCCCGATCTCAGAAACATAAAAAAAAAATTCTTTTCATGGAAAATAATATCTTGACCTGAAAGATGCAAAAAAAGATTTAAAATCTTACCCAGCAGTTTTAACAAGAAACTTAGGTAAATTTGAAGAAAAATTACACATATTTTTCATGTCCAAAAAAACATACATTTGTTTAGTATGAAAAAAGATTTCTGGCTCGGAGATAAAAGGAGCAGAGTCTCATCCCCTAAAGTGAAATGGTGGGTCCCTTATCTGATTTAAAACAAACAATGATTTAATGTAATCTTACAGAACTACCATTGTTAATTAGGGTACAGCACTACAAAGTTTAACCCACAAGCCTTTGACAAGAAAACTGGATTCCCACAAGTGAAAATTATGAAAGAAAAAATTAGCACTACAATGTTAAACCTTACCTCTATTTGATGTTGGACTTGGAGGTCTGTCATTTCTACAAAATGTCAATAAAAATAAAATGTTAGACAAGAACATTAAAATATAACAATAGGCATTTGACATGAGGAGTCATTCATATATTTTTATTAATTAGGCATTCATACAAATCTTTTGATCAGATGTTATTGATTTTGTTGTTACATTTGCAAACTTCAGCTTAGATAACACCAAGAAACTTTTGTGATGGACGGAAAGTCAGACGGACTGGATGAAAACAATGTTTCACATAAATAAAGGGGAGGTGTCATGATTGTGTGCTCCATTAACATCTTACACGTATTGATCTAACATTTTGTACAAGTGACCTTAGATATTCTCCGTGGATTTTCCATTAATTTGGACCCACTTTACGATTTCTGCATAAAATGGATGTTTGGATTGTTTTTACCTCCAGCTGTTTGTAGGACGGTTCATGTCTTATTTACATGATTTGTGTTTGTTTATGTACAGTGGTGTCAAACACACATTGTGTTGTGCTTTACTTCGTATTGTGTACCCTATGTTGCCAGTTTCTCTGGATTGTCCTTTTTTTTTATTGTCCCTTCGGTATTCTTAACGGTTTTTTCACTGGTTATGTCAGATGTTAAATAAGCGTAACATATTTGTCTCATGATTTTAATCATTATGCTCATAACTGTCTAAACCAAACCCTGAATCAACCGAAATCGTGCATAAACCGAACTTTAAAGAATGTCCTCATGTAGGAAATATTTATAACTTTAACCTGCAAAAACTTAGAACACCTGTCTATTTCAAAGACAAAAGCTGGTTCCAAGGAGGTTTGGTTCATACAGGTGTCACAGTATTAGTTATGAAATTATTTGAAAGTAAAACATTCTATTTGACATTAATGATATACATCAGTAGGTCGAAACCCACCTGGAGCTATACCTGTCATCTCTGTTATAACCACTACCAAAAGGTCGTCTGCCACCACCATCTACAAATGAAAAAAGTTGTGTTAAGACTACTTATACAAGGATACTGGGCGGCCAAGTGGCTAAGGGTTAGGGTGGTTTAACGACACTTTCAACAATATTTCAATTATAATGTGGCGAAGGAAACACGAGTACCTGTAGAAAACCACCGACCTGTCTCAGGTCACTGACAAACTTGATCACATAATGATATATCGAGTACACCACGCCAAAGAGTGGCTAAGGGACGTTGGCATCTAAACACAAGCCTAACATCACTGATATAAAAAGGTTTATAATCACCTACCCAAATTAAGCAAGTGATTTCACCGTTCAGTTATTTTTTTTTATATAAATTTCAAATGATTTTCCTTAGGGGAACCTTAGTTATTGAGTCGAGACCAAATAAAGTGTGGACGGACATACAGACATGGAAACAAGAACATTTTAACACATATCTAGGGAACATAACTCTTATAATTCTTAATGTAAAATTTTAGTTTTGGAACTGGACCATGATATTGTCCATATTTAGCTTGTGCAAAAATTTGCTTTGAATCTGTTTGAGACACACCTTTCCTTGAAAAATATTGTATACATTATAAAAATTAAAACATGAGCAACCCACTAAAGATTCTATTCCCACTATTAAAATTATAACCTCGATCATCATATCTGTCTCGTGGAGGACCCCGATCATCATATCTGTCTCTTGGTGGGCCCCTATCATCATATCTATCTCTGGGAGGTGCTCTCTCATATCCTCTAGATGGTCCTCTATCATCATAGCCCCTTGATGGGCCTCTGTCATCATACCTATCTCTTGGTGGACCCCTATCATAGCCTCTAGATGGTCCTCGATCATCGTAGCCCCTTGATGGTCCTCTGTCATCAAATCTGTCTCTTGGTGGGCCCCTTTCGAAGCCTCTTGATGCCCAGTCATCAAATCCTCCTGTTCTTGGTGGGCCCCGGTCATCAAATCCTCCTCCTCTTGGTGGGCCCCGGTCATCAAATCCTCCCCTTTGTGGGCCCCTGTCAAAATCTAAAATAATATTTAATAAATAGTCTGAAATGAGTGTTTCTTCAAAGACACTGTTGTTGATGTTTCTACTGTTTTTTTAATAGACATGTACAGTAGTTGCAATGAAAATGTGGCCTTATAAAGGGGGTGGTTTGACCTCTCTTGAGGAGGACAATTTTAGCGGGGTTCGCGTTGCTCGATCTTTAGTTTTCTGTAAAATGTTTTGTTGATCGTTGTTGTCCTTTTGTCCTTTTTCTTTTGGCCATTGTGTTGTCTGTTCTTCTTCAATTTACGGTTTCTGACTACCTCCCTTTGGTATCTTCAAACTTAGTAGTGTTTTACTATCTTAGTGTATCAGAATTCTGGCCTGATAAGAGGTGTGGCCTTACAAGAGTGGGGGTCCTACAGTACATGTTTACTTCCAAATACAGTAGTCCCTCTCTTATAAGACCAATTCCAAAAAAGGTCACCCCTTTTATCAGGTCAGATTTCAGATACAGTACTGAGATAGTAAAAACCTACTAGTGTTCCCCTTAAAAGAGAAATGGTGACCTTACAAGAGTGGGACTCCTGTAACATATTAACTCATATTGTAAATATATTTTCACCTTTAACTTTTCCTTTTAAATTTCTTTAATAATATACCACGATAATACTTCATACAAAAATTAATTACTTGTAAGAGAATTTTTCACTGAATATCCCCTATGAAAATCACCATAGTAACCAATATTATGCACATACTAGGGATGGCAATGAGTACTCGAGTACAATTTTCGTACTCGAATACTCTCCTAACTTTTTTATCTTTAGACATTTTCCCTTTCATTTTTTTCTTTGAAATATTCCCTAAGTAAAGTTTAAGTGTGAACAAATATAAATACAGTTCACCGTATGTTCTAAGTTGTTAGAAATAAAATCGGTACGTTAAAATGCTTCCACAAACAACAGCAGTATGGAATTATTTTAAACGATTGTTAAATGGAAATACAGTCAAATGCACTCTTTGTGATGCACAATTAAGATTTTGTGGTGGTATAACAAATTTGATCAATCATGTAAAGCTGAAGCATCCAGCTGAAAATCCTGCCGAATCACCGGTGAAATAATCATCTTTATGGATTCGCCAAAAAAGATCAATTCAAACTTGAAAGAAAAAATTACAACAGCGATAGCGGAAATGGTTGTAAAGGACTATTTGCCGTTAAGTTTTGTGGAAGGAGATGGTTTTTTGAACCTGATGAACATAATAGTACCAGAATATAAGGTTTCAACACGCAATACGATAAAATCCAGGATTGGAAAACTATATGAAGAACAGAAAACGCGTCTTTTTTCGGAAATATCGTCTGCACAGTGTGTCACTCACAACAGATACTTGGACATCCGTGGCTACAGAGAGTTATATCACTGTCACTGAGCATCATTTGACGGATAATTGGGACATGAAGTCAAACGTTCCTTCGGAGAGGATTTTTTCATCTGCAGGACTAATTGTAACAAAACTTCGAAATAGACTATCATCCGAAGTTGTAGATCAGATCATTTTTCTGAACAAGAACAAAATTAAAGTGCCCAGCAATGAACCCCATACAACTGATTTGGCAAAAAAAATATATGTGTGTTTCCGATTGCATGGTCTTCAAAATTAGGGTCGGTCGGTCGGGATTTTTTTTTTTTTTTTTTTTTGAAACCTACAAGTATGCTTCTTCCTCTAAAATCACACAAACTTGTTTGTTTCTTTCTTACTACAGCTTATTAATTAATTGACATGCAGTACAATGTTTTTGGTTCCAAACATCGATCAAATGTACAAGGAAATGAAGAAAATTGTTGAAGTCGGAAAAATTCTGTATTTTACCTATTTTTTTGTTGGCCTTATGTGTATTTATTGCGGTGTTTGTACAGTGATTGTGTTGTTTACGGATCAATAACTTACATTTAAGCCGTATTTGCCTTTGATTGTTAATCATGCATGTAATTGTAACTGTCACTTCTTTGTAGGTATGTTTGATGATTAATTGTGTAATAAATGTTTATTTAAAAAGATTAAATTTTCATTCTCAATTAAATATTGCACTGTATTTGTCGTATATTTGTCAAATGTTTGGTTGAAAAGCACAATTTGGTATTAGTCTTTCTTCAAATCGTCAAAGGATTTCAGAGAAAAATATTGTATCTATTTGGTCGTATATTTGTCAAATGTTTGGTTGAAAAGCAAATTTGGTATCATTTTGTCTTTCAACAGATAATCAACGGAATAATGATAGACATAGTCTCGGGTCATAGATTTCTTCAGAATGTTGAGGTGTCTTCCGAGTACTCGAGTACCTGTTCCAATTACTCGAGTATTGAATTCCAGAAATGTTGACATTCCTAGTACATACCATCAAAATTTTTGGGTGCAGATCTCCAGTTGCCCTCTGTCCTGTCTGGATCTCCACTTGACAGTTTGTCGAAACCACCGCCACGTTTGTTTTCTATAATCATAATCATGATTGGTAAATATTACTTTTGATCATGCCCATTACATACATAGTGTGTTGGCACAAGACTTTGTATCAGGTAGAGTCTGTTTTGTGAACCAGTAGCACTACAACAGGCAAGACCTGATACATAGTCTTGTACCAACACACTATGTATGTAATAAGTTGATCTAACATTTCAATAAAAACAAATTTTAAACAAATAACAAGGGTCGAATTAGAATTAACAAATGTGGACAATACTCTGAGGGAGACTACATTTTGTGCATGACGTCACCTGTTGCCGTTCTTTCATTACTGTTAGCTTTAATTGTTTACGGTGCTTACATTGATATGTTTTTCCCCGTCATGATAAAGTAGTGCAACACGCCATTCTTTTATCACCACAGTGTGGTGATACATCTTGTATCAGACAGGCTACTTTCGTTAATTTCAAAGGAACACGTACATAATGTTAGATAACATCTATTATCAAGCAACATGCGTGATATTAACATATTATTGTTGATTTCTATGTGAAATAATGTGACGTCATATTTGATTAATCCTCGTTAAATATACTATGGTTGATATGTTTTGTTTGAAATGGACATCGGGGCCATTGTGGTCATGATCGTATGGTAGTTGGATTTACAACTACCTATTCAGTCAGTGCCTATCACCACTAATGTTGTAAGTTTGAATCCCGCTCAGGCGAGGTGTACTCGATACAACATTATGTGATAAAGATTTGTCAGTGACTGTCGGCAGGTTGGTGGTTTTTCTATGGTTTCCTGCACCAATAAAACTGACAGTTAGGATAAAACTGAAACAGCGTTGAAAGTGGTGTTAAAACACCGTAACTCTAACCCTGAAACGGACTTCTCGTCGCATCTCGCATTTCAGACTTCGCATTTGACACAATATCGCTCGGAGAAAGTTATTCTCACAAAACAAATCAACAATAGTATATATTTACTTTATTAGTTGTGCACAATACACACTTATTTGTTCAGAAAATTATTTGATACATCTCTAGGGAATATTTTCAAAAGACATCAAGCCGTGATCATATGTTAGTTGGATTTACAACTACCTATGCAATCAATACCTATCACCACTGATGATGTGAGTTTGAATCTCGACCAGAGCGAGGTGTGCAACATTATGTGATAAAGTTTGTTAGTTACTTGCGATTTCCTTCACCAATAAAACTGACCGCCACGATATCACTGAAATAATGTTGAAAGAGGCATTAAGCACCATTAAAGAAACAAAAGACATCAATAACTTTATATTCCTCTATTACAATTAGTTGTTTCAAAATCTTGATTCTCAGAAGTAACAAAAATAGTGCCTACACCTTTTTATATAAACACCACAGTCAAAAATCAAATCGCAACCAAATCATTAATGGATGTTCTGATAAAATAAAAATAAAACTGATTTCAAAGTAGAAGCATATACATTTAAGTGAGCGAGTGTTGCTTTATGTCAAGTGAGCAATTATTCTGCTACATCATGGGAGAGAACAAGTTACATTTCAAGGAGTTGATGATGATGTCAGCTTTGTACTAGATCAACATGCTTAGGCCATGTAAAATTAATTATCTGATTCTCAGATACTGACTTTCAAAAAAATGATGAGGGAGGGAGGGTATTTAATTTTTGTATTTATATGCATATTGGTCCAATCTTTAAGTTGCATAAATCCTTTACAGTAGTTCCATCCGTTATTTTCACAATAAACCACGGGTAATGACATGAAATCCCGTCAAAAACGGTCACCGAAATCATTTTGGTTCCATTTTATCGATTGTTACCATTCGGAATTACCGGAAGTAACGACTTCGTACAATCAGAGGAAAACAAAAGTGTTCCGAATTCCTTCAACGTGAAATTGGAGTTGTCTCTCTTTGATCAATTCAAGTTAAAAGGTGCGAAAATTTGAACACAAACTTTTCACCGTTGTATTTATTTTTGCTTGGTGATAAATTCAAGCCAGCGGCCGATTCTTTGCCAATGCGGCGGTATCTGAGAACCAGATAATTAATTTTACATGGTCTTAGTTGGATTTTTATTACTCTAGCTCACTGAAATAACAGTCTGTGGGTAAACATGTTGCTCCACTCAGAGAAGTAGCAAATACCAAATTGATAATCATTGGTTTTACCCTACCAGTTAAAAACACACGATCTATCACATTCAAGACAAGCATGCTAACCATTACAATGTTGATACAGTTTAATACAAGTTTATATACCAAAAGGTCATGGTTACAAAGCTCACTAGTTTTAATACAAATTAGCAATATAATGTTAATGCTTGTTGTGATTGGTTTGCCTGTTATTTTAGATTTTTTGTGTTGTTAAGCGTCAACAGAGTAATGTCCCTTTTTCTGGTTATTTTGATAGTTGAATTATCTCCCTTATCTATTAAAATTGCTTACCATTTTGCTGGTGCTGGTCTGCTAAATCAACTCTGACTTTTCTTCCCATCATATTCTGAAGAGAAACATAATATTGAATTAAATGTAGATCATTAAATTCATGCCAGTATAGTGTCCATGATTTCTTAACAAGAGGCTACCCTGAATCTATCATTCACCTGGTTATTTTGTTAATATAATTCTTTATTTATTTATTTCATTCAAGGATTACATACTAGTAGCTCTCTCAACATAGATAAATACAATAACATCATGAATAATACAAAAGAATACAAATTAATAAAGAGAAAAGACAAGACAATAATATAATACAAGACATGACAAATCTCTCTCTCTCTCTCTCTCTTAAAGGTGGTCATTATAGATAATAATAAGGTAAGGATAAGGGAAGATCAGATGAACCAGTAGTTTATAATAAAAACAAATCATAATGGCAAGTGTGGGTAAAATAAAATAATTTCTGGTAAAACAATGATTATAAAGTATTCTGATTAAGGAAAAAAACCCATTAACAAAATATTATCGAATAAACCTGTGAGAAGACATATTAAATTTAAATACATGTGTAAATAATTCTTGATTCATTACAGTAGATAAATCATTACTTCCCTCAATAAGAATTTTGGTTAGATATGTTGGGCACCCGGTTATAATATCAAATTATCATTTAACGACCATTCATGTATTATGAGGGTTCAATCAGTGGCGTCCATCTTGAAATTCTTATCTGCATAAAAAAACTATCAGGATTGTAAGGTGTCATCCATTGTAGTTTTGGTTTGTATTTTCTAAGAAAAGGCCTTTTTTTTCACATTGGGTACCATATTAAACTATGTACAGTCTAACCTGCAGATGCAGTCACCTCTTTTAAGTAGTCACCTATATAAAAAGGTTACCTTTTTCTTGTCCTGACATAGTAAATTTCACATGAATTGAACCTCTTTTTAGAGGTCACCTGTCTTATAAGGTCACTTTTTATTTGTCCCAAAGATGACCTCTTATTACATGCTTGACTGTAGATATATTTTTCTAAAATTTGGACATATTTAAAATTTGTTCAATCAAATTTTTAATTGATTTATAAGTTTACCTACAACTAATAGATCAATACATTGTATATACCTCTTCATTCATGCTCAAAGCATCCAAAAGATTCTGTCTGTCTGCAAACTCTACATAACCAAATCCTCGAAGTCGACCTCTGTCTTCTGGTAATCTGACATTTAATACCTGAAAATATTTTCACATTAAGTATCAGTCGCTCATAAGGTATTCAAAACTTAGGACAATATATCAAACACTTTTTCATTACAGAGTTATCTCCCTTACACTGAAAACCTTGTAATCAAAATAACTCTGTAGTAATCATGATAGGCACAGCACAACTGAAGGATGGAAACTGTTGAGAACTTACAATAGAACTTAATTATCTTTTAACCAAAAATATTCCTTTGGGTTGATAAAAGTGCCCTAATTTTGACCAATTCTGTTATTCGTCAAAACTCAGAAACATTTAATCGTAGAAACCAGGTGTCCACAGCAAGGATCATTACCGGTAAATAATGTAGCATGACAATTGTCACAAAGTCAAAGGTTACATATGAACCTAAACCTTGTTATCAAAATAACTCAGAAACTGTAATAGATAGAGCAAAAGTCAATCATGATAAACATTAAGAACGTCTAGATGCACATTTACCTTGACCAGAAGGATTTAATCACTCCAAATGGTGTATAACTTAACTAAAGACATATATGTCTATAATGTTTACACTATTAATTGTGCAAATCTAGAATCTCAATTATTTGACTTTTAACATGACCTAAAAGTCAAATGTCATGGAACCATTGGTTTCTCTTTAAAGCAAGTTTTTTTAATCTGGAGATTTAGGACTATTATATCTTACAGACAATGACATTTTTTTTTAAACAGGAAGTGAAAAACGTCCCCAGGAACAATATATTTTTGGAATTGGGAGAGCAAGAATGATCAAGATACTTTTTCCTGATCAAAAGTGACATAAGTCCCTAGCTACCATGTATTTTTTGGAAGCAGTAGATCAATGACTATCTTGAATTACATTTTTCTTACTGGCAGTAATGTTTTTAAAACTGCAATTCTAAAAATAATAAGCTACTATAGATTTTGGCATCAGATCAAATACAAAAAAATTCAGTATTATGTCTCAAAAACTTTAGATTGAAATTATATCAAAGTACCAACCAAAGAAAGACAACTCTTATAAAAATAAGTCTTTTATAAGAAAAGGAAGATAATCATATTACCGGTACATTCCACAAACAGTGGTTCTCTGCAACCCTTTTCTGTACAATACATATTCATTACTTACATTAAGTTTCTTGAAGAAGTCGTAAATATTTTCTTCTGTGGTTTCATATGCTAAGTTGCCAATAAAGGATGTAAACGGAGGCTCTGATGGTACTTTATTCATGTCTACATCTGGACCACGAGCAGCTTTAGGGGCTGTAGGTAATTTAGATCTATCTATTCTCAATCTGGGCTTCATCATTTCAATGTCTAATTCTGAAATTCAATACCAAAAATCTAAATTACAAGAAAGGTAGGAAATTGCTTAATAATAATATTTTGGAAATGTTATGATGCCCCCCATAATTATTATCTGATACAATTAATTTGAGTGAGCGAGTGATTGTTGTTTAATGCCAATTCAGCAATTTTTCAGCTATATCATGGCAAGAACAAGTTAATTTTAAATGAGATGATGATGTGTTCCGCTTTGTACTAGACTAACACGCAGAGTTGGATTTTTATAGTGCTCCCTCACTGAAACAACAGTCCGCGGGTAGACATATCGCTCCACATTATTCTGATCGACAGATTCCGAGGCAACCAGTCGTTGCTCTTTCTCCTTAATGCTGTGTGCTTAGCAGAGAAGCAACAAATACCAATTTTATAGTTTTTAGTTTGACCAGACCGGGGCTCAAACCCAAAACTTGAGGCGAGCAGGCTAACCATTATGCCACCCATGCTGTTTTAATTAATTTGAAATTCATGCATAAAATGTCAATGTTGCCAGGTACCTCTGCTATGACTTATCAAAAGTGGCCATTAATGTCTTAACAGGTTGTTTGCCATTCATTTGTTTTACACAGTGAAGAAGACATTTTTTTGAAGTCAAGTGAAATTGTGAATGGTATTTTATAAGAAGAGAAAACAAACAGATTCAAACACATCCGGGCTTTTTAGGTGGGAATATAATTCTCAGATTTACAACCAAAATGTTAACTACGGTTTGGTTTCCTTTCACACTAAACCTGCTGTTATAGAGGGGGTTATGGTATATAACGCCACTTTCAACAATTTTTCAATTTTTCAGCTATATTAGTCAGTTTTATTGGTGGAGGAAAATCGGTATACTCAAGAGAAAACCAGACAAACTTTATCACATAATGTTGTATAGAGTACACCTCACCTTGAGTGGGATTCGAACTCACAACGTTAGTGGTGATGGCCACCGATTGCAACCTGCTGTTATATATTTCAAATTGAAAGTAACATGCACCTTCCATGTCATTATTGTCCATTTCAGCTGCCCAGTCTGTCTTGACAGGGCCAGCAGGACTGGATGAAGAACCATCGGCCAAGAAATCTGTCAGGGCCAACTTGGTCCCCTTCATTTTCTGCTTCTTTTTACCTTTAAAATAAAAAAACACAAATTCATTACAGAAATATTGTTAATAAAATAGTATTACAGAGTAAATAAACAAAGCAGTTCAATGCATGACAAACGTTAAACCAGAGGCTCTCAAGAGCCTGTATCGTTCACCTGGTAATAAAAAAAAACCAATTGGTCCTATGTAAAAACTATGTCCTGCAGTGGTAGTCATCTTGGAATTACGATCAACATAAAAAACACAATGTTTGTAAAGGACCTTCCAATGATTGATGCACAGTTTAGGTTCAATCAGTGCAATAGCTTCAGAGAAGAATATATTTCTGTATTTTCCCTATATGGTTCTGTGTTAATACTATGACCTGTGGTGGCAGCCATCTTGGATTTCCGATCGGCATAAAAAACAGAGGACCTTCCAATGATCATTCCTGGGCAGTTTGGTTTCAACTGTCCAAGTGGTTTCAGAGAAGAAGCATTTTGAAACATTTTTCCCATAGGGTCCAATGTTAAACTAAGTTCTGCCGTAGCCGCCATTTTGAATTTCATACCGGAACAAAAAACGTAAAGTTTGTAGAGGACCATCTAATGAACATTCTTGTACAGTTTGGCTTTAATCATATTTGTAGTTTCTGAGAAGAAGGCATTTGAATATTTTCTCATAGGGTCCAATGTTAATCTATGTCCTGCGGTGGCGGCCATCTTGGATTTCCGATCGGCATAGAAAACATAAATTTTGTAGAGGACCTTCCAATGATCATTCCTGGGCAGTTTGGTTTCAACTGTCCAAGTGGCTTCAGAGAAGAAGCATTTTGAAACACTTTTCCCATAGGGTCCAATGTTAAACTAAGTCCTGCCGTAGCCGCCATTTTGAATTTCATATCGGAACAAAAAACCTTAAGGTTGTAGAGGACCATCCAATGAACATTCATGTACAGTTTGGCTTTAATAATATTTGTAGTTTCTGAGAAGAAGGCATTTGAACATTTTCCCATAGGGTCCAATGTTAATCTATGTCCTGCAGTGGTGGCCATCTTGAATTTTCGATCGGCATAAAAAAACAGAAACTTTGTAGAGGACCTTCCAATGATCATTCCTGGGCAATTTGGTTTCAATTATCCAAGTGGTTTCAGAGAAGAAGCGTTTTGAAACATTTTTCCTATAGGGTCCAATGTTAAACTAAGTCCTGCCGTAGCCGCCATTTTGAATTTCATACCGGAACAAAAAACGTACAGTTTGTAGAGGACCATCTAATGAACATTCATGTACAGTTTGGCTTTAATCATATTTGTAGTTTCTGAGAAGAAGGCATTTGAATATTTTCCCATAGGGTCCAATGTTAATCTATGCATTGCGGTGGCGGCCATCTTGGATTTCCGATCGGCATAAAAAACAGAAACTTTGTAGAGGACCTTCCAATGATCATTTCTGGGCAGTTTGGTTTCAACTGTCCAAGTGGCTTCAGAGAAGAAGCATTTTGAAACATTTTTCCCATAGGGTCCAATGTTAAACTAAGTCCTGCCGTAGCCGCCATTTTGAATTTCATATCGGAACAAAAAACCTTAAGATTGTAGAGGACCATCCAATGAACATTCATGTACAGTTTGGCTTTAATCATATTTGTAGTTTCTGAGAAGAAGGCATTTGAACATTTTCCCATAGGGTCCAATGTTAATCTATGTCCTGCGATGGCGGCCATCTTGGATTTCCGATCGGCATAAAAAACAGTAACTTGGTAAAGGACATTCCAATGATCATTCCTTTACAGTTTGGGTTCAGTCAGTTCATTAGTTTCAGAGAAGAAGATCTTTGAAATTTCAGCCAATCAGAGCATATTATTGGCCCTGGCAGCCATATTGAATATTCGACTGGAACGAAAAACAGTAACTTTGTAGAGGATCATCCAAGGAACATTCCTGCTAAGTTCGGTTCCAATCGGCCAAGTGGTTTCGGAGAAGAAGCTTGAAATGTGAAAAGTTTACAGACGACAGACGACGGACGCCAAGTGATGGCAATAGTTCACCTGGACCTTTGGTCCAGGTGAACTAAAAACTAATGTTTTTTCTTAGACTATTGAAAGATCTGTATGAAAACTGAAATATTTCAATATTTCAAAATTATCACAATCGACCAAGTGCCAAGGTGTCTTGTTTCCCAATGTAATTTTAGAATCTTTATCCTTGACGATAATCTGTGTCATAGAATTTCAAGTCAATCAAATAACGTCGGAGATGAAAACTACTTTCCACCTTGCATAGAACTAATACAAATCTGATAGATTAAATTTTTGGCAAATTAAATTCCACAACCACATATCCTTCATTTGAAATCTTTAGGTATACTGGTTTTATTTGCATGTCATAGATGATTTAACATGGAGTTTTTGGTCATTGTTTATACTGGAAATGAAACCTAGCTTCATTTGGTCGGATGTTCTCAGAATTCTTCTTTATGTCAACTGTGTGGTATAATAAATATGAAATATATTGGCAGACGATGTGAGAGGGTTATGTTTATGGTGTTTAACACAACTTTCAACAATATTTCAGTTATATAGTGCCAGTCAGTTTTAATGGCGGAGGAAACCGGAATACACGTAGAAAACCACCGACCTGTCGTATGTAACTGGTTAGTCAACACTGTTGTCATATTTAACTCAGAAATGGCTCAACATCAACAGAAAGTTTTTCTTGAAAATGTAGAGGCAAAATTAACAAAAAGAGGTAAACAACTCAGTGTTCCATTAGAAACAAAGATGTCAATCATGTAATGTTAAAACTCTATAGAGAAAGCCTAGGACATATTCAGTCATTCAAATTGTTGAGAGAGAATATTAATCTTGTGATAGAGCATAGCCTTTAATTTTCAATACAAAAGGGCAGAGTTCATTCTAGGATTTGGGAAAAATTGTCTAGTGGCCCCTCCTCTTAAAAAAGTGGGCCATTAAAAACTAGATATGAACCAATGCCAATAAACCCAATATTCCATCAATATGTTTGAAAACTTTTTATTTTCATTGTATCTGAGCCAGTGCCATGCAAGTTTATTAAGCCAATCTCGCTTGTTTTAGAATCTTGTGGTTGAGTGTCGTCGTGTTCTGGCAGATGCACGTACCACAGGGCCGTCACTATCCACGTAAATATACAATCAATGCACAAACATGTACAAGGGCGGACACCTTTTTTACCCCCGCTAGCTTCAAGTCGTGTTTGTTTTTTAAATTCCTTCTAATATATTCAAAACCCTGTTTGGTTCAACTCCCAAGACCTTATTCTTTTCAAAAAATATCATGACCCCCCCCTCGACTACCTCTTGTGAAGGCACAGCGGTCGTTTTTGTAAGGAATTCGCCTGAGTAGAGAACTCCATGGACCCAAAGTGAAAGTAACAGCGCCACCTATAAAAAAACGGAAGTTCGGAACTCTCGGGGTTTTAGCTTTGAGGTAATGAAAATAGTTTTAAGATTTAAACAACATTAAACGGTATTTTCCTTACCTCAAAGCTAAAACCCTGAGAGTTCTGAACTTCCGTTTTTTTATAGGTGGCGCTGTTACTTTCACTTTGGGTCCATGGAGTTCTCTACTCAGGCAAATTCCTGACAAAAACGACCGCTGCGCCTTCACAAGAGGTAGTCGAGGGGAGGTCATGATATTTTTTGAAAGGAGTTGAACCAAACAGGGTTTTGAATATATTAGAAGGAATTTAAAAAACAAACATGACTTGAAGCGAGTGGGGGTAAAAAAGGTGTCCGCCCTTGTACATGTTTATGCATTGATAGTATATTTACGTGGATAGTGACAAGGCCCTGTGCACGGACGGCTTCAGAATTTCAGTATTTTATTAAAAATCAGGAGGTACCAAAGACCACTTTAAGCGGGTAAAAGTATCTTGTGGAGCCCCTCATTGAAAGGCCTGTATAACTTCTGAAATATGAAGTGGTCATAATAACTTGTATTTTTTTTCCGGTGAAACAAACCATCGAAAATGGGGGGCGTTTTGATATCATATTTTGGAAAAAGGATCATCATGCGACACAGTAACAGCACATCATTTCGATTTAGTTTGGGAAATCTCGATCACCGACCAGTGAATTTTTTTTAAATATCATTAACGAAATACACATGTTATATTTTATTTAAATTTTTCATCGAAATCTTTAAAACAAATTTCGCAGTCACGTTCATTTAGGAAGTGCTCAACGTTGTACGCAACCGGACACGTAAACTGCCCACATGGCAACCTCTTCTCTATATTCCCACTGGGGATCGTTAAATTTTAAAATGTTTTATGTTTGGCCGACTTATGAATGTGTATCTGTATTATTTTCATGACATTTGAAATTTGAGAAACCAGTTTAAATTGTCTTTTTTCGGGGCACATGTTTTCTTTACCCTGGGCCGCCATTTTGCAGTGAATAAATAAATTAAATGAGAATGTACATAAGCATGTTCAATAATATTTTTCTTACATATTTTAATTAATTTATTATAAAAAATAAGTTGTACATTATTCAATTTTAAATTGTTGTATTTTTTAAAGAAAAATAATCGCACTTCCGTTTTTTGCGAGACTGCAAAATTGGTCGCATCCGTCCACAATCCACCTTTCTGAATTTTCCACTAAATTGCATTTTTAAAAAAAGTAAAAACATGGTAAGCATGGTGTGTAATATTCAATGAACACATAAGATCATAGTCAACCAATAAATTATCCAGTTATGTTGAAAATTATTTGATTTTTCATGAAGGTACTTGTTTTAATCTTGTATCTTGTCTTTTTTCTTAAGATAAGATAAGATAAGATAAGATAAGTTTTATTTATAGTCGGCATATTTAAATAACAATACAACACAAGGTGAATATTTTTTTGTAACATTAAAACCTGACTCGTCATATCATTCATGGGTTTTAAAAATATAAAACCTGACTCGTCATATCATTCATGGGTTTTAAAAATAATATGAGACAGGCACAATCTGTTTAAGGGCGAAGCTTATTTGATGATAATGACAATTAAGAAGGAGGCATGCACAGGAGTCGGAAGTTCTATCAATAATAAGGTATAGGGGCACCTCGAAGATCGCTGGGCAACTATTAAAAAGCACCAGGAGTGCAACGCATTTTTGGGGGGTTGGCCTAAATCTATACCTACAGGTAGATCAGCATGGAATAAAAGGTTGAATCCTACTCTTGGATGTTTAAACTAAATAAATATCATGTTTTCTTGTATTTACCACACGGTTTTGTAGCAGTTTCGTACATTTTACCCTTCTACACCACCATCACCAGATCCATGATGCGTAAACCGGAAGTGCAGTGAATTTTAAGGTCAGTATAATTAAATTATCTCTTTTGATAAATTATGAAACATCTTGTGATAAATTATATGATTTAAATATAATAAAATATTACTTCAAAAATAAGGTCCAATTGTTTGTTGTATTTATTTTGCCATAATTTAATTATACCGACCTTAAAATTCACTGCACTTCCGGTTTACGCATCATGGATCTGGTGATGGTGGTGTAGAAGGGTAAAATGTACGAAACTGCTACAAAACCATGTGGTAAGTACAAGAAAACATGATATTTATTTAGTTTAAACATCCAAGAGTAGGATTCAACCTTTTATTCCATGCTGATCTACCTGTAGGTATAGATTTAGGCCAACCCCCCAACAATGCGTTGCACTCCTGGTGTTTTTATATAGTTGCCCAGCGATCTTCGAGGTGCCCCTATACCTTATTATTGATAGAACTTCCGACTCCTGTGAGGCATGAGAGGCGAATGCCTCCTAAAAAATACAGATGAAAATTGAAGAAAAAAATGTTTGTATGCCAGTACACTCGAATTTCGTCGATGAAAATGTCATGCGCAGTGTAGCGCTTTACCAGAAGCAGATTGGACAGGACTGACGATACATTCGTGTTGGATAATTACTTGTTTATAGATTTTAATAAAAAATACAACCATTCTGCACTTCGATTTTGTGTCTTTCTTTACACAACTGAATGACCCTGACCCAACTTCCTCTACGCCACACCACTCGAATTTTGACGATGCGCAAAACATGCCATAAAAATAACAAACGGGGGGGGGAAAAAAATAACGTTGCTTAATGAAATATATTGAAGAAAAATCACTTACCTTTATGTCGGGTTGTCCACAAAAATATCCATCAGTATTTTTAACTCTATTTAAACAAATTTGTATCCTCATTTTTTTAAAGTCACAAAAAGTCAACAATTGAAAGAAGTCAACAGTTCATAACGTTGACTTACCGATTTTGACCGCATACTGTTCCAATGCAAGGTTTTGGGTAGCAGGGGTTTTCCCAACTTTTACGAAGGCTGGAAGTGATGTCATAATGTAGAAAAGTGCGTGTGACGTAAAATCGACGAAATACAAGTGTGGACGAAATTTGAGTGGTTGGCCATAAATTTAGATCTATTTTGAACACCTATTCCATAGACGAAAACTTTAAAAGGGGGTGGGGTGTTTCTGGTCACGAATCTCAGAAAGTAAAAAAAAATCCAAATCACGATTCACGGATATAAAAATTTGCCATTTTTGAGAATTTCACAAATCACGGTGAATCAATAAGAGACATAAATCGAGGGTCACGAGAATGAAAAAAATACCCCAATCATAGTCCGAGATTCCTCTGCCGTCGGACGGCAGAGGAAACTCGGACTACCCCAATCACAGATTATGAAAAAAAAAATGGTGAAAGAGAGATAAGAAATGCATGTGTGGCAGTGAAAAGGGGAGTGAGGGTCAGACGAAATTGCAATGTTTTTAACCTTGCCATGGAAAATTTGTTAAAAGGCTTACCTGAAAAAATCCGAGATCAGTTGTCCAGACATCATACACAAATGCACTTCAAATGTACACATTTTTTAATCACTTTCAAATCGCGAGATCGTGGAGATGATATAGGTTTCCTGTATACATAAAAACGATGCAGAACTGTTCTTCAATGTTTGACACCAGCTCACAAAGTTATCAGAGACAGGATAACCAAGAAGTGCATGCAATTTCATGTTTCCTCTCCGAAGCAGATGAAATGCAATACATATGTGCACACTAGAAAATAAAGGGGAAACGATTCACCGTATGTACCGAAATCATGATTATTTTGGGGACGGTTCGGTTCACGATACGTGGAGGCCACTTACGAAACAAACAATATGATGCTCATTTTAAAAAAAAAAAAGTAGTGTTGAACTTCCGGTTTCTTCTTTTGGTGATCATTTAATTAATATTTTGAGAAAAGTGAATCGATTAATTTACGCTTTTAAAATTAATTAATCAAATATCAAATATTTATAATTTCCGCCAGTACGTAAGCGACCTCATATAAAAAAAAACATGGCAGCGCCCATGTCGACCAGTTTCCTATAAAACGTATCGTGATACGTATCGTAATACATATCAAATATCGCGATACGTATCGCTTGTGGAAAAAGTGTATTGTTACACCCCTGCTAGAAAATGACGTCATCCATGTACACTGTAAATGATCATTTCTCGTAGCACACGATTTTGATATTATAATTTTCTTTTAAGTTTATTTCAATTGAGAAGAATTGAAATGGTTACAGATTTGCGAATTTCTTATTGAAATAATTTTTATTTTGTTTTTAAATACCACTTTGTTCTATAATTTCATGCTTCAGGTGAAAAGATATTTTGCTATGAATACATTTTGTAGGAGTATGACTTATTACCAAAAATCGTATAGCCTACAGTTAAAAGGGCTTTGCCCTTTATTAAATGAATCCCTTTATAATTGGACTATCATCAAGTGCAGTGTGTATACATGATCATAGAGTTGGTGCACCACGTTTAACAACAAGGCGTGTAAACAATAAACATGTATATACAATTCAGTCCTAATGTAATGTACATGTAATATTGGCAGAATCTTTTGTTAGTTGAAGACGGTCTCTTATATAGTAGAAGTAGAAGTCTGTACAGGGTTCGAAATTAATGTCACCCATTTTGAACGGTCACCTGTTTTCGATAGTTTGTTTCACATGTTAAAGTCTCACGTTATTTTGATTGTTTCATAGGTCAGAGTTTATGATTATGGTATGATGTTGAAATAATGTAAAACGATCTTAAGGCATCTTAGCGTGAAATGTTATCTTAAAGAATGGGAACTGTAATATCTCTTATTTCAAGTTGAAAAACATACTTTTTCACTATTCCAGTTTTTCTTTGGCTTGAACCAAGCTTTATTATTTAGAAAGTTTACCGATGCAATCTGATTTTGGTTTCATCAACCAATGTGAATGTTGTCAACATACCCACTGAGTAATAAACACTCATGTTTTATTTACTTGACCATCGGAATCTGGTGATGTAGTACACATGGTTTATGAATAAGCATGTGTTGTTTTTCGTGCCACCGTTTTGAAGCAAAAAGAAAAGACCTTGTTAGACAATTACATGTAGAAGATGATTCTCAGTTTAAGCCAAAGTGAAATGTACAGTTGTAAGATTAAGGTTTGTTAAGGTGAAACATTCAGGCTCGGGTTATTCTACTGATTCTTTAACTACAGATGTACAAAGGTATACTATATTATTTTATCATAACAGTATGACCATCTACACTTGAAATTTTGTATCATTGTAGGCTGACACCAAGCTAGGCATAAATGAACATCATCAAGCACAGATTCTTAATTTCCTGAGATTTTCTCGTTACCAGAGAGGTCAAAGGTTGAGAGCAGTAGAAATGTGTTTCGAGGAACTGAAAAGCAGCAGGTTGTAAAAATCACATGTTTTTATGCAACATTCAGTTTGATTGTTTATTCTTTATGATGTCAAGCAAATATGAATGTCAATATTATATTGTTGTTTATGTCACAGTTATTTAAAATCATGCTGACCTCTCATTTAGTTACATATCAAGTCTCTTTCACAATTATAGACCATCTCCACATTTCTAACTTGATTCTTAAATTATACATTTTTTTCTCTTTTTTTTATAGGAGTTACTTCCCTTTAATGCAAGCTTCAATGAAATTAGCAATATTTTCGTATACTCTTCAAAATTTAAATGTTGTAAGAACTGGTGAATTTTCTATTTGCTCTAGTCTGTGCCCATAATCACTAGACCACTATTACACTTGATAAATGCAGACAATAATGTCTGATGTTTCAGGTGACAAAAGGCTTTTTAGATCATACTTATTGTTAAATGTATTATATGTACATTGTAGTTGATAAATAAAATTATAAAAAATAATGCCTGTTCTTACACAAGAATTACCATGCATATAGTATATTAATTTGATATATATATCGATTTTGCCTCTTTCTACGATTTTTCTGTTGAATTTAGGAACTGTTCTGACAGTGTGGTATATTTTTTGTTTTTAATTTTATTATCCAAGCACAAGGAAGATTATCCCCCATTATTCCATTTTTTAGGCTTGATGAGACAACTTACACTATAGATGAAGTGACAGATATGTTAGATGGTTTATTGGCTGTTGTAAGAGGGGAGGTGGAGTCAGAATTGATAAACACCTCCCATACAAACATACTGTGTATGAGACAGATGTTTCAACAGGCAGAGAAATGGCATCTCAAGCTAGCAGCAGACATATCAGAATTAGAAAATAAGTAAGATATAAAACTAGTTGATATTTCTTAATCTCAAGCTAGCAGCAGATATATCAGAATTAGAAAATAAGTAAGATATAAAACTAGTTGATATTTCTTAATCTCAAGCTAGCAGCAGACATCAGAATTAGAAAATAAGTAAGATATAAAATAGTTGATATTTCTTAATCTCAAGCTAGCAGCAGACATATCAGAATTAGAAAATAAGTAAGATATAAAACTAGTTGATATTTCTTAATCTCAAGCTAGCAGCAGACATATCAGAATTAGAAAATAAGTCAGATATAAAACTATTGACATTTCTTAATCTCAAGCTAGCAGCAGACATATCAGAATTAGAAAATAAGTCAGATGTAAAACTATTGACATTTCTTAATCTCAAGCTAGCAGCAGACATCAGAATTAGAAAATAAGTAAGATGTAAAACTAGTTGATATTTCTTAATCTCAAGCTAGCAGCAGATATATCAGAATTAGAAAATAAGTAAGATGTAAAACTAGTTGATATTTCTTAATCTCAAGCTAGCAGCAGACATATCAGAATTAGAAAATAAGTAAGATATAAAACTATTGACATTTCTTAATCTCAAGCTAGCAGCAGACATATCAGAATTAGAAAATAAGTAAGATATAAAATTATTGACATTTCTTAATCTCAAGCTAGCAGCAGATATATCAGAATTAGAAAATAAGTAAGATGTAAAACTAGTTGATATTTCTTAATCTCAAGCTAGCAGCAGACATATCAGAATTAGAAAATAAGTAAGATATAAAACTAGCTGATATTTCTTAATCTCAAGCTAGCAGCAAACATATCAGAATTAGAAAATAAGTAAGATATAAAACTAGTTGATATTTCTTAATCTCAAGCTAGCAGCAGATATATCAGAATTAGAAAATAAGTCAGATGTAAAACTAGTTGATATTTCTTAATCTCAAGCTAGCAGCAGACATATCAGAATTAGAAAATAAGTAAGATATAAAATAGTTGATATTTCTTAATCTCAAGCTAGCAGCAGACATATCAGAATTAGAAAATAAGTAAGATATAAAACTATTGATATTTCTTAATCTCAAGCTAGCAGCAGACATATCAGAATTAGAAAATAAGTAAGATATAAAACTATTGACATTTCTTAATCTCAAGCTAGCAGCAGATATATCAGAATTAGAAAATAAGTAAGATATAAAACTAGTTGATATTTCTTTATATGAAATTTAATTAAATCTTCATTGCATGTAGGCAAGTGGCTATGATCATAGGGAATTTTATTTTTCAATGTTAGAACATGGAGTAAATAAGGGTCGAAGTTGAACCATGATTGTTATAAGGGGCTGTCAATGCCATGATCTTATGATAGTTGGATGTACATCTACCTATTCAATCAGTGCATTATGGCACACAATAGTTACAAAAATGCGAAATGCCACGTTTCTCACACGGAAACTGGGGTTTTCTTGTGAGATATATACGAGAATCGAAAATCTATGTTTAAATCAAAAAATTAACAAGCTAAGCAGCAAATACCAATTTTACGGTCTTTGGTTTGACCAACCCAGGGCTTGAATCTACGATCTACCGCACTCAAATCGAGCATGCTAATCATTCTAAGGTTATTCACAATTTTGTAAAGATAAATAAGAAAAGCAAAATTGATGCTATCATATTGGACAAGACATATTTATCATGCAAACTTTTAAGGTGTTTAAAATAAACTTCCTATTGCTATAACAGAAGAAAGGCAGAAGATATCAGACATGACAAAAATGGTATTTAATATAGGAAGACAAACACATGGCCAAAATATAAAATTGAGACAACGAATAATACAATCGACATGAAGAAACACAGAAAACTAGAGATTAGCAACGCAAACCCAATTAAAAAGTGGCACATGTAGTGTTACTCAGTGTAATGGTAAAAGTTCAGTAAATGTCATAAATGAGGTAAAAGGGATGGAAAGAGATTATGCCAGGACAAACAGACCCTGAGTCATCTGTGAGACAGACACTGCATCACAGTCAACCAAGTCACGATGGCGTAAAACATTTAAAGTTAAGATTTTAATCTACCTCTTATTAACCCCTCTGTAAGCAGTGCTGCTCATCATCTATCCAGAAAACCCAGATAACCTGTTCAGGCCCTGTAATATTATATTAATTGAGAAATATAAACTCCATATGCAGGCGCTGCTAGAATAAGGCTACAAATGAATGGGTTCAACGGAAATATATTTTGATTGACTTGTATATAAGATATATATTTTATATGCATAGAATTTTTACTTTTTCAGGGAACTTTTAGAAAGTATAGCTGAATTTGAAGAAATGAATTTTCGAGGAACAAAAAGAGATACTGATTTAAACAGTGTTTTAAAGAATGTAAAACTAGTACCACTGAATGAAACAGGAGGGACTACCTTATTACATATGGTATGTTTTTAGTAAAACACTCACTCATTGCAAATGTTTTATCCTTTCCAAAACCAACATGATATACCAGTAATATCAGTAAATGATTAAAGACAGTAAACAGCCAGTATGCATGTATGAAGGTCGAGACAGCCATTATTACTAGTATCACAACAAATTTGATAAGACAAGCTGTGATACATGTGATAATGTATAATGATACCTTCAAAACTGACGTTGATGTTTTTATCAGTAATATCATGTTTTAGATGTCACTCCGACAGATTATTTTCAGTATCAGAATCAGTCTGCTGATACTGATATTATCCCTCTGTGTGATCAAAGGGAAAATGTGGTAACTACAAATAAAGAGTTTTTCATTCTAAATTTACCCTGAGCCAATATGGCGTCATTTCAGTGGAGAATTCTGGTTAATATCATCCATGCAACATCATCAAATTCATATATCCATTGTTTGATTTCAACCCCCGATTTTACAAAATAAGCCACATTTAAGGCCATTGATCATCAAATAGAAAATACAGTGAACCCTTGTAAGAAATCTTGGTCTCAAGGAGGTTCAGGTTTCTACAGTGAACCCTTGTAAGAAATCTTGGTTTCAAGGAGGTTCAGGTTTCTACAGTGAACCCTTGTAAGAAATCTTGGTCTCAAGGAGGTTCAGGTTTCTACAGTGAACCCTTGTAAGAAATCTTGGTCTCAAGGAGGTTCAGGTTTCTACAGTGAACCCTTGTAAGAAATCTTGGTCTCAAGGAGGTTCAGGTTTCTACAGTGAACCCTTGTAAGAAATCTTGGTCTCAAGGAGGTTCAGGTTTCTACAGTGAACCCTTGTAAGAAATCTTGGTCTCAAGGAGGTTCAGGTTTCTACAGTGAACCCTTGTAAGAAATCTTGGTCTCAAGGAGGTTCAGGTTTCTACAGTGAACCCTTGTAAGAAATCTTGGTCTCAAGGAGGTTCAGGTTTCTACAGTGAACCCTTGTAAGAAATCTTGGTCTCAAGGAGGTTCAGGTACAACAGGTTTCACTGTAACAAAGAGTTGACATACTTTTTTCTACCTTATTATACAGGCGTATCTCATTATGTCGAAGTCGAAGGAACCGATGATGTTAGTTCAAATTAAACCGTTATTCGAGTTATTCTGGCAAATTTAGGCAACACTCAATGGTACTATGAAAACAACATATTCTTACTTTGAATTATCCAAGAAAAAATGACTTATTCGAGTTCAGGATTATAAGGTTTGACTGTACAGGTAAAGGAACAGAGCTTTGATTGCTGTTCTTCATTCTCCATTTGCTGTGAAATCTTCAACTGTGAACAAACTTGCATTATACAATAAGTGGATTTAAGGCATGTTGTCATTGTCTGAAGATGAGAGGTGCTCAATAATACAAAATAGAAATTGATGAAAGCTTTTTATTTTTTCAGTGTGGGATCATACAAACAATTATTGTGTATTATATATTGGCAAAACTCATTACTTTTTTTGATACCATTTTATTTTAATGCTGTCAACTATATTTAGACATTTTTTTTGTAACTGCAAAAATTGGATATTTGTCCTTTCTAATGAAAAAAGCAGATATCTAATTTAGTGCATTATGCATTTCTGTAGTTGATATTTTTTTTCTCTTCCAGAAAATAGAAGAACTAGAACAGGAAAATTACAAATTAATGAACGAAAATATGAAGGCAAAAGAAAAACTGGTGTCATTAGGAGGACAGGTATTATACATATTTATGACATATAATTAAACAATGCAAAAGTATGTTTCTCATGACCTGCTTTGTTGGCCATATCACGCCCTTTTTACCCAATATTTCCATTTTTAGCTCTTATAGACAAGTATGTTTTATTTCTAAGAGTTTTGTAGCTGAGATATTGCTAAAGTTGGAGTTAAACACCAATCAATCAAGCCATCATTTTTAGATTACCCACTTGAAGAGTGGTGTGGGAAGCAGACGTTGTACACATACAATTGTTGTCTTTTAAAGTATTGATCAAATTCTGTAGAGTACATCAGAATTTCCAGTTTTAACTGGCTTTGCCAAAATCCCTGACGTCTACCCAATATGTTTATGTGTAGCTCTCCCACTTGAAGAATTGTGTGACGCATATGTTGTTGTTCTTCTACTATTGACGCAATTCTGTCCTGGCTACCCAATATTTCCAATTTTTACTGGCAATGGCCAAATTTAGTTGTAGTCTACCAAATATTTCCATTTTTAGCCAGCATTTGCCAAAGCTGTCAATGAGTGTCAACCCAATATTTTCATGGTTAGCTAGCCCTCTTGAAGAGTTAAGGGTACACTAGGCACCATAGTTTGTTCATGTCCTGGTATTGGCAAAATTCTGTCCTGTTTATCCAATACCAGTATTTCTATTTTTACCTTGCCCACTTGAAGAGTTGTGGGTACTATGCTGTTGTCATGGAGTGAGCATCCATATCCATCTTGAGCATGTCTCCTTGTCGGCCATGATTATTGTGCTAATTTGACGTCTGCAATGAAAATGTCAAGTTCAAAAACTATGCATAACAGAGGATTGAAAGACATTTTTATGTAACAAATATATTTTTTTTATAATTTTATGCATTTTTTAATGAGTTTTAATTACAGTTTGGAATTTTCCAGTCAAGATTACCTGTTGGGTTAATACAAATGTATGCTGATGTAATAATATACAATTATAGTCTTTCGTTGAGGTCAATACGAGTTTTTATGGACTGTAAAAACGATATTCACCGAAGCCTTTAGCTGAGGTGAATATCGTTTTTAAGGTCCATAAAAACTCATATTGACCGATACAAAAGACTGTAATTGTTTTATTACATTAAAATGAAAAGTGAAAGTGAAACCAAGTCAATATGAAATTAATCACTTCATTATGACGTCATACATAATGCAATGGAAAGTGAAAGTGAAAGCGAGTCAATACAAGTTTTAATCAAACAATATAAAATATTACGGAATGTCAGGTGACAACATGATAGCCAATAAAATAAAACTATTATGTAATAATAAAAATAATATTGCATGTTGATTTACTTCTATTTTTAGTCGGCGATAAAAGACCTTGCTAAAGCTGTTGACGCAACTAAAAAGGTAAGTTTTGAGTGCAATGTACCCGTAGAAGACTGTCACTTATTATTAGAACAGAGAATTGTTTACCAGTGCAAACATTTATAAGCATTTTATTTTTATCCTGAAGCAGAATAAAAAAAAGTTTGAAGATACCAAAGGGGTATTCAGAAGACGTAATTCAAAGAAGAACAGACAATACAATGGCCAACAGAAAAAAGGACAAAGAAAAGTTTGAAGATACCAAAGGGGTAATCAGAAGACGTAATTCAAAGAAGAACAGACAATACAATGGCCAACAGAAAAAAGGACAGAAAAACAAACAATGGTTGACATACCACTACAAGGAAACTAAAGATGGAGCAACACAAACCCACCCAAAAAATGGGGGTGAGTGAACTCAGTTATTCTGGAAGAGTGAGCAGTTCCGTTTCCACTAGTTTCAACCATCGTATTACTCTTGTTACAAACCAGGTGATAAGTCATTAATGAGAAAAATATAGCAATAGAACATTGTTGCCATGACATCTGGATCACTATTATGTTTATTGTGTGACCAACACCTACAAAAACTGTATACAGTCAAGTCCAATTATAATGAAATCGGTTGTCTTGAAAAATTGGTTATATTGAACAGATTATTTATTCCCATCAACACCCATGAGTATATGTAAGGACTCCTGGTCATTAATTTTTTTGTACTTGTACTAGTAAAACTGCCAATCAGAACACAGTATCCAATTCATAAAGTATGGTGAGGTGTACTCGATACAACATTATGTGATAAATTTTGTCAGTGACTTGCGGCAGGTCTGTGGTTTTCTCCGGGTACTCTCCGGTTTCCTCCACTAATAAAACTGACCTGCACGATATAACTGAAATATTGTTGAAAGTGGCATTAAACACCATAAACTAAACCAAACCAATTCATAAAGTTGTGTTCTGATTGGACGATTTTGGAGTATGAGTATGAAACTCATGCTTTTGAAGTTTTTTGACTGTGAGGCCAGGTCTGGTTATATTGAAGTTTGGTTATTATGAAAAGATTTCATGTCTTCCTAAAATTTCATTATAAGTGAACTAAATAACTTGAAAGGGTCTTTTATGTTCTCACTTACATATATATTAGTAGTAGCTTTTCTAAAAAAATATTTATTTAATGAATTCTTTCAAATAAATGTAAACTTATTTTCAATTATAAAAGTTAAATTCTAATGCAATTGGTTATGTAACAAGCAATTTCATTGGTCAATTGCATTCACAGGTAATTTACGTTTTGCCATGTTTGAAACTGCGTCAGAATATTGATTTGAAGTGACACACATTTAAGCTAACTAACTTTATCAAGTTGATATTTTTGGTTATGATTACATAATAGATCATTAGATATTTTATAAACGTTTGATTTCTGATCGAAAAGGTTTGTAACTAAGGAACTATTTTGGCAGATACGCTATGTGAAAAGGCTCAATGAAATTGATTAATAACAGCCAATAATTGTAAACAAATGTTACTTTTGGAAGAATTTCATTAGAATGGGAATAACAGTATTGTACTTGAAGTGTTCTCATCGTAAATTGTCCCTTTTAATGTAGCAAATACCAGTTTACCTGGCTCCGCTACGTGTCACCTGGTAAACTCAATTTGCAACAGTAAAACTGATGATTTACAGCGGGCAACACTTCAAGTACAATACAGTTATTCCCTAAATACATTTTGTAGTCGATATTATGGTTTTAATCTTTAAAGAAAACTCAACTGTAGAAATTTTATTTGTTGAATTATTTTTTAATCTCTTTTTTCCAGCCATCTGAAAGTGATCTTGAAGAAACCAGAGAGAAAATGGCCAAGTTGCAACTAGAACTTGAACAGGTTGTTTATAATGATAATGTTAAAAATAACTTGAAAGGGTCTTTATTATTATACCTTCACTCGTAGAGAGGGGGCTATATTGCAAACACCTTGTCCGTCCGTTTGTCATCCGTCCGTTAGTCCGTCCGTCCGTTAGTCTGTCCGTCCGTTTACACTGTCGTAACAGATATCTCAGCCTCTACTGGAAGAAATGATTGCACATTTACTTCCTGTATACCGTGCGACTTACAAATGAACGAGTGGGGGTATTCTTAGCACGACGTAGTGTGCAACATCTTGTTATAGTCTAATATGTGTTACAGTAGTCCCTCTCTTATAAGTCCAGTTTTCTGCAATGAAAATGTAGCCTTATAAGATGGGTTGGATTTTTAGTTTTTTCGAAAGAATAATTAATTTACAACAAAATGTAATCCATCATTTTTTTTTTCTTTGAGACAAAACACAAGTTGAACATTTTTTCCACAACATATCATGACCAATCAAATTTTATTGGACAGTGTATTAAAAGGAGTTTTCCAATCATGGGGAAATATTTTTTTTTGCTGAAATCAGAGATAATTTTTTTTTTAATTCCATCCGCCATTCCCCAGATAAGAAAAATTGCTTATCCCAAAGTGAAATAGCCGATCCCAACTTCTTTAGAACAATATGTTTTGACTATCTTTAATATCTTTATACAATTTTTGTTATTATTTATATATTGTGTATTATTATCTCTGAACTAAGATACGGTTGTTTTCTCGGATTGTGCTGGGATAATAGACATGCCAATAGACTTGTATGTTGCTGGTCTGAATTTTAAATGAAATAAAATTTTAAAATTTTACTAAAATGATCAGTTATTTCTCTTCAGACTGGTTTTCCTTGAAATTAACTTTCTAGTGTTCTGTTCTAAGAATATTACCTTTGCACAGCCACAGGGATGAAACATAGCAAGGGCCCAGTTGCCCAAGAACACTAAAATTTGGTCTATGTCCCCGTATATTCTCAGAAATTTTCTACTCATATTATAAAAAGGTAGATATCTAATTTAATGTGCACCACACGTTTCTGGAATAACCTTTATCAGGTACACTCAAGGTCAAATAATTGGAAAGTCAAATAATTTAAAACCTGGCTGTTGATATTTTGAATATTTTTATATGCTGCTGGGCCCCAATAATTTATGCTGGGCTAAATACATTGTTAATATAAGGAGCCTAGCAGCAAAATGCCAAGTATTTCACTGGTTGCATGTTATTTTTTTGTCTTTATATTTTAAGTTTAATATTAACGTTTTGCTTTTTTCAGAGTAGAAAATCCAGCCCGTCAGCAGGAGACATAGATAATGATCTGGTATCAACAAAGCATGAATTACTACGTATTAGAGAAATGTTAGAAATGGCTGAAAAGGTTAGACAACTCTGTTTTTCTTATGAAAATTGGAACAAGTGGGGTTTTTTTGTAAAAAAGAACAGTTTTTTCACACCTTCTGGTAATTGTTTTGGCTAAAAATGCACATTGGATTTACATTCTGTAGTTATGAGTTCAGATTGAATCAAGTTTCTACGCCTATAATAAAAATGTAGATATCTATTTTAGTGCACACGACACGTTTCTGGAATAACCTTCATCGGGTTCGTTCAAGTTCAAAATATTGGAATGTCAAATACTTTAAAAGTCTTTAGGAACAAGAAAGCTAAAGGGCATATATAATGTGTATTAGTGTGCATTACACATTTTTGGAATAACCTTCATTAGGTATTCTCAGTCAAAAGATTGGAAAGCCAAATAATTAAGGGGGTACCATACACTACAGGGAGATAACTCTTTAAAATCAGTTGAACGTTTTGATCATATGATGTTTGTATGCAGATTTCAAGCATCTCGGTGATCAAAACCACAGAGAGAAAAGCTGCTATGTGGCTAGTGAATTGATAGCTCTGAGTCTGTTGGTTGGAATTTGTTAAAATTTTGATATTTATTACAGTGGATATATTCAAACACACTGCCAAAAAAATAAGAAAATTAAACAAGCAGATCAAATTTTACCTGAAGTGTATGGTACCACCTTAAAGAGCCTTTGGGAACAAGAAAACCAGAGGGCCTAAACAGTATAGCCAAAATTGACTATGGTCACCTGAGGGAGTAAAAAAGTTAATGAATCAACAGTGCTTGGCGTGTAGTCAGTTTTGATACCTAAAGATTTAGCAGGCTCATCGGTAGAAAATATAAACCCTGACATGACTCCATACAGGATATCAAATGTTTTAGTGTATCACCAACAAATAAGGAGGCTGTCGTGGCCGTGATCATATGGTAGTTGGATTTACAACTACATGTGCAATCAGTGTCTATCACCACTAAAGTTGTCAGTTCTAGCAGGAGGTGTACCTGATACAACATTATGTGATAAAGTTTGTCAGTGACTTGCGCCATGTCAGTTGTTTTCTCCGAGTACTCTGGTATCCCCCCATCAATAAAACGATATAGCTGAAATATTGTTGAAAGTGGCGTTTAAAACAATATACCCACCCAACCTAAAAAAATAAGAAAAGATACAACAAACATCTAATTTTAATTGTAATGTTTTTACTTTGTCTTACAGGAACTAGAAAAGAAAGTGAGTCAAACGAATCCATTTAAAAATCTGAAAAAGATGTTATTATCTAAGAATGATCAACTCAAACAACTACGAAAGAAATTATCTAAGTAAGTGTACACCAAAAGATCTGGGTGTGTTAATGGGTGGTGGATAGGACCATAATAACAAATATTAAATCTAAAACGTTTCTTTAATATGTGGAAAATTTAATCAATGTCATTTAATTCTTACATTTCCGACGACGATTTTTTTCAAAAGTCCATGCGCATTATAGACACGAACTAGTTTTTTTCTGGAGATTTTCAAGGCCAAGAGGGGGTGCGCATTATGCAACCCTAAATACGGTATACATTAAAACCTGTCGAAAGCAACCCCCCTTAGAACCAGCTTTAATGTTAAGAATAGACAGTTGTTTGTTTTAATCAAGATAAATTTACAAAAATTAGGACTTTATTTAAAGTTTGTTATATACAGGATTCTGGTAACAACTTTTGAGCATAAGTTTTGTACTCATACTAAAATAAACATCCAATCAGAAGACTGTGTTCAATAAATACTTTGTTCTGATTGGACAATTTTGGAGTACAAGTACAAAAATCATACTGGAGAGTCCAGACTTTTATCTGGTTGTTTCATGTAATATGAGACAGGCAACCTGTTTGAAGGACGAAGTCCTAAAATTTCAATAATACGATGATCCGTGCACATTATTATCTTTTATTTTGAATGAATTTTGTAGCTGATTTGTTATGGCTGTTCCGTTCATTTTACCTACGCCGCTCTTCCTTCGAAAGATATTTTTTTATTAGAATTTTATTTCAAGTTTATTTCAATTTTGCATAGAGTAAATAATTAAAAATTGGGAATTTTTCATTGAAATATATTTCTTTTGCGTTTCTAAATATCAATTGATTTATTTTTTTAAACTTCTGGTGAACAGATATTTGGCTATCAATATAGAAAGGAGGAAAAATCGGACAGCCTACCGTTAAAAGGACTTCGTCCTTTATAATAGAATATATATACAGTAAAATCTTGTTATGTCAAAGTTCACGGGACAATTGAAAAAATTTGAGTCATCTGAAATTTGACTAATGGAGAGCAAAGGATTAAGTAAGATAGGTAACTTTGTCAGGTAAATTTGACACACGTTGATACAAACTACTGTTGTCTATCATGTCAGATATTATATACTTCTTATTATTCAAGTTTATATATACAACATTTTGTAATTTTATTCAAGCTCGTTTTATTTTCCAACGAAGTAAATGAACATGAGAAACAATCCTCTTTTACACTTAACAGAAAAAAAATGAAATAGAAAAAATGTAATGAGGTTATGCAAAATATTATTATGTGTAACATATATAAATGATAATATATTCATGCAACATCCCTATTGCAAAAAAAAAAAAAATATATAAAATAACGCTAGTTTTGAATGTCGAGACAGACATTATCGCTTGTATCTCGTGATATTGTATTTCAAGACCTTGAAAACTGATGGTGTTGTTTTTATTCAGTGACGTCATAGTGTGTTTTACGATGTTTTTCAGTATCAGAGTCAGTTCATTCATACTGACAATATCACTTGTATAGATCAAAGGAAAAATGTCTAAATTACTAATGGATTAGGGTTTGGGTTATGGTGTTTAATGCCACTTTCAACAATATTTCTGTTATATCATGGCGGTCAGTTTTATTGGTGGAGGAAACCAGAGAAAATCACAGACTTGCTACAAGTGACTGACAAACTTTATCACATTATGTTGTATTGAGTACACCATACCATGAGCGGGATTTGAACTCACAACATTAGTGGCTATAGGCACTGATTGCAGTGGAAGTTGAAATCCAACTACCATGCGATCACGACCACAATCTAAATTACTAATAAACATGTATCTATTTTTTTTCTTATAGATATGTCCTAGGGGGGCTTTTGTCCAGGGGGCTTTTGTCCTAGACCCCTAAATTATTAATAAACATGTATCTATTTTTTTTCTTATAGATATGTCCTAGGGGGGCTTTTGTCCTAGACCCCTAAATTACTAATAAACATGTATCTATTTTTTTTCTTATAGATATGTCCTAGGGGGGCTTTTGTCCTAGACCCCTAAATTACTAATAAACATGTATCTATTTTTTTTCTTATAGATATGTCCTAGGGGGGCTTTTGTCCTAGACCCCTAAATTACTAATAAACATGTATCTATTTTTTTTCTGATAGATATGTCCTAGGGGGACTTTTGTCCTAGACCCCTAAATTACTAATAAACATGTATCTATTTTTTTTCTTATAGATATGTCCTAGGGGGGCTTTTGTCCTAGACCCCTAAATTACTAATAAACATGTATCTATTTTTTTTCTTATAGATATGTCCTAGGGGGGCTTTTGTCCTAGACCCCTAAATTACTAATAAGCATGTATCTATTTTTTTTCTTATAGATATGTCCTAGGGGGACTTTTGTCCTAGACCCCTAAATTACTAATAAACATGTATCTATTTTTTTTCTTATAGATATGTCCTAGGGGGACTTTTGTCCTAGACCCCTAAATTACTAATAAACATGTATCTATTTTTTTTCTTATAGATATGTCCTAGGGGGGCTTTTGTCCTAGACCCCTAAATTACTAATAAACATGTATCTATATTTTTTCTTATAGATATGTCCTAGGGGGGCTTTTGTCCTAGACCCCTAAATTACTAATAAACATGTATCTATTTTTGTTCTTATAGATATGTCCTAGGGGGGCTTTTGTCCTAGACCCCTAAATTACTAATAAACATGTATCTATTTTTTGTTCTTATAGATATGTCCTAGGGGGGCTTTTGTCCTAGACCCCTAAATTACTAATAAACATGTATCTATTTTTTTTCTTATAGATATGTCCTAGGGGGGCTTTTGTCCTAGACCCCTAAATTACTAATAAACATGTATCTATTTTTGTTCTTATAGATATGTCCTAGGGGGGCTTTTGTCCTAGACTCCTAAATTATTAATAAACATGTATCTATTTTTGTTCTTATAGATATGTCCTAGGGGGGCTTTTGTCCTAGACTCCTAAATTACTAATAAACATGTATCTATTTTTGTTCTTATAGATATGTCCTAGGGGGGCTTTTGTCCTAGACTCCTAAATTACTAATAAACATGTATCTATTTTTGTTCTTATAGATATGTCCTAGGGGGGCTTTTGTCCTAGACTCCTAAATTACTAATAAACATGTATCTATTTTTGTTCTTATAGATATGTCCTAGGGGGGCTTTTGTCCTAGACCCCTAAATTACTAATAAACATGTATCTATTTTTGTTCTTATAGATATGTCCTAGGGGGGCTTTTGTCCTAGACCCCTAAATTACTAATAAACATGTATCTATTTTTGTTCTTATAGATATGTCCTAGGGGGGCTTTTGTCCTAGACTCCTAAATTACTAATAAACATGTATCTATTTTTGTTCTTATAGATATGTCCTAGGGGGGCTTTTGTCCTAGACCCCTAAATTACTAATAAACATGTATCTATTTTTGTTCTTATAGATATGTCCTAGGGGGGCTTTTGTCCTAGACCCCTCAATTACTAATAAACATGTATCTATTTTTGTTCTTATAGATATGTCCTAGGGGGACTTTTGTCCTAGACCCCTAAATTACTAATAAACATGTATCTATTTTTTTTCTTATAGATATGTCCTAGGGGGACTTTTGTCCTAGACCCCTAAATTACTAATAAACATGTATCTATTTTTTTTCTTATAGATATGTCCTAGGGGGGCTTTTGTCCTAGACCCCTAAATTACTAATAAGCATGTATCTATTTTTTTTCTTATAGATATGTCCTAGGGGGACTTTTGTCCTAGACCCCTAAATTACTAATAAACATGTATCTATTTTTTTTCTTATAGATATGTCCTAGGGGGACTTTTGTCCTAGACCCCTAAATTACTAATAAACATGTATCTATTTTTTTTCTTATAGATATGTCCTAGGGGGGCTTTTGTCCTAGACCCCTAAATTACTAATAAACATGTATCTATATTTTTTCTTATAGATATGTCCTAGGGGGGCTTTTGTCCTAGACCCCTAAATTACTAATAAACATGTATCTATTTTTTCTCTTATAGATATGTCCTAGGGGGGCTTTTGTCCTAGACCCCTAAATTACTAATAAACATGTATCTATTTTTTTTCTTATAGATATGTCCTAGGGGGGCTTTTGTCCTAGACCCCTAAATTACTAATAAGCATGTATCTATTTTTTTTCTTATAGATATGTCCTAGGGGGACTTTTGTCCTAGACCCCTAAATTACTAATAAACATGTATCTATTTTTTTTCTTATAGATATGTCCTAGGGGGACTTTTGTCCTAGACCCCTAAATTACTAATAAACATGTATCTATTTCTTTTCTTATAGATATGTCCTAGGGGGGCTTTTGTCCTAGACCCCTAAATTACTAATAAACATGTATCTATATTTTTTCTTATAGATATGTCCTAGGGGGGCTTTTGTCCTAGACCCCTAAATTACTAATAAACATGTATCTATTTTTGTTCTTATAGATATGTCCTAGACCCCTAAATTACTAATAAACATGTATCTATTTTTTTTCTTATAGATATGTCCTAGGGGGGCTTTTGTCCTAGACCCCTAAATTACTAATAAACATGTATCTATTTTTTTTCTTATAGATATGTCCTAGGGGGGCTTTTGTCCTAGACCCCTAAATTACTAATAAACATGTATCTATTTTTTGTTCTTATAGATATGTCCTAGGGGGGCTTTTGTCCTAGACCCCTAAATTACTAATAAACATGTATCTATTTTTGTTCTTATAGATATGTCCTAGGGGGGCTTTTGTCCTAGACCCCTAAATTACTAATAAACATGTATCTATTTTTTGTTCTTATAGATATGTCCTAGGGGGGCTTTTGTCCTAGACCCCTAAATTACTAATAAACATGTATCTATTTTTTTTCTTATAGATATGTCCTAGGGGACTTTTGTCCTAGACCCCTAAATTACTAATAAACATGTATCTATTTTTTTTCTTATAGATATGTCCTAGGGGGGCTTTTGTCCTAGACTCCTAAATTACTAATAAACATGTATTTATTTTTGTTCTTATAGATATGTCCTAGGGGGGCTTTTGTCCTAGACTCCTAAATTATTAATAAACATGTATCTATTTTTGTTCTTATAGATATGTCCTAGGGGGGCTTTTGTCCTAGACTCCTAAATTACTAATAAACATGTATCTATTTTTGTTCTTATAGATATGTCCTAGGGGGGCTTTTGTCCTAGACTCCTAAATTACTAATAAACATGTATCTATTTTTGTTCTTATAGATATGTCCTAGGGGGGCTTTTGTCCTAGACTCCTAAATTACTAATAAACATGTATCTATTTTTGTTCTTATAGATATGTCCTAGGAGGGCTTTTGTCCTAGACCCCTAAATTACTAATAAACATGTATCTATTTTTGTTCTTATAGATATGTCCTAGGGGGGCTTTTGTCCTAGACCCCTAAATTACTAATAAACATGTATCTATTTTTGTTCTTATAGATATGTCCTAGGGGGGCTTTTGTCCTAGACTCCTAAATTACTAATAAACATGTATCTATTTTTGTTCTTATAGATATGTCCTAGGGGGGCTTTTGTCCTAGACCCCTAAATTACTAATAAACATGTATCTATTTTTGTTCTTATAGATATGTCCTAGGGGGGCTTTTGTCCTAGACCCCTCAATTACTAATAAACATGTATCTATTTTTGTTCTTATAGATATGTCCTAGGGGGACTTTTGTCCTAGACCCCTAAATTACTAATAAACATGTATCTATTTTTTTTCTTATAGATATGTCCTAGGCGGACTTTTGTCCTAGACCCCTAAATTACTAATAAACATGTATCTATTTTTTTTCTTATAGATATGTCCTAGGGGGGCTTTTGTCCTAGACCCCTAAATTACTAATAAGCATGTATCTATTTTTTTTCTTATAGATATGTCCTAGGGGGACTTTTGTCCTAGACCCCTAAATTACTAATAAACATGTATCTATTTTTTTTCTTATAGATATGTCCTAGGGGGACTTTTGTTCTAGACCCCTAAATTACTAATAAACATGTATCTATTTTTTTTCTTATAGATATGTCCTAGGGGGGCTTTTGTCCTAGACCCCTAAATTACTAATAAACATGTATCTATATTTTTTCTTATAGATATGTCCTAGGGGGGCTTTTGTCCTAGACCCCTAAATTACTAATAAACATGTATCTATTTTTTTTCTTATAGATATGTCCTAGGGGGGCTTTTGTCCTAGACCCCTAAATTACTAATAAACATGTATCTATTTTTTTTCTTATAGATATGTCCTAGGGGGGCTTTTGTCCTAGACCCCTAAATTACTAATAAGCATGTATCTATTTTTTTTCTTATAGATATGTCCTAGGGGGACTTTTGTCCTAGACCCCTAAATTACTAATAAACATGTATCTATTTTTTTTCTGATAGATATGTCCTAGGGGGACTTTTGTCCTAGACCCCTAAATTACTAATAAACATGTATCTATTTTTTTTCTTATAGATATGTCCTAGGGGGGCTTTTGTCCTAGACCCCTAAATTACTAATAAACATGTATCTATATTTTTTCTTATAGATATGTCCATGGGGGGCTTTTGTCCTAGACCCCTAAATTACTAATAAACATGTATCTATTTTTTTTCTTATAGATATGTCCTAGGGGGGCTTTTGTCCTAGACCCCTAAATTACTAATAAACATGTATCTATGTTATTTCTTATAGATATGTCCTAGGGGGGCTTTTGTCCTAGACCCCTAAATTACTAATAAACATGTATCTATTTTTTTTCTTATAGATATGTCCTAGGGGGGCTTTTGTCCTAGACCCCTAAATTACTAATAAACATGTATCTATTTTTTGTTCTTATAGATATGTCCTAGGGGGGCTTTTGTCCTAGACCCCTAAATTACTAATAAACATGTATCTATTTTTTTTCTTATAGATATGTCCTAGGGGGGCTTTTGTCCTAGACCCCTAAATTACTAATAAACATGTATCTATTTTTGTTCTTATAGATATGTCCTAGGGGGGCTTTTGTCCTAGACTCCTAAATTACTAATAAACATGTATCTATTTTTGTTCTTATAGATAAGTCCTAGGGGGGCTTTTGTCCTAGACCCCTAAATTACTAATAAACATGTATCTATTTTTGTTCTTATAGATATGTCCTAGGGGGGCTTTTGTCCTAGACCCCTAAATTACTAATAAACATGTATCTATTTTTGTTCTTATAGATATGTCCTAGGGGGGCTTTTGTCCTAGACTCCTAAATTACTAATAAACATGTATCTATTTTTGTTCTTATAGATATGTCCTAGGGGGGGCTTTTGTCCTAGACCCCTAAATTACTAATAAACATGTATCTATTTTTGTTCTTATAGATATGTCCTAGGGGGGCTTTTGTCCTAGACCCCTCAATTACTAATAAACATGTATCTATTTTTGTTCTTATAGATATGTCCTAGGGGGACTTTTGTCCTAGACCCCTAAATTACTAATAAACATGTATCTATTTTTTTTCTTATAGATATGTCCTAGGGGGACTTTTGTCCTAGACCCCTAAATTACTAATAAACATGTATCTATTTTTTTTCTTATAGATATGTCCTAGGGGGGGCTTTTGTCCTAGACCCCTAAATTACTAATAAACATGTATCTATATTTTTTCTTATAGATATGTCCTAGGGGGGCTTTTGTCCTAGACCCCTAAATTACTAATAAACATGTATCTATTTTTTTTCTTATAGATATGTCCTAGGGGGGCTTTTGTCCTAGACCCCTAAATTACTAATAAACATGTATCTATTTTTTTCTTATAGATATGTCCTAGGGGGGCTTTTGTCCTAGACCCCTAAATTACTAATAAACATGTATCTATTTTTTTTCTTATAGATATGTCCTAGGGGGGCTTTTATCCTAGACCCCTAAATTACTAATAAACATGTATCTATTTTTTGTTCTTATAGATATGTCCTAGGGGGGCTTTTGTCCTAGACTCCTAAATTACTAATAAACATGTATTTATTTTTGTTCTTATAGATATGTCCTAGGGGGGCTTTTGTCCTAGACTCCTAAATTATTAATAAACATGTATCTATTTTTGTTCTTATAGATATGTCCTAGGGGGGCTTTTGTCCTAGACTCCTAAATTACTAATAAACATGTATCTATTTTTGTTCTTATAGATATGTCCTAGGGGGGCTTTTGTCCTAGACTCCTAAATTACTAATAAACATGTATCTATTTTTGTTCTTATAGATATGTCCTAGGGGGGCTTTTGTCCTAGACTCCTAAATTACTAATAAACATGTATCTATTTTTGTTCTTATAGATATGTCCTAGGGGGGCTTTTGTCCTAGACCCCTAAATTACTAATAAACATGTATCTATTTTTGTTCTTATAGATATGTCCTAGGGGGGCTTTTGTCCTAGACCCCTAAATTACTAATAAACATGTATCTATTTTTGTTCTTATAGATATGTCCTAGGGGGGCTTTTGTCCTAGACTCCTAAATTACTAATAAACATGTATCTATTTTTGTTATTATAGATATGTCCTAGGGGGGCTTTTGTCCTAGACCCCTAAATTACTAATAAACATGTATCTATTTTTGTTCTTATAGATATGTCCTAGGGGGGCTTTTGTCCTAGACCCCTCAATTACTAATAAACATGTATCTATTTTTGTTCTTATAGATATGTCCTAGGGGTGCTTTTGTCCTAGACCCCTAAATTACTAATAAACATGTATCTATTTTTGTTCTTATAGATATGTCCTAGGGGGGCTTTTGTCCTAGACTCCTAAATTACTAATAAACATGTATCTATTTTTTTTCTTATAGATATGTCCTAGGGGGGCTTTTGTCCAGGGGCTTATGTCCGGGGGGCTTTTGTCCTAGACCCCTAAATTACTAATAAACATGTATCTATTTTTGTTCTGATAGATATGTCCTAGGGGGGCTTTTGTCCTAGACCCCTAAATTACTAATAAACGTGTATCTATTTTTTGTTCTTATAGATATGTCCTAGGGGGGCTTTTGTCCTAGACTCCTAAATTACTAATAAACATGTATCTATTTTTGTTCTTATAGATATGTCCTAGGGGGTCTTTTGTCCTAGACTCCTAAATTACTAATAAACATGTATCTATTTTTGTTCTTATAGATATGTCCTAGGGGGGCTTTTGTCCTAGACCCCTAAATTACTAATAAACATGTATCTATTTTTGTTCTTATAGATATGTCCTAGGAGGGCTTTTGTCCTAGACCCCTAAATTACTAATAAACATGTATCTATTTTTTTTCTTATAGATATGTCCTAGGGGGACTTTTGTCCTAGACCCCTAAATTACTAATAAACATGTATCTATTTTTGTTCTTATAGATATGTCCTAGGGGGGCTTTTGTCCTAGACCCCTAAATTACTAATAAACATGTATCTATTTTTTTTCTTATAGATATGTCCTACGGGGGCTTTTGTCCAGGGGGCTTTTGTCCAGGGGCTTATGTCCGGGGGGCTTTTGTCCTAGACCCCTAAATTACTAATAAACATGTATCTATTTTTGTTCTTATAGATATGTCCTAGGGGGGCTTTTGTCCTAGACTCCTAGATTACTAATAAACATGTATCTATTTTTGTTCTTATAGATATGTCCTAGGGGGGCTTTTGTCCAGGGGGCTTTTGTCCAGGGGCTTTTGTCCTAGACCCCTAAATTACTAATAAACATGTATCTATTTTTGTTCTTTTAGATATGTCCTAGGAGGGCTTTTGTCCTAGACCCCTAAATTACTAATAAATGTGTATCTATTTTTTGTTCTTATAGATATGTCCTAGGGGGGCTTTTGTCCTAGACCCCTAAATTACTAATAAACGTGTATCTATTTTTTGTTCTTATAGATATGTCCTAGGGGGACTTTTGTCCTAGACTCCTAAATTACTAATAAACATGTATCTATTTTTTGTTCTTATAGATATGTCCTAGGGGGGCTTTTGTCCTAGACCCCTAAATTACTAATAAACATGTATCTATTTTTGTTCTTATAGATATGTCCTAGGGGGGCTTTTGTCCTAGACTCCTAAATTACTAATAAACATGTATCTATTTTTTGTTCTTATAGATATGAGCCTGTGGCTGATGAAGATTAAAGAAACATATTACAGCAATAAACATTACATACTTTCAATGTCAAGGCTATCTTCTATATATGTTTTCATATTTGTATGCTTTCTTATTTGTAATGCTTTCATTGTTTTCAGGACTTGTACTTAATATAAAAACCTACTTTCGTAACTAATGCATTATGGTATTTAAAAATGATTTCATTGATCGAAAATTATTGAGTATTGACCAATGAGATAGTCAGATGATAATTTTGATGTAAGTTCTGGTACATAAAAATGAATTCACTGGTTGAAAATGATTGAGACTTGACCAATGGGATAGTCGGATAAAATCTTGATGAATGGAATTCGTCATTGTCTGTATAAATCTCCAGTAAAAATTTCTTAAAAATCCATTTTTAATCAACAATTTTTTATATGTTAATATATCATATCAATGAAATAATGAAAAAATGTCCTTATAAGAAGAGTGGCCTATCTTTAAGGGAATCATTTAGTAGTATTTTACTTTCTCGTTGCATCTGAAACATGGCCTGAAAAGAAGGGTTTGCCTGTCTTGAGGGGGACAATTTGGTAGTATTTTACTATCTCGGTGAATTTGAAACCTGGCCTGTTAAGAGGGGTAACCTTTATTGGGAGTGGCCTTATATATGTATTAAATATCACATTTGGTCAGTAGTCACGAAAATTAGTTTTGCACATCATATCATATAATCATGATTTTAACCTCAAGTTAACGCTACCATTTTCCATGCATAATAGGGTGGTATACTAGACTATATTTCTGTGTAAAGAGTCTTGTACTATTTCTTTTCTTTTTGATCTGTTTATTTTGATTGAGATCTGTACATTTGTTAGTTTAAAAAAATTAAGTATGACAACCTTTTCGTAGCCATGTTAACGTTTGTATGGTATACATGTTAAACAATGGTGTTAGTAATTGTTAGTTTACATATTGTATCATTTAACTTTTTATATTTCTTATTTTGATATATTAGATCCGACACATGATACACCTACACACGGGACACTCTTACTCCATACACCTTCACAAATGACACACCTACATACACATGCAAAACATTTTTTTATTCAAATTCTCTTTCATATACAATACACATTTCACTTAAGAGAAAAAAATCTCATTGATGTCTTCACACACAAAAAAATTGTCAAGATGCCTTTTATCTTGAATTCATATAATTTGTGAATCAAAGTAAAAATGTGTGCTGAGAAATGTTGTTTTCTTAGATTTGAAGTAGAATTGTTATTATGCCTTTGTAGTATCAATAATCTACATTATATTCCTTGGCTATCGCAGAAATTTTTCTTTCAGCCGATTTATACCGATTATGCAAATTAGGCATATTTTGATAAAAGATCACATTTAAATCTTCTCCTCAGAAACCGCTGAACCAAATTAAACAAACCTGGCAGGGATGGTCCCTGGGTGGGTCCTTTTCAAAATTGTGTCTGACAGCCCTGCCCTCCATTCAAGATGGCTGCTGTTACTAAAAATACAAATTTCTTCAATTGTCCACTGCTGCTTTAGTATAAGTCGACATGAGCTCAAATTTTAACTGCAGCTACATGGCAAGGAGTAGTTTAACATTTATTCCAGGTTTTTCTGTGAAATTTTTCTTTCAGCCGATTTATACCGATTATGCAAATTAGGCATATTTTGATAAAAGATCACATTTAAATCTTCTCTGAAACTGCTGAACCAAATTAAAGCAAATTTGGCTGGGATGGTCCTTGGGTGGTCCCTTTTCAATATTGTGTCCGACAGCACTGCCCTCCATTCAAAATGGCTGCTGTTACCAAAAATAGAAATTTCTTTAGTTGTCAATTTCTGCTTTATTACAAATCAAAATGAACTCAAATTTTAACTGCAGCTACATGGCAATGAGTAGTTTAACATATATTCTGAGTTTTTCTGTGAGATTTTTTTAGCCAGTTTATTCTGTTTAGGAATATTATGAGATAAAAATCACATCAAAATCTTTTGCTCAGAAATTTGAGTTAAAATGATCTTTGGGTGGCCCACTTTCAAAATTATGTGTAACACACCCCATTTTCTGTCAACTTTCGATGTCAAATTGAAAACCAGGTGAGCGATTACAGGCTCCTGGGAGCCTCTAGTTTTGTACCTTGATATCACGCAGTAAAATAAATGTTTTATTTCATTGGGTGAAATGACAGATTTTCCTTCACTTGGAAATCTCAGTATTTCGGGGGAATTTATCTATTAAGACGATTTTAATCATTATTTTTTCTGTATCAAGTATTGTTCGTTTGTTTTTGTATGAAGAAGATATCCTTAAGATTTTGTTTGGAATTGTTTTAATGTCATTTGTTTGCATTCTATTTTTTCTCACGTTAATCTGATAATATAAACTTGTAATGACATTGCATGACAAACAGAATATACATGTATTATCTCTGAATATAAAATTTATTTGTACTCGGCATGGAACAGGTGACAAGCCTCACATTTCTACCTGCCCCTAAGCCTTTGACAAATAATTTTTGTATTCAGGGACAAAGTATGTATATTCCATTTTTATCTGATTCTTAAATTTATGGATAATTGAAAGTTGGTAATTACAGTAGACTCTGTTTATTTTGGAACTCGGGTAAGTCATTTGTGTGGATTTGTTTTATTGATAACTAAACATGATCCTTTGGTAATCTTACCATCTAATACTACATTAGATATCTAGGTTTTCATTGACTCGAAAAATAAGAATTTCAGATGCAGTTAAATTATGCATTTATGCAGGAAGTTTACTTCCTGGAAAAAAAGGAAGGGGGAGGGGGGGAGGGTTTCTTCTGTACTACAGTGTGGGGAAATTTTACATGTTTACAGGAAATTTAGTTTAGGGGTGTTGTATCTATTGTACTGTGACATGATGAAAATTTATTCAACATTTTTTTGTATTGTCTAATAGAAATATTGACTATCAATGTTAACAATGTTATGAAAAGATAACCCTGTGATATTTGTAACCATGGTGATGGTATAATTTATGGTATTGTTAATTTTGTTTAATTTTTATAATAATATTTTCTTCTATCTTTCTACAATGAATATTGTTTTTGGAAAATATCCCATGCTAGTTTTAATGATCACTTAATGTGAATTTACATAATCCGTCCATAATGAATACAAACATATAATAAGTACAAACGAACCTCTTTATCTCGGAGGGGCAGTCGTGGTCGTATGGCAGTTGGATATACAACTAGCTATGCAATCTGTGCCTATCACTACTAACGTTGTGAGTTCGAATCCCAATCAGGAGAGGTGTACTTGATACAACATTATGTGATAAAATTTATCAGTGACTTACGGCAGGTTGGTGGTTTTTTCCTGGTACTCGGGCATTAAGCACCATTAACTCACTCAAATAAGTTTAATTAAACTCTGACACTAAAAATATGATTAGAAGAATGTGTTCTCTTTTGAATTTTTATTGTCTTAGCTTCTGTCATGTATCAATTTTTGGAGGAAATTGAAGGAATTTGTGTGTAGCTGTATGGGTAGAAGTTTGTGCGAAATTATTTTTGTTACACACACCTTGTTTGCCATAGGCATTAAATAGAATTTGGAAATTTATTGTTGATCAATCTGATTAAAATCAGCTGTTATAATATACTACACTCCCCCCCCCCCCCCCCCCACACACACACACACACACACACACACACATCTGAGAGAATTCAAATAGGGGTCATGTCTAGATGAACTAATGATCAGCCAATGAAAGAGCTGTTGACAAAATCATAACGGCACATTTCAAGCTTTTTATTATTGCATCACAAATGTAAAGCTCTCCGATTGGTTGCATTTTTAATAAGTACAGTCAAGCCTGCCAATGGGGTCATCTATTAAGCAGTCACCTGTATTAAAAGGTCACCTTTTTCTTAGAAAATTTCATATGAATTGGACATCTTTTAAGAGGTCACCTGTCTAATGAGGCCACCTTTTCTTTGTCCCAAACATGACTTCTGAATATAGGTTTGACTGTATTCATATACAAAAGCATATTATGTATAAAACAGCTGATTTTATTCAGATTAAATGTTGATAGAATGTCATTAGAAGAAAAATATTTTTGTTTTATAGAGTAACCATAGAAACAGTGTAAGTTATAATTGTATTGTAGATTGTAGTACTTTTGTTGATCAAACATTCCTTGTAATGTAATACATTTGTATTAATAAGTTAGAGATCAATAAATGATAGACAAGTAGATATTTACCTGGTGAAATGTTTTATGTTATAAATCAGTGGGGTAGCTAGGCACTAGATGATTTGTAGGCAAGGGGTCTGGGGACCGCTGAGGTCCCCTGTGGGTCAAGGACAGAGCACTTGTAGGTGGGGAGGGAAGCTCCCCGGAAGCTGACGACATATTAGCATTTAAGATGGTTTTCTCACTTACTTACAGTATCTGAATACTACTCTTCTAATATCAGAGAAAAACCTATGTCGACCTCTGTTTCGATGGCATTTCACTGTGCAATTGACTTGCTACTAAATAAAAGCAAGTTAATAGGCAATTGTTGGTCTAAGTTAAATTAAAAAAGATGTAAACAAATAATTAAATAGTTGTATAGCTTTATTACAGACTAGGTGCTTTTAAGTTTAGCATTAACATTGTTGACATACCAACTTAATACCGTTTCACTTTCAAAAGAATGCAAGTTTTCTATTCTTTAGACTTGCAAACAGTTCGACGACGCATTCCACATCGAATTCGATCTCACGGTGAACATGAAGCAGGGCTAGAGAGGAAAGACGAGCATCTCCCATAGTTGACCGAACCGTGCAAAAATCAGTAAACATAACAATTGTAAAATGGGTCCACAAAAGCTATGGTAACGCAGCTACACATCACTGAATTTAAAGCTTAAACAATGTAAATATTGGGCTTTCATTGAAATTTTAGATTCCCCTTCTCCCAACGATAAATAAGGCCTACTGAATTTTTATTAAATTACATTTTTAAGTTATAAGAGACTTTTCTTCATATTTTCATAATAAATTACCCCTTAATAACAACATTTGAAAAAAAAAATCATACGTTGATAGAGAGAGGAGTTACAAATATATCTTCAAAGTACGGCAATGACTTATTATCTTTAAATTTTGGTTACACAATGTCATTTGAAGTTCTCTGTTTAGGATTTTTTTAAATAAACACCTTGTTGGAAATTTGAATCCAAAGGCACTATTCCATTTCTCTGTAAGAAGATCTAGACTCTTTTTAGCGATGTCACTGTAAACTGCCATCATTCATACACTGCTATATCAGGATACGGAGGACCACACTGTCGAGACTCGGTCTTGGACAAACTGTCATGCTCGGTGCTTTCTGTTACATTAGTAGCTGCACTATCCATTTGACTTTCATTTTATAGGCTACTCTCTGAACCTTGTGTCTGACTCAGTGGAGGGTTATGATCAGGCACGGGTGAGCTTCTCTTCTTTGGTTTGAAGAAAGAGTCTAGATTTCTTTGCATTTTGGCGGATATTATATATATACCATGTAACGAATAAATAAGATTTGAAATCTGGATCGAATGTTGGCACCAGATTTACCGTTGTTTATTCAAGTGGAACGTAATATGATAGAACAAACGTCTTCTAAAAGGGGTTTGGCACTTTAATGTTGTTTTATTTAAAATGATGACGAAACACAACTATTACAAAACAATATTTTAATGGGATGGGCAATTCTTTTTTTTTGCTTTTTTTTTTAAGGAAATGATATGTAGGCAACTGCCTACACTGCCTAATGTAAGTTATGCCACTGTAAATACTTCCTGATCCACAAGGGGCTACCGTGGTAGTGTTACCTCTATAAATGATAGACAAGTAAATATTTACTTGGTATATTGGTTTATATTATAAATCATTCCCAATCCACAAGGTGCCGTCATGGTAGTGATACCTCTATAAATGATTTGATTTATTGTGTTTAACGCCACTTTCAGCAATATTTCAGCTATATCATGGCGACCAGTTTTAGTGGTGGAAGAAGCCAGAGTACCCGAAGAGAACCACCGTCTGTAAATGATAAGAAAAAGTAAATATTTACTTGGTAAATTGTTTTATGTTATAAATCATTCCCAATCCATAAGGGTTCGTCGTGGTCATGATCGTATGGTAGTTGGCTCTACAATTACCTGTGCAATCAGTGCCTATCGGCACTAAAGTTATGAGTTTGAATCCCACTCAAAGTGAGGTGTACTCGATACAACATTATCTATCACCTAATTATTTATTAATGTTACTTATTGGAGGAAACTTGCTGGCATATCCCAAATGCTTGTTTGACCTGTCTGCCTCTACCGATTAGTTCCCATGAGGGTCAACACACAGAGCTTCCCAGCATGTCTGCAGGTGCAGGAAATGCCCCGTCAAACTTGATCTTGTCATGAATATAGTTTTAATACTGCTCAAATGATGTTAAACGACAATCAAGCAATCAATACAAAAGAATAATATTAGAATTACAGTAGTCTCCCTCTTATAAGGCCAGCCTCTGTAATGAAAAAGTGACCTTATAAGGATGATCTCCCTTGATGGGGATAATTTAGTGGCAATTTATTATCTCAGTGCATCTGAAATCTTGCCAGATAAGAGAGGTGGCCTTTGATGGGAGTGGCCTTTAATGGGAGTGGCCAGATAAGAGGGGTGGCCTTTGATGGGTGTGGCCAGATAAGAGGGGTGGCCTTTAATGGGAGTGGCCAGATAAGAGGGGTGGCCTTTGATGGGTGTGGCCAGATAAGAAGGGTGGCCTTTGATGGGAGTGACCAGATAAGAGGGGTGGCCTTTGATGGGAGTGGCCAGATAAGAGGGGTGGCCTTTGATGGGAGTGACCAGATAAGAGGGGTGGCCTTTGATGGGAGTGGCCAGATAAGAGGGGTGGCCTTTGATGGGATTGGCCAGATAAGAGGAGTGGCCTTTGATGGGGGTGGCCAGAAAAGAGGGGTGGGTTTTGATGGGAGTGGCCAGATAAGAGGGGTGGCCTTTGATGGGTGTGGCCAGATAAGAGGAGGACTACTGTATAACAAACCGTATCGGTGGTATAATGATTAACGTACCCGCCCAGAGTTCAGAAGGTCATGGGTCAAACCAGACTATAAAATTTGGTACAAGTTGCTTCTCCACTAAACACACAGCATTCAGGAGAAAGAGCAGAGAAGCAGCAAATACCAATTTTATAGTCTTTCGCTAGACCTGACTGGAGGTCGATCTACCACACTCGGAGGCAAGCATGTTAACCATTATACCACCGATGCTGTTCCATTTACTGCCATAAAACTGTAATATGGACAGGAAATATACATGGAGAAACCAAACACACCTTTATATAAACTAGATTGAAAGTAGGTTTACTGTATTATGTTTAAATTTTGTTGTTGGTTATATTGTGTTTTCTTCAATCATTGCTGTGATCATATGGTAGTTGGATATCCATTCGGTGCCTATCAGTTATGAGTTTGATTCATGCGCATTGTCGAGGTATACTTTGTATAACAATATGTGATAAAGTGTGTCAGTTATTAGTGACTCGCCTGAGGTTATCTCCTAAAAATTGACTGTGATGAAATAATTGAAATATTACTGAAAGTGGTGTTAATCTAAGACAGGTACACCTAGATATTCCTCTATGCATATATAATTGAACCTTCTGTCAAGGGACAGGTGCAAAGCAAATCGCATTTACAGACAACATGTTGACTGAGCCAGTAAACAAATAAAAATAAACAAATAACAGAACTAGTGTTTTCTGCATTTTATTTTAACATTACAGAAACTGCTGATTTTTCTTGTTTTCATGTTTACACAATTATTTAACTTAAAAAGGGATACACAGGCTGACCGACTGTATGCACACTATACTACATTTCACACACACGAAACATACACACACATTCTTCACTTTACAATTGCACCACAAATACATTCACACACCTTACACGCGTCACTCGTAACTATTTCTCAGATCAGTGATGTATACAACCTTTAATGTATAAATGTGAAGCTGTTTTTTGCCACTATAATGAGACTGTAAAGTGAACTAGTACGACAACTTTATATGTGATTGTATGCTTTACCATTTTAGCAACAAATTAAAGCTTGAAATTCATTTTTCTAATAATCAAATAATTTAATTTCATTCACGGATTTTGTAAAAATTATATTCTACAATCCAATTTGATTTCATTTCAGTCCTCCCCACCCAAAAAAAACCACCATTGCTTTCATTTCTATGTCCCCCCTCAAAAAAAATTGTTGCTTTCATTTCTCTGTCCCCAAAAACAATTGCACTATTTTTGTTTATGAATTTACAAACCAGGGAAATAACATATACTTTCCCCTAGATTTAATATTTGAAATATACGCAGGTTAAAAATAACAGTAATAACGAGATCTAATTGATTTAATATCATTACAATGTATCTGTAAAACCAGATACTCTAAATTTTCCCGTTAATGACCATCGACATCATCAACATAATGGTTTAAATTTATATCATACAGTACCAAAATTCAGTTTGTAAAAATATCGGCATCTTTTGGTATTGCATTGAAACGCATCTAAACTGTAGACCTACTGTTCACAATGGACAGGTAAATTTACAATGATATCAGAAATTGGGACTAGATTTAATGCTCCGAATAGAGTATACCATCAAACTTGTATCCAACGGTCAACCTTGGGACTAAGTGAAAAAGACAGAATAAGAGAACTGGCTGTTTATTAAAGATTGGCTGATCCAGATTTTCAGTGGCCGTCCGCAATGATTCACATACTACTGTTACCCGAAGGTATTTTTTTGGAAAAGACGACGGTCGCTTTGTAATGCTTCTGGTATTTTTGTAACGATTTACAATTACACAGTTAATTATTCAATAATTTAATATCTTAAATGGTAAAATCATGTACCGTGAACATCTGGAACATTAATTCCCGATGATTATTTTAAGCCTAGATTGAAAAGTAAACATTAAATACGATGGGAAAAGTTGACCAAATTAGTGAGACAAGCACCTATTTGAGCTAAAAATAACATGTTAATCCCATCTGGATGGATTTTAAATTGGTCGCTTTCACCAGATGACCGTTAGGGCAAGTTTGACTGTATTCAATGTTCGGTTAAGACAGGTTTCATTGCAGCATGAAATAACAAACAGGGATACAGTACAAGTGTTATTTCCTGTTTTACAACCATTTTTTTTTTAAACGTGTAATATTAGTAAAACACAAATACAAAATTTAGTACTTTTAGTTATTTTTAGACAATTTCCAACCTTCACAAAACATATTAAAATCAGTTTATAGTGTTAAAATTCATAGTATGGTAATTGAAAAACTATTGGACCATTTTCTTGTACAAACTAACATTACACACAAACTACCATCAGGAAACACACTCAGATAATGTTTGAAAATTCATAGTATTTAAGAAAAATTGTTTGACCATTGTCTTGTAGAAACTAATAAGTAATATGTCCCACAAACTACCATTACATTTCAGAGATTGACATCAATATTATTTGGATTTCATATTAAGATATATATTAATAACCATTGTCTATATAAATAAAATATATTTTGCATACTTGAATAGGTTTAAAAAAAGATTTCTGACAATTACTTTTGCTTATTACATAGATGGCCGTGAAATACCGATAATTCCAAGTGGAAGATATACTTTGCGATGACACAGTACCTAATATATTTTGCATTCTTCAATAAGTTAAAAAAATTTCTGACAATTACTTCTGCTTTGCTTATTACATAGATGGTCGTGAAATAGCGATGGTTCCAAAAGTGAACGAAATACCATGTGATCAAAATACCAATGTCTTCACAATGAAAAATATCAAGGAGTGTCTGGCAATGAATTTGAAGATCCCGTTATGCAATAACTTATTAACCCAAAGTGTATAATCCCCCGAAATACTGAGATTTCCAAGTGAAGGAAAATCGAGCATTTCACCCAATGTGGTACCAATGTAAAATGATAAAAAAATATATGCCTTTTTGAAACGTCTCTTTAGTGCAAAAAAAAGTGTAAAATCTATGCAATAAACAGTATAACTACTCTTGCAGTCTGAATATAAAAAATAAATCACTTGCAAACGAACAAAGATGATAATTCACTCGTAAGCCAATGTGCATTCATGAATTACTGTGTTGCTCAGTTACCCACAATTTATTTTATAATATTCAGAGAATACTTGTACAGTAATTATAACAGTTATCCGACATACATGTATAGAATATAGGAAATAGATCTCCATGTGCAATTTTTTCCTTTTATCTTATCACAAACATATAATGTGAAGTTCCCACTACATTACTTAGCTTGAATATTTTTTTCCGATATTTTTATAATTTCCATTTCTATAAGTTACGAAAAAGTTTTTTTTTTGCTGTAGTTGTATCGATGTAATTCAAATGTTGACAGATATATCTTTGAAGTTAAAATTACCAATAATATTCTTGTTTTTCTTTTCTTTGAATATAATATTCTGTTACCACAAATGTAATGTCAAATCTGATTGGCTGCCATTTAAAATTTGTTAGTATTTCAACCTTTTTCTGCTGTTGAAAGTTTAAGAAAATTTGAAATAAATGCAATTTTTTATTTTGAAATTTAAATGGGAAAATAATTGAAACTTGTTTTCTTTTACTTCAAATCACAACACTTGGAATGTTTGATCAGAAAATTTTCATAGTCAAAACAAGCCTGGCAGCAAAAAAGAAAATTTCTTCAATACATATACATGTATTATAAATCTTAAATACTAGTGATATATGTTAAAAGACAGATAAAAAATAAAATATTCTTTGTTTGTTTACAACCTCTTGGTACATAATCTTTCCCCCTTTGTTATAATAATTTACTCCTAATTTATATTACCTTGCTAACTAAAGCTCTTTCCTGGATTAACCATAGATAATAGAACAACTACAAAAATTGAATATTTAGTGAATGAATGTATGCACTTGAAATTATACAGAAATCAAAACTTTCATGTTGACATTAAAATCTACATAACAGATTGCTTTTCTTATCAAGAATAATAAGTTTCTTTTTTAAAATCATATTTTGTGAACATTTTCAGCCATCTTGCCTTTTTTTTAACAGAATCATCTCATCATCCCCATATTCTGGAATGTCATTTTTTTAAATTCATGCACAATTGTGAAATTTTGCCACATATTAGGTGATTTTTTTTCTGGTCACTCTTGAACAAATAACACAGTTCTTGGAGTGATGCCAAAACTCTTAAGTTTGGTTTGAAAAAAAAAACCGTTTCCAAATTAAACTGTTGAACAAGTATTAGAAACAATATAAGTAAAATATAGAATGTCCATGAATGAATGTTATATTAATTTCACGATTAAAATCAAAATGTAATGAACGTCCAAATTAAAATTAAATATGGCCACCAGATCAGATAAAAACTTCTTTTGACCTTTAACTTGTTGGTACAACTATCGTAATAAATACACCTGGATTATAAATACATAAAACTTGATAAAAAAATTACCAACCATTAGCATACAGGGGATATGCACTATAACTTGTAAAAAATATGCTTCACTTTCAATAATTACGATTTTTATACTGGACTTATATGATTTGTCAGCTGGATTTATTGTGCCAATATTTTACGATACCAAGTATATATGTTTATATTTATAGATACATAATGAGATATGTTCATTAATTTTTCTTTTGTTTTTCCACTAAAAGTATACAAGTGTTGAGTGAGTTAAGGTGAGAAGTGGTTGTTTGTCTTGCTGATATTGGTGTAATTTTTTACCATTTCAGTTGAATCCTTCTCTTCATAAGAGAGCGAGACAAACTACTCCCTTCCTACATCACCATACACTTTTGATAGTTACAAGATAGGAGGGTTGGGATTCCATTTTAACCAGATTTAACCCTGCCACATTTATGTGTCTGTCCCAAATCATGACCTACATTTCCCTCAGATTCTGTTGCTGTTATTTCAATGCTTAAGAGTTTGAGGTTTGCCAGAGAAGTAGTTCCTGTTGTTGAGGTTAGTTATATCATCAACTTTTACTGTTAATTTTTTCTTCTTCAATTTTTAATGGTATATATAGCCCTTAATATAATATATGGTAGTTTTTTCCATTTTTTTTCTGATAAAACAAATATGCCTGTTTTATATATCTGACAAAACTACATTCAAAACAATTCTTGAATAAAAAAAGAAATGAAGATTCTTATATCGTTACTAGTGTATTATTAAATTTATCCATTTCAGATATTGACAAAATCAAAAATTGTATTGTCCAACTGCACTGAGGTTTTCAAAATTTGATAATTATGATCTAAGAATTTATTTCTAGAATGAATAAAAGCAAATTAGGATAGATTGGAAAATCTTGTCCTTAGGATTATTATTCCTCTAAACTTTAAAGTAAAATATTTAACATTGGTTTATTGACATTTTACTTCTGCATATAACACAACAAATTCAAGAACATGGTTTTTTTTTGTGCATTTTCGTAAGTTATTGATATAAACGTAGCTATTTATAATATCAGTTATCTTTTTATTTGGATCTGTATACAGATCAGGAGAAAACAGAGAATTTTCTTGGCTTTTTTTTTTTTATTCAATTCTTTTGTTGACTAGTTGCTTAAACCTCCCCAAGCTCTAAAAACTACGAGTTTGACAGGTAAATATGCAATTAATTTACGGTTCGAAATATTTCAACCTTCCCAAGATTCCATAAAATATGAGCTTGACAGACAACTTCATGTAAATATTCAAATTACTTCAGATGAAAAATTCTGGCTTTTAAATTTATTTTTAGCGAATTTTTGCCCCAAAAAAATATTGCAAATTTTGAAATTGAAATAATGAATGATTTTATTATATGCAATTAATTTACTGTTCGAAATATTTCAACCTTCCCAAGATTCCATAAAATATGAGCTTGACAGACAACTGTTTGCCGAAAAAAATATTGCGAATTTTGAAATTGAAATAATGAATGATTTTATTATATGCAATGCAATACAGATGAAATGATGATGACAATAAATAAACAATTCACTATACAACCTATGGATTACATGTAATAATTGCACAATTTTGCACGTTCCCCTGACAAATCATATAACGCCACATCACAGCACTTAATGATTGTAATAATTATAATTAAATAAGCCTAACAAACACTATAATCATCAAATAACACTGGCAGGCAATTTTTCAAAAACATCATTTTTTCCCACTTGAACACTAGTTCGTCTCCTCGGCAACGTAGGATGTTCGGGACATCCGTTATTTGTTAAGAGTTCGACACATTCCATTGATCCAGAACTTCTAGCATACCACAATGCATTTCTTCCTTCGTGATCAACAACCTTGACATTGGCACTATACTGTAAAATAGGAAACAGAAAATTTATAAAGTGAGCAATTTTTCAGTTATATTATGTCATTTTGACGAGATAATGACATATCCACTCGTTTAGTTGGAATTTTAGAGTGCTACATGTAGCTCACTGAAATAACTGTCTCCACTCGGACACATTATCCAGATTCCGAGTCAACCAGTCTTTGTTCTTATCCTTATGACACGTTGTTAATGAAGAAGCAAAAAATACCAATTTAATTGTCTTTGGTTTGAGCACACTAACCATTACACCACTTATGTGGTAGAATATGTATAAATAATTAAGTACACTTGTACTTATAACAAGTAAAATGTATCCCACTCAACAATATCCGAGTTCTGGTATCATTTATATCTGTATTGCTGTTGGAGATCCATTTATCAATTAGGGGAGGGTTTTCATTCCGTTGATCTGTATAACCTCACCATATTGTTGTGTCTGTCTCAAGCTAACACCTATTTCCAACATCATATGACATGGTTTTTTTTTTGCATCCATTGATGCCTAGGACCTATTTCCAACATCATATGACATGGTCTTTTTTGCATCCATTGATGTGATTTGTTATTCATTTTGTTAATAAAGCTGGAAATAATATTGTTGGCCATCACAATTTAAACTTTCTTTTCATAACATTATGAGGGGCCATCGTGTCCGTAATCGTATGGTAGTTGGATTTACAACTACCTATGCAATCACCACTGATGTTGTGAGTACGAATCTCGATCAGGGCGAGGTGTACAACATTATGTGATAAAGTCTGTGGTGACTTGAGACAGGTCAGTGGTCTATCAGGGTCCTCTGGTTTCCTCCATCAATAAAACTGACCACCACGATATAACTGAAATATTTTTGAAAGTGGCATTCAACACCATCAAACATAACATTATATAGAACGACGTCTTACCCACAATAATAACTGTACAAACACAACATTTCCTAAGGCAGCTGCTATATGCAGAGCTGTTCTCCCGTCGTCTTTACTGTATGGTGAGTTGATGTCGTCAGGATGACTGTGTCCTAACACAAGTATTATATTTCGTATATCTTCACGCACTAATGCATCTATTAATTGCTGAAAAGAAGTGAAATAAAAAACACTGATTACTCATTGTGTAAGGTATAAAGACCTCAATGTTCACAAGCATGTGCAAGTGATTGTTGATTAACACCAAATGAGCAATTTTCCAGTTATATCACAGTGAGAACAATTTACATATCGATGATGACGGCCGCTTTGTACTAGACCAACATGCTTAGTTGAATTTTAATAATGCTATCTCAGAGAAACAATATTCCATAGGTAGACATGTTGCTCCACTCCGACACTTCATAATGATACCGAACAAACCAGTCTTTACTTTTACTCCTAAATGCTGCTTGCTTAACTGAGAAGCGGCAAATACCAATTTTATAGTCTTTGGGAGCTCAAACCATGATCTACCGCACTTGAGGTCTATGGTTTGACAAGACAGGGATCATGGCTTGATTATGTTTGCTCCTACAAACATCACAGTAACATGATTTAAACATATCAGCTATGAAATAAACCTCTTAAATTGAGAGGAAATGGTTTCCAATTAAACGTTAAACAGGACTGTAAATTATTTTCTCCAACGACTTTGGTATTTACTGTGTATCTGGATCCAATGAATACAGTGAAAGCTGTCTAAACCAAACACTGAATAAACAACTCGCAATAAACCGGAATCCTGTAGACACCAAACTTCAAGTAAAGTCTCAAAGTAGGAAATCTTTGTCAATATAATCAGAATCCTGTAGACACCAAACTTCAAGTAAAGTCTCAAAGTAGGAAATCTTTGTCAATATAATCAGAATCCTGTAGACACCAAACTTCAAGTAAAGTCTCAAAGTAGGAAATCTTTGTAAATATAATCAGAATCCTGTAGACACCAAACTTCAAGTAAAGTCTCAAAGTAGGAAATCTTTGTCAATATAATCAGAATCCGGTTTACACCAAACTTCAAGTAAAGTCTCAAAGTAGGAAATCTTTGTCGATATAATCAGAATCCTGTAGACACCAAACTTCAAGTAAAGTCTCAAAGTAGGAAATCTTTGTCAATATAATCAGAATCCTGTTTACACCAAACTTCAAGTAAAGTCTCAAAGTAGGAAATCTTTGTCAATATAATCAGAATCCTGTAGACACCAAACTTCAAGTAAAGTCTCAAAGTAGGAAATCTTTGTCAATATAATCAGAATCCTGTAGACACCAAACTTCAAGTACAGTCTCAAAGTAGGAAATCTTTGTCAATATAATCAGAATCCTGTTTACACCAAACTTCAAGTAAAGTCTCAAAGTAGGAAATCTTTGTCAATATAATCAGAATCCTGTAGACACCAAACTTCAAGTAAAGTCTCAAAGTAGGAAATCTTTGTCAATATAATCAGAATCCTGTTTACACCAAACTTCAAGTAAAGTCTCAAGTAGGAAATCTTTGTCAATATAATCAGAATCCTGTATACACCAAACTTCAAGTAAAGTCTCAAAGTAGGAAATCTTTGTCAATATAATCAGAATCCTGTTTACACCAAACTTCAAGTAAAGTCTCAAAGTAGGAAATCTTTGTCAATATAATCAGAATCCTGTATACACCAAACTTCAAGTAAAGTCTCAATGTAGGAAATCTTTGTAAATATAACCTGTAAAAACCAAAGAACTGTCTATTCCAATTATAAAATTTGAAGGCAGTCAGTATTTGGTATAAAAGTAGATCATCGTTCTTACCTAAATTAAGGGAATATCTATGTATGGATTTGATTTTTTGATTTTTGGTGTTTAACGCCACTTTCAGCTATATCATGGCAACCAGTTTTAGTGGTGGAAGAAGCCGGAGTACCCGGAGAGAACCACCGACCATGGGCAAGCAACTGGTAAACTTTATCACTTGCGGCTGTGAGTCGAGTGCACCTTTTTTTGTAATTTACAAAACCGGGCGCAAATCCACGCCGTATTGGTGATAGGCTTGTAGGAGTTGTTAGGTAATCCTACTACCTAACTCATTGAGCCACCCGGGCCGTCTCTATGTATGGAGCTGGAGGGAGAAATTCTGACCTAATTTAAGGGAATATCTATGTATGGAGCTGGAGGGAGAAATTCTTACCTGATTTAAGGGAATATCTATGTATGGACCTGGAGGGAGAAATTCTTACCTGATTTAAAGGAATATCTATGTATGGAGCTGGAGGGAGAAATTCTTACCTGATTTAAAGAAATATCTATGTATGGAGCTGGAGGGAGAAATTCTTACCTGATTTAAAGGAATATCTATGTATGGAGCTGGAGGGAGAAATTCTTACCTGATTTAAAGGAATATCTATGTATGGAGCTGGAGGGAGAAATTCTTACCTGATTTAAAGGAATATCTATGTATGGAGCTGGAGGGAGAAATTCTTACCTGATTTAAGGGAATATCTATGTATGGAGCTGGAGGGGGAAATTCTGACCTGATTTAAGGGAATATCTATGTATGGAGCTGGAGGGAGAAATTCTTACCTGATTTAAGGGAATATCTATGTATGGAGCTGGAGGGAGAAATTCTTACCTGATTTAAAGGAATATCTATGTATGGAGCTGGAGTGAGAAATTCTTATCTGATTTAAGGGAATATCTATGTATGGAGCTGGAGGGAGAAATTCTTACCTGATTTAAGGGAATATCTATGTATGGAGCTGGAGGGAGAAATTCTTACCTGATTTAAGGGAATATCTATGTATGGAGCTGGAGGGAGAAATTCTTACCTGATTTAAGGGAATATCTATGTATGGAGCTGGAGGGAGAAATTCTTTAGTTTCATATTTACATCTTATCCACCGTTCTTTTTCTTCTCTAAAAAGTAGAAAAATACAAAATACAATTTATTCTGTGGATAAACAAGCTTAAATTTGTGTGAGGCAATCCTATGGTGTTTAATGCCACTTTCAACAATATTTCAGTTATATCATGGTGGTCAGTTTTATTGGTGGAAGAAACCGGAGTGCCAGGAGAAAACCACTGATAAACTGTAATGTGATTAAGACCAAAGAAGAAAATACCTGTCTTTCAGTTTACATTCTTTAAAGAAGAAGAAAACACTCAAATCAACTTCTTAACTCAAAATATTCTTTTTTGTGAAAAGAACAACTTTGATTGGCCTAAAATATTTGGTTCTAAAACGCTACTGTAGTCTGTGACGAGTGTTAAAATGTTAGATTGGTTTCCTAATCTGTTTTTTTTTCTTACCTTGACGAGGAGGGTAAAACTTTCGGTCGGCCTTTAATGTTGGCTTCCCAAACACTATTTGCAGTACTATTTCCTATTGACATCATTACTCTCATTAAATCAGGTCTGAAAATAAAAAATAAAACACAAGCCATTATTATTTTTTGCAAAGCAAATTATCAAAATTCCATAAGACGACTTTAAGGAATTATCTAGGATATATGTTATTGAAAACAATGCCTTTGTGACTGCAATAGCATTGTAGTTAGATTTTTATTTTATTTTCCTTCGATATCTTTTGACTAGGAGTGTACCTGATGAAGGTCAGGCCTCGACATTAACGTTTGTCCGATACCAGTGAAAACTGACGTCGAACAAGTAGATCTGGTATTACGGTTGTCCGACGGGACAAGTGAAAGTCAAGATTCCCAAACGTGCCGGTACGATGGACAAATCTATTTCCACTGGTATAAAATACTGGGTTTGTTGTATAAAAGAGCCCTGTTTGATCTCCAATTTGTCCATAATATTTTGATTAAAACTAAAGTGAAACGCCAGATCAAAACTCTTTTTATTGTATCATTTATCATTCTCCATGCTGTGATGAAGTTCAAGGACATTGACAAAATTAAAGTCGCAATCTCAGAAACGCTTTAATGAACGGAAATATCAATAAATAAATATAAGAACAAGAATCACTCCGGAACGGACACGTAAAAATTATCGGATATCAAATTGAAGCCAAATTTAAACTTGTCTTTTGTGCAAAATACGATTGAGGACTTGATTTAGGGAACCTAAAAATCACTGGTATGCAAGACTCCAATCAAGATAGACAGAAATAAAAATGTGACATTGAATATATGTCCTTAAGGTAGTTATGAATAAAAAAAACCCAGAACAAATCAGTTCAGGCAGCTTTAACTATTTACTTAATTTGGGCAGGGTAACATCAGAGGGGTTGCGAAACAATGTTTCGATTAATCGCAATTGACTTCTCCCAGAAGTCTCCCTACTTCTCTCTGTTGTCTCCCATTTCTCCCTGTGAGCTCTCTGAAAGAGAAGTCATTTCTCCCTCTAATTTGAAAGTAGTGGGAGCCCTGGATAATTATTCTTTTTTTGTAATTTTTATTAATTTTTTCGGACAACTAAAAGATTGAGTCGTACAAGTACTTTTTTTAGTTAGTTGTCCGAAGGGACAAGTTGAAAAATATGTTAATGTAGAGGCCTGAAGGTTATTCAAGATATGTGTTGTGCACACTAAATTAGATATCTATTATTGTATTACATCTACCCATATAATTAATAATGATCACAACTTACGTATTTAAGGTGTCGAGGCATAAATGATGTGATCGAGTTATTAATTACTTTTGGGTACGAGCGATTGTTGTTAAATGTTTGGTGAGAAATTTTCCAGAGAGAACCAGTATGATTTCGATGAGATGATGACCATGACCGCTTTGTACCAGACCAACACACTCGGCTGAATATTTATAGTGCTAGATCACTAAAAGAACAGTCCACAGGTACACATGATGCCGAGATGATGACCATATCCGCTTTGTACCAGACCAACACGCTCAGCTGAATATTTATAGTGCTAGATCACTAAAAGAACAGTCCACGGGTACACATGATGCTGAGATGATGACCATGTCCGCTTTGTACCAGACCAACACGCTCAGCTGAATGCTTATAGTGCTAGATCACTAAAAGAACAGTCCACAGGTACACATGATGCTGAGATGATGACCATATCCGCTTTGTACCAGACCAACACGCTCAGCTGAATATTTATAGTGCTAGATCACTAAAAGAACAGTCCACGGGTACACATGATGCTGAGATGATGACCATGTCCACTTTGTACCAAACCAACACGCTCAGCTGAATATTTATAGTGCTAGATCACTAAAAGAACAGTCCACAGGTACACATGATGCTGAGATGATAACCATGTCCACTTTGTACCAGACCAACACGCTCAGCTGAATATTTATAGTGCTAGATCAATAAAAGAACAGTCCACGGGTACACATGATGCTGAGATGATGACCATGTCTGCTTTGTACCAGACCAACACGCTCAGCTGAATATTTATAGTGCTAGATCACTAAAAGAACAGTCCACAGGTACACATGATGCTGAGATGATGACCATGTCCGCTTTGTACTAGACCAACACGCTCAGCTGAATATTTAGTGCTAGATCACTAAAAGAACAGTCCACGGGTACACATGATGCTGAGATGATGACCATGTCCACTTTGTACCAAACCAACACGCTCAGCTGAATATTTATAGTGCTAGATCACTAAAAGAACAGTCCACAGGTACACATGATGCTGAGATGATAACCATGTCCACTTTGTACCAGACCAACACACTCAGCTGAATATTTATAGTGCTAGATCACTAAAAGAACAGTCCACGGGTACACATGATGCTGAGATGATGACCATGTCTGCTTTGTACCAGACCAACACGCTCAGCTGAATATTTATAGTGCTAGATCACTAAAAGAACAGTCCACGGGTACACATGATGCTGAGATGATGACCATGTCCACTTTGTACCAAACCAACACGCTCAGCTGAATATTTATAGTGCTAGATCACTAAAAGAACAGTCCATGGGTACACATGATGCTGAGATGATGACCATGTCCGCTTTGTACCAGACCAACACGCTCAGCTGAATGCTTATAGTGCTAGATCACTAAAAGAACAGTCCACAGGTACACATGATGCTGAGATGATGACCATATCCGCTTTGTACCAGACCAACACGCTCAGCTGAATATTTATAGTGCTAGATCACTAAAAGAACAGTCCACGGGTACACATGATGCTGAGATGATGACCATGTCCACTTTGTACCAAACCAACACGCTCAGCTGAATATTTATAGTGCTAGATCACTAAAAGAACAGTCCACAGGTACACATGATGCTGAGATGATAACCATGTCCACTTTGTACCAGACCAACACGCTCAGCTGAATATTTATAGTGCTAGATCAATAAAAGAACAGTCCACGGGTACACATGATGCTGAGATGATGACCATGTCTGCTTTGTACCAGACCAACACGCTCAGCTGAATATTTATAGTGCTAGATCACTAAAAGAACAGTCCACAGGTACACATGATGCTGAGATGATGACCATGTCCGCTTTGTACCAGACCAACACGCTCAGCTGAATATTTAGTGCTAGATCACTAAAAGAACAGTCCACGGGTACACATGATGCTGAGATGATGACCATGTCCACTTTGTACCAAACCAACACGCTCAGCTGAATATTTATAGTGCTAGATCACTAAAAGAACAGTCCACAGGTACACATGATGCTGAGATGATAACCATGTCCACTTTGTACCAGACCAACACACTCAGCTGAATATTTATAGTGCTAGATCACTAAAAGAACAGTCCACGGGTACACATGATGCTGAGATGATGACCATGTCTGCTTTGTACCAGACCAACACGCTCAGCTGAATATTTATAGTGCTAGATCACTAAAAGAACAGTCCACGGGTACACATGATGCTGAGATGATGACCATGTCCACTTTGTACCAAACCAACACGCTCAGCTGAATATTTATAGTGCTAGATCACTAAAAGAACAGTCCACGGGTACACATGATGCTGAGATGATGACCATGTCTGCTTTGTACCAGACCAACACGCTCAGCTGAATATTTATAGTGCTAGATCACTAAAAGAACAGTCCACGGGTACACATGATGCTGAGATGATGACCATGTCCGCTTTGTACCAGACCAACACGCTCAGCTGAATATTTAGTGCTAGATCACTAAAAGAACAGTCCACAGGTACACATGATGCTGAGATGATGACCATGTCTGCTTTGTACCAGACCAACACGCTCAGTTGAATATTTATAGTGCTAGATCACTAAAAGAACAGTCCACGGGTACACATGATGCTGAGATGATGACCATGTCCGCTTTGTACCAGACCAACACGCTCAGCTGAATATTTAGTGCTAGATCACTAAAAGAACAGTCCACGGGTACACATGATGCTGAGATGATGACCATGTCCACTTTGTACCAAACCAACACGCTCAGCTGAATATTTATAGTGCTAGATCACTAAAAGAACAGTCCACAGGTACACATGATGCTGAGATGATAACCATGTCCACTTTGTACCAGACCAACACGCTCAGGTGAATATTTATAGTGCTAGATCACTAAAAGAACAGTCCACGGGTACACATGATGCTGAGATGATGACCATGTCCACTTTGTACCAAACCAACACGCTCAGCTGAATATTTATAGTGCTAGATCACTAAAAGAACAGTCCACGGGTACACATGATGCTGAGATGATGACCATGTCTGCTTTGTACCAGACCAACACGCTCAGCTGAATATTTATAGTGCTAGATCACTAAAAGAACAGTCCACGGGTACACATGATGCTGAGATGATGACCATGTCTGCTTTGTAGCAGACCAACACGCTTAGCTGAATATTTATAGTGCTAGATCACTAAAAGAACAGCCCACAGGTACACATGATGCTGAGATGATGACCATGTCTGCTTTGTACCAGACCAACACGCTCAGCTGAATATTTATAGTGCTAGATCACTAAAAGAACAGTCCACAGGTACACATGATGCTGAGATGATGACCATGTCCACTTTGTACCAAACCAACACGCTCAGCTGAATATTTATAGTGCTAGATCACTAAAAGAACAGTCCACGGGTACACATGATGCTGAGATGATGACCATGTCTGCTTTGTAGCAGACCAACACGCTTAGCTGAATATTTATAGTGCTAGATCACTAAAAGAACAGCCCACAGGTACACATGATGCTGAGATGATGACCATGTCCGCTTTGTCCCAGACCAACACGCTCAGCTGAATATTTATAGTGCTAGATCACTAAAAGAACAGTCCACAGGTACACATGATGCTCCATTTGGACACATTATACTGATTCCGAATCAACCAGTCTTTGCTCTTACTACTTAATGCTGCATGCTTAGTGGAGAAGCAACAAATACAAATTCTCTAGTCTTTGGATTGGTCTGACCTAACAAACTCGAGGCGAGCAGCTAACCATTATACCACTTATGCGATTATTTTTAAATTACAATTTACATATCAATATATACTTACGGCCATTCATCTAAATCTAAAGATCTAACTCTAGATAAATGTGTTCCCAAATTTCTGTGGATCCCTGAGCATTCTATACAGATTAAGGTACCTAAATTAAGACTAGCCCAATCAGGGTCTGAAAAAAAAAGACAAAATATTTAAACAATTAATGTGTTATTAAGGTCAACTTGATTTAAGCTTGTTGGAAATTTTCATCTTGCATTTAGGTCCATTAGATTTGTAGCAATTTTAACCTTAAAATGTAAGTGATTTCTAATTTCCTTCGGCTTTCAAATTATAGACATTTAGACATTATCATTTCTTGGTTAATATTTGTATAATGTATACTTACTGGGGGCCCCACAATCAGCGCAGACATTATTTCCCCGGACACCTCGTATTGTCTGTACTCCAGCAGGATCAACCGTGGACTGTTTTTTGGATTTACTACTTTCGTTGCCTTGCAGGCAGTTGAGTATTTGTTGTTCTATTGCATTCACCCATTCATCTCGTTCCTAAAATTATCGTAATATAATATAGAAAAGTGCTCCAATGTAACTCTCACTAAACTGCTAAATGTATGTTTTTCCAGGACTAAACTGCTAAATGTATGTTTTTTCAGGACTAAACTGCTAAATGTATGTTTTTTCAGGACTAAACTGCTAAATGTATGTTTTTCCAGGACTAAACTGCTAAATGTATGTTTTTCCAGGGCTAAACTGCTAAATGTATGTTTTTCCAGGACTAAACTGCTAAATGTATGTTTTTCCAAGGCTAAACTGCTAAATGTATGTTTTTCCAGGACTAAACTGTTAAATGTATGTTTTTCCAGGACTAAACTGCTAAATGTATGTTTTTTCAGGACTAAACTGCTAAATGTATGTTTTTCCAGGACTAAACTGCTAAATGTATGTTTTTCCAGGGCTAAACTGCTAAATGTATGTTTTTCCAGGACTAAACTGCTAAATGTATGTTTTTCCAAGGCTAAACTGCTAAATGTATGTTTTTCCAGGACTAAACTGTTAAATGTATGTTTTTCCAGGACTAAACTGCTAAATGTATGTTTTTCCAGGACTAAACTGCTAAATGTATGTTTTTCCAAGACTAAACTGCTAAATGTAAGTTTTTCAAGGGCTAAACTGCTAAATGTATGTTTTTCCAGGACTAAACTGCTAAATGTATGTTTTTTCAGGACTAAACTGTTAAATGTATGTTTTTCCAAGGCTAAACTGCTAAATGTATGTTTTTCCAAGACTAAACTGTTAAATGTATGTTTTTCCAGGGGTAATTCTGCTAAATGTATGTTTTTTCAGAGGTAAACTGCTAAATGTATTATTTTCAAGGGCTAAACTGCTAAATGTAAGTTTTTCAAGGGCTAAACTGTTAAATGTATGTTTTTCCAGGACTAAACTGTTAAATGTATGTTTTTCCAGGACTAAACTGTTAAATGTATGTTTTTCCAGGGGTAATTCTGCTAAATGTATGTTTTTTCAGGGGTAAACTGCTAAATGTATGTTTTTCCAGGACTAAATTGCTAAATGTATGTTTTTCCAGGACTAAACTGCTAAATGTATGTTTTTTCAGGGCTAAACTACTAAATGTATGTTTTTCCAGGACTAAACTGCTAAATGTATGTTTTTCCAAGGCTAAACTGCTAAATGTATGTTTTTCCAGGACTAAACTGCTAAATGTATGTTTTTCCAGGACTAAACTGCTAAATGTATGTTTTTCCAGGACTAAACTGCTAAATGTATGTTTTTCCAGGACTAAACTGCTAAATGTATGTTTTTCCAGGACTAAACTGCTAAATGTATGTTTTTCCAGGACTAAACTGCTAAATGTATGTTTTTCCAAGACTAAACTGCTAAATGTAAGTTTTTCAAGGGCTAAACTGCTAAATGTATGTTTTTCCAGGACTAAACTGCTAAATGTATGTTTTTCCAGGACTAAACTGTTAAATGTATGTTTTTCCAAGGCTAAACTGCTAAATGTATGTTTTTCCAAGGCTAAACTGCTAAATGTATGTTTTTCCAAGACTAAACTGTTAAATGTATGTTTTTCCAGGGGTAATTCTGCTAAATGTATGTTTTTTCAGAGGTAGACTGCTAAATGTATTATTTTCAAGGGCTAAACTGCTAAATGTAAGTTTTTCAAGGGCTAAACTGTTAAATGTATGTTTTTCCAGGACTAAACTGTTAAATGTATGTTTTTCCAGGACTAAACTGTTAAATGTATGTTTTTCCAGGGGTAATTCTGCTAAATGTATGTTTTTTCAGGGGTAAACTGCTAAATGTATTATTTTCAAGGGCTAAACTGCTAAATGTATGTTTTTCAAGGGCTAAACTGCTAAATGTATGTTTTTCAAGGGCTAGATGCCGAAATGTAGCACTTATCAACAGAAGTAAAGAGTACCACTCAACTGCAGGCTAGGGGCTGTTTAACATGTAAAGAGTACCACTCTACTGCAGACTAGGGGCTGTTTAACATGTAAAGAGCACCACTCTACTACAGACTAGGGGCTGTTTAACATGTAAAGAGTACCACTCTACTGCAGGCTAGGGGCTGTTTCACAAGTAAAGAGTACCACTCAACTGCAGGCTAGAATCTGTTTCACACTCATTTTTTTAAGGGTATGAGTTATTCTCATTGTTGATGACACTATTGCCACTATGAAATGCAGAACAGCAATAAAAGTGCTATTCCTTCACTTTAATTTGTGTCTAAGTGTAATCTTGGATAAAATCTCATGTTCATTTACATCCACATCTTTTCTTACTAATATCTAAAATACAAGTAATATTTATACCACTATCTCCGAGAGTAATAAAACTACAGCCCAGATTTAAAGTTTGTAATATCTCATATCTGCGTGTATTATTTCATAGTTCTTAGCTGTTGCTTACATTCTGGGGTCTGTTGTTGAACTTGTGATTAAACTAACCAGATGATTAGCCAAAATTACATAATTAATTCCTAATCCCATACTTGGCTTATGCAATGATTAAATTTTGTTGCTGAACTCTTTTTAATCAATGCTGTAACTAATCATATTTAATCATTGAATTAGCTAATTATGTGACTAGGAATGAATCATGTAATTATGGCTAATCATATGATTAGCTTAATCACAAGTTCAACTAGTATTACTGTGAGCACAGCTCACTAAGATATACCCCCCAATCCTCACATCTGTCCAACCTATTTCCATAACCAAAATATTACTGATTGTTCCGACTAAAAATGAAAAGGACTCTCCTCTCTTCACCGGTAAGCTGCTGATAAAATTTCAAAACATTCTGAGAAACACTACTCAAGTTATCATACGACATCGTGTAAAAATCCTATTTTCCGTCATATCAAGTCCAATAACTCTGGAACGGCAAAAGTGAAAATCGTCAAAAATGTAAGGGATCCTCGTCTCTTCACCAGTAAGAAGCTGATAAAATTTTAAAAGATTCCAAGAAACACAACTCAAGTTATCGTACGACATAGGATTTGTCTACAGACGGACAGACAGACGGACGGACGGACATGGTGAAACCAGTATACCCCCCTACAACTTTGTTGTGGGGGGGTATAACAACAGACTCCTGGTATATAAACCATATAAAGATAAAAGGAAAAGAATGCATTGATGTTACAACAGTAAAATGTAATGTTATCATGGCTGAAGTCAGCATTTACTTACATCACAATTGGTAGCTTCAAAATGCCACTGTTTGTTTTCTAAGGAGATTATCAAAAATTCATAACCATCAGAATCTGAAATTTATACAAATTACACATTTAATACACATATGTCATTCAGGTTTATACTGGTTTTGATCTTTTATAAAGGTGTGTATCGAAAAGTTGGAAGAATGCACCCATTTAATGCATTGGTGTCAGAGTGTGTGTGGGGGAATACAAATATTGACCTATTATGAAAAAATATGCATTTCAATAGCCTATATTTTCATATAATTGTATTTCATAAAGTTACTATGCAATCTGTCAGAGAAAGAAAAGATAGCAAAACACAATAGGAATGCCTGACTTTACACATCACATTTGGATAAAGTGGTACAATTTAGTGAAAGAAGAATAAAGTCAGAATCCCTTAAATTGAAATATCCTTTAACAAAACTAATATTAGAATTTAACTCTGGTTATAAAGAATGCTCTCTACATTGTACAGTACAATCTTTCTAAACCGAACCCTTTTGGGACAGAATAATTTTTTCAGATTAAACAGGTGTTTGGTTTACACAGGTACAAATTACATAGACATTTAGAAGATGTGACTGTATAGTGTGTCTAGATAAGGCAGGTTTTCGGTTAACTCAGGGTTCAGATTAGACAGGTTTCATTGTACTACAATACTTACCATCACCATCACCAGGGCCGCCGACACTTCTAATTCCACCACTTTTTGCTCTCCGATGTCGTTTCTTAACATTTGGAGTTTCTATTTTTGAGCCGACACTATTACCATTCACACCAAGCTTTAACACACTATCCCCATTGGGTATTCCTACAACAAAAATAATTACATATTCTATGTTTGAAAAATATCAATAACATAAATAGAAAGAAATAAAGGCCTTAGATATTTACATATCTCCTTTCATGTACATCTATATGAACTTTAACCTTTTTGTATCAAAATTAAAATACTAGAGGTAAAATAAGTCTTTCCTTTGACTACAGTCAAACCTGTATTAAGAGGTCACATTTGGGATGAAGAAAAAGTGGCCTCATAAGACAGGTCACCTCTTAAAAGAGGTTCAATTCATATGAAATTTTCTATGACAGAACCAAAAAAAAAGTGACCTTTTAATACAGGTGACTGCTTAATAGAGGCAAATGCATGGACAGGTTTGACTGTATTTTTATAAATACAAACACATAAGAGCCTACCATGAATTTTAGGGAGAAAAAAAACATGCATTAAAAGAAACAGTTTTATAAAATTCTGAAGACTTTTTCTTATAAAAAAATAATTTGGGTGATGTTCCTTCTTTAAAATTGTAATTTGTAAATACTGTATGAAGATACTATAAAATACATGTCAAATTCTAACATGACGTCTATAAAACGGCACACACGATAATACTCAACAACTCTATATTTAGCACAAGTGCAGTACACAACAAATCTGGCTGTTCAATTGTGACTCCCGCTGTGAAATTACCGTGACGACCGAGTGTAAACAAACAAAACACCGGCATATAGCATATTTTTAAAGTCCTTAAAATAAAAATTCCTCGTCAGTTATAAATAAATATTCTGTAACTAAGTATTTTTTTATCATTTGTTTTGAAAATTTACATTTGGGGATCCCCAGTACGCACACAGTCACATACATTCCATTGATATGTGTCGGCCATGAATAACAAAATACACTAACCTTGTTTTCCTACGTATACATTGATAACTAGACAGTAATGTAATTAAATTACTGATATTTTCCAATTTGATTGCATTTTGAATTTTGCTACTCAAACAAGAAAAATGCTCACAAAATCGTAAAATAAATCAGTGACCAGCTTGTGTCAATCAGCGTCCCTTGTAAATAACGTCACAGGATGACGATATATTACAAAAGTGAAAGTCGATAGATGGTTGTCTTAAGTATTTTTTCCAGAATTTTTTTTTATGTCAACAATACAAGCTTTTTTTTTTCATTGGCATTTATTTTTTTTATTTCATATCTAACAATAATTGTCGATTATTAACAACTGTTCAAGTGTTCGATAGTATGCTTGACAACTCCGCTCCGCCATCTTGTTAACGCTCGAAATGATGAACGAATGAACTCCAACTTATTTTTTAAATATTTTTACGCAGGAATTGTTCAATCGAATCTATGTTGGAAAACTCTTGCACTACCAAAGCTAATTCATTTACTGACATCTCTACCAAATTTACCTCAGACAAAAATAAATGATTTAAATTCACTTTTTTATAAATTCATATGGAACAGGAAGTCAGATAAGATAAAGCGAAGTACTTTAATCGGTGATATATATCAGGGGGGTTTGAAAATGATAGATCTTCAATCATTTAATATTTATCTGAAAGTAGGTTGGATTAAACGATTATTTTCCAATTTAGATGGTGATTGGCAAAAAGTATTATTATTCAATCTTCAAAGCTATGGCAGTAAAAGAATTTTAACTTTTCAGAAAGAAAAGCTCAAGGAAGTTGCTATGAAGCTAATAAATCCTTTTTGGAAAGATGTTCTGTCTAGCTATCATTTTGCAAAACCTTATACAAAGATGAATACTAATGAACTATTGTCTCTTGATATCCTTAATTTTGTACCAGTAACTGATCTAAATTATTATATTAGATGGATAGAACATAATGTGCAGTATTTATGTGATCTTATTGACCCACATTCTGGTAATTTTTACACTTTTGAACAGACTAGAAATAAACTGAATACCAATAATTTTTTGAAGTACTATAGTCTGGTGTCAAATGTTCCCAAGTACATCAAAGATCATCTGAAGGAAAACTGTGTAAATGTAAATTTTGACATACTTAGTAAAAAGGATGCCTATTTAGAAAGAATAGTTCATAGTAAAAATGTTAGGTTTGTTTATAAAGGTCTTGTGAATGCAATCATTTCTTTACCAACAGAAAAATTTTCCAAATGGGAAAAACTTCTTAATTGTGAAATAACAAATTGGTCAAAATATTTTATTATTTCAAAAAAGTCTTGTAAAAACTCATATCTTCAAAATTTTCAATTTAAATTGTTACACAGGATCATTCCTACCAATTCCTTTTTACATAAAATAAAGCTCAAGAATACTAATTTATGTACATTTTGCAAAATTCATGATGAAACTATTGAACATCTATTCTTTGACTGTCCTTTGACACAAATCTTTGTCAAAACAATTAAAACAATATTACAAGAATTAGATTTTTGACAAAAAAGAATATTCCTTTGGTTTTGAGTCAGGGGATCTTCTTGTTAATTTGATTTCAATTATTGCAAAAAATTACATCTTCAAGTGCAAACTCAATGAACAAAGGCTAAATATTGTAGAATTTAAACATAAAATTATGTGGTACCGTTCACTTGAACAATATATATCAAAGAAAAACAATATCATTTTAGCATTTGAAAAAATGTGGACCCCCTTACAATATATTTTCAACTAATCATAATATTTTTTGTTTGTTTGATTCATATAGTGATGAGATTCTTTTTTCAGCTTTTTTGATTAAGTACAAAATGTCAGGAGCAATCAAATATTTTAGAAAAACAAAATGGTAAGAGAGTGTGTGTGAAAGATGAATGAAAGTGTTTATTACTATTATATATTATTATTTTGTTTATCCAAATGTAAAACCAATGTAGTCACAAAACTTATTTTTGAAAACTCCTGTCACACCCTAGTCAGGTGGTGATGTAAGGGAATTTATAAAATCCTGACTATAGGAAAAAACAAATAAAAAAAAACAATACAAGCTTTTTTTTTCATTAGCATTTATTTTTTTTTATTTCATATCTACGATATTATGTTTGACAACTCCGCTCCGCCATCTTGTTAGTGCTCGAAATGATGAACGAATGAACTCCGACTTTTTTTTAAAATTTTTTTACGCAGGAATTGTTCAATTGAATCTATGTTGGAAAATACACAATAAATATGTTTTTCGTGTTAACATCCATATCTTTGTTTTAAAATATCTCGTTCAAATACAAATAATTCAAAATCAATTCAAAATTTCCGAAGGAGGTAAATGGAACAGCCACCAAATGCTGTGTGTAAAATTCGAATAAAAAGGCCCAGCCCATGTGTAAATTTGCACAACTCTATGCCTGCCATGAATATCTTCAGGGTGCAATTTGGAAAAAAGTTCTCTTACAAGAACCTTAACCATAAAATTTTATTGATCATATCTTCACAGAATTTGTTAAACATCCACTATTGATATAAATTTATGTGTTGTGTGTAAAATGTACCCATAGACCTTTTTTTTAACAGAATAGTCCTTAGATAACTTAAATTCTCCTTAGAATCAAGCTATGTACCAGTATATGTGTTTTAGGGGTATTGATTTTTCCTGTTTCTATGATTTTTCTATTGGATTTAGGAATTGTTCGGACAGTGGTATTTTTGTTATTTTTGTTATTTTATCACTCTTCTACAAATACAAATTCTTACACACGACAAAAACATGCGACCACAAACAAACATGCACACGACAACATGCTGTAACATACATGTAAATTACTTTTTTGAATCAATAATTGTACAGACATACAAATAAAGAGTATTTGATAACACACCTTGAGGCTGTGCAAAAGTGTTATTATCTGAATTAGAGGAATGTCGTTGGCGTACAATATCAAATCCTGTTAGCTGTACATTTTCTTTGTCTTTGTTGGATTTACCTGTAAATAAAGGTGTTCAGGTGTCACACACAATACACAACATGCAACTAAATGGACCATAATACAATATATCCTCAATAACGAGTCAAAAATGCATTTCTACGCGAGATGAAAGCAAAAAAAAAAGGAAACCCCTTATATAGTGCCGGTGAATAACTTCATTTTCTAACTGTTTGAACCAAGTTTCACATGTTTAAAACAGTCCTTACGATGAGCACCGGTCCTCTGGCCAAAGACCAATAAAACTGTGTTCAGACTGGTAAAGTTTTCAGTTTTTATTGAGAACTATATAAAAATAAATTCAAGAATTTGATTCGGACCAGTAAATTCAAATTTGTATTCCGAGGATTGAGTTTGAACCAAATTTGACATGTTATTTCCAAATATTTTGCTTAAAAATAAGAAATCTTTAATATCTGTTCTACTAATTGAGATGAGCTAGTAAAAGACATATCACACAAATATGCCAAAATCTAAATATTTATTTTCCTTTACAAACAAATTTGCGTAGCCTTCATTTCATAAATAAATTTTTATTCTAAATTTTATTCATGAAAATATAAACACTTTCATTTTTACATTTTTTCCCATAAAAAACCCCATTATGACTCATTATTTATTAATACAAATTTATAGAACAACAGAGAAAAATAAACAACCCATGCATAGTGCCATCCCCAGCACAACAATCAAGTTTCAAAATTGCTACCATCCCACTATCACCAAGACCCATATCAAAATGCTTATGTAGTAGTAATTATGATATCTGTAGATAGTTTCATTAGAAAGGTCATAGGTTAACTGGATACTAAGATTCACGATAAGCACTGGTCCTCCAGACCCAAGACCAGTAAAACTTTGTTCGGACCAGTAATTTTTTTTAAAATCAATTCAAGAATTTGATTCGGTACCATAGCCGATTCTGCTTATACTATTTAGGTCTTTTGCTTTTCTTACTCACAAAGACTTTTAAATTATTTGGCTTTCCAAACTTTTGACTTTTTGAGTAGGTATGTACATTATTTTTCATGTCTTTTTAAAAATACTTAAGCATCATTTTTATGCAACCATGCACATTTCTCACTACATGAAATACTGCATATCAGTTGATTTGGGGGATGTAAACTGTCGTAAAATTTGAAAATGGAAAAAAAAAGTACTTAAATATTCTGTGTTTTTTATTTCACCATCACATTAGCAAATCACCAAAATATGGTAATACAAAAACTTAAAAATCGTGAAATAAATGTATAATTTTCACAACTTAAATCTCTTCAGGTTCATTCAAGAAGTATATATAAGCCCTTGTATAAAGTTGATCAAAATCACTGCATAGAAATCTTTGATATCAAATTTCTTTGAAATTCAGCTAAATATAGATTCAGACTTAATTATATCAGTGAAAGAACACTACATTATTTAAATATAAATCACAGATATACATCTTGTATATCATTTTTTCTTATATTGATGACAATGCTATTTTTAAAGGTGGGTTCTAAAACAACATTTGGTCAAACACAAACACAATGGGAAATATTTGTGACTTATCTAGGATTCATAAGAATAGAAATCAAAATTTGATCACTTTCATCAAGGGAGACAAGTCAGGAAATTTGCTTCACTTTTAAAGGGAGACAAGTCAGAAAATTTCCTTCACTTTCAAAGGGAGATAAGTCAGAAAAATTTCCCATTAACTATTTGAAAGACTTCTAATTACTGATATTTAAACAAAAGTGCAGACAAATATGCTGTGTTTGCCTGTCCAGTATGTCTACCCATCTGTTTTTCAATTTCAACTGAAAGGACAGACTGACCAGACTAACAAACTCACTTTCTTGCATGATATAACACAATGCATTTCTATGGACAAGCATTTTAGCAGGTTTGAACTGGTATCAGTACTAATAATAAAAATTAACTAAAGTAAAAAGAGGTCTTTCTTATAACTACCAAGCATTACAACACACACACCTTTTACAACATGATTTGTATCACCTTTGAGCCCTCCGTTGGATGCTTCTTGGTTCGGATGCTGTGCAGGATAGTTAGGGATAGTTTTTGTTGTCCTAGGCCGTAGTCCAGGGATTTTTACTGTTGTATGCATCAGAGTTATTTCTTTTTTATGTACATCATCCATGTAATCCTGTAAGGTAAAATATGAAAATAAAGATATAAAATAGGCAAGCCAATTATTAAATGAATTATACGAAGTTCTCTTTACCAAAATAAGCAATTGCATCAGTGGTGTAATGGTTAGTGTGCTTGCCTCGAGTGAAGTAGATAGTGGGAATAAGTCCAGTCATGTGAAACCAAAGACTAGAGGCTCAGTGGGCTGAGCCTGTGCACTCACCTTTCATTCTGCTTTGAGGAAACTTAATACAGAACCTTCCATAGGTGCTTCCCACCAAATTTTGGTTCATTTTGGCAAAGCAGTTTCAGAGAAGAAGATTTTTAGAAATCGACCAATCTAAAAAAAGAATTGCCTGTGGCAGCCATGTTTGTTCACGGATCAAAACGAAATGAGCAATCTCTATAGAGGACCTTCCATAGATGTTTCTTACCAAGTTTCATATTATTTGGCCAAGCGGCTTCAGAGGAAAAACTGTTTTAGAATCGATCAATAAGAAACAAGAGTTGCCTGTGGCAGCCATATTTGTAAATGGATCGGGATGAAATGAGTAAGCTTTATAGAAGAGCTTCCATAGATGCATCCTACCAAGTTTCGGTTCATTTGGCCAAGCGGTTTCAGAGGAGAAGACTTTTAAAAATAGGCCAATCAGAAACAAGAATTGCCTGTCGCGGCCATGTTTGTTTACGGATCGGGACGAAATGAGCAATCGCAACAGAGGACTTTCCATAGTTGCTTCCTACCAAGTTTCTGATCATTTGGCGAAACGGTTTCAGAGGAGAAGAATCTAAACTAGAGGCTCCCAGGAGCCTGTATAGCTCACCTGGGTATAATAACAACATCAGTCAATAAAACTTGATAACTTCGGCAAAAAAAATTAACAAATGTAGCCTTCGTCATTGCAGACCCCTTCTACAAAAAAATGTGGGCAGGGGTTCCCCCTTTAATGTAAGTTATCAAAATTGCTGTAAAAAAACATATATGTCAATGATTCTCAAAATTTAGCTTTTCCTACTTCACATTTTGTAATAGAGTTGCTTCCCTTTGATTATTTGAGTAACCAAAAGCAGTGAGTCAACAAAAAAATGCATTTCAAGAGGAATAACTCTTGACAATTGTCACATATTTTTAACTGTGGGAAATTTTTTGTTGATCTTGACATGCTGAACATTTTTGCAGTGTAAACTTTCCCTCTATCTCTACTAGTTTTTGAGATACAAGATGATAGTATTAAAATTGAGAACATTTTGATGAAAAAAGGGCAATAACTCCAAAATGGGTAATAGGATTTACTTCAAAATTGCAGGGTAGGAAGATCTTGACATGCTGCATATTTTTGCAATTTAAACTTAACCTTTATCTCTTATAGTTTTTGAAATATAAGATGAAAAGTATTAAAATTTTACAAATTTGATGAAAAAAGGGCAAGAACTCCAAGATGGGTAATCAGATTTACTTCAAAATTGCAGATAAAAAAAAATTGATCGAAGGACCGAACCGCCAGACACATTTTTGGAAGAGAACCATCCAATGACTATTTCATCAAAATTTTGTTCTTATTGAGCAAATGGTTTCAGACAAAAAGATTTTTATGGGAATTTCCCATAGGGTCCTATGTTAAATTAAGTTCGACTGTGGCGGCCATCTTGGTAGGTGTTCTGAAATGCCAGACACAATTTTGGAAGAGGACCACCCAAGGATCATTTCAGCAAAGTTTGGTTGAGATTGGCACAGTAGTTTCAGGGGAGAAGATTTTTTTAAAATTTCATCCCCCCTTTTTTCTAATTTGCATAATCGGTCAAAATAGGCAAAAGTTCAAAGTTCATAAAAAATCCCGTAATATATGTTAAAAAGCTCATCATTATGCTTATACAGTTCAAATTTGGGCACTTTCTGGCTTAAAGTAGAGCAGTTTTGGCCATTTGAAGAAATTTCTATTTTTAGTCATGGCGGCCATCTTGGATACAGGACGGCGGTGATGGACACACTTTTGAAAGGGGACCACCCAAGGATCATTTCAGCAAAGTTTGGTTGAGATTGGCACAGAAGTTTCAGAGGAGAAGATTTTTTTAAATTTCATCCCCCCTTTTTTCTAATTTGCATAATCGGTCAAAATTGGCAAAAGTTCAAAGTTCATAAAAAATCCCATAATATATGTTAAAAAGCTCATCATTATGCTTATACAGTTCAAATTTGGGCACTTTCTGGCTTAAAATAGAGCAGTTTTGGCCATTTGAAGACATTTCTATTTTTAGTAATGGTGGCCATCTTGGATACAGGACGGCGCTGATGGACACAATTTTGAAAGGGGACCACCTAAGGATCATTTCAGCAAAGTTTGGTTGAGATTGGCTCTGTAGTTTCAGAGGAGAAGATTTTTTTAAATTTCATCCCCCCTTTTTTCTAATTTGCATAATCGGTCAAAATGGGTAATGGGATTTACTTCAAAATTGCAGGGTAGGTAGATCTTGACATGCTGCACATTTTTGCAATTTAAACTTAACATCTATCTCTAAATAGTTTTTGAAATATAAGACGAAAAGTATTAAAATTAAAAAAAAATTGATGAAAAAAGGGCAATAACTCCAAGATCGGTAATCAAATTTACTTCAAAATTGCAGGGTAGGTAGATCTTGACATGCTGAACATGTTTGCAGTTTCAACTTACCAACTGTCTCTTATAGTTTTTGAAATAAAGGACGAAAAGTATTAAAATTTTGAAAATTTGATGAAAAAAGGGAAATAACTCCAAAATGGGTAATGGGATTTACTTCAAAATTGCAGGGTGGGTAGATCTTGATATGCCGCACATTTTTGCAATTTAAAGTTAACCTTTATCTCTTATAGTTTTTGAAATATAAGACGAAAAGTATTAAAATTTTACAAATTTGATGAAAAAAGGGCAACAACTCCAAGATGGGCAATCAGATTTACTTCAAAATTGCAGGGTAGGTAGATCTTGATGTGCTGATCATTTTTAACCCATGTCAGATTTTTGATATTATTAACGGTTTTTGAGTTATTACCCAAAACCTGCAATTTTACCATATGTTCTATTTTTAGTAACAGCGGCCATGTTGGTTGGTGCACGGCATCACCGGACACAATTTTGAAACTAGACACCCTAGTGATGATTCAGACCAAGTTTGGTTTCCATTGGTTTAGTACTTTCAGAGGAGAAGATTTTTGAAAAAGTTTACGACGTACGACGGACGACGGAGACGGACACCAAGTGATTGCAATAGCTCACCTGACCCTTTGGGTCAGGTGAGCTAAAAATCAGCCAATCAGAAACAAGAATCACCTGTGACGGCCATGTTTGTTAACCGATCGGGACGGAATTAGCAACCTTTATAGAGGACCTTCAATAGATGCTTCCTACCAATTGTCGGATCATTTGGTCAAGCGGTTTCAGAGGAGAAGATTTTTAGAAATCAACCAATCAGAAACAAGAATTGCCTGTGATGGCCATGTTTGTTAATGGATCGGGACGAAATGAGCAATCTTTATAGAGGACCTTCCATAGATGGTTCCTATCAAGTTTCAGTTCATTTGGCTGAGGGGTTTTAGAGGCATATATCTGTAATTCAATTCTGATATCTGTATAGAGATAACTGCATTTTGAATACAAATATATCTATATTTAAACAAGAGTTATCTTTCTTTTAACAAAAAAAAAGATTTTTTAGAAATCAACCAATCAGAAACAAGAATTGCCTGTAGTGGCCATGTTTGTTAATGGATCGGGACAAAATGAGCAATTTTTATAGAGGACCTTCCATAGATGCTTCCTACCAAGTTTCGGTTCATTTGGCAAAGCGGTTTCAGAGGAGAAGATTTTAAAGAATAGGCCTATCAGAAACAAGAATTGCCTGTGGCGGCCATGTTTGTTAATGGATCGGGACGAAATGAGCATTCTTTATAAAGAACCTTCCATAGATGCTTCCTACCAAGTTTCAGTTCATTTGGCTGAGGGGTTTCAGATGAGAAGATTAAAATGTGAAAAGTTAACGAATGACAGACTACGGACGCCAAGTGATGGCAAAAGCTCACATTGCCTTTGGCAAGGTGAGCTAATAAATGGTTCTTAAATTCTTTCAGCAAATGAAACATGCTCAAAGGACTGAAAAATATATACAATTGATATTTAATTCTTACATTTCCGACGGCGATTTTTTTTTAAAGTCCATGCGCATTATAGACACGAACTAGTTTTTTTCTGGAGATTTTCAAGGCCAAGAGGGGGTGCACATTAAGCATGTTGGTCTTGTGCAAAGCGGACATTTTTATCATCTCATCAAATGTAATTTGTTCTCACCAGGATATAGCTGAAAAATTGTTCATTTGCCATAAAACAACAACCTCTCACTCATCCACTCAAATAAGAAAGGGAGATTCACTTTCCTCTTAGAAACTAAGGGAGTTCATTTTATTGTCTACTTGCTCTAATTTGGTGAATGGTAGATTCATTATTAAATATCACAATTAAACAACAGACTTACATGTAAACTAGGATGGTATGACAGTTTGCCATCATCACTGAGAGTAACATATTTTTTCTTCCATTCCTTGTTTAGACCATGACTCTTCTTATATAAATAGCCCTGAAAAAAAGAAAAGAATTTCAGTAACTTGTGTGAAAGAAAATGAACATTTCTATTTTGAAACTATTGCACATTATCCATTTTCTTTCTTGAAATTTATACAAACTTTTTTTTCAAATTCCAATTTTGGCAACAGATACTGTAAACACCTTACTTTCCCTACGATTATGATCACTGTACATACTTATCTTAAAGTTAGAAATTTTTGGAGTTAAAATATGACACTAATACAAGATTTTGTTTTGGAGACATGATCAAGTCTCCAGGTTAAAATCTCACTAAGTTTCTTCATGTATGTTGAAAACACATGTATAAGAGAGCATTGGATTTCCAGCCTACTATGGAATTATCAAATAGGAAGCTGTTTGTCATTACTATTGCAGTATAGCAGGTTTTTTTTTTTTGGCAGGGTAAAAATATTAGCTAATTTTGTCCTGATGAAAAATGCCAAAATAAGACTGCCAATATTAATATGTTACACACTATGCATAACAGAAAACTGAAAGTAATCATGAATTTACAAATGACCAATTTCGTACATATTTTTGGGACAAAATCAATAAATTTTACATCCATTAAAATAACTCTCTATGCTGTAAAATATCTGTTGTGTACGGTATTTTTGTTTTTTTTATTTGTATATATTCCATCATATTTGCCCCCGTTTACAAATGTGCTTTGATATTTGTGCACTTGTGTCATGGTCTTGTTGGAGTAATCTTATACATGGGATTCCTTAGTAATTGAAAATAAGTATAGTAGAATATATTTGATCAATGATTTGTAAATTTTCCCTTTGATCTTTACATGCCATTATAGCAACAAGCGTGATACATAGAGATTAATAAATGACTTTTTCCATATCAGGCCTCTACATTAACATATTTTTCAACTTGTCCCTTCGGACAACTAACTAAAACTAGAGGCTCAGCCGACTGAGCCTGTATCGCTCACCTGACAATAGAATGATACTGAAGCAAATTTCAAAGGGAGATAATCATTACCTTAAAAAACAGCAGCCATCTTGAATGGAGGGTGGGGCTGTCAGACACAATTTTGAAAGGGACACACCCAGGGACCATCTATGCCAGGTTTGGACCTTACATTGATGCTTTCTGCCAAGCTTGGCTCCATTTGGCCACGCTGTTTCAGAGGAGAAGATTTTTTTAACATTAACCAATCAGAAACAAGAATTGCCCTTGGCGGCCATATTTATTGGCGGAATCGGACGAAATGAAGAAATTTTATAGAGAACCTTATATAGATGCTTTTTGCCAAATTTGGTTCTATTTGGCCCAGTTGTTTCAGAGGAGTAGATTAAAATATGAAAAAGTTAACGGATGGATGACGGACGCCAAGTGATGGCAATACCTCACATGACCCTTTGGGTCAGGTGAGCTAAAAAGTACTTGTCCGATTCAATCTTTTAGTTGTCCGAAAAAATTAATAAAAATTACAAAAACTAGAGAATAATTATCCAGGGCTCCCACTACTTTCAAATTAGAGGGAGAAGTGACTTCTCTTTCAGAGAGCTCACAGGGAGAAGTAGGAGACAACAGAGAGAAGTAGGGAGACTTCTGGCAGAAGTCAATTGAGATTAATCGAAACATTGTTTCGCGACCCCTCTGACGTTACCCTGCCCAAATTTAGTAAATAGCTAAAGCTACCTGAACTGATTTGTTCTGGGTTTTTTTATTATTCATAACTACTTTAAGGACATATATTCAATGTCACATTTTTATTTCTGTCTACCTTGATTGGAGTCTTGCATACCAGTGATTTTTATATGTACCCCCCCTTTTTTTTCCTTTTGAAATATTACTGTGTTGTGATCCAATACCACACAAATTGTAATAACTCATATTTGTGTTATATAAATCCTTGTTTCTGGTAAAAAAATATATACCTAGATACTATATATATACCAGTAGCTAGGTATTTTATTTAAATTCAGAGAAATAAAAATTTTAGTAGATCTTTTCAATCAGATCAGGAAAAAGCTTGTAATATTTGTCCATTTCAAAGGCTTCAATATTTCCCAAAAGCCTAAATCAAGTCATCTATCGTATTTTGCACAAAAGACAAGTTTAAATTTGGCGCCAAATTGATATCCGATAACTTTTACGTGTCCGTTACGGAGTGATTCTTGTTCTTATATTTCAAATATTGATAGTTCACATGTTTTGCACGAAATGGATTTCTCATTGCTTCTCACATCATGGTCTTCGCCTTCAATGGGATATTCCTCCAAGAAATTCATTCTCACAAAACATATCAACGATAGTAGGGGGTTAGGGTTATGGTGTTTAACACCACTTTCAACAATATTTCAGCGATAGTATATATTCATCAACCAGTCTTTACATTAATTTTTTTCACCTACTTGCCTGAAAGCAAAATTGAGAAAAAATTTCTACTTATTCAAACAAATTCTTTCATAATTTTCACTTGTCCGAATCCAGTTCTATTTTGTCCCGGGCTTCTGGCAAGTGGGTTAGCCCAAAGACTGATCAACAAGTACAAGACACAACTAATTATAATATAAACCTGTTTTAGAGGAATAGCTCTTCCACTTCCTACTTTTTCTCCTTCTCCTGTTTTCTTTTCATCTTCTTTTCCTTTCGGCTGTAATAGGCAAATTGACAATAAGCATGCATAATTTTGTTGTCGTAGAAACATCATCATTAACATTATTCAATTGATTTCTTTAAAACACAGAAAAGTAAAGTTAATTCTTCTATTCTTAGCGTAATTAACCAGTTGGTTACATTTCTGCATGAGAATTCCAGCCAATTTCCATTCAACGGAAATTGACAACATAAAAATATTTTTGACGTTTTGGTCAAGAATGAAACAGATTCTCCTTTTGCTACCAGTGGATTATAATTTTTCTCTGCCCTCGATAGTTAAATCATCTGAACAGAGAGGAGAAATATCGTACGTAATCCACTGGCAGTATCAGAATCTATATCTCTTCTTAACCAAGCTGGAAGAAGGTGATAATAATGTTGAATCATGGTCTAGAATGTGAGATTGGGTAATTCCACCCAAAGTTTCATTTTTTTCAGTCAGAATCAAGACTTGCCGAGTTTCTGATGAAAAGAAAATGTTGAGCCCTAGGGTGGAATTAATTCATCTCACTTTACTAACCATCACTGGTTATTTTTCTCATACTATTCAACAAAGAATATCAGATATATATCTGACTTGAAAATGGCCGCCATTTGAAAATTATTATATATTGGAATTATACGATTGAATGAAATATATTATAACACGATACTCAAAAAATAGTATGTGTTTCATAGTTTTCACAGTATACATCACATACTGTATATAAGCAATATGAAAGTATTAACACGGTAGCTAAGAGTTTGAAGAGATTACAAGTTCAACATTTATATATAAAAAAAATAATAAAAAAAAGACAAACAGAAAGTGGCTTGTTTTTGCAATGTTTTCACATTGTGACGTGACGTGTTTTTTTTTTAAAATTTGTAACACCAATATAAAAGTTATGTAATGTGATATGCATGAATCTCAAGACATTTCTAATTTCAAATACGTACAATCATGTGAGAAAATAAATCAAAATAGCCTCCCATTGTACATTAGGATTAACAATAGATTCCTGACCAAATGTGATAAAGGAAGACTATCCAAAAATGTTCCTCACTACATTTGTTTAATGCTTGTTTTCATTCTCTACTGCAATATCGTTACGGAAAAGCCTCTGCACATATATCTCATATACGCCAAAGAAAAAGTGACAGCTGCAGAATGTTAACATGGCCATCAGTCTGCTTGGTCACAGAATAAGTACGAACTGATCGAGGACATCCTAGAAAATGATTAGAATGAAGCCTGTTTCTGTTTTTTTTTTAGTCAAGTTTGGCAGCTGTTTTGGACTTTTTGACATTGCAGGATAAACACAATATATGTACATTGTCAGTCAAATTAAAATTTATTTGCACTCGCTTCAAAACAATTTCATATTTTCGGACAATGTACGTACATGTACTTAGTATATTGTATATATATATATATACATATATATCCCCTATGTTTTGAAAGACGAGTAATCTGGTTTATAGAAGCTTTGACCTGCATAGTCGAGTACACAGTCTAAGAGATCCTAATAACAAGATATAGTTTAGAACAAACAGGACTTATACAATTGATGCTGAAAACATCATCAACTGAAAAAACTATTAACACAATATGACAGAAATTACAGAAGCTTTCACATCAAAGCAAAACACACTCAAAAACATAAATTAAGATCAACTTGCACAAAAGTACCAAAGACTTTTTTTTTTTCTAATTTCCAGTATTGTGTATGTGTGTTAGGGGTATTGATTTTGCCTCTGTTTCTAAGATTTTTCTGTTGGATTTTGTAATTGTTCCAACGATGTGACATTTTTTGTGTTTTTCAATTAATACCCACTGTCATCAGTAGTAAACAGAACAGTACAAGTTACTGTGTATATTTACGATAAACAGGTATTATTAGTGTTGAACTATTTAACACATTAAATTTATTTACATCATAGTAAAAGAATAGATTTATGAAAAACGCATTTCCTTATTTAAAAAAAAATAACTGAAGAATGTGACCACAGGACACATATGCTCTTGGTTTAGCTGTGAAAGAATGGAAAAAGTGGTGAAAGTAGTAGTCTGAAATCAAATCTCCACCCTTTTATGGTTCCTGACCTTGTGCATAAATTTCAATAATTTGCCAAAGGGACATTTATGTTATTGAGAGGAAACCACATGTGGTATGTATGGACACGAATAAAACTTGATGCACCCAACACTAAAATCCCTCTTACTATCGTTCATGCTAACGTACCATAAACTCATGCAAAATTGACATTCATTAGTTCAATTGATTAATTATATACAAGACACATATAAAAATAATTCAAATCATAAATAAACAGCTCTTCTTGTGGAAGCTGAATAAATCCAACTTTGGAGAAATTATATCTTTAATCCACAAGAAACAAATATTTCTTTCAATATGGTGAGGATTTTTTCAATCCTTGCATTTTTCTTCAAAATCTAAACTTAAATATTGCATATTAAATTGAAATTGGAAGTTCAACAGGGTTTTCCACTGTCAGCTTATCTGTAATGCCACCTTTCTAAATACTACAAATAATTCTAACTAGAACAACATTTACTAGAAATATAAAAAAAAACTTGTAAGACATGGTTTGTACAATTCTATTTGGAGAGAAACATATGCAATTATATCATTTTGGCTTAAAAAAACCATGAGCAATTTAAGAATCAAAATTTTAGTTGCATTTTGTTGTTTTCATTTTTAGGATAAAAATAAGCCAAATATGAAACATCTCTATATAAAATACTGAGCTTATTATTATTATTATTATTATTGCTAATTTGATTTTTGTGTAGGAAAGAATATCATCATGCAGTGATAATATCAAATAAAATGTGATTGGAATAACATTGTTTATACAACCCTTCATGTCACATGCTAAAAATATGTGAAAATACAACACTTAAAATGAATAGTAAATTAAAAAGAGTGTGAAGTCAAATTACGTAGAAAAAAAAACAAGATGAAAAAGGTGTATTGAATTGAGTGAAATATTTTGTGGATTGGAGCAACACAGAAAACTAGATGCTTAAGCTTATATAATGTAATTCATTGGCATCAATAAAGCTTTTTAGGCGACAGCTTAATTTAAGCTGTCAGTGGTCAAGTAATATAGTCGTGTTGGCAGGAACTATCACACAGTGCTGAAATAATATATTTTTTATAATTAAGTTTCATTTAGTTTTCCCCCAAATATCACACTACTTGTTTTTTTATTCATGGCAGTTTTTCTTATTGTATCTAACCAGAAAAAAAAGCTCATCAATACTAATCAAAGCACTTTTCACTTCCAAAACCATTAAAATTAAAATTAATTTTTTTAACAACAATCTCTTAGGTTTTAAAAAAAAATGCTAGTAACAAATAAAAAATAATAATTCTTTTTGTAATCGTTTATATCAATATTATTTGCAAGTTGTAAATTATCTAAATACTCACTATATTTTTTAAATGAATAAGGATGTCTCAGTTTAAAAATTAGTCTGTAAACCAAAAATACTGTTGGGTAACTAGGAAAAGTTACTATGGTAATTATTTTCTTAAAAATTTAAGCTGCTTCATTATTACATTTTATTGGTGTCCACATCAGAAACATTATTTTAACTAACATTCCATATTCAAAAATAAAATCACAAATATTGTTTCAAATTAAAATATTATTTATGATTTAAAAGTTAAATTTAAAAAATTTATATTATTTATGATTTATGATTTAAATGTTAAATTAAAAAAATATATTATTTATGATTTAAAAGTAAAAAAAATTTTAAATTTCGTTATTTATGATTTAAAAAATTACTTCTTTTTTTTAAAGATTATTTATTTACCATTTAAAAATAAAAAATAAGAAAGAAAGAGGTATCGCCATATAGGAGAAATCCTTCAAACACTGAAATAATTTGTGAATAGAACATAACATGGAACTAAAAAAAAAAATTGTTTTGAACGAGTTTTAAGTTCAAACATTGAAGTAATTTTTTAATAAAAACATTCAAACCAAAAAACAGGTGAAAGAAAACATCTCCTTGTAAACATGCAATATATACAACAATCTACAAAGAAACGTGGCATTACCACCAATACACTGACAGTGAAAACCAAATCACTTGTTTTTAGCTTACATTATTAAACAAGTTGGAGCGTCGTCGGTTTTTCCGACTCTGTGTCGGTGTACTGCTTGGTGTTGGTAGATCTTTGGAGTCAGATTTATCCTGCAAACATCGTAGGGTTAGAAACAGTGTAAGTAAAAATAATATATCTATCTTGTTAACTACATCATACCATAAAGTCTGAACAATGAACATTGGCATGCTTTAGATACCGGTTTAACATCAAAACTACAGCATGTGGACAAAAGTGGTTCCGTTTCCACCATCTTCCCTATATATTTCATATGAAACCACTTATTTTCATAACATTCTCATGAAGTCATTTCTTAGCCGATTTTCATGAAATTTTCACCTTTAAAAACAGAATTAATTAGAGTTTATCTTAATATCTTCATGTAATTTTTTCGAACTTTTATTTGCAAGCATTTATGATTTAAACACAAATGTAAATTCTTGACGTCACAATTTATATGATTATATAGTAAGATTTGGTGAAAAAATTAAACTTTGTTTTTAAATCAATGCTTAAGAGAAAGTAGAAATAAAATTATTTGCAAATTATACAAGGAAGTATATTTATTTCTGCATTTAATGCTAAAAATTTTATGAAAATCCGATAAGGAATGACTTCATGAGAATGTTATGAAAATAAATGATTTTATATGAAATATATAGGGATGATGGCGGAAACGGAATCACTTTTGTCCACATGCTGTACATAGTCATAAAACATTCAAATACGAGTTTGTTACTCGTACATCAAAATTGTCCAATCAGAACAAAGTTTTTATTTCATACAGTGTTCTGATTGGCTGTTTTCGAGTACGAGTACAAACTCATGCTCAATAATTTTTTGACCTTAGGCTTTTTGATTCTTCTTAAAAGTAATCTCTGTCTGAAGTTAATTTGCATATTTAATATGTGACAGTTCATTGTTCAGCTCTGTTAGAAATATATATACATTTTACATATGTAAATGTGTACAACAATCACGGATTAAATATAAAATAAACGTATTCAAACAAATAAAATAAGACATTAAATTACACTATTGCAACAAAATGTGACATTATCATTCTAAGCAAATGCTAAATTTTGTTTCCAAGACAACATTAAATAAACAGAATGGAAGAATAATAGCAAATTTATCTGATTTCTCCATAAAATAATATGTATGTTATTAAATTCATTAAATTAATAGGAAATATTAAATAAAGACAGTACTTCTATAGAAGATTATTTTTTTAAATTAAAGGAATGTAGAATTAATGCATAAAATAATATTGGTAAATATTTTTGTATTATAAGGATTCTAAATTATAGTTAACATAATACAATAGCATTGGTAAATATTTTTGTATTATAAAGGAAGAATTAAAGTTAATATAAGGGATTATAAAAGATATATCTGTTTATAGCTTCTATGAATTTGTTATTATAAAAAAAAAACATGCCTGAAAAAATATATGTGTAAAATAAATATGGCTTGCAAGTAATGACACATGCTTATATTAAATACTATTTTTTTTATTTTTTTTTGTTTCTTTTTGTAAGTTTTTTTTTTTTTTTTTTTTCAACATTAAATATTATTTCATATAATTCTGGCTTTTTGGGGGGTATATTTCTGTTATTGGCGTATTTAAGCTTAATTAGTAAAAGCTAAATAGTGGATATTGCTTTTTCATTTTATAGTCTACATTTAAATTAAATAATGGGGAGTTGTTAATCCATAGTAAGTTACATATCGTTCATCAAAAGAATTTTTTTTTCAAGAATTCCACAAACTTCTATCTTGTTTAACTTTATTATGTACTTCTTTGTCCTTCAACAAAATATTTTTTTTTTCAACAAAATATATTTTTTTTCTAATAGAGTTTACCACAGATATTGAAAAACTGCTTTTAATTAAAATAAAGTGAAATAAATTAATTTAAATCTTCATTAAAATCTATGATTAAAACATTTTACCCAAAGGAATAAAAACAAATAATTATGAAATTAAAATAAGATGCAAATAAGCATAATCTTCGTCTGAATATTTATTCTCGGCAAAGCTTCACATTCCAAAGAAAGATAATTAAAGACACAGAAAATATAAATCATAGCATACTTGTACTTGGGTATAAAACAAGCATGGGTAGCAATACAACTAACATAAGGCATAAAATATCTAGAATAAAAAAAGTTGTAGAGCAGCAGCATAATTATTATTGTACTGTCGCCATAGCAATAACATAAATAAAGGGAGATAATCACCACTGCAATTTGAAAAAAAGGGGAGATAACTATAAGAAATCCAGCAAAAATTGTACAAATGCAAAGAAAGAAGGGAGATAAGGCATTGTTAATACACGGCAAGATAGACTTACGAGAATGAGACTGGACCGTACCCGAGTCATTCGATTCAGAAGTGGTGTAAAAGGAGAATTTTCGTGGACATGTAATTCCATCATATACTTATCCAGTTTATCCTAAAGATGCCCAAGAAAAAAAATAAAATATACATGTAACAAAAATTACCACAAATCTACTGTGTATTTGTTTATTTATTTTAATTTAATTTTGATAAATACAACTATATTGTAATATCTATCTGTTCCATACATGTTTCATGTACAGAACATATCCCTTCTTGTTTCATTTTACACAGCTTTTACTAACATGCTGAAATAATCTCTTTATGACAATTATATCGGTTTTTATATGGTTAATTTAACAAGTAAAATCTTGATACCTGAAAGCAAATTCACTTTGAAGCCATGTGATACATACATTTTCATGTGAAAAATCCTCCTTTTTCTAATTGAAATTAGATTTTTAAGAACAATTATTTAATAAATAATTCAGGTTGAATAAATATTTATTCTATTTTTTTCCGAAATAAACTTGTGTTCATTACTTTTTTACCTTCCTGGTTGCATATAAACAAAATTTATCTAAAATTTCATAAAAAAGTGCGAAAATAAAATTTGTAAAACTACAGAGGATAGTTAAGCCCATGTGACCAAAAAAGGAAAAATTAAAATATGAAAAGACAGGAATAACAGGTCTAGGATATAGACAATATCCAAAACAAAGAGACAAAGTGGCCATCTTGAAAATAATATCCAAGAGAGAAATACCATATTATGACCTGATTCAGTTTCTTACCATTTTTACAGTAGCTGCCCCGTTTATAAGGCCAATCTCACCAAATGTCACCTCTTATCAAGTCCAGATTTCAGATGCACCGAAATAATAAAATACTAATAAACTGTCACCTTCAAGAAAGGCCACCTCTCTTATAAAGCCACTTTTTCATTGAGGAGAGAGTGTCCTCATAAAAGGGGGACTACTCTAATACTGACTAAAGGGACTTTTTAGTTTGGTAAATTTTATTCTAAAAACATGAGAAAATACTGGATTTGAATTATAAATTTTCTTTTTCCATCGAGTCTTTCAGAAACATATATCCAATAATGGAAGAGAAAAATAAGATCTTGATTTTAGACATTTAAGGCAATATTTTAGTCATGACCCGCATTTTCGGTCACTTTCCCCGATCTATACCCTAGACCTGTTAACGTAACACAAATAAGTTGAATAATTTGTTAAAATTTCCCATAAAAATTTAAATAATAAAGCATTGTAGCCTATGAACCATACAGAGAATATAAAAATCTTATAAGATACAGGTCGTAAAGGCAGCCATCACCTTGTACATGTATAATAAAGTATATTTCCTGCAAATGTACCTTGATTACTCCGTAAATACTGATGCTTCTTTGATGGTACTCAGGCTGAAGAAATTATATTCAAACATAAATTTATCGAACTTTAATTACTTCAATTGACTATAAAAGTAAAAAAACACATAATCTGGGTCAATATCCAAGCTGTTAGTTGATTAAAATTTAATGGAGATTCCTTTGAAGGAGGGATCCCATGGGAGAAAAAAAGATAGCGACCACCCGAGCATAACACCACTTAGCATGTAAGGAATGAGCATAATGTACGAGTGTAGACATACTAATTACTTCATCACTGAATTTTTATGGATCTGCCATAAATAAATTATACAAAATCTTTTTTATATGAAGGGAAAGAAATCTTAAATCTTTTAAGGACGGGATTAAAAATTCACAATTTTCAATGATTTAATTCCAATTCAATGTTCCAATGAATTGCAAACCTACTTGTATTATTTTTTGTTACCATTCAATGACTTTATTTACATGTTTGACCTATATTCTGAGTTTATTTACAGTTGACCTATATTCTGGTTTTCTTTACATAATTGACTTATATCTTGGCTTTATTTACATACTTGACCTATATTCTGCCTACAAGGATCAATCGTGTTTAATTTTGTAAAGCTGATTTTACTATCGAAAACATGATGTTCTATATCTTGACTTTATAAAAACACACGAGATGTAGTTCAAGATGAGTCAAGCAGAGTCAAGATGCTACTTGTGTTGGAGGAAATTTGAAATCCAATTGGAAACTTTGAAATATCAAGTTTTTATACAAGGACAGTGATTAAATTCTGGTTACTAACATTTAAACTTGAGAAACCCTATATTCAAATATAATATAAAAATTAGCTACCGTTTAACGTGCTAATCACAACCTAAGAACAGTGGCAAGAAATGAGTACTAAAATAACAGTATAATTACAATCACTGAAAATAACACATAGGTATTTTTTGCAGTAAATTTCAGAAACAAATAGGTGTCAGTTGTCGTGGTGTAAATTGTTTTAAACCATATGAAAAGACCAGTGGTGAGTTTAAGTCGCGGTGTAAATTATTTAAAACACTGAAAAGACCCCCATCATGAGTTTAAGTAAGTAAATATTGTATAAAATTATTATTCTCTGCATATTCATGGTTACTATTAAAAATTCTCAATAAAAGAATACTATGCAATAAATATGAAATCTTGTTTGAATAAAAGTTTAAAAAAATATACTTTTCTTGTGGTCTGTGTATTAAGTATATGACCATATACATTTTTTACCCAATCGCTGATACTAAACTAAAATGAAAATAGACAAAAGTGAAACTAGGAAATCTCCTTTTGTCAAAAGCATTGCAGAATGAATGATAGTCATGGTAAAAATAGAAAACTGGTTTACTATAATGTTTATAGTGTATGAAGAAAGGAGAAAATCACCTTTACCAAAGCTGAGCAAAATAAATGGTTGAAGCAAATAAGTTGCTTAAGGATTGAGGTGCCATAAGTGTTTTCTCATCAAATCCAAAAAGTAAAAAAAATGCCATGTTTCTTTGACCTTCATGAAGGTAACAGATGAATGTCATAACCTCATGACCTTGTCTCTTATGACCTTCATGAAGGTAACAGATGAATGTCATGAACCCATGACTTTTGATTCTATTTTTTTTTCTTTTAGTTTTTCTTTTTTATTATTTGCAAAATTTTAAGATCAATTTTCTGTAAGAGAAATAACACTGATGCTACCTCAAAAGCAATCGCGCATGAAGCAAGGACACCCACACTGCAATGGGAAAATATGGTTATATTGTATACTAAAAAGATATCACAAAAACAAAAACAATAACACACTTTTACCACTTTCAACAAAAAATTCTGCCAATAATTTAAAATGATAATTTAGCATTAAAAAATTTCACAAGAAAGTAAATCAAAAGAAATAGTATAAACAATATATATAAATCAAAGAAACAGAAGATATCTTTTAATCCAATTTTTCTTATGGCTGGATATAGCCAGAATGACATCAAGTAGAAATATATCATTATCTATAGATATGTATGATCCCTCTCCCCCTTTTATGATTTGTATTAGACCTGTATAATGGTTACAAAGCTATATACAATATACTCTATAATTCTATTAAAAAGATTACAAATATATTTAAAATAAAGTAATGAACACATTTTGGACCTAACTTTCTGATTTTATTTTTCTTCACCATTTATATAAAATCTGAATATATCTTAATATGCATGTAGTCAATTGTACACTTTAAAATGTGTCGTGCATAAGTGGCAAAATGCAAATTTCTTGATCAAGATTTTGAATAATATTTTCAGTATACATTAAACGTTTTCAATTAAATTTTTATATTTAACAAAATGCAAATTTCTTGATCAAGATTTTGAATAGTACTTTCAGTACCCATTAAAAGTTTTCTGTTGAATTTCTATATTTAAAAAATAATAATAACTAAATTAAAATTCTATATTTTTTCTGTTGAATTTCTAAATTTTAAAAATTACTAAATTAAAATTCTATATTTTAAAATGACTAAATTAAAATTCTATATTTAAAATTACTAAATTAAAATTCTATATCCCCTCGCCTAAAAATTAGACCCTGTGACCTTGACCTTTGACCTTGAAAATCAATACAGTTCCAGATTCTCTTAAGGTCTAAGTATGTACCAAGTTTGATCAAAATCCATTGAAGGATGTTGATTCTAGTGTTCACAAGGATGTTAAGTGGTAAAAATTTGACCCCTTAACCTTTGACCTTGAAAATCAATAGGGTTCCAGACTTTCCTAAGGACTATGTATGTACCAAGTTTGGTCAAAATCCATTGAAGGATGTTGATTCTAGAGTGTTCATAAGGATGTTATGCAGTAAAAATTTGACCGTGACATTGACCTTTGACCTATGACCTTGAAAATCAATAGGGTTCCAGACTCTCCTAAGGACTAAGTATGTACCAAGTTTGGTCAAAATCCATTGAAGGATGTTGATTCTAGTGTTCACAAGAATGCTATGCAGTAAAAATTTGACCCGGTGACCTTGACCGTTGACCTTGAAAATCAATAGGGTTCCAGACTCTCCTAAGGACTAAGTATGTACCAAGTTTGGTCAAAATCCATTGAAGGATGTTGATTCTAGAGTGTTCACAAGGATGTTATGCGGTAAAATTTGACCCCTTGACCTTGAAAAATCAATAGGGTTCCAGACTCTCCTATGGACTATGTATGTACCAAGCTTGGTCAAAATCCATTGAAGGATGTTGATTCTAGTGTTCACAAGGATGTTACGTGGTAAAAATTTGACCCGGTGACATTGACCATTGACCTTGAAAATCAATAGGGTTCCAGACTCTCCTAAGGACTAAGTATGTACCAAGTTTGGTCAAAATCCATTGAAGGATGTTGATTCTAGAGTGTTCACAAGGATGTTACACAGTAAAAAAAATAACCCAGTGACCTTGACCTTTGACCTATGACCTTGAAAATCAATAGGGTTCCAGACTCTCTTAAGGACTAAATATGTACCAAGTTTGGTCAAAATCCATTGAAGGATGTTGATCCTAGAGTGTTCACAAGGATGTTACAGAAGGACGGATGGACGGACGGAAGGACAGATGGACGGATGGAAGGAAGGAAGGACGGACGGACGGTAGCGTTACTTTATCCCTTCGCAACTTCATTGGCGAGGGGATAAAAAGCAGTAGAAGCAGTAGAAACTGAATACACAACACGTATGGAACATAAAATGCTTAACGGCAGTTGTTATAGTTTCTTTATCAAGCGTTGGTTTCAAAAGGAATTGAAATTACTTACGATTTTTTTTTTAATACATCAAATTCAAGACTGACAAAAATTAGAGTTATTTAGAATCTTGTCTCTCCAAATCGATACAATTAAATTTTAATATTTTTGTTCTAAAAGACGATTTTTTTTCTCTTTCAAAAATCGATATGACTAAATTATCAATTATTATAACTGGTCTAAAAGTTTCTTTTTTTATCGTTACAAATGCAAAAGCATCCGAAAGGAACAATGGCAAAAAAAAATACTGCCAAATTTGAAATATCTGTGCATTTCTATGGAAACGATAATGAAAATTTAAACCTAACAAAACTTTCACATAGTTTTCTATTAAAACTGCAGCATCAAATATTACGAAAAACAGAATTTCGATTTGAGATGTTTAAGGATGCAAATTTATTTTAAAGTTCCAGTCTTACACAAAGACACAGGCATTTCAAATTTGGCTGTAATGATTCCATACTTTTGTGTAAAAAGTGGTAAAAGTGGTATACTGGTTAAATATGGTTAGTCTTTTAACTAGCAAAATATTTTCCTCTCTATAAATATATATAAATATTCCTCACCACTCGTCTACAGTGGTGGCTTGAGAAGAACTTACACTTAAGAAAGAGGATTTTAAAAACTTTGAATTTTTCCGACTCAGAATGGGTGTGGTGGTTGAAGGGTTCAGTGTCTGTTGTCGCAGCTCTGTTGCTCCCTGGAGATGAACAAAAACAAAAAAGCATGGCATGCAGAAAAAAAAACAAAAGCCAAAAATAGAAATGATAATGAGAATGATGAAACAAAATAGATTACAACAATTAGATGTGTTCTAAGATATTTATAAGGCCAAATAAATTCAATATGGAGATTATCACTACAGTTAACATCTTTTCAGTTGGTAAAATTTTCGTAATATTTCTAATCACCTCGATGGAAAAATTTCTGCATGAGAATTCCACCAATTTCCTTTCGACAGTCATTAACGAACGACGAAAATTAACAACTTGACGCTTTTTGGTCATAGGAAAAATAGATTCTCCTTCTGGAAGCAGAAGAAGAATCTTTTATAAATCGGTTTGCAGATACTTCTAAATTTGCTTTAAAATCCATTCCAAATTTTTTTTTAATAATAATAATATCTAATCTTCATTAATAACACAGATCTGAATCAAATTTGATCAGAAGTGATTGATTATAAATGTCAAACAGAAATATTAGTTCAACAGTTGTGAAAAATGAAAAAAATATGTTGCAAACATACAACTCATTTTCATATTTCATAATTTTTCAGGTAAATTTGCATCCAAAATCCTTTATTAGATTCAGTACTCCCCCATGTTTTTTTATTTTTTATATGATAGGTATGCGATAATCTATAATAAGTTTAATTGGCCTTGATTGTCATCACAGGATATTGAATTGTCTCCCTTGTTAATGAAGTACATAAAACCCAGTTTGCCTAATACCAGAGAAAAGAAACGTGACAATATCTTAGAACACATTGAAAGTTGACCAACAAAATTAACATGCAAATACATGCATGAGATGTCAAAATAAATCATTCTTAGATAATAGGGTTGGCTGGGATATTTTGATTATTTGCACATTTTCCAATAGGATTCTAAAATTATATGTTTTTACACATTTTTATAGGAGTTATTTCCATTTAATGCAGACAAAAAGTTCCCTTTTCATGCTACGTTCACATGAAAATAACATAATTTGAATGATGCAACAACTTGTTAATTTTTGATAAAACGATTTAATATAATATTATTGCAAATAAAATAGCAATGGGATTGGACAAAAAGTTCTCACGACTGATGGACTGTCCTCTCCCTATAACTCCTATAAGAACCGTATAAAATCGTATTATTTTAGAATCATATTTGAAATGTGGAAAAGGTCTATTGCGCAATGTAACTAGGTTGTGTACAAGGAAGAATTTTTCTTCCAATCTACTCCAATTTTAATTAAAAAAATTATTTTCAACTTGCTTTTTTTTAATTAAATGTTCATTTCAAAATAATTAACAGTAAAACGTTTGTGATGAAAGAAATCAAAATCAAAATAAATACGGTAAGTATGTGGCAGACATATCGGAAATAAATATTGTACAATGAAAGGGGCAGTATCTTCGAACAGGATTGTCCAAGAAAACAACCAATCAGAGTTACAGATTAGAAGGTTCGACATTCCATTATTTTTTCTTTAAATTCTGGAATACACATGGGTATAGACTTGAGCATGATGAATGCAGTCCTATGTTTAATAATGGCATTATTCTGTTTTCCCCAAACAAGAACGTCATCAAAGAAGACGCAAGGACAATGAAATGATCTTTTTTCCACAAAAGTACCAAATTTTGTCCTTCCTGTATGTAGGGTGGACCACAGTCTGTTTGCAAGATACAACTGAACCTGTCATCTCTTGAAACTCGGAAAAGTTGTTTCCATGGATAGCATGAAATTAACATTTGGTCCGTTCAACGAGGCTTTCAGCTTAGTTTATCCTGGATAACTCGAAAACTAAGTAATCTTAGGGTAAAATAAAAAGGTTCTTTTGATCTTTGACACGACATCGTTGAATTGTATATTATTTCATTTATGCTTTGTCACAGGTTCTTGAGTAAGCACTGGCATAATGGACTTTAAATAAAAGTTCTGCAACATATAAAGCCAAAGATCAGGTAATGAATGCAGTCAAGGTGAGTGATAAAATTTCTACGAGTATTGTGAAAATATCAAATTTCAGAATTAAGTGATATACACAAAAAAATCCTTATACACTGTATGGGCAACCTTTAAAACATTAATCTTGATTTAATAAAATGATACACATTTTGATTTTGGCTGTGATAGTGTTTTCCATCAAGAAATTCTCAAAAAGAGTTAGAAAATAACAACCGTTTTCTTCATAGAATATGTAATTGTAATCAACTGTTTAAATCAAATTTCAAGAATATGTATTAAACATCATTATCATTAAAGGACCATAACAACGAAATTTAATGTAAATTGATCTGTTTTTAGAAGAAAGGATTTTTTTAAATTAATTTCAAAATAGGATTAATTTGTATAATTTTTATAAGCAGTAAAGTTAAAAATTTTGCAGGAAAACTAAAAACACAACTGGCTGAATGAACCAAAAGCTAGAAACACTTTCTATTCTAGCAGGGACATTTCGAGATTGTGAAGCTAAGCTGCATGTGTACGTGTGTATATGTGTGTGCATGTTTGACAGTGAAAATGACCTGATTTCCAAAAATAATATAAAAAATTTCAAATCTTCTTAACAAGTTTTTGTCAACTTGTTCTAAAATGAATTTTATATTGAAAACTGTAAAAAGAATGGTTGACGAAATTGTGTAGTTATATTAGAAGGATATTTAATATAAAAAAAAATCAATAATAATTTACTTTTGAAATTAAATTTCTAGTTTGATAAATTTGATACATATTTAATGTTCCTACGAAGAAATAATATTCTAACTATGTTGTAAAGAATATCAATAGTTTTATCACTGAAAAGTTATTGTGTTAAAAATTAACGGGTTATGTCATATTCTAAAAATAGAATATTGTTCATTTCAATTAAAACAAAAATTTCATAAATAAATATTAAATATATTGTTACACATATACTTTCTAATTATATACATATAAAAATATATATTTCTGTTAATTTTTTTTATTATTGAGAACAGCCTGTTCAGAATCTATTTAGAGTAATGCTGTTTCATATTTAATAGAAAAGTTGAGATTTTTTTGCTTTGCATAATGTTGTAGAACAAAATCTTGTCAAGACGATAATAGATCAATATGATTATGTATAAACCTATTTTCTTTCCTAAATGAAAAAAAAAAAATCATAGATTGTCAGACACGACCAACATGAGCGGGGTTTGGGAATTTTTTACAACATAAGTAGCCGCTGAATTCAACATTTTGATTGAGGAACAGGTCTAACTGACAGGTCAAGTGTCAGGTTTAGGTTTATGGTGTTTAACACCACTTTCAACAATATTTCAGTTATATCGTAGCGGTGTACTCGTATCAGAAGTATTTTCGCCGATAGATATTATCAACTTGTTTGTACACTGAAGTTTGTTTTTATAAATTCTTCCATTTTTTTTTTTTTTTTTACTGACAACAATACATACACAGCAATGTGACGAGAGTTTGAGAACTGGACAAAAATTAAATTAAAAGATCTAGCAATTTGTACGGACAGCACAGTCAAACTTCAACCAAACCTGTATTCAAAGGTCACCTTTATTTTTTTTTTATTTTTTTTTTTTAATGAAATTTACACTGTCAAATCAGCTAGAAGTGGAAATGGTTCATTTATTTAAAAAAAAAAAATCATCCAAATATTCTTCTGTTAAACAAGTATGTATATTTTGTGCTTTTTTGCTGGATTTTTACTCAATAAAAATGTTTTAGCTACTCATCCATGGAAATGATTTAAAAGTGCCATCCCTGTGTGGTAAGCATGAACGTTTTAATGTGGTCATTAACTTCTACCCAATATTAATTGCTAATATTTTGAGCAAATAAAATATGCTTAATTCAAATTTAATGGAAAAGCCCTTATATATGCTATTATTAAAAGAATTTTTGTGAAAAGATTTTCAGTCCTGTTTAACTATTAAATACTCCTACGACAGGTTAATTCTAATAATTTTCCTTTGAACCAATGAAAAAACAGCAGTAACCCTTAAACACAGGTTTTGGTTTGACATTATAAAGTGCTGGTAAACAGTCATCCTCTCATCAGTCAGAGGTTACAACACGAGCAGACTCATCTACCTATAAAGTGTTGGTAAATAGTTTTCCTCTCATCAGAGGTTTTATTATACAACACGAGCAGATTCATCTACCTAAAACAAGCAAGCTAGAAGGACTTACACTGAATGAATTGGACTTCTGTATGACGGACATTTTCTTGTTTTTACGTGATGATAATGGAGTTGAGGTAGATATATCGTTTAAATCCACTCTGTCTGCCTACAACGACAAAAATCCACAACACATGCAAAACATGCATTAGTCAAGGTGAAGAAATAAATCGTGGAAACTAAAATATGAAATGATGAAAACTATCTGTAATGAGAGCTTTCCTAGGACATAGATCATGAAGTGCCATCTGAAGTAATCTTCCAACTTGTTGACAGCGGTTAGTAGTTGGCAGAATAGAATAGAAAATTATGACCCCATACTACGGTTTTACCAGTGCTTTTCCAGAAAACACTGCACTGTAATGGATGGCACTTATTCAGCCATACAATTATAATGTCAATCATTCCTATCTCCCCAAAATGTAAATTTTCCTGAATAAAGGGGAGACAACTCTATGGTTGGGATAGTATTGTGGATTTGTATCTGCCTATGTAATAAATAAGTTTGACTCTCTCTCTCTAACAAAGTAAGCCATAACAAGGTGTACTTAATACAATTTCAAGTGATGAAGCTTGTCAGTAACTTAATGGGAGTCTATTGTTTTCTTTGGGTATTTTAGTCTTCAAAAATGTAAACAGATGCTGAGAAGCTTATCAAGGTACAATTTGAACTGCTTGCAAAAGGCAACTGAATGCATTGTACTTTGTTTTTGAAGTTAAAAGGAAAAGGGGGAGTTTCTAGCATTGAAAAAATGTAAAGCATCGTTGGGGAGGGCTTCAGCAATGCCAACAAAAGTTTAAAAGCTGCTGCTGCAAATAAATGAATGAAGGGTGGTCGAAAAAAGCAGAACGTGACACAACAAATAAAGCATTTCAATATACAACAGTCAAAAAAAAATTGCCCAATAAAATGAAAAATAAAAAATGGCACAATACTGAGGGGAAAATCTACTTAAAATTTAAACATAATGACAATTATTTTTTAAAGATGTTTTAACGGTAAAATTCTTGACATTTTGGACGAAAAAAAAAACATATTTTAATTTCTCTTACGATTTCTGTCTATATTTATTCTGAGGTTAAAACATATAGTAGAAATATTTGGTGTTTTTTTAATTCTTCTTTTGTAGTTCTTTCCAGAAATCGAAACAAATCAATATTTTCAATTATGTTTACACTGGTATAAAATGTCTAGAAATGTCAATGCAATAATTCAATTGCAATTTTCAACAATTGACACCGTGAAGCATTATTTGACATTTTATTGAAAGGAAAAAGAAATATATTAACTGTATTTTTATATTTTTATCAAATCATCTGAATTACAAAGCTAGAGAATAAATCTAATTTCTATTCAGTAATTATTTTGTGAAAAGCCAAATTCTTGGTTGATTAAGAAATGATTCAATATAATTTCTGGAAAGATGGTTGTCTAGTGTATATATCCAAATATTATTCAACAGTAGCCCGATTCTTGCATGCAAATTTCAAAAATCATGATGTGAATGAAAGAATAAATGGAAATTGATCACTTTAAATGATATTTAGCTACAGTACAACCTGTCTATACCGGACACTTGTGGAACCAACTATTTTGTTCAGAATAGACAGGTGATTGGACATACAAAGATTTTAGACATTGGTACTACATTTGATGTTCAGCTTACACAGGATTCCGATAGATTTGTTGTTCTGCTTAGACAGGTTTCACTGTTTAATGTGGAGGTTAAATTTATTGGTGCAGGAAAACTTGAGTACCAGAAGAAAACCACAAACCATTTGTATTGATTTATTGGTGTTTAACGCTAACATTAGCAGTATTTCAGCTATAACGTTGGCGTCCAACCCCTTGTAAGTCACCAACATTCTTTGGTGTGCCTTGTCATGAGTGGGAGTAAAACTCACAAGTCTTAAAGAGATGATTAGCACCTATTACATTGGTAGACGTAATATTAACTGTCATATCACCATGGATGCAAAGAAACTCTATGAATGAATGCAACATCGGTCAGAAAGGTTAAGAATTTGTGTTTTCTTCAAAAATAATTTTTTCTTTTGTTGTTGTAGGATACACATTAAAATGGTGGCCATTGAACCTTGCCGTCATATCTAGGGATACACAATAAAATGGTGGCCATTGAATCTTGCCATCATATCTAGCTAGAACATGGGTACAGATTTACATGAACAAGTTTTGAAACAACTTATTCTCCTTTATCATGTTATGAAATTGAAATATCCCATCACACCGCAGTAACATGAGTTTTCAAATTTGCATGCTACATAATGACTACCTGTACAGTAAATGCTAGTTCTATATAAATAATTAAAATTTTATCAAAAATCACCTCGTCTTGTTGTTGTTGTTGTTGCATCTGTTTCTCTTTCTTTCTATCTGCTTTTTCTTGCTTTTCTGACTTTCCTTCTTTTTCTTTACTTTTTTCTTCTTTTGAACCAGGTTGACTCTGGAAAAAAATAACTTGTATTTAAGACAAAATTTCTATACCCAAGAATTAATTAATGAAAAAAAAAAAAAAAAAAAAAAAAAAAATTAATTCAAAGATATGAAGATGACTGAAATGTAGAACAGCTATAAAAGCAATGTTCCTTTACTTTAGTTTGTGTCTAAGTATAAAGTTGAATAGTTCCTCATGTTCATTTACATCCAGGGCCATCGTGGTCATGATCGTATGGTGGATGGATGTGTTTATATTACACCAGCATTAATAATTGACCTGAATTGAGTGATTTTGTTTCCAATTCAATTAGAATAAACAAAGTGAGTTAGAATTCTACTTAACTGTACAAGTTGGAATTGTCATCCTGTTGTTCTGGGATACATTCAAAATAACTAGTTCAACTGTCACAGGTGAAAGTTCAAATTCCCGTTAATTTTTTAAGACGTTTCCAAATCAACTTTGTGAAATTTTGTCACATATAACAGTATTAGTTCTACACTCACTTTGACCAAGTGAGCCTTTTACAGATACACACACATGTATAAAACTTTGTAATTCTGACTTGTTAATATTGACAAGAAATCAACAAAACTTACACATTATTAAAGTGTACGATTTGATATGTCACTATTTTATGACCTCAGGGTACATGTGCATCACTGTACACAAGTTCTAGTAATGGAATTAAGCTGATCTTACAAGATTTGACCATAGCGTGTGATGATTGACCCTTCAGGGTTATCAAAATTATCAATTATTACTTAATACACATCTGATCTGATCATACGTAATGTTACATGTATAACTTGTCCAAGGTGTCAAGGGGGTGTCTCTAGATCTACTGAAATACTAACGTAAAAATACATGTATAATGTAGAATGAGACAATTTTGTTAAGTGGTCTAAAGACCATCATGGTCGTGATCGCATGGTAGAACACCATGACTCTAACCCTGTAAAGTGGTCTAAGGACCATCATGGTCGTGATCGTATGGTAGAACACCATGACTCTAACCCTGTAAAGTGGTCTAAGGACTATCATGGTCGTGATCGCATGGTAGAACACCATGACCCTAACCCTGTAAAGTGGTCTAAGGACTATCATGGTCGTGATCGTATGGTAGAACACCATGACCCTAACCCTGTAAAGTGGTCTAAGGACCATCATGGTCGTGATCGTATGGTAGAACACCATGACCCTAACCCTGTAAAGTGGTCTAAGGACTATCATGGTCGTGATCGCATGGTAGAACACCATGACCCTAACCCTGTAAAGTGGTCTAAGGACTATCATGGTCGTGATCGCATGGTAGAACACCATGACCCTAACCCTGTAAAGTGGTCTAAGGGCTATCATGGTCGTGATCGTATGGTAGAACACCATGACCCTAACCCTGTAAAGTGGTCTAAGGACCATCATGGTCGTGATCGTATGGTAGAACACCATGACCCTAACCCTGTAAAGTGGTCTAAGGACCATCATGGTCGTGATCGTATGGTAGAACACCATGACTCTAACCCTGTAAAGTGGTCTAAGGACCATCATGGTCGTGATCGTATGGTAGAACACCATGACCCTAACCCTGTAAAGTGGTCTAAGGACCATCATGGTCGTGATTGTATGGTAGAACACCATGACCCTAACCCTGTAAAGTGGTCTAAGGACCATCATGGTCGTGATCGTATGGTAGAACACCATGACCCTAACCCTGTAAAGTGGTCTAAGGACCATCATGGTCGTGATCGTATGGTAGAACACCATGACCCTAACCCTGTAAAGTGGTCTAAGGACCATCATGGTCGTGATCGTATGGTAGAACACCATGACCCTAACCCTGTAAAGTGGTCTAAGGACCATCATGGTCGTGATCGTATGGTAGAACACCATGACCCTAACCCTGTAAAGTGGTCTAAGGACCATCATGGTCGTGATCGTATGGTAGAACACCATGACCCTAACCCTGTAAAGTGGTCTAAGGACCATCATGGTCGTGATCGTATGGTAGAACACCATGACCCTAACCCTGTAAAGTGGTCTAAGGACCATCATGGTCGTGATCGTATGGTAGAACACCCTGACCCTAACCCTGTAAAGTGGTCTAAGGACCATCATGGTCGTGATCGTATGGTAGAACACCATGACCCTAACCCAGTGGTCTAAGGACCATCATGGTCGTGATCGTATGGTAGAACACCATGACCCTAACCCTGTAAAGTGGTCTAAGGACCATCATGGTCGTGATCGTATGGTAGAACACCATGACTCTAACCCTGTAAAGTGGTCTAAGGACCATCATGGTCGTGATCGTATGGTAGAACACCATGACCCTAACCCTGTAAAGTGGTCTAAGGACCATCATGGTCGTGATCGTATGGTAGAACACCATGACTCTAACCCTGTAAAGTGGTCTAAGGACCATCATGGTCGTGATCGTATGGTAGAACACCATGACCCTAACCCTGTAAAGTGGTCTAAGGACTATCATGGTCGTGATCGTATGGTAGAACACCATGACTCTAACCCTGTAAAGTGGTCTAAGGACCATCATGGTCGTGATCGTATGGTAGAACACCATGACTCTAACCCTGTAAAGTGGTCTAAGGACCATCATGGTCGTGATCGTATGGTAGAACACCATGACCCTAACCCTGTAAAGTGGTCTAAGGACCATCATGGTCGTGATCGTATGGTAGAACACCATGACTCTAACCCTGTAAAGTGGTCTAAGGACCATCATGGTCGTGATTGTATGGTAGAACACCATGACCCTAACCCTGTAAAGTGGTCTAAGGACCATCATGGTCGTGATCGTATGGTAGAACACCATGACTCTAACCCTGTAAAGTGGTCTAAGGACCATCATGGTCGTGATCGTATGGTAGAACACCATGACTCTAACCCTGTAAAGTGGTCTAAGGACCATCATGGTCGTGATCGTATGGTAGAACACCATGACTCTAACCCTGTAAAGTGGTCTAAGGACCATCATGGTCGTGATCGTATGGTAGAACACCATGACTCTAACCCTGTAAAGTGGTCTAAGGACCATCATGGTCGTGATTGTATGGTAGAACACCATGACCCTAACCCTGTAAAGTGGTCTAAGGACCATCATGGTCGTGATCGTATGGTAGAACACCATGACTCTAACCCTGTAAAGTGGTCTAAGGACCATCATGGTCGTGATCGTATGGTAGAACACCATGACCCTAACCCTGTAAAGTGGTCTAAGGACCATCATGGTCGTAATCGTATAGTAGAACACCATGACCCTAACCCTGTAAAGTGGTCTAAGGACCATCATGGTCGTGATCGTATGGTAGAACACCATGACCCTAACCCTGTAAAGTGGTCTATCTTAGAATGTAATTATTCTTTGAAACATAAATTATACCTCTCAATTAAAAAAAAAAAGAATTGTTGATCCAAATTATCTTGTTTCTCCAGCTGGTGATAACACAGTTATGTGGTGTTACTGCAACAAGTGTACCAGAAATAGATGAGTGACTATGGGTACTACAGTCAGGTGGGTATCATTGTGACAACGCTAACTAGATGACTGACTACTGTTTTACACAGGGATGGGACTGGCCACATAAAGGTATGCCACTGTAATTGGGTGGAGTTGATCATTTCAGCTTTTAAATGTATGATTGCTTCGTAAATTTTCTACTTCAATATATCAATGGGTGGGAATTTTTAAGCTATGATATATCTAAAAGTCATATTTCTACAAACCCATGCAGCTTCTTTATTGTCAAGACAAATACTGATACAATTATGTAACAATTTAACAGGATAAGGTGCAAAATTAATCTAAGTTTGTATTTGTATTTATAAATAGATCGCCAATAATCTAATAATAGATGAATGGGTCCAATTGTTGAACCTTGAATATGTAAATGAGTATGGTTTTCATGCCAGTGAATATATGAATGGGACAATGGGTGTGTGTGTGTGTGTGTGTTTACAAACTCTTGCACCACCACCAAACACAATTTTACCACCCCTGGCACTTTTTTATCTTACCTGGACAATACTACTGGTACTACTGGTGGGTGTTACTGTGACAAGGGTACCAGAACTAGACGTGGACTGACTACTGGTACTGTGTGTGTCATATGGTTTGCTGGCTTGTGATTGGGAGATGAAGTAGGCTCGATGAGAATGAACTGGAGTCATGGGAACACTAGGCATGGGTGATGAAGAAAGTGATGGGTAACGAGTCTGGACTATTTTCTGGCAAGCTGTAATTTAAGAAGTATATCACATTTATGCTTAATAACAATCTGGACTTGAAAACATTTTAAATTGGTAAATGTATAACAAAATTTCATGTAAAAAATGCAGTTTTCATTGGTTAAGTGAGTGAGTGATTGTTGTTTAATGCCAACTGAATAGACCTGTTGCCCCACTCGGACACATTATCCTGATTCCGAACCAACTAGTTTTTGTTCTATCTCCTTAATGCTACGTGCTTAGCGGTGAAGCAACAAATACTTTGTATATTATAATAACTTAACAAAAGTTTGAGCTGAAGCTTTGTAAACATTTATTAAGCTCATATTTTTGTTAATGAAATAGTAATAGTTATTAAGATGGAATGACTGCCACCATACTGAATGGTTTAACCCTGTCACTTTGTGTTTTGCCTGACACAAACCAGGACCTTGATTTCTTTTAAGTTTTGTGTCTGTTTTTGTTTTTTTTTATTATTACTATTTTTTTTATTTTCAACAGTTTATATGGAAGTTACTATTTGTTATAGTGATCAGTATAACTGTCAACTATCACTACTAAACTTCTCATTTAGGGGCTGTCTCACTCGCCAGTATATTGGTTTCTCTGGTTTTTTATTTTTTTGTAAATTGCAAGGTGAATACTGTTCACAAGCTTTTAATATCACTGATTTTTAGGTCAAAGAAAATATTTTTGTTGTTTTTTTTTGGTCAAAAACAAATCTTCTTCTTAAAAACAGAAAACTTCCACTAAGATGTTCTCAAAAATTTACATGTAAAATGTGCTTGATGGACAAAATGGCCAAGTCTGACCACATTAATGGGTTAGGGTTATGGTGTTTAACACCACTTTAACAATATTTCAGCTATATTGTGGCGGTCAGCTTTATTGGTGGAGGAAACTGGAGTATCCAGAGAAAACCACCAACCCACCGCAAGTCACTGACATACTTTATCACATAATGTTGTATCGATTACACCTCACTTGTGCAGGATTTGAACTCACAATGATAGTGGTAATAGACACTGATTGCATATATAGTTGTAAATCCAACTACCATATGATCACAGCAGCCCCTGACCACATTAATATAAAAATATTTTGAAGAGTTATAGCATTTTAAACATCTTACCATCTTGAAATACTCTCTCTACATTTAAACCATAAGTTGCACATGTTTCATAATATGAGCATCTTTTGAGGTCATTGGCGAGTTTACGAGCTCTTGTATCATCAATCACACGAGGGTTACTCTCACTGATTGCATCTGAAAAAATAAATATCTCAATAACAATCTACAGAAACGATCCATTGGATAAAATTCTAAACTCCTTTATTGTTTGCAAAGCACATAGTGGCAAAGTATCATTTTAGTGACCTACAGCGTGACCTATATTTAACAGCCAATAGACCATGAAAATAAGGTTATGGTCAAGTGACATATGACTGACTGACATGGACCATAGGCTAAATGGTAAATCAGAAATTGATCTAATCACGAAAATTTGACATTGTTGCCGCCGTTGCAGGAAAAACAGCCAAACATTGTTGTGTCAAAGCTGATATAATTAAATCCTAGACACACCTATAGTTAACACTCCACTTATGACTGCAAACAATACTTGGATGTTATTTAACCATTGACACACCTACAGCTCCATGTAGGTAAAAAGGTATCACTGGGATATTAGATTGTAATCAGAAAAATAACAGAATGGATAGTCTTAAAATTGTTCTTTGCATTGGATCACCATTGACCCTGCATTCCAAACATTGCTCATTCATCTTTCACATAAAATGAGTGCGACATGCTCAAAACACTAGGAACTCATGTGTCTGATCTAGGGCGAGTTGTGAATGTGATTCATCCTTCACAAAACGAAATAACTCTCCTTTTGGATGATTTGATTTTTGGTGTGTAACGCCACTTTCAGCAATATTTCAACTATATCATCGTGACCAGTTTTAGTGGTGGAAGAAGCCAGAGTACCCAGAGAGAACCACCGACCATGGGCAAGCAACTGGTTAACTTTATCACTTGCGACTGCGAGTCGAGTGCACCCTTTTTTGTCATTTACAAAGCTGGGCGCGAACCCACTCCATATTGGTGATAGGCTTGTATGAGTTGTTAGGTAATCTAACTACCTAACTTACTGAGCCACCTGGGCCCTTCCCCTTTTGGAAGGGTTGCACCATATACTGTAGAAACTATGTCCTTTATTAGTACACCTGGATTAGTAAACCAGACTTGAATGTTATTCCATCTTTGACACATCTAAAGCTCCAGTCATAAACAAAATTTAATTCATGCTGTGACAATCCTTAAAGGTAGCAGTGGAATCAATGACTCATTTTATTTCTGCATTCATGATTAAAATAATAAATATTATCTGTTCTTTCATCAAAGGAAATTCTATGCAGAAGTAAACAAAATGTCCTATAGGTTTTTATACTGTCTGTTTTTGATTATTATTGGTAATTAACATGTCGTTATTGTCATTTTGTTATTGCTTATGGATATTTAATTACATTGAATCGCAGGTGATATTTAAAAATTAACAAAATAAAAAATAATTTTATTATTTTTTTCACATTTAACACCAACGATGGACCATAACATGGGATGAATTATATTTAAAATTACTGTTAAATAAAACCATACTTGTTTCTCCTAAAATTCACTTTCAATAATCGCCCCATTTTCCCCAACAAGTTTCAGAAATGACTTCTTAATCAGGTTTATCACCATCTTCAGCAACATTTTATCTTCTGGAGACCATCAAGAATTAAGCAGTAATTATCAGGGCCGTTTATTTTCATCAGAGAAGACATTACATGCCAGAGTGCATATCTTCCATCAAAACAAACCAAAAAACTTCCATTAATAGCCAACATATGTAGATACTATTTTTCTTTGTGTATTTATTTTTCGTCTTTATAATGGGGTTTGCTAAGGGGATTTTAACCATGGTTAACCAACAAGTTCCAATGTTTTATCCCACTTTGTACAGCTTATTTGTCAGTCAGCTTATAATTATTTACTGATTGACAAAAATTTTGCTAATACCCATCTGAAAATGATCTTTGTTTTATATTAGGGAATGCTGATTTAACTATTAGGGAGAAGGGTATGTTTTTTCACCAGAGCCAGAAATTTGTAATCACACAAAGCAAAATTCAGATTTAAAAAAAAATTAATTGGCAAATTTTTTTCAAAAATTTTACCCAAAATTTATTTTATAATTTACAGCATATATGTATATTTTCTCTTAACCAGTTCCTGAGGAGTGAAAAGACATCTTTATAATTGGCTATGATGGATTGGTTTAAAGTGCTTAATGCCACTTTCAACAATATTTCAGTTATATCATGCCATGGTGGTCAGTTTTATTGGTAAATGAAACCGGAGTACCCTGAGAAAACCACCGACCTGTTGCAAGTCACTGACAAACTTTTTTTTTTTTTTTTTTTCTAGGATGAATGTCCTTTAGCAACGGCCCTTGGTGAATTCTGCACCTAAACAACTACAAATTATAAATGTACTTGTTTATATGCTTTTATGCCACGGGGAGGACTTTAAAAGTTCATCTAAATATAATACATGTAGTATCTTTTTTTGAATTGACGCATGGATGTGGACTGTTGCAGCTTCTGGTAATAGTCAACTACCTTGTCCTCTTTATTGAGTATGCTTATCAGACACTTGTTGTGTATCCTATGTTATATAGGTATCATCCAATATTATTGTTATATTCTGTTATTTTACTGTTACATTGTATGGTGTGTATACATTACACATTGTACCCATATATTTAATCATTGTAATGATCTTGCCCTTAATGGGTCCTTGATTGGAAATAAACACATTTGTATTTGTATTTTATTTCATAAACCTGTATCGAGTACACCATGCAATGAGCAGGATTCAAACCTACAACTTTAGTGCTGATAGGCACTGATTGCACAGGTAGCTGTAAATCCAACTATCATAGGATCACGACCATGACTGCCCCACATTTGATTATGAAGAATAAAGAATTATGAATTTTAATCATCATTCTGCATGGAAGTCATAATAACTTTGACCTATTGACATTTTTTTACCTGAAATAGATTCGGGAGTCTTATCTCTTAGAAGCAGTATGCAAATAGATTAAAACCTCATTGTGTTGAAGTACATGTGACTGACAGTGAACATCAATCAATCAATCAAGTGAACTAGTTTAACAGACTGACAAAAAAACAATCAATCAATCAATCAATCAATCAAGTGAACCAGTTTAACAACAATTAATCAAATTAGCTGAGTGATTGAATGATCTGGAGTAAATTAAGCTAAAAACTAACGGGAATGAATCAAATGATTTATCCAATGAAATGGGTTTTTCAGGGTTCAACATATAGATGATACAGACATCTTGATCTATGAAAACAATATATACATTGTATTCAAAAGTTTTCATAACCCTTCAAGTAATGTTTAAATATATTTGTGTCCAATAGGCTTATAAATCCAGAATTCTAATTTAATTAAATTGAATGATTGATAGATTGGTGTTTAACACCAACTGTAATTAGAAATACGAGTGGTGAAGTTTAAGCGGTAAATTATATGAAAGCCGAAAATATTAGGGCCTTATATTCTAAAATTTCAAAGCAAAAATAAATTCCTTTGTGTGATGATGAATTTGTCCTATCATATCAACAAGGATACTATCACCTTCCCTCCCCCCCCCCCCCCCCCCCCCCAACTCCTTCATGGCCATCATAGTTTTTACACATACAAGCATAAAGATAAATACAGTGAAACATGTCTATACCAAACCCCACTTAAACTGAAATCCTGTATAAATCAAATTTTATAAATAAAATCCCAATGTAGGAAATTTTTGTTAAATTAACCTGTATAAACCAAACACCTGTCTATTACGAACACAAATGTTGGCCCTAAGAAGGCTTGGTTTAAACAGATTTCACTGTACATAGATAAACAGAAGATTTATGGTTGTCTTTCTAATCTAACAACATTAAATTCTTCTCCAGTTCATGTATTAAACCCCATTAAAAATAGAAGACAACCAAGAAGCTAATGGATTTCTAGGTCTTAGTTTGGGTACAAGCAATAACATGTGGTGGGGTTAAACCTTTGCTTATTACCATCTAAATACATGCATAACCGTTATCAGCTCCAAGTTAATCAGAAACCCCCCCCCCCTTTTTACACACGCACCCCTCTTTCCTCATAAAAAAATAAAAAATCTTGAGTTACAGATAAATATAACAGACAAATATATGAAAATCAACATCAATTTCCATTAATTTTTTCAAAAATACAAATTTTACACAAATTCACACAAAAATAGACTTACTGTTCTAGTAGGATAAAATAAGTATCCATTATATAAAACTCTGAGATGAAACGATAATGGGAGTTCAAAAGCACTCTGCCATTTCCTGGTTACCAGCTGTACTCAGAGAACTCCTTATATTCACAGTATCTTTTATTTTGGTATAATGACATTAAAATTATTAAAGATCACACTAACCCACACATTCTATATAGACACGTTTGTAGTAGTGTAGCACTATCAACAACACCCCTGGAGAGATAACTACTACATGAGAGGAGATAGCTTTATCAACGATTTTGAAGAATGTTTCAAACTTCAGCAGAAATTAGCTTGTCTACTCTAAAGTTTACATTTTTTTTTTCTCACAATGATTAACCCAGATGTTACTGTATGCTAATAGTAAAATATAGTCAAACCTGTTCATGAGGTCACCTCTATTAAGCAGTCACCTGTATTAAAAGGTCACCTTTTTCTTATCCTGTCATAGAAAATATCATTTGAATCAAACCTCTTTTAAGAAGTCACCTGTCTTAAAAGACCACTTTTGCTTTGTCCCAAATGTGACCTCTTAATACAGGTTTGACTGTATATTGAGATTAAAAACTTAACATAGGGATGTCCCAGCATGATGTCTTATCGTTTTATGCAATGCACATTTCATGAAATATGGAATGCATTAGATTTATCAGTATTTCTTTCTCTCTTATTTAATGTTAATAAATATAGAGAGATGACTATCTATTAGACTACTGCTACAGTCAAGATGTATCATGTTTTAAAGATGTTTAAAAAATCTTCAATCATCTTTTTTTTTATATTCAGAGATAAAAAAAAAATATATAGACTCATTTGAAGGAATTTGGCTTTTAATTATATACTGAATAATATAAAAATATATATTGTATATTAAATATTTATGGATGATTTGTAATTTTACCTTTGATCTATACATAGTCTTTGACTTAATTTTTTTCACCTACTTTTTTTGCCTGAAGGCTAAATTTAGAAAAATTGTCTATTTATTCAAACAAATTCTTTCAAAATTTCACTTGTCCGAATCCAGTTTTACTTGTCCCGGGATTCGGACAAGTGGGTTAGCGCGAAGACTATTTACACATGATAATATCAATTATCAAGTAACAAACACATGATATAAAATATTATAGTTGGCGTCTATGTGTAATATATATAGGAGACAATATAATGAACTTGCCTTGAGAAATCCTCAATAAACATTCCATCCTTCGTATGTTTTACTTGAAATATACTCCTTATTGCATCTTGTATCTTAGTCTTCGATGAGATATTGTTCAACAATTCATATAAATTGCATATTAAATGCTTGATTATTTTGCTTTTTGGGATAGAATATACATTTGTACTTATCAAAATAAGTTTCCTAGAAATCATTACTAGCAACAGAAAACAAAGACAACTCTTTAAAATGATACAATCATCATAAATAAGAGACTGACAAAGAACCAAATTATAAGAAACAATTTCACATTAACAAGAAAGAACTTAGAAGTAAAGGAACATGAGAGACTATTCAACATTACACATAAACACAAAATCAAGTAAAGGAACATGAGAGACTATTCAACATTACACATAAACACAAAATCAAGTAAAGGAACATGAGAGACTATTCAACATTACACATAAACACAAAATCAAGTAAAGGAACATGAGAGACTATTCAACATTACACATAAACACAAAATCAAGTAAAGGAACATGAGAGACTATTCAACATTAAACATAAACACAAAATCAAGTAAAGGAACATGAGAGACTATTCAACATTACACATAAACACAAAATCAAGTAAAGGAACATGAGAGACTATTCAACATTACACATAAACACAAAATCAAGTAAAGGAACATGAGAGACTATTCAACATTAAACATAAACACAAAATCAAGTAAAGGAACATGAGAGACTATTCAACATTACACATAAACACAAAATCAAGTAAAGGAACATGAGAGACTATTCAACATTACACATAAACACAAAATCAAGTAAAGGAACATGAGAGACTATTCAACATTACACATAAACACAAAATCAAGTAAAGGAACATGAGAGACTATTCAACATTACACATCAACACAAAATCAAGTAAAGGAACATGAGAGACTATTCAACATTACACATCAACACAAAATCAAGTAAAGGAACATGAGAGACTATTCAACATTACACATCAACACAAAATCAAGTAAAGGAACATCACTCTGATTACTGTTCTACATATCACAGTCACATTAGAATCTTCAACAATGTGCACAATTCATTTTATTTCACATTCTAAGAGATCTGCTCTTCAACATTGAGCATAACTCATAACTTAAAATGAGTGTGAGACAGCCCCTAGCCTACAGTTAAGCAGTACTCTTAACTTCTGTCCACAAATGCTCAGCTACATGTTGGATTCAGTATAAAGCAATGAGCAATGCATTTGTTGCTATTCTTCATTTCATGGTTATCCCATGCTGTCAAGGATTTTTGAGCCAATTTAAGGGGGTATCATACACTACAGGGAGATAACTCTTTAAAATCAGTTGAACGTTTTGATCATATGATGTTTGTATGCAGATTTCAAGCATCTCGGTGATCAAAACCACAGAGAGAAAAGCTGCTATGTGGCTAGTGAATTTATAGCTTGGAGTCTGTTGGTTGGAATTTGTTAAAATTTTAATATTTATTACAGTGGATATATTCAAACACACAGCCAAAAAAATAAGAAAATTGAACGAGCAGATCAAATTTTACCTGAAGTGTATGGTACCACCTTAAGATTAATTTTTATCATTCTGTGTATTGATTTTGCATCTTTCTACAATTTTTCTATTGCATTTTGGAATTGTTTGAACAGTTTGACATTTTTGTTTTATTTTTCATATTTCTTAATCTATACAATACAGATATTCCAAACTTGGTTGAAAACATTTAACATCCAACACAAAAACCATACAAATGATGTAACAGAATTCAATCTCCATATTTATAGCAAATACAACTTTCCTTAGACAGAAACCTTAATAAAAAAAAAAAAATCAGCAATTCTACCTAACAGCATTAAATTTGTGTTTTGTGTTATCAATTCTAAAACAATCTTAAATTACTTAGAGGGGAAAACCTTATATAATCTTCTGGCAGGAAAACCCATCACAGTAATTATGTAACACACAGACTTTGCTTTTCTGCTCGAATAGTCAAAGATACAAAGTAGCAATTTGAATTAACATTGAACCTGACAAACAAAAACCAAATCAATAAACTACTAAATTTGTAAAATGTCATTTTCTTCAATGAGATTATGTCACAGGTTTAGTGCTATTATAATATTGTATGGACATGTTTGACAGACCCCAGCAGTAAATTACATAGATGTTCTTCTTCTACTACCATTGGATTACGATATATCTCCGTTTGAAATTGCCACAATTTGAAAATTTAGCTATGGCAAGTATATTTCTTTTTAAAAAGAAAGTATAAACAGTGATTGTCAACAATTTCAGTAATATCAACAAAATGAACGACAATCTCCCACCTCCTCAAATCAGTGAACACAAAAAAAGACAATAGAATGATGTTAGAAATCCAGGTCCTGGGTTGGGACAGGCACAAAAATGAGGCATGGTGAAACCAGTTAGGCCTAAATTAAAATATTGTTTGCTTGCCGTCAGCCGACCAACCCAAAAAAATCTGCGCTACTCAAAAGATTTTATTGCCGTTTAAAAAAAAAAATTATTTCCGAAATTTTCGTTCCGGTCCGTTCTGTGCTTTAGTAAAGTTTCGGTTTCCGGTATATTCGGAATTCTCGTAGTCTTTCGTTCAGAAAAATAAATAATATACCTACCTACCTACCCACACAAAAAAATCTGAGTCAGAGAATGGCAAACAAACAATTTTTAATTTAGAACTTAATGGGAGCCCAATCCTTGTCAATATCTTGTGTGACTATTGGCCCCCTATCCTGAAGTTACATCAAAATCTTTACTTTCTATCTTCCTGCTTGCTGATGTGATATATGACAGGTACTGGCTAGGGACATGCAAAAAAATGAGGTGGGTTTAAACTGGTTACTTGTCTATATCTTGTGTAACTATTGGCCCTCTATCCTGAAGTTACATCAAAATCTTTACTTTCTATCTTCCTGCTTGCTGATGTGATATATGACAGGTACTGGCTAGGGACATGCAAAAAAATGAGGTGGGTTTAAACTGGTTACTTGTCTATATCTTGTGTAACTATTGGCCCTCTATCCTGAAGTTACATCAAAATCTTTACTTTCTATCTTCCTGCCTGCTGATGTGTTGTATGACAGGTACTGGCTAGGGACATGCAAAAAAATGAGGTGGGTTTAAACTGGTTACTTGTCTATATCTTGTGTAACTATTGGCCCTCTATCCTGAAGTTACATCAAAATCTTTACTTTCTATCTTCCTGCCTGCTGATGTGTTGTATGACAGGTACTGGCTAGGGACATGCAAAAAAATGAGGTGGGTTTAAACTGGTTACTTGTCTATATCTTGTGTAACTATTGGCCCTCTATCCTGAAGTTACATCAAAATCTTTACTTTCTATCTTCCTGCCTGCTGATGTGTTGTATGACAGGTACTGGCTAGGGACATGCAAAAAAATGAGGTGGGTTTAAACTGGTTACTTGTCTATATCTTGTGTAACTATTGGCCCCCTATCCTGAAGTTACATCAAAATCTTTACTTTCTATCTTCCTGCCTGCTGATGTGTTGTATGACAGGTACTGGCTAGGGACATGCAAAAAAATGAGGTGGGTTTAAACTGGTTACTTGTCTATATCTTGTGTAACTATTGGCCCTCTATCCTGAAGTTACATCAAAATCTTTACTTTTTATCTTCCTGCCTGCTGATGTGTTGTATGACAGGTACTGGCTAGGGACATGCAAAAAAATGAGGTGGGTTTAAACTGGTTACTTGTCTATATCTTGTGTAACTATTGGCCCCCTATCCTGAAGTTACATCATAATCTTTACTTTTTACCTTCCTGCCTGCTGATGTGTTGTATGACAGGTACTGGCTAGGGACATGCAAAAAAATGAGGTGGGTTTAAACTGGTTACTTGTCTATATCTTGTGTAACTATTGGCCCCCTATCCTGAAGTTACATCATAATCTTTACTTTTTATCTTCCTGCTTGCTGATGTGTTGTATGACAGGTACTGGCTAGGGACATGCAAAAAAATGAGGTGGGTTTAAACTGGTTACTTGTCTATATCTTGTGTAACTATTGGCCCCCTATCCTGAAGTTACATCATAATCTTTACTTTTTATCTTCCTGCTTACTGATGTGATATATGACAGGTACTGGCTAGGGACATGCAAAAAAATGAGGTGGGTTTAAACTGGTTACTTGTCTATATCTTGTGTAACTATTGGCCCCCTATCCTGAAGTTACATCATAATCTTTACTTTTTATCTTCCTGCCTGCTGATGTGTTGTATGACAGGTACTGGCTAGGGACATGCAAAAAAATGAGGTGGGTTTAAACTGGTTACTTGTCTATATCTTGTGTAACTATTGGCCCCCTTTCCTGAAGTTACATCATAATCTTTACTTTTTATCTTCCTGCCTGCTGATGTGTTGTATGACAGGTACTGGCTAGGGACATGCAAAAAAATGAGGTGGGTTTAAACTGGTTACTTGTCTATATCTTGTGTAACTATTGGCCCCCTATCCTGAAGTTACATCATAATCTTTACTTTTTATCTTCCTGCCTGCTGATGTGTTGTATGACAGGTACTGGCTAGGGACATGCAAAAAAATGAGGTGGGTTTAAACTGGTTACTTGTCTATATCTTGTGTAACTATTGGCCCCCTATCCTGAAGTTACATCATAATCTTTACTTTTTATCTTCCTGCCTGCTGATGTGTTGTATGACAGGTACTGGCTAGGGACATGCAAAAAAATGAGGTGGGTTTAAACTGGTTACTTGTCTATATCTTGTGTAACTATTGGCCCCCTTTCCTGAAGTTACATCATAATCTTTACTTTTTATCTTCCTGCCTGCTGATGTGTTGTATGACAGGTACTGGCTAGGGACATGCAAAAAAATGAGGTGGGTTTAAACTGGTTACTTGTCTATATCTTGTGTAACTATTGGCCCCCTATCCTGAAGTTACATCATAATCTTTACTTTTTATCTTCCTGCCTGCTGATGTGTTGTATGACAGGTACTGGCTAGGGACATGCAAAAAAATGAGGTGGGTTTAAACTGGTTACTTGTCTATATCTTGTGTAACTATTGGCCCCCTATCCTGAAGTTACATCATAATCTTTACTTTTTATCTTCCTGCCTGCTGATGTGTTGTATGACAGGTACTGGCTAGGGACATGCAAAAAAATGAGGTGGGTTTAAACTGGTTACTTGTCTATATCTTGTGTAACTATTGGCCCCCTATCCTGAAGTTACATCATAATCTTTACTTTTTATCTTCCTGCCTGCTGATGTGTTGTATGACAGGTACTGGCTAGGGACATGCAAAAAAATGAGGTGGGTTTAAACTGGTTACTTGTCTATATCTTGTGTAACTATTGGCCCTCTATCCTGAAGTTACATCATAATCTTTACTTTTTATCTTCCTGCCTGCTGATGTGTTGTATGACAGGTACTGGCTAGGGACATGCAAAAAAATGAGGTGGGTTTAAACTGGTTACTTGTCTATATCTTGTGTAACTATTGGCCCCCTATCCTGAAGTTACATCATAATCTTTACTTTTTATCTTCCTGCCTGCTGATGTGTTGTATGACAGGTACTGGCTAGGGACATGCAAAAAAATGAGGTGGGTTTAAACTGGTTACTTGTCTATATCTTGTGTAACTATTGGCCCCCTATCCTGAAGTTACATCATAATCTTTACTTTTTATCTTCCTGCCTGCTGATGTGTTGTATGACAGGTACTGGCTAGGGACATGCAAAAAAATGAGGTGAGTTTAAACTGGTTACTTGTCTATATCTTGTGTAACTATTGGCCCTCTATCCTGAAGTTACATCATAATCTTTACTTTTTATCTTCCTGCCTGCTGATGTGTTGTATGACAGGTACTGGCTAGGGACATGCAAAAAAATGAGGTGGGTTTAAACTGGTTACTTGTCTATATCTTGTGTAACTATTGGCCCCCTATCCTGAAGTTACATCATAATCTTTACTTTTTATCTTCCTGCCTGCTAACGTGACATGTATGAATTGCTTTATACTAAGATTGGAACAAATCTGCTTGCAATAAGATGAATACATACAAAATGCATACTATTCTCATTTTAATAAAAGTAGCATTTATCTTTTTAACACCCATCTAATGGGAAACTAATGTCTTTTAATTATAACTCAAATAATTACATCAACTTTGTATACAGAACTAACTAACCCCCTGCTATCAGTCTACTTTCTCTAAAATCCCTAGTATTACACTATAATAATAAACATCAGTTACAAATATTACAATCAGATGTACATTTTTTTTTTAATATTTAATAATTAATTTAACTGACAAATGATTTTTTTTCTTGGTGCTTAGACCAGTACTTTATACATAAAATTAAAAAAAATATATAATTAGAATTTAGATACCTATATGGTATTACATTATTTCTTTTGAGTGAGTGAGTGATTGGTGTTTAATGCCAACTCAGCAATTTTTCAGCTATATCATGGCAAAATTTCTTTTGTTTGTTTGATGGTGTTTAATGCCACTTTCAACAATATTTCAGTTATATCGTGGTGATCAGTTTTATTGGTGGAGAAAACCGGAGTACCTGGAGAAAACCACAGACCTGTAGCAAGTCATTGACAAACTTTATCACATAATGTTGTACACCTCGCCCTAATCAAGATTCTAACTCACATCAGTGGTGATAGGCATTGATTGCATAGGTAATTGTAAATCCAACTACCATACGATCACGACGATGACGTCCCCTATTTCTTTTGAAGGGTCCACAATAAGAGTGTGTATAACACAAGAAATCCATATTGTACACAACAAACTGGGAAATTTGTAAAACTATAATATTAATCACTATGGGATTCCCGTCATCGGTATCAATTTTCCATGTTTGATAGAAAATGGGAGACTGATGTTCGTTGACACTTTAATATTTGTTGATTGGTAATACCCACAAAATCCATAAAAAAATGAAATCCAATGAATATTAATGAGTTCACATATAATTATTATGACAGAATTATTTGTGAAATAGTTCTTAATTTGTATAGGGATGAAGTCTTTTATGAGCAAGAAAACTGAAGTGGTCAGTGCCTATAGTCCATTTGACTTCTATAAATCTTCAGAAAAAAATTCTTAAAAATTCAGTTTTCAAATCAACATTTTTTTTTTCTATATATTAATTAATATATGATATATACGAACTCTGACAATTAATTTCAAAATTTTTGGTCCATTATTAAAAAAGTTACCCATTAGGTCTTTATGTTAATTATATTTTCTAAAGTGTAAAAATCTGCATGGAGTGAATACAAATAGTGTAAAACAAAACAAAATAACAGACATGTGCTTTCAATGTATATTTCATTAGCCCATACTTTCTTTTGTCTTGTGTTATTGAATATTTTTCATATACCACAGTTTTTAATGCCTGTAGGCATCAGTACATATTTGTGTTGATTTAATTAGGTGAACGTGTTTGTAAACATGGTAAAGGTGGAGTAAGGAAAACCCCTTGAGGCTATATATAGATATATATCAGTAAATGCTGCAAATTTTGCTATGTTGTAACAATTTAAAGATTATGAACTGAAGATTTATAGAAGTCAAACGAACTATACTGAACTACTGAACATGATGTGAATAGTTAACAGTCTTTAGTCATAATTTAACGAGAATCCTGATTTTAATAGTCATAGTTCAACCTTCTTGATTTTCAAAAGGCAGGGGTGTGTGAGTGTGTTCAATTTATTTCAATACATATTTTCACCTTTTTAGCTCTAGTTTCTTGTCAACTATGACTGACTTCAAAATCATTTCCATGCAATTTCTTTTGGCTTTAAACTAACTGTAGAAGTTTAGATTCCACTATCACCACCAAGAAAAGGAACTTTTAATTTTATTATACATGTACGTGCATGCAGGGTATGATTCTTAAATTTTCAAGATTCGGAAAACAACACTTTATTTCAATGGGAATTTGGGATGAGACCCCCCCCCCCCTTTTTCACCCTTCTGCATCACTGTTTAAAATTCCCTTTTTCATAACAAAGAAGACATTTATAGATTAAAATAAAGTGTTTCCTAAGTGAGACAAGTCATGTTGGAATGTTTGATAGCACACAATCATGTCTCATACTGATGTAACTGAGTCTTATTGAAATCATGATCATAATGGACATGATGAAGAAACAAAGATATTATTTTTATATTCTTTTGGCTGCTGCTGTCAACGACGATCACATTAAAACATAACACAACCGCAAAATTTTGGAGGTCGTATAAAAAAGGAAATTTGCCAGTTCACGAAGGTTTTCCTGCTCAAATGAAATAAAACTTGCAATTATGATAATACAGAAATCGCACAATTTCCTCCATCTATTTGTATGACTGATGTTATTTAGCAACAATCTTAAATTCCAATGACATAACAATAACAGTATTTCTTATTCCAGAAACAAACTTTCTCAGTTGGTCGTCTTGCCGTCTTTCAGGAAGTTTGGTTGATCTTTATCAATTGTTATATAATCCACATGGCATGTGCATCTTGATGTGTCTCTGTGTCTCGGTATAGAATTAAGTACTCAGATAAAAACAAACATTGTCTGTCCTTGGAAACCATTCGTCAGCAAAAAAGTCTTGAAATCTTTGGTGTATTCATTCATTAAGGCAATGATAACATTCTTTAGTAAATATATTTGCCGTGCATTAAAACTTAGAGCTGACACTCTGTAGCTTTTACATTTTTAAATTGTATTTTCAACTGACTGTTGAATGTAGTCTACAGTTTTAGACTATAATCTGTAGTGAATTTGTAATGTTCTGTGTGGACTTATGATATATATCTTTTTTGTGTGATATTTTGTATGTGCTTTGTCTTATTTATGATCAGTATAATTGTAAATATTGAATATATGTATACCTATATGTTGTATGACATTGGTTAATAAAGAATTGAATTGAATTGATAGTAAATCAAATATAGATTATTCTATCTTTTTCTCTTTGTTAAAAAACCACTAGATTCCATTTCTATTTTTTTTATTACACAATGTAAAACATTAAAACTAATTTCAATCTAATTTCAACCATTAATGGTCACAAATTCTTATAAAACACATTGATGTATGAAATTAAATAAACACAATAAAAGACAGTCAACAAAATAGTAATTACAAATATATAGTCATGTCCGATAACCTGTGGTTTACTATTACAGATACAACAGTCTCACGGTAACAACTTGTTCTTGTCGTACAAGTCCAGGAATAAGTGATTACAAATATAGAGTCACGTCCCATAACCTGTGGTTTACTACACAGATACAACAGTCTCACCCCCCCCCCCCCTCCCCCCACGAACATAACAACTTGATCTACAAGTCCAGGAAAAAAGTAGGAGCTATTTTCAGTCATGGACCCACTAACATGCTCCTAGAAACTAATAATTACCTGTCAAATCAATATGTAACATTCGAAGCACAATCTTACACATACAGCCTGCACGATAAATTTTGGGCCAACAATCCTGAACTATCTTTTTTTTAAATAGATTATACTGGCCTGTAAGTTATATTTTTACAGGCCCAATGGTATATTTACAGATCTCGGCTGTTAGGCCTTTGATTAGCCGTGGAGACTAAGGACATTAATTTTTGAAAAATGCTATTTTGAATGTACAGTAATAGGGATTTCAATAAGGGCTGGCATCCGGCGATATGTCGCCGCTTCAAACGAGTGAAATCGCCAGTTCGACTGTTAGAAACTAAAATATTTTTTATCTTAAATATTTTTAAAATCCACAATTATACAAAAAACAATGCATTTCTGGATCGATAGCAATGCATTTATCAGGGGTTATCTAATACTAGGGGAATGAAACGAATTTATCCGAATTTATCATTGATCGGTGTCAATTCTATGCTTAACTTATTATCATTTAATGTTCGATTAAACGTTTGAATGATAGAGATATATTTCAATTGAAAAATCTAGAGACACATCGAAAAGATAATCATGTTATCGATGGATAACTCATGAGATACGTAAATGGAAAAGTTTGAAGTGCCACAGTCATCTTGAAATGGTCTTATTGCTTGCTAAACCTTCTTTTTCATGCACTTGTAAACTACCTTAAAATGCCTCAGAATGCACCATTCTGAATGTAAGTGAAAAATATCCCCCCCCCCCTTTTATCATGTAGCCGCTTCAAATTTCAATTCAGCCTGTTTAATACAATCTTCTTGAATACCCTGCAGTAATACCTGTCTAAACCAAACACTGAATAAACCAGATTCATGTATAAACCAAACTTTAAATAAAATCCTAAAATGTAGGAAATATTTGTTAATTTAACTTCTTATAAACTTAACACCTATCAATTCCAAACACAAAAATTAGTCCCAAGGAGGTTTGGTTTAGACAGGTTTCACTGTACATATTTTTGGACTGTATAATCGTTTGACCATCATTGGATGTGTATTATCAATATCTAAAAGAAAGTCCACAATAATCTAATAATATAATATTACCTATAAAAGAATTTCTACTTCTTAAGAATAAAATCCACAGATTAACTTGTCTATGCCGTACCACCTTGAATTCTGATGACTTCAAAAATGCATCATTGTATACACTGCAAAATACTTGTCATCACAAAATTACTCATTTAGCATACATGGCTAAGAAGGAATGAAGCCAATGAATGGGAGATTTACTATTATGCAATTTCTGAAGATATTTATTATTGCATAACAACATTTTTTCTTGCATGCACCTGACAGCTTACTTCAACATGATATTTGTTATTTATGTATACAAGACAGTGGAACAAATTAATAACAGAAGATATTGACTGACAAAAAAATATTTAATTTACATCAAAAAAATCTTTAAGGTTCCTTTAAAATTTCATAATTTACCGACTAAAATATTTAATTCACATAACAAAAAATCCATTTACTGGATAAAAAATTCGTTTAAAATTTCATTAAAAAAATGTAATTGACTGAGTATAATATTCATTTCCAATTAAAAATTCTGTTCTTGGATAAAAGTTCCTTTAAATTTCATAACTGATCGACTAAAATATTCAATTCCAATAAAAATCTTGCTATTGGATAAAAGTTTCGAAAATTTCATAATTGACTGACCAAAATATTTAATTAACATAAAAAATCCTGTTATTGGATAAAAGTTGTTATATAATCTGTTTATTCTCCATTAATTTATTTAGTTGGCATTGAATTGTTTGAAAGAGGAATTTTCTTGACACTTCGACAGTAGGTTTTGATACTCACTGCCATTATATTTAGTTCCGGTCCTTTGGTTTTCTTGTACCCAAAACTTTTAAAATTATTTGTCTTTCCCTTCTTTTGAATTTGAGTGTTCCTGAAGGTTATTCCAGAAATACATCGCAGTGTGGGAAACCATTTTTTTCAAACACTCGGCAAAATGGCGAGTGGACTGAAACAAGTACTCGCCAATTTTTTTTTAAACTCGCCAACAAATACCAAATAAACAATACGGTAAAGTTCAACAAGATGTTGCACGCTACGTCGTGCTAAAAATACCCCCACTCGTTCATTTGTAAGTCGCACGGTAAACAGGAAGTAGATGTGCGGTAAACCTGGAAAGGGGAGACACGGTACAAGTCACCATGCCAAAGCCACATATCAAATATAAAATCATTTCTTCCAGTAGAAGCTGAGATATCTGTTACGAAAGTTTTCATTACGGCAAACATGAAAAATTCTAAGACGCGCGGTAAACAGGAAGTAGATGTGCGGTAAGCCTGGAAAGTGGAGACACGGTACAAGTCACCATGCCAAAGCCACATATCAAATATAAAATCATTTCTTCCAGTAGAAGCTGAGATATCTGTTACGAAAGTTTTCATTACGGCAAACATAAAAAATTCTAAGTCGCGCGGTAAACAGGAAGTAGATGTGCGGTAAGCCTGGAAAGGGGAGACACGGTACAAGTCACCATGTCAAAGCCACACATCAAATATAAAATCATTTCTTCCTGTAGAAGCTGAGATATCTGTTACGAAAGTGCGAACGGACGGACAAACGGACAGACTAACGGATGGACAAGGTGATTGCAATATAGCCCCCTCTCTATGAGTGGAGGTATAACAATATATTTTGCAGAATTTGACAAGTCATTAACTTGGTCAAGAAGGATCAACACTCTCTTAAGAGCTGCATTGATCTCTTCTTCCTCAATTTCGTTGTCTTCGTCTTTTAAGTTTTAATGCGCTGTATAAAACATGTATGTCAAACCCGGTTCCAACACATATTTAACTTTATGTTTTCGCATAGGTTTTCGCTACGAATTTGTTTGAAATATTTCAAAACCAAATTATTTTATTTGCATTAATTTTAAAAGTCATCAAATCTATTTGTAATGAAACAATTTTTCATTTAATCGTGAAATCGACCTTGGCAAAATTATGTGGGGTCGGGATTGTATACTTAATTTTTCTGTTGACAGAAATGAAGTGTCATGACTCATGGCGGAATATTTTCTTATCAAGTACAATGATTAATAAAATGTTGGATAAATGACAGCTTACAGAAAATTTAACTGTTGGGAGCTATGATATTTTAAAGCTGTAAACCAGTTATCGTGGAGAGCGTTTTCAAGCTCCTACTGGTCTTACAACTGTTACTCGCCAGACCGGCGAGCATAAAGTGGATCTTACTCGCCACCGAAAATTTCCACTCACCTTTGGCGAGTTGGCGAGCGGTCGTTTCCCACACTGCATTGTGAGCACTAAATTTTATATTTACATTTATCCCATTATATGTATAAATTTGAAGTTGCACTGAAAATTGTAGTTGGGGTGTAATATTGAAAACAATTGATATTACTTAGCCTATATTTTTCATTTCTCCTTCTTTTTGTAAAATGAAATTTTGGATGTCCCAGAGGAATTGTGTCATTTTATCATAGCATATCATTTCCCTCCCCTTTTTCTATACAAAGAACAAAATCTATACTCTGTACTCCTTTCTAAACCTCTTTCTAGTCAAAATGTTGAATGACCCAGAGGAATTGTGTTAAACTGTCATCTATTAAAGCATAGCATTCCCCCCCCCCCCTTTTTTTTTATTATAGGAAAAAATCTATATCCTGTACTCCTTTCTGAACCTCTTTAGCGTCAAGTGAAATTCGTTTATCTCTTATCTCAAATTATATCTATAGATAATATAAAATTATAGATAAAAAGTTGCCATCTTACATAACATGGCAAGACATTACAGATCCCAAGTACATATATCATCTAGTGTGGACAGGTGTGGTGCTTGAAATACTTAATTACAAAACATCATGCTTAAAATCAGCTCTGTTTTATATACTAACGTTTTATCTTTCATTATTTATTTGATGTTAATTGATAATATTTAGTTTCAAAAACAAAAGTTCCCAGACCAAAATATTTAGAATTCTAAGGGCTATCTATATTAATGAGTACATATGATCAGATGTACCAGTAAAAAAACATTGCTACTAAAAACAACACCCAAGTTGTAACAAAAAATTACAGCTGAGTTGTAAAAAAATGACACTCAAGTTGTAAAAAAAAATACACTCAAGTTGTACAAAAATACATAAAGAGTTGTAAATATTTTTTTTAACAAGTTGAAAACAAATTCATAGTTGTAAAAATAAATTACACCAGGGCCGACCAAAATCAACACATGGCTCAGTTGTAAATGTAAAAAAAAATATGATACTGCAAAAATATTTCCACATTGTGGCAGAAAAATCAACAAAGTGATGCCAGGAAGAGATAGAAAAAGCAATTTTTAGACACATGAAATATCTGTCAGACTATTATAAGATCAGATAGTGACATTATACATCATATGTCAAATCTTATATCTATGGTCATATTTCCTATTTTCCCACATGTCAAATCTACTAAAAAATGAGAGGTACATTTGGGGGCAATATGAAAGGTCATTCTCAATTTTATAATAAATGACCTTAGCTTTGTAATAATAACCATTACATTGATTCAAATTATGTATTCATCTTTTTTTTTCTCAGGGGACTATATATTAATGGATAGGGCAGACATCACAACCCAAAATCAATAAAAAAATAAAATAAATAGAAAATATATAAAAAACATGATGAACCATTTATAGGGCCACATTTCACCTATATAGGGGTTTGCTTTTCAGCTAGAAAGGGACAACAGTAATTGGAATTTCTATTTTAGATAACAAACCTTGAGTTCCGACTAGTATTAAAGGGATTTCTGCAGCATTGCGGTAGTGGGCCATCTTGGCAAAGTAACTGTACACGGTCTGAAAGCTCATCTCATTCTCCAGACTGAACACAAAAATCACAGCATCAACCCAATGAGTAAACTGAAAGTAAATACAAGTTTTGTATAATTTGGTCTAAATCTTTCTTTAAAGGAGCAGTCATGGTCGTGATCGTAAGGTAGTTGGGATTTATGCCTACCTATGCAATCAGTACCCATCACCACAAACATTACATGAGTTTGAATCCCCCTCAGGAGAGGTGTACTTGATACAACATTATGTGATAAAGTTTGTCAGTGACTTGTGGCAGTTCTGTGGTTTTCTTCGGGTACTCTGGTTTCCTCCACCAATACAACCAATCCGCCATGATATAACTGAAATATTGTTGAAAGTGGCATTAAACACCATAAACCAACCATAACTACCTTTATTTAAATGCTTTCTTTCAAAGTTTTAATATTCGTGCAATTAATATATGATGTCACATACTCAACTCAAGCAGTGACACATCTTAGCATTTTTTGCTGCAATTGCCAGATGGGTTCCTTAAAATAACAATTATAGCAACTCGGCATTGTTCGGGTCCAGCAATGAACTTTGCACATTAAATATTCAAATTTCAGTAGCCATCTGGTACTTTTCGGAGGCTCAGGGTAAATTTAAGTGGTCTTGGGCTACTGGTTCCCTGTTCAAGTTTTATCCCATTCAAGTCTATTATTTAACATTATCTATGTCCTCGAAATGAAAATTTGAATTTACTGGTCCAAATCAATTTTTTGAATTTATTTTTATATACAGTCAAACTTGTCTTAGCGACCCCCTCTATATAACGACTTCCTTTGTTAGCCGACCTAATTTATTCTTCCCCTGCGTTTTCCTGTGCATTCGACCTTTATATAACGACCCCCTGTCTAACGCGACTAACGACAGTGTTCTGTGGGTAAAAATCCTTCATATAAGGACTATTAGAGGATTATTATCAAATCGGAAGTTAGATAATAAATAAACATACAGTCCCGACTGTGGAAAAATGACCGTTTTGCCCAGCTGATACAGCGATTGTTGCCAATATCCCTCTAGCTGATATTTGCATGATCTACTGACATCAAATAATAGATTTTTCATATTAAATGAAATCACGATTAGTGTTATTGTGTAAGACCGCCATTTTTTTTACAGGTAAGTTGTTCACGTGATGATTTATTATTGTTGTTTTGGTTTATTTGGGTTTATTTCTTATTTATAATTAAATATTTAAAATTGCTTGTTATAGAAAATACCGTTTTAATCTTTCAGTTTTATAAATAAATAATCCTGATTTTGAAAACCATTGTATGAAGTACTGGTTTCCAGCATATATTTCTGTCAACATTCGTTTAACGTGCGGTAACAGATCAAGGTAAACACATGCTGATTGTGTGATTAGGCTATTTATAGCTTTTCGATGAGTGATTGAAGTTTGAAAACGTTTTGTCTGGAAATTACATTCTTCTAATCATAATGATTAATTCTAATTACGATAACAATTAAGATAACAATAGCTGTTGAACGAAAGTAAAAAACTTGATCACCCACAAAGGACGGAAATATTTAATGATAATTGAACATATTTTTTATTTCATTATACCCTTTTCTTGCCAGAATTTAAGCTCTATACATACATTTGTCCTCCACATGAACGGGCTACAAGTTTATGCAGATTATATACCCGAACTAGGATTTTCCTCTCGAGATTTTGGGAGCAAATATCACAACCTCTATTCAACGACCCCCTGTCTTATGCGACCTTTTTTCAGAACTTCCTTCAATGGTCGCTATAGACAAGTTTGACTGTAGTTCTAAATCAAAACTGAAAAATTTACTGGTCCGAACAAGGTTTAATTGGTCTTGGGTCAAAGGGCCGATGCTCCTCCTGTGGACTGTATAATGCAGAGCACTAGATAATATATTTTTAATACCATGACAGATAATTTTAGAATTATCTTGACATTTTATTTTTGACCTTCTTGCACTGATGAATACTATTATACAGTTAATCTCCAGCGTCTAATTCTCCTCCGATTAAAATGCTAAGTGCTAAAATGTTACCAATGCAATCAATAAATGTTTAACCAAACTTAAACAAGACTTAAACAAGTTTTTATCATTTAAAGCATTCAAACACAGACACATTTACTACAATCTATCTATATAAATCATTAAATGAGTCTCTTTTTCCTGGAGTATGCTGGTTACTGACCCTATTTCAACATCCTTTGAAGGAATCTTTTTTTCTATTTCCTGACCTATGCTGGTTGCTGACACGACCTCGCCAAACACACAATGAATCATGCTAGCACAGATGATCAATTATGTTACAAATAAGAATATATCAATTAAGGGAGTCTCCTCTTCCTGGAGTATGCTGGTTGCTGACCCTATTTCAACATCCTTTGAAGAAATCTTTTTTTCTATTTCCTGACCTATGCTGGTTACTGACATGACCTCGCCAAACACGCAATGAATCATGCTAGCACAGATGATCAATTATGTTACAAATAAGAATATATCAATTAAGACCAACAAAAAAAAGAAAAAAAAAAAAAGGAAATATCTAAATTTTCAAAACCAACCTGCATCTCTGGTGAGCCACCTTCATCCCTTATCAAGAGGAGGTAGCTCTGGCCATCGATAATCACTTCCTTTTTGAATCGACCACCTAAAATATAAAATAAAGAAATTTGACAACAAATAAACTTTGCTTAATTTTTTTTATTTACAAACAAAGTACACATATTACCAGTACTAAGTGATTAACAATGTTTTTTAAAACGAGAGGACTTATCTCAGTCATCTCTCATCGAAGGGAGAAGCCCTGATATGAGAGATGACTGAGAAACGTCCTCGAGTTTTAAAAAACATCTTTAATTATTTTATCGCTATTTTGTATTCATAATTAAATAATTTTTGTTGAGATACTGACATTTTTTTAAACACAATTAATATCTTATATCGTTTAATTATCAAGAATTTGGTAATGTGATTATTAGAAAACAAGATAATGCTACATGCGTCCTTGACAACACTTAACGATAATTGGAATCATCTCATGCGCTTACGTGATATGAAATATATCAGTTTTAAACATCAAAGGGAAAATAAACAAAATAGCGATAATGAGCTATATCATAACAAACTTTCCACTAGTGGATAAGTGAGTAATTCTTGTTCAATGCCAAGTGGGTAAATTTGTCATCTATATCATGGAAATTTACATTTTGATGAAATGATGATATTTGTTTTGTATCTGTAGACCAACAATGCTTAGTTATATATTTATTGTACCAGCTCACTGAAACATTAGCATGCAGGCATAGCAGTTATATCACTCCACTCATATATATATTATCCTGATTCCGAGTCCAACACACGGCAACAGTATTTGCTAGTTATATATTTATTGTACCAGCTCACTGAAACATTAGCATGCAGGCATAGTAGTTATATCACTCCACTCATATATATATTATCCTGATTCCGAGTCCAACACACGGCAACAGTATTTGCTCCTACTCCTTAATGCTGCTTCGTGATTAGCAGAGAAGCAACAAATACAAATTTTAGTTGTTCGTTTGACCAGATCTTGGATCTAACCACAATCTACATGTAGGTTACTGCAGTGTGCGAAATTAGCAGTAGACCTATAGACAATGTCTATGTAAAATCAAGCTGGTCTATGTCAAATATTCAAATTTTTTTATATAATGTACAGTGAAGTCTATGTAAAATAGAGATTGGTCTATGAAACCACAAAATTTAGTTTCACATACTGTCACTGAGGCAAGCACGCCGCTAACCAATACATCACTCAGGAGGGTTTCAACTAGTAGGATAGAATCACAATTTTCTATATAAGACAAAATCAGAACAGATTATCCAAGTATGAAGATCTTATCAAGTAAAACAAAACAAAAAAATAAAAGGATGGATCACATGAGCTCCTTTAAAATACTGACAGCAAGACCAGGCCTCAATTTTTTTTAACAACCTTATGTCAAAACAAAGACATGAATTTATTCTGTGAAAAACTCAAGATTTGAGTCATCAAATCAGTCACCAAATCTTGTTTGGGGGACTTATTGAAATACAAAAGAGAAGAATCTTCAAGGAATTTTAACTCAGTAAACTAGTTTTGACTGCCCCACATTATTATTTATATCAAGTAACATTTGTAAAGGAATTTCTATAGTGACCTTCCAATAAACTAATATATTTTCTGTCACTAGGTTTTAGCTTTAATATCAGACAAATTAGTGAAGCCATTTGTATCTATTAGTCTGAGACAAACTCCAATATCTTTCTAAGTAGTGTAAGATAAGAACTTTCATAGGCTAAGCTTCGTTAATTTCAGAAATGACTTCTCAGGAACATCTCCTGCTAAAACTAAAGCTTAAAATACCTCACATTTATTATATTTTACACACATTTTTTTAATACTATGATATCAATTAAAATAAAACTTTTTGTTTCAAATGTTGAAATTTCAACATAAAGGGAGACTACCTATGCAATCAGTGCCTATCACCACCAACGTTGTGAGTTCGAACCCTACACAAGCAAGCTGTACTCGATACAATATTATGCAATAAAGTTTGTCAGTGACTTGCGACAGGTCGGTGGTTTCCTCCATCAATAAAACTGACCGTCACGATATAATTGAAATATTGTTGAAAGTGGTGTTAAACACCATAAACCATAAACCATCAACATAAAGGAAGAAGACAGGCTAGGAAATAGATTTTTCTTTTATCCCAACCTGAAAAGACTACCAGTTTACACAACAGTATGCGAAGTAACTAATTTAGATTGTATTATTTTGCAGGCTTGATTAGAAGTTCAATCTTCTAGCCATACCCTACCTTAATCTCAAAATAAAAATAAAGGCTTAACACAAATTCAAAATATTTCTCAACTGGTACCCTATATATATACATGTAATCTTGTACCAGTATGCAGTGACCTGTTAAATTAACAAAAACAACATTTAATTGTGTCGAAACACAGTGGGAACATTTATCTTATCTTTGTTGAATCTCTTTTTATCTACCTTTTAAAACAGACATAGCCTCCAACTATTTTTGTATAGAGAATCTTTTTCATGATGCATCTGCCTGATTCAAATTCTTGTTTGTGTACAAAGATCAAATGAATTCTGCTTTTTTTTTTTGGGGAAGTGGTAGATTTTTTTTTGTTGAAAAACATACAGAATATTTAGTCCATTTGTCATAGAAAACGAGTTTTTTTTACTTTAATAAATAATAATTTGTAATTAAGATATACAGATCATATACCAGTTCTTCCTTTTTAATGAGAATATGATCAAATTACAGGATAATAAATCACTTGTGGTTGGCTTACCGCTTACCAAAAAAAACCAAGTTTTAAGAATTGAGATGCTCTGACACTTGATTACTTTATTTACTTATGGAAAGAAAATTTAAACAGTGGTGGTCAACAATTTTACCAATATCAATAAAACAAACAATCCCCTCTCACCTCAAATCATTGAATATGAAAAAGAATATGTTGGAAATCCAGGTCCTAGCTTGGGAAAGGCACAAAAATGTCAGATGATCCCAACCCTTCCACTTGTTTTGTTTTCATTATTTTAAAAAGGTACATACATCTTTAAAGATGCGACCAATTGAATTTTAACCCATTTGATTCACGATACTAATTGAATTTTAACCCACTTGGTTCCCGATACTGATTGAATTATAACCCACTTGGTTCACGATACATATTGAACTATAACCCACTTGGTTCACGATACTGATTGAATTATAACCCACTTGGTTCACGATACTGATTGAATTAAAACCCACTTGGTTCACGATACTGATTGATAAACCCACTTGGTTCTCAATAATGATTAAATTATAACCCACTTGGTTCTCAATAATGATTAAATTATAACCCACTTGGTTCTCAATAATGATGGAATTATAACCCACTGGGTTCTCAATAATGATTAAATTATAACCCACTTGGTTCACAATACTGATTGAATTATAACCCACTTGGTTCACAATACTGATTAAATTATAACCCACTTGGTTCTCAATAATGATTAAATTATAACCTACTTCGGTCACAGTAACAATAGCCTACAAGAGTTTTTGTATGTACAATGTTTACTCAAAATCTCGTTATGGAAACAAACAAAAAACGACCATTAAATGACGAAAATATTGTAATTTCCCTTCATCAACCATTATGCAATTTTTACATCACATGACCTTTTTTCATGATGCATCTGCCTGATTCAAATTCTTGTTTTTGTCATGCAAACAAAAAACTACCATTAAATGACTAACATACCGTAATTTCCCTGCATCAAACCACTATAGTAGTTTTACATCACATGACCACTAATCATAATGAACTAATACGTCCAATCAATATCTCCTTTATACAAATTACTATAATCAAGGTGTGGTTGCATAAACTATAGTAGGTCGGAAACGTGTAGGTTTGACATTGATAATTCACACGTTTTATTTAGAATAATTGTTTCATTGTAACTCCATCTCGTTTCATTGAATGATATCAATTCTTCCCACGATAAGCTGCTGCAATGACAGCAGCAACGATGATGTAATTCAATATTTTATACCTATGAACAGAAATTGATGATAAATTAATTTGTGATCAATTTTTGTTTATAACAGTGATCTAATGTATTGTTGGGAATGTGTCTAACATGAAAACTAATAAATTGTTACAGCGTTGTTGTCATGGATATTGAAGTAATTTTACCTTATTTTCACATAATTATATAAAATATTTGTCGAACGAATGAAGTAAATACAACAGAATTAGATCTGTCTTCTTTGTGTTTAAGGTGTTTTAAGTGAAAAAAGCGCCATCATAAAATCGTGCAATGATGGCCATCCATCCAATAGAATGGGAGTCATATTAAAAAAATCCATATTGTTCACACAGCTGAATATAAGATGAATAGGGATTAGGCCAAAAAAAAAAATATGCGTGTTTACGGTCACCCGACCTACCCTAATTTTTGCTAGCGATCCTATGAATTATTACACAGAATTCGGATAACCATTTTTGTTGTTTAACAAGCAGCAATGTTTTATTTATTCAACTGCTAGCTTTTTGTCGAAATTGAGAGCAAAGAAGGTAGAAAAACTGCATAATTCGTCATTTTACCGGAAATTTCGAAAATGAAATACCGGAATCAGATTCCGAAACGAGTTTTATTAGTGGAGGAAACCGGACTACCTGGAGGAAGCCACCGATCTGTCGCAAATCACTGACAAACTTTATCAAATAATGTTGTATCGAGTACACCTTGCCATGAGTGGGATTCAAACTCACAACTTTAGTGGTGAAAGGCACTGATTATAAGTTGAATACAACTATCATATGCATACTATATAATCTATAATAACATTGTTAATCATATGAGTTAGGCATTAGTGAAAAACCGGGGTCAAAACTTGATAGAAAAGCATTGCAGAATATTTCCAATGTAGTACACTTTCCAATGGCAGCCATTTTGGGAAAAAAAGGGGGGGGGGGAGATGAAATTGTGAATTTCAAATGCTCATAACTTTGTGAACATACATCCGATCTTCACAAACAGGGGCTCAAAATGTTTGATTCAAAGAGCTCTTTCCAAATAACATTTAAAATGCAATCTATTCCCTGTAATTTTATAAGCCTGGCTTCTACATGTACTCACAATACTCAATCTAATCCAGTCAGGAATAGAAATGACACCTTCTATTGCATGTGTTTCCTTCAATATAATTTGTATAATTTGACAAGGAGGTGCTGTCATTAAATGATAGGGACTTTTTCCCATGAACCCACCTTCTGGAGATTCTTCTTGCATGTATGAACCAGTCAGATATCTGTGAACCAATGCAGACTTTCCACTGTGAACACTTCCTAAAATTCCCTGAAATTACATCAAACAAATTATACACAATCTATACCAAGTTAGCTCCTATTCAAAGGTCTCCACACATTATTTTTTCGTACATGTGGGATATCCATTAAGGTAAATATCTGTATGTTTAAGACACATCTGGGCCCGGTTGTTCAAAATACTGGATAAAGTTGTCCACTGGACAACTCCTTATCCAGTGGACAGCTGACCAGTGGATAAAATTGGTTGTTCAAAAGTAAAGACATTGGTTGGCTTAACGGCTAGCTATTCACTGGATAACAAATTTTCCAGTGGACAACTCCCATGATTCTTTGCACTTCCTGGCTAAATGCAATCCAGACCAAAAATAGAAAAAAAAGTCTGCTAAGTTCAGCGACATTTTAAGTTATTTTTCACGCAGTTCTTGTTGCATCTGCAAATGATTTATGACCAATCATTTTGTTATCTTTGTGTTGGAGCTGGGAATTTATGTCTCCATCAAATTTTGTTCAAGTCATATGGTAATCAAATTTTTGTTAGACAAATTGTGATTATTCACACATTTGTTTTCTATTTAGTCTTACTTACACAATATACATGTATTAGACCATTTTTTTAAGCGAAACCTTTTTATTATTTTTTTTCAGATCATGAAATAATAATCCAAAGTAACTTTTTGTTCAAATAAATTGAAGCTAATGACTTCATCTCTTTCCTAAAAGATTTATCGGTATTGAGGCGAGGACAAGAGTAATTAAAGGGTGTGTCCTTTTGTCATTCATGTCTTGGGACTATGCGATACTCCCTATATACACCGTACATGTAAATATCACTGTTTAAAAAATATGTTGATTGGATCTTGGAACATCTAATGTACATGAATGTCTTGGGATCAGGGGGGGGGGGGGGGGGGCGGGGGCTCGTCACGGTTCATCAAAAGTATTTTTTACTGATCAATTGAAGGCATGGTAAATAAATTCTTCTGTTCACATTTCACAAAAATATGTAACCCAATGTAATTGAAAAGGTATTTTTTACCCTTTCTACATCCTCACTGGTTGGGTCTATTTTGTCAACAATTGAGCAGTGGATGCGTCCAGTAAATCATGTAATATTGACAACATCAGGTTGAGAAAAAAAAACCAACAAAGAACAAACACAGAAGAATAAAATAAATCTGACTGAAAACGATACACGGACAATGTCCTCATCACGATTCACGGCACATAAAAACCAACAAAAATATTGGGGAAGAAAAATCCAATATCACGAAAAATCTAAATAACTCACCAGTCCCCTCAATTACACCTCTCTTTAATTTACTTGCACTACACAACAAATTAAATCTGAAATCAGTTCTGATAGTGTGTGTGGTTTTTTTTCTCTTCAATTTTTTATTAATATTGTATAACATTTATCTATTTACATTTGTATTTAAAACCTGTCTATTTATCTTAGTTCCTGTTATGTGTAATCTATTTCCAAAAAGGGGAAATGCTATTTTTGAAATTGAAGAGGAAAACTTCATGACAACAACAAAAACATAATGTAATTTCAATTGGCGATCATATTTATACACTGGATAAAACTTTATCCGTACCCAATTAAACTGGACAAAAGTTGTCCAGGATAAAGCATATTTGTCCAGCGGACAACTTTTGAACAACCACATTTGTCCACTGGATAGTGATTTATCCAGTGGATAACTTTATCCACTGTTTTGAACAACCCGGGCCCTGATGTCCCTTCTGGAGTAAATACATTATACACATTAGACCAGTGATGAAGTGTAAGTCTGTTTTTCATAGTTTGTTTATATATATGCATTACCATTGGAGATCCAGTTATCAAGAGGGGGTAATTTGTTCATGCCACAATATAGCTGAAATACTGCTAAAGTTGGAGTTAAACACCAATCAATCAGGGAGGGTTGGGATTCCATCCCTGGATCTGGATCAGGACCTGTTTCCACCGTCATATGTTTTGTGGTCTTATTTTGTGTTCAGTGAGTCACAGTGAGAGGTGATTGTTTGGGGTTTTTTTATTAGTGGAATTGTTGACCATCACTGTTTAAATATTTTTTTCATAAATATTGAAATATAGTAGTTTTGACCATTTGAAGACATTTCTGTAATCTTAACCAGTAACTGCTGTCTTGGGGCAAGTTTATAGTTTTATTGTGATATACAAATTTAGTTTAACATGGTCTGTCATTTCTGGTGGCGGACATACAAATACTCTAACCAAAGATAATTCTTCGTAAGTTCAGTAAGAATAAATTGGTATGCTATTCTGTAACAAATATAAATTGATTCTGATGAAGCTGACATAGAGAGACGAAACTAGTTGATTAAATAAATATACCATGGCATATCATGCATTCTTGTCTAATGACCCATTCAATTATACATCTAGATAAATTTGTACTTAATTTCAAGGAGGTACATGTAGTAAGGCCAAGGTAAGAAAATAACTGTATTTCCGCTAACATTCTTGAAAAAACAAATTGGGTAAATAGGTGGGTAGACAAACTTTCTATTTTCCTAGGTTATACAGGACAAGGATCTGACTAACAGTACTCGTCTAAAAATGTCAATAAAAACTCAGATGTCAGAGCACTAAAAAATCAAGGTCAGTAGTGAAACACCGATATTTTTTTTTTTTTTTTTTAGCCTTGGTAGTACAAGTTGGCCTTTTTTTATTACATGCTATAATATTTAACCATTAGAAACTGATACATGTAATTTTTTTTCATATTTTATGACAAGCAGTACTTCTTGGAATCAAGTAGATTTAATATATAGCACAGATAATTCCTATTATAAACTTAATATGACATAGATTCCTGTTTTAAAAAAAAGAGTTGTCTCTCTTCCTTTTCAAGTAAGTAATTCATTAATTAGCATTTTTATTAAGAAATCATCATAGCATGTTTATTAGCAAATCATCATAGCATTTTTATTAACAAATCATCATAGCATTTTTATTAGCAAATCATCATAGCATTTTTATTAAGAAATCATCATAGCATTTGCAACTCAATCAAGCTACATTTGTTAGGGTCAGAGAAGAAAGTGTTCTCTGATGAAAAAAGAGGAAACCCCCTATATAGTGCCCAAATACCCCCATTTTCTAGCTGCTTGGAACAAGCTTGAAACATTTTATTTCCAAATATTTTGTTCAAAAAAGAGGAAATCAGCTGATCAGAGGAAAACTCTCATCTCTGTAGGGTTAGGTTTAAGTGTTTTAATGCCACTATCAACAATATATCTCTGCCGCCAGCTTTATTGGTGGAGGAAATCAGCGAAGCTGGAGAAAACCGCAGACCTGCCGCAAGTCTCAGATAAAGTTGTATTCAGTACACAAGCCGGAATCAAATTGACAACTTTAGTAGTGATAGGTACTGATTGTATTTGTAGATCAAAATCTCCATTTTCAATACAATGACATTTCCAGATGCATTTCATATGTTATTGTGTTTGATATCATAAAACCTGAAAGGGAGACAACTCTTCAAATTTGATAAAACGCATGTAAAATGTAGTTTGAAATATTTTATATGTTATTCTAATATGATGTCTCTAAAACGGCACACACGATAATACTCAACAACTCTATATTTAGCGTAAGTGCAGTACACAACAAATCTGGCTGTTCCATGTGTCTCCCGCTGTGAAATTACTGTGACGACCGAGTGTAAACAAACAAAACACCGGCATATAACGTATTTTTAAAGTCCTTAAAATAAAGATTTCCCCTCAGTTATAAATAAATATTCTGTAACTAAGTATTTTTTTATCATTTGTTTTGAAAATTTACATTTGGGGATCCCCAGTACGCACACATACATTCCATTGATATGTGTCGGCCATGAATAACCGGAAAATGCACTAACCTTCATGTTTTCCTACGTATACATTGATAACTGGACGGTGATGTAATTAAGTTACTGATATTTTCCAATTTGATGGCATTTTGAATTTTGCTACTCAAACAAGTAAAATGCTCACAAAATCGAAAAATAAATCAGTAACCAGCTTGTGTCAATCAACGTCCCTTGTAAACAACGTCACAGGATGACGATATATTACAAAAGTCAAAGTCGATAGATGGTTGTCTTAAGTATTTATTCCGAAATTTTTTTTTATGTCAACAATACAAGCTTTTTTTTCCATTGGCATTTATTTTTTTAATTTCATATCTAACAATAATTGTAGACTATTAACAACTGTTCAAGTGTTCGATATTATGCTTGACAACTCCGCTCCGCCATCTTGTTAGCGCACGAAATGGTGAACGAATGAACTCCGACTTTTTTTTAAAAAAAATTTACGCAGGAATTGTTCAATCGAATCTATGTTGGAAAATACACAATAAATATGTTTTTCATGTTAACATCCATATCTTTGTTTTAAAATATCTCGTTCAAATTACAAATAATTCAAAATCAATTCAAAATTTTCAAAAGGAGGTAAATGGAACAGCCACCAAATGCTGTGTGTATACAGTTCACGAATGGTTAAAAATGACCGTATTTGTCCTATTAGAATCGAAATAATTCATGGCAGGCATTATTTCTTAATTGTATTTTAATGCATAAAAACCTGAAAGGGAGACAACTCTTCAAATTTGATGAGACATGTGAAATGTGGTTTGAAATGATGTTCCAGCTGTATTTTATATGTTATTTTATCTTATTGCATAAAATCTCAAAGGGAGAAAACTCTTCAAATTTGTTGAGACACATGCAAAATGTAGTGTAAAATAACAGTTCCAGCTGTATTATATTTTTGCATAAAATCTCAAAGGGAGAAAACTCTTCAAATTTGGTGAGATAACATCATTGGATGTCAACCAAAACTTTCAATTAATTGAAAATATTTCTGTATCCAATTTAATATACATACCAGTTTGAGGTCTGGTACAGATCTGCTCAATGTCCATTCCTGACTGTTTACAAATGAATCTGAAAATAGAAAAAATAATTAACATAAATGAAATAAGGGGACTTCTGTGTAGTAAATTATCAGTAGAAAGAAAGAAAGATTTCCTGTTTTGTCTGACCATCTGCCATCTAATTTACTGAAAAAACAAATCTATGTCAAACTATGTGGGGGGCAAACCAATACAATCTGGCCACACATAATATTACAAATAATGGCAGGGTTGTTCCTTTAAATTTTCTGGCCTGAAAAATTGGCATATTGATCTTGAACTACGTCCATGGACGTCAGTGAACACAAAAACTCGGACTTGTTAGGATGGAATTTAGTGTAAATACACAAGTCCATTTAAAAAAAATAATCATGTTTTGATTTTTTTTCAGGTGTCCACCGAGCAAGTGTGCTATTTACGTTTTTCAACAATAAGCTGGATAAATGTATATACAATGTATTACAGATCCACAACAAATCAAATATGGTAGCCCCCCCCCCCCCCCCCCCCCCCCCTTTCTTAAAAGGCCATCCTTTCTGTAATGAAAAAGTGGCCTCTCTTGAGGGAGACAATTAAGTCGTATTTTACTATATCTGCAGTCTGTACCAAATACCACTAGCCCTATGCCCCTGTCTAGTAAAAATTGGTTCGGGCTAGTAAAATTTGCATAAAATTTGCTTAATCAAATAGAAAAAATTCTTCTAAAATGCTATTCGGGCTAGTTTGTCAAAATGTTTTTGGCACAGACTGTATCTGAAATCTAAAAAATATAAGAGAGGTGGGATTTGATGCTAGTGGCATTATACGAGTGGAAATACTGTATATAGTTCATTTTTGTATTTCTGTTTAATTAATCTGTCAAATACTGTATATAGTACATTTTTGTATTTCTGTTTAATTAATCTGTCAAATAAACATATTTCAGTTGTTTTGTTTGGTCCATATCAAATTCTAGGTTGATTATTGTAAAACTTACTAACTCAATTGTTGTGAATTCAATATGTTTTCTCTACTTCTACATCAAAGAGAGGTATACTCCTAATGAAAGCTTAATGAGCATAACATATACTAATAAATGTTTCCATGAAATAATCAATATAGTAACTCATTGTAAAAATGACATAATTATCAAAGCAAAAATATCTGTAAACATTCAAAATACAATGTAAGACTAAGGGCAAGGTCTATATGTTACAAATGAGAGTCATTAGCCTCCTTATTAATTGTATGTTGTTTATTTACATTGTTTCGAGTCACTTAATGGGCCATCGTGGTCGTGATTGTATGGTAGTTGAATTTACAACTACCTGTGCAATCAGTGCCTATCACCACTAATGTTGTGAGTGCGAACCCAACTCATGGCGAGGTGTACTCAATACAACATTATGTGATAAAGTTTGTCAGTGGTTTTCTCTGGGTACTCTCGTTTCCTCAACCAATAAAACTGACCACCACGATATAACTGAAATATTGTTGATAGTGGTGTTAAGCACCATTATCCAAATCATGTAATCTAACTGACTATAAATGAACCAGAGAAATATCCACTAAATCAGCATAGTTATTGTACTATACTGTGTGACAGTTTTCTCATTAGTCTTACATGTAAACTTATTTACATAGGTCACTGTATTCAACATCTGTCCCTCAATTTTAGCATTTATGAAAAATATGTTTTTTGTTTACATAAAATATCCTCAAAGTGATTATCTTATTTTGATTATAGACAATCAAATTCTATGTAAGTTCATAGAAAGGCCAACTGCTAATTAGACCATGCAACTGATAAAAGAATTATAATGCATCCTAGTTCTGGATACTGCATATTTTAAAACCTATTTGTTTCTCCATTGGGAAACCCATAAATAATACTGTTTTCTAATACCCTGACTAATAGTAACATTTTGTACCCTGACTTTCATTTTGTACTCTGAATTACATTTTGTATCCTGAATTACATTTTGTACTCTGAATTACATTTTGTACCCTGAATTACATTTTGTACTCTGAATTACATTTTGTACTCTATACATTGTGTACCCTGACATGCATTTTTTGAAGTGAGAAGCAAAATATTTGATCATGAATTTACTATATTCAAAGGACAATATGCCCCACCACTTATTCACTATATAATTGAAAATGCATGTAAATGTTAAAAGTCTGATAACTTCTATAAAAATCGTCAAATCAAAATGGTGTGCTAATATGATCAACTAGTACTACACATCATGATCAATCATCCTACCAAATATGAAAGCTGGCAGACCAACGACCTCCGAGAGTTGCATTCGTAAAGTGAAGCAGGATGGACAAACAAACAGACGAAAAAATAGCCTCCTTTACAGAAGAAAAAACCTTTTTTTTAAATTATATAATACAAAAAATTCTTTAGAATTCCTGATAAACATTTTTTTTGCACCATGAAAAGTAAAATCATAGGGAAGGAATTGAAATGTCATTACAATTGCAGTTCTTCATCTTGTGGTAACTACAATGTCCAGGAGATAGCCAAAGTTGTATTTAGAAAATAAGCAGCAGGCTGGCTTAGCCACCAGCAAAGAAGATTAGGGGTCTAATTGATGAATGTCATCAGCAGGAATGAAAACTATTTTTAAAATATACAGGAAATATTTCACAAAGTTCTCAATTCATATTGTACCAGGTACTAGGAGGCATCATGAATAGGGTACATGTAAATATGATTATTCACAATGACGGAAAATAACTACCAAGATATATAATTTTAAGTTTACCTTTAAACTAAGTTTTCTTCTGTTTTTATTTTCACTCAGCTTCTAATTATTTTATCATACTTATTATTATCTTTAATTTTACCCTTCAACACCCTCCCCTCTAGTCTATTACATATTTCCTCATTCATTAATTAATACATACAATTTCAAGGTTTTGTATTTCAAAAGATATATTCATTGCTACATCAATGAAAGAATAGCATACATGTAGGTATATTGATTGGTTGGTGTTTAATACCAACTTTAACAGTATTTCAGCTACATCTATATCGTGGCGAGTATATAGGATAAAGAAACTAGTTATTCGCCTAGATTCCCCATTTTCAATTGGGACTCGCCAGTTTTCAAATTTTGAACTCTTAGTCTTACGCACTAATCCACTTCTCCAAAGCCCGGAACAAGTAAAACTGGATTCAGACAAGTGAAAATTATGAAAGAAATAAATAGAAAATTTTTCAAAATTTAGCTTTCGGGCAAGTAGGTGAAAAAAGTAAAGGCAAAGACAGTTCTTATATTAATGGTGGAACTTTCAGAAATGTCTTTTCGACTCATGAAATTAAATTGCTACATGTATCCCTGGTTACCCAACTGTCTATTCTAAGTTCTAACTGTACTTTGTATTTTATACTTACAAGCTCTGCGGGTTAAGACAGAATCAGTTTTAGTTCTACGGTACGGTAAGGACAAGCGTTTTAAAGTGCTAAACATCACACTATTCAGTTGATATCATCACTTTATTTCCTATCACAAAATTAACACTGTTATATTTTCCATGTAGAATTTACCACATAAAAAAACAACACCTTTTTAACATAATATACAAGTAATTTCTATAGAGAATTTATCATTTAAAAAAACACTCCTTTTTAATAATAATAATATACAAGTATGTCTATGAAACAGTTTGCAAATCCATACACGTCTCGTTCGGTAAGAATTTACAAATCCTTCTTAGTGACAACTTATGAAAAATTATTTTTTAGTCCACGGAAAAATCCACACACATTTCGTTCAGTAAGAATTTATAAATCCTTCTTTGCGACAACCTACGAAAAATTATTTTTTAGTCTGTGGAAAAATATACTTTCTTTATCCTTCTTTCTACGATTTCTCTTAAATAACTTATGTATCCCATGATAATGATCAGAATTATTGAATTTAGAAGCACAAATTATTCAGAACATGAAACCTGTATAACTAATGTATAGCTAACGACAAATTCATTTTCATTCCATTAATAAATCTTCCTTAGAATGATCAGTAGATAGATGTTACAACGTAATTAATCCAATTAATCCATCGGAGGAAAAACAAAAATTCAATATACATTTTTGTATATTTTGTATATTATTTTTAACAAACAAAATAAATCGACAAATCACTATAAATTATAACTTTCATCAAGTTAGTAATTAATATGTCTGAATGAAAATAAATACAAGACTTTCAAATATGCAAAAAAACATCAACATCATACATTTTTGCATTTTTCAAAATTATTTGAGAAATTTCAAGATTAAACAAAACTTCCTGTTTCCTAGAATTGGTTATTGTTAAATATCTGTTGATATTTTTTTATGAATAGAAAAAAAAATTTCCACTTGTTCAATTCAATTAATTTTCACTTCTCTTTTATCCTATGATAAAAATTCAATTACACAAGCTAGTACAAGGAAGTAGACAATAGACCACTTTTGATTTGATGATATCCTGTACCATATCATGTAAATTTAATCCATACTATCTACTTTGATCACATGATCCACTTTTGAGACATACTATTTCATTCCTTTTTCATTCAATTCATCCATTTCTAGATAAGATTCGCACACAGATAACGACATTTTTCTATCTGCAGTATCTAACGACTAATAACAGCGTTTTTTCTATTTGCAGCTTTCTAACAACTTGTGTACCTCTGTAGTATTTTATCAAAATTTCATCTCTGATATCAACCGAAACTTCTCTTTTATTTACGTTCCAACCATGAACTCAACTTTCAAAGAAAAGTGGGGAAAAAACCTCCTCATATCTAAACTTTACATTTTTGAACAAGTTGTCACTCATAAAATCATCCACTTGCTTATTTTCTTCCAAGTAAGAAAAAAAAACTTTCCAACAATAATTATCACCTGTATTGTTTTCATTTCCTGATCAACAAAAAGAGAATATATACTTTGAATTGATTATATCTAGTTCTTTAAAAAAAAAAACACTTTCTTCTCCTCAAATTATTGCATCTTAATTATTTAACAATTTACTGAATGATAAACATTTGTATATAATCACTGCTTTTTACTTTCTTTTTGCAGTTCCGACATTGAAGAGCTTGAATAAAAACTTTAAAAAGTTGTTATCTCTATCCAATCATCTTAGATGATCACAGATAAAAAGATAAACATTATACAATGCATGTGTATAGATAGGGACACATCAGCTTTGTCACACCAGTACAAAATAGAACACTAGGAACTTTGATTTTTTTCATGTATTTCTTGTGTTTAATGATACTTATATACAGTAAACCAGATCATTTTTACATGCAGTAGGGATTTAACTCCAAAAATGTCAATATAACAACAGGTAAAAAAAATGAAATCCAAAATACCACACCCCCTCTGTTTAGGGATTTCCTGGGATATTGTAAATACTTTTGTAATTTTTTTTATCCTTAAATCATGGCAAGGTATACCCAATACAATATTATATGATAAAGTTTGTCAGTGACTTGTGGCAGGTCGGTGGTTTTCTCAGGGTACTCTGGTTTCCTCTACCAATAAAACTGACTGCACGATGCAACTGAAATATTGTTGAAAGTTGCGTTAAACACCATAGCCCTAATCTCCTATCCTCAAATGATCTCTGGTAGATGTGTATGTTGTATCATAAAGTACAAATACAGTCAAACCTGCTTTAGTGGCCACCTCTATTAAGTTACAGTCAAACCTACTTTAGTGGCCACCTATATTAAGCTACAGTTAAACCTGCTTTAGTGGTCACCTCTATTAAGTTACAGTTAAATCTGCTTTAGTGGCCACCTCTATTAAGTTACAGTCAAACCTGCTTTAGTGGCCACCTCTATTAAGTTACAGTTAAACCTACTTTAGTGGCCACCTCTATTAAGTTACAGTTAAACCTACTTTAGTGGCCACCTCTATTAAGTTACAGTCAAACCTGCTTTAGTGGCCACCTCTATTAAGTTACAGTCAAACCTGCTTTAGTGGCCACTTCTATTAAGTTACAGTTAAACCTACTTTAGTGGCTACCTCTATTAAGTTACAGTTAAACCTACTTTAGTGGCCACCTCTATTAAGTTACAGTTAAACCTGCTTTAGTGGCAACTTATATTAAGTTACAGTTAAACCTGCTTTAGTGGTCACCTCTATTAAGTTACAGTTAAACCTACTTTAGTGGCCACCTCTATTAAGTTACAGTTAAACCTACTTTAGTGGCCACCTATATTAAGTTACAGTTAAACCTGCTTTAGTGGTCACCTCTATTAAGTTACAGTTAAATCTGCTTTAGTGGCCACCTCTATTAAGTTATAGTTAAACCTGCTTTAGTGGCAACTTATATTAAGTTACAGTTAAACCTGCTTTAGTGGCTACCTCTATTAAGCTACAGTTAAACCTACTTTAGTGGCCACCTATATTAAGTTATAGTTAAACCTACTTTAGTGACCACCTCTATTAAGTTACAGTTAAACCTGCTTTAGTGGCTACCTCTATTAAGTTACTGTCAAACCTACTTTAGTGACCACCTATATTAAGTTACAGTTAAACCTGCTTTAGTGACCACCTCTATTAAGTTACAGTTAAACCTACTTTAGTGGCCACCTCTATTAAGTTACAGTTAAACCTGCTTTAGTGGCCACCTCTATTAAGTTACTGTCAAACCTACTTTAGTGACCACCTCTATTAAGTTACAGTCAATCCTACTCTAGTGACCACCTCTATTAAGTTACAGTTAAACCTGCTTTAATGACCACCTCTATTAAGTTACAGTTAAACCTACTTTAGTGGCCACCTCTATTAAGTTACAGTTAAACCTGCTTTAGTGGCTACCTCTATTAAGTTACAGTCAAACCTGCTTTAGTGACCACCTCTATTAAGTTACAGTTAAACCTACTTTAGTGGCCACCTATATTACGTTACAGTTAAACCTGCTTTAGTGGCTACCTCTATTAAGTTACAGTTAAACCTGCTTTAGTGGCCACCTCTATTAAGTTACAGTCAAACCTACTTTAGTGGCTACCTCTATTAAGTTACAGTTAAACCTACTTTAGTGGCTACCTCTATTAAGTTACAGTCAAACCTGCTTTAGTGGCTACCTCTATTAAGTTATAGTTAAACCTGCTTTAGTGGTCACCTCTATTAAGTTACAGTTAAACCTGCTTTAGTGGCCACCTCTATTAAGTTACAGTTAAACCTACTTTAGTGGCTACCTCTATTAAGTTACAGTTAAACCTGCTTTAGTGGCTACCTCTATTAAGTTACAGTTAAACCTACTTTAGTGGCTACCTCTATTAAGTTACAGTTAAACCTGCTTTAGTGGCTACCTCTATTAAGTTACAGTCAAACCTACTTTAGTGGTTACCTCTATTAAGTTACAGTTAAACCTGCTTTAGTGGCCACCTCTATTAAGTTACAGTTAAACCTGCTTTAGTGACCACCTCTATTAAGCTACAGTTAAACCTGCTTTAGTGGCCACCTCTATTAAGTTACAGTCAAACCTATTTTAGTGACCACCTATATTAAGTTACAGTCAAACCTAGTTTAGAGGCCACCTCTATTAAGTAATAACTTGTATTATGTGCCCTTAATTTTAAATTCCCTTTACAGTGCATTTCATATTAATCAAACCTGTATTAAGGGAACACCTGTTTCACTGTTCCCTTGAAAGGTCACAAAAGGTAGGTTTGACTAGGTATTTCCATGTTAAAATTACAAAATAATTTTTGCTGGAAATAAAAAATCAGTCCCAAAACTATGCCATCTCTCTGAACTATATAAAATAATATAATTGAATCTACATTGTACAAATGTAGGTCATTATAGTTCACTGTGACAGTAACCAATGTCTGCTGTCTAGCCTTCCAGAACACCCATTCCATTATAGGCTAGTATCATCATATACAGATAGAATCAATCATCTAATAGTAATGATGATCAAGGAACACAATCATCATAATGCTTCATAAAATACAGCAATAAAATAACATCAGACTAAATACAGGATTGATTCTGGCTAATAAATAAAAGAACTGAAAATCAATGAAAAATAGCTGAAACCATCACGGTACATCTCCTTTTAAAAAGGTTATTTATGACCTGTGCTGACTGTAAACTGCAACTTTCAGAGTAAAATAGCTGAAATCAGTTAAATAACTGAAAAACATCTCTGTCATTTAGAAAATCTATAAGTTTTTGTTCAAAGTTGAAGGGACCAATGAATTTAATTAGAAATATTCGAGCATTTGGTTTACCCTGGTTAATTAAGCTGAAATCCTTCCCTTAGGTGTATGTGTCTGGATATCAGTGATATAACAGGTATGCGGTACGTCCATTGTAAACCTGTCATAAGTCAAAGATCATTATCACATTTCCACTCCCTCACCTACTCCCAAACAAATTGAAATACTTCTGATATATATAGAATAACGCAAGCTTTGAAGGTCAAGACAGACATTAACACTAGTATCACAGTGAGTTCAATAGACCAGCTTGGATGTAGGTGATAATGTTAATAGAGACCTTCAAAACTGAAATTAATGTTTTCATCGGTAATGTCCCAATGAGTCTAACGTCACACTGACCAATAATTTTCAGTATCAGAATCCGTTCATTGATACTGTCAATATCACTCAAGATCAAAGGAAAAAATCCAAATTACCAATAAAGTAAATTATGATAAGAAATGTGTAAAAATGATAAGAATGTAAAAGATTTTGAGATTCCACACATATTTATTTGGATTGACATACTCCAGCACGTAAAAAAAAACCAAAAACCCAATCCAAAATGGTTATTTCTGGTTCACGCTCATTCAAATTGAATGATAATGATGAAGAGTGACTGCACTTAGACAAGCTAATTAGTAAGTGAAACCCTTCAACTTTGTACAAACTGGTTTGTCAGAACTTCATAAATTATTCTGCAACTATAAATAATTAGAAGAATAAAGAAATTTCATTACTTTTGCAACAATGCATGAAATTCTACTTCAAAAAGTAAAAGACAGTTACTGGGGGGTATAAAGATTGCAGCACATAAAAGTTCAAGTTTTATTAATTGCCCCTAATTACAATGGTAAGAAACTTGTACTTTTAACTTAAATTACAGTGTTTCATCTTGCAATCGTGTGATTTTGAATACAAATAATGGGGTCAAATAAACTTCAATGTAATGTAGTCATGGACCTAATCGTGTGATTTTGAATACAAATAATGGGGGCAAATAAACTTCAATGTCATGTAGTCATGGACCTAATCGTGTGTTTTTGAGTACAAATAATGGGGTCAAATAAACTTCAGTGTCATGTAGTCATGGACCTAATCGTGTGATTTTGAATACAAATAATGGGGTCAAATAAACTTCAATGTCATGTAGTCATGGACCTAATCGTGTGATTTTGAGCACAAATAATGGGGTCAAATAAACTTCAGTGTCATGTAGTCATGGACCTAATCGTGTGATTTTGAATACAAATAATGGGGTCAAATAAACTTCAATGTCATGTAGTCATGGACCTAATCGTGTGATTTTGAGTACAAATAATGGGGTCAAATAAACTTCAGTGTCATGTAGTCATGGACCTAATCGTGTGATTTTGAATACAAATAATGGGGTCAAATAAACTTCAATGTCATGTAGTCATGGACCTAATCGTGTGATTTTGAGTACAAATAATGGGGTCAAATAAACTTCAGTGTCATGTAGTCATGGACCTAATCGCGTGATTTTGAGTACAAATAATGGGGTCAAATAAACTTCAGTGTCATGTAGTCATGGACCTAATCGTGTGATTTTGAGTACAAATAATGGGGTCAAATAAACTTCAGTGGCATGTAGTCATGGACCTAATCGTGTGATTTTGAGTACAAATAATGGGGTCAAATAAACTTCAGTGTCATGTAGTCATGGACCTAATCGTGATTTTGAGTACAAATAATGGGGTCAAATAAACTTCAATGTCATGTAGTCATGGACCTAATCGTGTGATTTTGAGTACAAATAATGGGGTCAAATAAACTTCAGTGTCATGTAGTCATGGACCTAATCGTGTGATTTTGAATACAAATAATGGGGTCAAATAAACTTCAGTGTCATGTAGTCATGGACCTAATCGTGTGATTTTGAGTACAAATAATGGGGTCAAATAAACTTCAGTGTCATGTAGTCATGGACCTAATCGTGTGATTTTGAGTACTAATAATGGGGTCAAATAAACTTCAGTGTCATGTAGTCATGGACCTAATCGTGTGATTTTGAGTACTAATAATGGGGTCAAATAAACTTCAGTGTCATGTAGTCATGGACCTAATCATGTGATTTTGAGTACTAATAATGGGGTCAAATAAACTTCAGTGTCATGTAGTCATGGACCTCAACAAGTTTTCTGGTAAAGGATTCATTTAAAGAGAAAGGTAATAGTATAAGTGCAGAACATATATTTATTACCACTCGCAGTGAAACTAGCCAGAAAAGCTTGCCTTGCTTTTCTAGCTGTTTCTTAAACTTGTATTAATAAATTTGATTGATTGATTGGTGTTTAATGCCAACTTTATATAAATTTTATATTTTCCATATATTGTACATGTAGAAATGTAGGACGCTTAGTGTTTAAACTCTATAGTTTTTCAGCATTAGTGATTTACGTGCTATAATATAACACACGCTTGTTTTTCTAGCTGTTCCTTAAAACTTGTATTAATGAATGTTATATTTTCCATATATATTGTATACATAGAAATGTAGAAATGAAGGACGTTTAGTGTTTAGTTCTAGTTTAAGAATTATTGATTTACATTATTTAATGTAACACACTTCTAGTAAATGTAGTATACAATTTTAAACATACATGTACATGAATCGGTCTATTGTATCCTATTTCCTGTTTCAGGTTTCATGAATTTCTAAATTGTTCTGGATGAAATGCACCATTACCTCCCAAGGGTTCTCTGACGTTTTATCTATTATTAATTATAATACCTTGCTCCTGAACAACATGATCAATTTTGGTGTCATTTCCTTTGAAATAAGATTTTTATTGTATCTCAAAAAATCAATGGCTGATCATGAAACTTTTGTTCAGCTTACAGGAGTCAAGATGATAATAAAAGTGTATAAATAGACATTATACATACATTGTCTGCAAACATAAAAAAAAATTGCACAAGCTTTAGAAACAGTGGGAAAAGCATACTTGGTAAGCATTTCATTCCTGTTTCAATGCGAGTGCAAATAGATTTTATATTTCCCAACAATGGATGTATATTGTGTTTATACTGCAACATCATGCATGCATACAAAATTGATAAAGTTACACACAAAAAGGCTGTCAAACATTGGACATTTTGGTTAAATTTCTCGTCTGTATTTGACCATTGTCTATTAGGCCAAAAAAATATATATGTGTGTTTACTGTCACATGTCAAAAAAATCTAGGGTCAGTCGGTCGGGATTAATTTTTTTATTTTTTTATTATCGGCAAAACCGGAAAAAGTCGTTCCTGGTTCCAGAATCCGATTCCAGTATTTCATTTTCGAAATTTACGGTAAAATGACGAATTATGCAGTTTTTCTACCTTCTTTGCTCTCAATTTCGACAAAAAGCTAGCAGTTGAATAAATAAAACATTGCTGCTGGTTAAAAAACAAAAATGGTTATCCGAATTCTGTGTAAAAATTCATAGGGTCGCTAGCAAAAATTAGGGTCGGTCGGGTGACCGTAAACACACACATTTTTTTTTTTTGGCCTTACAGTCCTCGAAATGAAAATTTGAATTTACTGGTCTGTAACAAAATCTTGAATTTATTTAAGAAATAAATCATGGAAGCAAGAATGTGTTTTGAGTTTTAACATGGGTTGGCAGATATTAGTATTTTATCCCTAGCCATTTCGATTCTGATATGTCTAAGAGTACAAATACAGTACAGTGCCTGAAATGGACGGTCGCCCAGTCGCCAAATGCGACTAATATCTTATTCGGGCGACCAAAAGCTGCTCCAAATCAGGTAGTCACTGGCCCAACAAAAAACGTTTGGGCGATTGCCTATTAGACCGTTAAAAATTGTTGCTTTTCCGAAACCTGACATAAACTGTAACGGTAGATAACTCTTCTGTTCTAGTCGAAAACAGTTTGTTACGAGCACAGCGATTGGTCCAAATACATTTTTGTAGTCAATGAATACACAGCTAATGTAAGTTACTGTTCTCCCCAATTACAAATGTATGTATTTTTATCGAGCCAATCAATACACGTTTTCTACACGTTTTCATGTAATACACAAGTATTCACTAAATATTAGAAAAGAAATGTGTTTTTTTGTTTCTTTATGATTTAATTATTAAAATTGTTAAAAATCACGGACGAAGTGGAAAGTTGTGAACAATAAAGAGAATTCTGTCAACTTATAATGTTTGCGATCTGGTATCCACGACCACGGTTCGGAAATTTATTCATTCAATCTGCTGCAAAATGTACATCATACAACATGTACGAATTTCATTTGACAGAAATCGAAAACCTTTTTGTGTCAATCCTTGGGTAATCATTGAAAAACTTTTCCCCAACAACGGAGAGAAAATCGTTGACAGTAATGTCAAACTACGGAAACGATCTGGCCTGTCACTTCTTTTAAACTTTTCATAGTTCATGTGTACACTGCTACATTTTAATGACAATTAGGAGTGGTTTTCTTTTTTGGAACCAGAACTTTTGTTTACAAATTAAAAAAAACAAGAAAAGTTAACTGTTGTTTAATATATAACAGAAAATGACAGCACCGTTTGTTATTTCAACAAACTGGTGAGATACTTGTTTCGAATGAATAACCAACTGACGTTACCCCGAACTGAGAGGTTATTTTACTTTAAAATCACTTCTTCATAGTGGATTGAAACAAGTGATGTCACTCTGGGGAGTGCAAGAGCGGTCCTTGTAGTGGCATTAGTCTACTCTTTTCCGGATGTCTTTAATGTGATCATGGCATTGATCTCCCCTTACACAAACCAGCCTTCTATTGTCCTCATCCGATGGACTAACATCGTTTCCTAAGATCACCCTAGCCAATGGCGTCAAGGTTGTCAAAAAGGTTATAACAAGTAAATTCAGGTTTCATTAGATAGCAATATATGCATTGGGGTGTTTTCGCAAATTCAGCTGCACACCTGTACCTACCAAAATTATCTTGAAGACCCCCCTCCCCCCCGGTTATTTATATTTATGTTTGCGGAATATGTCGCACACAATTTATGCTGCCAAATTCGAGCCGACTATAATTCATCAACATGTACATTTACGATGGGAAAGTCAGTCGCATGCACCGGCGCATGTACTAATAAGATTATACCCAATCGATAAATTGCTTGTTTTTTACAAAGCAAAAGAAGCCTAGAAGGAAATCATGCAAGAATTTTATATTGACATAGTTCTAAATAAAAACTAAAATATTTACTGGTCTGAACAAAGTTTTACCAGTCTTGGGTCCGAGGATTGGTGTTCATCATGAGGACTACTATTAGGCTTCCCTCTAAATGAGATGCCGGATATATTTCAGAAGAATATAAATGTCTAGGAGCTAGTACACGTATAAAGCAAAGGTTTATATGTACATTTTTATATATAGCATTATTGATTGAAGTATAATATGTTTTTGTAGCTGCAAGCCAATAATTTATATATGACAATACTCAATAAATTTGGATCATATTACACGAAATATAAATTAATTATCTCCCTTCAAATGCAGTCCCATGTCACAAGATATTGATACAAAAGAATCAAAGTAACCAGAAACAAAACATTTTTCTTAGATAATTAATTAAACCTTAAACTTTGGCATTCAATCTTCAACATGCTCTTTTGAACTTCTGACAGCTGTAAGCTGGTTGCCATCAAATTTGATGGATGTTAGTGATTTTTTGCTTTCTTTCTTATGCTGATAAATTTCTGCAGTCAAACCTGCCTTAAAGGGCACCTTTATATAACAAATCACAGTCTAAATGTATTAAAGAACAGTCTCATTTTTCCCATAAATGAATAGTGCATATAATTATAACTGCTATATTAAGGGCACCTGCTCATAAAGTCCACATTTTCAGGTTCCCTTGAGTGCCCTTTATATACAAGTTTGACTGGATTTTTTTGTCTTCCCCCTGCCAAAGGCTGTTCCACAGATTCTTTACTTTTGACAGGATTTTTCTATACCCATCTTTTCATTTCCCTTTGGTTATGTGGACACTTATAAAAACAAAATATTGAACTCTATTTTAACTGGTTATTTATAATCATAAGTGTACATTGGCATGGAGTTAGAATATTGTGACAGAAGTTGAGAAAAATGTCTACTACATTGTTGTTTCCATGAGTTAACACCAGTCCTCACGATGAGCACAGGTCCTCCGACCCAAGACCTGTAAAACTTTGTTCAGACCAGTAAATTTTTCAGTTTTTATTGAGATGTAGATATAAAAATAAATTCAAGAATTTGATTCACACCAGTAAATTTATTTTAATTTCAAGAACTGTAACACTACAAAATTGCAGATCAGCATATTTGTCTAATACAAATTAAAGCAGGAATTGTTCTTGTCATGAGGTACATGTAGACGACAAAATTGCACGCTTTATGCTAAAACAACAATCACTGCAATCACGAAAACCAGGGATGATCCTGGTTATAAAATAAAATAACTGAAATCAATGCAAAATAGCTGAAACTATCTACACCCCCTTTCAAAATGGTCAATTTTGACCTGTTCTGACCATGTCCAGCAACTTTTTGAAAACCATTTTCTGAGGAAAATAGCTGAAAACAGTTAAATAACTGAAAAATGTCATCCCTGTAAAACTTGATGTAAATTCAATAAAATTAAAGGTCAAGTTACATGCTTAATAATAAATAATCATTGTTGATCCATCATTTATGATGACCTATAAGGTAACAATGACACAAATTTGACACGCACGAATGTGCAGACCCATACAGCACGATTACTGAAAACAATTGATTTGAAAAACGTTTTTTACATGTTTATGTCGCTGACCGTCAACATTTAAAAACCAATGCATCACCTTTCTCACAATTTTCTTGGAAGACAAGATAATAATCTCTTCAAGTTAATGGAACTATGTGTACATGTACATTTTTATGTTCAAAACAAACCAATTAATTCTAATGATTAAAATTTACATAAAAAGCATCCTTAAACAGTACTCGAAATGAAAATTTGAATTTACTGGTCCGAATCAAATTCTTGAATTTATTTTTATATAGTTCTAAACTGAAATATTTAATGATCCGAACAAAGTTTTACTGGTCTTGGGCCGGAGGATCGGTGCTCATCTTGAGGACTGCAAATGTATGCATTAGATGGAGTCAAAATTGTGTTTTTTACTAAAACAATGTAAATGTCCTTCCTCTGTCAAGATGTGTTTACATGATCAAATTAATTTTTTCCTTCAAATTCACTTCAAACGTTTCCAGATGCACCTGTTTCTAAACACAAACTTGACAGTCTAAACACATATCTAACGCCTTTCCAATATTTGATGGATCCATGAAACACGTTGTGTTTGATGACATGCTTAGACTGTCAAAGTTGTGTTCGAAATACATGTACAACTGTACATGAATACATGTATCGAGTACACCTCGCCATGAATGTGGTTCGAACGCACAACTTTAGTGGTGATAGGCACTTATTGCACAGGTAGTTGTAAATCCAACTATCATATGATCACAACCATGACAGCCCCTAGTTCAAGTTGTGTAAACTGTGATATAAGAGGAATTTTTATATTCATCAATTTAGAAGTATTTACTACATGTAATTACTCACCAGAATCTATAATAACTTTCATATAAACTCCACAAATTTTTCCAAACATCGTGAATTTGAATAACATATATATCTCCAGTAAATGTACACAAATTTATTACGGAACGATGATTCCTAACAAACTTCATTCCAATTTTACATAAATCTCAGAAAAAACAATATCTATAACGACCAAAATATTTACATCCATTCTCTGATTTGTGAGCAACGTTTATCTTCATTACGGATAAATACTGGGTTTTTTTTTCATTTAATTTTATAGAATGACAATTTCATCAATATGAGAACCTCGGCAAAAAACGTTATTCCCAAGATTAATCAATCGCCAATGATGAATAGGATACTCATTTCGTCAAGCAGTCAAGTTGAGTCAATGGTAATTCTATTTTTCTATAACATAATCCGAAAAAGCTCTGTAATGTAACTAAACTAAATTGTTTTCAACGTCTTGTCTCGTCATGTTGTTCCAACAGATAAAACTCAGAAATGATCCGTTTTTAATTGAAAAGATGTCCTTCAGTTTATTTTTTTTTTTACCAAACTATTGTAGTAAAATCAATCGTAAAACTTAAAAAACATAGTTCGGCTCTCAAAAATATTGAATACGGATAATCTCGCATGTGTGTCAACCATTAAATTTACAGATCTATATATCATCAACCTTATTATCTAAATGATAATTACTATTTAATAGTTTCTCAAAATCAATTTTTGAGTCGATGATTTAAAAACTCAGACAATAACAAACACTATATGATGAAATAACGAAACTAATAATAATAATGATAATCCTCTTAAAAAATTATTTCTCCGCAAATCTTGCACCAAAATTCCTCACGATTTTTACTCAATTTTTTTTTATAGATTTAACGAATTAAATCCACCATCATCTTTAGTCTCCGAAACTTTTTCTGCTGGTCGTAAATCGACAACGGATTAATATAAAACTTTTCAATAAAAAATCATGTTTAAATTTCTCTCTTTCCTTGGAATGTTTTATAACCAACCAATCAATCACATGCTAAATATTTTCTTCCTAATATTAACTCAAAAATTGAGAAGCTGTCACTACATACACATATATAGTATTAGCTAAATTTACATATATTGATTCCTATATGCTTTCTTAAATGAAAAAAAATTGCTAAAAAAAGCATCTGTCACATTTGATAATCTATCACTGTGGTGACTGGCGCAAATATTGCATGTTGAACGCATACGTAATCGCCAACTGTTACAATGTACATACATTGTGTATATATAAATGTGCAAAAATCCGACTTCACAAAAAATTATGCATGTCATTCAATTTATTCTCTGAAAATGTGAAACTGTTCTTCCCGTTTTTTTGCAAAAATCCGACTTCACAAAAAATGCATGTTGTGCATGTCATTCAATTTATTCTCTGAAAACGTGAAACTGTTCTCCCCGCTTTTTGCAAAAATCCGACTTCACAAAAAATGCATGTTGTGCATGTCATTCAATTTATTCTCTGAAAACGTGGAACTATTCTCCCTGCTACATAATAGTAAGGAATACATTAGAAATCCCAACTGCCTCCTAAATGTACATGTATTGAAAGAAAAACGTTGGTGAATCCTAGTATTGTATAATAATACAACAGAAAAATGCAAAACATACAACAAAGTGAATGACCTTCCTACATAATTGTTTTAATCCACAAACAATAATATATCAATACATTAATGAGTTCACTGTATGCCTGACAACAAGCATTTTTGTCCTAACGCGTGAGAAAGTCGATTCCGAGTCAAAATTGCATTGACAAAGATAATATTTTTCATTTCCTTTCCATCCACTGCATAAATTAGCTCAATAAATTACTTTTAAATTGTTTTTTTGTAAATGTCAACTAAATTCAGTTAAATCTGCATCCATTATGTGTATACATATTATGCATGAAGGGACAACATTGTATCCCCTATTTGATAACATAGACCAAACCGCCTTCTCCTTACTTGGGAATTCAAAGTCCAGTGTAATTTCATAATAATTTGCATAGCAATTACTACTTCAGCTCGTAGAATGCTAAGAATTTATGTGTACAAAAAAAAAACCCATAATATATCAGTAAATGGCCGACGTTCATTTACAATGAAGATTTTAGTCTAAACAATAAAAGTCAATGTATAATCCTGAAACACACTTAGCCATTCACAAGGTTTTTCACCTGAGAAATAATACACCTGGGTGTAATTGCTTCCGTCTTCAAATTAATTTCTCTATTTTTTTCTGGTTTCTATGGTAACTAATTTCTTCCTTTTGAGATAGAAAATCATATTTCATTTTTTTTAACAACAGAAAAAAAACAAGACATTAAACAAATACATTAGTATCGGCAAAAAAAAAAAAAAAAAAACCAAAAAGATTGTTTTCCATGAAAACAAAAATGATAAAAAAGAAGGTTAATTAGAAGTGGTTTCTACACAAAGTTGAGATCAATAGTGTCACGTAATGATCTCATAAATGAGGGTGGCAATGATGGATCTTGTAAATAATTAACACAAAGTTGCTACAAACGAAATGCTTAAAATAACTATAATGAATAAATTTTCTTTCAAATTGATGCCAACGGTATCTTGTAAAACTGGATTTAACGAATCGTCACAACAATTTCAGGTCCATATGACGCTAACGAGTGAAAAAAGGGGGTTGGACACATGACAAAAAAGGGCATTTCCACCCTCATAAATGACCATATTGATTTAATTGTCATTTTCCCCTCTACATGGTGGTTTACACTAGAATTAACATCAAAGAAAAGAGGGGTGTAAACAACATCCGCCTCCCCCTATTATACACCAGGCTTCACTTTGTAATAAACAATGATAAAATATAAAGCTAAATGTACCAAAATAACAAAATATACCAAATAAAATTGTTTTCCTACACCAATAAAATTGACTGCCGCCATGAAGTAGCTGAAATATTGTTGAAAGTGGCATTCAACATCATAACCAAACCCCCAAACGAAAATGGGACAACATGTACGTGCATTCTTCCAATTTTAAACATCAGAAAGTTATCTCCCTTTCATAACTTAACCATTATTCTATTAGGAATCAAATGAGTCATACAGTTTTCTGACACAATTTCTGAATCACACAATTACAGGTATTTTAGAAAAATCATAAAATATTGAAAATAAGTCCTATCATTATATCTAAAAATAGAATTGATGTAACTTGTTGACTCAAGTCATTGTACTACAAATAATCAATCCAGTGTTAAGTCAAGATACTGAATTACATATCTAATAAATAAATAATTAATCTAACACTTTATCAATACTGTCTCATGTCTCATTAACACTTAATAATCAATGTTTGGATTTAGATTAAGGGAGGTAATTAGGTTTGATCATTTTAAACCATATTCTAAGGGAGGTAAGGCCTAAATTAAAATATTGTTTGTTTCCCCTTTGCGACGACTCGCTTTGAAGCTACGCTATATGCCTCAGTGGAAGTGACCGTTGATGGAAAACATATCTTTTCATTGATATGGCCCAACATACAAAGATATCACTTTCTGACAATGGATATTTTTTCCAATCAAGATCCCACAAGGGACAGCATAAATTACATTCTATGATTACAATTGCACAGATAATATGACAATAAACAAAGATATTGGGTGCATAGAAATCAGTTTGTCTGTCTGCCTGAATCATGCTTGATCCAAAATAATAATTTACCTACCTACCTACCTACCCAGATCTTTCAGGCTAGGGTCAGAAAGGGGAAACAAACATATTCTTTTAAGGCAGGCCTAATTAGAGTTTAAACTGGCAATTATTTGTAGTAAAAAATGATTATAATCTGATGACAAATGCTACAAATTAATTTACAATGTAGGCACATAATATTGATGAAAAAATGTTAATTATTTCTCACTGGGTCTAATAAACAAAAATAATAAAAAACAAACATATACTCATAAAAATTGTTTCTTAATTATTCTTTATCCCTTGACATCCACTTTTAGGTTGTAAATTAATATTTTGAGTCATTCTAACTTTGTTTTTATAGTTGTGATGTATTTCTCTCTTTTAACCTGCATGGCTTCACAAATGTCTTTTTACATTACATACTGTAACCATATAGGGGTTATGGTTATGGTGTTTAACGCCACTTTCATCAATATTTCAGTTATATCTTAACGATCAGTTTTATTGGTGGAGGAAACCCGAACAGGTCGCTGACAAACTGTATCACATAATATTGCATCGAGTACACCTCACGGTATTCAAACCAGGACGGCCCATTATTAACCATATAAAAATGAAGTTATTAACATTCCTGAATAATAAAATAACACAGTAATTTTCAAAGGCTATTGCTTTCTAGCATAAAAATCTATTTTCCATCCCAAAATGGGAACTTTTAGGTTTTACCCTATTAAAACATTTACATAAAATAACAAAATATATCTAATATCATATTTATTGTACAAAAGTTTTTTGAAGATACTTAATTTTATATGTATAATTTTGGAGAATTTAATACATCTTTTGTACATTTATATTCATTCATCAAAGATTTATTTAAATTACAGGTGTCATCGATCATGGCAACAATCATATAATACATGTACATGTAGTTGGATTTACATCTACATGTACCTATCAATGCCTCTCACCACCACATTTATCAATTACTGGATATATACATGTACATGTATCTATGGATTCTATGCTATAAAGGTTATTAGTGACTAGCAGCAGGTGATGGAGTGCCAGCTTTAAAAATCAAAATTACAAACAATAAACAAGACAAGCTTTCTAATTATATACAAGGTACCTGTAAATTTAATTCTCAATATTCACGATGATTGACATAAAAATATATTTTACACCCCAAAATCGTTAAACCTGACATTTTTGTACATTCAGTGATTCAAATCACAAAGATGATTTGAATTTCTCTATTTTAAATTTAAAGACAAGAAAACTGTGACTTAGTTTTGTTTAAAAAAAAAAGATATACATGTACATGTAATGTATATTTATTTATCCAAAATATGAGAAGCATGGTCACATCCCAATGTACATGTATACTCAATGTATTCATTCATTGATAAAAATATTTAAACAAATCAAAGAATTCAAAATTATCAATTATTGCCATTAATCAAACAAAATTGTCATAAACAAACAAACAAACAAACAAATAAAGATCAGTTCAAACAAGAAAATATCAATACACATTAGGCCAAACAAAAGATTACATGTGTTTCCACTAACCCTACCAACCCTAATTTTTTGTGTCTACCCTAAAGTTTTTTTGGTCATTTTTGAAAAAGCACTATTAAAGTCAGAATGTGTCCCCTGTAGAAACTAGCTAAAAAATATTAAATAATATAAAATCTTTTTCCTACCTAACGATCCTAATATTTTAGAGCATGTTAGCGGAAACACAGGTATTTTTTTTCTTGGCCTTAATACATTGTACATATAATATATAGGACATGGGTTTCTTGTCCTCAGTTCAAATAACAATAATAAAGGTGATAATAGCATTACAGTATAAGGGATTCTCTGTCCTCAGTTTTAATGACTTCTTAATAAAAGTAAAATAGCATCACATGTACAGTATAAGGGGAACAACTCTTACACAATCTTTGTCCTATGTAAACAATCATTTACTATATGAATTCCTAAACATCTAATGGATGTGAATGACCTCATTGCTATTGATAATTGATATTTTCACCTTCTAAAACTGCTGAAAAACATCTTCGGTAAAATGTAAACAAACCGAACATGTGTATTTGCGGTTTATAAATAAATAGGGTTTTAGAAGGAAATGAGAGTTTGGATCTTGTTGGCATATATTTTTCAACAAATAATCTTAATAAATAAATGTTTTTATGTTCATTTTTTTTTCTGGAGGTGACTTTCATTGAAAAATTTTGAATTTGAACATGTGTATTTGCAGTTTATAAATAAATAGGGTTATAATTGAAAAAATCACGTGACCTCAGGAACGAGACTACCGGAGTAGCACGATGGCTAACGAAGTAGGCGGGACTTGCAGCAGAGTTTTTGAAATTCATCGAACCTATCGGGCCTAGGGGACAGAAAATCATGAGGTCTGCCAATAACGTCGGTAATGCCGGTCCCCATGTACGCCAAACATTTTTGAATGATGTGTTTATTTTTTTAACGAAGTCGGAAACGCAGGTCGTATTGTAAATACTGGAACAAGTTCGGTCAGCTTGGAATTCGTGATATTTTATCTGTTTTTGGTAAATATTATTGGTAACTGTCATGAAAATAAATATATTTGAATATATTGTGATGGGTAAGATGATCTTTTCGAGTGAAAAGCCCCCAAAAAATTAATAAAATAAAAAAACATGACATCCCTGATTTGTATCGTTCCCTTCACCGAATCTGTTTCTATTTAGAATTTTGTTTACAGTTCCGGCAACATGGCAATGTGTCGATCATAAAAATGTAGTCGTTCCTGAAGCATTACGACGGAGCTCAGCCGGGCAAACGTAAAACGGCCAGTGCCACCCCAACTGGAGATTGAGAGAGTCTAATGACTTTTAGAATATTGTTATTGTAATCTCAATAAAAATTTTAATAATTATGTTTTAAATCTGGTAAATTTTTCAAAGTTTGAGGGTATCCCTAGCTGGATTTGGCTACTCTTTTTTGGTGCATGGTTTCAACTTTTTGGTTTATTCTGGATGGTGACTTTTCTTCCTATTTTTAGGCCTCTACCAGTACTAATGAAGTTAAATACAGAAAGCGCTCTGCTAGACTAAAATAATAATAACGGTGTGACATTGCTTGGCTTTAAAACAATTTTACATAAAAAATGTAGGTCCGGCAAAAATTCAGAGGGTCCAGCAGAAAATTCCTGGGTGCTGGACCTACATGTATGTCCAGCAAAATGAAAACAAATTTCAAAAAGTCTGGACTTGTCACAAATGAGACATTTGTTATAATAATGAGCTGGAAATGATTATTAATAGGTAAGTAAGTATAGAAGAATGTAGATAAATATCAAACGAAACGATACATATATGTTTGACCGTTCTCGGAACCTTTTTTCATGACAATAATTTGCAAAAAGGATTTTAACCGCGCACTTTCGAAAGTTTTTGATAGGGTGAAATCCGTAGCCCTATGGTCTGCAAATATCAGAAAAACTGCCCAAGGACCATAAGGGCTACGGTTCCGCAGCTACTACCTACCCATACCCAAAACTGTGGGTCTGGTTTGGGCAAACTGAAATATTTTTAATTGTGGCCCTACCCTAAAGTTTTTTGGTCATTTTTGAAAAAGCACTATTAAAGTCAGAATATGCCTCCTTTAGAAACTAGCTAAAAATATTAAATAATATAAAATCTTTTTCCTACCTGCCGACCCTAATATTTTAGAGCATGTTAGCGGAAACACAGGTATCTTTTTTCTTGGCCTTAATACATTGTACATATAATATATAGGACATGGGTTTCTTGTCCTCAGTTCTAATAACAATAATAAAGGTGATAATAGCATTACAGGTACAGTATAAGGGGTTCTCTGTCCTCAGTTTTAATGACTTCTTAATAAAAGTAAAATAGCATCACATGTACAGTATAAGGGGAACAACTCTTACACAATCTTTGTCCTATGTAAACAATCATTTACTATATGAATTCCTAAACATCTAATGGATGTGAATGACCTCATTGCTATTGATAATTGATATTTTCGGCTTTGCTGATACATCTTTTTGACGTTTAATAATACCATATACAAATTTTCAACAAAATAATAATTTTCTAATCAGCAATTTTATAACTTTTATGCAATTATTTTCAACTTCTACTATTCTGGAAGTAAGCAAGGAGTGTACAATTAGACTGTTCCAATTTGCTGCCAATAACACCATGGCCTTTTATATTACAACATTGCAAAAAAATAGTCAAGCTGGTTTCCTGTTATATAAAACAGATCATAAACTGGTACTACTACTGTTACTATACAGGAGTAATCTTGTAACATCTACTGCTACATCAATTTCATGTTTATATGATGATGATAACATTATAATGTACACACCAAATGTTGATTCTATATCAGATAAGTAATACTTTACTGGTGTAATGTAAGATCTATCTATAAAATTCCAATGGAATATTATATCCCTCCCTCCCTTTAATTTTTCAGGATTTATAAAAACTACATAACACGTACTTTTGTATAAGAACAAAAAGCATTTTGCCCCTTTTTTACTAATACAATATCAAACACATCTTCAGAAAAATTAAAATATTTCATTAAGACATACTTATGGAACAATTTGAAATTTCGACTTCTCTTCCATTCTGTAAATGTCAACCAATTCAACCAAAAAGGAACATGTTTTCATTGCATTACACATAAATAATTTATTAACCAAATTTTTAAGCTTTATTCACATATTTGTCATCTTCACGAAAGGGGTTTAAAAGTTGATGAATATTACATACTGGAACTAGACCCCTATCCCTTCATTTTGGGAGCAAAAAGGGGTGCGGAAAGTGTACAAAAGTGGCTAATACCTGTATATGGCCATTTAGAATAAAACATTGATAATGATACATGTAAATGCAACATACAATGAAAAATGAAAAGTACAAAAATCAGTCTACTGTTAATACACATTACATGAGTCAATCCAAGCAAACCTTTTATCACAGACCAAGCGAGAATCAGAAATGAAGCCCTAGTCATAGACAATACTACATACATTTGTATATGTATCCAGACAGACAAACAACCACTCATTATATTATCTGATAATTACTGTATACAAATACATAAATGCCATCAAGTGTAAAAGACAGGAAAATAAATAATCTGCATAGCAATAGGTTATAGCTAGCTGTACATAGCTCTGTCTACAATAATATAATCCATGTTTGTTCAAATAATATATAAGTATACAATTAAGATTACCTTGTCATCTAATACTAATATCAACTGCTCATCACAGACAAAAGTACTAGTATACATTGTACATGTATGTGTGTTAGGGATATCAATTTTGCCCGTTTCTATGATTTTTCTATTGGATTTTGGAACTGTATCTACGACAATCCTCGAAATGAAAATTTGAATTTACTTGTCCGAATTAAATCCTTGAATTAATTTTTATACAGTTCTTAAAAAACCTGAATAATTTACTGGTCCGAACAAAGTTTTACTGGCCTTGGGGCGGAGGACAGGTGCTTATAGTGAGGACTGCAACGATGTGGTATTTTTTTTTTTTATGTTTTAACTGCTATGACTTATTACCAAGCAAGGGATAAACTCTTCATGTACTTCAATTACCTAGTGGAGATAAAGTGTAATAAAAACATAATTATCCAATAAGGGTAATAACAAAATTACCGAACTCCGAACAATCTTACAAAGGGAAAGTCAAAACTCATAAGTATACAAACAGAAAACTGTGAAAACCGTAATGACCCTGACTTAGTACAGGCATTTCTAAAGAAATGGTGGGTTGAATCAGATTTTAAAGTGCCAAACCCCCCCTTTTCAATTTAGGACTCGTTTCTGGAATAACCCTCATCAGGTAGGCTTAAAATCAAAAGATTGGAAAGCCAAATAATTCAAGAAAATGCAAAGGGCACAATTAGGATAGCCAAAATCTGCTAAGGTCACGTATACCCGAGGGAGAATTATATACCTGTAATTACCTTAGTTTTAAAAATAATTACATTATTTTAGGAACTGCAAATTTCAATAATAATATATCCAATTAAACCATGCCAGTGCTGAAACATCGACTACTGGGCAAATGATACCCTAGGGGATTAAAAGTCCACCAGCACAGGTATCGACCCAGTGAGAGTAAATCCAGGTCAATGCCACCATTTCTATTTTTGGTCTTTTTATGCGATTTCATTGAGATTTGAGGCAGTCATTTTTATTGTGGGAAAAAAGAGGGTTTTAACATTATCGACTGTAAACCTGTGTATGTGTTGTCAATATTGTAATAACATGTGAGTGACAAACTATAAAACTCCTGTTTACAGTTGGTGTTTTTCCTATACATAAATATTACAAATATCCTTTTACTTTTATTCTAAAAATTTATTTAAATTACAAGGATTGCCAACAGACGATGGGTACTGGGTACGAGTGGTTTTCCTGTGTCATATTTAATCAATTCTTTTATAGTTCTATACACTACCAGTAGTTTATAACAACAAACTAGTATTTCAAATAAACATAACACAACAACATTATATACTCTGACCATTCAATTTCTTAACTACATGTAGCTACAAATGTACATATACCGGTACCTATCAGTTTTTCAAAGTGCAGTCTGTGTCAAAACCACTAGCCCCAAGTTCCAGCCTGTTAAAAATTGGTTCGGGCTAGTAAAAATTGCATTAAATTTGCTTAATCAAATAGAAAAAAATTCTCCTAATATGGCATTAGGGCTAATTTGTCGAAATGTTTTGGCAGACTGAAAGTGTGGGTCAAGAAACAGAAAACCAACTATTTTATAAGCATGGCCTGACTGCTTATCAATTTCAAGTGTTGATTAATATTAAATTTAGCCTAACTCCTTATCAATTTGAGAGTAGATTTGCTAAAACATCTTGTAATCAAAGAAGACCTATAGTATTTTTCAAATTGTGGATCAAGAAATAGAAAAACAGATATCTTTTTAAGCATGGCCTAACTCCTTATCAATTTGAGAGTAGATTTGTTAATACATCTTGTAATCAAAGATCTACTTATACTTACAAGGACATTTCACTCTGTTTATACATATATGCTTACTATTGTTACATACTGGTATGTGTTTCATGAAAAAGTTGAACTGCCATAGGCAACAATTGTTACAAGATCTCATCACAAGATTTAGAATTGGGGTTACAAGTTTAACTTTTCATCTTTTTTACAAATGTATATAAAACAAGATCTATTATGTAACTTTTGAACCAAGGGCAAGGCTTCGCATAAACCTAATAATAATATATTCCTTTTTTGTGGTTATATTTATTATTTAGAAGCCTAAGGGTAGAGAATGGTTTGATACATAATATAGGGTCACTATTCTACAGTAAACCATGTGACATTGTCCCTAATGAATATTTTCCAATTCATGTAACAATTTTTTTATATACAACATACACTATATCCTAGCCCCAAAACTTAACACTGTGGTGACTCATGAAAAAAAACCAGGTCCTTTTCTTGATCAATGTATCTTAATCCACATGAATCCCTATATTAGTGTGAATAACAAAAATATTTTATGGTTGTTTAAAAATAACAGCTTGTGACAAATACAAAATAACAAAACTTAGGTTGTTTAATGACAAGACAAAATCCGTGCAATAAAGTCCGTGTAAAATTCTGCGAGGAAGCACCAAGGTTTACAGGTGTTTCTTTTGTTACGGTTTTGTAATGATATTGTGTGAAGCTTCATGTCACTAATAAATGAAGTTTGCCCACACACTTTCTCATTTTTTTCTATTTTTGAGCTGGGAATTCAGGAAGGGGGGGGGGGGGGGGGCTAATGAGAAATATGTGTTTACTAGGGGAAGTGCTGCCCAATTTTTTTTTTTCTTGGAACAAAGTTGAAAATTTTAAAGAATAAGGCACATCATATAGTCCACCATGTTAGACACCACTCAATATCCAATGGTTCTATATTTCTATATCATATGTATCGTGCATTTGACAACAGTCTGCTTAAACACATTTTTGTCATGTTTTTACAAGGGAAAATGCTGTCACACTATTTCACAACAAAACAATATAGGATTAAACGCTTTTCAGGAGTTCATGCATGTGTACACGGAGCCGTCATGCACTCATGGTGATGCGCACCTTATCCACACCTTTCTGGGAAATGGTCATGTTATAAAGAAAACAATATACATTAATTCTATAAGAATTATACATAAATGACCACTTTTGTGCTGTCGGAGCCATGAACGAGGTTCGAACTCACAACATTAGTGGTGATAGGCACTGATTGCAGATAATTGTAAATCCAACTACCATATGATCATGACCACACCTAGAAGATATATAAATGTGGTAAAAACAATAATCACTTTAATTGAATTTCTTCATCACACACTCACAATATTATGATATCAGGAAGATGAATCAATTCTTAATAAAAAAAAAAAATTGCTGAGGTGTCAGTTTTAGTCACTATATCTTCTGGTGTGGTATAAACATGATGTACAAGATGCAATTAATATTCTTTAAACTGCTTATTCTTGCCTTGGAATTTCAACTGCCTTTTCACTTCCAGATCTGATAATTATTTTGTTATTTCAGGTGACATCCTTCAAGGAAAGGTTTTTATTAAAGTACAAATCAACTGTCAGTCACCAATTGAGTGGGCCTACTATGCTTCAAGCATTGGAAAGCCAGATTTGTGTTGTTATTGTGCTGCAGAAGGAATTCAACAGGACAATGACCTAATGAAGAAGTACTGAGTTGTCCTGCCTTAAAAAAGCTTTGTGTCAAGCCTGTCTGAGGGACAAAAAGCTAATACTTAAACGAAATCCTATCAAAAACTGACAAAACATGAACTTGATGTTGCATAATTGTTTCTAGTCATATTTGTTGAATACATTTTGAACCTGATAAGGTGTCTTTTCTAGAAGATAACAACAAATGTTTTACAAACTTTATTCAGGGGAAAAAAAATTATAATTTTTTTTTTTTTTACCGTTTTTGGTACGTATAGAATGTGATCTTATGCTTTAGAATGATAATTTGTAGGTGGGGTGCGCTTTATGCATAAGAGCAAGTATCAGACACTTTTTTTCAGGTCACGCAGAGAGTTGCCGGTAGCACAGCTTTGAGTTCACAGACGGCAATATTCCCAATGATCGATGAATTAATGTTCAAATAACATTACTTGTGTTCATTATATACAGGTATGTGTTATTTAAAATAAAATTGTATAAAAATTATATTTATTGCTTGTTCATTGCCTTTTTGAAAGGTATGTATATTATACATATTCTCGATGATTGTCAATAATCATACTTGTGCATTGGTGTTGTTGTTCAGAACTAATTGTCCATACGAATGCAGGAATAACTGTCAAATGTTTGCTATCAGACTGTGATATTTTACTTTTTTTCAATCTATTTTTTCCTGGGGTGAAATTACCTGTGTTTGGGTATTGAACCTTTGTTTGAATTATCAATTTTTACAGCAGTTGACAAGGTCAAGGACCGTATACTGTATAACAAGGTGTCACAAGGGACACCTGTCAATATTATATAATATATGGTAGCATTGGTACAATATGAGTACACTTCAAAAGAAATTATAATCTCTTTGATCAGGTCTTAATTAATGTTATTACTTTTGTATTGTTTTCTCTTTATTTGAATGGATCTAATTACTTCCTATTTTAAGCTTGACCCAAGCTTGCCTAACTTTGATCACATGAACGGTTCATTATTTGATGAATTAATACTGATTAAAGATTAAACATATCTACATATTTATTATTTAAAACAATCATAATTCAGGTAAAGAACGACAAAAAAATCATTTTCATTGCCGTTTTGAACTTGTTTTCAAATTAAGCATTACCGATAAATTTCCTGCATTCACAAAACAGCTAATTTTCGCTTGCAACATGTAGAATAATCCAGTGCCTGAAATGGACGGTCGCCCAGTTGCCAAATGCGACTAATATCTTATTCGGGCGACCAAAAGCTGCTCCAAATTAGGTAGTCACTGGCCCAACAAAAAACGTTTGGGCGATTGCCTAAAAGACCGATAAAAATTGTTATTTTACCGAAACCGGACATATTTTACTGTAACTTCAACGGTAGATCACTCTTCTGTTCTAGTCGAAAACGGTTTGTTACGAACACAGCGATTGGTCCAAATACATTTTTGTAGCCAATGAATACACAGCTAATGTAATTTACTGTTCTCTCCAATTATGTATTTTTATCGAGCCAATCAATACACGTTTCCTACACGTTTTCATGTAATACACAAGTATTCACTAAATATTAGAAAAGAAATGTGTTTTTTTGTTTCTTTATGATTTAATTATTAATTATTAAAATTGTTAAAAATCACGGACGAAGTGGAAGAGAATTCTGTCAACTTATAATGTTTGCGATCTGGTATCTTCCACGGTTCGGAAATTTATTCATTCAATCTGCTGCAAAATGTACATGTACGAATTTCATTTTACAGAAATCAGAAACCTTTTTTTGTCAATCCTTAGGTAATCATTGAAAAACTTTTCCCCAACAACAGAGAGAAAATCGTTGACAGTTGTCAAACTACGGAAACGATCTGGCCTGTCACTTCTTTTAAACTTTTCATAGTTCATGTACACAGCTACATTTCAATGACAATTGGGAGTGGTTTTCTTTTTTGGAACCAAAACTTTTGTTTACAAATTAAAAAATAACAGGAAAAGTTAACAGTTGTTTATATAACAGAAAATGACAGCACCGTTTGTTATTTCAACAAAGTGAGATACTTATTTGAAATGAATAACCAACTGACATTACCCGGAACTGAGAGGTTATTTTACTCTAAAATCACTTCTTCATAGTGGATTGAAACAAGTGATGTCACTCTGGGGAGTGCAAGAGCGGTCCTTGTAGTGGCATTAGTCTACTCTTTTCCGGATGTCTTTAATGTGATCATGGCATTGATCTCCCCTTACACAAACCAGCCTTTTACTGTCCCCATCCGATGGACTAGCATCGTTACTTAAGACCACCCTAGCCAATGGCGTCAAGGTTGTCAAAAAGGTTATAACAAGTAAATTCAGGTTTCATTTGATAGCAATATATTTTTTTTTTTTTTTTCCCCCTATAGTCAGGGATTTTATAAATTCCCTTACACCACCACCTGACTAGGGTGTGACAGGAGTTTTCAAAAATAAGTTTTGTGACTACATTGGTTTTACATTTTGATAAACAAAATAAAGAAATAATAATATATAATAGTAATAAACACTTTCATTCATCTTTCACACACACTCTCTTACCATTTTGTTTTTCTAAAATATTTGATTGCTCCTGACATTTTGTACTTAATCAAAAAAGCTGAAAAAAGAATCTCATCACTATATGAATCAAACAAACAAAAACTATTATGATTAGTTGAAAATATATTGTAAGGGGGTCCACATTTTTTCAAATGCTAAAATGGTATTGTTTTTCTTTGATAGCAATATATGCATTGGGTGTTTTCGCAATTTCAGCTGCACACCTGTACCTACCTAAATTACCTTGAAGAGCCCCCCAACCCCTGTGAGACTAGTGAAAGAATTAATTTTAATGTTATTGATAAAAAACAATTAATCTGAAAACTGTTTATATATTGATATCTGATGTCTTTTTTTCATGAAAAAATGTCACAAAATGTTTGGGCCACCATTATGCCATTTGGACCCGTGACTAATTTTTTACTGGCCCAAAAAAATTTTTCCAGGCACTGTAATCGGTTTAAACTCTTTTAACAAGACTAATTTAACACTTCCCTGTCTAAAATTTATCAAAAATACATGGATTAACAAATACGTGATCTGTGGTAAGCAGTAATTGGCTGTTTGAACAAGGATTTCTGCCGTGAATGTTTTACTGAATCTCCCTGCGTTCTATAGATAGGAACTAGAATTTCCCCAGATTTCTTGGAGGGGAAAGGGGTGCATTCTATGCACCAGTGCGTTTAATAGACACAAAAAGACGGTACCTACCTACAATGTACCTACCCATACCTAACACCAGACTGTGCCCTGTGGGTCGAGTTTAGGCAAACTGAAATATTTTTAATGGTGGCCTCATACACACAAATTTAACAACATATGATTAAAATTTTAATACAATGTAGTCCCTTGTCCTCAAAATCAGTTGTAGAGCCTGTTTAATAAAAGAACCCAAACTATATGCTGTTGTAGTACCTGCTGAAAATTGGTCGAATCAAGGATTTGAAGTGTTTTCTGTTCTTTTGTGTAGTTCAGACAGTCAAAGATACATGTAGTAAATATACAAATATATGTTGATACAGACAGAGTCTGCATGGAAAAATCCACTTAAAAATATACTATACAAAAATAAAGAGGTTTCAGTAGATTTTCAAAAGATGTGTTGTTTTTTTTAGTTAGTTACTACAGTACATAACAGAAAATGAGCATATTTAAGAGATACAGTTCATGATCAGTACTTTTAATAAGGCACACATACACTTCAAACACTATTTGTTAATTATATATAAAGACTCAAAACTTCAAGCAGTTGCCCACAGATAGATGAGTCCTAGAGTTTCTAATGATTATTGGTAATATTCCCAAAAACAGACAAAAAATCAACAATGTATAGAAGGATACTCATACTGTTACCAAAATGCACTCAACTCTGTGTTAGCGGTAGACATTTTTTTTTAATAGCCACTGTGGCTAATGGGTAATAATTTCTTTTAGCCACACTCAATTTCAGTTAGCCACACTAAATATAAACAAAGAGCATAAAACAGTTGAAAGTTCAAAACTTTATTATTTAATTAACTAACAATAATCATTCATATATTATCATGATAAACAACAAACTTTGAACATTAGATAAACAGAACATTCAATATTAGTACGATTTTCTTGTTTTTTGCTGTGTGGGATCGTTGGCATTGCCAAAAAAGGATAAAATAGATCCTTGGCACTTGGCCATACTTGGTATCGAGTCTGTTCGCCCTGATAATTAAAAAGTATCTTAATGAACATAATAAATATTGTAATTGAAATTAAAGAAGTAACGATATTGAAAAGTTTTAATTAAAAAAATAAGCTTTTGTTTAAGAAATTAAGCAGCTATTAGAAATTGTTTGAAATGAATGATTGTTGATTTCATCATTACAATTAATTGAAGTAAATTTGTTTAATGAGTAAAACAAATTTAAACATAAAAGAATTATTTACTTTACAGCTTGTGTTCTTTGATCTCGTGTGTGTTTTGATAAACTTTTTTTATTATAGAAATACACTTTTTAGCCACGGGGGCTAGGTGCGTCCGAAAAAAAAAAAAAATACTATATAGTATTATATAGTATTTTTTACTAGACTCACCTAGCCCCTGTGTTTTTAGCATGTCAACGCCATATTTAAAATTACTAAATTTTTAAACCATCAAATATCATTAATACTTCATTTAGTTTCAATAACTTTCATATATATAATTATCAGGACGAATGGACTCACTTTTAGGGCGAACGGACCCAGGGCGAACGTGAATTAGTCATGCTTGACCTTCTCGTTGTCAAATAATTTACTGGTTTTAGATTCAAGCGTAGACAGAAGGACAGACAGAATAAAGCGTAATTTAGGAAACCAGTCAGTCGGTGACTAAATTCGAAACTATTTCCGGAATGGGACCCGGATAATGTTATTTCAACTGAAATAACTACCGGAAATAATCAATTTGACCCGCTTTTTAAAATCATTTTGGATATTATACATCGATCAAATCATTGTCTATAACACGTTTTATTCGACTTGACTTTCTACATAATAAAAGATCGTTGTCAGATGTACACTCTAAAAGTTTTTCGTTCGTCAGTGTGGCTACTGCTACACAAATTATCCTCGCCACACTACCGTTATATTCGCAAAATGCGACGTGGCGATCGTCTACCGCTAACACAGCAACTAATAACTATTTCCATTGAAGGTGCACATGTACATCTGTGTTGCATAGCAATCTCAATGAAAGTGAGACATTTTTGATCATATCCTTGCAAAATTACATGTATGGTGATCCTCGAAAAGTACATGTTCAAAATGTACTATTCTGTATTATTTTAAGATGTACATTGTACACATCTGTACATTAGCAGAATTTCATACCAACCTAAATAAGGGTTATGGTGTTTAACACCACTTTCAACAATATTTCAGTTAAATATCGTAACAGTCAGTTTTATTGGTGGAGTACCCTGAGAAAACCACTGACCTGTGACAAACTTTAACACATTATGTTGTATCGAGTACACCTCGCCATGATCGGTATTGGAACTCACAACTTTAGCAATAGTGGCAATAGACACTGATTGTATAAGTAAATCCAACTACCATACAATAACTGTGACAGCCCCTCCAACCTAAATAGATTCTGGTTAGAAAATAAAATAACTGAAAATCAATGAAAAATAGCTCAAACCACCTACACCCCCTTTCAAATGGTCCATTTTTGACCTGTTCTGACTGTACATGTGTTCAGCAACTTTTGGCAATTTCTCTCCAGAAGAAAATAGCTGAAATCATTTAAATAACTGACAAAAATCATCCCTGTACAGTCTCTGCACTAAACCCAATTGCCAGAAGCCCGGGACATGTAAAACGGGATTCGGACAAGTGAAAATTATGAAAGAATTTTTTGAATAAATATAATTTGTTTTTCTAAATTTGGCCTGTAGTAAATTCAATGCACTCACTCCCATTATTTTTCTTACACAATAATATAATTACAATTTACAGACTTCCTCAATATGTAATATAATGAAACCATGCCAATTTTTCTCACCCAGAATTCACACCTGTTTATGCTTACACACATTTAGAGATCCATACAATTACAACTATTTCACAACTAATAGTTTATACCTGGCATTACCTGGCAATCTATATACTATTGATATCAATAATATTCATATTTTTGTGTAATAAACAGATTCTGTGGTATCTCTTATGATTGATAGGTACTTGATAAGAGATTTCTAAACAATTCTACAATCTTCTACTTAGCTAGTTCTTAAGTACAAGTACAAATTTAATATTGGTATATACCATTATATACATGTACATTCCCGAGATTTTTCATTTAGTTGACAAGAGAATTCTAAGCACCTCTACAACCTTCTAGTAGCTAGTCCTTATGTACAAGTACAAATTTAATATTGGAGTACATTCACAAGATTTTTAAGAAAAACATTCCTTTGCTGGTTGTGTATTTGATGCTATGCACATGTATACAAAAATGTATGCATACTGTTTTTTAGGCCTCACCTCAAATATGGTAGATCGTGGGTTCAAACCCCCTGCCCCTATCAGGTCAAAGACAAACCTGACTATGAAGTTGATATTTGATGCTTAACTTACAAATGTACCAGCTCAAGGAACAAATTCTGAAACATATTTGCATTGTCAGAAGCTAAATTCCATTTTTTTTTCATTGCACTCCTCCCTCCCCTGCTTATTTTGATTTTATCTATGATATAAAACTTTTTTTAAAATCACTGTCGGAACAGTTCCAACATCAAATAGAAAATTTGTAGTAAGAAGCAAAATTGATATCCCTAACGCACATATACATGACCACTCACTTTTCTAACTTGGAACAGATACTTTAATGATAATTTAACTGTGTAATGTACAGTCCTTTTTTCTGCAGACTTCTTACAATACAAGGAGAGAATCATAAACTACAGTGCAGACCAGACAAAAGGCATTTCAATAAAAAATTAATGGTGTCAACAGCCTGTCAACTTGGTCCTAAAATAACAACAATACAATACAAATGTGTTTATTTCCAATCAAGGACCCATTAAGGGCAAGATCATTACAATGATTAAATATATGGGTACAATGTGTAATGTATACACACCATACAATGTAACAATAAAATAACAGAATATAACAATAATATCGGATGATACATTGTACCTGTATAACATACATGTAGGATACATAACAAGTGTCTGATAAGAATACCCAATAAAGAGGACAAGGTAATTGATTATTACCAGAAGCTGCAACAGTCCACATCCATGCATCAATTCCAAAAAAGATACTACATGTATTATATTTAGATGAACTTTTAAAGTCCTCTCTGTGACATAAAAGCATATAAACAAGTACATTTATAATTTGTAGTTGTTTAGCCTTTAGGTGCAGAATACATGATTTTTCTGTACAGACTCTTACATTGCACAACAAGGCGAGAATCATAAACTACAGTACAGGGAGACCCGATATAAACTTGTATAAATCAATATTCATTTTAATGATTGACCGACATTTCTTTTCCATTGTAAATCATACATAAGAATCATGATCATTACCACAGCTACAAACAATGTAGTATAATGAAGGGATCAATATTTATAGAGATATCTACCAGCAAATTTACATATAAAAGTAAAACCAGCTAATTTGAAGGGCAAAATAAATGATTTCGAAGGTCATAAGGGCACTTTTTATTAATGAGCGAGTGATTGTTGTTTCATGCCAAATGAGCAATGTTTTCAGCTAAGAGAGCTCTATATAAATGGCAAGAACAAGTTATATCGATGAGATGAATACGAGAAGGAATGGTGTTGTGCTATGCTGAAATCAGATCTATAGGCAGTGGGTTCTACAGCTCCCCAGGAGTTTAAGGATATAAAAGTCAAGATATTAATTGAACAAATAAATAGACTATCAATAAAATCAGGATTTCGGTTGAAGTGCAATGTATGACAAGTATGAATTCCGAGACTATTGACCCCAATCCCCCGCCAACATACATACCAACCCGAGCAATCCTGGCTATGGGCCTCGAAACTGCCTAGCTATCCATGTAGTGATATACATTAATGTAGATATTGTACATGTTCCTAGAGTACATACAACAAATATATAATACATGTACAGTATCTAGGTAATGGGAACTAGTTATAAACACTTAAGTACATTCATGTCTTGATTGAACTTACTGACAGACACTTACACCATTACTTGAATACTTGATCTCATCCTAAACCACTTCACACAAGTATGGTAATCTCTTTATAAAATACTATATGCTCTTTATAGGGCTAGACATTCATATTTTTATACTCTTCATAACAAATTACTTTAGGTTAAGGTGCTGTATGCTACCAGTACTTTATAAGAGTTGAGTAGCCTTTATTTATTGCCATGGAGAAAACTTAACCTGGGTCCAATGGCCCAAGACCACACAAATTTTGTCTGTGCCCCATAAAATTTCAGACAGTTACCTGGGGCGACTACTGAAATTTTGAACATTTCTATGTACAAAGTTGGTTGCTGGGAACCAAGAATATTTCGAATTACTGGGCTAATTAAAATAAAAATTCTATTTCAGGGGGCTTATAGCTAGCTGGCAACTATAGCAATGAGGCTAAGTTTTGTCCCCAAATTACATTTTTACATTTTTCAATACCAATAAAATGTACATGATCAGGGCTTTCACTACTAAAATATCTAGACCATCTGCTCTACAGTAAAGGATACATTGTACATGATGTATATTAAAATTCTGACTATATTTGATGTGCATAATGTACAATAACACATGTTTATATCGTCATTTATCAATAGTGATCAAATTCAGGGCTAGGTCTATGGTCGCTAACGCCACCTTGAACAATATTTCAGTTATATCGTGGCGGTCAGCTTTATTGGTGGAGAAAACCACTGACCTATCGCAAGTCACTGACAAACTTTATCACATAATGTTGTATCGAGTGCACCTCGCCAAAAGTGTGATTCGAACTCACGTTAGTGGTGATAGACACTGATTGCATAGATAGTTATAAATTGTTTTCAACAGTGATCAAATTCAACTGCATGTTTTGTATTGTATGTATACTGTATATAATTTACTTTAAACATTAAATTCATCAACACCCACATCTGCCAAGTGACTGTTCACTTTTGCTTTTAAAATGAATTTAAACTTTGAAATGAAGACAGTAGCCAGCTGAGGTTTAGTCAAAACAATTCATTGAACTTTGAATGATACATTACACATTCACACATTTCAACTTTCACAAAGGTATTTTAATTATTTTTTAACAGAAAAACTGAATGAATGTACATGTATATGACCTAAGTCCCTACATGTATATATAAATACAGGTATATAGATATACTGTATTATTTTTCTCTATAATTTTTTTTTATCTAGAAAAAATATTTACACAGATGTATGTAAACAAGGGTTGTGTATTGAACATTAATTTTATCAAAGATACAGGTATACTGTATTACAAATAAATTAATGATTACAATGTCATAAATAATATACATTGTAATGTATACTAAAGTTATGGAGTTCATTCAATACACATTTATAAAAATGTTAAAATGATCTACTACATGTACAAATGATTTTGTTATACATGTAGGATAAATTGCAATAATATATTTTTGGTCCTTTAATTTGAACTAAATTACTTTCAAATTCCTGAAATGAAAATGCACAATTTCTGGAATGTCAAAATTAATGTATAATCAATACCACAATCCATGGTTTAATTAAATACCACAAAAAAACAACTTGTATTTTAGTTTTACCAAATCATCTTCCTACTGATGAAGAAACAAAACAGTCGATCAGCAATACTAAAAATCGATACATCTGTCTGGTGTATTCAATTCTCATGTTTTATTAGTGTTTTATATTATTATGGATGGTGAGCTGACCTCAGGATACCCTGCTATTGTTGACCAACCATCCAGAAACCATACAAAACAAACAATGGAGATTACTGGTACATAGACATGATGTATCTCTTAATGAGGGTACCGTACATGTAAAAATGAAAATTTCACACACACATTATCTCAATATTTACCGACCAGGACATTGTACATGTATGCCTAATGGCCATTTAATATATACTAAAAATGGACAGAAATGAACTTTTACATGTAGGTTAAACAAACTGGTAAAGAAAACAAACCAGAGGCTACTGGAGTCTGCTATTCACAGTAGTTAAAAAAAAAATTAATTCATAACATGTTACATTTTTATTCAAATTCAATTCAAACTGTAACACAATCAATAAATTAAATTATGGTATGTGTATATACAGCTTCGGTTGAATGCAAATTTATTTTACCAACAGTTTTAAATTTACAAAATTTCTTATTTTGACCGAGAAAAAAAGACGTTTGTACAATAAAAATTATGGGTAAACGTACCCAAATTATAAAATGTACAGGTACTGCACAGTGCATAAAAATGTGTATTCACTGATTGGTAAGAGAGGATATATATGGATCTACATTTTGTAAATGAACATGACTGAGACAATCCAACTTGACACTAACATAAATTACAGTAAACCAACAGTGCTTCCACTGTTACTCTACTGACTATGTGTAGGTTTTTAGGTAATGCAATTCTTACATGTAGATCTCAAGGGCGCATTATGAAAATTTGTAGTTTTTAAATTAGGCAGAAGTGTTTTACAGGTAAAATATGAAAATAAAGATAACCAAAATTGGTTTTTATATCAAAACATTTTCTACAGATGAAGTAAAAGATACAGTACATGTATATGAATTTTGAATTTTTTTTTTTTTTTTATTTCAATTGGGCAGATTCATTATTACTATTTTTTCTCAGCAGAAACATGTGTCTGTGAGATTTCAATCCACTCTCTGTAACTGGTTTTATTATATTTTAAAAGTTTGATTATCTAAATTATTAAACATAATATTATTCAAAACACCATCTGTTCAAAGTCCAGTATCTATTTTAGTTGCCGTGGCTCCAGTGCAGAGATCCGTGTAGGATAAAAGTTTGATGAGTTCCAACCAAAAAGTCACGAGTCCCACTTATACATTCTTTGCAAAAAAAATTGTGAATCCCAAATGAGGAGTCCAGAACTAACCTAAACATGTTGCGAGTATCTCTGCCAGCATTTGCTTCCACTAAACTATTTGACTGCAAAAATAGTAGCCAGGGTGGAAGCCATATAGTGTCATTATTTCTCTAGCCTCCCAAAAGATTTCTATATTCAACTCCAAATTATATAAGAGTGGTAGTAATATTATTACTAAAACACACATTATAGCTTCTTCTTTTTTTTTTATGAATCATGTAATTTGTTTCTAATATTACACAATTGGGAATTTATTACCTATTACAGATATATGTTTATTTAATAAATACAACATACATACATATTTATACATGTCAGCACAGGTAAACATAAATTTGTAAATCATGGAAATTCATAAGTGCCCTCATAGTATATTTCGACCAATATTGAGATACTGTCTACAGATATAGCATATTTAATTTTAGAGCCAAGGTTTTAAGTGATTCATTATTATAAAAACGGATTGATAATCTAAGAAGCTAATAGTTTGCTTTAATAAACAATTACATTCCCAGCATACTGTGCATGATTAGATCAGCTTCTTCTGGTGTCATTTTTATTTATTTACATTCAATGAAACAAACTAGTATTTCCAGAACTCACCAAAACAGATGAAGTGGGTCACCCCACTCCCCTAATTTCAATGAAATCACCATATGCCTGCCAAAACGAGCCGCCTAAGTCAGTCATTGGAAGTCAGTATTTTTCGCCAATAATCATAATTTTTGTTCATTATTCACATACATTGTATGAGGAGCTCGCATATTCCAGATCTGTATACAGGGTTTGATATTCAATATTCTATTCCAATCTTGTTTTTTGCATCTTTTTAATATCGTTGTGCAGCACATTTTGTGAAAGATAGGGGGTCATGTGGAAACGGGGAAAAAAATGTCAAGATTTTGCAATCTGTTCGGAAGTTGCCCAGATTTTCACTCATTTCACCATACGTCAACTGAGAGAGAAGTCGTGTCACCATGTATTTGCCAAGTGTGGTGAGCCCTGTTTTCAATACTCATTAATTATTGTATCACCATTTTTATGGATGATGCCAGGGGAAAATGAGACCGGATTGAGAATGAGTAACTTGGGAAAATCATATATATTTTTGCTACATTTGGGATCTTGGGAATGTTGTTTTGTGCATTCACACACTTTTGTCAGTATCCCTTTTACCCCACTGTAAAAAAAAATTTAAAGGAGCTTTCTCTGCAAGATTTATTATTTGAAAACCTAAAAAATAAATATTATGTCAGTCTTTTTATTCGTCTTCTACTAGTGGAAAGACTTTGATCTAGGACAATTTGAGTATCTTGAGACATACAATCTTAACATGCCCTTTTAATGCATGCTAATTGTGTTTCATTCCATATCATATTACTGTTTTATGTTCAATATTTGATTCCAACATAAGAGTTATCTCCCATTTAAGAAGGTACAAAGGGTATATGAATATAGAGCTCTATAACTGGGAAAATTTGGAATTTATCTTTCATAAAATTATTTTCATCCTCAGATTTATTCCAAACACCAAAATTTGTATGTATTTCGTAAGTTCCCATCAGTATATATCTTTTTCTCTGCTTAAATATTACGGGTTTGGCGAAAAATAACAAGATTAAGAATTTCCACGCTATAGCTATATTGATTTACCTTTTTTAAAGAGAGACAACCCTTACAAAAATGAATCCCAGTTCTTGAAGAGGGAATAATAGTAATATAAAGCTCAGTATTCTGTACCTTTGCCTTAATAATTGTCAAAATATGCAATGAGACAAAACTGTTTATTTTAGGAAGATGTACATGATCCTCCTCTTGTTTGGTTACCAGACAAACCAGTTTTTGTTACCAAGTTTCTCCCTGCAATCAAGAATGGGAAATAAATAACTCAACTTTGTTTATGTACAGATTAAAAAATAATAATACCCATAATGTATTAAAGTGTTTCCAGTTAAATATAAATGAAGCTTTAGCCTTTACAGAAAATGACAAGACCCATATTTTTTTTTTATTTGTTGTAAGTGGCCAGGTTTTACTCTTATTTCGGGTTTTTTTTAAACAAAATAAGATAAATAAATAAAATAACTAAAAGAGTGTTGGAAGAAATATATTTGTTGTATGTAAGTAACACATACCATATGAATTTTGAGTGTGTTTGGGTACATTTGTATTTGTTGGAAGTGGCCATGTTGGTGTATCGATGTTTATAATAGTTATAAAATTGATCATTTTGATTACTCTTGTGACAAATTTATGAAATTTGAATTTTTTTATGAAAAATAATTCATATACAGGGGTAGATCCAGGATTTCAAGTTTAGGGGGGGGGGGTGCACTTAAAAAAAATTGCACCGAGCAGAGGGAGGCGCGAATTTTTTTTGGGTATTTCGTGTGAAAAATCATGATTTTACGCCAAAAAATCATATTTTTTTCCACTTTTTGGAGGGGCATGCACGCCCCCTGGATCCGCCCCTGATATAGAATCTTTCTTTAACTAATACAATAAATATGATTTTATGGTGTATTTGGGTATATTTCAGTATATTTGGGTAAAAAGTCGCACCCGACAGATTGTACTTTCTTATCTTAGTAGTAAGTTAACTCATTGACCCAGTTATTGTACTGTCCATTTCTATGTTATTCATTTTTGTGATTGTGTGTACCAGCCTAGACTACGCAAGATGCACCTTAGACCACAGGGGATAGTGACATGGCTCTGCGCTTAGACAAGGCTTAATAAATTTTGCTATCAATCTAAGATTTATTATAATATTATGAAGAAACAACTTATATTATAAAATCATGAAATTTCCCCTTTTGGGCGACACTTACAGACCTGTAGCTCTTATGGTTCTTAGCCATTTTTCTATTGTCCGCAAATATCAGAAAACTGGCAAGGACCATAAGAGCTACAGCTAACAGACACCATAATAATCATTGTCTACTCAACTACTGTCAAAATATGACAAGATTTGTTTACAAATGGCTTCTGCAGATCAACCCAATTAAATCTGTTGAAAACACCCTTTATTGGAAGGTAATACAACTGTCATAAAATATAATTACTTACCTTCAATACAGACCACATGTTCACGTATCTGTTGTTGAATTAGAGGATCAGGAATAGCATCTATTAAATCATAAATAGCATAAATACTCGGGTGCACCGACTCAAATCGCTGGATTTCCTGTCGGATTGCCAGTGAATTACTCAAATATGGCTGCATCGGTCCCCTTGAATTCATTTTCTATGAAACATAAGTTCATCTTTTCCACAACAGATCCATTATCAATTGATAAATGAAAGGGATTTGGGTGCAAAATCCACAAAAATTAGTCAATAACAATTTTTACCAAAATGGCCTTTTTCGTCGCGCGTGCGCATAGCGTTTTTTTAACGCATGCGTTCCTGATTAATGTGTACTTCCGGTGTACTTCCTGTTTATTTTACACGAGCCGGGGGGAGAAAGTATCCACAACCAAATAACTCTAAACATTTCCCGTCCTTTCTTAAAGTATGAAGGCATACAAATAACAGAATATATGTTCTTTCATTTTATAATTTATGTCTCAATGAGCATGAAACTAGTAACCATAATATGCAGGCAATGAAAAGTTCAAAAGAAAGGCAAATTGGAGGAGTGGTCAGTGGGATTTTTGTTTTTGCACAAGGCCAAGTGCTTGTTTTTATATATAATATAATTATAGTAATACCATATGTGTACATGTATACTTTATATAGTTTAAAGGGTAATAATGAAACTACACGCCCATTTGTGTTGTTTTAAAGTTAAACGAACCTTATCGGTGACGATGGTGGAATGGGGTACCGCCCAACCGGGTCGTTTCGCCCCGGAAAGTGAGTCGATTCGCCCCACTTAATCGTTATTATATAATAATAGATGAAGTCTTTTCCCGACAATTTTTTGGTAATTATTAATTCATTAGTTGTATACAAAAAAAATAATAACTGATAGGTGTCGCAACTAATTTGAAGCCATGCAGAACAAACAATACATACATACTAATTTATTACTGTATTGTTCAAAGAAATTTTACAAATCAGGTGTCGAACAATGAAAGTGAAGCCATACATAATATTAAACACATCAAGAAAGCATGTTAATTATGAGGAAGACAAAAATAAAGTACCCATGAACAAGCCTTACAACATCCAAAATACGAATATTTGCAATGGTATTTTCCATATTTCATTTTTTAGAGCACTATTAATAAATGAGGGCAAAACGACTCAGGGCGAACAGGAATAGGGGCGAAACAACCTGGATTCGTGGAATGGTTGGCGTGCTCGACTCGCGATCGTGGGTTCGAGCCCCAATCGGGTCAAACCAAAGACTATGAAATTGGTATTTGTTGCTTCTCCGCTAAGCATGCAGCATTAATGAGAAAAAGCAAAGACTGGTTGGCTCGGAATCAGGATAATGTGTCCTAGTGGGGCTACATGTACATGTCTATCTGCAGAATGCTGTTTCAGTGAGCTAGCGCTATTAAAATCCAACTAATCATGTTGTCTAGTACAAAGTGGACCTCATCATTATCTAGTTGAAAATTAACTTGTTCTCACCATGATCAAGCTGAAAAAGTGCTGAGTTGGCATAAGACAACAATCACTCACTCACTCTTTGGATAGTACACGAAAAACATTGGTTTTATATTAAACTCTTTGTGACCTACCTACCTAATGTTATCTTGCTCTAACTTCTTATTGCCGGATCAAAATCCGAACAAAGGCAATTGTTTCAATTGACCCACTGGGCCCACAGGTGTTGAGTGGAGAGTATTGGAGTGTGATCAGCCATGGATTGTTGGGGTATTGAAATTTGCAAAGAGATATGTTTTTTAATGGTAAAAGTATTGAAATTAATGACCAAATTAGTGATTTATTGATGTGTATCTTTTTTTTTTCAACACTCATCATTTTCTCTCTGAGTACAACAGGGTACCCAATAATATCACAGCTGAGGGTAATATAGCTTGACAAATTAAGTTTTTATTACATTTTCTAGTTGAGTACAACAAAAATGTTGTTTTATATATATATTTGTGATTTTATTTTTCATTGTAGAGTGAAAACATGAACGTTGAAGGTGAAATCAAACATCTGATTGCAGCAATTCAAAGATTAGGAAGCAAAAGTAAGGGTGTTTTAGTTGTAATATTTTTACATTGTTATAAATGGTGTATTCTTTCAATTAAAAATGAATTTACATCTTACTGTGCAATATGTGCCTATTACATTGTACCACTAACGTTGTGAGTTTGAATCCCACTCATGACAAGGTGTACTTGATACAACGTTATGTGATAAAGTTTGTCAGTGACCTGCGACAGGTCGATGGTTTTCTCTAGTTACTCGTTTCCTCCACCAATAAAACTGACTGGCATGATATGTCTGAAATATTGCTGAGAGTGGCATTAAAAACCATGACCATAATCCCCTAGCCCTGTATTCTGTTGTAATGGTTAGTGAGCATTCCTGGAGTGGACGATCAAGGTTAGGACCTCAAATTTGTCAAAGCAAAATAAATACTTGCTGCTTTTCTGTTAAGGACTAAAGAGAAAGAGCAAGAACTGACTGAGAGTCTGAATACTGTTTAAAAGACAAAATTAAACATATAAACAACTGCAATGACATTTACTACTCCTCTGTCAATCCTCCAAAAACACAAATGTTAAACAATTACATAAGTCAATGGAAATAGAACCTGGCTTTGAACAGGTATATCACTGCGTTAATGTAATGGTTGGCATGCTCGCTTCGAGTGTTCCTGTCAGATCTAACTAAAGACTATCAAATTAGTATATGTTGCGTCTACGCAAAGCAATTGGCAATGAAAAGTAAGAGCAAAGACTGGTTGGCTTGGAATCAGGATAATGTGGTTGAGTGGAGTGACATGTATACCCATGGACTGTTGTTTCAGTGAACAAGCACTATTAAAAATCCAACTAAGTATGTTTGTGTAGTACAAAGCGGACCTCATTATTATTTCATTGAAATTTAACTTGTTCTCGCCATGATATAGCTGAAAATTACTCATTTGACGTTAAACAACAATCGCTCACTCCTGTCACTGGTAATGTGTACTTGATACACATACAACTTTATATGATACAATTATTCAGTGACTTGCAACAGATCGATGGTTTTCTGTAGGTACTGCAGTTTCCTCCAAAAACTGGATGCTACGATAAAAAAAACTTGTTGAAAGTCCCGTTTAAAGGAACGACCATTTGATATTAAGGGTTAATCAAATAAATTTTGACAAATCTAGTCTTTCCTTCTAGGTGGATCAGCAGTTTTACATGTTAAAATAATCTGTGGTGAAAGGGAGGTAATCAAATGTGAAGAGGGACAAAGTTTTTTTAAATTTCATTTTATAGGCTTTTTATCTTATCCATCGTTGTCTGTCCAGTGCAAACTATTTCAAAAATATTCTCTGAAACCACTAGGCCAATTTTCTTCTAAAATTGACCGGAATCATTCTTTGGTTGAAATATTTTCTTTCAAAATTGTCTCCAAAATCCAAGCCAACAATCCAACATGGCTTCTATTACTATAAATAGATCATAAGGGGCAAAACACACCTTTAGACCCCAAAAAGCCACTTTATTCCACATAAGTAGTTGAAATTGGAACTGTAGTTCCATTTTAATGAAAGAAAGATATATATTACAGTTACTTTTAAACATAATGCATTTTATAAATTTTTGTTGAAAATATGCAAATTAGACTGATTTGACAAAATTAATTGGAAAATTTTCTCTGAAACTGCTTAGTTGGAAAATATTTAAAATTATTCTTCTTTGAAACCACTGAACCATTTTGGAATATTCTTTGGTCAGTCTCTGCAAAATGTTTGCTGTTTGTGTTGATGGGAAAATCCATAATGGCTGTCACCATAGGACATGCATGTAATTTGACCTTGTGTAAAAATAAACAAAATGATTTTTGAAGGTAGACTTGATTGAACACAAACTGTTTATAGATTATCAAGTGGACGATACAGGCTCAAGTGAGCGTCTAGTTTCTTCATTTTATTTTTTTTAATTAAAAAGTAGTGGTAAATTTATATTTACTAGCAACATTTTCAAAATAGAGTTTTACATTGTATTTTACATTTCAGATTCAGATGATCAAGATGAGGTGACTTTTGGCATACTTTTCAATGACGACGAATGTGCCAATCTATTTGAAGCCATCGTCGGAACCCTACGATCAGCAAAAAAACGGAAGATTGTCAAATATGACGGGGAACTCCTTCTACAAGGTGTACATGACAATGTGAAGATTACATTACTGAAAACAGAACTTTGATGGCAAGGAAAAATTAGAACTTTGATTAATTAAATGGTGCATATCTGGTGCTTTACTAGACATTAAACGATAAATGAGGCCAAAAAAAAAGATATTCTTTTCAGTGCAATTACATTCTGCCAATATATTTTATGTACATGTAACTTACATTCTACCGATTTTATGTACATGTAAATTGTAATATTGTAATTTGGATACCTTTTTCTTGTGAAATGATTTTGCATAATGTATAAAAGCTTCTTGTTTGAGAAATGACACATAATTCTCTACATAAAACATAATAGCTCAGGTCCTAGAGTACAAACTCCTACTAAAAAAAACCATCCACTAAGAACGCAATATCTATTAAATACAATGTTCTATTTGGACGATTTTAGAGTATGAGTACAAAGAAAACCATCCAATCAGAACGTAATACCAATTAAATACAATGTTCTGATTGGACGATTTTAGAGTATGAGTACAAAGAAAACCATCCAATCAGAACGTAATACCAATTAAATACAATGTTCTCATTGGATGATTTTAGAATAACCGGGTATTATTACAAATATCGTACTATAAAGTTTTATGGCCGTGAGTTCAGATATCTACAACAAACAATCTAAACTGGAAAATACAAACTTTCTAAACCTTTTTAGTAGTACTTCAGCTATGACAATGCTGTACTTTTACGAAGAGTTAATTTGTTTTTGTTTGGCCTAAAATTTAAGCTTGGAATGTGATTTGTATAACAGTATTTAAACCTATATATATATGTGCAATCTTTGTTTTTCAAATTTGTGATGAAATTATTTGTTGTGAATTTTTTATGATATTAAATTTCATTTCATGATTGCGTGAAAAAATTCTACAACGAAAAAAAAACGAATATGCAATTTAAAATTGTTTAGTCTATGTTTTCTATTAAATTTTAATACAGTTCTATTTTAAATACCAAATAGGTATAAAAAGTGCTTATGTTTCATGAAATTACACATCTCAAAATCATTTATTAAAAAATGTTTTTATCTGAAACATCTTTTTTTTCCAAAAACAGAATGAATACATTTGATTATTTTGTGTATTGGGCTAAGATACAGTCAAACCTATATTAAGAGGTCACCTTTGGGACAAAGTAAAAAGGGTCTTTTAAGACAGATGGCCTCTTAAAAGAGGTTTAATTCATATGAAATTTCCTACGACAGGACAAGAAAAAGGTGACCTTTTAAAACAGGTGACTGCTTTAAAGAGGTGGACTATTGTATTATTGGTAACTAATGCCTTTGTCTATGAATTTAGCACTAAATAAAATTCTATATTTATATTGGTAAGTACCAATAATAACAGTGATCTAGAAATCCAGTATAGAGAGCTTAGCTAATATTTTTACTGACCATTTAGATTGCATTAATTTCTAACAGTAAATCGCTACACAAACAGTATATCTAATAATTATATGTCAGCCATTTTTAGAGTTAACCAATAAAAAGATAGGTATGTATTATGAAGTGTTTACATGAAAAAAAACTACAAAAAAACTTAAATTTTAATTTCATAACTCAAAACTTGATATAAATATATAAATGAATAAATGCCAATAAATGTGAAATATGGAAACAAGTCAAAAGTCCATGTTTTCTTTACTTTTTACTCAAATGTTAGCTGAGCTTTTTGACTGCCATTCTCTGTCGAGTTTCAGAGTATTTGAAGAAATTAGTTGCCGGACATGTACAGAATGAAAATGTACTTGTTAAGAATTTGTCCAGGACAAGTGTAAGGGGGCTTTCCATTCACAGATGGTTATAATATAATTTTCTGCTTAAAATAGTGTTGGTTCCAATTGAGTGATATAACTGAAATATTGTTGAAAGTGGCATTAAACACCATAAACCCAATTGAGTGTGCCCTGATGTTTTAAATGAGGTAGAAGCTTAAACCAATAGAATTGTTTCTACAATTTAACTGAACAACTGTGATAAATTTTGTATTTTATTTTAGGCTTATACATTTTTTGTATATTAATGCATTTAAGTATTTCACTGTATTATGGGAGTTTTATTAAGTAATTTAAATGATGAAAAAAACATATTTTCACATTTATATTTTGTTATTAAATCAATGTACAATGTACATTTTATATTTTATTAGCATTAAAGTTATATATCTTTTTGAAACATGTTTTTTGATTGTCAAACCAAAGACTGTGAAAATTGTATTTGCTGCTTCTCCGCTAAGCACGCATCTTTAAGGAGAAAGAGCAAAGACTGGTTGGCTCAGAATCAGAATGATGTGCCCAAGTAGAGTGACATGTCTACCTGCGAACTATTGTTTCACTATTAAAATCCAACTCAGTGTGTTGGTCTAGTACAAAGTGGACCTCATCATCACCTTATTGAAAATTAACTTGTTCTTGCCATGATTAGCTGAAAAATTGCTGAATTGGCATTAAGCAACAATCACTCACTCACTCACTCAACTCTGTAATCTCCCTTGTGGTGTAATTATTAGCATGGTTATGGTATATCATGGGAATGAACTCTGGTTGGGTAAAAACAAAGACTATAAAATGGATATTTACTGCTTCTATAATTAGTATGCAGCAATAAGGAGTAAGCACAAAGACGAGTTGGCTCAGGGATAATGTGTCGGAATGGAGCGACATGTCTTAACGGTACCTGTGAACTGTTATTTCAGTCAGCCTTGCACTGCTAAATCCAGTTGTGTTGGTCTAGTACAAAACAGACTTCATCATCATCTTATAAAAAATTTACATGAATACGCCATTATAAACATGGAAACATTGCTCTCTTGGTGTAAAACAGCTAACTTCTCAGTTCAAGCAATCATTATGAATAAAGGTAATAACAAAATTACCGAACTCCGAACAATCTTACAAAGGGAAAGTCAAAACTCATAATTATATAAACAGACAAAATCAGTCAACAACCGGAAAACTGTGAAAACCGTAATGACCCTGACTTGGTACAGGCATTTCTAAAGAAATGGTGGGTTGAATCAGATTTTAAGGCGCCAAACCTCCCGCTCTCATTACGGTTCAAAGGTTCCGGCTATGAAAGTTTAAGCAGTGATGGTCAACAAAGAGAACAATCACCTCTCATCTGAAATCATTACGCACAAAAAAGACCATGACATATGCCGATGGAAATCTTGGGATAAGCACAAAAATGTGGAACGGTTTAACTGATCAATAGCATCACAACCCTCGCCTCTTATTAATTGGATCTCCAACGAAAATGCAGATATTAACAAACAAAAAAACCTGCTCAGATTTGATTCCATTCAAAAAGACTACACACTATCACAAAAACAAATGTTGATATAAACATGGACAATACAATAGCAGGGTCACTGAATGTAGGTGAAGATTGGAGTGATGTTATAGAAACTACTAAATACAGATCAGTTAAGGAACAAACAGAAGCAGTGGTTTTTATATGACTTGACCAACCGATGATGAATGGAGAGTATGCATTTGTTTGTAAGCTTGCAAACTTGCATGACAATCTGAACAATTGACAATACCACTTTCATTACTGCTGCTTATTCTGGCTGTCATTACAGAATTTTTTATTGCTCATTATTTTTATAACCATGCTAGTTTTTAGGCCCCTAGACCAAAGTCCAGGTGAGGTATTGTCACCACTTTTCTTCATTATCTTAGGCAGTGTCACTGTCTGCCTTCGTTAGTTTTTCACATTGCTGACTTTTCCTAGCAAATAAATCAACCATTGTTACCATATTTGATAGGAATTGACTTGGGTGATCCTTTACATATTATATGATTTTGCTTTATTCAGAACATCAGGTTGACTTCTAGGCCATTTATGTTTTCTTTTCGACTGAAATTGAAAATTCTTCTAGGAAAAAAGATGCATGAATGACAGAGTTGTTACCTGGTAGGTATGTTTCTTATATGACTCTCTAAGATGGTAGTTTCATTTTGTAGATCAAAAATCCAAGATGGCCACCACTGCAGGATGAAGTTTTAACATGAAAAATGAGAAAACATTTTTTTTTTATAAATTAATATTCTTGTCTGAATCCACTAAACCATTTGAAAGCAAACTTTGCTGGAATGTTTCATTGATGGCCATTTACAAATATTCTGTTTTCATCCAATATGACTGCCATGGCAGGACATAGTTTTAACATCAAACCTTATGGGAAGATGAAAAAAAATGTTTTTCTCAAAAACTGAAATTTGCTCGAATCCATACTGTTCGTGAATGATCATTGTATGGTCCTTTACAGGGTTAGGGTTATGGTGTTTAACGCACATTTCAATAATATTTCAGCTATATCATGACGGTCAGTTTTTATTGGTGGAGAAAACCACCGACCTGCCGCAAGTCACTGACTATCACATAATGTTGTATCGAGTACACCTCGCCTGAGCGGAAGTCGAACTCACAACGTTAATGGTGATAGGTACTGGTTGCATAGGTAATTGTAAATCCAACTACAATAGGATCACGACCACGACGATCCCTTGTCCCTTACATATCAACATTTTGTGTGGAGTGAATTGTAATGATACAATAACATCCTTCGTTTAATGAATGTGTTCCATCTCATCTTTTACACAGACGTACTACTATTACTTCTGATTCAATGACCTCATCCATTAAGTTCGTGGTCCATCACAAATCAACTCCCGTTGACATTGATGACCTCTTCCGTATTATTTACGTTTGCCATTGTGACATTTAAAATCGCTAAATTCGGACAGAATCTTAACTTTGAACTAAAATGACTTATCTTGCGTCAACTTTACTAACAGAAAAGAGATAAGGCATGAATAAGTATAGTGAAATATCGCAGAGACAATGGCGACTCTTGTGTGTATTTGTTTTTCAATTTGCCTGGTAGTAGGAATTAAATATGCAGAAGCAGCAACATGTTCAGTCACCGCGGCTTGTGAGTATGGAAACTTGAAAAAGGGCCCGGGGAAAGAGGGGGAGAATGTGGGTGTGTGTTAAATAAAACGGAAATGTTGTCTAGTTATATTTGAAAGATAATTATGTTAGAACAACCACTGTCATTACTATGTGTGAGGTGTATTTACAGTGAGGGCGGTTAAGAACGAAACTTTACACCAACAAAGATTATTTCAATTTTCCCATTGTGAACTTTCCATTTATATATAGCAACATCCCAGCAGCACCTGCATATGGAGTATATATCTCTCAGTTCATACGATATTTCGGAGCCTGTGGTTACTATCAGGATTTCCTTGATAGAGGGTTGCTGCTAACAAGGATACTAGTGAACCAATGGTGCCTATTGGTTAAGTTGAAGTCATCACTTCGAAAGTTCTAGGGGTCCTTGTGGCTCAATGAGTTAGGTAGTTGGATTATCTAACAACTCATACAAGCCTATCACCAATACGGCGTGGGTTGGCGCCCGGCTTTGTAAATTACAAAAAAAGGGTGCACTCGACTCACAGCCGCAAGTGATACAATTTACCGGTTGCTTGCCCATGGTCGGTGGTTCTCTCCGGGTACTCCGTCTTCTTCCACCACTAAAACTGGTAGTCATGATATAGCTGAAGTATTGCTGAAAATGGCGTTAAACACAATAAATCAAATCAATCAAAATAAAATCGAAAGTTTTACGGTCACCACCATTATCGTTTTGGAATATCTGTGTTACAAATGACCACGGATATGTTCCACTTGTCGTACACACTTCCCGGTCTTTTCCTCATTCATGACTTATCACCGGGTTTGTAACTAGATTAAATTAACACGACGGGCGTCACTAGTGGAGCAGGAACTGCCTACCCTTCCAGAGCACCTAAGTTCAACCCCGGTTTTTAGTGGGGTTCGTGTTACTCGATCTTTAGTTTTATGTGTATGTTTTGTAGATCGTTGTTCGTCCTTTTGTACTTTTTCTTGTTGGCCATTGTGTTGTCTGTTCTTCTTCGATATACGGATTCTGATTACCCCTTTGGTATCTTCAAACTCTTCTTATATTTGATAAATATAAATAACAGGGGATTACCTGTTGTTTGTTGTTATTTTTCATTGCACATCTGTCCAGTTTGTCATTCCTTGTCTGCATTTCGGAGGAAGATGCATTGTTTTCATCATGTCCGTCCGTCCGTCACAATAGTTTGCACCTGTAAATTATCCTTCATTTTAAATAGGAATTCTTCTAAACTTTGCACGCTTGTTTATTTCCATATGAAGATTCGCATATCGTTACGACAATTTGATCAGATAATTTTTGAAGGAGTCAAAGCCCCTTTAAATCGTTTGTCTGCGCAACCCCTCGTACATTTTGATTAGGAATTACAAGTTATCTTTCCCAAAAGATAAAAGAATGTGAAAGGGTAAAGACATCATAGAAAAAAGGAGTACACACATGTTAATAGAATATACGATTCGTGGTCGTGATCGTATGGTAGTTCGATTTACAGCTACCTATTCAATCAATTCAATCCTATTCAATGACCACTAAAGTTGTGAGTTCGAACCCCGTTCATAGCGAGGTGTACTCGATACAACATTATGTGATAAAGTTTGTCAGTGACTTGCGGCAGGTCGTTGGTTTTCTCCGGGTACTCCGGTTTTCTCCACTAATAAAACTGACCGCCATGATATAACTGAAATATTTTTAATAGTGGCGTTAAACATCATAACCAACCAACCACCACCACACAATTTTCGAATTCCCTTAGAAGACTTTCATTAGAAGGCTTTCATTTCTCTTTCAGCGTTTGAAACAGATTTTTGCACCATGAAACAAGAAATAGAGGCTGTCAAACAGTTCGATTCCAGGATATCTAACACCGAGCACGAACTTTTAACATTGAAACACACAGTACAATCTGAAACAACTGAACTGAAGGAGAACCACAATATACTACAGAATCTACAAAAGAATATTTCTGATGCTGTAAGTATATCGTATACGGCGTACATTAAATACACGAAAAGTAGCTAGATGTGAGTGTATCCGACGAAGAAATATATTGAAATGTAATAAGCTTCGACGACGACGACAACGACGACGAACACATCTAGTGATGACAAAACTCAAAACTCAAAACCAAGAGACACCTGCACATAATGTTAAACACAGAAACCTTTAATGTGGATGTTTAAGGGAGAGTGAATGAGTTATTGTTAAACACCAATTGAGCATTTTTTCAGTAAATATTATGACGAGCAGTTTTCTTTTCGATGAGATGACGATGATTGCTTTCTTTGTCCTTTATCAACACGTTTCTTTTCATATTGTTAGCTTACTGAAACAATAGTCCGCAAGTAAATATACCAATACACTCATACATGCCATCATGGCCCCAATCCAACGACACATATGCATAGTCTTACTCTTAAAAACTTCGTGCTTAGTGGAGAATCATCAAATATGAATATTGTTGTCATTGGTTTAACATGAATGGGATGGACGTTTCAGGGAATAGACATGGACTAACAACACAAATAAAAGTTAAACAGACAAAGATGTTTCTTTGAATAAAGTAATAGTTATTTTAATTACAAAAATCACAAGCCACAATTATTTATTCAAATTGCAGATGTCCGGAGGACATGGGGGCATGAGTAACAAGATAGATAAACTTTTAGCACTGTTTAAAGATGTTCAAGACAGACTGGATCATTTAGAAGGTAAACAAATTTAAGCAGTCTTACTTGGTATCATTCTCATTATGTCACATGATTTGGCTTGTGTGCGCAAACCAGCACTATATTTTCCTGAGCAAAATACACTGTAGTTGCACGTCATTGGATAAGCATCATCGGTAGCCTACGACTGATTACACTCAGATGGTGAGCTTAGAGTATCGGAGTGTGGGATATCGACGATGTTGGTTAAGTTGAATAGAACTGTTTGCATGTTATGCAATCTTTGCTTAAAATTGACCACTAGTGTGTTAATAGTTGTCTGCATGTCGTTATGGTGACATTTCTGATATTTCTGTATGCACATTCATTTTTGATTGGTTCTTCTCACATGGAGAAGCATCGAATCAAAATACGTTGTTTACTAGCACAAGAAACTGAAATCAAGCTTGGTTGTATTAAAGAAACATACTCCAAATATATGTCTTTGACCATCTGAAACAGTGGATATTGCACAGACATGTATTTGCATATCCGTTTCAAAATGTTCTTTTCATACAGGACGTTAGCAATGAGTAAAACGGAAGAAACTTATTGTCACGGTAATATTGTAGAAGTTTGTTTAATTTTTAAAAATATTGTTTGCCTTTAATTGATAATGTCTTTTTTTCTTGCAGATTCAGATTCCACTCAAAACTGTTATGTTGTATTGTCATATAAATATGATATTTTACTAACGTATTTTAATTTCTTCGTTGACAGTAAAGTGTCAAGTTTGTTCTAACTCTAGTGGAGTGGTTCACCCATGCCAAGAAAGTCCATGCAAAAATGGAGGTAAGTTGATAAAACGATTAATAATGTTTTTTTTTATTTACCTCAGCAGATATGGATTTTCTTTTGTCTCTCGTTAGAATTAGAGTTATTTCCCTTTGATTGTTCAGAGACACATTAGGACATTGATTCTGCTCAATAAATGATGGTAAACATAATTAAAATTAATAATCATACTGTTATTTATTGTTTTTGTATATACCATTTGTAATTGATTGTTTTTATTTCATCGTATTGATTGTATATGCCCTTATGGGCCGATAATTCTTTAATAAACTATTGAATAACTCAATTGAATATGGATATATCTCCAAATTTGTTCTTTCCAACAAAAAATCAACTGCGCATGTAAATGAAAGAAATCACCCAAAATAGCGGAAGGAGACGTAACCAAACAAATTATGATTGAAAAAAAGAAAAAAGTCCAACACATACGTAATGGAACTGTATAATTGTGGGAATAGGAATAGTCTTTACCGTCAAACGTCAAACGCCTCTTTTCACTACAGTTAGAGTAACATGGACTTGAAGTTTGCCTTGATTCGTCAAATCCGGTTTTTCGAGATACAATTAGCGTCAACTTGAAAGAAAATTTAATCAATAGTATTATTTTTGCTATTTTCTATTCTACTGCGAAGCTGTTACATGTTATACCTTACCCATCCGCCTGTATGTGACTATTTCCACAGACTCTTTACTAAACAGAATAGTACCGAGCAGAAACAAACTCAATATCAAAACAAAGTAACGTTAACAAATGGGCTGCCCATGTCCTGTTGTTGCTACAACACTAAAAGTGTATTCTTGTTAAAATTCTAAATTATTGAGCCTACTACATGTACTTACAATGACAAAATATAGTGCAGCAGGAATTGCAAACCATTCCGGAGCACATGAGTTCACTTCCGTTTTAAGTAGAGATCGAGTTTCTCAACCTTTAGTTTTCTGTGTCGTGTGATGATGTCGACCATTCTTTTTCTTTTCCCTACTAGCCAAATTACGTTTTCAAAACGTAGTGACAACGTAACTTTTTCGTTGTTACAACGTAAGAATTTTACGTTTTAACTACGCCGATTTGTAGACTCCCCTAAGCGTAACTACTACGTTGTGGTACTACGTAGTAAAAGACCTTTCTACAACCAAACGACAACCATGACCATGCAAGGACGTTTACACAACGTAACCACCAACCATCACAGGACCTTAATACGAGGTAAATACAACTAATTAAGGACGTTTACACAACGTAACTACCAACCATCATAGGACCTTTATACGACGTAATTACAACCACCAAAGGACCTTTACATGACGTAATTACAACCACATAGGGTCCTTTAGACAACGTAACTACAACCCCCTAGGGACCTTTACACAACGTAACTACGACCACCTAGGGACCTTTATACAATGTAACTACGACCATCTAAAGACCTTTATACGACGCAACTACAACCATCTCTATATAGTTATACAACTACAAAAAATGTACAACCCTAAAAGGACTTGTATAGCCAAATTACGTTGTCAAAGCATTGTGAAAACGTAATTTGGATAGTAGGGCAACTATAATCACATTAAGACCGTTACACCATGCAACTACCGGTACCAACTACAAAAATGTACATTATTTTTTGTGTATTTAAGGACCTTTTGTGATGTTCTTAATTTTTTTGAGTTAACTAATAAAATATAAAATTCTAAACATTTATTAATCCAAATTATTGCAAGTTTTCCAGATGATGAAACACTCTTTCTACTCTCAGACTCATCCCACCATAATCTATTTTAAAGATGCCAAAATGTTTAGATGTAATTATTATACAAATATGTCAGGTACATGTAATAATAAATATATCAGATTAAAAAACATGTAAAATAAATGTACTAAAAATCTTTATCTTGTGAAAGTTGCATTTGACTAAATTAAAGATGTACAAATGTATATAGATAACATCTATAGAAGTAATGAATAGGTATACATCAAGTGGAGGACCTACATTTTAAGGTCCCTGAACTATTATGTGGGCCCTTTTGCAGCCAGCAAGAATAACCAACAAGGTCAAAAGGGCCATGAACAGGGTGTTGGGGTGGAGTCCTTGACAATGGGCCAAACATTGATCCCTTTCCCACCAGCAAAGAGGTCTGAGTAATGGATGGTATCTTCTTCAATGGTGTTGTTCCATGGGAGATTCTGATAATTGTTTGTTTTTAATTTAACCACTATATCTCAGATTTTTATTAAAATTGCTGTACTGGGTTATAAGCATTTTATGCTAGAAAACAGAAATATCTTAATAAATATGGGAACTGAAGCACTAGTTGCTGGCTAGGGAAACAGCAGAAATACATGTATACATATAAAAATATCACCCTGCTAACAATGGACCAAACTTATAAGAACAACTTGATCTATAAATCTATTCTTTAGTTTAAAATTAAACACTAAAAATATATATAATCGAAAATTACCAAAAACGAAGAAAAATTTGTAGGATCATCAATGCACAGAAAAAAGAATTTTTTCATTCTTTAAATTACTAGAGAGGGATTATTAGGATAAACAGGTGATAGTCTTGATTTTTGAATGCACAAGCCTGAACTAAGAATTCATATGTCTGTTTGTGGTTCCGATTGGTTCTAACATAAGGACTGAGCTGTCAAACTATTAAGCTGTGCACCAACAAAGGATTCGAGGATCCAACTGCCAAAATGTAGGCTATGAATAGATTCTGGCTAAGTCAAGCAGCCCATACAGCTTGGGATTCAGGTGCAAATTTGAAAATTTTACTAATTGCAGGGACATTTTGAGGCCATATGAAATTGGAATTGGAGCATATTCTAAGGTCAATATTAAGTACTTTAAGCCATTGACATATGATTCTATTACTAAAATAGCCTTATTCTAATAACAAAGACAGTAAAAAAAAACTCCATTAATTTTGTTGAAAAGTTAGTTCATTAAAAAAGTTATTTCCGGGATATAAGGTTTCATAGTAAGATCTACAAATGTACCAGTGTACACATCCCAATCCTGAGAAAGCTGTAACCCCAAAATATTCTTGTTAATGTATATAAAAATATAACAAAGAACAATAATATTTTAAGCTAAGCAATTCAAAATAAAAATATCAAAACCAATATATTACATCCCCTTACAGAGAAAAAATATAACCCTAATTTTCCTTTCTTTCTTAAAGAAAAAATATATATTATTAAATATGGGGACAGTCATGATCGTATGGTAGTTGGATTTATAACTACCTATGCAATCAGTGCACATCACCACTAATGTTGTGAGTTGTGAGGGGTAAAATTTGCACAGATAATGTTACCCATATTAAAATCTCCAACAAACTTACCCCTTCCATAAATTATTTCTATTCTAATAGGACATATACGGTAAATATTTAATCCATATTCCTTAATAGTGTACCCATATTAAAATCTCCAACAAACTTACCCCTTCCATAAATTATTTCTATGACGTGCTGTTTTGGCTTTGTAAACAAAAGGGTATAATAAAACAGCCAAATACGTCATGATCATTATAAACCGGGGATTTTTATACCCTTTTGTTTACAAGGCCAAAACAGCATGTCATATTAGAATTCAAAATACTGGCATACAAATCATGATTCTCATTCAACCAATCAACTTTCATTCAACATTATATTATATAATACTATCCTGGGTACTCTGGTTTCTTCTACCTTTATAAACTGCAATATTGTTGAAAGTGGTGTTAAACACTCATAACCTTATAATTAACTCAAACCCACATTATCTCAACCATACTGATACTGATATATATAAATCACAAAACTTGCATACAAAAAAAACCACATACAAATTCTAACATTTGGTCAGCAAAAAAATGAAAGATATAAAAAACAACAAAGTTAAATGAACAATGAAAGGTTTCCTTCAACTATAAAGTTTTTTTTTCTCCATCAAGCATCTGGAAAGCTCCCTTCATTGGTGGATTGGTTCTGAAAAAAATAATATGATATTAATATTTTCAGCTAAATGGAACAACTTTAGGGGTGAAAATGTTTTTAGTAACTATTTTGATCATGATCAGAAGCTTGAAATTATTATATTTAGGAGATAACTGTATTGTATTTTAAGCTTTGCGGATGTAAATCGTCGGTTTTACGGTCGAAAAATGAGCTTACCTAGCGACACATATCGTAGCTAGGTAAACAGATATTTGCGACTGTAAGTGAAGACACATTGTAAAACCTATAATTAATTGATTATAACTCGGAAATATATTGCATGGATATATATTACAGAGCTAAAGAAAGAAATTCAAAAACTGTGACCAAACATATACGTTAAATTTTATTGATAGGACAAATCTAGAAAAGATACATCTCCATTTAGGTAAAAAAAAAACATGAGAACAGAAGAGAATTAGAAGAGAAATAGTACAAAAAAAGTGCAGTTCAATCATTTAGATCTATTGCAAGACTACAATATTATCAAAATTAATACTTAATTTTAGAAGAAGCATTTGCAGTATGTAAAACATTAGACTCGGAGAGGAACTTACACTTAATATGCAAGAAACTTATATCTCTAGATTAAAAATTGATTTAAGACAGCACTTATCTTGCAGTTTTTGATATTTGTTGTTGATATAAACATATCTCGTAAAATGTTTTCCATGATCTCATTTCATTAATGAGAAATTACGAAAATCACAAAACCACATATAAATAATCAGTGGGGAGGAGATAAATATCGATCAATCAGTGGTGTGACCTAATTAAATAGCATAATTACCCATGCCCAGTATTTCTCTACTGACCAATAGTATCTTCATTTATTACACTTTTATTATTTCTACACTTAATATAGAAAACTTTAAAAAGAAAAGTAGAAATGAACCAAAAAATTAAGTCCATGTTACAAAGCTCTGACAAAGGATCATATTATAATTATTTACTCTTGGGAATTTTAGGCATTTTTTTCTGCAGTTTTTTTTACATAACTATATTCCTTATTAATTGATTTCTCAAAATTTCATTACAGGTACAGTTAATTTGTCTTTGGGATGGGATCTCTATCAGATAGGTTGATCTTTTCAAAATGTGTTTATTTTCATTTTATCGTCAACTGTAACTGATGATATTTAACATAAATCTCTTCTTAAGAAATGTTCTGTATTTGAAGTAGATTGCATACATGTAATTAAATGTAACAAGTTCACCTAAAGAACCCTTTGTTTCTGTGATAGCCACACACTGTAAATATGGGAGGAGCTCTATTGGTATAACTTACATGTATAAGTGTATGCATGTATCATTATACATTTATTTTGTAGGCTTTGTGCATGAAGTCTAATTTCTGGTTCATCAATAAATCATCATGGTAGCTTTCGTGATCTGAGTTTAATCCCTATAAAATTGCCTCAGGACTAGATTAGTTGATAGTAAAATGTAAAATATAATGTTGTTGACTTGTCTGGCCTATAGCTAGAAGAACATGAAATTGAATACCTCTGATTAGATGATGGTGAAATTTGCTGTTGTCTAGCTATAGCTATGTGTTGATCGGTCTGACATTACAGGACATGAAGCAGGTGGCATCTGTGGCTTCCAATATTACATGGGGCCAGGAATTATTTCGACTGGTTTGCCATATGTTGAAAAGTCACAAGATCAGCTATGTGCCTATTCATGTAACAGCTATAACCTCAAATCCAACTGTACTTGTTTACCACTTTTACAGAAATGAACCAGCTCTGAAATTATAATGAAGAAATTTAAACTATTTTATTCATAGTCTCATTTATATACACAATGTACAGGTATCATCAATGATCATACTGTCTTAACGATAAAAAAAAAGAGGCTACTTCCAACCCTGCCTCCTAAGTATATACATGTAGCCAGAAATGAGGTACCATTTGGTAATTTGCATATCTAAGATGGGGACATCATGGGGAAGTCTGCAATTTTCATATGATCTACATTAAAGATATAATTTCTAATTGCATGCATGTTATTTTCTGAACTTGAAAATTATATACCTTTGGCTAAAATCAAGCTAAATAATAAATGAAATAACAATTAAATGTTCGAGGTTCCTGGACAAAATGAAAATCGGATGCATCTAACCTTTATCTGATCTTAAGAGTCTATGTAAAAATGTCTGTAATACAGAGACGTGCAAAAAGTATTCGGTCACTGTGATGTTTTACTATATATTTCATATAAAACCACATTTTTTAAAAACATTATTCCAAAGTCGACTCTTGTTCGATTTTGATGATTTTTTTACCAACAAAAACAGAATTAAATGTAGTTTTACAAAGTGATTTTAGCATAATTTTATAATCTATAATTTTTATGAGTTCACAATTTAAACACAAAACAAAATTTTGAACGTCAAAAATACAATACAATGATAGTACATTTGAAGACAAATAATTTAAGTTTGCATTTAAATCATGAATATTTAAAATCTGTGCTTCCAAAAAATATTTTAAAATAATCACAGAAAATTACATAGTTCTCGCTTCTGACGTTCTGTTGGTAAAAATTTCATCAAAATCGAACAAGAATTGAGTTTGGAATGTTTTGAAAAATTGTGGTTATATACCTGTATGAAGTATAGCAAAAAAATTACAGTGACCAAATACTTGTTGCACGTCTCTGTACATGAAATTGAGACCAATGAGGGAGATAACTTATTTACATTGAGACAAGAACAAATTAAATAAGTGTAATGAGAGTCGACTTTGGAATAATGTTTTTAAAAAATGTGGTTTTACATAAAATATATAGTAAAAAATCACAGTGACCGAATACTTTTGGCACGTTTCTGTACCTCATTGCTTTGGTTACTGACATAACTACATTTTTGTACATGTACAAGGCATGTATGATTATAAACTTTTGCTGTAAATTAGTGTAAACCTTTATTGTGTTATTTTATTTTATTTCAATGTTTGAAAATCACTTAAATCACGCTAATCATTGTAACAAATTAATGATGATTTTTCTGTTCTTCGGGGCGTTTTGATTGACAATAAAGTATTTGTTTGTTTGTTTTTGACACAAAATTTAACAATGAATGACATTTGGCGTCACACTCACAGTATTTTCTTAAATCAATTTGGATTGCTCATTCATAGATGTAATTCTATTGACTAACCTTACTGTATATTTCTACCTTCTAAACTCGAGGTTTTTGTATGTTCGGGACATCAAAGAAATTGTTAAAATTGTCACAAAACTCCAAAATGATTTGAATTTTGGTAGGAATTCAAACTCCGGAAATAGCAATAACTTTTTATTATCGAATCGTTGACGGACACACTGAATTTCCGCATTGTATGCTATTATTTGACAAATCGATAAACGATCCACTCAGCTTGAAACTGCAGTGATCAAAATCTAATTCAAATATGACGAATATTTATGAGGAAAAGTACTTCTAATTTTTGGATAATGGTAATTTTATTGCAAGTAATTAAATCTTGGAGATACATTTGTATATTGCCTTCTTCATCACGTTCTACTAAGTTCAGTGGAAAGAAGAACGATTAACGATCAAGAGGCCACGGATACATGGCGTTTTTATTATGTTTTTTTTTTATTGCTATTGATATACAACTATAGCCAGTTGTATCATCTTAACGCAAAAATGTAGCTTAATAACAACACAACTTAGCCTCACATTTTTTACTGATCAACCTGGAAATGCAAAAAGTCCTTATCAACCATGCATTTTTAGAATCAGGAGATCAACTACTATCAAATTCAAAGTCATGTCTAGAGAATACTTTTCAATTTGAAAAATTCACTTTTTAATTAAGATCCTTTCCCTTTCCAGGGAAATACCTTAATGATTGGTGATAAGTACGTACGGTTGTTTGACAACGACTTGCATATAGCGTATTCTGAAATACGTTACCAGGACGTAATAATTACGTTTGAGTTTTTACGTTAGCATCAAGACCATATCCGTACGTAACAAAAGCGTTCAAACTACAGTGTCACAACGATCGACTTGCATATAACGTATTCTGAATACGTTACCAGGACGTAATAATTACGTTTGAGTTTTTACGTTAGCATCAAGGCTATATCCGTACGTAACAAAGACGTTGGAAAGTACGTTGTCACAACGTCTTGGATATAACGTATTCTGAATACGCTACCAGGACGTACACATTACGTTTGAGCTTTTACGTTAGCATCAAGACCATATCCGTACGTAACAAAAACGTTCAAACTACAGTGTCACAACGACTTGCATATAACGTATTCTGAATACGTTACCAGGACGTAATAATTACGTTTGAGTTTTTACGTTAGCATCAAGGCCATATCTGTACGTAACAAAGACGTTGGAAAGTACGTTGTCACAACGTTTTGGATATAACGTATTCTGAATACGTTACCAGGACGTATACATTACGTTTGAGCTTTTACGTTAGCATCAAAACCATATCCGTACGTAACAAAAACGTTGGAACATACGTTGTCACAACGACTTGCATATCACGTATCTAAAATACGTTGTGGCAACGTAATTTTCACGTAAGAAAGGGATCTGACCAAACAGCAACCAAACTGCAACGTTGTGAATACGTAGTGTGCTAGCTGGGTTGTCCTTCTTTTGTTAAGACCATTGTACTTTCTGTCCTTCTTCGAATAACATCTTCTGGTTACCACTTTGGCATCCTAAAACTGGTCTATCACTTATAAAAGTGAAAGAGCCTAAGATGATAGTTTCAAAAATACAACTTTGGAGATGCTATAGAGATTATATTTTCTATTTTAAACTTTGCAGGAAAGTGTTTGGAATTGTCGAAAGATTTCCAGTGTGTATGCAAGTCGGGTTTCACAGGAGAACGTTGCGAGTTCACCGATTATTGCGCTTCTTCGCCATGCAAAAACGGCGGAAACTGTACTTCGAACATCCTCGGACATGTCTGTCATTGTGTTTCGGGATTCACCGGACCATATTGTGAGGTTACACTTAACGCGTGCGACACAAATCCTTGCAAACATGGAGCATGCATTTTGCAGGGGGCATCTCATAAATGCGTTTGTGAGTCAGGTTTTTCCGGTCCTACTTGCGATCAACCCAACAGTTCTCAGATGACGACAACCCAAGTCACTTACCCAGACCCTTGCATTGCATCTGCATCCGTTTGCAACGAACCAGCGAAGTGCAAAGCTGTTGGTCCTCAGGATTTTATCTGCGTTTGTCCGGAAACGGATAAAACAAGAAATGACAATTGTCTTATACCGCATTACTACGAGAAATACGGGTTTTGCTGTGCTAAGAATACGTGTAAGGGTGACGCAATTGTATGTTGAATAAATAATCAGCATGCGTTTTGTTTTATTACATTAAAGTATTGAGTAAACGTTAGAGAAAACCGAAGAGGCAATCCATAATGGACAACCCAGAGAAACTGGCAACATTGGGTACACAAGACGAAGACAACAAAACCAAAACACATCACAATATGTATTGGACACTACACAACTAACACAACATAACGTAAATAAGACATAGACATCAGCCCTGCTACAAACATCGTTTTTATGCGGAAATCGTAACGGACATCACAACACGGAACTAAGAACGCAAAGACACATAATAATAAGGTTAACATTAATTTTGTTTTTAGAACAAAAGTACATATAGATTCATATACACTCCTATTTTCACATTGTTGAGATTGCAAACAATTATCTGGGTACTGCTGAAGGTTCTCACACCCCAACTCCACAGAGCTGTTCAGCACGTCCCCGGGTGGCGGATAGGGGGAAGGCCTGGATTAACCCTTAGGCAAAATAAGCACGTGCCTAGGGCATCAAGGGCCAAGGGGGTACCACAAAAATCCGGCCACATGGCAATTTATTTTATCAGCCAGATATTAGGCTCAAAAACACATCAAAAATCCCAAAAATGTAGGAAAAATGAAATAAAACATTAATACATGTTATAGGCATTATTTATACATATAATCAATCAAGCAATCAAAATAAACAATGATAAAAAAAAATTATTATTGAACAAAAAATAATGTTATGCATATACCAACTTTTGTGTCAAGAAGAATAAATATACACATCAGTCGGTAAGCCATGCATCGATTCCGTACCTCCAACAATGCAAAGTCAATTCTCGAAATCAAGGGACGTAACTCTGCATTATACATAAAGTTCAAGATTAAGATTCAGTGTACCTTAAAGCAACACTTTCTTCCCAGTTATATGTGATGGTTGGCATATTACACCACTCGCATGTCCGCATCATTTCACTGAGAGGCCGGGAGGTTTGGGCTCATACAACTAGTTTAACCCTGCCACATTTAATTGAAGTACCTGTACAAAGCTAGGAAAGTGAGCGGTCATGTATATGTGTGTTAGGGGTCATGTATATGTGTGTTAGGGGTCATGTATGTGTGTTAGGGGTCATGTATATGTGTGTTAGGGGTCATGTATATGTGTGTTAGGGGTCATGTATGTGTGTTAGGGGTCATGTATATGTGTTAGGGGTCATGTATATATGTGATAGGGGTCATGTATATGTGGTAGGGGTCATGTATATATGTGCTAGGGGTCATGTATATGTGTGTTAGGGGTCATGTATGTGTGTTAGGGGTCATGTATATGTGTGTTAGGGGTCATGTATATATGTGATAGGGGTCATGTATGTGTGTTAGGGGTCATGTATATATGTGGTAGGGGTCATGTATATATGTGTTAGGGGTCATGTATATGTGTGTTAGGGGTATCAATTTTGTCTCTGTTTCTACGATTTTACTCTATAGGTTATGGATTTTGGAACTCTTCTGAAGGCATTGTATATTTTATTTTTCATTTCACTTCAAAATATCTAACATTGATGGCAAGTCATTTTAGTATAAAAAGTTTGTTTGCCGTTTTAAGTGCAAATAATATTTAGTGCAAACCATATTTATTTCACTACAGGTGCAAAATGTTTGCACTTAGGTTCAAATCTTTTGCTCTTAAGTAAAAATAACAATATTTTGCAATTATTACAACAGAAATAATCACTCTATTAGTAGGAATGGAATTGTTATTTGAAATGAAAAAATATTGTTTTTTTATGTTTCATTATTAGTTTTTGCACTAAATCTGTGCAATTGATCTTTTATATTTATAGTCTTCTTATTTAGTGCTATTATTCATCAGAGTTCTGAAAAGAAAATTTAAATAATAATGGACAACAACGCCACGAATATCAACAAAACGAACAACCACCTCTCAGCTCAAATCATTGAACACAAAAAGACCACGACACATGGCGTTAGCCATCCAGATTCTGGCTTGGGACAGGCACACAAATGTGGCGGGGTTAAATCGATTAATGGAGATCCCAACCCTGAATGACAAACCAACATAAATGGACGTTAAGCAACCAACAATCAAACCACCTAATACAAACTTAACACCATGATTTCATAAAACATAATAAAGGATGATGAATTTATCAACAACAAAAAAGAAAGAAAAAAAGAAATCTATTGAAACAGGTGAAATTCGCAAGATACATATACATCTCCACTATAATATTAGTTTAAACTTATTTATTCATTTAATTAACAAACTACCTTATAGCACAACAATAAAAAAAATACATACATAAAATAGGATTTGAAGCTAAATATGGCTTATACTAGTGATTCTCCTCGAATAATATTAATAACTACAATATCTAGCAAATATTAAAAAAAAAAATACATGGTCATCATATGTTATGGAAAGAACACCGGTTTTCTTGATCTGAATTTGTTCACATGCGAAAAATTCAAAAAAAGAGGCTATGCTTGTTTTGAATATATATAAAAGTCAATTTAAGTTTTTCGCACTTATCATTTAAGTGCAATTAATCGTTTTGCACTTGTGTACAATTAATGTTTTTTTGCACTTAAATGCAATTAATCGTCTACATTTAGTGCAATTAATCTTCTGCCCTTAAAGTGCTATTAATCCACTCATTTGTTGTCCCCAGGACTGGGTTGCAATAACCTCAATTAAATTTAAGTGTCAATTAAATGTTAATTGACACTTAAATTTACATGTATTGTCAATGAAATTAATCTACACTTTAGGTTTAATGGAGACATACAAATTCAATTGTGGTGTGTGCTACCCAGTCTTGAAGGACAACCCCATTTTAAAATAGGGGAACTCATGGTATATTTATTTGCACTTAGTGAAAAAAAAATTGCACTTAAAGTGCACTGAACTTTATTTTCAATCATTCTAGTATAAATTCAACAAATACAATGCCCTATTAAAATAAGGAGCCGTCTCACCAAACTGCATAACACTGAAAGGTCCGTTTACAATTTTCAAATTTTGCCTTCAAATTTTCATTCAAACTTACCTGTGCACTTGTATCAAACACAAATTTGACAGTCTAAACACATATCCAGCTCCCTTCCAGTATTTGACGTACCGATCAAACGTGCTTGACCACATGTTTAGACGGTCAAATTAATGTTTGGAACAAGTACACAGGTCAAGTTTGAAGAGAATTAGAAGGAACAAATTGACCATGTAACCAGCCTTTAATGAAAGACACATTCCATGAGTTATTTATGGTAATACAACCATGATTTTCTTTTACACTATTTGGTACATTCTGCCTTTATAAAGTATAAAACGCCAATGTAATACTACATAAAACAATAAGTGATGACGTAGAGCACAATGCCTGGACTAATGGCGTATCTGCTAATATGTCGTCAACATGTGACCAGATGCCATCATTTGCAGACGGCTTTATCCTCAGAACATGACACATTAACTGGTAAATATCAACCGTGTTTATTGGCTTCGTTTTCACATTCTTTTTGATTCCTGAAAAAGTTTGAAAATGCAATGGAACACAGCAATAACAGGTTACGCAGTAAAACATGTTAGCCCGGGTGCACATGGGTTATGCATCATTACCTCGGTTTAAGATTAACCTAAATGTTAATCATTCTTTACATTCTATCTTTAATTAAATTTTAAATTAAATTGTATGATTCTTTTTGTGGTTTGAGTGAATAGAGACAGAAAAACGTTTCTACGAATATTACACTTTCATCGTACATTGTGTACTGTAGTTGAACTAATTGCTTACTGTTCTTTGTACATTTTTGTATCTTTTGGTAAAAAAAAGAAAAAAGAATATGGATATAAATGAACATGAGAGAGAATCCAGTTTCAGACTTGTACACAAATTATAGTAAAAGAACAGCGCTTTTGTATTAGTCGCAATAATTCTGCTTTGTAATTGTATCACACTCAATCGAGTCTGCATAGGACGCCGTCGGGTCGCGAACGCATGGTAGTAATATTTACATTTAGCAATGCAATCAATCAGTGTCTTTCACCACCGAAGTTGAGCGGTTGACTTCCGCCAGTGGTGAGGCCTATTCGATACAACATAATTTGATAAAATTTGTCAGTGACTTGCGGCATGGTAGTAGGTTTCTCCGGTACTTCCTCCACCTCAATATAATTGAAATATTGTTTAAAGTGGACATGAACACCAATAATTTATAAAACAAAAACCGATCTTTTTATTTCAAATCGGTTATTTATTACGTCGATTATCAAAGGGATCGCTTACGATAATCGTTTGAAATCGATAGATTGTTTGGAATGGCACATAGGTTTCTCAAGTTTCAATTTGGTTTTACGCATCTATTGTCAAGTGACCAGTACTTCAGCTATCTACAAACAATATATTTATGTAATATTTTTTATCGTCGAAAATATATAATTGATTTGTACCAGCTTCAGAAATAGATAGAAAAGTTAATATTGTGAGCTTTTCTAGACTGGTTTGCTGTTAGTGCAAATTTTATTTTATTTATTGTGTTTATCTTGCAATCTCAAACAATCTAAAAACAACTTCTAAATTGTACAGAAACAAACGTCCTTTCAAACATTTTCAATAGTGTTTTCTTTCAGGTCCGCCTATAACTGTTACCCTTTCTTATCGTTTCCTCGATATTAAACCAGCTTTGTAAAGATAGATTGGCTTATGTTTGTGTATCCCATTATTATTGCTGCAAATATAATGATTGTGGAATGAAAATTGTTATATGATGATTGTTTCCTGTACAACTGATACACCTGTGTAGTATATAATAATTACCTGGTCCTGTGGCAACAAATATCCCTCTCATATCCGAATATTGTGGGTCGTATCCGTGGTATCCTTTTAACGGTCCGTATTTAGTTACTGAAAATTCCTTTTTATATGGCTGAAAAATATAAAATATAAAACAAAGTAAATAGCTATAATAATAATGGTCAGTATAGAAAAACACTATATACACATAATTCACATGCATTTTTAATATAGGGTTAGGATTATGGTGTTTAACGCCACTTTCAATAATATTTCAGTTATATTGTGGAGGTCAGTTTTATTGGTGGAGGACACCGGAGAAAACCACCGACCTGCCGCAAATTCACTGACAAACTTTATCAAATGATGTTGTATAAAGTACACCTCGCCATAAGCGGGTTCGAACTCACAACGTTAGATCATGGCACTGATTGCTAAAGGTATTTGCCAATCTAACTAGCGTACGATCACGACCACCACGACGGCACCAGATTTGTAATATAAGACTGTGACGAATCAAGCGAGCGGGAATAAGAACGAGCTTCTAGTCAGCATGAGGTTCAAATGGGGTTATATGCCATGTAGAAAATATATTATTGTATATCTAATACGGGTAGTCAACTACATTACATTGTGTTAGAATCCATGGAGAGACATGATCATCCATACAACTCACTTGTAGGCAAAATAAACATTCGTCAGAAGTTATGGATTATGGTGTTTAAGGCCACTCTCAACAATATTTCAGCTATATTGTGGCGGTCACTTTGTTAATGGAGGAAACCGGAGTACCCGGTGAAAACCACCGACCTTCCGCAAGTCACTGACAAACTTTATCACATAATGTTGCATCAAGTATACCTCACCATGAGCAGAATTCGAACAGTATATATACTATAGAAAGAACAACTTTCTGTGTTACACATTATAAAACAAAACCGTTCGGTGCACTTTATTTGTAATACATCAAGAATTAGCAATATGTTTCATTCAATTGAACCTTGGATAGCATTGCCATCATTATAAATACAATAACCCCTCTTATAAGGCCACTCCCTCCAAATGTCAGACCAGATTTCATATGCACTGAGATAGTAAAACTACTGCTAATTTTTCCCAGCAAAAGACCACTTTTTCATTGCAGAAGGGGTGGCCATGTTAAAGAGGGAATACTGTTGTAACAAAATTAACAGCAGTTCGCAATATCGCAAAAGAGTGTTAGGGTTATGGTGTTAAACTCCACTTTCAACAATATTTCAGTTATATGTCAATATCAAAATTTATTACATAATTAGTTTAAATAAAGGCATTTTTGTATGACCAATATTATCGGAAGTAAACTGTCCATATTTTCACACCTCGGGAAAATAACCGGTTATTGGATTACTACAAGATCATTTCCATATCGAGGCCCATATTGCAAAGGCCCATATTGGCCCGGGCCAATATGGGCCTCGACTTCGTCCCAGGCCAATATAGGTGTCTCTTTTCTAGATGTCAGAAGTATGTAATAAATAGTTTAATACATGGGCATTTCCATATTGGCCTGGTTATCATCTCTCGACTCATATTGGCCCTCGACTGCGTCTCGGGCCAATATGGGGGTCTCGGGATGATAACCAGGCTAATATGGAAATGCCCATGTATTAATCTGTATATATTTTAAGGGTGTTTTCAATATTACCTGTAAAATGAACCATCCAAAATCTGCCACAGTGATGATAGGTGCTACTCTATCATGATTCTTATAATGCCACTCATCAGGAATGTCATTCTTCTTAAAAACTCTAAAATGACCCAATTCTTCTTTTGCCGTTACCAAGGCATTGTAGACCTATAAGTTAGATTATATAATAAATTGTCATTGTAGACCTATAAGTTAGATAATAAATTGTCATTGTAGACCTATAAGTTAGATAATAAATTGTCATTGTAGACCTATAAGTTAGATAATAAATTGTCATTGTAGATCTATTAGTTAGATTATATAATAAATTGTCATTGTAGACCTATAAGTTAGATTATATAAAAAATTGTCATTGTAGACCTATAAGTTAAATTATATAATAAATTGTCATTGTAGACCTATAAGTTAGATTATATAATAAATTGTCATTGTAGATCTATTAGTTAGATTATATAATAAATTGTCATTGTAGACCTATAAGTTAGATTATATAATAAATTGTCATTGTAGACCTATAAGTTAGATAATAAATTGTCATTGTAGATCTATTAGTTAGATTATATAATAAATTGTCATTGTAGACCTATAAGTTAGATTATATAATAAATTGTCATTGTAGACCTATAAGTTAAATTATATAATAAATTGTCATTGTAGACCTATAAGTTAGATTATATAATAAATTGTCATTGTAGATCTATTAGTTAGATTATATAATAAATTGTCATTGTAGACCTATAAGTTAGATTATATAATAAATTGTCATTGTAGACCTATAAGTTAGATTATATAATAAATTGTCATTGTAGACCTATAAGTTAGATTATATAATAAATTGTCATTGTAGACCTATAAGTTAGATTATATAATAAATTGTCATTGTAGACCTATAAGTTAGATTATATAATAAATTGTCATTGTAGACCTATAAGTTAGATTATATAATAAATTGTCATTGTAGACCTATAGGTTAGATTATATAATAAATTGTGTAAAATTGTATATGCATGTCATATGTTTTATTTTTTATTTTTTTTATAATGTTTTTTTGTATTTGTATCTGCCTCTGCTTTCTTTAAAAATAAACAAATTGAAAAAACTAATTGTAATAGCTTTTTTGTAAATCCATATACATCATGTGATTAAATTCATTCAAGTACAAAAGAAAAAAGAAAACGAGGGCCTTATATTAATATAGTTCTACACAATGATATACATTTGTGTATTTTGTTATAGGGTTTTTACATTTTTAGTAATACTATTTTAATATTTATTACATTTTTTTTTATTGTAAGTGCATACTTTATTAATTTCCAACTGGGCTTCGTTGTGAGTTCGAATCTCGCTCAGGCTAGGTGTACTGGATAAAACATTGTGATAAAGTTAGTGAGCGACTTGCGTCAGGTCGGTGGTTTTCTCCGGTTTCCTCCACCAATAAAATTGACCACCACGATATAACTGATATATTGTTGAAAGTGGCGTTTAACACCATAGCTCGAACCCTAACCCAAATTGGCTTTGATTGATGTCTTGTGTTATAAAAGAGAGTTGTATTGTTATTAATCTTACCAAAGGGTATGCAGTTCCTGCTTCTTATAAGACACCCGCCGAGTTACCCGTATAGTTAAGTCTAGTAGGTGATACAAGAAAGAAGAAAAATTCTACGTATATGAGAAAAGATCCATTGTCATTTGAGATATAGATATTTTGTAATGTGCATATAAACCAAACTGCATAAAAGGGGGAGGGGGGACGTCTTGGCGTGATCGCATGGTAGCTGGATTTACAACTACCTGTACAATCAGCACCTATCATTACTAACAATGCGAGTTTGAATCACACTAACGTTTGTCAGTGACTTGCTACAGGTCGGTTGTTTTCTCCGGAGACTCCGCTTTCCTTCATCAATAAAACCAACCGCCACGATATAGCTGATTTATTATTGAAAGTGGCGATACTAACCCCAAGCTGCATAGAGTTTATAGTGATTGAGCCTTCTGAGGCCTCACAGTTACCTTATCTATCTTGTCATCTTTAGGCCATATGCTACAGATTGGTCCCCCGCCAAGCACGGCTGCTTTGAGGTCATCTAGATCTATGTAATCTATGGTATAAAAAATGGGCAATAGTAATTATCAAACCTTTTATATACAGATAAAACCATGTCATAGAGAAACATGAAGTTGTCCAACTGTTAAAAATATAAAAATATTGATATAATATATAAGATATAATATTTTCGTTCGTCTTTACCTCCAGTTGTTTGTAGGAGGAATCATGTCTTATTTATGTGATTTGTGTTTGTTTGCGCATAGAAGTGTCTATAACACATATTGTGTTGTGTTTTCTTCGCCTTGTGTATCCTATGCTGCAAGTTTCTCTAGATTGTCCATTTTTGATTGCCCTTTCGATATTCTCTAACGTTTATTTACATCTAAGCTCCTTAGATATTAATATGTAAAGAAGGAGCCCGGCTTCAAGTTGTTTACTTGAAAGACCATATATGGTATCAACATTTCTTTATTTATACATTAATTTGGATAAAGCGATACATTCGATTGGTAAATCAAAATGCATGTCATAACTTTAACCGACCTTTGTTAGCATACTCAGGTCCTTTGGTTTGCTTGTATCCAAAACATTTAACATAAATTGACTTTCCAATCTTATTACTTTCATCGACCTTCATGAATGTTATGACAGAAACGCGTCATGCGCACTAAATTAAATATTTACATTTTTTTTGGACAAATATACATGTAAATCGATTGGATAAAATATATCCATTTTTCGTTGTTGTCTCAAGGGGTGCGTATCATTGCCTCGACAGCCCGTTATTCCGACGGCCCATTATTCCGACGACCCATTATTCCGACAACCCATTATTCCGACGGCCCATTTTTCCGACAATGCAAAATAGAACTCAATCCACAAATCCATGGTTTAACCAGGTGTATCCAACAGAATGGTCCATCGGTCAGGCTAATCTTGACGGACCATGGCCTAGACAGAATGTTCTGGAAAGGAAAAGGAGCTTTTATCCTAGGCTGTACATCCCCGCTCAAGGCAATTATGATCGACCGACCTGGTATGGGGAAAGTTAAAAATTAAAGAAAAAGTTGTGCACATTGCACAAAGGAACCAGAAAAGAGGAGTGAAGGAAAAAAGTGTGAACCGGGAGAAGCATGAGAAAGATAAAATGACGGAAGATAGCAATGCGCATGGAAGCGAGGAGAGCTAAGAATTGAAGAAGGACGTATATAGTAGAAAAGGAGAGAAAGGGAGCACAATGTACATGCAGAAGAATGGAAAAAGCTCCGAAGATAGGTAGACAGTTCCCTTGTTCAGGTCAATTAATACATCGATCACTTCTGTTGAAGCACGATTGGCAACCAACATATGCGGCTTCCATATGCATTAGGCACTGGCTACGATTACCTGGATTTACCTGGATTGGGTAATAATAACGAAAAATTAGGATTACCTGAAAGAATAAGTACCGGAATACAATTTCGGTTCAGGAACCTATTTCACGGAAAAAAATCGGGTAATCGTAATTTTATTTGTTAGAATTACCTGGTCTTATTATTACCCGGAAAAAACAAAATTAGTAAAACAAAAGAAACAGCCGTATGGACCTGTTCAGTCTGTACAATTGATGTTCATCTTTATGTATCCATAGATTGCGATGGATGTTTAGAGTGTGCCAGAACCATCTTATATGTGTTGGCTTCAAAGCGCCACCAAAATCCGGCACGTCTTGGCTATGCAGACAGTGCTATAACAAAGGAGAGTAACTTGATAATTTCTTATGTAATTCCATCTTTGTAAATATATTTACGAAGTATATTTCATATCTTTTTGATGTATTGATTTACAATGTATTAATAATTACAAATTGATATATAATATACAATTATGGCCTTCATGAGAAGTTAATATCCATAATTATTAAATTGAGAAAGGATTATTTTCCAGGGGTCCGAAGGACCGAGTGAAAATAATCCTTTCGGGATTTAATAATAAGAGATTATTACATGACATTTTCCATATTGGCCTTGGTATTAGCCCGAGACTCCCATATCAAGCCCGACAGCGAAGCTGAAGGGCTAATATGGGTCGAGGGTTGATACCAGGGATCATATGGAAAATTTCATGTCATAATCTTTTTATCACATATTTTACATTGACCTTTTCCAAGCATTGACTTTTATACTGCAAAAAAGATCTATGAACAGACAAATTGCGAAAATAAATCCTTAAGAGAGTTGCCTTTGTTCAATTTGCAAATATTTTTGTTTCGAATCTGGTTTCAAAAATATACCAAACAATGTCGATCTGTACAATGACGTTAGAAACTGTTTGTAAAATCTACCCAAGACGTTGACATTTGAATGGAAACTCCTATTCAGCACGACGTATATATTTGAGCTAATTATTCCGTTTCAAGTTATTTAAAATTTATTCCAATATGTTGAAATGTGTTAATTTGATTGAAATACGATTTTATGCATATCTTTATGCATCATCTTTCCTTGTACTTTGACATATAATCTTTGAGACCACTGCGCAGATACCAGAAGTTGAATAGACAAATACGGATATATGAGGGCAAATACGGATATTAGAGAGCAAATAACCAACACTGACTTTTAGCTATTATTGGACATGCAAAAATTAACATATTGCAACAAAATATGTGATAATTATGGATATTAACTTCTCATGAAGGACATAACTGTATTATTATACTGAACTAATATGAGGGAAATAACTAGTTATTGGTTCGATGTGCTGAGGGAAATAACTAGATATTGGTTCGACGTGCAAAAGCGCGCCAATTTCAAACAGTTATTTTGTGCTACGTGTAGATTCCTTCACAGTTATTTGACCTACGTGCAGTTTGCCGCGGGAATAATGAGTTATTTCTTGTTCCATGGAATAAAACTTTAAGATATCTTAATTATTTCTTGCTTGGTTTCTATAGTAAAGTATAATAAAGGACGAAGTCCTTCTAACGGTAAGCTGTCCGATTTTTCCTTCTATATTGATAGCCAAAAATCTTCTCACCGGAAGTTTAAAAAATAGATCAATTGATAATTTAGAAACGCAAAAGAAATATATTTCAATGAAAAATTCCCAATTCTGTAATTATTTACTCTATGCAAAATCGAAATAAACTTGAAATAAAATTCTAATAAAAAAATCTGATTCTACGAAACTCCCGACAGGAAGAGCGGCGTACAGTAGTCAGTAGGTAAAATGAGCTATAACAAATCGGCTACAAAATTCATTCAAAATAAAAGATAATAGCCTCACCGGACGCAATTACGAACGAAATAAAAAGTATGTCTCCTAATTGTTCCTTCAAAACATGAATTAAAAAAATGCTTTTATAAATAGATAACCCGCTAAATTACTCGTGTTTTGGGAGAAAATTATTCATGCGCAGTTGTTGAATGTTGCAGACGAAGGGTTTTCATATTTGTAAACCGAAAACGATCGACAATTGCACTTGGAATCTATCGCTAAAATTCATTGAAGTACGCATATTTTGTTATCTTATGCCTGTAATTGGAAATAATATGATCTCCTGGTTCTATGCATATGTAGAACACATTGAAATTAAAACAAAAACAGTCAATATAATACATTTTCCTTACCTTGATCTATCCCAAAATGTTAAAATCCGTGATGTACCTTATTCATTGAAGAGTCCAAGGAATTCCGAATGCAAACTGGCACACATTTATGGTATGAATAAAGGAAAGGTTTTTATTTCATGTGTATTATATACAAATGAATATGTGAACGTAAATGGATGAATGCTCTTTCAAATTTAACAGTTGTCATTAAATAATTTACACTAGAAAGGTTATTATGATGTCGTTCGAAATTGTGTCCGGATCTAGGCCACAGAGTGACTAGAACGGGGTCATGAACATCTGTTTAAAACCCGTAACAATGCGTTGAATAATATATGGGCTATGATTCAAAAGGAATATTGGTGTTTAATCTGAAATATGAACATGCAATCGGCTTCATCAATTTGGTCAAATTTATTATCAAATGTCAATATCATCAAAATTGTTCGTAATTGCGTCCGGTGAGGCTAACGTGTACGGATCATCGTATTATTGCAATTTTAGGACTTCGTCCTTCAAACAGGTTGCCTGTCTCATATTAATGAGCCAATAATAATAATTCTTTCAATTCTTTATGTCCAATAATGAAATCCCTAGTGAGAGTAATGGCGACAACCACATGATGTAGTTTTTCACCTCTTGGGATTTTTTGTACAAGTGTAAATTTTCTGGGTGCAAATGCTTAATGAACAGAACTATTGTGAAGTTTCTTTATAATTCTATCGAACCATTTTAACGTGAGGTGATTTTCATAACATGAGAGCCCAATATTTCTATATTTAATGACACTGAACCTGAATGTAAACAAACAAAATGGACAACGCCCCTCCAACTCGTTTTTCAACCCAAGAGGCCGCTGTTGATAACACACCAGACAATAGAGGAAGAAGTTCCTCCCGTAAACGTCAGTTGTCATCAACCTCAGCAGACCTAATGAAACCACCTCAAAGTCGTCAAAGATCATTATCAGTAACACGTCAGTCTGTAGAGTCGAGTGGTCCGTTATCTAACCCAGTCACATTCAAAACTCAGGTCGAGTCCTTCAACATGTCTAAGCTAGTCCAAGAAACTTTATTAAAACCAGACTTGATCAAAAATATTGTTCCATCCTTATTAAATGAAATTAAAGCTGAACTAATTAGTGAATTAAAATCGGCTATCAGATCCACAGTAGCAGAGGCCATTGAAGAGGCGGTCAACCCCCTCCGTCAATTAATTAATGTACACCAAAATAAAATCAAATGTCTCGAAAATGAAAATAACCAACTAAAAGAACATGTAAAATCCAGCATAGCCAGCGTCGAAGCCAGATACGAAAAATTCAGAAATGTGACAAATAACACCGCCACTTTTATTTCTGACAATAAAAAACTAAAAGCCGACAATCTAAAGCTCATCCATGAAGTGTCGCAACTAAACGGCAATATTGAGGAAATGGAACAATACGGACGCCGAACATCGCTCCGATTTCACAACGTTCCGATGGTGCAAGGGGACCTCCAAAAAACCGACCAGCTAATTGTGGATATTGTCAATAAAAAACTGAAAATCACTCCACCACTTTGTGTTGATGATATAAATAGATCTCATATTATTGGAACCATCAACAATGGCATAGGTCAACTCATTTGCAGATTTAAAAATTGGAAAATTAAAAATGCTATCTACATGTTAAAAAAAAATCTGAAAAACAACCCTGAGAAGATATTTATCACAGGGGACCTGACAAAAACTCGTCAATTTATTGTTAAAGAACTCAACACCCAAAAGCGAGGTAATAAGATCCATTCGTTTTGAACTTTTGACGGCCGTATTTTCGGAAAAAAGGATGCAAACGGTCGAAAACAGCTCATCAAGTGTGTTCAGGATATTGACTATCTGATAAATTCCGATTAAATCACCGATTTTTGTGTTTTTCAAATACGGAACATTCGGACTTTTGATTTTTACAACAATTTTTTGTCAGTATTATCCAAAACTTGATTTATCAATTTACCTGAATATCAGTATATCTACTTTAATTACTCCTTGAAATAGTTTACTTGATAAATTAGATATATGTATATTCTTACTTACCTACTTCATGTATTATATCCAAGTACCGTAATTAAATATATGTTCACTGTTATAATCATTTTGTCAACAACATTGTATAGTCGACACGTGGTTTTTATTTATTTACCTTTGTACACGTGTTTGCATGTGACCGATTGAAAAGGAGCACTCGATTCCAAACACTAGCTTCTAAAATCAATATTACTGGGTTTATTTTTTGTTTTGTTTTTTTTCGTTGTTGTTTTTTTTTTTTAAAGAACTTGTTAAAAAACTAAAGACGGTTGTCTTAAATATAAATTATTGCTCCAACATAAAAATAATAATAATAATAATAATAAATAAAATAAATAAAAAAAAATTGTGTAATTCCAAACACATAATTAATTGCGTACCACGTGTTCCATGTTACCAAATCATCAATCACTACTGATAAGCAAATCACCATAACCATATTTATTCTCCTTTTAATGGAAATTCTTATGAATAATGTTGATCATGTTTTTTGTTTGTTTGCTGTTTTTTTTTCATTTACTTTTTTCTTTAAATTTTTCAAAACCCCAATATTTTTTTTTTTTTTTTTTTTTTATGTTACCGGTATATTGTACAAAACCCTTACCATATCAATGATACAGCTTGAATTAGCTGGTGTTTTTCTATTGTCACAATCCATGTATCTTTTGACTATCTCTTTCATGTATGTACCTTACTTACTTTTTAATTATGCATTGTATATATTTGTTCATATTTTCACTGTAGTTGAGATGCTATGTTTATTTGTTTATCAGTTGTTTATTGACCTATCTTGTGTTTTCATATGTAATTTAGATATATTTGACAATGGATAATGACTTACAGTCATACCGCGCTTCGATAGGTCATTTTAACTTCAATACGCATTCTGGGTTTTTCAAAAGACATTTTTTTTAGATCCAATAATCATTTAGTGTTATATATATTATTAATATTAATAATTAGAATATGTTTTCAAAGATTTGTTAATTTTTGTCATTCAATTTATCTGGAACTTCTATTACAGAATCCAGTTTCAACATTTATAATTCTATTGCTGATACTGCTTAGTAATGATGTTGAGCTAAACCCAGGTCCTACAAGGAAGGTGAACTCTCAATTTTTCATTTAAACACTAGAAGTATGCGTCATAAATTAGATTACATAGAAAGCATTTGTAATGAAGCAGATATTATATGTTTAACAGAAACACATCTTGATCAAAATATAACAAATGATGGCATTTTTATAGAGGGATACTGCAAAGATCCATTTAGGAAAGATCGAAATAATTCAGGGGGAGGTGTAATAGTATATTTTAGTAATCATCTAATTGTCCAACCCAGAACAGATTTAAATTTTGATAGTGAAGCTATTTGGCTGGAAATTGTTTTTTCTGCATACACAATGCTCCTTTGCGTTGTATATCGCCAACCTAATGCGAACTATCCATTCTGGGATAAGTTTCAACAGTTCGTGGAAAACGCCACGAATTACTCGTCAAACGTTGTGATAACGGGAGATTTAAATGTAGATTTTCTTAGTGAACATTCCCACAAATTATTTGATATTATGAGGTTGAATGATCTGAAAAACATGATTACTGAACCTACCAGAACATGTAACACGCGCCAATCTTTACTTGACCCTGTTTTAGTATCTGATAATTGTAATGTCCTTGAGTCGTATGTAATTCAAGTAGATAGAAAATATAGTGACCATGAAGCAACAATTGTCTACCTAAAAGTCCCTCTTAAATCAATCAATACTTATAAACGATTAGTCTGGGATTATCGAAATGCTGATTTTGAGACCTGTAACGATTGTATATCCTCCTTAAATTGGAACTCAATTATATCTCCAGAAAATAGTATGGACGAAAACTGTCAAACATTTACAAAAACATTTATTGAAATAATTAAAAAGTGTGTGCCCCAAAAAGAAGTTACAATAAGACTAAATGATAAAGTTTGGTTCAATTCCGAATTAAGAAGGGAAATAAGAAAACGAGACAGACTTCGAAAACTGGCTCGTAGATCTAATAGTGATTCCAATATCAATAAATACAAGAAGCAAAGAAATCATGTAAATAATTTAAAAAAGCATGCTAAAGAACAATTTTATTTTAATGTTAATACTATACTAGATGATTTTTCAAGTTCAAATTGAAAATCCTACTGGTCATTGATTAAAAAATTGGTTAAATCGTTTGGTGATATGTCACCAATTAGTCAATTAAAAAAAGAAAATAATGACCTCATCTCAGATGATTACGAAAAAGCATGTCTTCTAAATAATTATTTCTGTTCTATATCTACATTAAATGACAGTAATACATCAAAACCCGACATTCCTCTCAGAACAAATGCAACACTAGATTTCTTTCAAATTACCCCGAGTAAAGTTCTTGATATTTTACAAATTCTAAAACTTGGAAAAGCGTCAGGTCTGGATTCCATTAGTCATCAAATGCTTAAGAAAACGTGTAATACTGTTTGTGTTCCCCTCTCTCTTTTGTTTAATTTATCGCTTTCTAAATCAGAATTTCCAACGCAATGGAAAACCGCATCTGTTATGCCACTCTTCAAAAAGGGAGACAAATCATTAATATCTAACTATAGACCAATATCATTACTATCAGCAGTTGGCAAAGTATTCGAAAGAATTGTTTTTAAGGAAGTATTTAATCATTTAATATCAAATAACTTATTGTATAAATTTCAGTCAGGTTTCATCCCAGGTCACTCTACCGTTCACCAGCTAATAGAAATCTATTACAGAATATGTATGTCTCTGGATGATCATTGTATTACTACCCTTATTTTATGTAATATTTCTAAAGCATTTGATCGGGTCTGGCATACAGGGCTTTTACTGAAACTTAAAGCTTACGGGGTAGATGGTAAATTATTTAAATGGTTTGAAAGCTATATTTCCAGTAGGAAACAATGTGTATTTATAAACAATTCCAAATCCCCCTTAGTAAATACAAATGCAGGAGTCCCCCAGGGTTCAGTGCTAGGTCCTCTACTTTTCTTATTATATGTTAATGATATTGCAGATAACCTTTTAAGTCTTACTAGACTGTTTCCAGATGATACTTCTCTTTCATATTCTAGTCAAAGTCCATATACTATAGAAGATGTAATAAATAGTGATTTGGAATCTATATATATATGGTCTAAGCAATGGTTAGTAAATTTTAATCCTCAAAAAACTAAAGCAATGGTATTTTCCAACATTAATCTTCCCAACGATGTAGAAATAACATTCCAAGACAAATTAGTAGAATTTGTTACCTGTCACAAACATTTGGGTATTACTTTTGACAGCAATGGAAAATTTCATACCCATATAGTTAATATTATTAAATCAGCAAGTCAGAGATTGTGTGCCCTAAGAAAACTTAAATATGCATTAAATAGACATTATCTTTCTCGTATTTATTTGATCTTTATAAGGCCTATGTTGGAATACGCATGTGAACTTTGGGATGGTTGTAGTCAACAAGACTCTGATAATTTAGAAAAGCTTCAAATAGAGGCAGGACGAATAGTAACCGGACTGCCTCTATTTGAAAGTCGTCAATCTATCTATTCTGAAACGGGTTGGGAATTACTATCTGATAGGCGAAGGGTAAGAAGGCTCAGCTTATTTTATTCTATTCACAACAAATCTGCCCCAGACTATTTTTGTGATTTGATGCCCCTTCCGGTTGGTAGTGTTTCCCAGTATAATTTACGAAATAGTAATCATTATGTTTTACCTAATTGTCGATTAGAAATTACCAAAAAGTCCTTCTTCCCCTCTACTACCCGGGACTGGAACAATCTAAGTCCGGAAATTATAAATTCTGGTAATATTAACATATTTAAAAGAAAAATTAAAATATTGCTTGAAAAAGTGCCTTTTTATTTCGGTTGGGGTGATAGAAAACTAAATATTATTCATAGCAGACTTAGAAATATGTGCGGTTCGCTAAATGCAGATTTGCACCTTGTCAATTTAAAACCTAGTCCTGCATGTATCTGTGGTCATGGTTTTGAAGACTGTATACACTTTCCTTGAATGTCCCTTTTACAATGAAAATAGGGCAATCTTGTTTAATAAATTAAAGAATTACGTAGCTACAATTGAATTGATATTAGCTGGTGACGAAAATTTGACTCCTAACCAAAACATTGAAATCTTCTCTGTTGTTTATTCTTTTATTAGAAGCACCCAGCGCTTTAGCTAATATACTAGCTTACTCACTCCAGTCCATGTTGTTTTTTGTTGTTTTTGTTTGTTTGAAACCTTTCTTCTTCTTCCTATCCTTCTTTCTATCCCTATGTTTTGAACATTTTATTTCACCTTATTTTTCTTTATATTTACTTTATTATTAACGTCTAAATATATCATGTTGTAAAATCTATTGGTATAATTCTCGCCATTATGTACAATTATTTTTTGTTTATATCTTTGTAAAAGGGAAAGGACTTCACTAATGTTGTCATAACTTGTGTCCAATCCCATTTGCAACTTTTATGCAAATAAAATATGTTTAAACTAAAAACCCTAGAACTTTCCGGTAATAATAAGACCAGGTAACTCTAACAAATAAAATTACGATTACCCGATATTTTCCCGTGAAATAGGTTCCTGAACTGGAATTGTATTCCGGCACTTAAGTCTCTCAGGTAATCCTAATTTTTCGTTATTATTACCTAATCCAGGTAATCGTAGCCAGTGCCTATGCATTATTCCGCTTCCACACACGTTCATTTATTCTGCGTTCCCACGTACGTTTAATGCGAATTGAATGCGCATCCAACACGGTTAATGCCTTCACACGTACGTCAAAACGTTTGCGATTTCCATTATTTACGTGAAAATATTTACATTTTCTCTACATGCTAAAAATAGTATTATTACAGTCGTAACTTATGCCAAACTGAAAACTCCTTGTCATAGGTGTGAAGCGTTTAGAGCATGCGATGCGCATTTAATGGGCATTAAATGTACATGTGAAGGAGGCATTCATCGGTTTACAATGTATCTAAAACGTATTAGAAAACGCAATACGGTTGAACAGCATAAGGCAGTGTCTCTCCGGTCACAAATTGTGGGAGTCTAGACGTGATACTCCCGACAACAACCGAATTTTGCTTAAAATTAAATCTTTATTATTTAATTTTGCTCCCTCCCTCCCTCCTGGAGTTTATGGACATTTTTTATTGTATTAATCATAATGTACGGTAATGGCATTTTTTTTCTCCAGATCCAGGATCAAACTAGACTAGCTCACTCACAATGGCTCTGTATCCTAAATGCAACCGTTAATGTCAGAGCAAACCTTTATAATTATTTCATGCACATCTACATATGGTGTACTCCTTTGTGTAAAGTTTAATAAAAAAAAAATACTTTGGACGGTTTTGAAGGGTTACAAGGCTTCTGGACGGGGGCGAGGACTGGGATTTTCGTCCGGACAGATTCTTTTTTCGGTAAAAATCAGGGCAAGAAATTAACTCCCCCCCCCCCCCCCTCCAATAATTTTTGTGTCGTCTCGCGTAACGGTGGCGGTGTAAACTTTTCATGATTAAATCCAAAATGTAGCAGTGTTAGACCATCCGAAATTGGTATTGATATTTCTCATGTCGTCATGATGTAAGGAATCTGCTAGCACCATGCCATTTGACTTTGACCCCATATTTACCCTTTAGTTTAATACAGAAACAATCCACTTAGTGAGTATAAAGATTAAAGTCAGTCTTCCGTTAGGGATAGAAAAAAACCAACAGGTTTTAAGATAATTAAACTACTTTTGACCATTTTTTTTTATTTAACGCCACTTTCGACAATGTTTCAGCTATATCGTGGCGATCAGTTTTATTGGTGGTGGAAACCGGAGAAAACCACCGACCTGTCGCAAGTCACTGACAAACTTTATCACATAATGTTGGATCGAGTACGCCTCGCCATGAACGGGATTCGAACTCACAACTTTAGTGGTGATAGGCACTGATTGCACATATAGTTGTAAATCCAACTACCATACGATCACGACGACGACAACCCCTCAACTATGTAATGTTCTCACCAGTTAAATTGACACTTCGTGCTGGGGATATTTCTGTCATTCCGTGGTCAGAAAAGATCATAACAGCAACATCGTCAGCAAGTCCTTCAGAAGTCAGGTTATCCATTAATTGACCAATAACCCCATCCATGGCTATTAATTTCTCATTTAGTTCTGTAGAATTGGGTCCAGTATAATGACCATACGCATCAGTGGTTTCCATGAAAATTCCTTGAATATACATTAAGATTTAATTATTACATTAAAATGTATTTATATAGTTGTAATATTTGTGGCCTGGACACATCACAAACAAAATAACACAGAACGATGCCAATGTATGAAGCACATCAATGCTTGATAAATAAACACAGAACGATGCCAATGTATGAAGCACATCAATGCTATATAAATAAACACAGAACGATGTCAATGTATGAAGCACATCAATGCTATATAAATAAACACGGAACGATACCAAGGTATGAAGCACATCAATGCTATATAAATAAACACAGAACGATGCCAATATATGAAGCACATCAATGCTTGATAAATAAACACAGAACGATGTCAATGTATGAAGCACATCAATGCTTGATAAACAAACACAGAACAATGTCAATGTATGAAGTACATCAATGCTTGATAAATAAACACAGAACGATGTCAATGTATGAAACACATCAATGCTATATAAATAAACACAGAACGATGTCAATGTATGAAGCACATCAATGCTATATAAATAAACACGGAACGATGCCAATGTATGAAGCACATCAATGCTATATAAATAAACACAGAACGATGCCAATGTATGAAGCACATCAATGCGTGATAAATAAACACAGAACGATGCCAATGTATGAAGCACATCAATGTGTGATAAACAAACACAGAACAATGTCAATGTATGAAGTACATGAATGCTTGATAAATAAACACAGAACGATGTCAATGTATGAAGCACATCAATGCTTGATAAATAAACACAGAACGATACCAATAAAAAGCACATCAATGCTTGATAAATAAACACAGAACGATGTCAATGTATGAAGCACATCAATGCGTGATAAATAAACACAGAACGATGTCAATGTATGAAGCACATCAATGCTTGATAAATAAACATAGAACGATGTCAATGTATGAAGCACATTAATGCTTGATAAATAAACACAGAACGATACCAATAAAAAGCACATCAATGCTTGATAAATAAACACAGAACGATACCAATATGAAGCACATCAATGCTTGATAAATAAACACAGAACGATTTCAATGTATGAAGCACATCAATGCTTGATAAATAAACACAGAACGATTTCAATGTATGAAGCACATCAATGCTTGATTAACAAACACAGAACGATACCAATATGAAGCACATCAATGCTTGATAAATAAACACAGAACGATTTCAATGTATGAAGCACATCAATGCTTGATAAATAAACACAGAACGATTTCAATGTATGAAGCACATTAATGCTTGATTAACAAACACAGAACGATACCAATAAGAAGCACATCAATTCTTGATAAATAAACACAGAACGATACCAATATGAAGCACATCAATGCTTGATAAATAAACAGAGAACGATGCCAATCCATGAAGCACATCAATGCTTGATAAACCTGTTGTTTATTTAGCTTACCGGAATGGATTATGTGATGTGTGTTTATTGATATTTACAGTTCCTATGCAGCTATCTGCGACCACAAGATGTGTATGGTGAGGTAAGACTGGACAGTTGTAACGAAATGATCGGTGAAACTCCCAATCAAGAGTAGGTTTCTTGATACTCCCTGTCAAGAGTAGGTTTCATGATACTCCCTGTTAAGGGTAGGTGTCTTGCAAACCTTAACGTATGGAGTTAGTATCGGGTTGCAAACACACATAATTGTGCTATGCTCGTGGTGATAAGTCTCTGGCCTTAAACATGACCATCCACACGGAAAAGAAATAAGTTTTGTAGCACGTTTATACTGCAACTCTTATGTATATTGTGATTTGAAAAAATGTATAACGAGCAGGAACTGCTTACCCTTCCGGAGCACTTGGGTTACCCCTCAGTTTTTTTTTCTTTATGCTCGATCTTGTGTTTTCTGTGTTATGTTTTATAGATCGTTGTTTGTCCTTTTGTCCTATTCCTTTTTGTCATGGTATTGTCTGTCCTTCTTCGATTTACGGGTTGTTTTGTTATCCCTTCGGTTTCTTCAAACTTTTCTTAACTTTCTTGAGCATAAGACCGTATCCCCTGGTTTTAGTTGCGTTCTTGTTGTTCAATCTTTGACTTTCTATGCAGTCTTTTGACGACATAATTTTTATCTTTTTTTCTTTGGGCCATTATATATAGTATGTCCTTAGATGTACCCCTTCAGTATCTACAAACATTTCTTGAAGGTACTTACCAACTAAATCTGCAGAATCATTTTTAAACAGCTGAATTCCTTTATAAATAGAATCAGCCATTTCTGGTATGCCTGAATATTTCCCATTTCCATAGAAGTAAGGTTCACAAAATGTTGGACTTGTTCCTCTTATAGCAACATCACATCCGGGCCAATAGAACATATAAGCTCTTTTACCCTTAAATAAAGAAAACAAAATACTGTAAAATAAGTATTTTTATTTGTTGGCATCATATGGTTCTACTTAATATTGTTCCTTTCCATTTGTATGTACATGTAAAAAAAACTAATATAATTTGAACATGCACAATTTTCATGGATGATTTCAATATTTACCTTTAATTTTGGAAAGATCCATTTCTTAAAAAAGAGAAATTATTTTACAATTATTGAAAGAAAGTACCCAGTTTTGTTTTCTGTTTAATACTTTGTAGATCATTCTCTGTCCTTTTGTCACTTTTCTTTTTGTCTGTTCATCTTCGATTTACAGCTTCTTATTTCCCCTTTGGTATCTTCAAGTTGTTCTTACCGGTATCTAGTTGCTCTTACCTTACACCAAGGACTTTGGTTGAGAGATCAACCAATCATTCCCTATACTTTATATTATGGTATCCATGCTACACAAAATGAAGTAATCATTTTAAAACGAATAATATTTTTACTAAAAATTAGCACCTGTTTCTCTGCTGCTACCCATAAAGGTTCGGCATCTTTCCACCAAGCTGGGTCATATTGAGTGGTTAAATTAGAGAGCAAGAAGTATGTGTCATCCTGTTCATTATACATATTATTACCAACCATTCCATGATTCTCTACGTGAAGACCTAATTAATGAATAAAATTAAAAAGTCTAATATTTTAGCAAACCAGGAAAATCACCGACCTTTCCTAAGTAAATAATATAAAGAAAAGTTTGAAGATACCAAAGATGGTAATCAGAACCATATATGGACATTAACTTGTACTAACTGTGACACCCTCTTAAAATAAAGTTTTATTATTATCATTACAATAATAGTGTACAGACAATGCAATGGCCAAAGAAAAAAAAAACCGACAACACAAACTGGTCAACCATGCACAACACACAGAAAACTAAACATTGAGTAACAAGATCCATACTAGAATCCAAGGTGACCTATTGTACTCCAGATGGGTTAGCATTTCCTGCACCACGAGTGGTACCCATCGCGTTACTGTTAAACAACACGTATATCATCTGATATGACAAATTTGATCATAGCTACCCACGATCTACCGCTCTAGAGGTGAACATGCTATTCTTTACACCACAGATATGATAAAAAAAACACCTCAAGGCTGTAATAAATATCGATTAGCATGAAAAATGGTGAAAAAATACTACGTACAATCTGATATGAACCCAGCTAGCACACTGCGTATTCACAACGTTGCAGTTTGGTTGCTGTTTGGTCAGGTCCCTTTCTTACGTGAAAATTACGTTGCCACAACGTATTTTAGATACGTGATATGCAAGTCGTTGTGACAACGTAATTTCCAACGTTTTTGTTGCGTACGGATATGGTCTTGATGCTAACGTGAAAGCTCAAGCGTAATTTGTACGTCCTGGTAACGTATTCAGAATACGTTATATGCAAGACGTTGTGACAACGTACTTTTCAACGTTTTTGTTACGTACGGATATGGTCTTGATGTTAACGTAAAAGCTCAAACGTAATATTTACGTCCTGGTAACGTATTCAGAATACGTTATTTGCAAGACGTTGTGACAACGTACTTTCCAACGTTTTTGTTACGTACGGATATGGTCTTGATGCTAACGTAAAAACTCAAATATACAATATACGTACATTGTGGGTAAATATAAAATTTATTTGTACGAGCTTTAGAAACAGGCAGAATAGCGGTGAGCTTTTCAGGTCTGTTTCGCAGCGAGTACAAATGAATTTTATATTTAACGACAATGTACGTATATTGTGTTTATCCTGCAATGTCAAAAAGTCGGAAAACTTGTCAGATTTAAACAAAAAGGACAGAAACAAGCGTCATTCCTCGCCTTTCATAAATGTTGTCAAGGGTGTCTTCTTCGTGGTCCGCGTTATATTAGTACCAGTTTCATCCTTGTCTGCGCCCTCCGCTGTACATAGCTACAGGGTACCAGGAAAGTTTATTCGTAGGCTGAAAAGTTTATTCGTATAGTACGAAAAGTTTATTCGTCTAGTACGAATAAAGCAAAAATTTATTCGTATAGCATATTTCTACAGCAAATGTACTGATTGCAGGATAAACGTAATCATTACGTCCTGGTAACGTATTCAGAATACGTTATATGCAAATCGTTGTGACACTGTAGTTTGAACGTTTTTGTTACGTACGGATATGGTCTTGATGCTAACGTAAAAACTCAAGCGTAATTTTTTACGTCCTGGTAACGTATTTCAGAATACGTTATATGCAAGTCGTTGTCATACAACATAAAGATCAATCATTAAGGTATTTCCCTGGAAAAGGGAAAGGATCTTAATTAAAAAGTGAATTGTTCAAATTGGAAGGTATTCCCTAGACATGACTTTGAATTTGATAGTAGTTGATCTCCTGATTCCAAAAATGCATGGTTGATAGGGACTTTTTGCATTTAAATTCCAGGTTCATCAGTAAAAAATGTGACAGATGCGTTGTTATTTAGCTACATTTTTGCGTTAAGATGATACAACTGACTATAGTTGTATATATCAATAACAATAAATAAATAAATTTAAAAAACATAATAAAAACGCCATGAACGAGGATAGAATCGGTGGCCTCTTGATCGTTAATCGTTCTTCTTTCTACTGAACTTAGTAGAACGTGATGTATAAGGCAATATACAAATGTATCTCCAAGATTTAATTACTTGCAATACAATTACCATATCCAAAAATTACAAGTACTTAATTACTTGCAATACAATTACCATATCCAAAAATTAGAAGTACTTTTCCTCATAAATATTCGTCATATTTGAATTAGATTTTGATCACTGCAGTTTCAAGTTGGGTGGATCGTTTATTAGATTTGTCAAATAATAGCATACAATGCGGAAATTCAGTGTGTCCGTCAACGATTCGATAATAAAAAGTTATTGCTATTTCCGGAGTTTGAATTTGAGACCCACCAAAATTCATATCATTTTGGTGTTTTTACAGGCGCTCGTGGCACGGACCATCCCCCCTTTTTTCTAACTTTCTGTTTACAAATTTATTTTCAATATAATTTCTTTATTTCTTTATTATTTCATCTCTTTTTCCTTATTTTAACTTGTTCGTGTCAATATTCATACAATCTTATGTTAACATCAAATTGCATGTGTCGGCTATATAGATACTAATAATACACAAGGCATGCAACTCGGCAGGTTTGAAAATCGTACCTCTGCTCGCTTCGAGTACATTTATTGCACCTTATTTCCATTATGTCATTCAAACTAGGACATGTATCAATTCCTAAAAGACGCATTCTTTTGCTCCTGTTTTTCTTTTGTGCATACGATAGCTCAGTTCCCCAGAATTTTAAGATTTTCATGACGGAAGTGACGTACCACTGCATTAACTTCAACGATAGGGTCAGAAAAGTTCCAAACATTTAAACATTTAAATATGGTCTGAATCATCACTAGGGTGTCGGACGTTAAACCCTCATATACTACTAGGGTGTCTAGTTTCAAACTTGTGCCCGGTGATGCCGTGCATCAATCAACATGGCTGCTGTTACTAAAAATAGAACATACATGTACCGGTATGGTAAAATTGCAGGTTTTTGGGTAATATACCAATAACTCAAAAAAACGTTAATAATATCAGAAATCTGACAAGGGTAAAAATGATCAACACAGCAAGATCTAACTTACTACCCTGCAATTTTGGAGAAAATCTGATTACCCATCTTGGAGTTATTGCCCTTTTTTCATCAAATTTAAAATAATTTTAATATTTGTTGTCTTATATTTCGATAACTATAGGAGATATAGGTTAAGTTTAAATGCAAACATGTTCAGCATGCCAAGATCTACCTACCCTGCCATTTTGAAGTAAATTCCATTACCCGTTTTGGAGTTATTGCCCTTTTTTCATCAAAAGTTCTAAATTTTAATACTTTCATCTTATATCTCAAAAACTATTAGAGATAGAGGGAAAGTTTAAACTGTAAAAATGCTCAGCATGTCAAGATCTACAAAAAAAGTTCTCACAGTTGAAAATATCCGACAACTGTGTGAAGAGTTATTCCTCTTGAAATGCATTTTTTTGTTGCCTTTCACTGCTTTTGGTTACTCAAATAATCAAAAGGAAGCAACTCTATTACAAAATGTGAAGTAGCAAAAGGTAAGTTTTGAGAATCATTGACATTTATGTTTTTTACAGCAATGTTGATAACTTACATTAAAGGGGGAACCCCTGCTCAAATTTTTTTGGAGAGGGGGTCTGCAATGACGAGGGCTACATTTATTTTTTGACCGAAGTTATCAAGTTTTATTGACTGATGTTATTATACCCAGGTGAGCTATACAGGCTCATGGGAGCCTCTAGCTACATAGACTCTTCAGATCAGATAAAGGTTAGATGCATCCGATTTTCATTTTGTCCACGAACCGCGAACATTTAATTTTTATTTCATTTATTAATTCAACTTGATTTAAGCCAAAGGTATCATTTTCAAGTTCAGAAAATAACATGCATGAAATTAGAAATTATATCTTTAATAACAAAAATGTAGATCATATGAAAATTGGAGACTTCCTCATGATGTCCCCATCTTAGATATGCAATTTATCAAATGGCACCTCATTTCTGGCTATACTTAGGAGGCAGCCCTGGGGCAGTAGCCTCTTTTTTTTTTTTTATTGTTAAGACAGTATGAATGATGATATATATAAATGAGACTATGAATAAAAGAACTTAAATTTCTTCATTATAATTTCAGAGCTGGTTCATTTCTGTAAAAGTGGTAAACAAGTACAAGTGGATTTGAGGTTATAGCTGTTATACATGTAGGCACATAACTGACCCTATGACTTTTCAACATAGCAAACCAATCGAAATAATTCCTGCCCCAATGTAAATATTGGAAGCCACAGATGTCACCTGCTTCATGTCCTGTAATGTCAGACCGATCAACACATAGCTATAGCTAGACAACAGCAAATTTCACCATCATCTAATCAGCGGTAATCAATTTCATGTTCTTCTTGCTACATGTATTGGCCAGACAAGTCAACAACATTATATTTTACCATCAACTAATCTAGTCCTGAGACAATTTTATAGGGATTAAACTCTATCAGATCACGAAAGCTACCATGATGAACCAGAAATTAGACTTCATGCACAAAGGACATATAGATATATATAAAACTAATGAAAGTAAGTTAATGATACATGCATACACTTATACCAATAGAGCTCCTCCCATATTTACAGTGTGTGGCTATCACAGAAACAAATGGTTCTTTAGATGAACTTGTTACATGTACATTGCATATACAATCTACTTCAAATACAGAACATTTCTTAAGAAGAGATTTATGTTAGATATCATGAGTTACAGTTGACTATAAAATCAAAATAAACAAATTTTAAAAAGGTCAACCTATCTGATAGAGATCCCACCCCAAAGACAAACTAACTGTACCTGTAATGAAATTTTGAGAAATCAATTAATAAGGAATATAGTTATGTAAAAAAAAATGCACAAAAAATGCCTAAAATCCCCAAGAGTAAATAATTATAATATGATCCTTTGTCAGAGCTTTGTAACTTGGACTTAATTTGTTGGTTCATTTCTTCTTTTCTTTTTAAAGTTTTCTATATTAAGTGTAGAAATAATAAAAGTATAATAAATGAAAATAATATTGGTCAGTAGAGAAGTACTGGGCATGGGTAATGCTATTTAATTAGATCACACCACTAATTGATCGATATAAATCTCCTCCCCACTGATTTTCGTAATTTCTCATTAATGAAATTAGATCATGAAAAACATTTTACGGGATATGTTTATATCAACAACAAATATCAAAAACTGCAAGATAAGTGCTGTCTTAAATCAATTTTTAATCTAGAGATATAAGTTTCTTGCATATTAAGTGTAAGTTCCTCTCCGAGTCTAATGTTTTACATACTGTAAATGCTTCTTCTAAAATTAAGTTTTAATTTTGATAATATTGTAGTCTTGCAATAGATCTAAATGTTTGAACTGCACTTTTTTGTACTATATCTCTTCTAATTCTCCTCTGTTCCCATGGTGTTTTTTTTTTTTTTACATAAATGGAGATTTTCTAGATTTGTCCTGTCAATAAAATTTAACGTATATGTTTGGTCACTGTTTTTGGATTTCTTTCTTTAGCTCTGTAATATATATCCATGCAATATATTTCTGAGTTATAATCAATTAATTATAGGTTTTACAATGTGTCTTCACTTACAGTCGCAAATATCTGTTTACCTACATGTAGCTAATTTCAAGTTTCTGATCATGATCAAAATAGTTACTAAAAATACTTTCACCCCTAAAGTTGTTCGACTTAGCTGAAAATATTAGTATCATATTATTTTTTTCAGAACCAATCCACCAATGAAGGGAACTTTTCAGATGCTTGATGGAGAAAAAAAACTTTATAGTTGAAGGAAACCTTTCATTGTTCATTTAACTTTGTTGTTTTTTATATCTTGCATTTTTTTGCTGAGAAATGTTAGAATTTGTATGTGTTTTTTCTTGTATGCAAGTTTTGTGATTTATATCAGTATCAGTATGGTTGAGATAATATGGGTTAGAATAAGGTTATGAGTGTTTAACACCACTTTCAACAATATTTCAGTTATATCGTGTTGGTCAGTTTATAATGGTAGAGGAAACCGGAGTACCCAGGATAGTATTATATAATATAATGTTGAATGAAAGTTGAATGAAAATCATGATTTGTATGCCAGTATATAAATTGAAATTTAACATTTAAAGTTACTTTAAAAAACTTAGTATTTGATTTTTTTTTCAGATAAGATTGTGTGTATTTATATGAGTTTCATGTTTTTCTTATTGGATTTATCTTATTAAATGCATATTTAATAGTTAGAGTTAGGGTTATGCCATGTGGTGTTTAACTCCACTTTCGACGATATTTAATTTATATCATGGCGGTCAGTTTTATTGGTTGAGGAAACCGGAGTACCCAGAGAAAATCACTGACCTGCCGTAAGTCACCGACAAACTTTATCACATAATGTTGTATCAAGTACACCTCGTCTAAGCGGATTCGAACTCACAACATTAGTGGTGATGTGCACTGATTGCATAGGTAGTTATAAATCCAACTACCATACGATCACGACTGCCCCCATATTTAATAATATATATTTTTTCTTTAAGAAAGAAAGAAAAATTAGGGTTATATTTTTTCTCTGTAGGGGATGTGATATATTGGTCTTGATATTTTTATTTTGAATTGCTATAAAGCTTAAAAAATTATTGTTCTTTATTATATAGATATCGATGAAATACCGTGATTTCCGAGTTAAATAAATACGATAATTTCACTAGTGAAATTACCATTTTTATTTCACTCTCGCTATTTTTCACGCCATTTCGTTGTCGACGTCATATGAAGACTTCCAGTTTGAAACGTAAAACTTAGACGTTATTTGGCTTCGTGTACGCTTCAATTTGGATCAAATTTAACTAAAATAATATTTCAAGGTAAGCATTTTAATTATTTTATTGTCGTGGGTGGGTGGCAACATGTTTTTTAAAGCGATACACATTATAGTATATCCCTACGCTACACACCTAATATAGTGCAATTAAACTCATTTTATATTAAATTCGATTCGAAACATTTTTTTTTATCTATATAATAAATACTATAACTAATTGACGAGTTTCATTATCAAAAATATGTCACGAATGACCAAATAACGTTGTAACTCACGAATGCGCACAAGTTATAGTATATTATAATTGTTATATTTTTATCTACAATTACAGTAACAAGAATATTTTGGGGTTACAGCTTTCTCAGATTGGGATGTGTACACTGGTAGATCTTACTATGAAACTAAACTAGCTTACGCTTCAGGGCCCCTTATACCCTGGAAACAACTTTTTTAATGAACTAACTTTTCAGCAAAATTAATGGAGTTTTTTCTTAAGTCTTTGTTATTAAAATAAGGTTATTTTAGTAATAGAATCATAAGTCAACGGGTTAATGTACTTAATATTGACCTTAGAATATGCTCCAATTCCAATTTCATAAAACTCAAAAAGTCCCTGTAATTAGTAAAATTTTCAAATTTGGGGGGGTTGCAGCACCTGAATCCCAAGCTGTATGGGCTTCTTGACGTAGCCAGAATCTATTCATAGTCTACATTTTGGCAGTTGGATCCTCGAATACTTCGTTGGTGCACAGCTTAATAGTTTGACAGCTCAGTCCTTATGTTAGAACCGATCGGAACCACAAACAGACATATGTATTCTTAATTCAGGCTGCACTCCTCTGGCTTGTGCATTCAAACACCAAAAATCAAGACTTATCACCTCTTTATCCTAACGATCCCCCTCTAATGACCTTCCTCTCTAGTAATTTAAAGAATGAACAAATTCTTTTTTCCTTGCATTGATGTTGGGTGGTGTGATCTTGGTTCCTACAAATGTTTCTTCGTTTTTGGTAATTTTCGATTATATCTTTTTTAGTGTTTTAATGTTAAACTAAAGAATAGATGTATAGGTCAAGTTGTTCTTATAAGTTTGGTCCATAGTTAGCAGGGTGATATTTTTATATGTATACATGTATTTCTGCTGTTTCCTTAGCCAGCAACTACATTGTAGTGCTTCAGTTCCCATATTTATTGAGATATTTCTGTTTTCTAGCATAAAATGCTTATATCCCAGTATAGCAATTTTAATAAAAATCTGAGATATAGTGGTTAAATTTAAAAAAAAAACAATTATCAGGATCTCCCATGGAACAACACCATTGACGAAGATACCATCCGTTACCCAGGCCTCCTTGCTTAGCCCATTGTCAAGGACTGTTCATGGCCCTTTTGACCTTGTTGGTTATTCTTGCTGGCTGCAAAAGGGCCCACATAATAGTTCAGGGAGCTTAAAATGTAGGTCCTCCACTGGATGTGTACCTATTCATTACTTCTAGACATGTTATCTATATACATCTTTAATTTTGTCAAGTGCAACATTCACAAGATAAAGATTTTTAGTACATTTATTTGTATATATGTTTTTTAATCTGATATATTTATTATTACCTGACATATTTATATTTGTATAATAATTATATCTAGATTATGATGGGAGGAGTCTTGAGAGTAGAAAGAGTGTTTCATCATCTGTGAAAATTGCAATAATTTGGATTAATAAATGTTTAGAACTTTATATTTTATTAGTTAGCTCAAAAAAATTCAGAACATGGGATGGAAATAAGAACATCACAAAAGGTTCTTAAATACACAAAAATTAACGTAGTTGGTAGTTGCATGGTGTAACGGTCTTAATGTGTTTATAGTTACCCTACTACTAGTATCCAAATTAGGTTGTGACAATCACAGGCGCTCGTAGCACGGACTTACCATCCCCCTTTTTTCTAACTTTCTGTTTACAAATTTATTTTCAATAAAATGTCTTTATTTCTTTATTATTTCATTTCTTTTTACTAATTTCAACTTGTTCATGTCAATAGGGTCGACACATGCAATTTAATGTTAACATAAAATTGTATGAATATTGACACGAACAAGTTAAAATAAGTAAAAAGTGATGAAATAATAAAGAAATAAAGACATTTTATGGAAAATAAATTTGTAAACAGAAAGTTAGAAAAAAGGGGGGTGGTAAATCCGTGCCACGAGCGCCTGTGGTCACAATGCTTTGACAACGTATAGTAATTTGGCTATAAAAGTCCTTTTAGGGTTGTACATTATTTGTAGTTGTATAACTATAATGAAATGGTCGTAGTTGCGTCGTCTAAAGGTCTTTAGGTGGTCGTAGTTACTTTGTGTAAAGGTCCCTAGGTGGTCGTAGTTACGTTGTGTAAAGGTCCCTATGTGGTCGTAGTTACGTTGTGTAAAGGTCCCTAGGTGGTTTTAGTTACGTTGTCTAAAGGACCCTATGTGGTTGTAATTACGTCATGTAAAGGTCCTTTGATGGTTGTAATTACGTCGTATAAAGGTCCTATGATGGTTGGTAGTTACGTTGTGTAAACGTCCTTAATTAGTTGTAATTACCTCGTATAAAGGTCCTGTGATGGTTGGTGGTTACGTTGTGTAAACGTCCTTACATGGTCATGGTTGTCGTTTGGTTGTAGAAAGGTCTTTTACTACGTAGTACCACAACGTGGTATTTACGTCTAGGGCAAATCGGCGTAGCTAAAACGTAAAATTCTTACGTTGTAGCAACGAAAAAGTTACTTGTCACAACGTTTTGACAACGTAATTTGGCTAGTAGGGAATCTCCTATGAAATACCGTAACTCGAAGTAATATAATAATTAGTATTAGAACTAGTGGGGAAGTTGTGATCGTATGGTAGTTGGATTTACAACTACCTGTGCAATCAGTGCCTATGATCACCTAAGTTGTGAGTTCGAACCCCGTCATGGCAAGGTATTCTCGATACAACATTTATGTGATAAATTTTATCAGTGACTTGCGACAGGTCGGTGGTTTTCTCCGGTTTCCTCCACCAATAAAACTGAACGCCACGCTATAATTGAAATATTATTGAAAGTGACGATAAGCACCATCAACCTCAACATAAACCTATTAGAAATGGTTGATATAATATATATTATCATCAGTTGTGCAGTTGATTTTATTCCAACATCTTACCTATCATGGTTCCATTTTCAAACATCTTACCTGTCATTAGTGTATAATAGTTCGGGATCGAAAGTGATGGAAATTCAACAGTCGTGTACTCTGTTTTGATTCCATTATCAAATAACTTTTTGAATCCAGGGAAGTTTACGTTTGGCTGATCAAAATAATCCCATCGAAATCCATCTAGAAGAAATACCATCAATTTGGATCCGGTGGTTACTCTAGCATGTCCAAATAAAGACAAAACTGTCATAAACAAATACGATTGAGCAGTCAGCATGTTCTAGCTGAAAACAAATATAAATGCCTACATTGTATTCTTCTAACTCGTCAAGAAAAGTGTGAAGATACCAAAGAGGTACTCAGAATTCGTACACCAAAGGACAGACAACACAAAGTAAAAAGACAAAAGGACAAACAACGATCTACAAAACATACATATAAAACTAAAGATCGAGTAACACGATCCCCACTAAAAACCGGGGGTGGACTCAGGTGCTCATCTTTTCTTTCAAAATGTTCTTCGTATGATATCAACAGCTTGTCATAAAGTATTCTGTCATTTGCGTACAGATGACGAGAGCTGGTAACGGGAATTAGATTTTGGCCATTATTTCGTTATTACTAGTGGCATGGATACTACATATCATACCTATGACGAATTTTGCTTCATGATATATATTTTGATGAAACGATAATACTCATCCTTGTAACTGCTTACTGATTGTAATTTATTATTCAGACTATAACACATGTTTGTGCTATATTATGTGTTGAATTCAAGATTCTTTACAGCAATGCTACTCGCCCAATTGTGTGTGGGCTGCGATTGGTTGCATCGTTTCACAATGAGGAGAGGTTTGGACACATAAAGCTAGCATAAGCACTTTTTGTTTGAGTAGTCGCCTATATGTATTTTAGAGGTATCGATTTTGACTCTGTTTCAATGGTTTTACGATTGGATTTTGGAAATGTTCTGTGTTCTGACGGTTTAGCATTGTTTTTTTTTCCATCTTACTCCATTTCTTGTACATTTGGGTAGTAGCCAAATATTGTCTATAGTAACTAAGTAAGCTAGTATTTGTAGAATGAAATGACCATTTTAGCACTGTGAAATCGATTTTCGTGGTTTTCGTGTGTAGGCTGATCCACGAAATTAAGAATCCAACGAACAATGAACTTTGGGAAGCGGTTTGACATTGATATTATATGTTATTCAGCTATCAGACAGGGTATATAATGTGACATTCCCAGCTTAGGATATATATTCCCTGAGGCGCAACCTAAGCCGGGAATGTCACATTATATACCCCGTCTGATAGCTGAATAACAGATATATTACGGATTTAACCATTGGTTTTTTAATAATACAGAATCCAACCGTATTAAATATATTTGTGTTTTATTTTCATTTTTTCGTATTTCTAGATGTTCTTTTCCGTACCTTTGACGTCATTCTTCAATGACGTAAAAATATGTGTGACGTCATATTTCATGCATAGGGTGTCTCATGAAGGAAAATACTGTACTACATTTCTAAATCAATGCAATTTCATATGTAGTAATTATTATAAACTTTATAAATATAACATTAATATATCACATAACAAAACAACGGGTTTGCGAAACAGCTTCAATAATTCAAATGTTAGCAACATGTAAACAAAACCTTGGTGTGGCCCCATGATGTTGAAAGTTTTCAAGCCTCTACGTTTTGTTTATTTAAGAAATAATTCTCGTATGCAGGGCACTATGCTTATTTTAACATGGGTAGGCATTATATTTGTTATTATTTAACACCGAGCGTAAGCGAGGTGTAAAACCTTGACAAATATAATGCCTACCCATGTTAAAATAAGCATAGAGCCCGGCATCCGAGAATTATTTCTATTCTAACAGGGCATTTACGGGAATTTTATGCCTTCAAGCGTACCTAGACAGAGGTTATTTTGGGTGCTGTTCCAATTACCTCCCGCTATTATTTACAAGAATATATAACGTTACAGAAACGTTAATAGAAATTGATAACGATGAAAAATTAGATTCATCTGATTTAAGAAATAATTATCTCATGTCATGCTTTATGCTCATTTTATGACCATGGTGAATACAAACATAAACATTCTAGAATTGTTTCTTGACATATGACTTTTTCCGGAAAAAATACTTAAGACAACCATCTATCGACTTTGACTTTTGTAATTTGTCGTCATCCGGTGACGTACAATGTAGTTTACAAGGAACGCTGGTCACATTGACACAAGCTGGTTACTGATTTATTTTACGATTTTGTGGGCATTTTACTTGTTTAAGTAGCTAAATGCAAAATGCCATCAAATTGGAAAATATCAGTAACTTAATTACATCACCGTCTAGTTATCAATGTAGGAAAAGTATGACATCATACATGAAGGTTAGTGGATTTTGTTATGTTATGCATTTCCATTATATTTCCTACTAGAATCGAAATAATTCATGGAAGAGATAGTTTGTATAACAAAGGTAACATTATTTTCGTTTAATTTAGTCATTACTTTTCTGTAATTCATCGTAGAATGCGAAATTGTCATTCGGGGAGGTAATCGGAACAGCCAAATCATTCGGTATCCATAAGGCCGCATTGATTTACAAAATTATTGTAAAATGCCCTATTAGAATCGAAATAATTCTCCTATGTCATGTTTTATGCTCATTTTGTATATTTATTATTTTTATTCTTTTAATTTAGCATAAAGTACAAATATATACAAAATACGCTGTCGATTAGATCTGCTTTCTGCTTAGGGTGTTCTGTGCTATTTAGAGCCCTCTATTGTTTTCAAAGCTAAAGTAGCACGCCATGTTAGAATTTGATTTTAATCACGTTATGGTACAGCCGTGGAACATAGGAGTTTGCTGAATCGATCAGGTATTTGTGACGGAATTATCTGTTGTAATATTTGTTTTGTTCATACATGATACAGCCGTTTAGAGTTTAAAATTTATGAGTCGGCCTTACTTTCTGTTTTCAATTCGAATTCATGTCTGATGCAGGCATCGTTCGAAATATTAATTACCGCAAATGAAACTCAATGTTTTTTTTATCTTCGTTTGGAGGGGGAGGGGGATTGGTTTTTTTTAATGAAAAGGGATCAAAGGGAAAAAAGGTACTTTTACAAGATATGTAGATTTTTAAAAAAAATTTAAAGTTAATTTTTGATAGGATTTGTATACCTCCGCCAAAAAAAGATTGGGGTATATAGGACTTCTGCTGTCCGTTCGGTTCGTTTGTCCGTCCGGTCGTCACACTTTTTCGTCTCTCCAACACACTTTTAAATTTTGCTCGGACGGGGGTATCTATTAGTGAACTTTAACTCTGCACTTCTGTTTTATTTTTATTTTAATCCCTCTCCTTTCAACAGACTTGACGTTGCTCTTATGATTCCCAAATTTAAAAGAAACCACAAAGTCAAAAGGACAGACTCCCGCTGAATAAATGCATAGTATTCTTGTTCAATGGTGACAAATCCTGTCCTCTTCTGATGAAAGACAGACAAGCGTGGGAAGTTGTCTAGCATCGTAATTGTGAAAATAGGTTTGATTTCTTTTAGGCCCTATTATTTTTTCTTCCATTTTCTATTTCGTTTTGATTTCGTTTTGCTTCCGTTGATTTCGTTTTTATTTCGTTTTCATTTCGTTGATTTCGTTTCGTTTCGCTTCGTTTCGTTTTGGTTGATTTCGTTTCGTTTCGTTTCGTTTCGTTTTCGTTGATTTCGTTTCGTTTCGTTTCGTTTCTATTTCGTTTCGCACTTTATAGGTACCCGACGTTTCGTACCTTCTTTTCAACTCATAGATTTGTAATAAACTCGTTAATTAAAATGTTGTATGCATAGTTGAAACTCTGGAACTACTTCCGGTTATGAATGTTAAAAAATGACTCAAAATCGCAGTGTGTTCTACCTCATTATGCATATACCATGCAGCCGGGAAGCCAGCGACACAGGAGAGTTCACTTGACGTTTTTTGTCACGTGATTTTTAACGTAAATATTGACGTGATGGATGTCAGAGGACGGCCTCAGGAATTAGTTGCTTTGTAGCTTCGATTATGGTTATTTGTAATATTTTGTTGAAAGGATCATTTCTACGGACATTCGGGAACGTAAATGTTTAAATTTTGCATCGGTATTCTTACTTTCATACAAGTAATGACTCTCATAAAATGGACCTTCAAGATTTCTCAAACCTGTTCGACAACAGAAAACATCTTTTGTTTAATTTATTATTGAATATGCTGGTAAATTTCTTACTTTTAATACACAATTTATTATCGTGGGTGACATATATCCAGAACGTTGCAAGGTTTATCACCGGAGATACGATTGTGTCAGTTATAATCAGCACCAGTCAAGATGAAAATTGCGACGAAGCGGTGGAAATGAAGTGATTTTCGGGTACTCTCGGGATTTTCCTTTCCAGTTGACTAACATTACTGTAGTTTTAAGAACTCGAACATATATTTTTCAAGGCCGAAATGTAAATAAATATCTTTTAAAAAATATGGAAAGAATGTACAGACTGTGTAAAGAAAGTTTGTGGATAAGGTCAGAATTAAGTGAAAATTGCTTCCATAGTGTTGTCAAAATCATATTAATAAATTATGCTAAAATAACAAAACTTATTCATGCCTGGGCTGGTGGGAAAGCACAAAATGGATAAGTTGGAAAGAATTTGCTCAGACTGGGCGAGAAAAAGTTTGTGATAAAGTAAAAATTAACAAACTTCAGTGAAAATTAGTGTTGTCAAAATCATATTAATAAATTTTGCTTAAAAAAAAAAAACTTTTTTAAACAAAAAATTTGAAAAAAAATTGCTTCCATAGTGTTGTTGTCAAAACATATTAATAAATTTTGTTTAACAAAAAAAACTTTATTCATGCCTGGTGGGAAAGTACAAAATAGATAAGTTGGAAAGAATTTGCTCAGACTGGGCCAGAAAAAATTTGTGATAAAGTAATAATTAACAAACTTGAGTGAAAATTTTAAATAATTTACTTTAAAGAAACCAAAACCATATATCATTTCAGCTGCAAATTACCAAATTTCAGTTATTATATCTCTGATTTCACCTATTTCTGTTCACAGCATCTTGTGACTGATATATATGCAAGCTTGGTTAAATATTGAATCCTATGTTTTCTTCAATATGCTTTCCAAATTTGAAGAAAAATCCCATAACATTGCAGATCCATATAATTTCAGTTATTTCTATTGACACAGCACCTTGCATTGTAAGGGACCTCAAAGACAACTTTTTTGTAAGATTAGATAAATTTTGAATCATAACTCTTCTTTGCAAAGTTACTTTGGTTTTTTTCAGTGGTTATCATGATATCTCATGGGCCTGCCTTCCAAACACTATTAAAATTAGAAAAAAATTCTACAGCAGACATCATGAGCTGGTTGACAGCACCCAGATGACAAATGATCTGAGGCTGTTTTAGATCCTTTGCCCTTCTCCGGATTAGAGTCCTACCAGACTTGATGATGGACACACATAGATGTATTGCAATAGGCAGGAATTGCTTACCCTTCCGGATCACCCGAGTTCACTTTAGATTATTCGGGAGTTCGTGTTGTTCATGTGCATTTGTGATTTTTTTGTGTTATATCGGTTGGTTGTTGTTGGTTTGTTTCTGTGCTTCCCTGGATTATATTTTGCCCTCGGCTATTGTTTTTTTATAACCCCTCTCGGGCAATGGCAATCTCGTAGAAAAAATCAAATTGCCCGAGAGCGCATATTTGTGAGAAATAGTTATCCGAGTCCCTGTGGATGGATGCACAGATAGGAGGTTGTAATACTTTACAACTTCATAGGTGAGGGGATACTAAAATATCATTATATTAACATCTAGTCAGCATATGAAAACAATCCTGAGGTAATTTGATTATTTAATTGTGTAACATTTAATACAATATTTCAAGGCAGCATTATCATAATAATTGTAATCTTGTCAACAAATCTAAATAAAAAATTCCACAAGAAAGGGTGGATCTTAAAAATCTCATCTCTACAATTAAAATTGTCAATATCTGGTAATCTGTCAGTCTTTATTCTGTCTGAAACATACAATTTAATAACATTTCTCAAAATTTGTGCTGCATGTTCAAGACTTTCATGCTTTGTGTTCTTCTTTAAATCATCTGTAATAAGAGAAGAAATTGTATTTGTTAATTTTAAGTTTTCTTTCTCCATCAGGGCAATTTGGTTTGATGAGCGATGATTTGCCAAAAATAGTGAATGGCAACTTCCTAAAACATCTGCATCATTTCTGTATATCAGACGACCAAAGTTTTTCTTTTTTGGTACATAACACAATAAAACTCTGCCAAGAACAGATTTTAACATATTAAATATCAATTGAGTGAAGTGTAACAATTTGGACATATCTTTGTCACTGTCAGTGTCAATAACAATGTTGAGGTCATTTTTATGTAAGAGAAGTTTATATCTGTCATAAACTTCAGGTAAAAGTAAAGAACTCTCTTCTTCAAAAGCTTTGACGACAAACTGCAATATCATCTGAAAAGTATAGATGTCAACATTCTGGCCTGTAACTTTATGTTTTTCAATAAACAACTGTTTACTTAAACAATCCTGCAAGTATGAAGAGGTTTGAGCCAATTTCTCCTCTTCTGCATCAGATCTAGAGAAAAAGTTAAAAGAATTATAACAATAGGGACAACATCTAAATCGATCATTCTCTATATTTTTACTAAAACTGAAATACTTCAAAAACAAGTCTCTCTTTTCCTTGCCTACAGTTTTAAAAACCATATGATGTCATTACTGCGACAATTTTTCTCACAAACAATGCACTGAACTGTGAATTGTTAATAAATTTGTTGTAATGAGAATGACAAAGTGAGGAAGAAAATGTATCATCATACTGTGAAAACTTCTCTGAAATTAAAACATTAAGGAACCAACCATTTAACTTGCAGGGGAGAGGGGGGGGGGGGGGGTTATGGTTTTTTGCTTCATTCAGAAAATTTTTCCGGACAACATGAGAGTTATAATATTTATTTTTTTTTGTCGCACAAAGTGCAAATTTTTTTCCAAAATATAACATTAGGTTATATGACAAAAACTCTGAAACAGATTGTTTTTCCCCTCCACCAAAATCAGAATATTTTTTTCAGTAACATTGGGAATCAGAATATTTGTTTAGAAAAAAACCATAACCCCCCCCTGAAAGTTAAATGGTTCGTCCCTAATTTCTTGCTGAAAAGATAAACAGTCAATTTCAGTTCTATGATTAGATTGGTTTGAGCAAAGGCTGAAATTGGATTAAAAAAAGCATTTGTTATCTTCATTTCTGTGCATGCTCTCTTTGCATCTGATGCCTCATCAGGTTCACCTGCTTTAAATTTCAAAAATGAAGTTTAATGCACTTTCACATCTCCTACAAATACATGTAACAATCAGTATCAGTAATCTTATAATATTGCCTGTAAACATAATCTGAAAAAAAATGTACATATCTGTTTGAAGGATCAAATTTACCAATACCACATTTGGGCACACTGCATGGACCTGGATCTCTGCCTGGATGGACCTTTGTACAGTTGGATTTTGACATAAATGTTTATAAATGTAAATGTTGCAAACTGAGAACAAGTATAAAGAAAAGAGATAGGGGTCAAATAATATTCATGCACATTAATATAAACCAATAAAGGAATCTGTAAATTAAATAATGAAATGTACACACACAGATATGGAATGGTTTACACCTGGAAAATCCTGCAAGAAGTGTGACACTAAGCCATTTTCAGGCTTTGAGCTGCTACATTTTTATGAATCTGTTTTTCCTTTAATTAGGGAATCAATAAATGAAGCCATCAAGCGTAAACTTTCAAATAGAGACTAAAAATGGAAAAAATGAGGGGTCACGTTGGAAATCTCACATGACGACATGGATGTGTGGTTCAAATGATGTTTATATCTTGGAATTTTTCCAATATGTAAGTCAACATTCACATCTAAAATACTGGAATTGAAACGAATGCAATATTAAAATACATGAGCACAATCTACAAATGTAATGCTTGCAGATATAAGCCTGAAACAAATAGAAATATCGCTATTTTCCTTCGAACATACACTGAAATGGTGTCTGCCTTTTGAGGTCAAAATATAGTTTTTCGCTAAGCATGCTGGGATTTGATGTTTTGTATGGGATTCCTTACTAATTTTAGAGTTCATTTTTACCATCTTTGATGTGATTGGATAAGAGAGATGTGATTGTGTCAGTTAAATATAGAGAGGTTTTTTCCCCGCCATATTTTTAGGCGACGAGATGCTTGAAATAGGTCACTGGAAAAATACCGATTTTCACCCTTTTTCTACACGGAAAAGCCGTCAAAAACGATTAGTCATTAGCCTGTGAGAATAAACTTGTGATAAATAATAAAAAACACGAATTACGGTTATTTCAACGTTTCCCAACAGGTTTTTCTGAGGTACCGTATCGCGGATGATTTTGTTTACGTAATTATGAAGCGCCACCTGTGCGTTGAATCGAGGTTGTCTGCCCTTAGCGCGGCAATATTGACATCCAATGGATTGATTGATCGATTCAGTCTATGGCTTCCCGGCTGATGGGACTGACAATATCATTAAACAGAGTTTCATTTCTTCCTCCTCCTGTCCGAAATAATATTTTCTATGAAATTGAGACGTTGGGTTTGGGTTCCCCTATTTACCCCCTCTTTTAAGAAAGTCTGGATCCGCCCCCGGTCTACTTTGAAAAAAAATTATAGGTCCATATATCTGAATTAATATTGTTTAAAAAAAATATTGGACTTCGTCCCAAGTTAGGTAACACCTATTATCATATTATTCTATTGATTCAGTGAAGCCTAATTTTTGTCGTCCATGTTGTTATCGTTTTAGGAGACTGAAATATATACCCCGTCGTCTGTTTTCCGAATATATGCTGACATTCATGGTTGAACGACCAATGAAAATTTTTGTAACAAACTAAATCCGTAATATATAGACATATTCTGTGCTCGAGTGACCTTGATTTTCTTAACCAGCTGTATAGTGTACAGTTGACAATTTTAATGACGAAATAAGTACGAGCATACCTTTTAATGGGTTATATAATCCACATGAACATGTTTGTGAATGATTTGATTTTGAATGCATGTGTAAAAACGACAGATATATTTGTTTCTAAAAAGATTTTAACAACTTTCGGTAATAAATGTATAAACATTTCTCTACCTTCAATAAACATATTTTATCACCTTTCAAAACCTTTCTTTAAACAATTCAATTTTGCATAAGTTAACTGTACATTTGACCCGGGCCATGCAAGTGGTTTCAATCTGATCAGATAATGGGTAATAAAAGATCGAAAATGTTGAAAGTACAATATACAATGGGAATAAAAATAATGAGAAAAAAAAACTTTATTGTTCTTTTTTTTTAGTTCTGAAAAACAAAAGCTGACTGTATTCCGATTCTAAGTTGATCCATGTATAAATATTGAGAAAATGAATTTATTTTAACGATAACAATAGTTCAATAATATATAAAAACTACATCCAATTTACATAGAAATGAGGGAAGGGATAAGTCAACCGGACCAACGATTTTTGACTGGCACTCAAAAAGCATTGAGAGTTGGGTAAGAACGAAAATTTAGTCTTTTGTAGAAGCGTCAATGCGCCTACTCTTTTTCGAAATCTACAAAAGACGTCTTTATCATGACAACTCTCCTTCGAGTGGGCCCCCACTACCCGTCACCCGGGGACGCGCTGAGCAGCTCTGTGGGTTTGAGCACTGTGAAGCTTTTACCCGTACCCAATACCCATCAAAAATATATAAGAAAACCATTGAATTTGTACTTACATTCCCTCAGGTTAACTGGTAAAAATATACAGAGGTCACCTATGGTAGAAAGAAAATGTGATCTTTTAAGACAGATGACCTCTTAAAAGAAACTTAATTCATATAACATTTTCTATGACAGGATAAGACAACTGTGAACTTTTAATGCAGATGACTGCTTAATAGAGGTGATAGCTTGGATAGGTTTTACTGTATAAGAATAACAGTTAATTTGTACTTGTATTCCATTTCCTCAGTTCTGTTATAAGGAATGTAACTGTTTTGATATCTGATTTGATTTGATTTGATTTTTTGTGTTTAACGCCACCTTCAGCAATATTTCAGCTATATCATGGCGATCAGTTTTAGTGTTGGAAGAAGCCAGAGTACCAGGAGAAAACCACCGACCATTGGAAAGTATTGGGTAAACTTTTTCACTTGCGGCCGTATTGGTGATAGGCTTGTATGAGTTGTTAGGTAATCCAACTATCTAACTCATTGAACCACCCGGGCCCTCGTTTTGAAATCAGATGGTGCTAGATTAGATTAAGCTTACTTTATTGTTAACTATGTAACATTTAGATCAGACACAAGTTATTCCAACTTACAAACGTCCTCTCCACATATTTACATACAATATTATATATTCCATGCACCAGCAAGTAATAATGTATTTATAATAATTACATTATATTACAAACAAGGAATTTATTTTTTAGATTAAACATGACATATTGAGTTTTATTTTTACGTAACAGTACAGAATTGTCATATGAATGGGAAAAAACATCAATGGAGAAAAAATTTACGCAAAAGAAAATACTAGTAGCTAAATTCAATATGTGAAGTGTCATCATTCCTTACCTGAAGCTACAGTTACCAGGAAACAGTGGACAGATTTAAAGCAGCTCTCTTGAAGCGCGACTAAGAACTTACATGCGCACACACCCCTGAAGGACTTTTACACAGAATTGAGTTAATCTTCAGTAACCATACAAATACAGATCACTGTGGGTTAGAACGTCGGTATAGACGGATTTAAAAGCCCTTATTACCATTATGTTCCACTTTAGCAAATTTATTCAATAGTTGTGTACCTAATAATAAAAATGCACTATTACATTAATTTTCTTCTTTCATGGCGAGAAAATTTCATTTTTAGAAGGTAGTTCATTTTGATTTATTTGCTTTCAATTTTTGCTTCCTTTCATGTTTATTTAAATATATATATTTTTTTTCTGAATAAATATTAGTATTATGTAAATATATGTGTTACGCATGATTTAAGTATGGCTCCACCTAAGAATCATGCAGTGGGGTGATACATTGATAGTTGTAAAATTGGAGTCTATATGGTCCATATGTTGCATTTTGATGGAAAACACATAAAAATAATACAAGAACACATTTATTGACTTTCGTTGCTATGGTTACAATTTCATCATAGAACCCATTTAACTTCAGTCTTCAAATCACTAAATTTGCATTTTTGCTACACATATTTCTCAAAAAATATTAAAAAAAATTCATGATATAATTACATATTAATGATGTTGAAGATTTCTTCTAAAAATTAAAGTATATGAACAGAAAGTATAACTTTGCCAATTATTGTTCTCATGGTAACCAAACAACCTCATTTCGCATCTTCAAAAAAACCCCGTAAAAAATTAGAATTATCATTATCTATTATCTTCCGTGAACAGGGTGGTATGTGAATGATGCTTGTTTGTATCCGTTCATTAGACACTTGTCTTAAGCATATTAAACATAATCGTTTGTAGCCTCTTTTAGATTTTTTGGAAAAAAGTGTTTTTTGTCCCATACTTTTGTTTTTTTAGCAAATACTATACAACTACATTTTTTTGCAAAATATTTCTACTTCTCTAAAATGTATTTACTAATATTATCTTTTTCACATAACTTATAACCAAACTAACTACTAAATAAACATTTAACCTTAAATTATGTGAATGGTTGCCATGGAAACAAAAATAAACCATTTCACATATTAAATGCATTTCATATCTTTTCTGTATCTGTATGAGTACGTTGTAGTATCCCTGCTGGGCTTTAATACAAGTTTTGGTCACAAAAATTTCCATATTACTGATTCACAGATGCAAGGTACCTATAGTCACGAAACAAACGTAACTCAAGGTCGAATCATAACACCCGTAACCAATTTTTGTTAAAGTTAAATACCAATAATTTAACAAAAACGTAGATATCTAATTTAGTGTGCACGACGCGTTTCTGGAATAACCTTCATCAGGTACGTTCATAGCTAAAAGATTGGAATGTCTAATAATGTAAAATTAAAAGTTTCTAGGAGCAAGAAAACCGAAGGGTCTAAACAGGATAGCCAAAAATCACAGGCGCTCGTGGCACGGACCACTTCCTCTTTTTTCTAACTTTCTGTTTACAAATTTATTTTCAATAAAATTTCTTTATTTCTTTATTATTTCATCTCTTTTTTCTTATTTTAACTTGTTCGTGTCAATATTCATGCAATCTTATGTTAACAACAATTAATTGCATGTTTCGACCCTATATATTGTAAATTAAAAAAAATTAGTGGATTATTAGTATCTATATAGGGTCGAAACATGTAAATTGTTGTTAACATGAGATTGTATAAATATTGACACGAACAAGTTAAAATAAGGAAAAAGAGATGAAATAATAAAAAAATAAAGAAATTTTATTGAAAATAAATTTGTAAACAGAAAGTTAGAAAAAAGGAGGGGTGGTCCGTGCCACGAGCGCCTGTGGTTCCAGCAGTTTTTTTTCTTAATAATGTTGTTTAATTACAATGTACATTATTTATAACTCCGGAATACAGGGACACATATTGATAATGCATAAATTGTTTACCGAGGGGCCGTCGTGGTCGTGATTGTATGGTAGTTGGATTTACAACTACCTATGCAATCAGTGCCTATCACCACTGATTTTGTGAGTTCGAATCTCGATCAGGGCGAGGTGTACAACATTATGTGATAAAGTTTGTCAGGGACTTGCGACAGGTCGGTGGTTTTCTCCGGTTCCTCCGGTTTCCTCCACCAATAAAACTGACCGTCCACAATATAGCTGAAATATTGTTAGAAAGTGGCGTTAAACGCCATCAAACAAACAAACAAGCAAATCAGAATACAGGACAAATATTGATAATACATTGCTTACCTTGCTGAGATGATCCAAATATATAAGTTTATCTTCTTCAATCATACGTTACGCTCGCAGGCACTCGGGTACACTTTGTGATTTTCGTTTTTTTCATTCAAATTAAATATTTTCCCTTTCAGTGCTTCTCTTTTAACCTTCTCTACGCAGAATTATCTAATTTTGAAGTTATAGTAGAAAAAATGGGTTGTATCAAAATTTGTAAAATACTTCAAAATTAGGTGATTCTGCGTAAAATAGAGGCACGAAAAGGGAAAATATTTAATTTGAATGAAAATAACGAAAATCACAAAGTGTACCCGAGTACCTGTGGTTACGCTTCATGAACATTTCACATTACTTTATCGTGAACTACAGCATTTTAATTGGTTAAACTATTTCTTTTTCAGGTTAAGCTAAATTTAATTCAAGACCTGTTTTTTTTATTCTCAAACTTGTCTATGGTTGAAAACAACCTGAAACACGTTTAAATCATGAACCATAAACATGTTTAAGATAGAGAAAAAACCCAATGGTGGAAGAACAATATTTAAAGTAATATGAAACGGCAGTTTTTGTAAATAAAATAAATAATCTGGCCACCCAAAGTTGGAAAAAAATTCTGACCTTTGCTTCATAGAAAACAAAAAAAAATCTGGCCTGAACTGAGTAAACAATGTTATAACCTGTCCTGCACTATGTGTCGAATGAATTTTCTGTCAAATATTCTAACCTGACTAATCTTGCCAGGCCCCCTCAGAATCAAATTATTTGCCTATATATTATTATGAGATAAAGAATGTGTGCTTTCTTTCACATTCTTGTCTCTTAGACCAAATACATTTTAAATAGATTTGAAACAAAGTAGTATTCATTTTTAATATAAAAAAAACTAATGTTTTAACATAATTACAAGTTGCGTATGCATTGTCCCCTTACTGGGCCCCGCGAAATTTGCTGAATTATACCAAGGACGTATATAAGATATATACGTCCTTGATTATACACATAATGCCGTTAAAAGACATTTACGGCGGTTTAGATCACAGATGGTGATATATATTTATTTTCCAGGTAAAGAAATCCTTGTTTAACGTTTCGCTAAGGGAAAATTATTTTTAATCGTGGATTGAATGGAAAATAATGGAATGTAAATCGAAACGAAAATGATGTTACCTGTCAAGACTATAACGGAGCATGCGCACAATCTCTACCGAATGAGTTCAAATCTGAGGTCAATAGCATATGATTTGCATTATTGTCCGGGTAGCAAGAATTATCGAAGACAGAATGAAATGACGTTTTCTCCTGAATTATACATCGTAGCTCTCAAAAAGTGAATGGTTTACGTTCTTTATATATTTAATCTTTACATATATCAGAAATTTTTAGCAAACTGAAAATAATGATTTTGGCATTTCATATTACTTTAAGAGAACTTTCCTGTTCATTGATTATTTTTTAACAAAGTAAAATTAATTCTTCATTAACAAATAAAACAATTCAACTCTTAAACACACAAACAAAATAATAAAATAAACTAATAAACAGGGCCAGAAATCACAACCAGAGTACATTGCGCATGCGTTAACTTTACCTAGCTAATTAATTGGAAAATAACATAGAACTTAATGGGACGTGTAAATAAATAATAATAAATAAAGTTTTATTTAGAGTCGATACATATCACAACATACATAAAAAAAACACAAGCTCTACAGAGCTTTTCAAATCGACTATGCATATAACAAAAACAACATACATGCATACATACAAGGTACATAAAAATACTAGCAAAAATTAAAACATCTATATTAAAAATAATTTAAACTAATTAATTTAAAATTTCAAGCACTAAGTAAATAAATTAAAATAAGCAGCCTAAAAAGTAACTATAATTAAAGACAAAGCACAGATTTCAAAAGCATCACAGATAAGCAAAACAAATAAATAAATAAAATTATGCTTTAAAGCTATCTACAAGCATTACAGTGGCATGAGCTACCATTCCATGAATTAATCAAGTTTTTGAATTGTTTAAAAGAATTTTCCAGTCTAAAGTGGTTTGGTAGCTCATTCCATGTTTTGGCAGCAAAATATTTAAAAGTTTTAATACCATACCTAGTTGTTCTGGTCGATGGTATACTAGCAGTATTTTGGTATCTGAAAGAATATTTACTTTGTTTAATTGTAATTAAATCATGTAAGTACAAAGGACTGGTTTTATTGACAATTTTGAATGTTTCAATGGCTATAGTTCTAATTCGCCTGATTTTTAAAGTGGGTAATTTGGATTTTGTTAAAAGTTCTTCATATGTGCTGTCAGTATCATCATAGATAAATTTCAGAGCTCTAAATTGTATTTTTTCCATTTTATTTGTATTTTGTTCACTGCAAAAGTGCCATGTTACAGGGCAGTAATTAAAGTTCGAGAAAATATAAGAGTAGTATATTGTAAGTCTACCAAGTTTTGTTAAGTATTTACCAATTCTTTTTAAAATGTTCAGTTGTCTTGAGGCTTTTTTTACAGATATTTGCTATATGAGTATTAAAATTTAGTTCAAAATCTATTGTGACTCCCAAAAGTTTTACCTCATCTTCGCATTTTATTATATTACCATTAAGATTAAAAGAGATATTTTCATTTTTAGTTTTTTTTCCAATTGCTATCGCTTGAAATTTGTCTGGATTTGCTTTCATTTGGTTTTCAGTAAACCAGTCTATTAAAGTTAGGCTGTCTCTTTCAAGTACTGTGATTAATTGATCCAGATTGTGGCCCTCATATGACAAAGTGTTATCATCTGCATAATTATAGAGGGAACTTTCTTGTATAAAATAAAATATATCATTTATAAATATATTAAAAAGTACAGGGCCTAAAATAGAACCTTGAGGTACACCTTTATATATGTCTTCCCATTCGCTCATTATATTGCCGTGTTACTTCAACATCAAATTAAAGGAATTTAATACTAATTTTGCATATAGACGTTCATGTCATGATATTGCTCTTTCTAAAGAATCTATTTTTATATAAATGTGTTAAGGTTTATATATTTCCATTTAGCTTTTAAATTTAGTCTCTTTCTCTCCTATATCTCCTTCTGATTTATACTTTAGAACATCGATATGACGACTTTGTGTCCTAATTATTTATTTTATCTTTCTTTTCATCGCACAAACGTTCATCGTTTCCAATTCTTGAAAGTTCTGTCTTCCGATTGATACCAATAACACACTTATAAAATAACGTTTAGATATTTCCATTCTCTGTTAAAAATTGAAATTTGTACAATTTTTGTAATGAACTCTGAAAATTTCTTAGTCCGAACAGGTAAATTTTACCTGTCCGTTATCGGGTCGTTGACTTTTATTGGGGGCAATTAACACGATTGCAACTTTATAAGGAAATATTAAAATATAGATATAGATACCGGTGTAGCAGCCAATTTGTTCCGACCCGCCAGATGGGCCGGCCGGAATACATAGACTAGGCTAAAAGGGCCGGTCGCAATGAATAGCCTAGGCGGAATGGTCCGGGTCTAGGCAATTTGTTCCGACCCAAGTTGAATGCAATAACTAATGCAACAAAAGTATCATACTGACGTAAATTAAGGCACAAGTAGAAATAACTTTTATTACAAACTCTACAACATTCTTGTATGGTTTTAAGAGTCACAATAGCCCAATAGTATCTTTCCCTGATTTTAGATTCCGTTTTATCTCTACCAAAATGACCTAAAAGACAGAAACGAACGTGTAAAGGCTCGGCATAATTTTGAATGAACTCAATATATTTTTCAATATTTTCAAAAGTCAAATTAAAAAAAAGAAATGAAAAAGGGAGTGAACTGGCAGCTATGGTTCCTATGTATGCAAACATATTGTTACAATACTTGACATTCGCAGTACCTCTGTAAAATGTATATTTGTTTATTATTTGAACACTCGTAAAACAACTGTATGTATTATTTCTTATATAAATGTTCTTTTTTAAAGGAACCTTCTAAAAAAGTCTGTTGTGAATTGAATTTCAAATGTTTCATATTTTCAATATTTCAATATTACAGTTAAATTTTGTAACTGTACTGCATGCATTAAATTACAATAACTCTAGTAACACCATGCAACGTCTGACTCGGTATTTAAAAGACATAGAAGACATATTTATTACCAGCGCTACTATCGGAATGGCAAGCACTTCTCTAACCACTCGTCTATTTTCTCCCTTTGCACTAACGTAGTATAAAAGGTTATCCTTTGAGACATAATGTTTTGCTTGCTTCCTTAGCTTCCTTTTTCACTTTCTGTAAAATTTTCAGTATATTCTGTATTTTCAACGTATTTCAACAGTGTCGATTACGCACTCTCATCCATGTTAACGTGCAGTGAAATATTGTACAAATGAATTTAATAATGTAGAACTGAGATGACAAGTGTTCACGTTCATACAAGGTATTATGTGAAAAGGATAATAATTCGAAAACAGGATCCTAAAAAGGTGAGAATTATTTGCCTCTATAACACTATTTCATCAGAAGATGTTACCGATACTGTGCAAAATTCTGTAATAAATTTTGATATCAAAAATTAAAATCAAAATAAAATTTGCAGATTTCCACAGCATGTATTGATAGCTTCATTTCATACATTAAAGTGAAGAACAGCGGTCAACAACTTTGTTTTGATACGACGTGTATGCTAAATTTTGTAGACTAATTCCATCTGTCGATTTACTGTATTTGTATATATTGTATATAGTTTAATCTGTTCATTTATTTGTAACTTCTCTGTATATGTACTATGCACTGTCAGTTTGAGAAATAAAGATATATATAAAGATATACTATTATGGTCCGTAAATTTCAACACAATAGGTCTTATGTCACTTGAATAAGAATTCATTAAGATTTCTGTCGAGAAAAGAACTGTGTACAAACTGACCCGGCAAAAAATGTTTGGTAAGAATTCTGTTTATTTATTTGTTTTTTGCATGAACTTGGGGGAAATAAATGCTTTTTTAACAATTTCCTGCTGTCAGATGAAACATTTTGGCTATGTCATCGTATATTAATTGAGAAATAAGCGATAATGGGCCGCAAAAAGACGATCAGCTTGACCCCAACCCCGAATTTCGCTCAGTTTCTCTTTGAATTGCTCACATTGAATGGAACCAAATGTATTGAAGGAACGATTGATGAATAAAGATGACAAGAATCGTCACTTTGTGCTTTTAATTATTGATATAAGTAAGCACGGGGCGAAAGAAATGGGACATGTCAAAATGGCAGGACCCGGTTTCATGAATGATGTTACAGCATGATGACCCGGTTTTGTTCCAAAAAAAATTACGAACAAACAGGAACCAAAGCCTTTATTTTCTCTGGAATAACAATGAAATTATGGCTTTTGTAACCATAATGTCCACTAAATGGATTCAGTTCAAGGGATTTAACTTTCAACATTAGTGAGCCGTGGTTTTCCGTCGAGTGTTTTATTACTTCTTCAAATAGGACGAAGGTTGTTTTGCAGTAATAACAATGGTACGGATGATTTTCTCTAGAATGTTTTATTAAGTCATGGAAATGTTGTATCACAGTATAAACAATGGTCTTTTATCCTTCTTCTTTTGTTAAGACCATTGTACTTTCTGTCCTTCGAATAACATCTTCTAGTTACCACATTGGCATCCTAAAACTGGTCTATCACTTATAGAAGTGAAAGAACCTAAGATGATAGTTCCAAAAATACAACTTTGGAGATGCTATAGAGATTATATTTTCTATTTTAAACTTTGCAGGAAAGTGTTTGGAATTGTCGAAAGATTTCCAGTGTGTATGCAAGTCGGGATTCACAGGAGAACGTTGCGAGTTCACCGATTATTGCGCTTCTTCGCCATGCAAAAACGGAGGAAACTGTACTTCGAACATCCTCGGACATGTCTGTCATTGTGTTTCGGGATTCACCGGACCATATTGTGAGGTTACACTTAACGCGTGCGACACAAATCCTTGCAAACATGGAGCATGCATTTTGCAGGGGGCATCTCATAAATGCGTTTGTGAGTCAGGTTTTTCCGGTCCTACTTGCGATCAACCCAACAATTCTCAGATGACGACAACCCAAGTCACTTACCCAGACCCTTGCATTGCATCTGCATCCGTTTGCAACGAACCAGCGAAGTGCAAAGCTGTTGGTCCTCAGGATTTTATCTGCGTTTGTCCGGAAACGGATAAAACAAGAAATGACAATTGTCTTATACCGCATTACTACGAGAAATACGGGTTTTGCTGTGCTAAGAATATGTGTAAGACTAACACTATTGTATGTTGAATATATAATTAGCATGCGTTTTGTTTTATTACATTAAAGTATTGAATAAACGTTAGAGAAAACCGAAGAGGCAATCCATAATGGACAACCGAGAGAAACTGGCAACATTAGGTACACAAGACGAAGACAACAAAACCAAAACACATCACAATATGTCTTGGACACTACTGTGCACAAACAAATACAAAATAACGTAAATAAGACATGAGCCCTCCTACAAACAACTAGAAGTAAAGACGAACCAAACATCGTTTTTATGCGGAAATCGTACCGGACATCACAACACGGAACTAAGAACGCAAAGACACATAATAATAAGGTTAACATTAATTTTGTTTTTAGAACAAAAGTACGTATAGATTCATATACACTCCTATTTTCACATTGTTGAAATTGCAAACAATTATCTGGGTACTGCTGAAGGTTCTCACACCCCAACTCCACAGAGCTGTTCAGCACGTCCCCGGGTGGCGGATAGGGGGAAGGACTGGATTAACCCTTAGGCAAAATAAGCACGTGTCTAGGGCATCAAGGGCCAAGGATGTACCACAAAATCCGGCCACATGGCAATTTATTTTATCAGCCAGATATTAGGCTCAAAAACACATCAAAAATCAAAAAAATGTAGGAAAAATGAAATAAAACATTAATAAATGTTATAGGCTTTATTTATACATATATTCAATCATGCAATCAAAATAAACAATGATAAAAAATTTTTTATTATTGAACAAAAAATAATGTTATGCATATACCAACTTTTGTGTCAAGAAGAATAAATATACACATCAGTCGGTAAGCCATGCATCGATTCTGTACCTCCAACAATGCAAAGTCAATTCTCGAAATCAAGGGACGTATCTCTGCATTATACATAAAGTTCAAGATTAAGATTCAGTGTACCTTAAAGCAACACTTTCCTCCCAGTTATATGTGATGGTTGGCATATTACACCACTCGCATGTTCGCATCATTTCACTGAGAGGCCGGGAGGTTTGGGCCCATACAACTAATTTATCCCCGCCACATTTAATTGAAGTACCTGCACAAAGCTAGGAAAGTGAGCGGTCATGTATATGTGTGGTAGGGGTCATGTATATGTGTGTTAGTGGTGATGTATATGTGTGTTAGGGGTGTCAATTTTGTCTCTGTTTCTACGATTTTACTATATAGGTTATGGATTTTTAAACTGTTCTGAAGGCATTGTTTATTTTATTTTTCATTTCATTTCAAAATATTTAGCATTGATGGCAAGTCATTTTAGTATAAAAAGTTTGTTTGCAGTTTTAAGTGCAAATAATATTTGGTGCAAACCATATTTATTTCACTACAGGTGCAAAATGTTTGTGCTTAGGTTCAAATCTTTTGCTCTTAAGTAAAAATAACAATATTTTGCAATTATTACAACAGAAATAATCACTCTATTAGTAGGAATGGAATTGTTATTTGAAATGAAAAAAATATTGTTTTTTAATGTTTCATGATTAGTTTTTGCACTAAATCTGTGCAATTGATCTTTTATATTTAAGAGCTAGTAGTCTTCTTATTTAGCGCTATTATTCATCAGAGTTCTGAAAAGAAAATTTAAATAATAATATTGAGAACAACACCATGAATATCAACAAAACGAACAACCACCTCTCAGCTGAAATCATTGAGCACAAAAAGACCACGACACATGGCGCTAACCATCCAGATTCTGGCTTGGGACAGGCACAACAATATGGCGGGGTTAAATCGATTAATGGAGATCCCAACCCTGAATGACAAACCAAGATAAATGCACGTTAAGCAACCAACAATCAAACCACCTAATACAAACTTAACACCATGATTTCATAAAATATAATAAAGGATGATGAATTTATCAACAACAAAAAAGAAAGAAAAAGAAATCTATTGAAACAGGTGAAATTCGCAAGATACATATACATTTCCACTATAATATTAGTTTAAACTTATTTATTCATTTAATTAGCAAACTACCTTATAGCACAACAATAAAAAAAAATACATATATAAAATAGGATTTGATGCTAAATATGGTTTATACTATTTAAGTTTTTCGCACTTATCACTTAAGTGCAATTAATCGTTTTGCACTTGTGTACAATTAATGTTTTTTTGCACTTAAATGCAATTAATCGTTTACATTTAGTGTAATTAATCTTCTGCCCTTAAAGTGCTATTAATCCACTCATTTGTTGTCCCCAGGACTGGGTTGCAATAACCTCAATTAAATGTTAATTGACACTTAAATTTACATGTATTGTCAATGAAATTAATCTACACTTTAGGTTTAATGGAGACATACAAATTCAATTGTGGTGTGTGCTACCCAGTCTTGAAGGACAACCCCATATTAAAATAGGGGAACTCATGATATATTTATTTGCACTTAGTGAAAAAAAAATTGCACTTAAAGTGTACTGAACTTTATTTTCAATCATTCTAGTATAAATTCAACAAATACAATGCCCTATTAAAATAAGGAGCCGTCTCACCAAATTATATAACACTGAAAGGTCTATTTACAATTTTCAAATTTTGCCTTCAAATTTCCATTCAAACGTTACCTGTACACCTGTATCAAACACAAATTAAACAGTCTAAACACATATCCAGCTCACTTCCAATATATGACTGACCTATCAAACGTGTTTTACCAAAACTAATCTTGCAAAAAAAATTCAGTGCATCTGATATTTGGCCTCATAAGATCTTTGATGGAAGGGTGCTATTGTTAACCTTTCCATGGGTAGGAGTTGAACCCCAAAATAACATTACTGGTGAAATAGTATACGACAAGTAATGTGAAACTTCAGAACAACAGAACAAAAGAAACAGAAAAAAAAAGTCACAAGTTTTGTCCTGGATTAAGATACAGTTTAAGGTATATTTACACGGTAAAATTGTTCCTTCAAATTCTCTTCAAACTTTACCTGTGCACCTGTATCAAGCACAAATTAGACAGTCTAAACACATATCCAACTCCCTTCCAGTATTTGACTGACCTATCAAACGTGTTTGACCACATGTTTAGACGGTCAAATTAATGTTTGGAACAAGTACACAGGTCAAGTTTGAAGAGAATTTGAAGGAACAAATTGATCATGTAACCACGCCTTTAATGAAAGACACATTCCATGAGTTGTTTATGTTAATACAACCACGATTTTCTTTTACACTATATGGTACATTCTGCCTTTATAAAGTAAAAAACGCCAATGTAATACTACATAAAACAATAAGTGATGACGTAGAACACAACGCCTGGACTGATGACGTATCTGCTAATATGTCGTCAACATGTGACCAGATGCCATCATTTGCAGACGGCTTTATCCCCAGAACATGACACATTAACTGGTAAATATCAACCGTGTTTATTGGCTTCGTTTTCACATTCTTTTTAATTCCTGAAAAAGTTTGAAAATGCAATGGAACACAGCAATAACAGGTTACTCAGTAAAACATGTTAGCCCGGGTGCACATGGGTTATGCATCATTACCTCGGTTTAAGATTAACCTAAATGTTAATCATTCTTTACATTCTATTTTTAATTAAATTTTAAATCAAATTTGATGATTCTTTTTGTGGTTTGAGTGAATAGAGACAGAAAAACGTTTCTACGAGTATTACACTTTCATCGTACATTGTGTACAATACCTGAACTAATTGCTTACTGTTCTTTGTACATTTTTGTATCTTTTGGTAAAAAAAAAGAAAGAAAGAATATGGATATAAATGAACATGAGAGAGAATCCAGTTTCAGACTTGTACACAAATTATAGTAAATGAACAGCACTTTTGTATTAGTCGCAATAATTCTGCTTTGTAATTGTATCACACTCAATCGAGTCTGCATAGGACACCGTCGGGTCGCGAGCGCATTGTAGTAATATTTACATTTAACAATGCAATCAATCAGTGTCTTTCACCACCAAAGTTGAGCGGTTGACTTCCGCCAGTGGTGAGGCCTATTCGATACAACATAATTTGATAAAATTTGTCAGTGACTTGTGGCATGGTAGTGGATTTCTCTTTTCATTTCAAATCGGTTATTTATTACGTCGATTATCAAAGGGATCGCTTACGATAATCGTTTGGAATCGATAGATTGTTTGGAATGGCATATAGGTTTCTCAAGTTTCAATTTGGTTTTACGCATCTATTGTCAAGTGACCAGTACTTCAGCTATCTACAAACAATATATTTATGTAATATTTTTTATCGTCGAAAATATATAATTGATTTGTACCAGCTTCAGAAATAGATAGAAAAGTTAATATTGTGAGCTTTTCTAGACTGGTTTGCTGTTAGTGCAAATTTTATTTTATTTATTGTGTTTATCTTGCAATCCAAAAACAACTTCTAAATTGTACAGAAACAAACGTCGTTTCAAACATTTTCAATAGTGTTTTCTTTCAGGTCCGCCTATAACTGTTACCCTTTCTTATCGTTTCCTCGATATTAAACCAGCTTTGTAAAGATAGATTGGCTTATGTTTGTGTATCCCATTATTATTGCTGCAAATATAATGTTTGTGGAATGAAAATTGTTATATGATGATTGTTTCCTGTACAACTGATACACCTGTGTAGTATATAATAATTACCTGGTCCTGTGGCAACAAATATCCCCCTCATATCCGAATATTGTGGGTCGTATCCGTGGAATCCTTTTAACGGTCCGTATTTAGTTACTGAAAATTCCTTTTTATATGGCTGAAAAATATAAAATAGAGAACAAAATAAATAGCTATAATTATAATGGTCAGTATAGAAAAACACTATATACACCTAATTCACATGCATTTGTAATATAGGGTTAGGATTATGGTGTTTAACGCCACTTTCAATAATATTTCAGTTATATCGTGGAGGTCAGTTTTATTGGTGGATGACACCGGAGAAAACCACCGACCTGCCGCAAATTCACTGATAAACTTTATCAAATGATGTTGTATAAAGTACACCTCGCCATAAGCGGGTTCGAACTCACAACGTTAGATCATGGCACTGATTGCTAAAGGTATTTGCCAATCTAACTAGCGTACGATCACCACCACGACGGCACCTGATTTGTAATATAAGAACGAATCAAACGGGCGGGAATAAGAACGAGCTTCTAGTCAGCATGAGGTTCAAATGGGGTTATATGCCATGTAGAAAATATATTATTGTATATCTAATACGGGTAGTCAACTACATTACATTGTGTTAGAATCCATGGAGAGACATGATCATCCATACAACTCACTTGCAGGCAAAATAAACATTCGTCAGAAGTTATGGATTATGGTGTTTAAGGCCACTCTCAACAATATTTCAGCTATATTGTGGCGGTCACTTTGTTAATGGAGGAAACCGGAGTACCCGGTGAAAACCACCGACCTTCCGCAAGTCACTGACAAACTTTATCACATAATGTTGCATCAAGTATACCTCACCATGAGCAGAATTCGAACAGTATATATACTATAGAAAGAACAACTTTCTGTGTTACACATTATAAAACAAAACCGTTCGGTGCACTTTATTTGTAATACATCAAGAATTAGCAATATGTTTCATTCAATTGAACCTTGGATAGCATTGCCATCATTATAAATACAATAACCCCTCTTATAAGGCCACTCCCTCCAAATGTCAGACCAGATTTCATATGCACTGACATAGTAAAACTACTGCTAATTTTTCCCAGCAAAAGACCACTTTTTCATTGCAGAAGGGGTGGCCATGTTAAAGAGGGAATACTGTTGTAACAAAATTAAGAGCAGTTCGCAATATCGCAAAAGAGTGTTAGGGTTATGGTGTTAAACTCCACTTTCAACAATATTTCAGTTATATGTCAATATCAAAATTTATTACATAATTAGTTTAAATAAAGGCATTTTTGTATGACCAATATGATCGGAAGTAAACTGTCCATATTTTCACACCTCGGGAAAATAACCGGTTATTGGATTACTACAACATCATTTCCATATCGAGGCCCATATTGGCCCGGGCCAATATGGGCCTCGACTTCGTCCCAGGCCAATATAGGTGTCTCTTTTCTAGATGTCAGAAGTATGTAATAAATAGTTTAATACATGGGCATTTCCATATTGGCCTGGTTATCATCTCTCGACTCATATTGGCTCTCGACTGCGTCTCGGGCCAATATGGGGGTCTCGGGATGATAACCAGTCTAATATGGAAATGCCCATGTATTAATCTGTATATATTTTAAGGGTGTTTTCAATATTACCTGTAAAATGAACCATCTAAATTCTGCCACAGTGATGATAGGTGCCACTCTAGCATGATTCTTATAATGCCACTCATCAGGAATGTCATTCTTCTTAAAAACTCTAAAATGACCCAATTCTTCTTTTGCCGTTACCAAGTCATTGTAGACCTATAAGTTAGATTATATAATAAATTGTCATTGTAGACCTATAAGTTAGATAATAAATTGTCATTGTAGACCTATAAGTTAGATAATAGATTGTCATTGTAGACCTATAAGTTAGATAATAAATTGTCATTGTAGACCTATAAGTTAGATAATAAATTGTCATTGTAGATCTATTAGTTAGATTATATAATAAATTGTCATTGTAGACCTATAAGTTAGATTATATAATAAATTGTCATTGTAGACCTATAAGTTAGATTATATAATAAATTGTCATTGTAGACCTATAAGTTAGATAATAAATTGTCATTGTAGACCTATAAGTTAGATAATAAATTGTCATTGTAGACCTATAAGTTAGATAATAAATTGTCATTGTAGACCTATAAGTTAGATAATAAATTGTCATTGTAGACCTATAAGTTAGATAATAAATTGTCATTGTAGATCTATTAGTTAGATTACATAATAAATTGTCATTGTAGACCTATAAGTTAGATTATATAATAAATTGTCATTGTAGACCTATAAGTTAAATTATATAATAAATTGTCATTGTAGACCTATAAGATAGATTATATAATAAACTGTCATTGTAGATCTATTAGTTAGATTATATAATAAATTGTCATTGTAGACCTATAAGTTAGATTATATAATAAATTGTCATTGTAGACCTATAAGTTAGATTATATAATAAATTGTCATGGTAGACCTATAAGTTAGATTATATAATAAATTGTCATTGTAGACCTATAGGTTAGATTATATAATAAATTGTGTAAAATTGTATATGCATGTCATATGTTTTATTTTTTATTTTTTTTATAATGTTTTTTTGTATTTGTATCTGCCTCTGCTTTCTTTAAAAATAAACAAATTGAAAAAACTAATTGTAATAGCTTTTTTGTAAATCCATATACATCATGTGATTAAATTCATTCAAGTACAAAAGAAAAAAGGAAAACGAGGGCCTTATATTAATATAGTTCTACACAATGATATACATTTGTGTATTTTGTTATAGGGTTTTTACATTTTTAGTAATACTATTTTAATATTTATTACAGTTTTTTTTATTGTAAGTGCATATTTTATTAATTTCCAACTGGGCTTCGTTGTGAGTTCGAATCTCGCTCAGGCTAGGTGTACTGGATAAAACATTGTGATAAAGTTAGTGAGCGACTTGCGTCAGGTCGGTGGTTTTCTCCGGTTTCCTCCACCAATAAAATTGACCACCACGATATAACTGATATATTGTTGAAAGTGGCGTTTAACACCATAGCTCGAACCCTAACCCAAATTGGCTTTGATTGATGTCTTGTGTTATAAAAGAGAGTTGTATTGTTATTAATCTTACCAAAGGGTATGCAGTTCCTGCTTCTTATAAGACACCCGCCGAGGTACCCGTATAGTTAAATCTAGTAGGTGATACAAGAAAGAAGAAAAATTCTACGTATATGAGAAAAGATCCATTGTCATTTGAGATATAGATATTTTGTAATGTGCGTATAAACCAAACTGCATAAAAGGGGGAGGGGGGACATCTTGGCGTGATCGCATGGTAGCTGGATTTACAACTACCTGTACAATCAGCACCTATCATTACTAACAATGCGAGTTTGAATCACACTAACGTTTGTCAGTGACTTGCTACAGGTCGGTTGTTTTCTCCGGAGACTCCGCTTTCCTCCATCAATAAAACCAACCGCCACGATATAGCTGATTTATTATTGAAAGTGGCGATACTAACCCCAAGCTGCATAGAGTTTATAGTGATTGAGCCTTCTGAGGCCTCACAGTTACCTTATCTATCTTGTCATCTTTAGGCCATATGCTACAGATTGGTCCCGCGCCAAGCACGGATGCTTTGAGGTCATCTAGATCTATGTAATCTATGGTATAAAAAAGGGGCAATAGTAATTATCAAACCTTTTATATACAGATAAAACCATGCCATAGAGAAACATGAAGTTGTCCAACTGTTAAAAATATAAAAATATTGATATAATATATAAGATATAATATTTTCGGTTCGTCTTTACCTCCAGTTGTTTGTAGGAGGAATCATATCTTATTTACGTGATTTGTGTTTGTTTGCGTATAGAAGTGTCTATAACACATATTGTGTTGTGTTTTCTTCGCCTTGTGTATCCTATGCTGTAAGTTTCTCTAGATTGTCCATTTTTGATTGCCCTTTCGATATTCTCTAACGTTTATTTACATCTAAGCTCCTTAGATATTAATATGTAAAGAAGAAGCCCGGCTTCAAGTTGTTTACTTGAAAGACCATATATGGTATCAACATTTCTTTATTTATACATTAATTTGGATAAAGCGATACATTCGATTGGTAGATCAAAATGCATGTCATAACTTTAACCGACCTTTGTTAGCATACTCAGGTCCTTTGGTTTGCTTGCATCCAAAACATGTAACATAAATTGACTTTCCAATCTTATTACTTTCATCGACCTTCATGAATGTTATGACAGAAACGCCTCATGAGCACTAAATTAAATATTTACATTTTTTTTGGACAAATATACATGTAAATCGATTGGATAAAATATATCGACAGCCCGTTATTCCGACGGCCCATTATTCCGACGACCCATTATTCCGACAACCCATTATTCCGACGACCCATTACTCCGACGGCCCATTTTTCCGACAATGCAAAATAGAACTCAATCCACAAATCCATGGTTTAACCAGGTGTATCCAACAGAATGGTCCGTCGGTCAGGCTAATCTTGACGGACCATGGCCTAGACAGAATGTTCTGGAAAGGAAAAGGAGCTTTTATCCTAGGCTGTACATCCCCGCTCAATGCAATTATGATCGACCGACCTGGTATGGGGAAAGTTAAAAATTGAAGAAAAAGTTGTGCATATTGCACAAAGGAACCAGAAAAGAGGAGTGAAGGAAAAAAGTGTGAATCGGGAGAAACATGAGAACGACAAAATGACGGAAGATAGCAATGCGCATGGAAGCGAGGAGAGATAAGAATTGAAGAAGGACGTATATAGTAGAAAAGGAGTGAAAAGGAGCACAATGTACATACAGAAGAATGGAAAAAGCTCCGAAGATAGGTAGACAGTTCCCTTGTTCAGGTCAATTAATACATCGATCACTTCTGTTGAAGCACGATTGACAACCAACATATGCGGCTAATAGAATGCCTTCCATGTGCATTAGACACTGGTTACGATTACCTGGATTTACCTGGATTGGGTAATAATAACGAAAAATTAGGATTACCTGAAAGACTAAATACCGGAATACAATCAATTCCGGTTCAGGAACCTATTTCACGGAAACAAATCGGGTAATCGTAATTTTATTTGTTAGAATTATCTGGTCTTATTATTACCTGGAAAAAACCAAATTAGTAAAACAAAAGAAACAGCCGTATGGACCTGTTCAGTCTGTACAATTGATGTTCATCTTTATGCATTCCTAGTTTGCGATGGATGTTTAGAGTGTGCCAGAACCATCTTAAATTTGTTGGCTTCAAAGCGCCACCAAAATCCTGCACGTCTTGGCTATGCAGACAGTGCTATAACAAAGGAGAGTAACTTGATAATTTCTTATGTAATTCCATCTTTGTAAATATATTTACGAAGTATATTTCATATCTTTTTGATGTATTGATTTACAATGTATTAATAATTACAAATTGATATATAATATACAATTATGGCCTTTATGAGAAGTTAATAATTATGGATATTAACTTCTCATGAAGGACATAACTGTATTATTATACTGAACTAATATGAGGGAAATAACTAGTTATTGGTTCGATGTGCTGAGGGAAATAACTAGTTATTGGTTCGACGTGCAAAAGCGCGCCAATTTCAAACAGTTATTTTGTGCTACGTGTAGATTCCTTCACAGTTATTTGACCTACGTGCAGTTTGCCGCGGGAATAATGAGTTATTTCTTGTTCCATGGAATAAAACTTTAAGATATCTTAATTATTTCTTGCTTGGTTTCTATAGTAAAGTATAATAATGAGCCAATAATAATAATAATTCTTTCAATTCTTTATGTCCAATAATGAAATCCCTAGAACTTCCGGGTAATAATAAGACCAGGTAACTCTAACAAATAAAATTACGATTACACGATATTTTTCCGTGAAATAGGTTCCTGAACTGGAATTGTATTCCGGCACTTAAGTCTCTCAGGTAATCCTAATTTTTCGTTATTATTACCTAATCCAGGTAATCGTAGCCAGTGCCTATGCATTATTCCGCTTCCACACACGTTCATTTATTCTGCGTTCCCACGTACGTTTAATGCGAATTGAATGCGCATCCAACACGGTTAATGCCTTCACACGTACGTCAAAACGTTTGCGATTTCCATTATTTACGTGAAAATATTTACATTTTCTCTACATGCTAAAAATAGTATTATTACAGTCGTAACTTATGCCAACTGAAAACTCCTTATCATAGGTGTGAAGCGCTTAGAACATGCGATGCGCATTTAATGGGCATTAAATGTACATGTGAAGGAGGCATTCATCGGTTTACAATGTATCTAAAACGTATTAGAAAACGCAATACGGTTGAACAGTATAAGGCAGTGTCTCTCCGGTCACAAATTGTGGGAGTCTAGACGTGATACTCCCGACAACAACCGAATTTTGCTTAGAATTAAATCTTTATTATTTAATTTTGTCCACCCCCTCTCCTGGAGTTTATGGAATTTTTTTATTGTATTAATCATAGGGTACGGTAATGGCATTTTTTTTCTCCAGATCCAGGATCAAACTAGACTAGCTCATTCACAATGGCTCTGTATCCTAAATGCAACCGTTAATGTCAGAACAAACCTTTATAATTATTTCATTCACATCTACATATGGTGTACTCCTTTGTGTAAAGTTTAATAAAAAAAAATACTTTGGACGGTTTTGAAGGGTTACAAGGTTTATGGACGGACGGGGGCAAATCAGGACAAGAAATTAACTCCCCCCCCCCTCCAATAATTTTTGTGTCGTCTCGCGTATCGGTTGCGGTGTAAACTTTTCATGATTAAATCCAAAATGTAGCAGTGTTAGACCATCCGAAATTGGTATTGATATTTCTCATGTCGTCATGATGTAAGGAATCTGCTAGCACCATGCCATTTGACTTTGACCCCATATTTACCCTTTAGTTTAATACAGAAACAATCCACCCAGTGAGTATAAAGATTAAAGTCAGTCTTCCGTTAGGGATAGAAAAAACCCAACAGGTTTTAAGATAATTAAACTACTTTTGACCATTTTTTTTATTTAACGCCACTTTCGACAATGTTTCAGCTATATCGTGGCGATCAGTTTTATTGGTGGTGGAAACCGGAGAAAACCACCGACCTGTCGCAAGTCACTGACAAACTTTATCACATAATGTTGGATCGAGTACGCCTCGCCATGAACGGGATTCGAACTCACAACTTTAGTGGTGATAGGCACTGATTGCACATGTAGTTGTAAATCCAACTACCATAAGATCACGGCCACGACATCCCCTCAACTATGTAATGTTCTCACCAGTTAAATTGACACTTCGCGCTGGTGATATTTCTGTCATTCCGTGGTCAGAAAAGATCATAACAGTAACATCGTCAGCAAGTCCTTCAGAAGTCAGGTTATCCATTAATTGACCAATAACCCCATCCATGGCTACTAATTTCTCAATTAGTTCTGGAGAATTGGGTCCAGTATTATGACCATACACATCAATGGTTTCCATGAAAATTCCCTGAATATACATTAAGATTTAATTATTACATTAAAATGTATTTATAAAATTGAGATTTTTGTGGCCTGGACACATCACAAACAAAATAACACAGAACGATGCCAATGTATGAAGCACATCAATGCTATATAAATAAACACAGAACGATGCCAATGTATGAAGCACATCAATGCTATATAAATAAACACAGAACGATACCAATGTATGAAGCACATGAAAATTCCCTGAATATACATTAAGATTTAATTATTACATTAAAATGTATTTATAAAATTGAGATTTTTGTGGCCTGGACACATCACAAACAAAATAACACAGAACGATGCCAATGTATGAAGCACATCAATGCTATATAAATAAACACAGAACGATGCCAATGTATGAAGCACATCAATTCTATATAAATAAACACAGAACGATACCAATGTATGAAGCACATCAATGCTATATAAATAAACACAGAACGATGTCAATGAATGAAGTACATCAATGCTTGATAAATAAACACAGAACGATACCAATATGAAACACATCAATGCTTGATAAATAAACACAGAACGATACCAATAAGAAGCACATCAATGCTTGATAAATAAACACAAAACGATACCAATAAGAAGCACATCAATGCTTGATAAATAAACACAGAACGATACCAATAAGAAGCACATCAATGCTTGATAAATAAACACAGAACGATACCAATAAGAAGCACATCAATGCTTGATAAATAAACACAGAACGATACCAATATGAAGCACATCAATGCTTGATAAATAAACAGAACGATGCCAATGCATGAAGCACATCAATGCTTGATACACCTGTTGTTTATTTAGCGTACCGGAATGGATTATGTGATGTGTGTTTATTGATATTTACAGTCCCTTTGCAGCTATCTGCGACCACAAGATGTGTATGGTGAGGGAAGACTGGACAGTTGTAACGAAATGACCGGTGAAACTCCCAATCAAGAGTAGGTTTCTTGATACTCCCTATGAAGAGTAGGTTTCCTGATACTCCCTGTCAAGAGTAGGTTTCTTGATACTCCCTGTAAAGGGTAGGTGTCTTGCAAACCTTAACGAATGGAGTTAGTGTCGGGTTGCAAACACACATAATTGTGCTATGCTCGTGGTGATAAGTCTCTGGTCTTAAGCATGACCATCCACACGGAAAAGAAATAAGTTTTGTAGCACGTTTATACTGCAACTCTTATGTATATTGTGATTTGAAAAAATGTATAACGAGCAGGAACTGCCTACCCTTCCGGAGCACCTGGGTTACCCCTTAGCTTTTTTTGGTTCTTGATGCTCGATATTGTGTTTTCTGTGTTATGTTTTATAGATCGTTGTTTGTCCTTTTGTCCTATTCCTCTTGGTCATGGTATTGTCTGTCCTTCTTCGATTTACAGGTTGTTTTGTTATCCCTTCGGTTTCTTCACACTTTTCTTAACTTTCTTGAACATAGGACCGTATCCCCGGGTCTTAGTTGCGTTCGTGTTGTTCAGTCTTTGACTTCCTATGCAGTCTTTTGACGACATGATTTTTATCTTTTTTCCTTTGGGCCATTATATATAGTATATCCTTAGATGTACCCCTTCAGTATCTACAAACATTTCTTGAAGGTACTTACCAACTAAATCTGCAGAATCATTTTTAAACAGCTGAATTCCTTTATAAATAGAATCAGCCATTTCTGGTATGCCTGAATATTTCCCATTTCCATAGAAGTAAGGTTCACAAAATGTTGGACGTGTTCCTCTTATAGCAACGTCACATCCGGGCCAATAGAACATATAAGCTCTTTTACCCTTAAATAAAGAAAAAAAAATACTGTAAAATAAGTATTTTTATTTGTTGTCACCAATATTCGTGGTTTCTACAAAATGCATTGATCCATGGGTACATGAAATTATGGTTTCAAACATTACAGGCAACAATCAATCGGAAAATTGAATTTCGTTGGATGTTTAGTTTCGAGGTTTAAGTGGATCACGAAATCACCAACATTAGTACCCCACGATTAATAAATTAAACAAGCATATATTTTTTGTATTTCTAAAGAAATGACAATTGCATGCTACACTTGAACATCTTTGTTTCAAAGTTGAACAGACCGACGATTTTTCTTTGGAATAGCGGACTATTCGAGTTACACATACTGAAAGCTACTATCAAAGGATTTAATGTTGACTTCGTGTAATCGACTTATCCGTGTTCGAGATAACCGAGCTCGACTTTATTTAAGTACTGCAACACAAATTATCGTTATAAACTTTGTCGGTATGATTTGTTTACTATTATAGTAATATTTATTGACTAATGTGAACTTTCCCATTTATATGGTGCAATATACCAGCAACACCTGTATATAGAATATATATCTCTCTCAGTTTACATTCCAGAAACATCATATGGTTCTACTTAATATTGTTCCTTTCCATTTGTATGTACATTTAAAAAAAAACAAATTTAATTTGAACATGCACAATTTTCATGGATGATTTCAATATTTACCATTAATTTTGGAAAGATCCATTTCTTAAAAAAGAGAAATTATTTTACAATTATTGAAAGAAAGTACCCAGTTTTGTTTTCTGTTTAATACTTTGTAGATCATTCTCTGTCCTTTTGTCACTTTTCTTTTTGTCTGTTCGTCTTCGATTTACAGCTTCTTATTTCCCCTTTGGTATCTTCAAGTTGTTCTTACCGGTATCTAGTTGCGCTTACCTTACACCAAGGACTTTGGTTGAGAGATCAACCAATCATTCCCTATACTTTATATTATGGTATCCATGCTACACAAAATGAAGTAATCATTTTAAAATGAATAATATTTTTACTAAAAATTAGCACCTGTTTCTCTGCTGCTACCCATAAAGGTTCGGCATCTTTCCACCAAGCTGGGTCATAATGAGTGGTTAAATTAGAGAGCAAGAAGTATGTGTCATCCTGTTCATTATACATATTATTACCAACCATTCCATGATTCTCTACGTGAAGACCTAATTAATAAATAAAATTAAAAAGTCTAATATTTTAGCAAACCACGAAAATCACCGACCTTTCCTAAGTAAATAATATAAAGAAAAGTTTGAAGATACCAAAGATGGTAATCAGAACCATATATGGACATTAACTTGTACTAACTGTGACACCCTCTTAAAATAAAGTTTTATTATTATCACCACTATAATAGTGTATAGACAATGCAATGACCAAAGAAAAAAAATCGATCACACAAACAATGGTCAACCAAGCACAACACAGAAAACTAAACACTGAGTAACAAGATCCATACTAGAATTCAAGGTGACCTATTGTACTCCAGAAGGGTTAGCATTTCCTGCACCACGAGTGGTACCCATCGCGTCACTGGTAAACAACACGTACATCATCTGATATGACAAACTTGATCATAGCTACCTACGATCTACCGCTCTAGAGGTGAACATGCTATTCTTTACACCACAGATATGATAAAAAAAACACCTCAAAGCTGTAATAAATAGCGATTAGCATGAAAAATGGTAAACAAATACTACGTACAATCTGATATGAATCTCCTATGAAATACCGTAACTCGAAGAAATATATAATAATTAGTATTAGAACTAGTGGGGAGGCTGTGATCGTATGGTAGTTGGATTTACAACTACCTGTACAATCAGTGCCTATCATCACTTAAGTTGTGAGTTCGAACCCCGTCATGGCAAAGTATACTCGATACAACATTTATGTGATAAATTTTATCAGTGACTTGCGACAGGTCGGTGGTTTTCTCCGGTTTCCTCCACCAATAAAACTGAACGCCACGATATAACTGAAATATTATTGAAAGTGACGATAAGCATCATAAACCTCAACATAGACCTATTAGAAATGGTTGATATATCATCAGTTGTGCAGTTGACTTTATTCCAACATCTTACCTATCATGATTCCATTTTCAAACATCTTACCTGTCATTAGTGTATAATAGTTCGGGATCGAAAGTGATGGAAAATCAACAGTCGTGTACTCTGTTCTGATTCCATTATCAAATAAATTTTTGAATCCAGGGAAGGTTACGTTTGGCTGATCAAAATAATCCCATCGAAATCCATCTAGAAGAAATACCATCAATTTGGATCCGGTGGTTACTCTAGCATGTCCAAATAAAGACAAAACTGTCATAAACAGATACGATTGAGCAGTTAGCATGTTCTAGCTGAAAATAAATATAAATGCCTACATTGTATTCTTCTAACTCGTCAAGAAAAGTGTGAAGATACCAAAGAGATACTCAGAATCCATACATCAAAGCACAGACAACACAATGGCCACAAGACACCAAAGGGGTACTCAGAATCCGTACATCAAAGGACAGACAACACAATGGCCACAAGATACCAAAGGGGTACTCATAATCCGTACATCAAAGGACAGACAACACAATGGCCACAAGATACCAAAGGGGTACTCAGAATCCGTACATTAAAGGACAGACAACACAATGGCGAAAAGATACCAAAGAGGTACTCAGAATCCGTACATCAAAGGACAGACAACACAATGGCCACAAGATACCAAAGAGGTACTCGGAGTCCGTACATCAAAGGACAGACAACACAATGGCCACAAGATACCAAAGAGGTACTCAGAATCCGTACATCAAAGGACAGACAACACAATGGCCACAAGATATCAAAGGGGTACTCAGAATCCGTACATCAAAGGACAGACAACACAATGGCCACAAGATACCAAAGAGGTACTCAGAATCCGTACATCAAAGGACAGACAACACAATGGCCACAAGATACCAAAGAGGTACTCAGAATCCGTACATCAAAGGACAGACAGCACAATGGCAACAAGATACCAAAGGGGTACTCAGAATCCGTACATCAAAGGACAGACAACACAATGGCCTACAAGATACCAAATGGGTACTCAGAATCCGTACAACAAAGGACAGACAACACAATGGCCACAAGATACCAAAGGGGTACTCCGAATCCGTACATCAAAGGACAGACAACACAATGGCCACAAGATACCAAAGAGGTACTCAGAATCCGTACATCAAAGGACAGACAACACAATGGCCATAAGATACCAAAGAGGTACTCAGAATCCGTACATCAAAGGACAGACAACACAAGATACCAAAGAGGTACTCAGAATCCGTACATCAAAGGACAGACAACACAATGGCCACAAGATACCAAAGGGGTATTCAGAATCCGTACATCGAAGGACAGACAACACAAAGTAAAAAGACGAAAGGACAAACAACGACCTACAAAACATACATATAAAACTAAAGATCGAGTAACACGATCCCCACTAAAAACCGATTGTGGCCTCAGGTGCTGATCTTTTCTTTGAAAATGTTCTTCGTATGATATCAATAGCCTGTCATAAAGTATTCTGTTATTTGCGTACAGATGACGAGAACTGGTAACGGGAATTAGATTTTGGCCGTTATTTCTTTATTACTAGTGGCATGGGTACTACATGAAATACCTATGACGAATTTTGCTTCATGATATATATTTTGATGAAACGATAATACTCATCCTTGTAACTGCTTACTGATTGTAATTTATTATTCAGACTATAACACATGTTTGTGCTATATTATGTGTTGAATTCAAGATTCTTTACAGCAACGCTATTCGCCCAATTGTGTGTGGGCTGCGATGGGTTGCATCGTTTCACAATGAGGAGAGGTTTGGACACATAAAGCTAACGTAAGCACTTTTTGTTTGAGTAGTCGCCTATATGTATTTTAGAGGTATCGATTTTGACTCTGTTTCAATGGTTTTACGATTGGATTTTGGAAGTGTTCTGACGGTTTGGCATTGTTTTTTTTTCCATCTTACTCCATTTTTTGTACATTTGGGTAGTAGCCAAACATTGTCTATAGTAACTAAGTAAGCTAGTATTTGTAGGATGAAATGACAATATTAGCACTGTGAAATCAATTTTCGTGGTTTTCGTGTGTAGGCTGATCCACGAAATTAAGAATCCAACGAACAATGAACTTTTGGAAGCAGTTTGACATTGATATTATATGTTATTCAGCTATCAGACAGGGTATATAATGTGACATTCCCGGCTTAGGATATATATTCCCTGAGGCGCAACCTAAGCCGGGAATGTCACATTATATACCCCGTCTGATAGCTGAATAACAGATATATTACGGATTTAACCATTGGTTTTTTAATAATACAGAATCCAACCGTATTAAATATATTTGTGTTTTATTTTCATTTTTTCGTATTTCTAGATGTTCTTTTCCGTACCTTTGACGTCATTCTTCATAATGTAAAAATATGTGTGACGTCATATTTCATGCATAGGGTGTCTCATGAAGGAAAATACTGTACTAAATTTCTAAATCAATGCAATTTCATATGTAGTAATTATTATAAACTTTATAAATATAACATTAATAAAACAACGGGTTTGCGAAACAGTTTCAATAATTCAAATATTAACAACATGTAAACAAAACCTTGGTGTGGCCTCATGATGTCGACAGTTTTCAAGCCTCTACGTTTTGTTTATTTTGATTTTAATCACGTTATGGTACAGCCGTGGAACATAGGAGTTTGCCCAATCGATCAGGTATTTGTGACGGAATTATCTGTTGTAATATTTGTTTTGTTCATACAGCCGTTTAGAGTTTAAAAACAGCATTTAATTCGGTAAAAATACATTTATATTATGACGAAGTCCCAACTATGGTAGAAATAGCAATATTTTGATTCCAGATCCATAATACTAATGGCTTAAATTTGATCTACCGGAAACCAATACATGGTTAAATCTGCAGAAAATAGGATGCGCAGTAATCTGGAACTACTTCCGGCTATGAATGTTAAAAGTCGTCTCTAATATATCTCGGCCCTAAATAAAGTCGTCCCTGATATATCTGAGCCCAAAAAATCTCGACACTATTTCGATGCACTGAATGTGAGTGAAATTGGCAGATAATTTTCAGATTCGCGAGCATTCATGGCCGTGCCTGTTTCAATAGATGGAAAGAGCATCCTTACATTGTACTCCATACACTCCAAAAAGTACACAAAAGTAAGTAACATTTCTATTTCAATCATCCCAAGGATTTACATGATTTAAATATTATGGGACGAAGTCCCAACTATGGTAGAAATAGTAATATTTTGATTTCAGATCTATATTACTAATGGCTTAAATTCCTTGCACCAGAAATGACACACCGGAAACCAATACATGGTTAAATCTGTAACCTGAATAATCCATTCGTTATATTTACGCTCCCGCTGGTCGCTACATTAACGCGTGGATGCATTTAACCCGAATAATCCAGTCGTTATATTACGCTTTGCTATATTAACGCCTGAACGACTTTCTCGATAAAACGCGTCAATCGGAAGCTTCAAATTAGCAATGCATTCTGGGCATAAACTGCGCGTAATGACTTTTGGCACTAAAAGAAGGAGGAGCTTAAGAAATGTTTGTAAGCAAAGGTCAATGGAGCGTTCAGGTGTCAAATGTTTTCATATGTTTGACCTTACTAATCTAAAAGGTGAAAAGAGAAGAAATGTAGGAAAATTAAATAATGAATTAAGCATCGTTATTCAACTTGTCGATCTCCATTTCTTGTTGTTTGTAAACATTACCGGAAATTGAAAGAACCGCCGTGCGCATACTCAGCAAATAATCATCGCTGATTGGCTCTCTCTTTCAGAGAGCAGTTGACGCGTTTTTATCACAAGGAGAGTTCAAGCCCTCATCCAGCGATAGTGTCGATAGAGGGCGCAGTATTATTCGAGTTAGGATGCATTCATTGAAAAAATCCGTCAAACCGGAAATAGTAAATCGCTATGACTTATGGGTATTACGACATAAAATAGGAGGAGCTAAAGTGTTTGTAAATAATGTCCAATGGAGCGATCAGATGATGTAATGTTGTATGCAATACACATATCCGGAGAAATACAACCAAGCATGAAATAAAACTTAAATGAATAATTACTATTTTTTAAATATTAAAACATATTGATTTTTATTTCAAAGTTGGAAAGTAAATAAAAGCTTGAATTGAATTCACTCTTATAATGATTTTTTAATTTCATTTAAAATAAAGATTTAAACAAATGTATTTTATGATACTGATGACTGATTAAAATTGTTTGTCATGCATTAGCTGTCAGTTGTAATATACAGGATGTAACCAATATACAGGAAGAGCTCCTACTGTGAAGCCATCTATTTTGAGATGCCATTCAATGAAAATAACAACCTGACCATATTGTTACATAATATAAGAATAAGAATTAGATAAGAAATTAAAATTTATAGAAGGCAGGGATTTATATAATTAACACATTAAGTCCATTTCATTTATTTAGACTAACTCGGGTCAGTTATCAATTAAAAAAACAAAAATGTTTTTAAAAAAAATCAGTGTAATAAGTATTTACCTAAATAACGATGTTGTGATGGGTATTCCTTAATAAATTGTATTAAAAATCATTTTAATTAAATCAACTTTCTGTTTACATATTTATTTTCAATAAAATTTCTTTATTATTTCATCCCATTTTCCTTAATTTAACTTGTGCATATCCATATTTATGCAATCTTATGCTAACGGCAAGTTACGTGTGTTGACCCTATTATTTACAATAAATTCAGGAAAAAGAGATGAAATAATAAAGAAATTTTATTGAAAATAAATAAGTACTCAGAAAAGGGGTAGTAATTCCGTGCCACGAGTGTCTTTGTATTTGGCTGTATGAGAATAAAGATATACAATAATGCTAACAATAATCATAAAAAGTCACTTTTATTGTCCCACATACATGTTAGATGTGCATTGTGACATTTTAGCAAATTTAGATTAAAACATAAAAACTTCAAAAAATTATTACACGGTGTTTTATTTTTTTAAATCTTTAAAGATTTGTGAATCTATTGCAATTGAAATCATAATTATGAGAATAAAGGTGTATTTGTTTTCTAAATATGCAAAGGCACGTGCACAATCATTCTCCGTGTTTGTTTTGTCAATATTTACAAACGGAAGTAAAGGAAGTCACTAATGCGCATACGCGCTAATATCTGACATCTGATTGGTCGGCTGAACCAGCCAGCAGCTGACGGATTTTTACCATTAAGAGCGTTCAAGCCCTCATCCAGCGATAGTGCCGATAGAGGACGCAGTATTATTCAAGTTATTAAATCTGCAGAAAATCGGATGCGCAGTAATCTGAAAGGGTGCAGGACGTTTCGTAACCTCGTCGTTTCGGACCTAGATCGGGACGTTTCGTACCGGGGTAAAAATGTATAGTGAGACGTTTCATACCTTCTTTTCAACTCATAGATTTGTAATATACTCGTTAATTAAAATGTTGTATGTATAGTTGAAACTCTGGAACTAACAGGGGCGTAGCTAGCCTTTTTTGCAGTGCAAGCAACCAAACCTGGAACTTGTTTTTTTACTAGATGCAAATGGTGCGTTCTGAGGTGTTTTCATGGGTAAATTGAATACATAAGCAACACATTGATTTCATGATTTTGTTAGACAGAATTTACTTAGAATTGTCCAAAATCTGTTCTTCGTGTCTTAGCAGACACGAACTTCTCCATAACTTTGTCTAAATCCACACTGAAATCACGATGGATTTGCATTAATGGTTGTGATGACAACCTATCGTTATTCATTGTTGATCGTACATATGTCTTCAACCGACGTAGTACACTGAACGATCGCTCTGCGGTAGCACTTGTTACCGCATTGTCAACATGATACACAAGATGGTATCTATAGAAGGATATAGCACCGGGTTTACTGCATCAAGTTTCTCGCAAAGAATCTTTCGTTTCTGTTGAAACAGGTTTAGTGAAGAAACTCAATTGTTTTCCATTTAGACTTTTCACGTTTCGACGTCATGTTGTCATTCAACACCAGAAAGGTCACGGACATGTATATTGATTTCATGATTTTGCTACGTACATGTATATTGATTTCATGATTTTGTCACGTACATGTATATTGATTTCATGAATCTGTTAGACAGAATTTACTTAGAATTGTCCAAAATCTGTTCTTCGTGTCTTAGCAAACACGAACTTCTCCATAACTTTGTCTAAATCCACACTGTAATCGCGATGGATTTTCATTAATGGTAGTGATGACAACCTATCGTTTTTCATTGTTGATCGTACATATATCTAGTTGCTTATGGAAGGACCATTTAACTTGAAGGGGGGGAGTGGGGGGGGGATATGGTTTTATACCAAAAAAATATACTGATTCCCAATATTGCTGAAAAAAATATTCTTATTTTGGTGGAGGAAAAAAAAAATCTGATTCAGAGCTTTTGTCATATAACCTAATGCTTTATACTTTATATTATTCAAGTAAATTAGTGTGCAATATACTTGAATAATATAAAGTATAAAGTTCAAGATTATGATTTTTAGTAATTTACGTCACGATAACTGATGGTCACGTGACAATTTTTCAAATCAGATTACAGACGCTGATGAAGCTTGTCGGTCAAGCGAAATATCCGTCGATTTAATTATAGTTATAGGCTTTTTGTAGACTTATAGTTATTTTTGTTACATTTTAACATCTTTTTATGATATCGTTGTGCTAACATTTTAGACGTTTATATATATATATATATATATATATATATATATTATTCAAAGATAGATTACTCTGTCAGTTCTCCTCAGCTGGGATATCATTGTCTGTTTGTCAATATGCTCTTGTATGCCATTGTATTTGGTTATGTATGTTTATTGAATTGTTTATATATATATATTTTTTCAATTGTTCATTGATTGATGATAGATCACTGTTTGGTCTTTATTTCAATAAAAATTACTTACTTACTTACTGTATATATACCTGAAACTCATACGGCGTAACGTCATTTGAATAACATTTGGAATTCCGTAATCTTTATGACATTGAATTTTCACAAAAAGCCCCAACGAGACTCTGTTTTCCACTTTTTTTTTATTTTTATTATTCCTTATTTATTTTATATTTTTTGCTCTTTATTTTTTTTTCAGCACGCCGATGTGCACGCAACTGCATGTTGGCGTATAGGGAGCTACGCGCCCGACTACTTCCGGTTATGAATGTTAAAAAATGACTCAAAATTGCAGTGTGTTCTAGCCCATTAAGCATATACCATGGGACTGACAATATCATTAAACAGAGTTTCATTTCTTCCTCCTCCTGTCCGAAATAATATTTTCTATGAAATTGAGACGTTGGGTTTGGGTCCCCCTATTTACCCCCTCTTTTAAGAAAGTCTGGATACGTCCCCGGTCTACTTTGAAGAAAAAATATAGGACCATATATCTGAGTTAATATTGTTTAAAAAAAATATTGGACTTCGTCCCAAGTTAGGTAACACCTATCATCCTATTATTCCGTATTATTCTATTGATTCAGTGAAGCGTAATTTTTGTCGTCCATGTTGTTATCGTTTTAGGAGACTGAAATATATACCCCGTCTGTTTTCCGAATATATGCTGACATTGATGGTTGAACGACCAATGAAAATGTGTGTAACAAACTAAATCCGTAATATATAGACATGTTCTGTGCTCGAGTGATCTTGACTTTCTTAACCAGCTGTATTGAGTACAGTTGACAATTTTGATGACGAAATAAGTACGAGCATACCTTTTAATGGGTTATAATCCACATGAACATGTTTGTGAATGATTTGATTTTGAATGCATGTGTAAAAACGACAGATATATTTGTTTCTGAAAAGATTTTAACAACTTTCGGTAATAAATGTATAAACATTTCTCTACCTTCAATAAACATGTTTTATCACCTCTCAATACCTTTCTTTAAACAATTCAATTTTGCATAAGTTAACTGTACATTTGACCCGGGCCATAAGTTAACTGTACATTTGACCCGGGCCATGCAAGTGGTTTCAATCTGATCAGATAATGGGTAATAAAATATCGAAAATGTTGAAAGTACAATATACAATGGGAATAAAAATTATGAGAATAAAAACTTTTATTGTTCTTTTTTTTTAAGTTCTAAAAAACAAAAGCTGACTGTATTCCGATTCTAAGTTGATCCATGTATAAAAATTGAGAAAATGAATTTATTTTAACGATAACAATAGTTCAATAATATATAAAAACTACATCCAATTTACATAGAAATGAGGGAAGGGATGAGTCAACCGGACCAACGATTTTTGACTGCCACTCAAAAAGTATTGAGAGTTAGGTAAGGACGAAAATTTAGTTTTTTGTAGAAGCGTCAATGCGCCTACTCTTTTTCGAAATCTACAAAAGACGTCTTTAACCTGACAACTCTCCTTCGAGTGGGCCCCCACTATCCGTCACCCGGGAACGCGATGAGCAGCTCTGTGGATTTGAGCACTGTGAAGCTTTTACCCGTACCCAATACCCATCAAAGATATATAAGAAAATCAATGAATTTGTACTTACATTCCCTCAGGTTAACTGGTAAAAATATACAGAGGTCACCTATGGTAGAAAGAAAATGTGGTCTTTTAAGACAGATGACCTCTTAAAAGAACTTAATTCATATTGCATTTTCTATGACAGGATAAGACAACTGTGAACTTTTAATGCAGATGACTGCTTAATAGAGGTGACAGCTTGGATAGGTTTTACTGTATAAGAATAACAGTTAATTTGTACTTGTATTCCATTTCCTCGATTCTGCTATAAGGGATGTAACTGTTTTGATATCTGATTTGATTTGATTGTTTGTGTTTAACGCCACCTTCAGCAATATTTCAGCTATATCATGGCGATCAGTTTTAGTGTTGGAAGAAGCCGGAGTACCAGGAGAAAACCACCGACCATGGGAAAGCATTGGGTAAACTTTATCACTTGCGGCCGTATTAGTGATAGGCTTGTTTGAATTGTTAGGTAATCCAACTACCTAACTCATTGTTAACTATGTAACATTTATATTGGACACAAGTTATTCCAACTTACAAAGGTCCTCTCCACATATTTACATACCATATTATATATTCCATGCACCAGCAAGTAATAATGTATTTATAATAATTACATTATATAACAAACAAGGAATTTATTTTTTAGATTAAACATGACATATTGAGTTTTATTTTTACGTTACAGTACAGAATTGTCATATGAATGGGAAAAAACATCAATGGGGAAAAAAATTACGCAAAAGAAAATACTAGTAGCTAAATTCAATATGTGAAGTGTCATCATTCCTTACCTGAAGCTACAGTTACCAGCAAAACAGTGGACAGACTTAAAGCAGCTCTCTTGAAGCCCGACTAAGAACTTACATGCGCACACACCCCTGAAGGGCTCTTACACAGAATTGAGTTAATCTTCCGTAACCATACAAATACAGATAACTGTGGGGTAGAACGTCGGTATAGATGGACTTAAAAGCCCTTATTACCATTATGTTCCACTTTAGCAAAGGAGTGAGTATGATAAGGGTAGATTTTGACTCAATCTCAGAAACTGTTTATATAGATATAATATTAAACAAAATCATTGAAAGGTAAGAAACATATTTTTTTTTTATGATTTCACTCTGTCCTTTGTTGCCTAGCAACGTAAATGGAGGAGGGTCCAATTAATCATTGGAAATTCAAATATGGTGGTTTTATTTTACATATCTTGCATAGTCTTTTCGACAAAATGTTAATTTCTGTGTATGTACACTCTAAAAATAATATTCCAATTCTCTATGGTAGCATATAGTATTTTTGTGTAGTTTTGTCACCCTTGCAACGGTTTTGTAAACATTAAATTAGCCTATATTATTGCAATTAATGGTTGAATTTTGACATCTACGATCTTTTGACTTGATATTTGATTAAGCGGTACATTTTTGTCAAGCTATGCACACAACCAATGCCATTTCATATTTCAAAAATACATTTTGATATTGTTATTCATAGTTTATGCCCCGTCCATAGCAACAGGTTTCCCTATGCACAGTATTTTCCTGTAGATCTCGTGGACCTTTTATTTAATAAGAAAAAAAATTCTACAACAGTACCTTAGCAGATCTATAGACATCTTAGCATTTACTAATCAGTATATATTATAAGAATTCCTTAAACCTTAAAATGTCCCTAGTAACCAAATATTATCCCTAGCAACCGCAGAAACTCGTCAATGGTGAGCTCTGGAAATTGCTTTTTTTAAATCTTTTTATAATCTTTGTTGACCTTTTTATTTTTTAAATCATGAAAGGAAATTATTCTCAGTTATTAGAATGTCAAAGGAACCAAGTCAACTGCATAGCATGGTAAAGCAGCGCTACAGCGGCAGCAAATGGGCAGGAGAGGATATAATCCATGTTGAATAATTAAGAAATAAATCATGGAAGCCAGAATGTGTTAGGAGTTTTAACATGGATTGACGGATATTATACGTTATTAGTCTCGAGATGTAATATATTCCGTTTTAAAGGACAGTGGTTTTGTTAAAAGGTGAGGCATCAGCCGAACCTTTTAACAAAACCACTGCCCTTTAAAATGGGATATATAACATCTAGAGACTGATAACATTTTTATCTGAATGTTCCAACATTAATAAGTATGTCCTTATTATAGGAAAAACATAAATACGTGTATCTTTGGACAAAGATCACAGAGAGCGATTATTGATTTTCTGTCATCTTGTGAAATGTGTGTCGTCTGCTGTGCACAATGTAAATGGACAGCACATAGGTGAGAGCCATTATTGATTTTCTGTCACCGCACGGCTTCCCTGACATTTTAATAGTACCTTTTCAGCCAATCAAAATTAGACCTGCCACGAGAACATCAGAAAATAGTATTTTATCCAGAGCCAGAAACGAGGGATAAAATTTACTAATATCCGCCAATCCATGTTAAAACTCAAAACACATTCTGGCTTCCATGATTTATTTCGATTCTGATATGTCTAAGAGTACAAATACGGTAGTATACTTTGATTGGAAGACGGTAATTTTTATATTTACGGTATCTTCAAACTTTTTTTTTGAGAAAAGTAAAACGTGATAGATTATATAAATAGAATGCTTGGTAATACTGTATTATCGGACATGACCCATTAAAGTAAAATCATACCACTAAAATTCCAAGTAATACTACACATTTAGCACTGACTCATACATGATTGACTATATCAATGAAATTCTTAGTAAGGATAACAAAAGGACCATTATAAACAAAACAACGAATATGTTAAAACATGCACCTTATATCATTATATGTACTGTATTAGATGAATTATGAATTATCAAATATATTGTTTGTTTTTCCATACTTTATTGAAGTAAGTAAGAATTAAATATTGATTTCACGATGTTGTTATTGGCAGTCATGGTGTGCTAAACCATTACGCCACCGCAACGTTAATATTAAGCTATATACAAGTCAAATTTACGTTAATACAATTATTCATCGGGAATTCACTTTGCGAAAGAGCTAAATAAAATATATTTGTTAAAGAAAAAAAAATAATAAAAAGTAAAGGGACTACTAAAAATAATGCAAGAACAAATTTATTGACTTTGGTTGCAATGGTTACAATTTCATCATAAAATCCATTTAACTTCAGTCTTCACATCACTAAATTTGCATTTTTGCTACACAGATTTCTCAAAAAATATTAAAAAAAATTCATGATATAATTACATATTAATGATGTTGAAGATTTCTTCTAAAAATTAAAGTATATGAACAGAAAGTACAACTTTGCCAATTATTGTTCCCATGGCAATCAAACAACCTCATTTCGCATCTTCAAAAAAAAAAAAACGTAAAAAATTAGGATTTTCATTATCTATTTTCTTCCGTGAACAGGGTGGTATGTGAATGATGCTTGTTTGTATCCGTTCATTAGACACTTGTCTTAAGCATATTAAACATAATCGTTTGTAGCCTCTTTTAGATTTTTTGGAAAAAAGTGTTTTTTGTCCCATACTTTTGGTTTTTTTTTGCAAATACTATACAACTACATTTTTTTGCAAAATATTTCTACTTCTCTAAAATGTATTTACTGATATTATCTTTTTCACATAACTTATAATCAAATTAACTACTAAATAAACTTTTAACCTTAAATTATGTGAATGGTTGCCATGGAAACAAAAATAAACCATTTCATATATTAAATGCATTTCATATCATGCTAAAATCTGAAAATTTTCTTTTCTGTATCTGTATGAGTACGTTGTAGCATCCCTGCTGGGCTTTAATACAAGTTTTGGTCACAAAAATTTCCATATTACTGATTCACAGATGCAAGGTACCTATAGTCACGAAACAAACGTAACTCAAGGTCGAATCATAACACCCGTAACCAATTTTTGTTAAAGTTAAATACCAATAATATAACAAAAAGGTAGATATCTAAGTTAGTGCGCACGACGCGTTTCTGGAATAACCTTCATCAGGTACGTTCATAGCTAAAAGATTGGAAAGTCTAATAATGTAAAATTAAAAGTTTCTAGGAGCAAGAAAACCGAAGGGTCTAAACAGGATAGCCAAAAATCACAGGCGCTCGTGGCACGGACCACCCCCACTTTTTTTTAACTTTCTGTTTACAAATTTATTTTCATTAAAATTTCTTTATTTCTTTATTATTTCATCTCTTTTTTCTTATTTTAACTTGTTCGTGTCAATATTCATACAATCTCATGTTAACAACAATTAATTGCATGTGTCGACCCTATATAGATACTAAAAAAAAAAATTAAAAATTTAGTGGACTATTAGTATCTATATAGGAACGAAACATGCAAATTGTTGTTTTCATGAGATTGTATGAATATTGACACGAACAAGTTAAAATAAGGAAAAAGAGATGAAATCATAAAGAAAATAAATTTGTAAACAGAAAGTTAGAAAAAAGGGGATGGTCCGTGCCACGAGCGCCTGTGCCAAAAATCAGCTAATGTCAGGTATGAATCAGAGAGGAGAACCTTAGTTTTAATAATTAACATCACTTAGGAACAATAAAAACGTAGATAGTACGAACGATCTACATAGGTACGCTCAAAATTACATTACTTATAACTCCGGAATACAGTGATAAATATTGATAATGCATAAATTGCTTACCGAGGGGCCGTCGTGGTCGTGATCGCATTATAGTTGGATTTACAACTACCTATGCAATCAGTGCCTATCACCACTGATTTTGTGAGTTCGAATCTCGATCAGGGCGAGGTGTACAACAATATGTGATAAAGTTTGTCAGTGACTTGCGACAGATCGGTGGTTTTCTCCGGCTCCTCCGGTTTCCTCCACCAATAAAACTGACCGTCCACGATATAGCTGAAATATTGTTAGAAAGTGGCGTTAAACGCCATCAAACAAACAAACAAGCAAATCAGAATACAGGACAAATATTGATAATACATTGCTTACCTTGCTGAGATGATCCAAATATATAAGTATCTTCTTCAATCATACGTTACGCTTCATGCACATTTGACATGACTTTATCGTGAACTTCACTGAGCAAGAATTCAACACCAGCATTTGTATTGGTTAAATTATAGAGTGACCTATTTCTTTTTCAAGTTAAATTAAATTTGATTCAAGGCCTGTCTTTTTTTTCTCAGACTTGTTTATGGTTGAAAACAACCTGAAACACGTTTAAATCATGAACCATAAGCATGTTTAAGATAGATAAAAAACGCAATGGTTGAAGAACAATATTTAAGAGAACTTTCCTGTTCATTGATTATTTTTTAGCAAAGTAAAATTAATTCTTCATTATCAAATAAAACAATTCAACTCTTAAACACACAAACAAAATTAAAATAAACAAATAAACATGGCCAGAAATCACAGTCAGAGTACATTGCGCATGCGTTAACTTTACCTAACTAATTAATTGGAAAATAACATAGAACTTAATGGGACGTGTTACTTCAACATCAAATTAAAGGAATTTAATACTAATTTTGCATATAGACGTTCATGTCATGAAATTGTTCTTGTTATGCTCTTTCTAAAGAATCTATTTTTATATAAATGTGTTAAGGTTTATATATTTCCATTTAGTTTTTAAATTTACTCTCTTTCTCTCCTATATCTCCTTCTGATTTATACTTTAGAACATCGATATGACGACTTTGTGTCCTAATTATTAATTTTATCTTTCTTTTCATCGCACAAACGTTCATCGTTTCCAATTCTTGAAAGTTCTGTCTTCCGATTGATATCAATAACACACTTATAAAATAACGTTTAGATATTTTCATTCTCTATTAAAAATTGAAATTTGTGCAATTGTTGTAATGAACTCCGAAAATTTTACCTGTTCGCTATCGTGTCGTTGACTTTTATTGGGGGCAATTAACACGATTGCAACTTTATAAGGAACTATTAAAATATAGATATAGATATCGGTGTAGCAGCCAATTTGTACCGACCCGCCAGATGGGCCGGCCGGAATGCATAGACTAGGCTAAAAAGACCGGTCGGAATGAATAGCCCAGGCTGAATGGTCTGGGTCTAGGCAATTTGTTCCGACCCAAGTTGAATGCAATAGCTAATGCAACAAAAGTATCATACTGACGTAAATTAAGGCACAAGAATAAATAACTTTTATTACAAACTCTACAACATTCTTGTATGGTTTTAAGAGTCACAATAGTATCTTTCCCTGATTTTAGATTCCGTTTTATCTCTACCAAAATGACATAAAAGACAGAAACGAACGTGTAAAGGCTCGGCATAATTTTGAATGAACTCAATATATTTTTCAATATTTTCAAAAGTCAAATTGAAAAAAAGAAATGAAAAAGGGAGTGAACTGGCAGCTATGGTTCCTATGTATGCAAACATATTGTTACAATACTTGACATTCGCAGTACCTCTGGAAAATGCATATTTGTTTATTATTTGAACACTCGTAAAACAACTGTATGTATTATTTCTTATATAAATGTTCTTTTTTAAAGGAACCTTCTAAAAAAGTCTGTTGTGAATTGAATTTCAAATGTTTCATATTTTCAATATTTCAATATTACAGTTAAATTTTGTAACTGTACTGCATGCATTAAAATACAATAACTCTAGTAATACCATGCAACGTCTGACTCGGTATTTAAAAGACATAGAAGACATATTTATTACCAGCGGTACTATCGGAATGGCAAGCACAAGGATCCTATGCTTTTCTGCTTCTCTAACCACTCGTCTATTTTCTCCCGTTGCACTAACGTAGAAAAGGTTATCCTTTGAGACATAATGTTTTGCTTGCTTCCTTACCTTTCTTTTTTCACTTTCTGTTAAAATTTCAGTATATTCTGTATTTTCAACGTATTTCAACAGTGTTGAGTACGCACTCTCGTCCATGTTAACGTGCAGTGAAATATTGTACAAATGAATTTAATAATGTAGAACTGAGATGACAAGTGTTCATGTTCATATATGGTATTACGCGTGGGACACTCACGGCTATTTTATCAAACCGTTGACCAAAATTGTCGATTTTAGTGAGCTTGTCAACAAACAAACAAACGAATTACGAATTAAAAAATATATACACACATAGCCGAGGTGAATATTTTTATTGATAATACGTTGTAAATTACAAAATATATATAGGTTTATAAATGTAAAAGCAGGTCGGCCCATATTGCCTGGCATCGGAACAAATAGCCTAGGCTCAAAGTGCCGAACCGGAACAAATTGCCTAGGCAATTTTGGCCGTCCGAAACATCTGGCGGCCGGACCATCCAGCCTGATACACCTGTATTGTGTTATACTAGACATTGAAAACATCTAATGATGAAATTAAGTTCAGTCTGTTTTCTCCAGAACAGATCCAAAGGAAAACTGCTGCAAAGGTCCGGAATTTTCCGCGATATGTTGAATAAAAATCATATACATGTAATGTACATGTATATCTAAAAATATTGTATTGTGTGTGTTAGTTTTCAAATGTGATAAACACAAATATAAACAATGAATACTATTAATTCATGAGAGGTCGTTTCTTAAATCGCTCCTGGGACCTTCTAATTTGACCAATGGATTCCCTTGGAATATCTATTTTGAATTCCTCTCACATTATAAAAAGTTGTTCAAAAACAAACAATGCCAGTACTTCGTGTGAAAACGAAAATCAACTGGAAACAGTTGAACGAGGGTGAAAATTTGATAAATGTTGATACATGTAGCAACAACAAAGTGTTAAAAGAAAAATATTATGTGAAAAGGATAATAATTCGGAAACAGGATTCTAAAAAGGTGAGAATTGTTTGCCTCTATAACACTATTTCATCAGAAGATGTTACCGATAATGCGCAAAATTCTATTACAAATTTTGATATCAAAAATCGAAATCAAAATGAAATTTGCAGATTTCCACAGGATGTATTGATAGCTTCATTTCATACATTAAAGTGAAGAATAGCGGTCAACAACTTTGTTTTAATACGACGTGTATGCTAAATTTTGTAGGCTAATTCCATCTGTCGATTTACTGTATTTGTATATATTGTATATAGTTTAATCTGTTCATTTATTTGTAACTTCTCTGTATATGTGCTATGCACTGTCAGTTTGAGAAATAAAGATATATATAAAGATATACTATTATGGTCCGTAAATTTCAACACAATAGGTCTTATGTCACTTGAAAAAGAATTCATTAAGATTTCTGTCGAGACAAGAAAGTAATCAATTATTGTTGCTTTAGATTTATCTTTTCTGTTCCAGGTAAATTGTGTTTTAATTTTTTTTTGTCTCCATATATCAATAAGTTTGTGTGATTTTATCATTGATTTCAAGTTATGGACTGGTTTATCAAATTTCTTTGATTGATATAATTTTTTTGTATCTATTTTTGATAAAATATCATTATAATCTGCTGCTAGTATTATCTGACCTATACTATACTCATTGATTAATCTATCTACTTGTTTGAAGAAAGTGTTTCTTTTGTTCATATTATTGGGAGCATAAATGTTTACTATAGTGTAAATAGCATTGTTTATTTCGACATTTATAAGTAACAGTCTTTCCTCATTGTCTTTATATTCATCAATTAATTTGAACTCTACATTCTTATTTCTCCAAATTGCCACCCCTCTTGAATTACTTGTACCATTACTTTGATATAGACTTCCTTTAAAATCTTGTATTAATATATTTTCAATATTTTGTGAAAAGTGAGTTTCTTGCATTACATTGTTGTTGTTTTGACCATTCTATTATTCTTTGTCTTTTTTTCAGATTGTTGAAGTCCATTTGTCTTAATGGAGCAGATATGTAGAATATTATGATTCATCTTGAATTATTGGTTTAAAGAAAATGTAAGTTATATTTATACTTTTAATTATCATTGTGGTCAAACTATTTTCTTTGTTACTATTGAATATAATAAAACACTTTATAATTATCCTTTGTGGATCCTCCTGATAGATAATGTTTACAGGTTTGTTTTTCGTATATTTACCTATAATTACACTCCGTGGAGCCTCCTGATAAGTAATGTATACAGGGGCGCATTTCTTTTAGGTGAATCGGGAATAGGTGAAACGAAATATACCGAAACTAAACGAAACGAAACGAAATTCACCGAAACGAAACGAAATTTACCGAAACGAAACGAAATCAATGCGAAACGAAATAAATCGAAACGAAATTGACCGAAATGAAACGAAACGGTATAATACAAAAAAATGAAATAAAACCTATTTTAACGAAACAATTTCTTGAGGAAAGATCAGACTTAAATTAAATGAAAAAAATTGAGAAATAAGCGTAGAAAAAGATAGTTCATTGTTTTCCAGGTTACATAAAAAAATCGTTCTTCATATAGCAATGAAGAAATGATTGATTCATCGATTGTTGACTGCTAAGCACCACTGTGGCACATCAGTGATATTCCAGCTATACAATATAAAATCGGCCCCACCTCAGATGTCGATAAAACAACAACAACACTCCTAATAAACTGTTGCTATCAGAATCTGCTGTAAGTTGCATTGTACGCGTAAAGAATGTGTCCTTTACATCCCGCGCTAAGGGATGTATTAAAATTGTTCATCATAGCTGACTGGTGTCCCTTTCACATAAAGTCGGCGTTTTCCTACAGGAAGACATTTGTTATTTTATTTATGCCAAATTCGCAGTCATGTTAGGATTCTAATAATAGGTTATTATAAATTATTATACAGCTATAATTTTAATCCAATCAAAAACAATATGATTGTGATCATCTTCCGTAATTAAAATCGTCAACATGAAATACAACCGAATTAATATCAAATGGTGTCTTGTTTCAACCTCATTTAAAATATACCTTGACATTCTTTCATACTTGTACATCACGTTCACGATCTTTTATTACAACACTATTTCACTCAAGTGTACATTTTTTTCCTGTTCTAGTTAAAGGACTTTATCAAACAGAATCATACAGTTTACATGTAATGCAGTTAATACGCATTTAAACCACAGAAGAATATTACTATTTACCACATCTTTTGGTGTGGGGTTGCTATTGTGCATGCGAAATATTAATTGCAAACCCCATTGACTGGCTATTTGCTGCCTGTCTAGAATTTTTTTTTTCTCGATCGACAGTTCAGAAGCTAGAAAACAATATGATGAATATTTTCTGTCAATCATGCAAACAATAACTTATGCACATGACAGAACGCATTTTCAATGCACTACATACACAAACTTTTGATCCATCATTTGTCCATTGGAGGTTGATTTAAGAGAATAGAACTGATAGAAGTTAAAAGTTTAATTTGGGCGCAAAAGGGGAAACTTTATATAATTTATGAAAATGTGATTTCCCGAAATTTGCCCATCAGTACTTTCTAATTTTAGGTACTGGGGTACAAGGCCATATGACTCTACAAACCAAAGCGCAGTTTCAGCCTTCGATTTAAATTCTTTTATTTTCCTTGATTTGTTATTTTCGATAATTAGCGCCTCTCCCTCTTTATGTGCAAACGAACGTATGTTTATAATTAAAACACACTGAGCAAATTAATACAAATAATTAAATTCATATAAAATCATAGAAATAATATATAAAATATCATATTTATTCAAGAAATTTACATTTTTTATTTCAATAGTCCGTTTTTGTTATGGTCCGTTTTGGTTATGGGATGAAACATCCGGTAGCGCTGTCAACATATAATGTTTGCGACCTGGTATTTTCCACGGTTCGGAAAATTATTCATTCAATCTGCTGCAAAATGTACACTACATGTACGAGTTTCATTTTACAGAAATCGGAAACCTTTTTGTGTCAATCCTTAGGTAATTATTGAAAAACATTTCCCCAACAATGGAGAGAAAATCGCTGACAGTAATGTCAAACTACGGAAACGATCTGGCCTGTCACTTCTTTTAAACTTTTCATAGTTCATGTACACGGCTACATTTTAATGACAATTGGGAGTGGTTTTCTTTTTTGGAACCAGAACTTTTGCTTACAAATTAAAAAATAACAGGAAAAGTTAACAGTTGTTTATATAACAGAAAATGACAGCACCGTTTGATATTTCAACAAAGTGAGATACTTGTTTGGAATGAATAACCAACTGACATTACCCCGAACTCAGAAGTTATTTTACTTTAAAATCACTTCTTCATAGTGGATTGAAACAAGTGATGTCACTCTTCACTCTGGGGAGTGCAAGAGCGGTCCTTGTAGTGGCATTAGTCTACTCTTTTCCGGATGTCTTTAATGTGATCTACATCTACAGGATACTTCTAAGCTTCAATGTGTTGAATTGGCATTGATCTCCCCTTACATAAACCAGCCTTTTATTGTCCCCATCCGATGGACTAGCATCGTTTCTTAAGACCACCCTAGCCAATGACGTCAAGGTTGTCAAAAAGGTTATAGCAAGTAAATTCAGGTTTCATTTGATAGCAATATATGCATTGGGGTGTTTTCGCAATTTCAGCTGCACACCTGTACCTACCAAAATTACCGTGAAGAGCCCCCTCCCCCTCTCCCCAACCCCCGTGAGACTAGTGAAAGAATGAATTTTAATGATATTGATAAAAAAAACATTTAATCTGAAAACTGTTTATATATTGATATCTGATGTCTTTTTTTCATAAAAAAAATGTCACAAAATGTTTGGGCCACCATTATGCCATTTGGACCAGTGACTAATTTTTTACTGGCCCCAAATTTTTGGTTCGGGCCGGCCAAAGGTTGGCCCTCATTTCAAGCACTGCAATGTATATTATAAACATACTGCCCTTGGATGAAGGTGTTAAGGTAGATTAACACACGAGGGAAACAATTATCACCCGAGACGAAGTCGAGGGTGATAATTTTTTCACAGAGTGTGTTAATTACCCTAACACCTTCATCCAAGGGCAGTATGTGTTTTTTTTTCATATACTGAATGCCTAATGATTAAAGTGTGCATTATATTATTAGAAGGACAATTGCTAAAAAAAATAAAGTCATAAATTAAGATAGTTTACTTACATTAACAACAACAACACATCAAATAGCAACAAATTTAACAAGATAATAACATAACAATTAATGTAAAATGTTAATTGTATATTTTGATAAATATTATCACATGTTTGTTTCTATATTCTGACTATTGCATAAATAAATTTCAAAGTAGGCTATTATTATTTTATCATTTTTCAATATTATTATTTAAATACATGTCTTAAAATTTAGAAATTTTATGAAAACAAAATTTTTGAAAAGAACTGGGAGCTATAAGGGCCAAAATCGGTCCCAACTCAGATGTCGATAAAATTTTCTCCAAAATATATTCACAATATGTGCTTTTCAGAAATAAATACAGTTAGTTAATATGTGTATCTAATTCCTCACAGCGGATCGACAAATTCAGGTAATGAAAAGCAGTGAGTGTCTTTTTTTTCATTATGCAGAACGTATGTATCATTGTATTATAATGCATATCTTTAGAAAAAACAAAAACAAAGCATAATAAAACTCAATAAACAAAGCATAAATTTGACTTAGTATGCAATGTGGATTGATTTCAGGAATAAAAACATGTTCCGAAGCTGTATTATGAAATTAAAGTGAACGAATAGTAATGTCGCAACGTCACCCATTTTCGACGGTCTCCTGTTTTCGACTGTTTGTTTCACATGATAAAATCTCTCATTATTTTGATCGCTTAATTTGTCAGAGGTTATATTATGATGCTGAAATTACATGAATGATCTCATGAAATCTGATCTAAAAATGTCTTCTTTAAATGTAAGAACTACGTACCACATCTATGATTTCACGTTCAAATTGTAGTTTTTCGTAATTCATTTTTTCGTCACGTTAACAAAGCTTTAATCATTTAAAAAATATATCTCATACAGACCAATTTTGGATTCATCGTCTGCTATGACATTGATAATGTACATATTGACGTCAATAGGGACGGATCCAGGATTTCAAGTTAGGGGGCGCACCTAAAATAATTGCGCCGAGCGGAGGGAGGCGCGAAAATTGTTGGGGTATTTCGTGTGAAAAATCACGATTTTACGCCAAAATATCATATTTTTTCCAATTTTAGGGGGAGGGGCGCGCGTCGGGTGCGCCCCCCCCCCCCTTGGATCCGCCCCTGGGACATCAATTCAGAAACTTATTAACATTGATCGTTGAAAACTGCTCGAAATTTTAGTATTAATCTTAAAAAAGTAATAGATAGATTTATTTGGATATAGAACTTTGTCATATTTGAAATTTTTTAAAATACTTTTTTAACCGTATTTTATTCTTAACGACAACCAATGCGATGATATATTTCAGTACAATTTTACGGACAACCATCACAGATCTATAAAAAAAAAAATGCCAAGGTGCGGGTTGAGAGAAATCCAATATTTAAAGATCGTTTTTTTCTATAATAGGGAAATATTTTGGGAAATGGTGTAAAGCAAAATGTTTAATGTGTAATGATTTTAGCTAGGACCCTGTGAGAATTATTATTTTTTTTTTTATAAACTGATATAAAGCCATGGAATCAGATATGCCATAGGTTGTCGATAGATAATTGTTTTACAATCAAGTATTTCATATATATTTATGATGAGAACAAGTTTACAACCATATGATTAATCGTGTAGGTAAAATGTGTGTCGCTGCCATGAGTTTATGTATGATTGCTTTGATTGTCACTAGAAAAAAGAGGAGATGGTAGATATTATTTTGCTTTGTGACAAGCCAACAACAACACTCCTAATAAACTGTTGCTATCAGAATCTGCTGTAAGTTGTCTTTTACGTGTAAGAAGTGTGTCCTTTACATCCCGCGCTAAGGGATGTATTAAATTCGTTCCTCATAGCTGTCTGGTGTCCCTTTCACATAAAGTCGGCGTTTTCTAGAGGAAGCCATTTGCTATTTTATTGATGTCAAATTCGCAGTCATGTTAGGATTCTAATAATAATAGGATATTATATATTATTATACAGCTATAATTTTAATATAATCAAAAACAATATGATTGTGATCGTCTTCCGTAATTAGAATCGTCAAAATGAAATACAATCGAATTAATATCAAATGTTGACTTGTTTCAACCTCATTTAAAATATACCTTGACAATTTTTAATACTTGTTCTCGTACATCACGTTCACGATCTTTTATTACAACACTATTTCACTCATTTTGTTCCTGTTCTAGTTAATGGACTTTATCAAACAGAATCATACAGTTTACATGTAATGCAGTTAATACGCATTTAATCCACAGAAGAATATTTCTATTTTCCACACCTTGTGGTGTGGGGTCGCTATTGTGCATGCGAAATATTAATTGCAAACCCCATTGACTGGCTATTTGCTGCTTGTCTAGAATATTTTATTTTTTCCTCGATCGACAGTTCAGAAGCTAGAAAACAATATGATGAATATTATCTGTCAATCATGCAAACAATAACTTATGCACATAACAGAACGCATTTTCAATGCACTACATACACAAACTTTTGATCCATCATTTGTCCATTGGAGGTTGATTTAAGAGAATGGAACCGATAGAAGTTAAAAGTTTAATTTGAGCGCAAAAGGGGAAACTTGATATAATATATGAAAATGTGATGTGAATTCAGTGGCCAGCCATCCCAGTCTGGTGGCAAAAAAAAGGTATTGTTCTGATATGCCTAACATTGTGTCTGCAAATTCCATCCAATGAACCCCAACAAAAAACCTACTTTCAGCAAACCAATTCTTTTCATTGATTGATAGGAAAAGAAAGTTTATAAACAATGATAATCATAAATTCCATCAATATCAATAAAACAATTACCTTTTATCTTAACTGAACTTGAACCGTCGTGGTCGTATGGTAGTTGAATTTACAACTACCTGTGCAATCATTGCCTATCACCACTTAAGTTGTGAGTTTGAACCCCATTCATGGCGAGGTGTACTCGATAAAACATTATGTGATCAAGTTTGTCAGTGACTTGCGACAGGTCTGTAGATTTCTCTGGGTACTCCAATTTCCGCCACAAAAGTAGTAACTGAAATATTTTTGAAAGTGGTGTTAAACACCTAACTTCCAATGGACAAATGATGGATCAAACGTTTGTGTATGTAGTGCATAACATAAAACACCTTTGGGTCATAATGTGAGAGCTATCTGTTGGATTGTGCACAAAAAATATCTACTCCTTTTAGATCAAACTATTTTTCATAATTTTAGAAGTAGCATCGATAGACCATTAAACCCGTTGCCTCCGCATCCCTTTAGTAGTAACTATTTCAGTATCCCGGAAGAAAATACATAATCAATAATTGGGGGCTTATGAAAAAAAACTATATTGAATGAAGTGGTGTTTATTTAATTTTTTTCTTGCATTTGTATATAACTGTTACGTGCCGACATACCATCGTTTTTTACGGCAAAGATTGCTTCTCAAATATCAAAACGTCATCTAAGCGCTTGGAATATTTGAACATTTTCCCGTCGTTTTTCAAAAAATTTAACACCTCGTGAAACCAAAAAAATACTTTAACAGTATTTGTGTTTTATTTATTTTAATAATGTGGTAAAATATTTTTCTGGTGCACGACTGCGGAGGTGCTTAATTTCTTCGAAAACCGTCCAAATATCGCGGGCAAAATCCCACGAAATACAGAAAACAAATAACGCTCATGACGTCACAATGACGGCAAATACGTATAGATTTTGTTGGAAACAAGTATTAACATCAAAAGTATGATCTCTTCTATAATATAAAACACATCAAATTTTAATCAAGTATGTTCTGAGATAATGATTCATTAAATATGGGGCCATATATGGCACTTATAGTCCCCAGTTCTTTTTATGACATTGATGCCGGATTGCATGCACTGAGTTTTTCTCTTGGTTTCAATGTACACAAACTGTATTTAAAATAAATACAATTATTTACAGAAACATAAGTTATTTACTGATGAATTTCATTACTTGAAATGAATCATGAAATGTACAGATTGTGTATATAATGGTCTCATATATACAATCAGAAGAGTGAAAATATTGATTTTAAGGGTCTGGCTGAGGTTATAAATAAATTAATATTTAATAACCTCCACAATCCTCCACCAACAAAATATTTTGATATAATCATTAACCCTCTATACTCAAAACAACTGCTCAATTTGATGTTGGTGGAAGACTGTGGAGGTATATAAAATAGCTAAAATGTAGATTAAATATGTCGTTTATAGTCCATTTTTAGCATTATCCGTCTAATTATGATGTCATTATGACGTCATAGCGCACCCAATTTCACGGAAAGTTATATTTTTTGAAAATTTGTTTATATAACAATTAAATTAGTAAATTGTTTTTATTCTATGTCGAGCATTATTTTTTAATATAATGTGGGGCCAATTTTGCACCTTAACGCCTCTCCCTCTTTATCATTTTGAAATTCTTTGAAAATTTTGAAATCTTATGAAAATATGAAAATCGGTAAACCTCGGCGGGTGCTAATTTTTCAGATCGGCAAACTTCGGGCTCAGCGAGTGTTAATTTTAGGCATTAACACCCGTTGCTAATATTATCACATGCTGCGAGGGATGGCCGGGGCTTATGACAGGTTAGTGAAAATTAACAAATGCCGCTTGTCCAATGAAATGAATGGATAATGTAAGAAATTTGCATACAGTATAATAATAGATATTATTTTTTATATTGTCTTGTTTTTGATTGATGCTACTGACAGTAATGTATGATAGGTGATATTATTTATACGAATAAAGAAAGGGAATAAAATATGAAAATGCGAGGGTAAAGACCACATGCGTTCGTGTCACGGAACTACTCCCCCCTCTTTTTTCAACTTTCTCTTTTCTTTATTATTTCATTTTCCTTCTCTTTTTCCTTTTTCCGGGTTTATGGGTACATGGTTACCTTTAATACCTGACCAGGTTTTGAAAGGCACACTCGATTGGCGATATATAAATCAATTTTAAAGTTGTAGTTGGATTAAATGTCATACCATTTGTTTATTTAATAACATTATTAATGTACAAATTAGATACATTACTATTGAAATAAAAAAGCGTTTCGTACTGGAAATGAGGGATTTAGTTTTTCGTAATTTGTACTCGGGTGATGCAAAATAAATAAAACTTAAAACAATTTGAAATTACCCCTTTTTGACCCCTTTCTATATCAAAACAGTTACATGTACATTATCACGCAATACATTTTTCTGAAAGGGATTTTTCCAAAGCAATTCATAAGAAAAATCTAGATAAAAAATACGCTCTCAATGTACAATAAAAAAACATCCATTTTGCCCCTTATGGTATTTTGTTTGGAAACGGATATGATCACAATACCCCTATACCAATTGCAACCTTTGTTCAGTGGCAAATTTCATTGTAATCAAAATTCCAAAGGGTCTGTTAACTAGATCTGAAGTTGTAGCACTGGAACAATTCTTTCTACAGACGGACGACAGCAACAATAGCGCCATGTAACATAATACCACCACAAAATTTGCTTTTTTTTTGTCAAATAAAAATCTTATCCAATCATAGAAGATGAAACACAGTTGTTTTATTCTGTGAATGTACTGAGTGAGTGATTGTTGCTTAACGCCAAGAGAGCAATATATTAGCTATATCATGGCGAGAATAAGGTACATTTCGATGACTTAAGGTTTGGCTGAGAAATATATGCTTTTCAAAGGTAGCAACAACCTTGTTCAAATTTATCGATCGTTTTCCATAACCGGAAACTACGGAAGGCGGAGTTTTTCTAAATATGGTATTTCTTACTACACGCTGATGTAAACATTCACGCCTTAAATCGCCAAATATGGTATCGACATCCAAATAGTGAGGCCGGAAATGACGAAATTCAAAATATTCAGAGAGTTTAGTAAACATGGATTTTTATTTTGTGGGAATTACATTCTAAAATACTGGTAGGTGATAAAAACTTGTTATAATAATGGACAAAAGGAAAGGTTATGACCTATTATTGATAAATACAGGCGTCAGAAACTCTGTAAGCGAGCGCAAAAAATCTCGGCGGCTGCTCCATTACGTGTAATGGCATACCGTTATAACCCTTGCGAGTAAACGAGCATTTAGGGTTTTATTATTAGAACTATGTGGAGTGAATTGTAATGATACAATAACATCCTTCGTTTAATGAATGTGTTCCATTTCATCTTTTACACAGACGTACTACTACTACTTCTGATTCAATGACCTCATCCATTAAGTTCGTGGTCCATCACAAATGAACTCCCGTTGACATTGATGACCTCTTCCGAATTATTTACGTTTGCCATTGTGACATTTAAAATCGCTAAATTCGGACAGAATCTTAACTTTGAACTAGAATGACTTATCTTGCGTCAACTTTACTAACAGAAAAGAGATAAGGCATGAATAAGTATAGTGAAATATCGCAGAGACAATGGCGACTCTTGTGTATATTTGTTTTTCAATTTGCCTGGTAGTAGGAATTAAATATGCAGAAGCAGCAACATGTTCAGTCACCGCGGCTTGTGAGTATGGAAACTTGAAAAAGGGACTGGGGAAAGAGTGTGGCTGTGTGTTAAATAAAACTGAAATGTTGTCTAGTTATATTTGAAAGATAATTATGTTAGAACAACCACTGTCAATAATATTTGTGAGGTGTGTTTACAGTGAGGGCGGTTAAGAACGAAACTTTACGCCAACAAAAATTATTTCAATTTTCCCATTGTGAACTTTCCATTTATATGTAGCAACATCCCAGCAGCACCTGCATATGGAATATATACCTCTCAGTTCATACGATATTCCAGAGCCTGTGGTTCCTATCAGGATTTCCTTGATAGAGGGTTGCTGCCAACAAGGATACTAGTGAACCAATGGTGCCTATTGGTTAAGTTGAAGTCATCACTTCAAAAGTTTTAGGGGTCCTTGTGGCTCAATGAGTTAGGTAGTTGGATTACCTAACAACTCATACAAGCCTATCACCAATACGGCGTGTGTTCGCGCCCGGCTTTGTATATTACAAAAAGGGTGCACTCGACTCACATCCGCAAGTGATAAAGTTTACCAGTTGCTTGCCCATGGTCGGTGGTTCTCTCCGGGTACTCAGGCTTCTTCCACCACTAAAACTGGTCGTCATGATATAGCTGAAATATTGCTGAAAGTGGCGTTAACCACAACAAATCAAATCAATCAAAATCAAATCCACAGTTTTACGGTAACCACCATTATCGTTGTGGAATATCTTTGTCACAAATGACCACGTATATGTTCCACTTGTTGGACACACTTCCCGGTCGTTTCCTCATTCATGACTTATCACCGGGTTTGTAACTAGATTAACACGACGGGCGTCACTAGTGGAACAGGAACTACCTATCCTTCCAGAGCACCTAAGTTCAACCCCGATTTTTAGTGGGGTTCGTGTTACTCGATCTTTAGTTTTATGTGTATGCTTTGTAGATCGTTGTTTGTCCTTTTGTACGTTTTCTTTTGGCCATTGTGTTGTCTGTTCTTCTTCGATATATGGATTCTGATTACCCCTTTGGTGTCTTCAAACTCTTCTTATATTTGATAAATATAAATAACAGGGGATTGATTACCTGTTGTTTGTTGTTATTTTTCATTGCACATCTGTCCAGTTTGTCATTCCATGTCTGCATTTCGGAGAAAGATGCATTGTTTTCATCATGTCTGTCCGTCCGTCACAATAGTGTGTACCGGGTACGTGTAAATTATCCTTCATTTTAAATAGGAATTCTTCTAAACTTTGCACACTTGTTTATTTCCATATGAAGATTCGCATATCGGTAAGACAATTTGATCAGATCATTTTTGAAGGAGTCAAAGCCCCTTTAAATCGTTTGTCTGCGCAACCCCTCGCACATTTTGATTAGGAATTACAAGTTATCTTTCCCAAGAGATAAAAGAATGTGAAAGGGTGAAGACATCATAGAAAAAAGGAGTACAAACATGCTAATAGAATATACGATTCGTGGTCATGATCGTATGGTAGTTCGATTTACAGCTATCTATTCAATCAATTCAATCCTATTCAATGATCACAAAAGTTGTGAGTTCGAACCCCGTTCATAGCGAGGTGTACTCGATACAACATTATGTGGTAAAGTTTGTCAGTGACTTGCGGCAGGTCGTTGGTTTTCTCCACTAATAAAACTGACCGCCATGATATAACTGAAATATTTTTAATAGTGGCGTTAAACATCATAACCAACCAACCATCACCACACAATTTTCAAATTCCCTTAGAAGACTTTCATTAGAAGGCTTTCATTTCTCTTTCAGTGTTTGAAACAGATTTTTTGCACCATGAAACAAGAAATAGAGGATGTCAAACAGTTCGATTCCAGGATATCTAACACCGAGCACGAACTTTTAACATTGAAACACACTGTACAATCTGAAACAACTGAACTGAAGGAGAACCACAATATACTACAGAATCTACAAAAGAATATTTCTGATGCTGTAAGTATATCGTATACGACGTACATTAAATACACGAAAAGTAGCTATATGCGAGTGTATCCGACGAAGAAATATATTGAAATGTAATAAGCTTCGACGACGGCGACAACGACGACGAACACAGTGATGACAAAACTCAAAACTCAAAACCAAGAGACACCTGCACATAATGTTAAACACAGAAATCTTTAATGTGGATGTTTAAGGGAGAGATAATGAGTTATTGTTAAACACCAATTGAACATTTTTTCAGTAAATATTATGACGAGCAGCTTTCTTTTCAATGAGATGACGATGATGGCTTTGTCCTTTATCAACACGTTTGGCTTTCTTTTCATATTGTTAAATTACTGAAACAATAGTCCGCAAATAAACATATCAATACACTAATACATGCCATCATGGCCCCAATCCAACGATACATATGCATAGTCTTACTCTTAAAAACTTCGTGCTTAGCGGAGAATCATCAAATATAAATATTGTTGTCATTGATTTAACATGAATGGGATGGACGTTTCAGGGAATAGACATGGACTAACAACACAAATACAAGTTAAACAGACAAAGATGTTTCTTTGAATAAAGTAGTAGTTATTTTAATTACAAAAATCACAAGCCACAATTATTTATTCAAATTGCAGATGTCCGGAGGACACGGGGACATGAGTAACAAGATTGATAAACTTTTAGCACTGTTTAAAGATGTTCAAGACAGACTGGATCATTTAGAAGGTAAACAAATTTAAGCAGTCTTACTTGGTATCATTCTCATTATGTCAAATGATTTGGCTTGTGTGCGCAAACCAGCACTATATTTTCCTGAGCAAAATACACTGTAGTTGCACGTCATTGGATAAGCATCATCGGTAGCCTACGACTGATTACACTCAGATGGTGAGCTTAGAGTATCGCAGTGTGGGATATCGACGATGTTGGTTAAGTTGAATAGAACTGTTTGCATGTTATACAATCTTTGCTTAAAATTGACCACTAGTGTGTTAATAGTTGTCTGCATGTCGTTATGATGACATTCCTGATATTTCTGTATACACATTCATTTTTGATTGGTTCTTCTCACATGGAGAAGCATCGAATCAAAATACGTTGTTTACTGGCACAAGAAACTGAAATCAAGCTTGGTTGTATTTAAGAAACATACTCCAAATATATGTCTTTGGTCATCTGAAAGAGTGGATATTGCACAGACATGTATTTGCATATCCGTTTCAAAATGTTCTTTTTATACAGGACGTTAGCAATGAGTAAAACGGAAGAAACTTATTGTCACGGTAATATTGTAGAAGTTTGTTTAATTTTTAAAAATATTGTTTGCCTTTAATTGATAATGTCTTTTTTTCTTGCAGATTCAGATTCCACTCAAAACTGTAATGTTGTATTGTCATATAAATATGATATTTTACTAACATATTTTAATTTCTTCGTTGACAGTAAAGTGTCAAGTTTGTTCGAACTCTAGTGGAGTGGTTCACCCATGCCAAGAAAGTCCATGCAAAAATGGAGGTAAGTTGATAAAACGATTAATAATGTTTTTTTATTTACCTCAGCAGATATGGATTTTCTTTTGTCTCTCTTTAGAATTAGAGTTATTTCCCTTTGATTGTTCAGAGACACATTAGGACATTGATTCTGCTCAACAAATGATGGTAAACATAATCAAAATTAATAATCATATTTTCATTTAATGTTTTTGTATATACCATTTGTAATTGATTGTTTTTATTTCATTGTATTGATTGTATATGCGCTTATGAGCCGATAATTCGTTAATAAACTATTGAATAACTCAATTGAATATGTCTTTTGTCCTTCTTTTGTTAAGACCATCGTACTTTCTGTCCTTCTTCGAATAACATCTTCTGGTTGCCACTTTGGCATCCTAAAACTGGTCTATCACTTATAGAATTGAAAGAGCCTAAGATGATAGTTTCAAAAATACAACTTTGGAGATGCTATAGAGATTATATTTTCTATTTTAAACTTTGCAGGAAAGTGTTTGGAATTGTCGAAAGATTTCCAGTGTGTATGCAAGTCGGGATTCACAAGAGAACGTTGCGAGTTCACCGATTATTGCGCTTCTTCGCCATGCAAAAACGGAGGAAACTGTACTTCGAACATCCTCGGACATGTCTGTCATTGTGTTTCAGGATTCACCGGACCATATTGTGAGGTTACACTTAACGCGTGCGACACAAATCCTTGCAAACATGGAGCATGCATTTTGCAGGGGAATCTCATAAATGCGTTTGTGAGTCAGGTTTTTCGGTCCTACTTGCGATCAACCCAACAGTTCTCAGATGACGACAACCCAAGTCACTTACCCAGACCCCTGCATTGCATCTGCATCCGTTTGCAACGAACCAGCGAAGTGCAAAGCTGTTGGTCCTCAGGATTTTATTTGCGTTTGTCCGGAAACGGATGATACAAGAAATGACAATTGTCTTATACCGCATTACTACGAGAAATACGGGTTTTGCTGTACTAAGAATACGTGTAAGGGTGACGCAATTGTATGTTGAATAAATAATCAGCATGCGTTTTGTTTTATTACATTAAAGTATTGAGTAAACGTTAGAGAAAACCGAAGAGGCAATCCATAATGGACAACCCAGAGAAACTGGCAACATTGGGTACACAAGACGAACACAACAAAACCAAAACACATCACAATATGTATTGGACACTACACAACTAACACAACATAACGTAAATAAGACATAGTCATCAGCCCTGCTACAAACATGGTTTTTATGCGGAAATCGTAACGGACATCACAACACGGAACTAAGAACGCAAAGACACATAATAATAAGGTTAACATTAATTTTGTTTTTAGAACAAAAGTACGTATAGATTCATATACACTCCTATTTTCACATTGTTGAGATTGCAAACAATTATCTGGGTACTGCTGAAGGTTCTCACACCCCAACTCCACAGAGCTGTTCAGCACGTCCCCGGGTGGCGGATAGGGGGAAGGCCTGGATTAACCCTTAGGCAAAATAAGCACGTGCCTAGGGAATCAAGGGCCAAGGGGTACCACAAAAATCCGGCCACATGGCAATTTATTTTATCAGCCAGATATTAGGCTCAAAAACACATCAAAAATCAAAAAAATGTAGGAAAAATGAAATAAAACATTAATAAATGTTATAGGCTTTATTTATACATATAATCAATCAAGCAATCAAAATAAACAATGATAAAAAAAGATTATTATTGAACAAAAAAATAATGTTATGCATATACCAACTTTTGTGTCAAGAAGAATAAATATACACATCAGTCGGTAAGCCAGGCATCGATTCCGTACCTCCAACAATGCAAAGTCAATTCTCGAAATTAAGGGACGTAACTCGATGTATTATACATAAAGTTCAAGATTAAGAATCATTGTACCTTAAAGCAACACTTTCCTCCCAGTTATATGTGATGGTTGGCATATTACACCACTCGCATGTCCGCATCATTTCACTGAGAGGCCGGGAGGTTTGGGCCCATACAACTAGTTTAACTCCGCCACATTTAATTGAAGTACCTGTACAAAGCTAGGAAAGTGAGCGGTCATGTATATGTGTGTTAGGGGTCATATATATGTGTGCTAGGGGTCATGTATATGTGTGTTAGGGGTCATGTATATGTGTGTTAGGGGTATCAATTTTGTCTCTGTTTCTACGATTTTACTCTATAGGTTATGGATTTTGGAACTGTTCTGAAGGCATTGTATATTTTATTTTTCATTTCACTTCAAAATATCTAGCATTGATGGCAAGTTATTTTAGTATAAAAAGTTTGTTTGCAGTTTTAAGTGCAAATAATATTTAGTGCAAACCATATTTATTTCACTACAGGTGCAAAATGTTTGCACTTAGGTTCAAATCTTTTGCTCTTAAGTAAAAATAACAATATTTTGCAATTATTACAACAGAAATAATCACTCTATTAGTAGGAATGGAATTGTTATTTGAAATGAAAAAATATTGTTTTTTTATGTTTCATGATTAGTTTTTGCACTAAATCTGTGCAATTGATCTTTTATATTTATAGTCTTCTTATTTAGCCTATTATTCATCAGAGTTCTGAAAAGAAAATTTAAATAATAATGGACAACAACGCCATGAATATCAACAAAACGAACAACCACCTCTCAGCTGAAACCATTGAACACAAAAAGATCACGACACTTGGCATTAACCATCCATATTCTGGCTTGGGACAGGCACAAAAATGTGGCGGGGTTAAATCGATTAATGGAGATCCCAACCCTGAATGACAAACCAACTTAAATGCACGTTAAGCAACCAACAATCAAACCACCTAATACAAACTTAACACCATGATTTCATAAAATATAATAAAAAATGCTGAATTTATCAACAACAAAAAAAAATCTATTGAAACAGGTGAAATTCGCCAGATACATATACATTTCCACTATAATATAAGTTTAAACTTATTTATTCATTTAATTAACAAACTACCATATAGCACAACAATAAAAAAAAATACATACATAAAATAGGATTTGATGCTAAATATGGCTTATACTCGAATAATATTAATAACTACAATATCTAGCAAATATTAAAAAAAAAATACATGGTCATCATATGTTATGGAAAGAACACCGGTTTTCTCGATCTGAATTTGTTCACATACGAAAAATTCAAAAACAGAGGCTATGCTTGTTTTGGATATATATAAAAGTCAATTTAAGTTTTTCGCACTTATCATTTAAGTGCAATTAATCGTTTTGCGCTTGTGTACAATTAATGTTTTCTTGCACTTAAATACAATTAATCGTCTACATTTAGTGCAATTAATCTTCTGCCCTTAAAGTGCTATTACTCCACTCATTTGTTGTCCTCAGGACTGGGTTGCAATAACCTCAATTAAATTTAAGTGTCAATTAAATGTTAATTGACACTTAAATTTACATGTATTGTCAATGAAATTAATCTACACTTTAGGCTTAATGGAGACATACAAATTTAATTGAGGTGTGTGCTACCCAGTCTTGAAGAGCAATCCCATTTGAAAATAGGGGAACTCATGATATATTTATTTGCACTTAATGAAAAAAAAATTGCACTTAAAGTGCACTGAACTTTATTTTCAACCATTCTAGTATAAATTCAACAAATACAATGCCCTATTAAAATAAGGAGCCGTCTCACGAAATTGCACAACACTGAAAGGTCCGTTTACATTTTTCAAATTTTGCCTTCAAATTTCCCTTCAAACTTACCTGTGTACCTGTATCAAACACAAAGTTGACAGCTCTAAACACATATCCAACTCCTATCCAATATTTGATTGACCTATCAAACGTGTTTGACCACATGTTTAGACTGTCAAATTAATGTTTGGAGTAAGTACACAGGTCAAGTTTGAAGAGAATTTGAAGGAACACATTGACCATGTAACCACGCCTTTAATGAAAGACACATTCCATGAGTTATTTGTGGTAATACAACCACGATGTTCTTTTACACTATATGGTACATTCTGCCTTTATAAAGTATAAAACGCCAATGTAATACTGCATAAAACAATAAGTGATGACGTAGAGCACAACGCCTGGACTGATGACGTATCTGCTAATATGTCGTCAACATGTGACCAGATGCCATCATTTGCAGACGGCTTTATCCCCAGAACATGACACATTAACTGGTAAATATCAACCGTGTTTATTGGCTTCGTTTTCACATTCTTTTTGATTCCTGAAAAAGTTTGAAAATGCAATGGAACACAGCAATAACAGGTTACTCAGTAACACATGTTAGCCCGGGTGCACATGGGTTATGCATCATTACCTCGGTTTAAGCTTAACCTAAATGTTAATCATTCCTTACATTATATTTTTAATTAAATTTTAAATAAAATTTTATGATTCTTTTTGTGGTTTGAGTGAATAGAGACAGAAAAACGTTTCTATGGATATCACGCTTTCATCGTACATTGTGTACTGTAGCTGAACTAATTACTTACTGTTCCACTCTTCGCAACTTCGGCTGATTCCGTACCTTCATCATACCTCGTCCGTATTACGATAGCTCCCATTGGAACTACTTTCGGAAATCTTCAATGAAGGAGGTATTAAAATAATTTCACTTTCGAATATTCGTCCAATAATAATATATTTGCATTCGTCGCAATGTCGGCTGATTCCGTACCTTCATCAAAGACCAATATTTTTAAAAACAAACTCATCTATTGTCGCCATTTTAAAACTTATTCGCGGTGCGCAATGTTTGATTGAAGTGATACGGTCTTCCGGCGAAGAAATGTGACGCGTAGACGCATATCAAATACCGTATTACAGCCGAGGTATTGAGGGAGAGAAGAGGACTCGCCCAAGGTTGCTTACTGTTCTTTGTACATTTTTGTATCTTTTGGTAAGAAAAGAAAGAAAGAATATGGATATAAATGAACATGAGACAGAATCCAGTTTCAGACTTGTACACAAATTATAGTAAAAGAACAGCGCTTTTGTATTAGTCGCAATAATTCTGCTTTGTAATTGCATCACACTTAATCGAGTCTGCATAGGACGCCGTCGGGTCGCGAACGCATTGTAGTAATATTTACATTTAACAATGCAATCAATTAGTGTCTTTCACCACCAAAGTTGAGCGGTTGACTTCCGCCAGTGGTGAGGCCTATTCGATACAACATAATTTGATAAAATGTGTCAGTGACTTGTGGCATGGTAGTGGGTTTCTTCGGGACTTCCTCCATCTCAATATAATTTAAATATTGTTAAAAGTGGACATGAACACCAATAATTCATAAAACAAAAATCGATCTTTTCATTTCAAATCGGTTATTTATTACGTCGATTATCAAAGGGATCACTTACGATAATCGTTTGGAATCGATAGATTGTTTGGAATGGCACATAGGTTTCTCAAGTTTCAATTTGGTTTTACGCATCTATTGTCAAGTGACCAGTACTTCAGCTATCTACAAACAATATATTTATGCTATATGTAATATTATTTATCGTCGAAAATATATAATTGATTTGTACCAGCTTCAGAAATAGATTGTGAGGTTTCTAGACTGGTTTGCTGTTAGTGCAAGTTTTATTTGATTTATTGTGTTTATCTTGCAATCTCAAACAATCCAAAAACAACTTCTAAATTTTACTAAAATAGCAGAAATAAACGTCGTTTCAAACATTTTCAATAGTGTTTTCTTTCAGGTCCGCCTATAACTGTTACTTTTCTTATCGTTTCCTCGATATTAAACCAGCTTTGTAAAGATAGATTGGCTTATGTTTGTGTATCCCATTATTATTGCTGCAAATATAATGTTTGTGGAATGAAAATTGTTATATGATGATTATTTTCTGTACAACTGATACACCTGTGTAGTATATAATAATTACCTGGTCCTGTGGCAACAAATATCCCTCTCATATCCGAATATTGTGGGTCGTATCCGTGGTATCCTTTTAGCGGTCCGTATTTAGTTACTGAAAATTCCTTTTTATATGGCTGAAAAATATAAAATAGAGAACAAAATAAATAGCTATAATTATAATGGTCAGTATAGAAAAACACTATATACACATAATTCACATGCATTTGTAATATAGGGTTAGGGTTCGAACTCACAACGTTAGATCATGGCACTGATTGCTAAAGGTATTTGCCAATCTAACTAGCGTACGATCACCACCACGACGGCACCTGATTTGTAATATAAGACTGTGACAAATCAAACGGGCGGGAATAATAACGAGCTTCTAGTCAGCGTGAGGTTCAAATGGGGTTATATGCCATGTAGAAAATATATTATTGTATATCTAATACGGGTAGTCAACTACATTACATTGTGTTAGAATCCATGGAGAGACATGGTCATCCATACAACTCACTTGCAGGCAAAATAAACATTCGTCAGAAGTTATGGATTATGGTGTTTAAGGCCACTCTCAACAATTTTTCAGCTATCTTGTGGCGGGCACTTTGTTAATGGAGGAAACCGGAGTACCCGGTGAAAACCACCGACCTTCCGCAAGTCACTGACAAACTTCATCACATAATGTTGCATCAAGTATACCTCGCCATGAGCGGAATTCGAACAGTATACCCGGTATATACTGTAGAAAGAACAACTTTCTGTGTTACACATTATAAAACAAAACCATTCGGTGCACTTTATTTGTAATACATCAAGAATTAGCAATATGTTTCATTCAATTGAACCTTGGATAGCATTGCCATCATTATAAATACAATAACTCCTCTTATAAGGCCATTCCCTCCAAATGTCACCTCAATTATCAGACCAGATTTTATATGCACTGAGATAGTAAAACTACTGCTAATGTTTCACTTTTTCATTACAGAAGGGGTGGCCGTGTTAAAGAGGGAATACTGTTGTAACAAAATTAACAGCAGTTCGCAATATCGCAAAAGAGTGTTAGGGTTATGGTGTTAAACTCCATTGTCAACAATATTTCAGTTATATGTCAAAATCAAAATATATCTTAAAGGTGTTTTCAATATTACCTGTAAAATGAACCATCCAAAATCTGCCACAGTGATGATAGGTGCCACTCTATCATGATTCTTATAATGCCACTCATCAGGAATGTCATTCTTCTTAAAAACTCTAAAATGACCCAATTCTTCTTTTGCCGTTACCAAGGCATTGTAGACCTATAGGTTAGATTATATAATAAATTGTGTAAAATTGTATATGCATGTCATATGTTTTGTTTGTTTTTTTTTTTTTATAATGTTTTTTTTGTATTTGTATCTGCCTCTGCTTTCTTTAAAAATAAACAAATTGAAAAAACTAATTGTAATAGCTTTTTTGTAAATCCATATACATCATGTGATTAAATTCATTCAAGTACAAAAGAAAAAATAAAAAAATAAAACGAGGGCCTTATATTAATAGAGTTCTACACAATGATATACATTTGTGTATTTTGTTATAGGGTTTTACATATTTAGTAATACTATTTTAATATTTATTACAGTTTTTTTTATTGTAAGTGCATACTTTATCAATTTCTAAATGAGCTTCGTTGTGAGTTCGAATCTCGCTCAGGCTATGTGCACTGGATAAAACATTATGTGATAAAGCTAGTGAGCGACTTGCGTCCGATCAGTGGTTTTCTCCGGTTTCCTCCACCAATAAAATTGACCACCACGATGTAACTGACATATTGTTGAAAGTGGCGTTTAACACCATAGCTCGAACCCTAACCCAAATTGGCTTTGATTGATGTCTTGTGTAATAAAAGAGAGTTGTATTGTTATTAATCTAACCAAAGGGTATGCAGTTCCTGCTTCTTATAAGACACCCGGCGTTTTACCCGTATGCTAGTAGGTGATACAAGAAAGAAGAAAAAAACTACGTATATGAGAAAAGATCCATTGTCATTTGAGATATAGATATTTCGTAATGTGCATATAAACCACTGAATAAAGGGGGGGGGGGGCGTCTTGGCGTGATCGCATGGTAGTTGGATTTACAACTACCTGTATAATCAGCGCCTATCACTATTCACAATGCGAGTTCGAATCACGCTAACGTTTGTCAGTGACTTGCCACAGGTCGGTTGTTTTCTCCGGAGACTCTGCTTTCCTCCATCATAAAACTAACCGCCACGAAATAGCTGATTTATTATTGAAAGTGGCGATACTAACCCCAAGCTGCATAGAGTTTATAGTGATTGAACCTTCTGAGGCGTCACAGTTACCTTTTCTATCTTGTCATCTTTAGGCCATATGCTAGAGATTGGTCCCGCGCCAAGCACGACTGCTTTGAGGTCATCTAGATCTATGTAATCTATGGAATAAAAAAGGGGCAATAGTAATTATCAAACCTTTTATATACAGATAAAGCCATGCTATCAGGCGCGTGGCAACCCGTACGCAAAAACGTAGTTGTGTACACATCGAAAATGTTTACAAAAATGAAAGCATGGTAAATCTAGGACATAAGGTAAAATAAAACTAAATTAATAATCTAAATCAAATTCAAACAAATACAAACATATTAATAATTACTTAATGTACCTATATTCAATTCCGAAAATTACGCTTATCATTTACGGAATCGGCATAGAACGGTGTGTGTTATATAAGTGCAATGCCGATCGATGGTCGTGCACGTGCTTTAGGAATCACCCAATGGAGTTTGGGGTGGGGGATTTGTTGTTAAGGTATGATTTTTTAAAAATTTTGCTTGAACAAACAAACTATTCGTATTTCTTTTTAAAGGAAAACCGCAACGCACACCCATAAACAAATAGCACATTGGATCGTTAGCGTTATTGGAAACATATTGATATTAGTTTACCTTTAGTAAACTTTTAAAATCGTCTGGTAACCTGGGTACGTATCATATGGAACGAACCGGAATAAGAAAATAGGTATTGGTTTAACGCGGATGGAATTTGCGTTTTTCAGTCTGTACAGCCGGTGCACATCGACATCGTTTCGAATCGATTGAGATTACAATTTATCATGTTTATACATTATCATACCATTGACAGAGAGTATAAATTATTTCTATTCGAGAAAAAATAGTGAAGATTATAGCTAATATTTTGTTCAGGGTAATCTCGAATTCTACAAGGAGAGCAAAGGCTAAATGGTTTCTTGAACACACTTGGATGAAATATTCAAAAACTCAAGATAGTGTCTACTGTGCACCGTGTAGATTCTTTGGCCCATATGTTAATTGTATTCGATTCCAAATCAAGCTTAATCCACTACACATTCGACAAAATAAAATTTCTAAGTCAATTACATATTTGTATTATATTGCTGTACTTAATATTTTATTTCTCAAAATTTATGTTCAAAAGTTGACTTGTTGCTCATGAAAATTGGGTTTCCGTGGGATCATTTTTAGTGCCAGGAAATTGCAAGAATGCAGGATTTTGCACCATTTACCCCAGAGCTTCGTAAGGCCATCAGACTTTTAAACAGATTTGAGTACACTTCATTTTGGGGTAGCTACGCCCCTGCCTATGCTCACATAGAGAAACATGAAGTCAACTACAACTGTCCAACTGTTAAAAATATAAAAATGTTGATATAATATATAAGATATAATATTTTCGGTTCGTCTTTACCTCCAGTTGTTTGTAGGAGGGATCATGTCTTATTTACGTGATTTGTGTTTTTTTGCGTATAGAAGTGTCTATAACACATATTGTGTTGTGTTTTTCTTCGCCTTGGGTATCCTATGTTGCAAGTTTCTCTAGATTGTCCATTTTTGATTGCCCTTTCGATATTCTCTAACGTTTATTTACATCTAAGCTCCTTAGATATTAATATGTAAAGAAGGAGCCCGGCTTCAAGTTGTTTACTTGAAAGACCATATATGGTATCAACATTTCTTTATTTATACATTAATTTGGATAAAGCGATACATTCGATTGGTAAATCAAAATGCATGTCATAACTTCAACCGACCTTTGTTAGCATGCTCAGGTCCTTTGGTTTGCTTGTATCCAAAACATTTAACATAAATTGACTTTCCAATCTTATTACTTTCATCGACCTTCATGAATGTTATGACAGAAACGCGCCATGCGCACTAAATTAAATATTTACATTTTTTTTGGACAAATATACATGTAAATCGATTGGATAAAATATATCCATTTTTCGTTGTTGTCTCAAGCAGAGGCGACCCTAGCCTATTTTGGCTATCCTGTTTAGATTCTCTGGTTTTCATCCCCATAATTTTAACATTATTTGGCTGTCCAGTCTTTTGCCTTGTACCTGATGACAGTTATTCCAGTTATTCGTGCGCACAAAATTGGATTTCCACGTACTATATTATGACAGAAACGCGTGGTATGCACAAAAGTAAATATTTACATTTTTATTGACAATAATAAAAATATATAATGGTTTGGTTTGGTTTGGTTTATGATATTTAACGCCACTTTCGACAATATTTCAGTTATATCGTGGCGGTCAGTTTATTGGTGATGGAAACCGGAGAAAACCACCGACCTGTCGCAAGTCACTGACAAACTTTATCACATACTGTTGGATCGAGTACGCCTCGCCATGAACGGGATTCGAACTCACAACTTTAGTGGTGATAGGCACTGATTGCACATGTAGTTGTAAATCCAACTACCATACAATCACGACCACGACAACCCCTCAAATATGTAATGTTCTCACCAGTTAAATTGACACTTCGTGCTGGTGATATTTCTGTCATTCCGTGGTCAGAAAAGATCATAACAGCAACATCGTCAGCAAGTCCTTCAGAAGTCAGGTTATCCATTAATTGACCAATAACCCCATCCATGGCTACTAATTTCGCATTTAGTTCTGGAGAATTGGGTCCAGTATAATGACCATACGCATCAGCGGTTTCCATGAAAATTCCTTGAATATACATTAAGATTTAATTATTACATTAAAATGTATTTATATAATAGTGATATTTGTGGCCTGGACACATCACAAACAAAATAACACAGAACGATACCAATGTATGAAGCACATCAATGCTATATAAATAAACACAGAACAATGCCAATGTATGAAGCACATCAATGCTTGATAAATAAACACAGAACGATGCCAATGTATGAAGCACATCAATGCTATATAAATAAACACAGAACGATGACAATGTATGAAGCACATCAATGCTTGATAAATAAACACAGAACGATGTCAATGTATAAAGCACAGTAATGCGTGATAAATAAACACAGAACGATGCCAATGCATGAAGCACATCAATGTGTGATAAACAAACACAGAACGATGTCAATGTATGAAGCACACCAATGCTTGATAAATAAACACAGAACGATGTCAATGTATGAAGCGCATCAATGCGTGATAAATAAACACAGAACGATGTCAATGTATGAAGCACATCAATGCTTGATAAATAAACACAAAAGATGTCAATGTATGAAGCACATCAATGATTGATCAATAAACACAGAACGATACCAATAAGAAGCACATCAATGCTTGATAAATAAACACAGAACGATGTCAATGTATGAAGCACATCAATGATTGATCAACAAACACAGAACGATGCCAATGTATAAACCACATCAATGCTTGATAAATAAACACAGAACGATACCAATAAGAAGCACATCAATGCTTGATAAATAAACACAGAACGATGTCAATGTATGAAGCACATCAATGCTTGATAAATAAACATAGAACGATGTCAATGTATGAAGCACATCAATGCTTGATAAATAAACACAGAACGATACCAATAAGAAGAACATCAATGCTTGATCAATAAACACAGAACGATGTCAATGTATAAAGCACAGTAATGCGTGATAAATAAACATAGAACGATGTCAATGTATGAAGCACATCAATGCTTGATAAATAAACACAGAACGATACCAATAAGAAGCACATCAATGCTTGATAAATAAACACAGAACGATGTCAATGCATAAAGCACAGTAATGCGTGATAAATAAACACAGAACGATGTCAATGTATGAAGAGCATCAATGCGTGATAAATAAACACAGAACGATGTCAATGTATGAAGCACATCAATGCTTGATAAATAAACACAAAACGATGTCAATGTATGAAGCACATCAATGATTGATCAATAAACACAGAACGATGCCAATAAGAAGCACATCAATGCTTGATAAATAAACACAGAAGGATGTCAATGTATGAAGCACATCAATGATTGATGAATAAACACAGAACGATACCAATATATGAAGCACATCAATGATTGATAAATAAACACAGAACGATGCCAATGTATGAAGCACATCAATGCTTGATAAATAAACACAGAACGATACCAATAAGATGCACATCAATGCTTGATAAATAAACACAGAACGATACCAATATGAAGCACATCAATGCTTGATAAATAAACACAGAACGATACCATTATGAAGCACATCGATGCTTGATAAATAAACACAGAACGATGCCAATGCGTGATAAATAAACACAGAACGATGCCAATGTATGAAGCACATCAATGCTTGATAAATAAACACAGAACGATACCAATAAGAAGCACATCAATGCTTGATAAATAAACACAGAACGATGTCAATGCATAAAGCACAGTAATGCGTGATAAATAAACACAGAACGATGTCAATGTATGAAGAGCATCAATGCGTGATAAATAAACACAGAACGATGTCAATGTATGAAGCACATCAATGCTTGATAAATAAACACAAAACGATGTCAATGTATGAAGCACATCAATGATTGATCAATAAACACAGAACGATGCCAATAAGAAGCACATCAATGCTTGATAAATAAACACAGAAGGATGTCAATGTATGAAGCACATCAATGATTGATGAATAAACACAGAACGATACCAATATATGAAGCACATCAATGATTGATAAATAAACACAGAACGATGCCAATGTATGAAGCACATCAATGCTTGATAAATAAACACAGAACGATACCAATAAGATGCACATCAATGCTTGATAAATAAACACAGAACGATACCAATATGAAGCACATCAATGCTTGATAAATAAACACAGAACGATACCAATATGAAGCACATCGATGCTTGATAAATAAACACAGAACGATGCCAATGCGTGATAAATAAACACAGAACGATGTCAATGTATGAAGCACATCAATGCTTGATAAATAAACCCAAAACGATACCAATATGAAGCACATAAATGCTTGATAAATAAACACAGAACGATACCAATATGAAGCACATCAATGCTTGATAAATAAACACAGAACGATACCAATATGAAACACATCAATGCTTGATAAATAAACAGAGAACGATACCAATATGAAGCACATCAATGCTTGATAAATAAACACAGAACGATACCAATAGGAAGCACATCAATGCGTGATAAATAAACACAGAACGATGTCAATGTATGAAGCACATCAATGCTTGATAAATAAACACAAAACGATACCAATATGAAGCACATTAATGCTTGATAAATAAACACAGAACGATACCAATAAGAAGCACATCAATGCTTGATAAATAAACACAGAACGATACCAATAAGAAGCACATCAATGCTTGATAAATAAACGCAGAACGATACCAATATGAAGCACATCAATTCTTGATAAATAAACACAGAACGATATCAATATGAAGCACATCAATGCTTGATAAATAAACACAGAATGATGCCAATGCGTGATAAATAAACACAGAACGATGTCAATGTATGAAGCACACCAATGCTTAATAAATAAACCCAAAACGATACCAATATGAAGCACATAAATGTTTGATAAATAAACACAGAACGATACCAATAAGAAGCACATCAATGCTTGATAAATAAACACAGAACGATACCAATATGAAACACATCAATGCTTGATAAATAAACAGAGAACGATACCAATATGAAACACATCAATGCTTGATAAATAAACAGAGAACGATGCCAATGCGTGATAAATAAACTCAGAACGATGTCAATGTATGAAGCACATCAATGCGTGATAAATAAACACAAAACGATACCAATATGAAGCACATTAATGCTTGATAAATAAACACAGAACGATACCAATCAGAAGCACATCAATGCTTGATAAATAAACACAGAACGTTACCAATAAGAAGCACATCAATGCTTGATAAATAAACACAGAACGATACCAATAAGAAGCACATCAATGCGTGATAAATAAACACAGAACGATGTCAATGTATGAAGCACATCAATGCTTGATAAATAAACACAAAACGATACCAATAAGAAGCACATCAATGCTTGATAAATAAACACAGAACGATACCAATATGAAACACATCAATACGTGATAAATAAACAGAGAACGATACCAATATGAAACACTCCAATGCTTGATAAACCTGTTGTTTATTTAGCTTACCGGAATTGATTATGTGATGTGTGTTTATTGATATTTACAGTCCCTTTGTAGCTATCTGCGACCACAAGATGTGTATGGTGAGGTAAGACTGGACAGTTGTAACGAAATGACCGGTGAAACTCCCAATCAAGAGTAGGTTTCTTGATACTCCCTGTGAAGAGTAGGTTTCTTGATACTCCCTGTCAAGAGTAGGTTTCTTGATACTCTCTGTTAAGGGTAGGTGTCTTGCAAACCTTAACGTATGGAGTTAGTATCGGGTTGCAAGCACACATAATTGTGCTATGCTCGTGGTGATAAGTCTCTGGCCTTAAACATGATCATCCACACCGGAAAAGAAATAAGTTTTGTAGCACGTTTATACTGCAACTATTATGTATACTGTGATTTGAACAAATGTATAACGAGCAGGAACTGCTTACCCTTCCGGAGCACCTGGGTTACGCCTCATTTTTTTTGTTCTTGATGCTCGATCTTGTGTTTTCTGTGCTATGTTTTATAGATCGTTGTTTGTCCTTTTGTCCTATTCCTCTTGGTCATGGTATTGTCTGTCCTTCTTCGATTTACAGGCTGTTTTGTTATCCCTTTGGTTTCTTCAAACTTTTCTTAACTTTCTTGAACATAGGACCGTATCCCCGGGTTTTAGTTGCGTTCTTGTTGTTCAATCTTTGACTTTCTATGCAGTCTTTTGACGACATAATTTTTATCTTTTTTTCTTTGGGCCATTATATATAGTATATCCTTAGATGTACCCCTTCAGTATCTACAAACATTTCTTGAAGGTACTTACCAACTAAATCTGCAGAATCATTTTTAAACAGCTGAATTCCTTTATAAATAGAATCAGCCATTTCTGGTATCCCTGAATATTTCCCATTTCCATAGAAGTAAGGTTCACAAAATGTTGGACTTGTTCCTCTTATAGCCACATCACATCCGGGCCAATAGAACATATAAGCTCGTTTACCCTTAAATAAAAAAAAAATACTGTAAAATAAGTATTTTTATTTGTTGGCACCAATATTCGTGGTTCTAACAAAATACATTGATCCATGGGTACATGAAATTATGGTTTCAAACATTACAGGCAACAATCAATCGGAAAATTGAATTTCGTTGGATGTTTAGTTTCGAGGTTTAAGTGGATCACGAAATCACCAACATTAGAACCCCATATAAATTAAACAAGCATATATTTTTTGTATTTCTAAAGAAATGACAATTGCATGGTACACTTGAACATCTTTGCATCAAAGTTGAACAGACCGACGATTTTTCTTTGGAATAGCGGACTATTCGAGTTACACATGCTGAAAGCTACTATCAAAGGATTTAATGTTGACTTCGTGGAATCGACTTATCCGTGTTCGATATATCCGAGCTCGACTTTATTTAAGTACTGCAACACAAATTATCGTTATAAACTTTGTCGGTATGATTTGTTTACTATTATAGTAATATTTATTGACTAATGTGAACTTTCCCATTTATATGGTGCAATATACCAGCAACACCTGTATATAGAATATATATCTCTCTCAGTTTACATTCCAGAAACATCATATGGTTCTACTTAATATTGTTCCTTTCCATTTGCATGTACATTTAAAAAAAAACAAATTTAATTTGAACATGCACAATTTTCATGGATGATTTCAATATTTACATTTAATTTTGGAAAGATCCATTTCTTAAAAAAGAGAAATTATTTTACAATTATTGAAAGAAAGTACCCAGTTTTGTTTTCTGTTTAATACTTTGTAGATCATTCTCTGTCCTTTTGTCACTTTTCTTTTTGTCTGTTCGTCTTCGATTTACAGCTTCTTATTTCCCCTTTGGTATCTTCAAGTTGTTCTTACCGGTATCTAGTTGCTCTTACCTTACACCAAGGACTTTGGTTGAGAGACCAACCAATCATTCCCTATACTTTATATTATGGTATCCATGCTACACAAAATGAAGTAATCATTTTAAAATGAATAATATTTTTACTAAAAATTAGCACCTGTTTTTCTGCTGCTACCCATAAAGGTTCGGCATCTTTCCACCAAGCTGGGTCATATTGAGTGGTTAAATTAGAGAGCAAGAAGTATGTGTCATCCTGTTCATTATACATATAATTACCAACCATTCCATGATTCTCTACGTGAAGACCTAATTAATAAATAAAATTAAAAAGTCTAATATTTTAACAAACCTATCAATGAAAACCACGTATTTACAATAAGATAATTGAGTACCGAAGAATAAGGAAAATAGTAATTCACTTTTTATCTACAAACTTTCCTCCCACATAATCGTTGCCACAATTGAGTATCGTTGTTGATGAGAGGAAGGAATATGACAAACTACTCAAGAAAGGATTATGTTTTTGGTGGGATCCGTGTTGCTCATCTTTTTAGTTTTGTGTTTTGTGTTTTTTGTTTTATTTGTCTTCGTTCTGTATCTGGTGTCCAATGTTGCCTGTGTCTCTGGATTGTCCATTCGTGATTGCCCCTTCGGTTTTCTCAAACGTTTATATCTGTTACTATGATATATAATGAGTACTATTTATCAGTACACATTATATGTAATGCCTGGCTGAGTTATTGGAGTATGTCCTACAAACTACAAAACCTAGTAAGGCAAGAAAACACGGAGGATTATAACGAACTGACTAGCGAGACCCTCGGTCATGAGTAAGTGTACCGTGTTTGGGGGGGAGGGGGGGGGGGGTGGGGGTACGTAGAAAATTAAAGACTGAGCAACACGAACCCCACATAAATCATGGGTGAATGCATGTGTTCCGGAGGCGTATTTCGTCTCTACTCCACTAGTGGTATCGGATCTGGATTTATCCATAATCGATTTGGTTTTTAGTACTACATCAAAGTATCCGGTAAGTAACAGTAAAAACGTAATATCGCTGGTTGAAATGAGAACGCTTCCATTTACGTTCTGAATTAACTGACAAAAAAATTAATCACATGGGAACCAAAAATTGCCAAAATTTCACACACCAAAATAAAACACCCTCTTTTGGAGAAAAAAGGCCAAAATTAATCTACACCAAAATTTCCCGATTTACGGTACCAATCGAGTTACTCTTGTTGTTATCAACATTGAAACTCACCATTGTATTAGAATTATGTGTGTTATCGCCATTTCCAGCAATATGTCAATTATATCGTGGTAGCTATTTTTTGTTGTTGAGCAGGGGAAGGGGATCGGAGCAGGCAGGAAAATCACCGACCTTTCCTAAGTAAATGATATAAAGAAAGGTTTGAAGATACCAAAGATGGTAATCAGAAGCCATATATTGACGTTAACTTGTACTAACTGTGACACCCTCTTAGAATAAAGTTTATTATTATCATTACTATAATAGTGTACAGACAATGCAATGGCCAAAGAAAAAAAATCGACAACACAAACAATGGTCAACCATGCACAACACGCAGAAAACTAAACACTGAGTAACAAGATCCATACTAGAATTCAAGGTGACCTATTGTACTCCAGAAGGGTTAGCATTTCCTGTACTACTAGTGGTACCCATCGCGTTACTGTTAAACAACACGTACATCATCTGATATGACAAACTTGATCATAGCAACCCACGATCTACCGCTCTGGAGGTGAACATGCTATTCTTTACACCACAGATATGATAAAAAAAACTACCTCAAAGCTGTAATAAATAGCGATTAGCATGAAAAATGGTGAAAAAATACTACGTACAATCTGATATGAATCTCCTATGAAATACCCTAACTCGAAGTAATATATAAAAATTAGTATTAGAACCGGTGGGGAGGTTGTGATCGTATGGTAGTTGGACTTACAACTACCTGTGCAATCAATGCCTATCACCACTTAAGTTGTGAGTTCGAACCCCGTCATGGCAAGGTATACTCGATATAACATTTATGTGATAAATTTTGTCAGTAGCTTGCGACAGGTCGGTGATTTTCTCCGGTTTCCTCCACCAATAAAACTGAACGCCACAATATAACTGAAATATTATTGAAAGTGACAATAAACATCATAAATCTCCACATAAACCTATTAGAAATGGTTGATATATCATCAGTTGTGCAGTTGACTTTATTCCAACATCTTACCTATCATGGTTCCATTTGCAAACATCTTACCTGTCATTAGTGTATAATAGTTCGGGATCGAAAGTGATGGAAATTCAACAGTCGTGTACTCTGTTCTGATTCCTTTATCAAATAACTTTTTGAATCCAGGGAAGTTTACGCCTTGCTGATCAAAATAATCCCATCGAAATCCATCTAGAAGAAATACCATCAATTTGGATCCGGTGGTTACTCTAGCATGTCCAAATAAAGACAAAACTGCCATAAACAGATACGATTGAGCAGTCAGCATGTTCTAGCTGAAAATAAATATAAATGCCTACATTGTATTCTTCACACTCGTCAAGAAATGTGTGAAGATATCAATGAGGTACTCAGAATCCGTACATCAAAGGACAGACAACACAATGGCCACAAGATACCAAATGAGTACTCAGAATCCGTACATCAAAGGACAGAGAACACAATGGCCACAGGATACCAAATGTGTACTCAGAATCCGTACATCAAAGGACAGACAACACAATGGCCACAAGATACCAAATGGGTACTCAGAATCCGTACATCAAAGGAGAGACAACACAATGGCCACAAGATACCAAATGGGTACTCGGAATCCGTACATCAAAGGAGAGACAACACAATGGCTACAAGATACCAAAGGGGTACTCAGAATCCGTACATCAAAGGACAGACAACACAATGGCCACAATATAACAAAGGGGTACTCAGAATCCGTACATCAAAGGACAGACAACACAATGGCCACAATATACCAAATGGGTACTCAGAATCCGTACATCAAAGGACAGACAACACAATGGCCACAAGATACCAAATGTGTACTCAGAATCCGTACATCAAAGGACAGACAACACAATGGCCACAAGATACCAAATGGGTACTCAGAATCCGTACATCAAAGGAGAGACAACACAATGGCCACAATATACCAAATGGGTACTCAGAATCCGTACATCAAAGGACAGACAACACAATGGCCACAAGATACCAAAGAGGTACTCAGAATCCGTACATCAAAGGACAGACAACACAATGGCCACAAGATACCAAATGGATACTCAGAATCCGTACATCAAAGGACAGACAACACAATGGCCACAAGATACCAAATGGGTACTCATAATCCGTACATCAAAGGACAGACAACACAATGGCTACAAGATACCAAATGGGTACTCAGAATCCGTACATCAAAGGACAGACAACACAATGGCCACAAGATACCAAAGGGGTACTCAGAATCCGTACATCAAAGGACAGACAACACAAAGTAAAAAGACAAAAGGACAAACAACGATCTACAAAACATACATATAAAACTGAAGATCGAGTAACACGATCCCCACTAAAAACAGGGGTTGGACTCAGGTGCTCATCTTTTCTTTCAAAATGTTCTTCGTATGTATGATATCAACAGCTTGTCATAAAGTATTCTGTCATTTGCGTACAGATGACGAGAGCTGGTAATGGGAATTAGATTTTGGCCATTGTTTCGTTATTACTAGTGGCATGGGTACTACATAGCATACCTATGACGAATTTTGCTTCATTATATATATATATATATATATTATATATATATTATACTCAGCCTTGTAACTGCTTACTGATTGTAATTTATTATTTAGACTATAACACATGTTTGTGCTATATTATGTGTTGAATTCAAGATTCTTTACAGCAATGCTACTCGCCCAATTGTGTGTGGGCTGGGATTGGTGGCATCGTTTCACAATGAGGAGAGGCTTGGATTTTGGAAGTGTTCTGACGGTTTGGCATTGTTTTTTCCCCCATCTTACTCCATTTATTATACATTTGGGTAGTAGCCAAACATTGTCTATAGTAACTAAGTAAGCTAGTATTTGTTGGATGAAATGACTATTTTAGCACTGTGAAATTAATTTTCGTGGTTTTCGTGTGTAGGGTGATCCACGAAATTAAGAATCCAACGAACAATGAACTTTTGGAAGCAGTTTGACATTGATATTATATGCTATTCATCTATCAGACAGGGTATATAATGTGACATTCCCGGCTTAGGTTCTATATCCTATGCCGGGAATGTCACATTATATACCCTGTCTGATAGCTGAATAACAGATATATTACGGATTTAACCATTGGTTTTATAAAAATACAGAATCCAACCGTATTAAATATATTTGTGTTAAATTTTCATTTTTTCGTATTTCTAGATGTCCTTTTCCGTACATTTGACGTCATTCTTCAATGACGTAAAAATATGTGTGACGTCATATTTCATGTATAGGGTGTCTCATGAAGGAAATACTGTACTAAATTTCTAAATCAATGTAATTTCATATGTAGTAATTTTTATAAACTTTATAAATATAACATTAATATATCACATAACAAAATAACGGGTTTGCGAAACAGTTTCAATAATTCAAATGTTAACATGTAAACAAAACCTTGGTGTGGCCCCATGATGTCGAAAGTTTTCAAGCCTCTACGTTTTGCTTATTTTGATTTTAATCACGTTATGGTACAGCCGTGGAACATAGGAGTTTGCTGAATCGATCAGGTATTTATGACGGAATTATCTGTTGTAATATTTGTTTTGTTCATACAGCCGTTTAGAGTTTAAAAACAGTATTTAATTCGGTAAAAATACATTTATTATGGGACGAAGTCCCAACTATGGTAAAAATAGCAATATTTTGATTCCAGATCCATATCACTAATGGCTTAAACTTCATGCACCGGAAATGACACACCGGAAACCAATACATGGTTAAATCTGCAGAAAATCGGATGCGCAGTAATCTGGAACTACTTCCGGTTATGAATGTTAAAATTTGTCCCTAATATATCTCGGCCCTAAATAAAGTCGGCCCAAAAAATCTCAACACTATTTCGATGCACTGAATGAGCGTGAAATTGGCAGATAATTTTCAGATTCGCGAGCATTCATGGCCGTGCCTGTTTCAATAGATGGAAAGAGCATCCTTACATTGTACTCCATACACTCCAAAAAGTACACAAAAGTAAGTAAAATTTCTATTTCAATCATCCCAGGATTTACATTATTTAAATATTATGGGACGAAGTCCCAACTATGGTAGAAATAGCAATATTTTGATTCCAGATCTATATCACTAATGGCTTAAATTCCTTGCACCAGAAATGACACACCGGAAACCAATATATGGTTAAATCTGCAGAAAATCGGATGCGCAGTAATCTGGAAGGGTGCAGAACATTTCGTAACCTGGTCGTTTCGGACCTAGATCGGGACGTTTCGTACCGGGGTAAAAATGTATAGTGAGACGTTTCGTACCTTCTTTTCAACTCATAGATTTGTAATAAACTCGTTAATTAAAATATTGTATGCATAGTTGAAACTCTGGAACTACTTCCGGTTATGAATGTTAAAAAATGACTCAAAATCGCAGAGTGTTCTAGCCCATTAAGCATACTGTATACCATGGGACTGACAATATCATTAAACAGAGTTTCATTTCTTCCTCCTCCTGTCCGGAATAATATTTTCTATGAAATTGAGACGTTGGGTTTGGGTCCCCCTATTTGCCCCTCTTTTAAGAAAGTCTGGATCCGCCCCCGGTCTACTTTGAATTTTTTTTATAGGTCCATATATCTGAGTTAATATTGTTTAAAAACAAATATTGGACTTCGTCCCAAGTTAGATAACACCTATTATCATATTATTCCGTATTATTCTATTGATTCAATGAAGCGTAATTTTTGTCGTCCATGTTGTTATCGTTTTAGGAGACTGAAATATATGCTTACTGCTAGTATAATTTTTTTCTAGAATAGACATTGCATGAAATTTGCCTTACCGTTGCCTTCTTGCTTTTGTATGCTTTTCAGTTTGACTTGACTTTATTTAATTTTCTATTTTAGTGCTTGGCTATTTCTGCATGAATATTTTTAAAATATTTTTAGAATATTTTTGAAATATTTTTGGAATATTTTTAAGATATGTTTTAGAGTGTGTTTTAGGAAGTACATGCATATTTTATTTTGTATGCTTTTCAGTTTAACTTGTGCTTTATTTTAGTGCTTGGCTATTTATGCATGAAAATTTTTAAAATATTTTTAGAATATTTTTGGAATATGTTTTGAATATGTTTTAAAAGTACATGAATATTTTATATGTGTTTTGAGTTAATTTGCTTATTTGCTTAATTATAGACTGCTTAAAATTTGCATGAATGTACTTGTATGTGTAATGGGTGCTATTAATGTCGGCATCTATTTTGTGTTTTGACTTCTGGTCATTTGACTTAAAATATAAAATGCACGAATTTTATTTTGGGTACAAACACAAAATCCATGAACTTGTAATTTTTAACCAAACCACAAAAAATGATACCCACAAAGAAAAATACTTTCACAGTATCTGATATTGTGTATTGATTGATTTCGTACTGTAGGGTGCAGCCATTTGATTTGTATGAAGGGAGAGCCAAGTAATGAATTAAAAAAGCAAAATTAGCTGATAAAAACAACTAGGACCTTTAATAAGCAGGTAATGACAACCCTAATCCAAAACAACCTCAAATTGGGACATAAGGGTAAGGGTTAGGTCATGATGCTTAACGCCACTTTCATTAATATTTCAGTTGTATCGTGGCGGTCAGTTTTATTGGTGGAGGAAACCGGAGTACCCAGAGAAAACCACAGACCTGCCGCAGACAAACTTTATCACACACCCACACACACACACATATATATATATAGTATAAAGTTCAAGATTATGATTTTTAGTAATTTACGTCACGATAACTGATGGTCACGTGACACTTTTTCAAATCAGATTACAGACGCTGATGGAGCTTGTCGGTCAAGCGAAATATCCGTCAATTTAATTATAATTATAGTCTTTTTGTAGACTTTGTGTTACATTTTAACATCTTTTTTTGATATCGTTGTGCTAGCATTTTAGACGCTTATATATAAGGAGTGGATGTGGTCGAGTGGTCTAGGGCGCTGGACGTAAGGCTAAGCGAATGGTGCTACAGTGTATCAATGGTGTGGGTTCAAATCCCGTCGAGGGAAGAACAAACATTTGACAGCTCAAAAATCTAATTCTAACACTGTTTGGTTTAATTTTCAGACGTATATAATTAGATTTTTGATCTGTCAAATTTTTGTTCTTATACAATGTTGTATCCGAGTAGATCTCGCCATGGACGGGATCTGATTAACTTTAGTGGTGATAGACAACCGACTGTAAAGGTAGTTGTAATTCCAATTACCATACGATCACAACCACGACGCCCCCTCAAATTGGGACATAAGTATGCAAATATATATACAATACATAATACAAAAGATATATATATGTTTGATTGATTGATTATTGATTAACGTGTGGCGAGAAGAATTTCAGCTATATCCAGGACGATACCAATATTTCAATAATATATAAAAACTACATTCAATTTACATAGAAATGAGGGAAGGGATGAGTCAACCGAACCAACGATTTTTGACTGCCACTCAAAAAGTATTGAGAGTTGGGTAAGGACGAAAATTTAGTCCCTTGTAGAAGCGTCAATGCGCCTACTCTTTTTCGAAATCTACAAAAGACGTCTTTAACCTGACAACTGGGCTGAGCAGCTCTGTGGGTTTGAGCACTGTGAAGTTTTATCCGTACCCAATACTCAACAAAGATGTATAAGAAAACCAATGAATTTGTGCTTACATTCCCTCAGGTTAACTGGTAAAAATATACAGAGGTCACCTTTGGGAGAAAGAAAATGTGGTCTTTTAAGACAGATGACCTCTTAAAAGAAACTTAATTCATATAACATTTTCTATGACAGGATAAGACACCTGTGAACTTTTAATGCAGATGACTGCTTAATAGAGGTGACAGCTTGGATAGGTTTTACTGTATAAGAATAACAGTTAATTTGTACTTGTATTCCATTTCCTCAGTTCTGTTATAAGGAATGTAACTGTTTTGATATCTGATTTGATTTGATTTGATTTTTTGTGTTTAACGCCACCTTCAGCAATATTTCAGCTATATCATGGCGATAAGTTTTAGTGTTGGAAGAAGCCAGAGTACCCGGAGAAAACCACCGACCATGGGAAAGCATTGGGTAAACTTTATCAGTTGCGGCCGTATTGGTGATAGGCTTGCATGAGTTGTTAGGTAATCCAACTACCTAACTCATTGAGCCACCCGGGCCCTCGTTTTGAAATCAGATGGCGTTAGATTAGATTAAGCTTACTTTATTGTTAACTATGTAACATTTATATCGGACACAAGTTATTGCAACTTACAAACGTCCTCTCCACATATGTATACAATCATATATTCCATGCACCAGCAAGTAATAATGTATTTATAATAATTACATTATATAGCAAACAAGGCATACTTTTTTTTAGATTAAACATGACATATTGAGTTTTATTTTTATGTAACAGTACAGAATTGTTATATTATTCATGGGAAAAAACATCAATGGAGAAAAAATTAACGCAAAAGAAAATACTAGTAGCTAAATTCAAGATATAAAGTGTCATCATTCCTTACCTGAAGCTACAGTTACCAGCAAAACAGTGTACAGATTTAAAGCAGCTCTCTTGAAGGCGAATAAAAACTTACAGAGAAACTACGTAATGCATAATTTATTACGTATTAGATATATAATTATATGTACTTGTTTCAGACTATGACCAAGTGTATCACACTCCGCGATACATGTAGTCTTATTCATATGTTTAGATTTATTTATCTATATTTGCATTTAATATACAATGTATGTGAAATATGTAGTTGGTGCTATTAACATGTTATATATATAAATTGTACAATCCTATATAGAGCTGTATTTGCTTTCGGAATAAAGTATTATTACATGTGCACACACCCCTGAAGGACTTTTACACAGAATTGAGTTAATCTTCAGTAACCATACAAATACAGATCACTGTGGGGTAGAAAGTCGGTATAGATGGATTTAAAAGCCCTTATTACCATTATGTTCCACTTAGCAGATTTATTCAATAGTTGTGTACCTAATAATAAAAATGCGCTATTACATTAATTTTCTTCTTTCATGGCGAGAAAATTTCATTTTTAGAAGGTATTTCATTTTGATTTATTTGCTGTCAATTTTAGCTTCCTTTCATATTTATTCAAATATATATATTTTTTTTCTGAATAAATATTAGTATTATGTAAATATATGTGTTACGCATGATTTAAGTATGGCTCCACCTAAGAATCATGCAGTCGGGGTGATACATTGATAGTTGTAAAATTGGAGTCTATATGGTTCATATGTTGCATTTTGATGGAAAACTCATAACAATAATACAAGAACACATGTATTGACTTTGGTTGCTATGGTTACAATTTCATCATATAACCCATTTAACTTCAGTCTTCAAATCACTAAATTTGCATTTTTGCTACACAGATTTTTCAAAAAATATTTAAAAAAATTCATGATATAATCACATATTAGTGATGTTGAAGATTTCTGAATATAGCTGAAAAATTGATCGCTGGACGTTAAACACCAATCAATCAATCAATCAATCAATCAATCAATCAATCAATCAATCAATCAATCAATCAATCAATATATCTATCAATCTATCTAAAGATTAAAGTATATAAACAGAAAGTACAACTTTGCCAATTATTGTTCCCATGGTAACCAAACAACCTCATTTCGCATCTTCCAAAAAAAACCGTAAAAAATTAGGATTTTCATTTTCTATTATTTCCCGTGAACAGGGTGGTATGTGAATGATGCTTGTTTGTATCCGTTCATTAGACACTTGTCTTAAGCATATTAAAAATAATCGTTTGTAGCCTCTTTTAGATTTTTTGGAAAAAAGTGTTTTTTGTCCCATACTTTTGTTGTTTTAGCAAATACTATACAACTACATTTTTTACAAAATATTTCTACTTCTCTAAAATGTATTTACTGATATTATCTTTTTCACATAAATTATAACCAAACTAACTACTAAATAAATTTTAACCTTAAATTTGAAGTTATAGTAGAAAAAATGGGTTGTATCAAAATTTGTAAAATACTTCAAAATTGGGTGATTCTGTGTAGAGAAGGTTAAAATAGAGGCACTAAAAGGAAAAATATTTAATCTGAATGAAAATAACGAAAATCACAAAGTGTACCCGAGTGCCTGTGGTTACGCTTCATGAACATTTCACATTACTTTATCGTGAACTCCAGCAGTTTTTGTAAATAAAATAAATAATCTGACCACCCAAAGTTGGAAACAAATGCTGGCCTTTGCTTCATAGAAAAAAAAAGAAAAAAAAATCTGGCCTGAACTGAGTAAACAATGTTATAACCTGTCCTGCACTATGTGTCGAATGAATTTTCTGTCAAATATTCTAACCTGACTAATCTTGCCAGGCCCCCTCAGAATAAAATTATTTGCCTATATATTATTATGAGATAAAGAATGTGTGCTTTCTTTCACATTCTTGTCTTTTAGGCCAAATCAATTTTAAATAGATTTGAAACAAAGTAGTATTCATTTTTAATATAAAAAAAACCTAATGTTTTAACATAATTACAAGTTGCGTATGCAGTGTCCCCTTACTGGGCCCCGCGAAATTTACTGAATTATACCAAGGAGGGCACACCACTATATATTCCACCATTGACTTACATTGTAAATAAAAAAATCATTAAAAATCCAAATGAATTTTCTGGATAACAAGACAACTATTTCCTATTATTTTGGTCCAAGCTCCACATTCTGATCCACTTTGAAACAAACATTGTATGTCAAATAAGAAAATAATCAGCTGTTTTCAATATCCGGTCAAAACAACAGTATTTACAGTATCCAGGAAATCCTTCCACACAGGGTGTAGTAATTTGACATCCATGTTTTTATCTGTGGTTATATTTCAACAAATGACGTGTTTTTTTGCAGCTAAAACCTCACCAAATATGATAGGATTAACTGTAAAAAATATCATAATCAAGAAACAACTGAAAAAAAAATTCAAAGTTCCTGGTGATCTATTTTGTACTATTTTCGAGGACTGTCTCAAATGCGGATTGGCTGGTTTACTGATGTGCCCCCCAAGGACGTATACACTGTCGTTAAAGAGCTCCGATCGAAAATGTTTGGTCAACATCCGGGATATTTTAAAGCGGTATTTTTAAAGCAGACACGGATAATTATCGTAAGTATTTATAAATATAATGTGTATATAATGTTTTGAATTATGATGCTTTATGATTGTTATTATTATTAATTTCATTTTTTGTCCAAATATCATTTATTTTTGCAGTGTAAAATTAGATTTTTCTATAAGTTATAAGGAATCCGGCTTCAAAATCATTACATTCAACTGAAATATCGCTATATCTTGCATTTACAAATGAATTAAATGCTGTCCAAAAAGAAAAATATATTGATGAATGATTGATTTTACTTAAAAAATACTATTTTGTTGATGAAAAGTCAATTAGTAACTAGTTATACCCTAAAACAGGATGTCAACAGATGTTTTTGAAATCCGGCTTGGTCAAAATGTAAACATGTATACAAACCGGTTGGGTCATTTATAAATAACCGGGTTTGTCAGTATGTAAATACCACTGATCTTATTGTTATTGAGCATTATATTGCAATTGAACAATAGTTATGATTAGGAAATATCTCAAAGGCGATAAATACTGATCCATAATATGAATATTCGTCATGGCTACTAATTTCAGCTACTTTGTACAATAAAAAAATCGTTATTTCTATGTTAAATTGCTACTGTCGCGAACACTTGATTTTTTTAATGCTTTTTGTGGCACTAACATCACGGTTGGTGCTCAATACGCTACACTCACTTTAAGTAGTTGTCCAGGCGCATCAATTGAGTAGTGGGAGATTCTTTTTATAACGCAATATTTTAATTTTATACTCGTTGATAACGAAGTAAGTCACTCTGTGGAAATAACTTCATGGATACGATATATAAGTTTCTTCACAGTATAATGTTTACATTAACATTACAGATAAGTAAATTAACAAAGGCTGTAGTATTGAATTCCATTCCGCACGGACGATTTTGGCAGTTTGTATACAAAGAAAATGTTAGGTGTACTCGATTAATGCAACGTTCGTTACAAGTTGTAATACGACAAAAGTTCGTTCTTTGGATGTTATAGTCCTTCGCCCATCCACCAATATTAATGCCAAAAGAATTTCAATCACTGGTATATATTTTGCATTTTTTTTGGGGGGGGAATAGAAATGGCAGACTGAATGAATTTGCTATGTTGATATATATTTATAATAAATGCTATGTGATCTTGTAACGAACGCACAACCCTACACTGTGTCGAGTCTTTTATTTATATTACATTATTTTAGTTAATAAAAAATATTTTCTGAGGAGTGAAACGAGGGAGAAAAAAAAATAGACAATATATATACATTGTCGAAAATATAAAATTTATATATATACGAGTTTTGACGAGTTTTTCTTACCTGTTTCGCAGCGAGTGGAAATGAATTATATATTTTCCGACAATGTACGTATATTGTATCTATCGCCCTAAAGAAACTGTCAAATTGTCTAAAAAGAGCAGAAACAAGCGTTGTTCTTATCATTTTTTATTGTGTCCTCTGTGAAGTCCGCATAAATCCTGTTACTGTTTCTAGGTGAGCTAACAACAGTCATTGGGTAGATATGTCGCTCCACTCAGACACATTATTCTGATTCCGAGCCAACCAGTCTTTGCTCTTTCTCCTTAATGCTGCGTTCTTAGCGGAGAAGCAACAAATACCAATTTTATATTCTTTTGTTTGACAAGACCGCGGCTCTTACCCAGAATCTATCGCACTCGAGGCGAACACGCTTTGCCATTACGCTACCGATGCGGTTCCCTATTTTTATTAAATTTTTATTATTTTTTTTAATCAAAATTTCTTATTGTCTTTCAATATATTATTTGAAAACAAAAATTAATCCAAAACAATAAGAGTTACTTGATATCTATATAAACAGTGAGAGTACCTACTTTTGATCAAACACTCTTTGAATATTGCAATAAATCAACTGCACAGCAAATAAAGAAAAAGAATTATAAGTTCTATACAGAATCGTGACCATTCTGTCGAAGGAGACTTGGTGAATGCCAATTCTGCACAAACCGTGTTGTATTTCTTCCTTTTAATGTTATACAAAACATCCACATGTAAAATATTTTGACTATGTGCTGTTGTTTTTTTTTCTCACAAAATTTATTCATTGAAGACATTTTTTTGTTTTTCTTTCTTTTTATCAATTTGCAAGTCGAACATACCCTTGACAAGTGTTATAATGAACCTTAAATAAATTACAGAAAGGAAACATAATTGTGATATTGAGCTGTTTTCGCTATTCTTTCAATTTTTTACAGACAAAACCGGTTCTACTGAAACACAATTTTTGCGACCCAACCGGAAAGTAGTGGCCGACAGAGCCGGAACGAATGTACGTAAATAAGCATTGTGTTTTTTACTGTAGTAAGTCTAAAACTATTCATGGTGGCACGCCAGTGCAAACTATCATGTATATAAGCATTACAAAGGGTTTGTGTACTTTAATTACACATATAAACTACTTTTTATAGCTTTATTTGATGATTTCAATCTCATTATTAGCATTTTTCATTGTTTATGTCCATCATTTTATCTATATCTGAGTAATCGATGAAGATAACTACAGTAATATATAGGTAAAAACAAGCAAAAATAATCGACCGATAACGACATCTTCTGGATTCAAGATGTAATAATACTATATGATCATAATACTTACTTTTTGTCGTCGCCTGTATGTCAAACATACCTAATTGACTTGTACCGGAAGATGACAGATCAATCCCGACCGGAGCTCTTTGACGACAGTGGTATATAAGATTCTATATACGTCCTTGATTATACATATAATGCCGTTAAAAGACATTTACGGCGGTTTAGATCATAGATGGTGATATATATTTATTTTCCAGGTAAGTTTAACGTTTCGCTAAGGGAAAATTATTTTTAATCGTGGATTGAATGGAAAATAATGGAATGTAAATCGAAACGAAAATGATGTTACCTAGTTTAAACATATTTTATTGTCCAAAAACATGACAATAGGATCAGATACAAGTTTTTCAACTTAGAACATCTTCTCCTTTATATAAACAATATACAAATACAGTTGAACATAAATACACAAAAGCTACAGTCTTTCTTAATAATTAGAAAAACAACAAAAAAACAACAACATGAAATGTACGAGTGCAACACAATTTGAAATTTACCCAATGACAAATCGAACAGACCTTTACAATAAATGGACTAGTTATATAACACACCTAGAATGAAGAAAATCAATAATTGTTATACAATGTAGTGGGATTATTAATTCGGTAAAGGTAGGATCTTTTAAAAGTTAGTTTCAAAATATATAACAATATCATTATTTATTCAGTAAGAATTTTAACATACAGTGCTTACACTTGTGTATTGCAACATTTACTAATTCACACCAGGTCAGCCACAAACCAATTGTCACCTGATTACATTCACGATAATCAGCGGAAAGAAAAGCGACATGTTTCCTTAATATATGTCTGTACAGTAATGAATACATGCCTATTTGTGTCAATATTATAAATTTTACTTCCAAACAGCAAGGTGTTTAAGTCAATGTGTACATTTGCAGCTAATAAAGAACGGTACAAAATATTTCTTTGTGCATCAAACCTCTTGCAGTACAATAAAAAATGTTCAGCATTCTCTGTGGAATATCCACAAGAACAAGATGGGCTATGAATCAAATTAGCATGAAATAGATCATTATGTAATGCACTACAATTATTCCTTATTCTAGTATGCAGTATATTTAAATATCTGTTGCCAATATTATAATAGGAGGGGGGTTTAGAATTTTTATAGTAGTGTTGTTTCAATTTGTACTTGAAGGATTCAAAAGTTGACAGTTGACGTATTCTCAGGTCTAATAAATTCCATAACTTGGTCGTCGACGGAAAAAATGACTGTTGGGATATCGATAATCTGTTTGTAGTTTGACTAATATTATGACTATTTCGTAAATTATAGTTGTTAGTTTCTCCAACACTGGGAGGAATCAAATCACATAAAAACTCAGGAGAATTACCAACATTTAATTTATAAAACATACATAATGTTTTAACCTCTCGCCTAGTGCTAAGTTTCTCCCAACCCGCCTCCCTGTATATTGAATCCAAACTTGTGTAGCATGTTAGCCCTGTAACAATACGAGCCGCTTGCAATTGTAGTTTTTCTAGTCTATCAGAATTGACTTGCCCGCAGTTATCCCATACCTCAGATGAATATTCCAAAATTGGTCTAATGAAAGTAAAATAAATATTTTCCAGATATTCCCTCTTTAATCTAAATTTAAGCTTCCTCAAGACATTAAGTTGCTTTGAAGTTCTCTGAATTAGGCTGTCTATATGTTTTGTCCATTTACAATCACTACTGATAATTATGCCTAAATGTTTGTGCTTATTATCAGAATTAAGGACGATTCCGTCGAAATCAAAGCTGAGTTCATCTTGTTGGTTTCTAATATTGAATATCATTATCTCAGTTTTATTAGGATTAAATTTTACCAACCAAATATCCCCCCACTTTTTTATATTGTTTAGGTCGATATTAATCATATTTTTTAAAGTAAATTCGTCTAAGGCTGTATGTCCAATAGATGTGTCGTCGGCAAAAAGTCTACTGAGTCCAAGCATGTCATCGGCAATGTCATTTATGAATACTAAAAATAACAGAGGACCGAGGACTGACCCTTGCGGAACACCAGCTTTTAAATCATCTAACTCAGATAATGCTTCTTTGATAGCTACTTTTTGTGATCTGTTGGTAAGATAGCTTTTAAGCCACATGAGTAAATCTCCCTTAATGCCATATCTTTCTAGTTTTAATAGTAGCCCCACAATCCAAACACGATCAAACGCTTTACTTACATCAGCAAAAGTGATACTTGTAAAAAATTTGCTATCAAGTGCAGTCAAAATAGTGTGATATATCTCAAGTAATTGGTGAGTAGTCGAAAGGCCAGGGATAAAACCTGATTGGAATTTGTATAGAAGTTTATTTTTATGTAAATGGTTAAAAATATTTTTAAATACAATTTTTTCAAATATTTTACTTACACAAGATAATAATGAAACTGGTCTATAATTTGAGGGCAAGGATTTGTCGCCGTTTTTGAATAAAGGAATCACATGAGCAATTTTCCAGGACCGTGGATATTTTTTTAGACGTAAAGATTTGTTAAAAAGTAAACATAGGGGTTTGGCTATTTCGTTTTTTATAGATATAATAATTTTGTTGCTAATTTTATCAGGACCAGTAGCCTTATTACTATCTAAAATAGAAATTATATCAATGATTTCTTCTTCTCTCACCCAAATATTTTCAAGCACATTACCTCCCCTGTCATCAAAATCTGGTAAAGTTTTGTTTTCGTCGACTAAATTAGTGATCGAACAAAAATATTTATTTAAGACATCTGCCTTTTCTTTACCTTCATAAGACAAGCGATAATTATTGTTGGGGTCTTGAATAGGAGGAATATCGTTCATTGTAGACTCCCCCTTCAGAAGTGTATTGATGGTCTTCCAATAAGTTTTACTATTTATAGTTTTAAGTTCGTTCAAATTTGCATTTATATTAGTATAAATTTTTTCTTTTAATTGTTTCTTTAAATTATTAACCCGGTTTCTTTGTTGTTTGAAAATAGTTTGAGATAATGCAGTCTTGAGTTTTAAGTATTTTCTCCGGAATCGGTCTCGTTTACGTATCTCCCTCCGAATATTTGAATCGAACCATATTTTATCATTACATCTAATAGTAACCTCTCGTCTAGGAATACACTCTTCTGACACAGAAAGAATTACATTGGTAAAATTAATACATGCTTTGTCAATATCAGGTTCTCTTTTAATTAAGGCATCCCAATCAAATTCCAAAATTTTTTGTTTCATAATATCATAGTCCCCTTTTTTATAATCCCAGATAAGTCTCTTAAAACTTTTTGAGTTACTATAACCACTTCTTATTGTTATATAAGTACCATCATGATCACTAATAGATCTGTCAATATGCATAGTATCGGAGTCCACATACTGAATAGAGTCCGTTATCAAAATCGGATCAAGTAATGAAGAGCTACCAGTGCGTGAATCAAAATGAGTAGGCTGGTGTATTGCATTGAAAAGTCCATTAATACTAATCAAATCATTTATATTTGACGGTAAATTTAAAAAGTTTTTGTTCAAATCACCCATGCATATCAAATGATTAGATTCTTCCATTGCATTTTTCAACATAGCATCAAAGAAGTCCCAAAAACGATGATGAGACTGTCTCTCAGATCTGTAAATTATATTTATTAAAATATTTTGTAGCTTGGTTTTTAATTCGAACCACATACATTCAACAAGTGGGTTCTCTAAATCTACGCGTCTTTTGATATTAACATGAGTTTTATAATACATTATTATACCACCTCCATCGGAGTTTCTATCTTTTCGCACTGGAATATCGTAACCCGAAAAATGTATATTTCTGTCTAATACCAATTTATCAAGATGTGTCTCTGTAAAAAATACAATATCATAATCTTCAATAATATTGGAAATATAATCTACCTTATTACGAAGACTTCTAATGTTGCCGTGAAAAATTGACAAACAGTGATCTTCAAAATTTACTGGTGTTTCCCCAGGGCCAGGATTCAGTTCCACATCCCCAGCGATTATAAGCGTATAAATAATAATCAAACAAAATGACATTGCCGTAAAATTAGACCGGAACACAGTCAATCCTGCTTTGATAAACTTAAAAAATCTAACATATAGTGAAAACAGTATGTCGCTAAAACGAAAATGAATAAATGACATCTTTTTACAAGCAATGCTAATTTTATGATAGAACAACCCTATAGCAATTCTATGTGATATGATATCACTACCCATTGTCAAAAATAAGATGTCTGCAAAATAAAAATGGTTGGTCTATCATAAAAATATAATAATAAATGTGACAAGTTGTGGCCGACCTAGGGCAAATCATGATAAGTGCAAAAAAATCAAATGGTGTTAAAAACATTACAAACAATATGTACAAAAAACAAATCATTTTTATAGAAATTGACAAAAACACGAATTCAAAAGAGAAAAAAATGGTGGTATCATATTCTTACAATATACTCTAGTTAATCAAAGAACAAAATAATTATATATACACATAATGAACATTAGTATATGCATTGCTTAATTATTCAAGAAAAATAACTGAGAAGATAGACCTGAAAAATAAACGTATACAAGTGTAACATACTGATCATCTCGCATAATATTACATGCATGTAGTTCAGTATTGATTTGACAATAAAATCAACTAAATTGTTTTCGATTTACTGTTGAAAAAGGAATATCCGACATGAAACATTATGTTTAACGTTTAGAGAAGCAAGCTTTCAACCGTGACTATTTACACAAGATATTACTTATCGAACCGACCGTGATTCATATTATCAACATAGGATAACGGATTTTTATGTCAAAATGCCAACTTATTTTTCTACAAATATATAAGAGAACATTTACACGATTTAATGCAGAATAACAAGATAACACAGCAACTATTTCCGTGACTGATTAAATAATTACGTCAATAAATATATATATATATATATAAAGTATAACAGTTCAATTACAATGAAATTGCCGTTTTAATTATGATATAACTGCTAACAATACAAAAAAAAAAAAAAAAAAATGTAGTACTAGTTAATTACTAAGTAGAATATATATAACAGTAGATTATTCCACAAAAATATGGTAGCATTTCGTATTTATAATAAATAAATATTACTGTTGTTTAACATAAATGGATATTTAACAACAACAACAAAAAAGGTAGATTTAAATCCTTTTGATTCAGGTAATTTTATGATTGACATAGCCGCGGTATTCCTAATGTGCGTTCATGCGTACAAGGTTAAACAATGAATATGGAAAACTATTGTTAGTACAGTTAACATACACATATTGTTAGTAAACAAACGCACATGGTCTTTCAAAACAAACTTAACTGACAGATCATTTATATACAAAATGTTTAATAATCATCTACAATTTCTTCGTCAGTAAATACACCGCCAAGTTTTTGTATATCAGCCTTTGTTTTGACAGTCATGAATCCAGAATTCTCGGAACGTTTCACAATTATCGATGTTACCTGTCAAGACTAAAACGGAGCATGCGCACAATCTCTACCAAATGAATTCAAATCTGAGGTCAATAGCATATGATCTGCAGTATTGTCCGGGTAGCAAGAATTATCGAAGATGGAATAAAATGACGTTTTCTCCTGAATTATACATCGCATCTCTCAAAAAGTGAATGGTTTACGTTCTTTATATATTTAATCTTTACATATATCAGAAATTTTTAGAAAACTGAAAATAATGATTTTGGCATTTCATATTACTTTAAATCGCGAACCATAAACATGTTTAAGATAGATAAAAAAGGCAATGGTTGAAGAACAATATTTAAGAGAACTTTCCTGTTCAATGATTATTTTTTAGCAAAGTAAAATTAATTCTTCATTAACACATAAAACAATTCAACTCTTAAACACACAAACAAAATAATAAAATAAACTAATAAACATGGCCAGAAATCACAACCAGAGTACCTTGCGCATGCGTTAACTTTACCTAACTAATTAATTGGAAAATAACATAGAACTTAATGGGACGTGTTACTTCAACATCAAATTAAAGGAATTTAATACTAATTTTGCATATAGACGTTCATGTCATGATATTGCTCTTTCTAAAGAATCTATTTTTATATAAATGTGTTAAGGTTTATATATTTCCATTTAGTTTTTAAATTTAGTCTCTTTCTCTCCTATATCTCCTTCTGATTTATACTTTAGAACATCGATATGACGACTTTGTGTCCTAATTATTAATTTTATCTTTCTTTTCATCGCACAAACGTTCATCGTTTCCAATTCTTGAAAGTTCTGTCTTCCGATTGATATCAATAACACACTTATAAAATAACGTTTAGATATTTCCATTCTCTGTTAAAAATTGAAATTTGTGCAATTCTTGTAATGAACTTTCTGTTTACAAATTTATTTTCAATAAAATTTCTTTATTTCTTTATTATTTCATCTCTTTTTTCTTATTTTAACTTGTTCGTGTCAATATTCATACAATCTTATGGATTTACAACTACTTATGCAATCAGTGCATATCACCACTGATTTTGTGAGTTCGAATCTCGATCAGGGCGAGGTGTACAACATTATGTGATAAAGTTTGTCAGTGACTTGCGACAGGTCGGTGGTTTTCTCCGGCTCCTCCGGCTTCCTCCACCAATAAAACTGACCGTCCACGATATAACTGAAATATTGTTAGAAAGTGGCGTTAAACGCCATCAAACAAACAAACAAGCAAATCAGAATACAGGACAAATATTGATAATACATTGCTTACCTTACTGAGATGATCCAAATATATAAGTTTATCTTCTTCAATCATACGTTACGCTCGCAGGCACTCGGATACACTTTGTGATTTCGTTATTTTCATCCAAATTAAATATTTTCCCTTTTAGTGCCTCTATTTTAACCTTTTCTACGCAGAATCACCTAATTTTGAAGTTATAGTAGAAAAAATGGGTTGTATCAAAATTTGTAAAATACTTCAAAATTAGGTGATTCTGTGTAGAGAAGGTTAAAATAGAGGCACTAAAAGGGAAAATATTTAATTTGAATGAAAATAACGAAAATCACAGTGTACCCGAGTGCCTGTGGTTACGCTTCATGAACATTTCACATTACTTTATAGTGAACTCCAGCAGTTTTTGTAAATAAAATAAATAATCTGGCCACCCAAAGTTGGAAACAAATGCTGGCCTTTGCTTCATAGAAAATAAAAAAAAATAATCTGGCCTGAACCGAGTAAACAATGTTATAACCTGTCCTGCACTATGTGTCGAATGAATTTTCTGTCAAATATTCTAACCTGACTAATCTTGCCAGGCCCCCTCAGAATAAAATTATTTGCCTATATATTATTATGAGATAAAGAATGTGTGCTTTCTTTCACATTCTTGTCTTTTAGGCCAAATCAATTTTAAATAGATTTGAAACAAAATAGTATTCATTTTTAATATAAAAAAACCCTAATGTTTTAACATAAGTACACTTATAAAATAACGTTTAGATATTTCCATTCTCTGTTAAAAATTGAAATATGTGCAATTTTTGTAATGAACTCCGAACAGGTAAATTTTACCTGTCCGTTATCGGGTCGTTGACTTTTATTGGGGGCAATTAACACGATTGCAACTTTATAAGGAACTATTAGAATATAGATATAGATACCGGTGTAGCAGCCAATTTGTTCCGACCCGCCAGATGGGCCGGCCGGAATACATAGACTAGGCTAAAAGGGCCGGTCGCAATGAATAGCCTAGGCTGAATGGTCCGGGTCTAGGTAATTTGTTCCGACCCAAGTTGATTGATTGATTGATTGATTGATTGATTGTTGTTTAACGTCCAGCGAGCAATTTTTCAGCTATATTCAGGACGAGAACATTTAAAAATTTAAACGCCACGGGACTCGAAACAAGGAAAGATGATGGGTATGGACGGATAATTTTGCCAGTGCAACATGTCTCTTATGGACCACTCATCATGAGCATAATGCTCATCATGAGCTGTTACACTGGGTTCTTTAACGTGCGGAGAGGGTGGCAATCTCTCAACACGGGACCTCGGTTTTACCTCTCATCCGCAGGACGGGTTGTTTGTGAATTTTTACATCCTGCACAACCGACGGACGCCCCTTCAAGCCGAAGAAGCTCTCGACCCCATTTTTATACCCCGGGGTTCCCGCGGGGTTCCGACCCAAGTTGAATGCAATAGCTAATGCAACAAAAGTATCATACTGACGTAAATTAAGGCACAAAAAGAAATAACTTTTATCACAAACTCTATAACATTCTTGTATGGTTTTAAGAGTCACAATAGTATCTTTCCCTGATTTTAGATTCCGTTTTATCTCTACCAAAATGACCTAAAAGACGGAAACGAACGTGTAAAGGCTCGGCATAATTTTGAATGAACTCAATATATTTTTCAATATTTTCAAAAGTCAAATTGAAAAAAAAGAAATGAAAAAGGGAGTGAACTGGCAGCTATGGTTCCTATGTATGCAAGCATATTGTTACAATACTTGACATTCGCAGTACCTCTGGAAAATGCATATTTGTTTATTATTTGAACACTCGTAAAACAACTGTATGTATTATTTCTTATATAAATGTTCTTTTTTAAAGGAACCTTCTAAAAAAGTATGTTGTGAATTGAATTTCAAATGTTTCATATTTTCAATATTTCAATATTGCAGTTAAATTTTGTAACTGTACTGCATGCATTAAAATACAATAACTCTAGTAATACCATGCAACGTCTGACTCGGTATTTAACAGACATAGAAGACATATTTATTACCAGCGGTACTATCGGAATGGCAAACACAAGGATCCTATGCTTTTCTGCTTCTCTAACCACTCGTCTATTTTCTCCCTTTGCACTAACGTAGAAAAGGTTATCCTTTGAGACATAATGTTTTGCTTGCTACCTTAGCTTCCTTTTTTCACTTTCTGTTAAATTTTCAGTATATTCTATATTTTCAACGTATTTCAACAGTGTCGAGTACGCACTCTCGTCCATGTTAACGTGCAGTGAAATATTGTACAAATGAATTTAATAATGTAGAACTGAGTTGACAAGTGTTCATGTTCATATATGGTATTACGCATGGGACACTCGCGGCTATTTTATCAAACAGTTAACCAACATTTTCGATTTTAGTGAGCTTGCCAACAAACAAACAAACGAATTACGAATTAAAAAATATATACACACATAGACGAGATGAATATTTTTAATGATAATACGTTGTAAATTACAAAATATATATAGGTTTATAAATGTAAAAGCAGGTCGGCCCATATTGCCTGGCATCGGAACAAATAGCCTAGGCTCAAAGTGCCGAACCGGAACAAATTGCCTTGGTAATTTTGGCCGTCCGGAACATCTGGCGGCCGGACCATCCAGCCTGACACACCTGTATTGTGTTATACTAGACATTGAAAACATCTAATGATGAAATTAGGTTCAGTCTGGTTTTTCCAGAACAGATCCAAAGGAAAACTGCTGCAAAGCTCCGGAATTTTCCGCGATATGTTGAATTAAAAGTCATATACATGTACATGTATATCCAAAAATATTGTATTGTGTGTGTTAGTTTTCAAATGTAATAAACACAAATATAAACAATGAATACTATTAATTCATGAGAGGTCGTTTCTTAAATCGCTCCTGGGACCTTCTAATATGACCAATGGATTCCCTTGGAATATCTATTTTGAATTCCTCTCACATTATAAAAAGTTGTTCAAAAACAAACAATGCCAGTGATACGTGTGAAAACGAAAATCAACTGGAAACAGTTGAACGAGTGTGAAAATTTGATAAATGTTGATAAATGCAGCAAAACAAAGTGTTAAAAGAAAAATATTATGTGAAAAGGATAATAATTCGAAAACAGGATCCTAAAAAGGTGAGAATTTTTTGCCTCTATAACACTATTTCATCAGAAGATGTTACCGATACTGTGCAAAATTCTATAGCAAATTTTGATATCAAAAATCGAAATCAAAAGAAAATTTGCAGATTTCCACAGCATGTATTGATAGCTTCATTTCATACATTAAAGTGAAGAACAGCGGTCAACAACTTTGTTTTGATACGACGTGTATGTTAAATTTTGTAGACTAATTCCATCTGTCGATTTACTGTATTTGTATATAATGTATATAGTTTAATCTGTTCATTTATTTGTAACTTCTCTGTATATGTACTATGCACTGTCAGTTTGAGAAATAAAGATATATATAAAGATATACTATTATGGTCCGTAAATTTCAACACAATAGGTCTTATGTCACTTGAATAAGAATTCATTAAGATTTCTGTCGAGACAAGAAAGTAATCAATTATTGTTGCTTCAGATTTATCTTTTCTGTTCCAGGTAAATTGTGTTTTAATTTTTTTTTTGTCTCCATATATCAATAAGTTTGTGTGATTTTATCATTGATTTCAAGTTATGGACTGGTTTATCAAATTTATTTGATTGATATAATTTTTTTGTATCTATTTTTGATAAAATATCATTATAATCTGCTGCTAGTATTATCTGACCTATACTATACTCATTGATTAATCTATCTACTTGTTTGAAGAAAGTGTTTCTTTTTTTTATATTATTGGGAGCATAAATGTTTATTATAGTGTAAATAGCATTGTTTATTTCCACATTTATAAGTAACAGTCTTCCCTCATTGTCTTTATATTCATTAATTAATTTGAACTCTACATTCTTTTTTATCCAAATTGCCACCCCTCTTGAATTACTTGTACCATTACTTTGATACAGACTTCCTTTAAAATCTTGTATTAATTTATTTTCAATATTTTGTGAAAAGTGAGTTTCTTGCATTAAAAGGATATTACATTGTTGTTGTTTTGACCATTCTATTAATCTTTGTCTTTTTTCAGATTGTTGAAGTCCATTTGTATTAATGGAGCAGATATGTAGAATATTATGGTTCATTTTGAATTATTGGTTTAAAGAAAAGGTAAGTTATATTTATACTTTTAATTATCATTGTGGTCAAACTATTTTCTTTGTTACTATTGAATATAATAAAACACTTTATAATTATCCTTTGTGGATCCTCCTGATAGATAATGTTTACAGGTTTGTTTTTCGTATATTAACCTAAAATTACCCTCCGTGGAGCCTCCTGATAAGTAATGTATACAGGGGCGCATTTCTTTTAGGTGAATCTGGAACATGATTCTGAATCACATAATTGTTTTGTTGTTTTTTTTCATCTAAACAGAAACAGGTTTTCGAAACATGCGAAACATAGGTGACCCATGTTTCAAATCGAAACATGAACGGGAACGAAAATTAGTTTGTTTTTGATAGAAATGGCGGCTGTTATGGATGTTGTGCTACAATGTGGAGTCTCTCGACAGGAATACTTTTTGCTGGACGATTATTACAAGCACCAATGTACCGATAATAATTCTACATAACTGCTACACCTATTTGCATCTTCACGTTTTTGAATATCAATGGTGTCATGCAGAATCATATCGCACAGTTTAGTCTGAAAGGTTGACAAACTAATCTTGCAGAGTACATGTTCTGTAATTCTAAGAATGTACAAGCTGCTACAGCTGCAACATGCTTTTTGGAGGCCATCTTTTAATGTTTCATGGAACATTGTGTTATTCATTTGGTGGAAACATGTTTCTGATTTTCTGAGACATAATTTTAAAACATACCCTTTTTTAAAGCAACACATCATGATTTTGTTTTCTGGAACAATGAAGTGAAACATGTTCCAGATTCACCTAAAAGAAATGCGCCCCAGGTTGATTTATCATATATTTACCTGTATTGATTATTTTGGGTGCTTTATTTTTTGTTTCTTCTTTGGACTGATTTTCATTGCATTTAGTCACCCTATTTTTATGAGCTTCAGATTTTCTTATTAGATTGTTTTTTATATGCTCAAATTGAATACATTTCTTATTACATACCCATTTTATAAAGTATTAATTTACATTTAAAATCGTTCCCTTTAAACAGCTGTTAACTTGATATGCTTATACATATTTTATCGTTGTTTATTGACCCAAATGTCAAGGTTATTATATAAATATAAATAAGACACGCGACAAATTCTGTTTCCTACACTCGCCCTGCAGTAAAAGTAGAGTAAGAAATTTCGATAGATACTTTTTTTTCCAGAATAAGCAAAATGACAAAACAAGTATATATCGACATTTCTGAAAATGTTAACAATTCCTTTTATTCTGTATTGCATTGGTCAAGCCACCCACGTTATATATGTTTTTTATATACTCAAATTGAATAAATTTCTTATTACATACCCATTTTATAAAGTATTAATTTACATTTAAAATCGTTCCCTTTAAACAGCTGTTAACTTGATATGCTTATACATATTTTATCGTTGTTTATTGACCCAAATGTCAAGGTTATTATATAAATATAAATAGGACACGTGACAAATTATGTTTCCTACACTCGCCCTGCAGTAAAAGTAGAGTAAGAAATTTTGATAGATACTTTGTTTTTCCAGAATAAACAAAATGACAAAACAAGTATATATCGACATTTCTGAAAATTTTAACAATTCTTTTTATTCTGTATTGCATTGGCTAAGCCCGCCCATGTTATATCTGTCACCTCTCCCATATGTTCAGGGTTTATGTGGGTAAAAGTATTGTTCCCAACGTATCGCATCACTTTGTGTCCGTCGTCTGTGCCACTTGTGGAAGGTCTACATATGTTGCATTACTTTGTGTCCGTCGTCTGTCAAATTGGTTCAAAATTTATTTCATTTCATTAAATTATGACCTAGTTGTCAACATATGTTGCACCACTCTGTGTCAGTCTGGCTCCGTCGTTTGTGTTTTAATGAAAAGGTCTTCAACGCCTATTTCTTCTCCAGCATCGAAGTTTCAAGCAGTAGACATAAACGAAGATCTCGCATCACGTAACTCAACTTTAAATGACACTCGAATGGTACATGGTGACATTGAAAATTCCGAGGCAAAGAATCCTTCAACAACAGGGAACCAGCTGAAAAGGGGAAATCTAAGCGCAACAGAGGTATTCAAAAGCTTGTAAAAGATAAGAAGATTCACGAGGCTAGAGCCTTTAATTTCACATACAGGTATAATAAGGGTAATAACAAAATTACCGAACTCCGAACAATCTGTTTTTAAATGTAAATTAATACTTTATAAAATGGGTATGTAATAAGAAATTTATTCAATTTGAGTACATAAAAAACATATATAACGTGGGCGGGCTTAGCCAATGCAATACAGAATAAAAGGAATTGTTAACATATTGATGACGTTTTATCTATCAATAATTCTAGATTTGCAGAATTTCTTCCATTGATATATCCTCCAGAGCTGGAAGTTAAAGAGACCACAGATACAGCTTCGTCCGCATCATGTTTGGACTTATACCTCGAATTTGACGACAGTGGTCGGTACTAAAATTTATGATAAACGGGACGACTTCAATTTTAAAATCATAAATTTTCCAAATATGTGCAGCAATATACCAGCTTCTTCTTCATATGGTGTTTACATCTCGCAATTGATTCGCTATGCAAGGGCCAGTAGCAATTATTCTGATTTCCTGAAACGTCATCTTCATCTGAGAAACAGGCTACTGGACCAGGGCTATTAAAAGATTCGCCTTATTCGATCTCTTAAAAAGTTTATATTCCGATACCAAGATCTTGTCGAAATATATTCCATCTCTGCAGAGACGATAATAAACGATGCATTTTCATATAGTGAAAATGTATAAAGATAAGGAAGTCAACAAAAATGTCAAAAATATTTTTTTTATCAATGTGTGACGTAAAATTGTTTTTGACATTTACTGCACTGAATTTGGTACTGCTTTGACAACTATTTGACCTATTTTGTTCCAGTATTGTTATAAATACTGCTATAGTGACAGCCGGAACCTTTGAGCCGTAATGAAAGCGAGAGGTTTGGCGCTTTAAAATCTGATTCAAACCACCATTTCTTTAGAAATGCCTGTACCAAGTCAGGGTCATTACGGTTTACACAGTTTTCCGGTTGTTGACTGATTTTGTCTGTTTATATACTTATGAGTTTTGACTTTCCCTTTGTAAGATTGTTCGGAGTTCGGTAATTTTGTTATCACCTCTATTCAGAGCCGTCATCAATACAGAACATCTTATTCGTGAGCAGATTCCATCGGGTACAAAGGAAATATTTACCTCCTTCTTGACAACAACAAAAACGTATTGCGCCAGCAGACCGGCAAATCTAGTGCTTATCCAGATGACTGTGGTGCTTGGGATTCACACAGCCGTCGAACCGTAAAGACAGACTTCACAGTGTTGCCAGATGATTCCCTTCGTTATACTGTTCTTAAAGACGAGAAATATTGTTACGAGAAGCAAGTGAAAGGGAAAAAGACCTTTGTACCACTCGACCCACAACCCGAACATGACAACGTTGTAATCTTGACCAGATACTATACGCCATTAAAAAGAGACGAGAACTTCAAGAAACGTGTTAGTACCTTTAACTGTTTGCCTGCAAGACATTCATTGCGTGAAAATGTGGCCCTGGTTGAGTACGGTATACAGGAACATATCCTAAAAGCAGTCAAACCCATGGTAACGCCAAACATGTTTCTCACGACTACGTCCGTACACATCCTGACGTGTTTGAAGAAATGCACCAAGCAATCCAAAACAAGAGGTCAAATATTGACATTTACAACGACATGGTCCTACAAAATCCCGAGAAAGCACCAAGAGACCTGCAGCAGATCCGATCAAAGAAATTCCATGACAAGAAAAACGTGACGATGGGTACCAGTAATATTGCAGATCAAGTGTTAGAGACCTTGTCAATGGTTAACGACCACGACTTCGTGCAAGAGTCTGTTTATACCAATGGTAACAATAAACCGCCATCTTTGATATGCTACACACAGACTCAGCTTGAAGACATGAAACGGCATATTCAGTCAGATCCATCTTGTACAATAAGTGTTGATAGAACATTTAATCTTGGTCCTGCATACGTAACAAACTTTGTATACAAAAACAAGAAAGTTGTGAAAAAGTCATCTAGAGACAATCCTATATTTTTGGGACCAGTCTTCTTCCGTTGGGACGCGTCGTATTTTACGTACAACACATTCTTTTCGCACGTGAAAGCCAGATTCTTAAAGAACCGAAACTTAAGCACAAAAATGATCCAGTCGTCGGACGGGAAGCTGACAGTACCCAATGTGAAACGTTTGGTTCGTAAGCCGGGCCATAGGCACAGACCAAAAACAGTAGCAGTTAGGACCATCCCTCGTTACACCTAAAATGACATTAAAATTGAGATAATAAACAGTACCGCGTAAAAGTAACCTTTAAATGATTGTTATTGTTGTATGACCCAAGGACGTATGGTCATAGTTCATAGATAAATAGCAGACAATCACCATACACATTATCTATTAAACAACAACACTTAAGCCATAAACTGAAACGCTTGACTGAACATGATCTGCCTTGTGTAATCAAAGGTAATTAATTGGCTGTCGCCATGCGCCAAGAAAATACGGTGTGTAGAAATACTGCAAAGGACCTCCTTAGTGCACTAAGAACAATAAAAGTGCACTGAGGACATACTAGAGACGTCCTATGTGCACAAAGAAGGTTGCAAATGAATTGTCAGTTAAAAACAATCTTATTTGATCAATTTTTATAATAAAAAGTTTAAAATTAACGAAGATATTTGCATTTTTGTCGGCACGCGCCTACTACAAAGATAATCACGTGGTGATTAATACATGTTGATTGTCAATCAACGTCGAACAAGTAAACAATGACAATTAGAGTTGAGCTAAATATATAATAAACAATTGCTTGGACACATGGTTTTTGATGTTGATCTTTAAAACATATTATTATACCTCACTAACTTCTCATTGGCTTAGATTAAATCACATGACCTGAAACAATTTTAATGTTTTGTGAAAATTAACCCAAACGGGAAACAACTAGTTGTTTACCGGGTAACAACCCTATTGTTTCCCGGTAAACAACCCATTGCGTGCCTCAAAAGGGAAACAACTCTTTCCAGAAGTGACATTGTCGTCTGTTTGTTTACAATTTGATCGGACCAGCAGGATGGCAGTCGCTAATTTTGCTACTTCTAGATTCGGAAAGGCTAGCAAAAATATTACTGATGGCCGGTTTGTGCCCTATATCACTGGTTGTGTTGTGAACTTTAATATAAACATGAAATAGTTTAACATTTGTTAAAAATTTGTCAAAAGTTATTGAGCACACATTTTGTTTTAATACATATATTTATTTAAATGCCCAATCCTTGGTCTGTTGTTCGGTATAATAAAACAGTTATTGCCTTGAATGGATGTAAACATCCAGAATTGTTAACCTGAAGGGGGTTGTTTTCCAGAGGGCAGATGTTTACATCCATTGAAGGCAATAATTGTTTATTGTTTTTTTTACGATGAATTATAATAAAAACAAATGTGAAAAAAAAATATTTCGCCGGTAAAGTTAAATAGATCGGGTGTTTTTGCAAGGATTTTTGAGTAAAAGTTTTAGATATTATGTAAGCGCTAAATCGTTTTATTTGTCATTCATATCGATATTGCACATTTATAATATACGTTCAAGTAAAAAAAATACTAGAAATTTCAAACAAGATGTGGCGTCCCTGGGGTTCACCACCCAGATCTACTGACTACAAGATGGGTTTAAAAAGATTGCAAGAGGTAGATTTTAAATATTTTACTTCGATTATTTGTTTGTAGATGAACGGTCATTATTTTCTGTGTATGTGGCTTTATAACTTTTTTGTAAAAATGTTGGTAATAAATTATATTTCCACTAGATCACTCAAAAATATTATATTTAGTGCAAAGTTTACATCGCCCATTTATGATGATAAATATCACATAATTATATTAAATTGTGATTAGACTAAAATCATATATTTATTTTGAAGTTGTCCTTCGGCAATGAAAATATTCGTTCATTTTTACGTGTTTTTTTCTGTATTTTCATTCACGTGTATTATATTCAGTGCAAAGATTTTTTTATCGTCCATTAATGTCACATGACCTTTATAAAATTGCTTCCAAATTACATAAAATTCTTTTTGTTCAAATTATTATATGGTAAAATAAATGTTTAAATTGTGATTGGACTAAAATCATAGATTTATTTGGAAGTTATCCTTCGACAATTAAAGTCAAAAGTTTTCTTTTAATGCTCAGTTCGAAATCTCATGTTTCTTCATAGTAACTCCGTTCTAAAAACAACGACAAAATTAAGCATTTTTGAATTAATTATAACTCAAATATCAGTTAGTAAGATTTATTAGAACATTGTTTCGTTTTTGTCGAGAAATATATACCTTAAGCGAATACAACGTTCAAAATAAATGCTGAAAACTGAAATTGAATTTTACGAAATCTTAGCCAGTAAGATGTTGTACCCTTATTTGTCTCGTTTCCGCAATTACACAGAAAAAAGACAAATTACAGGCAGAAAATATTCTAGACATTTTACAAATAAAACAAGTTCGGAACGAGATATATAAGAGAACAAAATCTGAAAGAAAAGCACTCTTCTTCCGCATTCTTCTTTTTATAGATTGGTCTCATCCCCGTTTTCTTTACACATTTTAAACTTTAAAAGTTTATTAATATATCAAATAGCAGTTGGTAACAGGGGCGGATCCAGGATTTCAAGTTAGGAGGGCGCACTTAAAAAATTGCGCCAAGCGGAGGGAGGCGCGAAAATTTTTGGGGTATTTCGTGTGAAAATTCACGATTTTACGCCAAAAAATCATATTTTTTCCAATTGCGGAGGGAGGCGCGAAAATTTTTGGAGTATTTCGTGTGAAAAATCACGATTTTACGCCAAAAAATCATATTTTTTTTCCAATTTTAGGGGGGGGGGGGGGGGGGGCGAGCGCCGGGTGCGCCCCCCTCTGGATCCGCCCCTGATTAGAACATTGTTTCGTTTTTGTCGAGAAATATATACCTTAAACGAATACAGCGTTCAAAATAAATGCTGAGAACTGAATTTAAATTCTACGAAATCTTAGCCAGTAAGATGTTGTTCCCTTGTTTGTCTCGTTTCCGAAATTACACAGAAAAAAGACAAATTACAGCTACAGGCAGAAAATATTCTAGACATTTTACAAATAAAACAAGTTCGGAACTAACCCGAATAATCCAGTCGTTATATTACTCTCCCGCTAGTCGCTGCATTAACGCCTGGATGCATTCATTGAAAAAATCCGTCAAACCGGAAATAGTAAATCGCAATGACTTATGGGTATTACGATATAAATTGTAAATAATGTCCAATGGAGCGATCAGATGATGTAATGTTGTATGCAATACACATATCCGGATAAATACAACCAAACATGAAATAAAACATAAATGAATAATTACTATTTTTTAAATATTAAAACATTATTGATTTTTATTTCAAAGTTGGAAAGTTAATAAAAGCTTGAATTGAATTCACTCTTATAATGATTTTTTAATTTCATTTAGAATAAATATTTAAAAAAAATGTATTTTTATGATACTGATGGCTGATTAAAATTGTTTGTCATGCATTAACTGTCAGTTGTAATATACAGGATGTAACCAATATACAGGAAGAGCTCTAGCTGCAATAATGTAGCTCCTGTGACAAACTTGTGTCTCGGCAGAGCTACAACGCGGTCCCATTCGTCACAATGGAGCAAAAAAAAAGTTGCAGTTGAAACATAAAAACTCACTATTTACGCTTCAAACATTTCATTATAACTATTACTGATGATCCCAGTCCTTGTTAAATCGGTTTGGCTGAGAAATATATGCTTTTCAAAGTTAGCAACAACCTTGTTCAATTTATCGATCGTTTTCCATAACCGGAAACTACGGAAGGCGGAGCTTTTCTAAATATGGTTTTCTTACTACAAGCTGATGTAAACATTCCAATCGTAGCTACTCGGCCATTCTCGCTACCCTGTTATTTGCAGGGTAGCGAGAATGGCCGAGTAGTTACGATTGGTAAACATTCACGCCTAAATCGCCAATATGGTGTCGACATCCAAATAGTGAGGCCGGAAATGACGAAATTCAAAATGTAAACATGGATTTTTATTTTGTGGGAATTACATTCTAAAATACTGGTAGGTGATAAAAACTTGTTATCATAATGGACAAACGGAAAGGTTATGCCTTATTATTGATAAATGCAGGCGTCAGAAGCTCTGTAAGCGAGCGCAAAAAATCTCGGCGGCTGCTCCATTACGTGTAATGGCATCCCGTTATAACCCTTGCGAGTAAGCGAGCATTTAGGGTTTTATTATTAGAACTAGAAGAGGTCCTACTGTGAAGCCATCTATTTTGAGATGCATTCAATGAAAATAACAACCTGACCATATTGTTACATAATAAGAATAAGAATTAGATAAGAAATTAAAATTGATAGAAGGCAAGGATTTATATAATTAACACATTAAGTCACATTTCATTTATTTAGGCTAACTTAGGTCAGTTATCAATTAAAGACAAAAATGGGTTTAAAAAAATCAGTCTAATAAGTATTTACCTAAATAACGATATTGTGATGGGTATTTCTTTATAAATTGTATTAAAAATCATTTTAATTTTTGAAATTATCAATTTTCTGTTTACATATTTATTTTCAATAAAAATTTCTTTATTATTTCATCCCATTTATCTTAATTTAACTTGTGCATATCCATATTTATGCAATCTTATGTTAACGGCAAGTTCCCAGCAGGCACACAACGTTGTTTCAACCTTGTTTTTAGGTTGAATTTTGGTCATGACGTTGAACAACGTTGAACCAACGTTGTTTCAACGTCAAATTTTCAACGTTTAAATAGGGTTGATTTATGACGTTAACTCAACGTTGAAAATAGGTTGATTTTAGTAAAGTTTGTCAATGTTGAACTTTAGTTGAATTTGCAACGTTGACACAACGTTGAAAACAGATTGTATATCCGACTTAATTGTGAGTAATTTCCAATTACTTTTTTGACGACCATGTTCCTACGTATTATATATTTTATATGATTATTATCATCCAGTTATGGTTATTGGGCATTATTATAATAATATTATTATTATTATTAATTAGCAATTTTTTTTTTATTTTTTATTTTTTGCTTCATCGAGTAATACAGTTTCTTTAATTGATATACCTGATTTTCTTGGTGAAATGTAGATGCAGATTGTTTCTTTATTAATCGATTGATATGACACCCGTGAATATGAGATCATATGACATTGACATTCAAAATTAACGCGGCAATTTACTGGTTATCTCGGAACATCTATACAGGAAAGTATCGAGGTTATTCCGATAGGTTTCCACTGCGCATGAGCACAAGTACACGGTTTCAAACAGAAATTAGAGATTGAAAATTTGAAGAAACTTAGAAAGAGATTCAAAACCACTCTCGTAAGTATTGTTATCAAAGAAATATTGATAGAATTTGTATGATATGATACAATTTATTCAACAGCTGGTGTAAAATATAATTAAATAAGTTTTCACAGTGTTTAATCGGGCAGCATCATCACACATGCACATGGCGCCAATTTTTAGCTTGGGAGGACCTGATTGATAAAACATTATGATCGTGGTCTTTACTCTCATGCAAACATTTAACGTTACTTTTTACAATGAATATTCATCTTCAGTTTAACAGTACAACAATCTAAAACAAAATCTTAATTGGCAAACAAAAGGGGAGGGGTCCAACGATGCACGAATGCTAGACACTTCGGCACCGGGACAATTCGGCACCAGGACACTTCGGCACCCGCACAATTCGGCACTTGTGTTTTTTTCTTTGATTTTACGTACAAAACTTTCAATTATGGAAATACAATATTCTTATTCGCCAACAGTTAAAAGATTAATCTGTTTTAATAACAGTTATTTCTGATTTGAACAAAGCGTAACCCCATATTTTCTCTGCGTAAAGAAAACATTTTTTGTTTATTTTAATCACGTCTTTCGAACTGGCGGACCCTTCTGATTAATCTCAGAAGTCATAAAAAATATGGTTGGTGTTTTTATAAGGGAAAATTGCATACGAATGGTTTTTGGGGTTTGCGAGAAGAATTGTTCTACTCTGCCCTGTTCACCCTGCTTTCTTCATAATTTTGGTTGTTGCTATATCATTCTGATGAGGCAAAAAAAAAAAAAATGAAGATAAAAATGAACAATTCAATATAACTTACGATCAATGTTAATCTTAATTTTTTTTTGTGAAAATAGCCCCAGAATCATTGCTGCATCAGGCGCGGATCCAGCAGTTTTGAAAACGGGGTCCCAGGGTCTTGTTTGACAAATTTTACCTAATTTATATTTGAAAGAAAGTGCGGTGCCGATTTGACATTTTTTTTTCAATGGTGCCGAACTCTCTTGTTTCGGGGTCCCACATGCACGACGAATAGTGGAAAAGAAAGTTCCATTTGTTGTCATATATGTCATTACAGAATGAAATTCAAGTTTGGCCTACATGTATGACCTTTTCAGGATGTTTGAGTAATTGTTGATGAAGTTATTGGCCTTGTTAGACTTCGAAAAGGGGGGACCTACTTGTTTGTTTCAAAAACATACTTTAAATTCATTTAAGTTTTCATTTTACTCATCTACATGTACAGTTGCATGTGAGAAATTGTAAGTTGTGGGCTATGCAGGACAATTTCATGAAGTACAGTATGCACACCAAAAGTGTTTAAAGCTGATCGACCACTTCCTCGATTATTTCACAGGATGATATTGTGCATGATTTCAGTGCATGTTTTTTTATTACTAACAATTCAAGTGAAATTAATTCTTTTTTGTATACAAAGTACAAATGTATGTGCACAACAGACAAGGCTTGAATCATGTTTTATTCTCACATTGCTTCAACATGTGTGAACATTCTTAAAGCCAATGTTTTTGGATGAAAATATTGCAAACTAAAACCTTACAGATACAAATGTACATGTAAATTGTAACTTCTCATTTCAAACATGTATTTTATAAGAAAGAAATGTCTGTAAATAATTGAGTTTAACTTAAGCACAAAATTAATAAGGAGCAAAAATCCTCTTAATCCACAATTATGCTAGATGTAGGTATGGCCTGATCAAATTAAATTTTAACTTCTCATCCCCTCCCTCCCCTCTTTTCTGAGCAGCAAAATCATTATTTTCAAGTTTTGTGGAATTTTCTTAAAATTTCAGCAATTTTACATGTAGCACAAATGACAAATTCAACAAATTTTAAATGATAAATGCCTCCCTCCCCATATTTTTACTGACAGAAGGATGAGAATCTAAAAATTAATTGTATGTTGCCTATGATATGTACAGTGTACTCGTGTGTTAATCTACCCTAACACCTTCATCCAAGAGCAGTATGTTTATATTAGTATATGTTATTAATTTGTTTTTGTTCATTCTATATAGGCTTCCAACGGAGAGTCTTGTTCCTGTTGACAGAAATCAGGGATCATGTGAAAAACCAGTCCACTCCAGCTGTCAACCATTCTGGAGATGATGAATGGCTCGATAACAAATGCTGCTCATTGGATGAGTTTAGAGAGCTGGAAGGAAAACTTGCTGACCAAACTCAGCAGTCAAAGATGGTAAGTTAATATTTGTAATATCTCGGAAGTACATGTTGAAGGCTACATTACCCATATTTATCCATGAAATTGCTTTTGTTATATTTTGCTACCATACATATCCCATATTTTAATTAGATGTTTATTTTCTATTCCAGAAACAGCACCTGAATAAAATTGGTGGTATTGATGCCACAAACCACTTAAAAAAGGCAATGCTGAGGTAAGACATGTCTCTTTCATACAAATGAATTTTAACTTCAAGCATCATGTGAGAATTGCATGAAAAGATATTTATTGTTTCAACCATTCAAGTTACCATTTACATCAACTGTTGTCTAAAGATATCTATAAACCATCTTAATGCTGATGCACATACTTTTTTTTGTAGATCTATGTCTAATGGCTTAATGGCAAAGATGAATTTGAAAGGGAAAAAAAAAAAAAATTTGCATTTGGTGACATAACACTTTGCCCCATTATTGTTGGTAAGTTTCTTTTCATGTTGTCATTATTAATAATGCATGGTATAATACTATGAAGATTTGGAAAGAGGTGTTCCATTCTTTTAGCAAAGAAATTGTTTTGCACTTAAACCAAATATCAGGGGGCTTGGGTAGCTGGGTGGTATAGGTAGTTTATCCGTACAGACCATTGTAGCCTATCACCGCTGCAGGCCGAGTTCGCGCCCTTCTTTATACGCTTGCAAAAAGGGTGCACTCGACTTCTATGTGATAAAGTGTACCAGTTACTTGCCCAAGCAAGGTCAGTGGTTCTATCCGGGCACTCCTGCTTCCTCCACCACTAAAACTGGTCGTCATGATATAGCTGAAAAATTGCTGCAGTGACATAAAACCCCATTCAAACAAACAAACAAAAAAGAAATCCAAATATCAAGTGGAGCATGAAAATGGCCCAAATATGATAAACCAAGACGACGAGCTTTACTTAGTAAAGTTGTTTATAAATAAGACCTTATTCCATATACCTCCATCGTGTTAATTTACATTTCTTTAACAGATTGTATAACAACTTCGCACAAATGCACAGAGACGAAAGTGATGGAAGATGTAGCGAAATTTTTAAAATACGCCCCAGAGAGAGATGGAGGTGGAGGGAGGCAATGAAATGCAGCCTGTTGCAGAAAATGGAGGATGTAGCCCTGCCCATTTAAAAAAAAAGAGGCCAACTGGGGCTAAAATGACACTTTGTTAAACATTTTTTCATATCGAGAGTTCATTTCTCATCAGATTTTAATGGAGTTTTTTTAAACAGAAAATTAACAGCACGACAATGTAGCATGTACAATGTTGGTATATATCAGGTGAGCGATACAGGCTCAGGTGAGTCTCTTGTTTGCCATGCTGTGGTCATATTATGCTTTTCCCTTTATTCGCTTCATGTTGTAATATAGTCAAGTAATCCTGAATTCACCACAGTCTTTGGGTACACAGATTAATATGAATTGATTTTTTATCTTAAATTTCAGCATTGATTTGGGATACAGTAAGAATGTGCATATGTACATTGTATATAGATGTATTTAGTAGAACCTCTCCTATTTGCAAATTCACTTGTTTATATCCGTTGATGTGGTTAATATAAGGGGGGAATATTTAACTTGTACGCTATATTTTGGCATGCAGAGAGGTCATTTTTATCCCCCCCCTCTTTTGGAGGGGGGTATACTGTTTTACCCATGTCTGTCCCACCAATTTGTCACATTTATTGAGACTATTTATTTATCACATATTTTTATGCAGTTTTCCCATATTCTGTAAAAATATATTTTTAAATAGAAAGTCGACAAATTTTATATAGCTTTTGTATTTCCTAAATATAAAAGGGCTGAAATGATCGTTTTCCTTTTATGTTCCAATTTGAGATATTTCATATCGTGTAGGTGCTGAGAAGTTTCAAATTAACGGATTCCATTGTTCTACATACATTGTCCTGCAACATAAGTAGTGTTGGGAAATTGGAATTATTTCATAATCGATTATCGAAAATAATCAGAAGGGCATAATCAATTTTTAGTCGATTATAATCGTACTAAAACGAGTTAAAGTATAGTAGTAGCAAAAACTTTTAGAAACAAAGTTTTAAGTAAAATTCATGTAAAAAGACAAAATCATGACTGAAACAATACACTATAATAACCTGTAAAGTAGATGACCAGTCTACACTCATCTAATTAGTTACTGACGGCTTTTTATTGATTTTTAAGGAAAATTGCATTAAATTTAAGAAGAAATCATGCTTAAACACTTCAATATTGATATCATTGTTGGGTTGGAAAGTATGGTCCTAATGGTTACTAATAGATTCTTTCCGATTAATCGATTAGTAGCATTGGAAGCCCATTTCGATTAGATAAACTGATTAACCGAAACATATAACTAAATATAAGTGCAAAACAGTTAACCACATTATTGTTGCTCATCTTACTTGATCTGTCATATCCATCTCAACGTAGACATGATATTTTTTATCATGTAAAGAAAATCATCAATATTATTTTAATAGTTATGTTTATGTTTATGTTGTTATATTGTGATATTAAAAATTTACACTATAATTCTTTCTTTTTCAACGAATTTTAACCTACAAAGCTACATGGATTTACACATACTAGTATCCTAGCATTTATTGTTTAGTATTATACATATGTAAATAAATGATGTTTTGGAATACTCTTGTCCTTTGAGCATTATTTTACAAGCTAATGAGGATTATACAGAAAAGTGACACGATGTATTGCAATTTTTGGTACTCTCAATTTTTCTGCTATTCATGAATGCTAGTTTTCAATAGAAAAGCTGGGTACTGGTGAAGGTCACAAGGGCTCGATCCCACAGAGCTGCCCAGCGCGTCCCCAGGTGGCGGATAAGGGGAAGCCCTCTTGTTGGGGGGTAATCGGGTCATAATAGGAAAGCCTGATCGTGGACCATAGTGTATGGAAAATGCCACACTCCATGCACGTTAAAGATCCCTTGTAGTTTTCAATAAGAGTAGGCCTCTTGGGTCCGCTACGTTCGGCTAAATTTTCCATCCCTACCCACACTTTTTTCAGTGGCAGTCGAAACCTGTTACCCCGGTCTTACCACCCCACTTACTTTTTACAATTGTTTGTATTCATTAACTTGTTCTCGTCCTGAATATAGCTGAAATACTGCTCACCGGACGTTAAACTCCTATTAATCAATCAATCAATAGAAAAGTCTTGATTTGCATTGAATGTGGACGAGTTTTAAGAAACTTGGTTCATTTTCATTGTTGCCATTTTTTTTATCAGACTTTCTTGTAATGTTGTCAGTAAACCATGTATCGTTTTTCATATCTTTTTGTCAACAAAGTAATGAATTCCCGACCATGAAATATGTTTGAATGACTGAATACCAAGCTAGTAATATTGCTGTAGAAGATACTGAAAATTCAACGTTGATTGAACTTTGCATCAACATTGATTTGATTCAACGTTGAATTAACGTTGCATCAACATTGGTTCAACGTTGATATGTGACGTTGATCCAACGTCATTTTTCAACATCCATTCAACTTTCAAATCCAACTAAAATTCAACGTTGATATGTGACGTTGATCCAACGTCATTTTTCAACATCCATTCAACTTTCAAATCCAACTAAAATTCAACGTTGATCCAACGTCATTTTTCAACATCCATTCAACTTTCAGATCCAACTTAAAATTCAACGTCTTTTCAACGTTGATGGTCAACGTTGTTTCAACGTTGAAACAACGTTGATGTGCCTGCTGGGTTAAGTGTATCGACCCTATTATCCACAATAAATTCACTTTTATTGTCCCACATACATTACAAAAATACATGTTAGATGTGTATTGCGACATTTTAGCAAATTTAGATTAAAACATAAAAACTTCAAAAAATGATTACACGGTGTTTTATTTTTTAAATCTTTAAAGATTTGTGAATCTATGGCAATTTAAATCATAATTTATTCATATCTCTTACTGTGTATATAGTAAGTGATTTGATATTCAAATAAACAGAAGGTGTTATCACAACAAACCATAAACAATTACCACTGGCTGTCAATTAAAACTCAGACGCAAAAAAGTTTAAAGTCTAACGTGAGAGCGACCACGAGCGTGTGTAGTGCATTTAATCCAAATACCAGATACAGCTGTCAAATCTATCAAACATGACGCACGTGGTACCAAAGAATTTCATTCATAACATAGCTGACAAACATAGGATCGGAACCAATAAGCGACCACGTGCATGTATAATGCATTTTAATTTAAGCACCAGATACAGCTGTCCAATCTATCAAATATAAAGCACGTGGTACCAATGATACAATTTCATTCATAACGAGATATGTGATATCAAGGGTATCCAATCGACATATAAAAGGGGGTGGCATATCTGTTGATAAAGAAGTTCATAGAATACATATTTATTGAATAATAATATAATTAGAAACATGCAAATACATATATTTTGGCCCTTGGGATTCATCTCAGCTGTGAAAGGGAAAATTTTGTTCCGACCTCCTCCATAATTATTTTTTGAATATAAATTTTATGACGGTGGTACTTCCGTCAAAACAACAACATGAGAGCACAGCGAAGGCTCCCTAGGGATGCAGCACAGCAGGGGTTCCAGATGAGCACAGCTAGGCTCTTGGGAAAATGCAGCACAGCAGAGGCTGCAAAGGGTGTTGATTTGACGGTGGAAAAGTATTACTACTGAATCCTTGGGGTTAATAATGAAATTGTAAACAAATATCTCTGAAAATTTCATGAGAGTCCATAAACTCAGATGGGAATCAGCTGAGTGCCCCCAAGGAGGAAGTGGGAAATGGATAGCCTTCAACAGATCAGCGATAAAAAATTCGTAAATGAGAATCAGCAAAATATTTTCTTGAAAAAACGTATCTACACACTAATGAGAAAAATACAATACAAACTGTGCAATAAGACATGCAAAAATATACAACGTGACTTTCAATGTTCATCTACACTTTGAATTAGTCAAACTCTGTTGAGCCTGTTTAATTGTGTTTTTTTGAAGCTTTGATGTAAGTGCAATAACTTTGAGAAGACCATCTCCCAAGTGTTTTGATCATATTGTCTTCGATCAGAGCCTGGCCTGCGCTAGTAGCACCACCTGATCTAAAGGAATGGCCATTATATAAACTTGAGTCGTATCCGACAAGTTGCAACACATGTTTAAGTTTACCAATAAAATAGTTTCTATCTAATGGCTGGCCAAATTCTGTTATAAACAAAGGATCGCAAGAAGAGGAATATATTCTACGTTCAATTCTAGATGCAATGTATTTTTGCAAAATCAGAAAAGGGCAAATAGAATGATTGATCTTATGCAATTGTATGCAGATACCCCGTCTGAATGGATCTGTTTTAGATTCTTTTAACTTCAAAACAGCATAATCATCATAAAATAATACATCTGATATACAAAGGTTAACAGTAACGTCAAAATCGCTAGCATTTCTTACAGTGAATTCACCACATCTTAAAAAACCAAAAAATGCTACAGTACATGTAGTCTCTATTAAACAATCTACAAAATTATTAAAGACACCTTTCCGTAATCTATAACATATCTTTTCAAGAATATCAAATGTTATAGTTAATCTTATTTTAGGCATCGCTCCTTGCAATCGCTTAACAGATTTTAGTACAAGTGCAAGTTTTTTAAGGTTACTTTGATCAGGTTTTTCGAAAGGACTTTGTACGTTGCTTTGTAAATATTTCTAGCGTATGCCACATAAATACAACTTTATAGTAGAATATTGCAGGTTTAAGTGTCTAAAACAATATGCAGCAAAATAGATAAGAATTTCCTCTAAAATTGGAGGTAAGTAACCGGCATGCAAATGTACATTATTCAACAACATGAATCGTTCAAAATGTTTATAACCGACGTTATAATATTCTCTAGTTTTGTTTGCTATAGCGTGTTTCCATAATTTTCCCACAGTTTGGTTCAGTTCCACATTACTTCGGAGACGCTCGGACAAAGATGAGGATGTTTCTCCGCTTGTAGGGCAAGTTGACGAAATTTGTCTATCTGTAAACGAGATAATGAATCAGCTAAATTGTTTTTAACACCGGGAACATGCTTTGCAGAAAACGTAAAATTATATTTACATGCACACCAAGTTAATTGTCTCATAAGTTTCATTATCACTAAACACTTAGATCGGCCTTTTTTAACAATTCCCACGGTAGCCTCATTATCACACCAAAACAAAATGTTTTTACATTTCCAGTCTTTGCCCCACAAGATAGCCGAAATAACTATCGGATATAACTCTAAAAATGCTATAGACAACGTTTTATCGCTAACTAAAGGTAAATCTTCGGACCATGCTGATGAAAACCATTTGCCGGTATAATAACCTCCAAAACCTTTAGAAGCTGATACGTCTGTGTATAATTCCATGTCAACACTAGATGTATGTGAACAGTCGTAAAACATATTAACACCGTTCCAGTCACTTAGAAAGGTCAACCAAAATTGCAAGTCAACACGGCATTCTTTATTTAATGTAAGATAATGGTGAAGTTCTTTGACATGTGTAGATAAATCTATTAAGTACGACACAAATGATCTACCAGGAACGATAACACGAGAAGCAAAGTTTGAGTGCCCTAACAACTGTAAAAGTTCCCTTTTAGTGCATGATCTTTTTCCCAATACATTTCTAATGAATTCACAAATTCTGTTTACTTTGTCCATTGGAAGACGAGCTTCAAATTTAACAGTATCCAATACTATTCCTAAATATTCTAAACAAGGTTACAGGACCCACAGTTTTATGTGCGGCGATCGGTATATTAAGTTTGTTGAATATCATCGTCATAATAGCCATAATTCTTTCTGCTATCGCGTTTGGCGGATCAACTGTCAAAAAGTCATCAAGCAAATGTAGAATGTTTTTAATATTGTAATTGTACTCTGCTATATAACAAACAGCTCTAGATAAGTTGTCAAATATAATCGGACTACTTCTACAGCCGAAAGAAAGTCTTACAGTAATATGATGACTTCCATTTCATACAATATAACGGCCATTGGCTTGGTTTAGTTGGGATAATTTTGAATGCATCTGATATATCGAATTTACACAAAAAACTACCTTTTCCGAGAGACATGATAATTTTTATAGCATCGTCAATTTTTACATATGACATAGAACACTGTGCCTTATCTATTAAATCATTTATACTGAGGTCAGTATCATTATGAGGAGCGGACAAGTCCAATATCAATCTCTTCTTCTTAGAGTATTTCCCTTCAGCCACGCCGATTGGGCTGACACGATAATTGTCAAATGGAGGATGAGTAAAAGGTCCATAAATGAATCCTTTCTGCAGTTCTTTATCAATTAACTCTGATACGACTGTCTCCTGCACTCGTGCACTCAAATTATTCTTACATTCTTTAGTTTGTAATTTTTCTGATTGAACAAGAGTGTCAAAACCATGTCTTAAACCTGTACATAGATAACTAACAAAGTTGTTATCTGGGTGATTACATAACTCGTATTCTAACAAATCAACATTGATTGGCGTAGTAGCATGAGAAGGAAAATCGGATAGTCATTTGTTGGTACTGATGTTTGCTTGCGATGTCGGTTTACCTGCAGTGGCGGGTGCGACCCCTCGTTTAAATGTCACGGACTGTGATGAAACGGGTTTTCCACATTCGTTTTGTGAATGACTTGTCGCTTTGCATTTAGAACAGATATGTGAAAAAGTACAGTTGGGTCTTGGACACCCTTTAGAACCATTGAAATTATTACAAATCTCTTTGCCTTCATAATAAAAACGAGGTCTTCCGTAACGATCAGTGAAGGAATTACGAGCCTTGTTTTCTGTTTGAGTCGGATCTGTTTGTTGCAAATGTAAAGGACAAAATGGAGTAGTGTGTTCAATCGAATTACATAATTTACATGTGGTCACCTGTACACCTGATGATATCAATGAGATAATGTCGCGATCACGCTTTGACCAATCCACTTTAACCCTTTTCTCTCGCAATAGAACGGCAGCCTTGGAAGAGAATAACTTGTGATAATCATAAAATTTTGAACCAAAATAATTGTAAATATCTATTATATCATCTTCATATGCATCGAGCTCTGCACGTCTATCGGGGTAAACGGAGGTCATAACCCTCTTGTATTTTCCAAAAGCTTTCAAGAATTCTGATATAGATAAGGAACGATTTAAACGAGGATCAGGTTTCCCACTAAGTTGAACCTCTAAGCTTTCGGTTGATATGCTACGTTTTTGAGGGCATTCATAATTATTTATAAGCAAAGATGCTAGGTTGATATTCTTACCCTCTATTATTTGTTTTTGTAAATGTGGTGACACTATGTCAACGTTGGTGTACGGGTCTGATCTAACGCCTTGGTATACTGTATTTTCTGGTGGTTGAGGATTGGGTATGGCGGAGGTATTACTGTACCACTGCTGTAAGTTAAAACCTTTTACATCCTACAGTTGTTTCTCTTTCTGTTGTGACTTTAATAGTTGCGTTACTGTTTCTTGCAAATTACTGAAGCATTGTGTTACAGACGTCAGTGCACTAATATGGTATTCATGTCATTACTTCCGCTCAAGCTTGCAGCAGAACTGCTGTGGAGCAGGGCGTTGGCATCAGATACAATGTCACCTGATGGTAAACCAGAATTAATATCGATCTCACAACTTTGGTGATGATAAGCACTGATTGCACAGATAGTAAATCCAACTACTTACTATACAACACGACCATGACGACTCCTTATTTGTTTAAGAAATGTTTGAAGATACCAAAAGGGATCATTAGAAGACGTAAATCGACCATTACAATCTCCAAGCAAATGACAAAAGGACAAACAATGATTCACCAAACATTACACAGAAAACTAAAGATCGTGAAAAATGAAACCCACTAAAAACCGGGGATGAACTCGGATGCTCCAGAATGATAAACAGTTTCTGATCTAGATGCAAGGTTCTTTATTGTCATTTGACCCGTCTATCATGTCCTTAGTACACTTTTATGGCTCTTAGTGCACTAAGGAGGTCCTTTGCGGTATTTCTACGAACCCAAGAAAATATGGTATAATTTTAATATTTTTTAATCCATCAAAATCAATTTTAGAAAATTGGCAAAATATTGTATTATCTTTGGGAACCTCCTTTGTGTTATTTGCACCATTCTAACATGTCCTTAGTGCACTAAGGAGGTCCTTTGCGGTATTCAAGTTCTACGCACCCCTCCCGACCGGAAGGCTGATCTTGATATCAGCATTAGATGTGTTAAGTGTAACATGATATCTTTTACGTAGTTTTAAATTTTATATTTGAACTCAAAACTCAGACATTCTTCATTCTTATATTATATAGAGGAATTCTTCATACTATTCTAAAATGTCGGATTACATGTCGGAGATAGATCAGTGGAAGTTTGAAAATCAAGTGAGTATAGGTGATTATTCACCAAAGCTGCACAGGAAAATCACAGAAGATCTCAATTTAGCATTGAGTTTAAGTGTCAAGACTTCATTTTTTAGGGAACCTTCCAGAGCCAAAGATAAATTTCCAGAATTTAGTTTTACAGACACAATGTCAGTAAAACTAAATTCTGGAAATTTATACACAAATTGAATATTTACAATTAAAGTTTACAGCAAGGTTAGAAAGTAGATTTCATGAAAAAACAAATTTAGTACTTAGAAATCTGAAAAAAATTACTGGTAGAAAACGTATGAGCTATGAAAATGAAATTTATAGGAAGTATTACAATGTATATTAGATATTATTTTTTATATTGTCTTGTTTTTGATTGATGCTACTGACAGTAATGTATGATAGGTGATATTATTTATACGAATAAAGAAAGGGAATAAAATATGATACTATGAGGGTAAAGACCACATGCGTTCGTGTCACGGAATGACCCCCCCCCCCCCCACACACACACTTTTTTCAACTTTCTCTTTTCTTTATTATTTCATTTTCCTTCTCTTTTTCCTTTTTCCGGGTTTATGGGTACATGGTTACCTTTAATACCTGACCAGGTTTTGAAAGGCACACTCGATTGGCGATATATAAATCAATTTTAAAGTTGTAGTTGGATTAAATGTCATACCATTTGTTTATTTAATAACATTATTAATGTACAAATTAGATACATTACTATTGAAATAAAAAAGCGATTCGTACTGGAAATGAGGGATTTAGTTTTCCGTAATTTGTACTCGGGTGATGCAAAATAAATAAAACTTTAAAAATTTGAAATTACCCCCTTCTATATCAAAACAGTTACATGTACATAATCACGCAATACATTTTTCTGAAAGGGATTTTTCCAAAGCAATTCATAAAAAAAATCTAGATAAAAAATACGCTCTCAATGTACAATAAAAAAACATTCATTTTGCCCCTTATGGTCTTTTGTTTGGAAACTGATATGATCACAATACCCCATACCAATAGCAACCTTTATTCAGTGGCAAAGTTCATTGTAAAATTCCAAAGGGTCTGTTAACTAGATCTGAAGTTGTAGCACTGGAACAATTCTGTCTACAGACGGACGACGGCAACAATAGTGCCATGTAACATAATACCACCACAAAATTTGCTTTTTTTTTGGTCAAATAAAAATCTTATCCAATCATAGAAGATGAAACACAGTTGTTTTATTCTGTGAATGTACTGAGTGATTGATTGTTGTTTAACGCCAAGAGAGCAATATTTTAGCTATAACATGGCGAGAATAAGGTACATTTCGATGACTTAATTCAAGATTCAAGATTTTATTAACAAGGCTCAGGCACAGTGTGCAACATGAGCATACAGTTATTATAACATAAATACATACATAGGAAATAAGACAAAGACACAACAAGAACATTAACATTGGAGAAAAAAAACATAGTGAATAGAAGTGATCACTCTAATATCTGATGTACTAGAATAATTTACTGATTCCTTTCAAAAATAATGCTACACTTTTCAATAATTGAGAATTACACAAAGAGAAGATATCAGCCTTAATGATAATATCCTCTTTTTACTAGACCAACACGCTTACTTGGACATTTATAGTGTTTGCACCTCAAAACTACAGTCTGTGGGTGGATATGTCGCTCCATTCGGACACATTATTCTGATTTCGAGCCAACCAGTCTTTGCTCTTACTCCTCATTGATGCATGCTTAGAGCAGAAGCAACAAACACCAATTTTATAGCCATTTGGATTGATCCGACCGGGGCTCGAACTCCCGATCAACCCCATTCGAGCCAAGCACGTTAACTTTTATGAATGTAAACACTATAAGGGACCGACCATTTAACCTCCTTGGGTGGGGGGGTTATGGTTATTTGTTTCGTTCAGAAATTTTTCTTCGGACAACACGAGAGTTAGAATATTATTTTTTTTCCAGAATTTAACATTAGGTTAGGTTATATGACAAAAACTGAATCAGATTATTTTTTTCCCTCCACCAAAATCAGAATATTTTTTTCAGCAACATTGGGAATCAGAATATTTTTTTAGAAAAAAACCTCAGTGAAATTATTTCCAAACCCAAGAACATGCAAGTCATGTGATGCATAATAAGGTGAGATATAATATATAGAAAACCATAACAAAACATATCTGATTCATTTCTTTTTAAATAAATATTTTTACCACATTACCTGTTCATAAGGACATCTGATAGTAGTGAACAAACATCAGCCAGTATATATTTTAACCATTACTAGAATATATTAAAATGTTGCTTTTTTTCATATCAACTTCATCATTACATTTTATTTTTACAAAATTAAGAAGCAATCAATTAATTTAACCCAAATGAGACAAACATTTTATAGATTTAAAAAGTAGAAATGTGATCTTCAAAGTTAAAAAGAAGATCCATAATTAGGTTTGTTATTTTGTACTCTTAGTAAAAATTAAGAAATTGTTGTAGAAATTATGCTTCTCTTTAATTAAAAAAATTCATGTGTGCCAAATTTCTCATTCAAATATTGAACTTCATTTTTTACTAGAATAAGTCTCAAAGGTTTGAATATCTTTACAAAATGTACACCAGAGTATTAATATATCACAAATAACTGATACATTCAAATAAAAAAAAGTTTTTAATCTTGAGTTCAAGATAACTCTGTACATCTGTGATCTTTGACCTTGTGTTTTACCAACATCTGTCCAAGGGGAGATACCGCTGTTCATCCAATAAATGTATACCATTACATCTGTACATTCTAGATATTACAGTTGCCCTGTAATATAATTACTATCATAAAATTGAAGAATTTTCTTTAAAGTTCAATGCTATTTAACATCAATAATAACAACTGATCGGGATTATCCCTCAAAGTCTTCAATTGTTTATCTGGTTTACAATCAAACATACAGTCCTAGGGACAGTAACAATAACTATTTGACTGATTGCTAGCTGATTGGTGATGGTCTTAAATCTATTTTTGACATGGCCAGGTAAACACAACATTTTGATACAACAGAGAAAGCTGAAATAGGTTTATATTTCATACATTGGTCTGTTTATCAAATATCCATATACATACATGTACATGTATAAAAATGTCCAATAACAACTACAGTATATAACATTATTGTACATGTATTTAAGAATTATCATTTATTAATTGATTCACTATATCATTTCTAACCATGTTTACTTTTTGTGATTGATTGATTGATTTTAACACATGTAGTAATATGTGTATACAGTCTAACTTGTATATAAAGACCAATCAAGGGAATCTGAAAATGTGGCCTTTAAGGTGTGAAACCACTAATTAATTTCGTTAAGGTTTTCTACTAAATTTGTGTTTTTTCGAGCCTACCTGGCCATTTTATCTTAAGTTTAACCTTTCCAAGACCATACATTTTCTGAAACGTACATGATTCCTTTACGCTCTGTCAAAATATCAGGGCATGTTTAAAATCTTGTGAAATGCCATGTTACGGAAAACACCTACTCTAAAAATAGCTCGGTCATCCCCCAAGGAATTCAGTATTTATAGGTCATGCATCAAATCCTCCATAGAGGTATTAAAATACAACTAAGTCCATCAAATTTGGGCTCAAAATAATCCCTATATATTTAACTTCAATTATCAATTTTAATTAGTCCCTTCCATTCAGTAGTTTTCACAATATTCCAAAGTGAAAGGAACTTTTTTCTTGAAAAGGGACTACTTTCTCTGATTGGTGAATAATGTTCTAAGCTCTGATTGGTGAATAAGTGGTTTGACACCTTATGAGCAGTTGTTCTTTATATACAGGTTAAAATAATATGCATTATTCGTTAATGGGAAAAATGAGACTGCATTGTATAGAAAGTGACTTGTTATATAGAGGTGCCCTTGAAGGCAAGCTGGACTGTATTTTCTTCTAATTTGTTAACTAAATAAACAAAAAGGCTATTATCATATGCAACATGTTTTGACCATTTCGGGTTTGAACTCGTACTAAGAACCGTGCAGGTAACCAGGTATGTGAAATGTGAATACAACACGAATATTGATTGAGCAACAGACAACTTGTATCATTTATGTTTACTCTGCTATAAGAAGATTTAAATCGACTAGCTCGGCAGTTTTAAAAGAAAAGTTTAATTTTTGCGGAGAAGGAGACTTAAATTTTCTAGGTTTGGTTTAGGTTTATGGTGTTTAACGCCACTTTCAACAATATTTCAGTTATATCGTGGTGGTAATTTTATTGGTAAAGGAAACTAGAGAACCCAGAGAAAACCACCGAATTGTCGTAAGTGACTGATAAACTTTATCACATAATGTTGTATCAAGTACACCTCGCCACGGACGGGGTTTGAACTGACAACTTTTGTGGTGATAGCCACTGATTTCACAGGTTGTTGTAAATCGAGCAACCATATCAGGGACGGATCCAGGATGTCAAGTTAGGGGGAGGGGGGGGGGGGCGCACTTAAAAAATTGCGCCGAGCGGAGGGAGGCGCGAAATTTTTTTTGGTATTTCGTGTGAAAAATCACGATTTTAAGCCAAAAAATCATATATTTTCCAATTTTAGGGGGCGCGCGCCGAGTGCGCCCCCTGCATATGATCACGACCACGACGGATCACCCTCAAATTTTTTTATATATGAATAATTTTTTTTATACGTTTGTAAGAAAAATTAGAACAACGGAAACCATAACATATTTTGGTTCTAGATGTCCTTCTTGGCAATTCTGGGTTTAAAGGCAGGAAATAGAAGCAAAATATGACAAACTACATTTTTCGAGATTTTTGTCTGCCCTTATATGTTATTTTTTTTATACCTGTCAACTCTATGATAATGCTATACATTCATCAGAAAGTATTTTTGCTCCTCAATTTTATAATTAGTATCGATAAAAGGAACTATTTTTTTTTCTAATAGTAACAATAAATACATTTTATTCAAACATGAAACGAGAAATCTAAACAAATTCTTGTAAATTTCAGGTATACTGGTATTTGAATATTTGTAAATTTCAGGTATACCGGTATTTGAATATTTGTAAATTTCAGGTATACTATTTTTGTACTGGTATTTCAATATTTGTAAATTTCAGATATTTGAATTTTTGTAAATTTCAGGTATACTGGCATTTCAATATTTATATATTTTCAAGTATACTGGTATTTCAATATTTGTGGAATAATTTTAGATAATTAGCTTACAGATTGTTGACTATTTAAAAAAAATATTGAATATTTAATTCATCTTAGATATTATATATATGTACTATTTGAAACAAGATGTGCACAGTACCACTGAATTTCCCCTAAAAATAATAAAACTATTCGTGTAAGATTTTAAATGTTCATTTTCTACTTTATTCGCAATAGGGGTAAAAGTTTAGAAACTTTTAATTTACAGGCAGTTGTAGCTTTTTATAGTACATCTATTTCACTACTTAAAATCCTCTTATACTTATACGTATGACTGAACACTATATCTACTTTCTTCATCAATAAATTGTTTCAGTACAGGATTTTACCGGTCTAACCCCACCACCTGATTAAATAGATTATGCAACAAATTACCTTTAATGATGTATTTTGTTTTAGTGCAGGGTCTGCTGGTTAGCCTCTGACATCAGATCTGTTGTTAACTCTCTGCTGCCAGTCTGTTGGTTAACCTCTGATCTAAGATATGTTGGTAACTCTCTTGTGCCAGTCTGTTGGTTAACCTCTGATCTAAGATATGATCGTAATCTTGACACATTAACTAAATTAAAAAAAGCCATTCGAAAGGAACAGTCAGATAACACAAAACGTATCCCGAAACATTTTTATTATGGTCCCAGAAAACTTAATATTATTCTTACTCAACTTCGTAACTCGTATTCCTTTCTAAATTACGATCTATCAAAGGTTAATATAGTAAATGATGCTGCGTGTTCCTGTGGAGCTCCACGGGAAGATGCATTCCATTATTTTTTTACCTGTTCTAATTATACTGAAATAAGACGTATTATGATGAACAACTTAAATTGGGTACAGACAAGCGATTTGAATTTGAATCTACTAACCCGTGGGTCGGATGATTTAACATACGAAGAAAAAAGAAAATATTAATATCATCAAACACGTTTTCAATTTTATTAAGTCTTCAAAAAGATTCCTTGTAGTATAATTACTCGATAATTATCTACTCTCCAACCTCGTATCCATCCAACACAACCTTTTTATTAATTCGTTAATTATTTACAATATATCTCTATATGTATTATATGTATGCTCAGAATGATCATTATACTATGTTAATTTATTGTATAAATGGGAGAAGACTTCATAAGTTGGAAAAACTTGTGTCCTATCCCTTTTGTTAATTTAACAAATAAAATCATCATAAACTATATATGTTTGTAGCTCTCTTGTGCCAGTCTATTGATTAGCCTCTGATGTAAGATCTGTTTGTAACTCTCTTGTGCCAGTCTGTTGGTTAGCCATTGATCTAAGATCTGTTGTTAATTCTCTTGTGCCAGTCTATTGGCTAGCCACTGATCTAAGATCTGTTATTAACTCTCTTGTGCCAATCTGTTGATTAGCCTCTGATGTAAGATCTGTTTGTAACTCTCTTGTGCCAGTCTGTTGGTTAGCCATTGATCTAAGATCTGTTGTTAATTCTCTTGTGCCAGTCTATTGGTTAGCCACTGATCTAAGATCTGTTGTTAACTCTCTTGTGCCAGTCTGTTGATTAGCCTCTGATGTAAGATATGTTTATAACTCTCTTGTGCCAGTCTGTTGGTTAGCCATTGATCTAAGATCTGTTGTTAATTCTCTTGTGCCAGTCTATTGGCTAGCCGCTGATCTAAGATCTGTTATTAACTCTCTTGTGCCAGTGTGTTGATTAGCCTCTGATGTAAGATCTGTTTGTAACTCTCTTGTGCCAGTCTGTTGGTTAGCCATTGATATAAGATCTGTTGTTAATTCTCTTGTAGCAGTCTATTGGTTAGCCACTGATCTAAGATCTGTTGTTAACTCTCTTGTGCCATTCTGTTGGTTAGCCATTGATCTAAGATCTGTTGTTAATTCTCTTGTGCCAGTCTATTGGTTAGCCACTGATCTAAGATCTGTTATTAACTCTCTTGTGCCAGTCTGTTGATTAGCCTCTGATCTAAGATCTGTTGTTAACTGTCTTGTGCCAGTCTGTTGGTTAGCCTTTGATCTAAGATCTGTTGTTAACTCTATTGTGCCAGTCTGTTGGTTAGCCTCTGATCTAAGATCTGTTGTTAACTCTCTTGTGTCATTTTGTTGGTTAGCCTCTGATCTAAGATCTGTTGTTAACTCTCTTGTGCCAGTCTGTTGGTTAGCCTCTGATCTAAGATCTGTTGGTAACTCTCTGGTACCAGTCTATTGGTTAGCCTCTGATCTAAGATATGTTGTTAACTCTCTTGTGCCAGTCTGTTGGTTAGTCTCTGATCTAAGATCTGTTGTTAACTGTCTTGTGCCAGTATGTTGGTTAGCCTCTGATCTAAGATCTGTTGTTAACTCTATTGTGCCAGTCTGTTGGTTAGCCTCTGATCTAAGATCTGTTGTTAACTCTCTTGTGCCATTCTGTTGGTTAGCCTCTGATCTAAGATCTGTTGTTAACTCTCTTGTGCCAGTCTGTTGGTTAGCCTCTGATCTAAGATCTGTTGTTAACTCTCTTGTGCCAGTCTGTTGAATAGCCTCTGATCTAAGATCTGTTGTTAACTCTCTTGTGCCAGTCTGTTGGTTAGCCTCTGATCTAAAATCTGTTGTTAACTGTCTTGTGCCAGTCTTTTGGTTAGCCACTGATCTAAGATCTGTTTTTAACTCTCTTGTGCCAGTCTATTGGTTAGCCTCTGAACTAAGATCTGTTAACTCTCTTGTGTCAGTCTGTTGGTTAGCCTCTGATCTAAGATCTGTTGTTAACTCTCTTGTGCCAGTCTATTGATTAGCCTCTGAACTAAGATCTGTTAACTCTCTTGTGCCAGTCTCTTGGTTAGCCTCTGATCTAAAATATGTTGTTAACTCTCTTGTGTCAGTCTTTTGGTTAGCCACTGATCTAAGATCTGTTGTTAACTCTCTTGTGCCAGTGTATTGGTTAGCCTCTGAACTAAGATCTGTTAACTCTCTTGTGTCAGTCTGTTGGTTAGTCTCTGATCTAAGATCTGTTGTTAACTCTCTTGTGTCAGTCTGTTGGTTAGCCTCTGATCTAAGATCTGTTGTTAACTCTCTTGTGTCAGTCTGTTGGTTAGCCTCTGATCTAAGATCTGTTGTTAACTCTCTTGTGTCAGTCTTTTGGTTAGCCACTGATCTAAGATCTGTTGTTAACTCTATTGTGCCAGTCTATTGGTTAGCCTCTGAACTAAGATCTGTTAACTCTCTTGTGTCAGTCTGTTGGTTAGCCTCTGATCTAAGATCTGTTGTTAACTCTCTTGTGTCAGTCTTTTGGTCAGCCACTAATCTAAGATCTGTTGTTAACTCTCTTGTGCCAGTCTATTGGTTAGCCTCTGAACTAAGATCTGATCTAAGATCTGTTGTTAACTCTCTTGTGCCAGTCTTTTGGTTAGCCACTGATCTAAGATCTGTTGTTAACTCTCTTGTGCCAGTCTATTGGTTAGCCTCTGAACTAAGATCTGATCTAAGATCTGTTGTTAACTCTCTTGTGCCAGTCTGTTGGTTAGCCACTGATCTAAGATATGTTGTTAACTCTCTTGTGCCAGTCTATTGGTTAGCCTCTGATCTAAGATCTGTTGTTAACTCTCTTGTGTTAGTCTTTTGGTCTTCTCGCTTTGATATTCTCTGGTGTAATGTTTGTTGGTATCCTCTTATGGTAACCCTCTGATATACATTGTAGTAATATGTCTTCCTGTACTGAGTTTCCACTGGTGTAGAGTCTGTCAGATCTATTGATTTCCTCTAATGTCCTCTTTAAGGTCACACTAACAACAGCCAGTCAATAGTGTGGCTTATTGCTCTCTTTCTTATATGCATATATAATGTTTCTGCCTGTTGATCAGTAGTTGATCTTGCTCTCCTTGTGTGAGCCAGTTGCCTTTCATGGTATCTATGGTGGTAGAAGATTGGTCTTTCTTAGCTGTTGGTTCTGAAAATTAATGAAAAATTTGAAAAACAAATATCTTCAGACAATTTGAGAGCAATTCTACAACAATGCAATGTAATTTTATATTGTATGCTTTCACATAGGGGGTATTAAAAAAATTCATCTGGTTATAAATTATTTGTTTGATATCCATTTATAATAAATGTCCAGTTTTGGTTCAATCAATTATATATTTTTTAGTAAGGGACCGATCATTTAACTTGCAGGGGGGTTATGGTTTTTTGTTTCGTTCAGAAATTTTCTTTCGGACAACACAAGAGTTAAAATATTTATTTTTTTTGTCGATCAAAGCGCAATTTTTTTTCCAGAATTAAACATTAGGTTATATGACAAAAACTCTGAATCAGATTATTTTTTTTTCCTGCACCAAATTCAGAATATTTTTTTCAGCACAACATTGGGAATCAGAATATTGTTTTTAGAAAAAAAAACGTAACCCCCCCTCCCCGCTGCAAGTTAAATGGTCGGTCCCTAAATCACTTGACAAATGGGTTGATTATTGATTAATGTCCAGTGAGCAGTAGAGCAGTATTTCAGCTATTATCAGGACGAGAACAAGCTCTACAATATAAATAATCTTGATGTATATAGAAATGATGGAAGGGATGGATCCACAACATTTCACTGCCACTGGAAAGGTAATGAAGCTCGGTAGGGACAATCAATTTAGTCTACTGTAGTCGGTACTATGTAATAACATTTTTGTGACTTCTAAAAAAGAGGTGTTTAACATGCAGGAAGTGTGGCATTCCCCAAACACACATTACCCACTATGAGCCAGTCAGTCGGGCTTTACGTATTATGATTTGACACCTCCTTTTTTTGCACATTCCTGGTTTGATTCTAAAATAATGTTTTAATACTTTTTCATGCAAGTTATTTGAATTTCCCTTATGACTGGCAAAATGGTAGCCAGTCTAGTTAATCTCATTGTCCCCCTGAGGAATGAAAGCAACAAATCACTCCGAGAGCCAGTGGAGGTGGGGGGATATGGTGAGAGCAAAAAATAGCTCCAATAGCCAAACCTCAACATGATTACAGTCTAGCAAGAGCAATAGAAAGGACTTTCAGTATAATTTGTAAATATTTGAACCTTGTAAAAACATTTGAGGCTAGTTTTATAGCAACTAAAAAAAATTCAGAAGTTGTTACATATTTTATTTTTTATTTTTTACAGATTATTGGAAAAATACATATACATGTACTAGTAATTTTCATTGAACTTTGCATGAAAGGGGACTTATTTGCCCACCTTTAAACACCTGTTCAATGTATAATTTTAGAATCAAACTCAGAAAAGCTTAATTGGTCTATTTGTGTTCAGTCAAATCTAGTTTAAAATTATTTTTTTTTAATTTTCATATATGGTCCTATGTTAAATTATGTCATGCAGTGGCAGCCATTTTAGAATTCTGACGCATAGGAAAAATTATGACACTCTAAGGGGCCATCCAATGATTATTTTTGTACAGGTTTGGGTCAATCAAGAGTTTAGTTTTTGAACTTTATTATTTTTCATGTAGGGCGCTATATCAATTTTTAATTTCCGATCAACACAAAAATCATTAATTTTGTTGAGGACTATCCAATGAAGGTTTCAGCCAAGTGTTATTCCGCATTATCCTAATATTTTTCTATTCGAGTTATCGTTTTTGCAGGAGGGTATTTTCGACTTCCACTATTATCAGTTTACTATATTCTATAGGTTTATGAACATAATGAAAAAATGTAATTATATTTTAAAATATACAGAAACTCATCACGATATCAATGTAATATTATCAAACAAACAAACAAACAAATACTTTATTATCCCCAGACACTATACAGTGTACAAGGGGTCAAAACATCAAACAAATACATAGAAATCGACGACAGTAGTTAGACATTTACAACATAATTACATATAAACTCAATACATTGAAATTGGCAATAGCAATTTGAAATTTACAACAATATACAAACAGGGTAGCTTGACTCGAACAACGTCACGTGCAGTTCGTGGCAAGAATGTAAACATTTATACTACACGTGGCAGTATATACAATTATGTACTTTGTAAAGTGTTGTTAAGTTTTTATTTATTAAAGGACAAATGACACAAACAATAAATTCCTCAATTTTGTTTGATTTGATCATTAAATAAACTATAAACATTGTCTTAATTGAAAATAACCCCCTAGGACGCCCATTTTATTGATTATTACCTTTTGAAATCGACCCGATCTCTGACCTATACATTTTAATGAGCTAAGTGGTCACGTGATTACGTGACGTCACATGCGCCAAAGGATGGCTTCCATGATAAACGATCAGTTGAGCCACAGGAGTCGGAAGTTCTATCAATAATAAGGTATAGGGGCACCTCGAAGATCGCTGGGCAACTATAAAAAAAACACCAGGAGTGCAACGCATTTTTGGGGGGTTGGCCTAAATCTATACCTACGGGTAGATCAGCATGGAATAAAAGGTTGGATCCTACTCTTGGATGTTTAAACTAAATAAATATCATGTTTTCTTGTACTTACCACACGGTTTTGTAGCAGTTTCGTACATTTTACCCTTCTACACCACCATCTCAAGATCCATCACCGGAAGTGCGGGAGTGCAGCTCTGCAGTGAATTTTTAAGGTCAGTATAACTATAATGTACAAAACAAATCCGGAACTTTTTTTTTCTCCGGAATTTTACACTTTTTCCCGGACTTTTTTTGTTTTTATTATATATATCTCAGTCACAGCATGTCGCAAGAAGAAGTTTTGGAATTGGCTTTAGCGAGCCAGCATAATGTAATTAACCCTCTTGCTGCCATAAATAATTTTGCAATTGCCAGAAAAAAAATACATAGGGAAAATGATGCTTCTTTTATGGTGTCAAAACGGATAATTTGACGTCATTTGATAAATTATGTCCCTTTATAGTAAACAACTAAGATTCAAATTTTTAAAAAAATATCACAAAATATTATCTGTGATGATTTATTTCAACTAAATTTAAGTCTAAGAAGCAAAACGTACATGCTCAATTTAGTAAAGGACATGTCATATGTGTCCGTTTGGCTTGTAGTTGTATTGAAAGGACACATATGTTTGTATGGCAGTAATTAAAGGGTTAACATGATTAATGTAATTAATTTTTAAAATTATTTAGTTTTTGAATCAAATTCACACAATACATTTTAAAAACTGGGATACCAAATTGTGTATATGACTGAACCCATTCACAAGATTCCAGATCCTTTGTCCTTTTCTTTCTGTTTTAAATTAGACTGGACACCTTTCCCAAAATTGCCAGATTGTTTGTCATTTTTTACATGTAAGGCCTGCCTCATATTAGTGTCAAAGAGGGTCTCATTATCATATTGCTCACATATGATGTGTACACCCCCCCCCCCCCTCTTTTTTTTGTTCCCAATATGACTATGTTAAACAATATTCAAAGGAAAATAATTATGTGTATTAGTAACTATTACCATGCAGCTATGTCTATGTTGCCAGCCATTGATATATATAATAATATAAATGTTTATATAATTTAACTTTAGTTTAAATTACAAATTTGAATTAGCCGCCTTGTAAGGTTTTTCGTTGTGGAGAGTTATCTCCCTTGTAAATTTTTAACCATGGCAAAATAAATACAACAAACAATTGGACCTTATTTTTGAAGTAATATTTTATTATATTTAAATCATATAATATATCACAAGATGTTTCATAATTTATCAAAAGAGATAATTTAATTATACTGACCTTAAAATTCACGACAGAGCTGCACTTCCGGTGATGGATCTTGAGATGGTGGTGTAGAAGGATAAAATGTACGAAACTGCTACAAAACCGTGTGGTAAGTACAAGAAAACATGATATTTATTTAGTTTAAACATCCAAGAGTAGGATTCAATCTTTTATTCCATGCTGATCTACCTGTAGGTATAGATTTAGGCCAACCCCCCAAAAATGCGTTGCACTCCTGGTGGTTTTTTTTATAGTTGCCCAGCGATCTTCGAGGTGCCCCTATACCTTATTATTGATAGAACTTCCGACTCCTGTGGTTGAGCGATCGAAGTGAGACAGTAAACAGCCGATAAATATCATGGACAGTGATGACAGCAATATCTCCGATCATGTTGGTGATTTAGACATCCAGTCGTATCAGTTCGAGCCATTATGTAATGATGAAAGTCAACAGGAAAGAGAACATTCAACATCAGAAGACTCCGATATCGACGAAAGTTCCCAAGCTCAGGACAGACTAGTCAACACCGACTGGTGAGGTTTTGTTTATTTGTTAACAATATTAAAAAAAAAACACGATTGAACGAAAAACTGAAATAACATAAGTCAACAGGTTGTACTGACGATGATATCTTAACCCCCCCCCCCCCCCAATTTACGAAAGTTTTAACGAATAAAGACTACTGTCGTAGTGCCTGATATGCCCCCCCTTTTTTTAGGATTCTACTTCGCACATGTATAAAATGAACCCTGACACATTTCAAATAGGAGAGATTAAAAACGAAAGACTTTTAAGCCCATCTGACTTTTGTTAGTGCTAGTGATACTGATAGTGCGAGTCTTGCCATGTAAAGAGTACCCCCAGGTAAAGAGAAAATTGAGTAATTTTAACATTATTTTCACTCAAATGAAGCAGCAAACAAATAATCTACAACAGCTCAAGCATTGACCTCTTTTCCAGAAAACCCACAACTTTATATATTTGCTTATACAATTACTGATATTATGCATATCTTGAACAAGTCTGCAAGTTGGTACATTTCTTTCAATTTGTCAGGTCTACTGGCCGAGTACCCAATCTCAACACTAACCATTGTATTTATGCATGTTAGGTACATTTCTACAAAAAGTTTTCAGAAATTTTAAAGAAAGTTCTGGTAAAGTGGCTCTCTGTTGATTTCAAACAATGAAATGTTTTAACTGGCACTTTCAAGTTGACAGAAACATCTTGCATGGGTACCTGGCGAGATAGGGTACACAGCCAGTAATTGTATTCATCAAGGGTAAATTTGCATAGTAATTACTGTTGAAGATCCAGAAAACTTTTTCGAGTTACCCGAGATGTTGACCTAAATGTATTCGAGACAACAAGAATCAATTACTTCTCAATTCCATTCTAGATTAGAGGCAGTTTTCAATCATATTTGAAAAATTATTCTAGTATTTTGGCCACTGATCCACTTTGTTTTTTGTTGGGGGTCATTTAGGGCTTGCTGTATTTTGTGGGGGTGTCCCACTTGTTGAAGATGGTGTGGCCATCTATATGTCTATTTTTGATCAGCCAGTCAATTCGGAGATGGGATGTTCTCTCATTGACATTTGCTCCAGATCTGTTCCTTTTCTTCCCAACTGTATAGTAAAACCTTTCATAAGCTTTACACCATCTGTTTCTGGAACCACTCTGTCAGTCCCATCAGTCTATTTTATATCCATATGTATTTACTTTATAGATGTACCCCATGTGTATATTTTTTCATGTTATGCTTGCTTTATATGTAAGTAATGTATCTTATTTTTTAGGTGTGAATGTGGCAATTGCTCCTCAATGACAACACCAGAAGAATGTATTTGTTGTGTTGAAGTGCCCGCAGTTCACTCCCAGATGCTATCAGAGGACATGCAGTGTATTACAGACAGTGACATTTTTATTTCCAACTGCCTTAACCGACATGTTCTTCACGTCAGCATGTACGAGTTCTTGGAAAATGTTGGCCCCTTTGACGACAGCGAGCCAATAAATGAGTATGTAATCATATTTCAACATTTTATTCAGTATGTGCATTTTTCAGTAAAATGTGCATAACTATAAACAGGTATATTTACAATGAATAATTTGTATCTTTATACAAATTATATTTATTAACATACAGAACTTACAACACAAGACTTTGTCATGTAAACTCATAAATTTGTTTTTATATAAATTATTATTGGATATACAGAAGAATTATTTACAGGACAAATTAACAATTATATTTTTAATATACAAATAATTGTGAATATAGGAAGATATAAAATGTTTAGAATCATACTCTGTAAAATCTTCTAATTAATCATTTTATAAACTGTTATAATAAGTGAAACTGAATATAAAAGTTGGTATTTTTATTTCAGACAATACAGATTTATGGCTTACAGACGCTTCGTACAGTGGATTTGGCACAGACTTGGACATCATAACAGGAAAATCTTTCACCAACTTGTGTTGTTCAGAAAATAAGAGACTTTTCCATCAGAAGAATATTGTGGGTTTAAATATGCTACTGTTTGAGTAACATTTGTTTGAAATATGTACTATTTCTATGAACTGTGAATTATATACACTGCAGATTATAATATACAATTTACATAAAGAATTAAATTTTAATGTTCACACAGTCTTTTCATTGTCTGTTAAATCTTGATCGATGTCTCTGAATGAGGTCTGCTTTCTCAAATATAGTGAATGATGTCAGAGACGGTGGATTGGTAGTGTTGAGCACTTTTACATCATCGTCTTCTTTCCACTACTGCCTGCTTGATCAGGGCCACATACTCTACAATAAAAAAGAAAGTTATAAAATCTGGTAAATGACATATACATGTATCACAATTGCAACTTTATATTAGTAGAGTTGATATTTTTATTTTGTTTCTCAACACTGTGTACCTATATGACTATATTTCCTTGAATTACCGGTATTAATCTTTAGTTAAAAGCATGAAAAATTATCAGTATAAATGTATAGCTCATTGACGCAACACATCAAATGAACGGTTAAGCTGCTTTAGCAAATTTTAACTGAAAACAGGATGGATAGGGCATAATGCATGCGAGAAAAAAAGAAAATCAGTGCAAAAGAACAAGGTTTTTATATTTATTGCTGTTCTTCATCTTGGTGAAGTTTGACAAAATTAAACTTGTCAAAAGGTATGACTTTTACATTACAGTGTGAAGTATACATGTACAGTAAAACATCACAGAGACTGCACAATTTTTTTCAAGAAATGCATATTGTTTAGTTACTAATAAAAGAATATGCAGGATTGAAAAAGTGGATTGAGAAATGAGTGGTTCTCAAGCTACTGATGTTTGACAATACTAACCAAACGATGGTGGTGGTGTCCTAGGTTTTGCAATAGCGTGTGTTCCCTTCTTTGGGTAGCAGGTGTTGAAGCATTGATGTCCATCTTTAGTTGTTGCTTGGTCTCTGTTGCAGTTCTGTTGTAATGAAGTGCAGCTATTCCTAACCTGCAAAAATCAAATCAGTTTGAAAAAAAATATACAAATATTTACATTTGATTTGTTACAAAATAAAACCACCACATTTTACTTTTTGGATGCAAACACTTTTTCTTATGAATAAACAAAAGGTTACATCAGTATACATGGCACTTTTTCTGTTTGGTAAACAATTTCACACTTGTATTTTTTTCTTCGAGTTTGCTTGTTCATTTTTCCTCTTCATCATGTTTATATGAATGGTTTTTTTTTATATTTGCACTGTAACATACAGTGGTGTATTTTCAGTTGTCAAATCTGAGTTAAAAATAGTATTGTTATTTGCTTACATTTGGTAAAGGTCAGAATCTGGACCGTACGTACATTTGTAGGTGTGTGGAGAACGTATATACTAGTAATTTATGAAACTGGAAAGAAATTATAACACTTGTATACTATGCATGAAATTTAAACGAGATTACAACATGCAAAACTTGATGTATACGCCCCGTGATCGTCTGTTCGTGGTAAACTGGGAAAAAGGGGGGAGCATGATGACCTACATGTACTTCTAAACCACGACTTGCACTCTAATATCATTAATTATTATCGATATTCTCGACTAGCCTTTGCACATGTGTAATGTTAAAAATCACATACCTCGGCCTGTTGACGCTTCTGTAGTGCTCTCCTGCGAATGTGTAGGTGTTGAACAACTGGAGTTTCGCCATTTTTTTTCTCCAGGTCAGGTGATGATAGGGGGCACATTTGGGGCTGCATCTGGCTTCAGTCGTTGCTTGAAGGTTCCATCAACACCAAGTTCCATCATTCTCAAAGGATCCATTTAAAAGCAGTCACGGGTGAAGTGGGTGGAGCACAATCTGGGAGCTTTTCTCAGCTGGCCGTCCTTCGGGAACGAGAAAAAACTCAGTCCATTGCCTTTGGTTCCTCTGTTGTTGCACCCAAACGCTGCACAGGACACCATTTGGAACTTCTAGCTATTTCACCCACGTGGATGTTTGCTATTCACGGCTTTGTAATGCAAATTTCGTATCGATATCAATCGGCTGATTTAGAAATAGATGACTGGCGCATGTGACGTCACGAGTGGTTCAGCCTCGTTATCGCACTCAAAATATGCATAATTTCTAGGTCAGCAAAAAGGGCGATAAAAGTGGTGTTTATCCCTTTGTACGTATCGTTAATCACATGAAAGTGAAAAAGTAATTATTTTTACAGCATTTTGGAAGTATTTCACAAAAATCGTGTCATTTGTCCTTTAATGTGGGATTACATATTTTAAAGTATTTTTTTTTAATTATTAGTTTAATTCCATGTTCTTGTGAGTAAAACAAATAAAAAAAATGCCTAAACATATAAAATGTGCTAAAACATTGGAACCATTAATATAAAACTGAAAAGGATATTACCAGTTACAAATATTTAATAATTTTTCAACCGTGCTTTGTAGGGTAAAAGCAAATCACTCAATTTTTCAACTAAATAAGTTCTTGGTTATTTGTTTTTGTTTGTTTGTTTTTTTTTTTTTAATAATAAAAATTTATTTAAAAAAACAAATATTGTCAAAAGAAGTACAAATGTAATTGCAAGTAATCATTTTTAAACTCTGACATCAATGAATAAAAAATGTTATCTTATTATAAACAAAAAAATTACTTGGAAATGATTAAACTTATGAATTAGTGTAGCAGGGAACATGTATGTTGGTACACACTGCCTATGAATCTCCCGAAACAAACACACGGTATAATTTGCATGGACTAAAACAACAAAATGTATTTGGCTGAACAGATATTACATGTACATGTCTCATTAATTTGTTTTTACTTCTATTTGAATGCTATTTTACCTCTTTCTGACTGCCACGATATAACTGAAATATTGTTGAAAGTGGCGCTAAACACCATTAACCAACCAAGCTCTTTCTGAACCTCAAAATATCAACTTGAGCACTTTTGATTCCATTTTCAAAAGACATTTTGACATAGTTTTTGTATACATGTATTAATGTATTATGCATACATAATTTAAAGCAATTTAATATATAAAAAAAAGATTTAATCTGATTTAGCTGTATTAACTGTGTTTATGTGATGGCAAATTATGAAATCTACTCAGTATATATTAAATGAATGTAGTCAGTTTGAAAGACTTTTTCAAGTGGACAACCATGGAAAAAAAGGAAACAGTTGTTCTTATCCTGTTTGAAATCCAACATCCACTTTACCGTTGATTAGCAGGAGACTTGGACAGATGGTAGTGTGGTACACAGGAGTTATTGAATTAATTTATACCAGTACTTAATCTGTTTTTACTGCAAAGAAATGTAATAAAACGTGCAAATGTCATGCACCGATGAATTTTATTTTCAGCCATGCATGTTATGACTTTGGTTTGTTTCAAGAGGAGACATATAGTCCTAATAATAATAATAATAATAATAATAATAATAATTTCATTGATTTCAAGTCCAAACATTGAACAATCATCATTACAACATTCACAACAAAACAGAACTAAGCTAAATAAATATATATACACATGTACAAAGAAGATGTTATCACAGCTGAGGAGTGTATGAATTATCTCCCATTGAAGATTACAATATTTATAAGGATTATCTCCCATTGTACACAACAGTGTCGCTCAATGTATATAAAAATATTTCTGTATATACTGTAATAATAATTTTGCATAATAATTAAGTTATAACTTCCCTTTCAGATCTTGATTGATAGAATACAATTTATTCACACCTAAAATACATATTTTACATATATCAAGATCATTACTACTCAATATATAAAATTCTTATTCTTATTCTTATATATATATATTTTATTTGGAAATCTACCCCTTTACAACGGGGGCAACCACTACCGTGGTAATAGTGACTGCGTCCATTAGATACAAAGTTATATTTACAAATGACACATAGTATAAAAGTGAAAATATGTAGAATAAAATGTTCATAGTGTGAAATTAGTATTTCAATATAAGTATACTATTAAACTGACAATACATAAAAAGTCATCATATACATAAAACTACAAAAATCTACATAATGTATAAAACATGTCTTAAAGTAAAATACAGACAATAGTTGAATACAAACATACATGATGAATAAAACAAGTGATATTTATAAAAATAATAGAAAAAAGAAACAACGAGTGGCTGTATCCGATTCATTGACTGAAATTTTTAATAAGCCACGTTCGCTGACTATTCTTGTCCAATTTGTCTGAGGAGAGCCCGGTATATATATTTAAATGTGGCAGTCGAAAAGAGAAATATCTCGGGAGTGTAACGATATAATTGGGTCAGCGAAAGGATCACAAATAAGCGAAAAATATTGAGGCGAAGTGGGGAAGGAGAAAAGGGTAGATGTTTACCTTGAAGTAAGGAAGAGGAGGGGGCATATATTTTTTGAATGAAACAAGTGCATGTGTTACTGTTGCTTATTCTAATTTTAACAGATATAGATAAATCAAATTTATCCACATCAGAGTGTACAAATTTCTCCATTTTGTAATTATTTTTTAATTTCCTATAAGTTCGCAGTTTATTACCACCATTTTAATTATCATCATTAAACAATAATTTTTTCCAATGGTTAATATATCTGTGTTCTAGTTTAATTGATAAAGAGTGTAATAATTTAGATTTAGAAAAAGTACCTTGATTCACCCAAACATGAGTGAACCCAATTTCAGCTAATACAAGTTTTATTTTAGAACATAAGCCATACTTTAAGCAAGGCGTTTTTTGGTATGAATGATAATTTAAGCTATTTGCATTTGCGCTCAAAAGATGAAGCCAATAATTAATAGTAGCTTTTGGTAAAATTTGATATAAATAACCGATATTTCATATTAAAAAGATTAAATCTGAATTTTGTCTCTCCTGAAAAAAAATCTAGCTCGGAGAAAAAACATAACATCACCGGGTAAGCAAAGCTGAAAAGGTCAAATCGGTCACATCTATATCTGGAGCGGCAGCAATATCAACAAACATCGTCCTACAAAAAATGTACTTAACACAATTCTTGATAACCTCTGCTGGGACTTACTTATTTTTGTGTCATAATTGAGGTCGTGACGTTGGGTTTCATATTTTATTCAAGAATTGTGATCAGCAGAATTTACTTCATGTGAAAAGTGATTAGTAAAAAGTATTTTTTGTGAACCGTGATGAGATACCTATCTCCCATTCATCTTTGTGAGTCAGCTATAAATTTTAATTCGTTTTCAAATATTTATTTTTTTACTATTATTAGACTTGAATTTATTTATATTTTGTATCGAAATAACTCATTTTCATCAAGCTTCTGTTCCATGTACATGAATAGGAGATTACTATATCCATTTCTGAGATAATAAATTAAAATTAGATCTCCTCGCCTACACCATCCCCCTTTTTTGTTCAAAAATACTAATTATCAAGCGAGCGTATCAAAACTTGGTAAAAGGGGAATAACTGGAATAGTATTTTTAATGTATTATTAAGGTAGCAAATTTTCATGGCTATCATTTGGAACACCTTTGTGGTTTAGGAAAATCTCGTTCCGAACGTCAAAAAGTAGCTAATTTTCATGATGGCTAATAATTATAGGACACCGGATTTAACCGGAATTTTCCGATGAAGTAAGTTGACCTGTGTTGTTAGGTCACGAAATAGGACTTCACGACACTATCAACTTGTGCATTGCGAAAAGACAGCTCAACTCGTTTGTAAGTATGTACAAATTGATATAGGAAAATTGATAATCACAACACTATTCTTCTTACAGTCTTAAGTATCGGCATTATTGATTGTGCTATTTGTATACACAAACAAAATGCTCCTTAAACGTTTGTCAGCAACGGATAATATGAAGCAGCCGGCCGCAATACCGGTAATACCAGTATTTATTGTAATATTTACAATACTGGTATTACCAGTATTATAATATTTACAATACTGTAAATACCACTTGTTCAGTATTTCCCAGAATCTTCCGTATCTGCAATACTCATATTTTGGCAATGACCAGTAAAAAAATGCAAGTGTATATACTCAATGGTAAATTGAGATGTTACTTATTATTTAAATATAATTTTGGGTTTGAAAATTATCTTAGTATTGTAAGAAGTTTTGAACACAGGAAAAATATTACCAAACTAAGAATATCAGCTCACAAGCTGCAAATTGAGGTGGGCAGATACCAGGGTACCCTCTCACAGAATCATGTCTGTCATAGGTGTAACACACAGGGACTCGGTTAATGGACATATTTTTTTAAATTATTTTTTTAAATTGTTTTACGTGTTTTTCCTATTTACTGTCTGGTTTTATTAAATCATTATCGTTAGCACCTAGATTTTCATGTTTACAGTCAATGTAAAGTAAGTAATTTTTATTGAAATAAAGACCAAACAGTGATCTATCATCAATCAATGAACAATTAAACAAATATATAAACAATTCAATAAACAGACATAACCAAACACAATGACATACAAGAGTATATTGACAAACAAACAATGATATCCCAGCTAAGGAGAACTGACAGAGTTATCTATCTTTGAATAATATATATATATAGGGAGTGGATGTGGTCGAGTGGTCTAGGGCGCTGGACGTAAGGCTAAGCGAATGGTGCTGCAGTGTATCAATGGTGTGGGTTCAAATCCTGTCAGGGAAGAACAAAAATTTGACAGCTCTAAAATCTAATTCTAACACTGTTTGGTTTAATTTTCAGACGTATATATATATATATATATTATAATTATTATATTAAATACAAATACAGTAAAATACATGTAGAAAAGAAAATTATCTAGTAATTTATAAGTTTTGCTTCATTGACTGATTTACTAGATACATATTACTTACACCTAATATAACCACTTTACATATATCTAAATCATGACTAGTTAATAAAAACATAAACTTTTCTACATCTGACATAGTTGTAAATGAAGGTACAATATCAGAAATATTTCTAAATAAATGAACAAGTTTATCACAATTCATGAAGAAATGAAATTCATCCTCCACATCCATATGGCACAATTGACAAATCCTCTGTTCTACTGGTAATTTCAAATAACGACCTTTTTCAATATTTAAATTACAATTACTTACACGAATAATTATAAAATTTGAAAGGATTTTCTTATCAACGTCTGCATATCTCTTTTGAAGTCTGTTTTAATTTTAGATATGTTCTCAACTTATTCCCCCCAATCACTCTATTATCATTGAACAGTAATTTATGCCAAAAATCAAAATATCTGTTTTGAAGTTTATCAGTTATTGCAGACAAAGTTCTAAGCTTTGAAAAAGTTCCTTGGTTATCCCATATGTGTCCAAAACCTATCACTTCTAAAAAAACTTTTGAGTCAATGTGCAATATACTATCCACATCCATATACTTACTAATAGTATATGGATGTGGATAGTATATTGCACATTGACTGTAAACATGAAAATCTAGGTGCTAACAATAATGATTTAATAAAAACAGACAGTAAATAGGAAAAACACGTAAAATAATTAAAAAAAATAATTAAAAAAAATATGTCCATTAACCGAGTCCCTGTGGTGTAACACAGGGGAAATTGATGATGAGATTTATTATCTTTTTGAATGTGTAAAATTTACCCAGGAAAGAGCAGAATTTAATGATCAGATTACATTGATTTGTCAAAACATTAATAATTTAGATGATAACAATAGATTGTTATGGATATAAAATAATGAAAATTTTATAATACTTAAGGCTCTTTGTCAGTATGTGATTAAGACTGGGTTCAAATAATTTAATATAAAAATTCAGATTCATTGGATGATTTGCTGTGGGCATAGGAAAAAAATCTTTTTGTGGCACCGTCCCCTGATGCCTATTGCAAATCTTCCAAATAAACTGAGTGTCTATTCTGCACCAAGCACAAGTTGGAATAAATCTCCATTTGGTACCATCCCTTGGTGCTTTCTGCAGATGTGACACTTGTATACATTTATTATTTATTATTATTTTAATGAGTATATATACTATATACTCAAGCTGAATTATAAAACACTTGTTTACACTTATTATTTATAATTATTATATATATATATGTATATTTAACTATATATACTATATACTCAAACTGAATATAAAATTCTAAGACAATCTTGCTTGAATTACTTCCCTTTGTTCTAATCTGTGACAGACATGGTTGATGGTAATAAAATAATTATTATATTTTACTTTATTTATTGTGTATGCTAATTATAAATGTTGTATCTTGTATCTAGTATTGCAGATACTGGAAAATTCTGGAAGATACTGGGAAACTAGTATTTATCAGTATCTGTACCAGTATTGCAGATACTGGAAGATTCTGGTAAAATACTGGTATGTACAAAACTGGTAATATTGCGGCCGGTTGCTTTATATTATCCGTCAGCGACTTAACTTGCGACAGGTCGCCGTGGTGGTTTTCTCCGGATACTCCTGGTTCCTCCACCAATAAAACTGACCGCCACGATTGTTGAAAGTGGCGTTAAACATCATAACCTTAACCATGCTCCTTAAAATTAAACATCACAGTACACTGATTACCATTATTGCCATGTATACATGTGCATGCATCATGACGTACCGATAATTTTAGGGTAAATTAACAACTTATCCTTTTGGTTTCTTCTTCGCTAGCCAAGGGTTACGATCCGCTCTAGATGAGTAGAGCGGATCGTAACCCTTGGCTAGCGAAGATGTTGTGGTTTGTACTCATTCTTTCATTCAGGAAGTGACATACGATCCTTATTTAATGGAGTTTTTTTTTTAGGAGGGGTGTTATGGTATTTAACGCCACTTTCAACAATATTTCAGTTATATATTGTGGCCGTCAGTTTTATTGGTGGAGGAAACAGGAGTACCCGGAGAATATCACCTTCCTGTCGCAAATCACTTGAAAGGAGGAATACTTTCAATGTGTTATAGTTGATGAATATTAACATCTACATAAAAAATGTAGAATCATAAAATTTGAAAAGTTATGTTTAATCAATAATTGAAAAATAATGTGTTTTTTTTATTGCAAAGTTAATGTTAATTTGGTTTAGACTAACCCAGATTCATGTTTATATATATATAATTCACATTTTGTGTCAATGGCACATATATTTATAAAGGGCCCGGGTGGCTCAATAAGTTAGGTAGTTGGATTACCTAACAACTCATACAAGCCTATCACCAATACGGTGTGGGTTCGCGCCCGGCTTTGTAAATTACAAAAAGGGTGCACTCGACTCGCAGCCGCAAGTGATAAAGTTTACCAGTTGCTTGCCCATGGTCGTTGGTTCTCTCCGGGTACTACGGCTTCTTCCACCACTAAAACTGATCGCCATGATATAGCTGAAATATTGCAGAAAGAGGCATTAAACACCAACAATCTAAATCAAAATCAAGTCAATCATAAATTTATTGCATAAATAAAACAGTGACCCAGAAGGATTCTCTAGAGCTATGGATGACTCTCCTTATTACCGATCAAGCAGTCGATCATATGTTAAGAGGGTGGTAAAGAGGGGGGGTGGGGGGGGGGGGGGGGGGGGGTGGGGGTGGGGTGGGAGGGGTATGAGCATGGAATAACGTGAAATAAAACTGAATTTCACAATGAACGAAAATTAATTTTTATCCTTGTACAGAGTATATTTGTCTGTGTGCACGAAACACGGCGAATAACGTACTTGAAACACGAAAACACGTTAAATAAAAAGGTCAAACACGTTGAACGAAAATAAGTCTTTACCCCCCTCTGTTAAGGTTGTTTTGAAATAGATGATTGTCATTGGATGTTTTACAAGTTTTTAGCTCATTTAGACAAGATCTGCTTAGGGTTTGTCATTAGGTCAAGTTATGCCGCCTTTAAAAAAATGTGTATTTGACTGAACCTCACTTTATCTAAAGCAACTGTCATTTCTATAAATAGAAATTGCAACAAATCAGTTTAGTATTTGTCATCATGCAGATCCATTGCCCATGTTAAATATATATACATGTGTATATGACTGACTGAGCCTCACTCCATCCAAAGCAACTGTCATTACTAAAAATAGAAATTAGACATGACAAAATTTCTAATTTTAAACATGAACCAGTTGAAATTTAAAATATACACTAGGTGATGAGGAGATGTTTACCTTTTGCAAATTATACCTACTTTCAAAAGTAAGTCTCCAATATATATATATATATGTTTATGCTTTAACAAGAATGTGGTAGGTAAGTAGGTACAATTTCTTATTAATTTTATGTACTCTGACCAAATAATGGACACCCTTAATTTGTTTAAAAAAATGTGATTTGCTTCTTCCTAAAATGTAATTTGTCACCATTCATGCTATGTGGTTTAAAACAGCACTCAATGACTAATTATCACCTGATACGGGAAGTGTCTGCTTAGTGAACCCAAAATATTTAAATTTTAAGATATTTGAAGGACATACAATCAATGGTGTCTTTTTTCAATCAGTTTACAACCTTTTAACTAGGAATGAAGAATGTCCCAATATAATGTGTTATTTGAAACATCAGTTAACAAGAATTTGCATGTTTCGACCCTATATAGATACTAATAATCCACTAATGTTTTTTAAGTATCTATATAGGGTCGAAACATGCAATTAATTGTTGTTAACATGAGATTGTATGAATATTGACACGAATTATTAGTATCTATATAGGGTCGACACATGCAATTTGTTGTTAACATGAGATTGTATAAATATTGACACGAACAAGTTAAAATAAGAAAAAAGAGATAGAATAATAAAGAAATAGAGAAATTTTATTGAAAATAAATTTGCAAACAGAAAGTTAGAAAAAAGGGGGGTGGTCCGTGCCACGAGCGCCTGTGGACAACTTCACAAGTCACACCCAGGTCAACAGGTCACATTACCTTTGTAGGGCTCTGGAAGCGGAAAACCCTTGATAACGTCTTTAATTTAATTAGAACTTGTAAACCCGTACCTGACTGCTGCATCTTAAAATACTAGAATTAGTTGTTACATGTATTTAAATACAAATGTATGCTAATTTAGTTGTGTAATATGGTATACATGTACCAATAAAAATGACCGCCACGATATAAATAAAATATTGTTACATGTATTTCGAGTTTGTAAATCTGACGATGTTTTTAACGGAATTTGCAAAATAGGCTTAAATTTGACTTTGAAATTATTGTAGTCCTCATCATAATGATGTCGCTACTGTTAAGCGTAGTGCAACATGGGACCCTAGATGCGAAAGGCGGGTCCAGGGGGGGGGGGGGGCGCACCCTACGCGCGCCCCCCTAAAATTGGAAAAAATATGATTTTTTGGCGTAAAATCGTGTTTTTTCACACGAAATACCCCAAAAATTTTCGCGCCTCCCTCTGCTCGGCGCAATTTTTTAAAGTGCGCCCCCCCTAACTTGAAATCCTGGATCCGCCCCCGCACTTAAAGTTTTGGGTGAAGAAATGTTTTCCCTGAAAATTCAATTTGAAATACGGCGGTACCTTTACTAAGCTATTCATGCATGTTTCAAGTCGAAATATGTTCCCAACAATTAGAAATCTGCAAATCGTGTGCATGTTTATCGTCCTCGCCATTTTTGTGGAGACTGATTAACTTTCGGTTGTTTTGTTCCGATGATTGCCGATCATGACCTCACGAAAAGATAAACAATCATGGATGCTGAGGTAAGCACGCACACATTCCTGACAATGATTATTGAGGAATCTGTCTGTTTCATGTCGTGTGAACCATTTTTGTGTGTGCAATTATTCTTATGTGATAAACACAGAATATATTTTTACTTGCATCCGACATTTTTTTCATCAACTGAACATTGCGCATGAGCGATAATCTCCCCGGAAGAGTTCAAATCTTGGGTCACGCGCATATCATTTGCATTACTGTACGGGAAAACAGAATTATCTGCTGTCAAATATTTTGTGATTTGCTCTTAAAATCTGCTTTTGACCGGATTTTTAATGCTATGCAGTTGATTTTAGTTAAAATTAAGTGACATACGGGATATTAAGTGAAAATATTTAATAAAAAAATTCTACGATATTTGCCTTTCATATTACTTTAAGTAACCCAATATTAATAATAATAGGCTGGTCCAGAGTTTTAAAAACATTATCTTTTATTAACCTGAATTTTCTAATTCAAAATTGGTATCAGAGATTATTTGTTCGGTTCATTCGAAATAACTTCAATCAGGTTGTACACACCATTGCGCAACCCGTTACGCGGGTTACACGGTGTGTACAACCCGATTGAGGTTATTTCTTCATGAACCGAATACAAATTGCGATCAATCCTGAATTATTAAGTTATTAATATTAATTACATTGTATATTTTTAGTTCACCTTGCCAAAGGCAATGTGAACTTTTGCCATCACTTGTCGTCCGTCGTCTGTCGTCCGTTAACTTTTCACATTTTAATCTTCTCCTCTGAAACCCCTCAGCCAAATGAACTGAAACTTAGTAGGAAGCATCTATAGAAGGTCCTTTCTAGTGATTGCACATTTTGTCCCAATCCATCAACAAACATGGCCGCCACAGACAATTCTTGTTTCTGATTAGCCGATATATAAAAATCTTCTCCTCTGAAACCGCTTGGCCAAATGAACCGAAACTTGGTAGGAGGAATCTATGGAAGATTCTCTATAAAGAATGCTCAATTTGTCCCGATCGGTTAACAAACATGGACGCCACAGGCAATTCTTGTTTCTGATTGGTTGATTTCTAAAAAACCTTCTCCTCTGTTAAAAGAAAGATAACTGTTGGCTAAGCTGTTAAAAGAAAGATAACTCTTGCCATTATCTCCCTTAGAAATTAACTAATGCTGATATAACGTAACATGCTTACTCTATACATTACAAGTAGGTATTCACATTTTAATATTCTTTTCAGCAAACCTTGCCAAAGGCAATATGAGCTTTTGCCATCATTTGGTGTCCGTCGTCTGGCATCCGTTTACTTTTCACATTTTAATCTTCTCCTCTGAAAACCCTCAGCCAAATGAACTGAAACTTGGTAGGAAGCATCTATGGAAGGTCCTCTCTAAAGAGTGCACATTTTGTTATGATCCACAGGGGTTTCAAAGTGGGCCGGTACCCGGTACTTTTACCCGCCTGAGATCGTGTATAGTACCGGCAGAAATTACTGAACCCCCCAAAATTAGCGGTGGTCAAAACCACAAGTACGATGGTCGATTGGCTTGTGGAATATTTTTCATAAAAAATTAATGATCACGTCAATTGCTGAATTCTCGCATTCAAATCGAACAACTGCGTCACGACCAAGTTGATGGGATATTCCCTGTTTTAAAAATAACTTTACCTTAGAATCGTAAATAGCAGTTTGCGCATGCGGTAAATAGATATGTTTTCATCCAAATATCTTTTCATCCTTGTGTAAAACTCGGACCGGAACAAAGCTGACATCATTTCAAAATAAAAAAATGACCGATTACAAATTATGTTCAAATACAATTTAGTGTAATCTCCAGTAATATAAGTATGATCATTATGTATTATGAATATATGACTACACAATATTTTGTGCGATTTTTTATCCATTTAAAACCCAAGGTCGAATCATTCTGGGGCGTACTGTCTTGTTGCTTAACTCCGTCCATATTATTTAACTTCCGGTATAAAAAAATAAAAACCTATGGCTAATTTATTTACATATTTTGACGGGGCCCTACCACGGTTGTTCACAGAAATGAAAGTGTGCAGAAAAACATTTTTAAAAGGGGGTACGAAGAGATAAGGGATAGAAAATTACTAGAAATCTTGAAAAAGGACCGGACATGGCTCAAATACGAATTACTTTGTAATGTCAAAACGCCGGCCCCCCTTTTTTTCCAAAATAATTTAACTTTTGTGATTCAAATGTTAATAAATGTCTTCCCGCGAATCGTTTTTGTTCGAACATTTTTTTTGCACATAAGTCGTGAAAGTAACAATATATATTGTTTTTGTTTAATTATATTTGTATTCATCTATTCAAAAATTATAAATTTTATTAAAGATTGATGATTGCAAATTAAATTTATATGTTTCATCAAGGACGTATTCTATATACGTCCTAGGTTTCATTAATTATGACACTTATATGTCTTGATCCTGCCAATGGTCTTTGATGAGTTTAATTACTGGTAATAAAGTAAAAAAAAAAACACAAGCCAAGGTATTGTGAAAAAGAAAAGGACACAGCCAACAAATGAATTTTGAGAGGTTTAAGCTTTGATAACAATGACTTGGTCAAGCCTAGCTGCGGAACCGTAACTCTTTATGGTTCGTTTTTTTTTTTTTTATAAGGTATGGCAGACTATCTATGAATAATCTAGGCTAAAATCTGTAAACTGAAATATTCAATAAAGAAATTGGGGGGAATCCAGGCATTATGCATGGTCTTCACTCTTGGTGAAATCTGAACTCTAAAGTTAATGGGATTTTTCTTTCAAAAACACTTAATGTTTTGCAGTCTCTGAAGTACATTTTTTGGTCCACAAAATGCTAGATTTCAGGAGCTTCCGCCCCCTGGACCCCTTACGGCCCTCAGCCTAATTTTTTAGGTACCTCCTAAAATTTAAGAAGTACCTCCTATTATAAAAAACTTTGAAACCCCTGGATCCATTAACAGACATGGCCGCCACAGGCAATTCTTGTTTCTGATTGGCCGATTTTTAAAAATCTTCTCCTCTGAAACCGCTTGGCCAAATGAACCCCGAAACTTTGTAGGAAGAATCTATGGAAGATCCTCTATGAAGATTGCTCATTTCGTCCCGATCGGTTAACAAACATGGCTACCACCGAAATTTGGTAGGAATCATCTATGGAATGTCCTCTATGAAGATTACTGATTTCGTCCCGATCGGTTAGCAAACATGGTTACCATCGAAACTTGGTAGGAAGCATCTATGGAAGGTTCTCTATAAAGAATGCTCGTTTTGTCCCGATCGGTTAACAAACATGGCCGCCACAGGCAATTCTTGTTTCTGATTGGTTGATTTCTAAAAATCTTCTCTGTTAAAAGAAAGATAACTCTTGTCATTATCTCCCTTAGAAATTAACTAATACTGATATAGTGTAACATGCTTATTCTATACACTACAAGTAGTTATTCACATTTTAATATTCTTTTTAGCAAACCTTGCCAAAGGCAATATGAGCTTTTGCCATCACTTGGTGTCCGTCGTCTGTCATCCGTTTACTTTTCACATTTTAATCTTCTCCTCTGAAAACCCTCAGCCAAATGAACTGAAACTTGGTAGGAAGCATCTATGGAAGGTTTTCTCTAAAGAGTGCACATTTTGTTATGATCCATTAACAAACATGGCCGCCACAGGCAATTCTTGTTTCTGATTGGCCGATTTTTAGAAATCTTCTCCTCTGAAACCGCTTGGCCAAATGAACCGAAATTTGGTAGGAAGCATCTATGGAATGTCCTCTATGAAGATTGCTCATTTCGTCTCGATCGGTTAACAAACATGGCTACCACCGAAACTTGGTATGAATCATCTATGGAATGTCCTCTATGAAGATTGCTCATTTCGTCCCGATCGGTTAACAAACATGGCTACTACCGAAACTTGGTAGGAAGCATCTATGGAATGTCCTATATGAAGATTGCTCATTTCGTGCCTATCGCTTAGCAAACATGGCCACCACATGCAATTGTTGTTTCTGATTGGTAGATATCTAAAAAATCTTCTCCTTTGAAACTGCTTAGCCAAATGAACCGAAACTTGGTAGGAAGCATCTACACGTCTGGAAGGTTCTGTATTAAGTTTCCTCAAAGCAGAATGAAAGGTGAGCGACACAGGCTCAGCCCACCGAGTCTCTAGTTTAATATTATTTTTGTATTACTATCAGGTATGAATAGAGTTAATTTTAATCTACCATTTATAAAGTTATCAATATTACATGTATATAATATTATATTTCATTTTTATTTTGTATTATTATTAGGCACAATTAATTTGAACCATGACTCACTATACAATTAACGAGGTTACTGCTGAGCGATCAGACATCACATTTCATGGGGTACCTTATGCTGATGCAGATCGTACAGGTTAGTCTAACATTCTCTTATTTTGTGCATGCTTTGTATTTCATTACGTTTGATTACTAATCGATAAATTAGCCCATCGGTGGTGTAATGGTTAGCGTGCGGTAGATCGTGGGTTCAGCCTGGTCTGGTCGAACCCAAAACTTTAAAATATGTACTGACTGCTTGATTTTTCGTTTGCAGCTTAAAGGTGTGAGTGCACAGACTAGTTGGCTCGGAATCAGGATAATATGTCCCAAGTGGCGCACATATCTACACAAGAAAAATTATCTGGAAGTTATCAGTCATTCCACAAGATTCAAAGAATTTAAGAGAGAGAAAAAAACGGCAACAAAAACATCGAATATGCTTAAAATCGTTCCGAGAATAGGGTCATGCGATGCTGGTTTTAGCTCTTCAAAATTTCACTCGAGTTGTCTCCCTTTCGCGGTTAAACAAACTACACTTCCGGTATTTTCGTAGCTCCTCTTGAGTCGAACTACGGTTGACTCGAATTTTTTCCATGATCCCATCGAATTCGAGATAACGAAAGTCAACTGTATATGCAAACGATTGTTTCAGTTGGTTTAGTACAAAGCGAACATCATAATCATCTCTTGGCATGCATTTCGACATGATATGGCTGAAGAAAAAAAGCTCACTTGGTGTTTTACCAACATTCACTTACTGACTACTATTGTTAGCGTTATATGATTCTGTCGCAATGGTATGCGGTTTTTTTTTTACATATTTCTCAACAAGATTTCAGTTTTATCGTTGAGGAGAAAAACCAATCTATTATTGCATGTCACTGACAAATCTTCTCATGTAAGGTTGTATCGAGTACACATCGCCACCAGCGGGAATCGAACTACAAATTTAACGATGAATACATAGCTAGAAGAATCTCGAACTATCATGCAATCGCGACCACGACGGACCCCATATATGATTTGTATTTAATTCTATTTAAGGGGATTTCACTTGGCCTTATTTTGTTTTGACGTTGTTTCCTCGGTTTGATATATGCACGTTTTGGCTTACCAACCTGTCGTCATAAGCGATATTAACCCAGTATACTTGATCAAAATACGTTTAACAAGCAGTGGTATGTAATTCATGCATATTTATGACAGATTATTAAAAGAATATCAAGAAGTGGGAGTGTAAAGAAACAAATGGGTCAACGACCTTTGACAGTCACTGGGAATGTATGGAGAGTTGGATAGTAGGGACATAAAAATCGTATTTGTAGCCACTACGATGCGGATACCCTTTATCAAAATCTACATAGCCTGTATTTAAGGTGCAAGAAGAGTGGTAATGTCCAAACACATTGCACACTCTGGTTCACAACCAGGCATACCGTACTATAACATGACAACCCCATGGAGATAGTATCACTATTCACCTTCCGAAGACGCGATAGACAGCACTGTATAATAAGCCCTGAACACAATCACTAGTACCCCCAGAATCTTAAGTATTTGTGGTACAATACGCTAATTTTAGTAACACAAGGACCTCGTCTTGTGCGACCAACATTCCCCAACCAGCAAAATATGCATTAATATATAGCTACGCCCCTGACTAATTTTCAAGACCTATTATAGTTGGATATTGTATACTGTGTATTTTGAATTTTTATTTTTTTTAATTTGTTGGTTGGTTTCAGGACATTGGAGTGTGTGGGGAATTGCGTTGCTTTTTCAAGCTAACAGATCCGTTGGTATGGTGAATTCCTTTATGGATATGGATGACTTACGGACGCGAAATGTTGGACACGTGATACTCAAGCAGACGCTCGATTTTAGCCCAATCCTGTATAGGTATACGTATAAAACGAGAATCAAATTAAGATTTGTAATGGAATTGAAAGAAGTTGGAAAATCATCAGTTGTGTTTGATACATCTCTCTATGATGGGGATACCGGAACTAGATTGGGGCGGAACTTGCTTAAGTTTGTGCAAATCAATACTCAGACCAGACGACCACAGCCATTTCCGGATTGGTTTCAAACGAAATTCTCCCATTTATCCGTCACCGGAAGAATTACCGAGTTGAATAAATCTATCTTACCTGAAACACCAGATAATTGCTTTAAATGGCCAGTTATTGTTAGATATAGTGACTTAGACAAAAATTTCCATTCGAACCAGGCCACCTACATTAAATTGTGTATGGACTGTGCAACGAAGGCATCGAATTCTGGATACTTCCGCCATTTTAAAAACGATATGTGTTGTTTTAACGTGGAAAAAATTGCAATCAATTATATTGGTGAAAGCTTGGCTGACGATGAACTCGTTATTTGTGTGTGGCAAGACGAAAAGGAGGAAACAAAGATATACTTTTCAGTACTCAAGGAGAAAAAACGCATAATGTTTGCAGAATTTAATTTCGGGTTAGAGAAATTAAGGCTGTTTATACCACAAAAACTGTGAAAGAATGTGCCATTTCCTTGATGTGTACCGGGCCATAGATTAAACATTTATTTTTTCTTTACATTATTTTTGTTATTTTCTCAGACTAAAAAAAATAGAGTGATGTAATGGTTATCGTGGTCGCCTAGAGTGCGGTAGATTGTTGGTTCGATCACCGGCCTGACTATAAAATAGGTATTTGTTGCTTCTCCACTAACCACGTAGTGTTAAAGAGTAAGAACAAAGACTGGTTGGCTCGGAATCAGGATAATGTGTCCAAGTGGTGCGACATGTCTACCCACGGACAGTTTTTTCAGCACTATAAAAAATTCAAATTAGGGTGTTGATCTAGTACAAAGCGGACCTCATAATCATCTCATCGAAAATTAACCTGTTCTCGCCATGATATATAATAGCTGAAAAATTGTCGAGTTGTCTTTAAGCAACAGTCACTAATTCTATTTCTTACCAGGTTGATGCATTTAGCAAATAATTTAAAAAATACCATTTCTTATTATATATGTAGTTACTCATTTCGTTAATCTTTTCCCTGCAAAAATACATTTCTTTATTTTGTATTTTATAATCTCATGAGTTGACGTTAAACAACAATCACTCACTCCCTCACTCACTGCTGCTAATACTGCATATAGCATTATCATTTAATGGATTATTCTTCCTTAGTACATCTTATGTATCTTTTAATGAGAAATAAAGTTTTCTAGTGTGAACAATATTGTCGGCAATTGCTTAGCCAAGAGTATATATATAAGACTTCAAAGCTATCGTGGCCATCATGAATTGGTTGACCAATACGGTATTTTGGAGTATAATTTGTGAATTGTATATTCACACAATATTCCTGTTATTGGTATCAGAAAGTTTTTTTACGTTTTAATTTTTTATTGGTGTTCATAGTTGACTTTGAATTTAGATCTTCTTACTTGTGTTTTTGCTGTGTTCCTCCCGTGGAATTGTGGTGGTTATCTCCCCTGTTTACCCCTGCCATTCTAACAACAAACAATACTGGCAGTCTTTATATGACCGAAGTATTGTTGAAATGAGATACACAACAAAAACAAAAAAACAAAACACCATACTGTGGGAACAGTTTCAAATTCTAATAGAAAAATCTTTGAAACAGAGGTATAATAGATACCCCTAACACACATATACATGTCTCCGTTCCTGGCTTGTTATCGACACGATGAAAAGTGGCTGGGTTAAACCAGTTTTATTAGCCAAAACCTCCCTTCTTAATTGCATTAACCAGCCACTATCCTCCTATCCTTCATGTAGAATGACTTGTTTCTTTTAGTAAACTTAATATTAAATTAATATTAAATATTTTTTTGTTTATTTTTTAGACAATGTACTACGGCTTAAACCATTACCAGTATGACTTTGTATTGTATTTTGATGTATCGTCCGTTATTTCCACTGATGAATAAAAGTCGTCGGTATAATCTGATTGATCCTTATTATCATTAAAAAAATCCTCGGCAGAATGTGAGAAAAAGCTATCTTTTCTTCTGTTATTTTTAACTACATTTCTATTTTTAGTTTTGACATAAGTCAATTTTTCTTCTTCAATAGAATCGCTGTAATCCGTGAAATAATCAGGATTTCTTCTACTATTTTTCTTTGTTTTTTTACTTTGTAAATCTTGAACTGAACCGGTATTATCTCTTTGATTTGCTCGGTACAAGTCTTGACTGTCAATATTGTCTGATGAATAATAATCCGAGTCATAGTTGTAATCGCTGAAGACTCCCATTTTCATAGATTTTTGCTTAGTAGATCCTATTTTAAAAACGCGCATTTGTTTATTACTAATATTGTTTGTAGTCGAAGCCAAACGTTTTGGTTCTGCTTCCTGATTAGAACTTTCATCGCTGTAATACTCGTATTCATCAGATTCACCAGAAAAGGGGGAAGTATCATTAGTTTTTGAACGATTTGTGTTCACATAATATTTTGAAATCAGAAAATTTCCGTCAGCATCACTTCCTTTTAAAATTATACGACCTTCTCTACCAGGGAACATGTGTTCCTCTTTGTCGTCGCCCTCGTATGTCTCGATTTCGTCGCTACTTTCATCGAAATAACCATCATGCGTTTCATCGTCGTCATAATATAAGTCATGGTTGTCCTGATTGAACCAATCATTTCTCCTGTCAAACTCCTTCAATGGTAATTCAACATCGAACCCACTATACTCCTCTTTTGAAGAATCGTATTCAGTTTCAAAAGAAGATGATCCATAATAATCACTTTCTTTTGATGTCGTAAAACCGATTGCTTTTTTAGCATTCTTATGTATATTCTTTTGAACTTTGGAAATTACTGGACCTAAATTCTGGTCGGGTGTAGCAATCCTCTTGTGAACAAAGGATTTAAACGGTAATATTACTTGATGTTTACTTCCGGTATAAACAGTGGGTTGTGGGATTGGTGATGGTGTTACCGGATCCGTTCGTTGTACATCTTTCGTGACAGGTTTTAAGTTTTTAATATTAGGAGGTTGAACGGTTTGTCGTAATTGATTATGGTATGGACGTGTCCATTTTTTGAATGTCCCACTCCCATGTTGCAACAATCGTTTAGCTTGCATAGCTTTTCGTTTCTCATATGCATTCATCTTTTTTCTCCAATGGTTAAATATTATCCTTTTCCTCTGTAATGGCGTCAATGTAAGGCGTCTACCTGAACTCAAGTTGGTTGTATGATTGCTTGTGTATTTGTTCGGTTTATCATACACTGTGTTCCGCCTTTGTAATTTTTGAAAAGTTTGATTACGGCTTGGTTTAAGTTTGCGTATTGTATTTGTATTTATTGTAGATTGTGTTTTTCGACGGATCTGTCCTGGTAATAATTTTTGAAATCGTGACTGTCGGTTTGATATCAATTTCCGTGTTGTATTTTTAGCTTTTTGTGATTGTGTACGTCGTCTGCTAGTTTGGTTATTAACTGGCCTACGGTACCTGGAATTGTCTTGAATTTTAAATAGGTCACCATTTGTGTGTCTCAAATGGTTGTTAGTTCGTTTCCTCATACGGCCATCTTTTCTTCTTCTAGAGATTGGGTTAACAAATGAATTCTTCAAGTTTAATAATTTTCGTTTTTCTTCTTCGTAAATTGGATGTCCATTAAGACTAACTGGAGCATTCCCTCTTTCTAGTACTATTGTAACACCCGTATCTGTCGGGTCTGGTCCGTTCCGATTTAATATTAATGTATCGGGAGCACCTGTTGGACTTGTTGCCCTAGTTACAGAAAAGGCTCGTCCAATCGAAATAACTATAGCGTTTACCCTTTCTGCTTTTAATATGTCGGCCGTTATATGTTTAGCGAACATTTTATTGGTTTCAATATATTGCGCGTTTATCTCTTTTGCAGATAGAACACCGGAAGCATCCCTTTTAACTCGTATAGTTTGAAATGGATGTTTTGAAGATGTACTAGATGGATCAGGAAAATCAAATTTAAATTCTTCACGAAAAGGAAAAAATGGCTCGGATTTCTTATTGAGTAGATGGACTGCTTTCTGTGATAACTTCTTGTTGACCAATTCTAAGAGGAGATTAGTTTTTCGTGATGAATCTTAAAAAAAAATAAAAAAAAATACTTATTTAAAATTAAGAATGTCAAATATTTAAATTCTACATATATTCATTACACATGTTAGTTTAAGCAATTGTTGTGTATTTTGTAAAACTAGCAAACAAAAAATACAAGCCTAATATAGGGTGTTATGGAGAGGGTTATCGTGCTTAACGCCATTTTCAACAATATTTCAGTATTCCGGAGAAAACCACCGACTGTCGCAAGTAACTAACAAACTTTATCACATAATATTGTATCGAGTACACCTCGTCATAAACGGGGTTCGAATTCACAACTTTAGTGGTGATAGGTTCTGGTTGCACAGGTAGTTGCAACCCAACTACCATACGATAAAGACCACAACGGTCCCATGGCTCTCCTAGAATTAGTTTGCTATGTAATGTATTGTAGAATAAAATCAAAAGGGCCACCGTGCCTGACAAAATGAAAGGGTCACCGGTCTGACAATTAAAAGCAAAAACTAGTTTTAGTTTATTTGTTTAGTGTGCCTGGTAACAGATAATTTCTGAAAAATTATAACAAGTTGATTTTCCCAAGTTATAGCACCCACCTGTAAAATATAGTTAAATACTAGTACCTCGCTTTTGAAATAGCAGCAATGAATTTACATAATTTTGTCTTTGTTTTTTGTGATGTGTTTTTTGTTGTTATTATCAATAAATGTTCTGCATTAGTTTAAATGCATTGCATATAACAAATTATTGAAATGAATTAATGTTAATAAAATGAAGAAATTTATTTTTTTTATTTGCAATGAAATATGTAAATATTTACTTCTGTAAATTTCGTTGAAATTAGTTAAATGCATTGCATATCTTGCAAAGTTTTTTTTCATCAATATATGTCCTGTATTGATTCAAATGCATACATCTGTATTTTTTTGCATGTTTTTTTTCCCATGTTAAGTATAAATCTGTATGATAACTGCCACTGATGACAGTGATTGATTGATTGATTGCTGTTTAACACCAACTTTAGCAGTATTTCAGCTATATCGTGGCGAGTAAATACAGCGATGACAGTGTATGATACTCTTATGTAAATACATTTTGATGGATTAGGTTAGAACTTATTGAATATTAATATTTTCAGTAAACAAACAACATCTACAGCATATAAATAACAACATTATCATTATTTAGATAATAATTGATGAGCTTTTTCAAATTTAACCAATCATAATGATACAATTAGGATGTATTGGTGACAAAAATATGCATATTACAATTTATTGAAACGAATTACTGTTTTATTAACAGTAAAAATGAAAAATATTGATTTGCACTGAAATGCATTAATATCTAATTTTGTAAATTATTCTGAAGAAACACAAATAATAATATGTTTATTAACCCTTGCAGTCTATCATCTGCTGTCAGTTTGGTATTGATGAATTAATCTTTTTGTAGTGTTATAGATCCACTGTCGTCAAAGAGCTCCGGTCGAAAATGTTCCGTCGCTTCCGGTACAAGTCACTTAGGCATGATTGACATACAGGCGACGACAAAAAGTAAGTATTATGATCATATAGTATCAGGGGGTCGAATCTATTTGGTTGGAGAAGGGGTTATTTTGGTTGGAGACCAACAAGATGGCGGAAGAAAACGTCAAATTTCCACACCGGTAAGTGCATTCTCTGCTATTGTCGGCGTTTCACTGAAATGTGTGCTTTAATACCATAGCGTTTCGACAACTTGATTATCAGTTATGACAATGTATTTGTTTTAGGACATCGGTTTGCTCTAAGAAAAAAAGCTATTGACATAAAACCGACCGGCGAAACACAATATTTTTGTCATGGGTACATAAAAGGACCATTTCTGTACATTTTACGGATATAATGTTAGGTTTTTCGTGTCATATATGTTCACTGCTTTATTCTAATTAAATATGAATGTCAATTATTGTATTTAAGCCTAAAATAACGAGTTTTTACCAATTAAGAATTGTTTTGGTTGGAGACTCGAGGTATATGACTTATTTTTGGTTTTGTTAAGACATTGAAAGAAAACTTTAACACTGGATGTTTTGTCCCGTCAGAATGCACTACACAACTACTGTTAAATCCTCATTTTAGAAATAAAATGCAGCAATTTATATACGAAATGAAATTTATAATTATTGTCTTAAATGTCACAAATGGGACATTTATATACTCATCAGCACAGCCTTTCAAAAAATTAGCACCTTTTCCCAGTCTAATAGGGTTGTTTCTTTTTGCAAAGTGTCTCTGATGTTTGACCGTAACACTTTTCGGTGGGGCATTTCTAGAGGTCAAGGTGTTCAATGAAGTTGACATGCTGATCTTTCGTCATTATTTTGGAAGTGAAGTGAAAGGAATAAAGGTTAGAACAGTGATAAAAAATCGTGACAATCCAGGGACAAAGACTTGGCCAAGAGAACAGACAATAACTACAAACAACACAAAATAATTATAATAATCAAAACGAACACACATACAGAAAACCGTCCGTCTGTTAATTTTTCACATATCCATCTTTTCTGAAACCGCTTGACGGATATTAACCAAACTTGGCAGGGATGTTGAGGGGAAGGTCCCCTACCATCGATCTACATTTCGCCCTGGTTTGATGAAATACATGGCCACCAGAGGCGTTCTTCTATTCTGATTGATCGATTTTTCAAAAATGTTCTGCTATGAAATTACAATGCAAAATAATTTGAAACTGTGCAGAAATGTTCTATGTTAAGTCTTTTACAAACGATCCATCTTTGGTTCCGGTTGGACAAATAAACTGGGCCGCCAGCGACGCCAGCAGAGATATATGTTATGGTCCACTTACATTATGGCTGACTCAACCATACAATAGCAACTATTGGTGCTAGAATCAAGTGACATATATCATTTGGTAAGGGGACGGCCAAATAATTTTGAGGGGGGTGGCAGTTTTTCCAAATAAATATTCTGGCCGCCAAAAATTGAAAAATAAAAATTCTGGCCTCTACTCCCTAGAAAATAAAAATAAATGTTCTGGCCTGACCTGATATTGAACACTGTTATAATAGAAAATAAATATGTATCCTGTACTATGCATGAAATAAATTTTCGGCCCGACTAAAAGTTGGAAATGAATATTCTGACCCGAAAATTATACCATTATATTTGTGAATACTGTTTTTTTTTCTATCAATCAAGTGACTCTTTTCCTCTGTACACTGTTGGATGCATTTTCATGATATTGTCAAGACATATATGTTGTTGTGTTGATTTATGTTTGCCCCTTGTGGGTCCTTTAATTTGGAAGATAAAAATTATATTCTATTCTATTCTATACCAGGCTGCATACCACCAAAAGCAACAAATGAAATAGAAATCCAGTGTTAACCACGAGGTCTTCAACATGTGGAACAGGAGTTTTGTTCATGAGATAACGACCTAAAACGCACGAAATGCAAATGTCTACTCTGAAGGGGACCTTCAAAATAGATTTAATTTGACTTATGCCTGATATGTTTTGCATTTATAGAGCAACTAGCAAGTGTTTTAACTAATCTGAAAATATTTTTGCACCATATATTATGAACATTGTCGTTATCACTTTGTAAGAATTATTTTAAGAAAACTAGCACCAACCATTTGTGTCGTATACCTCGAATCTCCAACTAAACAAATTCTTAATTGGTAAAAACTCGTTATTTTAGGTTTAAATACAATAATTGAACATTCATATTTAATTAGAATAAAGCAGTGAACATATATGACACGAAAAACCTAACATTATATCCGTAAAATGTACAGAAATGGTCCTTTTATGTACCCATGACAAAAATATCGTGTTTCACCGGTCGGTTTATGCCAATAGCTTTTTTTTTGTTTTTTTTTTAGCAAACCGATGTCCTAAGACAAACACACATTGTCATAGCTGATATTAATCAAGTTGTTGAAACGCTATGGTATTAAAGCACACATTTCAATGAAACACCGACAATAGCAGAGAATGCACTTACCGGTGTGGAAATTTGACGTTTTCTTCAGCCATCTTGTTGGTCTCCAACCAAAATAACTCCTTCACCAACCAAATAGGTTCGACCCCCTGAGTATTATTATATCTTGAATCCAGAAGATGTCGTTATCGGTCGATTATTTTTGTTTGTTTTTACCTATATATTACTGTAGCTATCTTCATCGATTACTCAGATATGGGTAAAATGATGGACATAAACAATGACAAATGCTAATAATGAGATTGAAATCATCAAATAAAACTATAAAAAGTAGTCTATATGTGTAATGAAAGTACACACACCCTTTGTAATGTTTAGATAAATGATAATTTGCACTGGCGTGCTACCATCAATAGTTTTAGACTTACTACAGTGAAAAATACAATGCTTATTTAGATACATTCGTTCCGGCTTTGTCAACCATTACTTTTCGGTTGAGCCCCAAAAATTGTATTTAAGTAGACCCGGTTTTGTCAATGTACAAAATTGAAAGAATAGCATAAAAAATATCAGAGTTATGTTTCACTTTTCTCATTTATTTAAGGTTCATTGTAACACTTGCAAATTGCAAATTGATAAAAAGAAAAAAAAAATTGTCTTAAATGAATGAAAATTGTGAAAAAAAACCAACAGCACATAGTCAAAATATTTTACATGTGGATGCTTTGTATAACATTAAAAGAAGAAATACAAAACGGTTTTTGCAGAATTGGCTTTCGCCAAAGCCACCTTCGACAGAATGGTCATGATTTTTAATAGAACTTGTAATGTTTTATTTATTTGCTATGCAGTTGGATTATTGCAATATTCAAAGAGCGTTTGATCAAAGGTAGGAACTCCCACTGTTTATATGCTCATAAGTTGTATTTTAATGCCTGAAAATTGTTTCAGAAGTGGAAAAAGTTGCAAAATGTACATCATATTCACAAAGTTTTCAAGTTCTGAGGTATCTTTTCAACATTTTAAAATTAAATAACGCTATATATATGCCGCGAGTACATAGCATATTCCATTAACATTATGTTGTGCTATTTATTTTTTAAATTTTGTTATTTTGAATTCTATAAAAATGATGTGGAATAATACAAAACCGGAAACTTTACCACCCATTATTAGACGTGTAAGATGTCTATGTGAAAACATCATCTTATATAGATATCAAGTAACTCTTATTGTTTTGGATTAATTTTTGTTTTCAAACAATATATTGAAGGACGCTAAGAAATTTTGGGTATAATCTACTTTGGCGGACCTCGGAAGTCAGATATTGTAATAATCAACGCGTAGTGTTAGGGGTTAGGTGTTAGGGTTAGGTTTAGGATTAGGGTTAGGGTTCGTGTTATGGTTAGAGTTAGGTTTAGGGTTAGGGTTATATATACACGTATTTACTACTATTTCCCTTACTTTTTGTGGGGTCCGCTAAAGTAGAAATACTCCGAAATTTTGATTAAAAAAGATGAAATAAAATAAAAATTGGGAACCGTATCGTAATGGTTAACATGTGCGATAGATTGTGGGTTCGAGCCCTGGTCGGGTCAAACAAAAGAATGAACAATGGTATATGTTGCTTCTCCGCTAAACACGCAGCATTAAGGAGAAAGAGCAAAGACTGGTTGGCTCGGAATCAGAATAATGTGTTGTTTCAGTGAGCTAGCACTATAAAAATCCAACTGAGCGTGTTGATCTAGAGCAAAGCGTACGCCATCGTCATATAATTGAAAATTAACTTGTTCTCGCCATGATATAGCTGAAAAATTGCTGAATTGGCGTTAAACAACCATCACTCACTCACTTAAAAAATTGGCATATCGAGTGTACCCTTTGAGTTTGCTTGTTCAGTATATATTACAAAAACCGGTTCTAGACATAGCATACGCACGCTGTTTAACATTTTGATTGTACACTTTGTTATGAAATTGTAGTTTTGCTTTACTTGCATTTCAGGTAGAGATGAATACTGGAAGCTTGTCGCCATATGGTTGTTTCTACTGTCAAACGACATTCTTGAATATTACAATATCAGAGGCGGATTTAGAGGGGGGCGTGCGGGGCGTGCGCCCCCCTCCTAAAATTCGCAAAGCATATGTTATACAACGTTAATTAAGCAGTTCAACAAACAACTTTTTAATGAATGGTTAGCTCGTGACCTGTAAGTCAAAATGAATAGTAATGATATTAGGAGTAAATTTGGGATATCATTCTAAAAAGTTCTACCCATTGATAAAAATCAGTATGCTGTCCGTCCGGATGAAGCTTTTCGTTTCGCCGTTGGTTCATTCATTGAAAACGTATGATTCGTTCTTGTTTATAGACAAGCAAAGGCGAATATGTTACCATTAATGCTGCATGAAACGATTCTTATCATCTAATTTAGTTACATTAGCTTATCAGAAATCAATAACAAGTTCATGTATTGACAATTTCCGCTTTTGTTTATCTATAAACAAGAACGGTCGAAATCATACGTTTTCAATGAATGAATCAAATGACGAAAAGAAAAGCCCCACCCGGACGGGCAGTATTAACTAGAACCACCCGAAAGGACAAGCACCGAAATTACAGACCAATTAGTGAAATGAGGAATGCGTTAAAACTAAACCAATAGTTCTTTGAAGGGTTAAAATATCGTGATCGATCAGTCATGAGTTGAACAATTCGCATCACGGTTGTTAAAGAAAAGTTTTACTTTAGGTTCTTATAACCTGACAAAAACATACTGTTAACAATTATCCGACAAAATTAAGACTCAAAGTCAAGTTTTTTTGGTTTGATAAAAATGGTGTGGTTGGTTCAAAATTGTCGTTCAAATAAATGTCTGTAATTCCTAAAACCTCCAGAGCTTCCGGGGGGCTTAGCCCCCCTAGGTCCTCTACCAGGGCTCTGCATTGGACCCGCTGGGGACCTGAAGCGGTCCTCAGACCCCTCGCCTACTCACGCCCCCCTAACCACAAATCCTGGATCCGCCCCTGAATATAATATAAATGTACCAATCAAATTGTCTGAAGCTAATACAAATAAAATTAGGGTAATCGCAAGATTGAAACATAAGATGTTTTAATAGTATTTCTTCGCCGTCCCGTTACTGTTTTTTTTATCCTGCACTTGTTCTATTTGAGCAGTTGGATTGAGCGCATATTTTTTTGTTATATTTGGTTACTGACCAAGATATAGTTTTCTGGTACCTGATTTATGTTGAGCGACGGTAAGAAACATTAACAGCATTTATGTTTATAAGCTTATAAGCGCGGACTTCAAAGAGGACATAATCAAAAACGATAAGAACGACGCTTGTTTCTGCTCTTTGTAGACAATTTGACAGTTGCTCTGGGGCTTTTGACATACGACGATATATACAATATACGTATATTGTCGGAAAATATATAATTCATTTCCACTCGCTGCGAAACAGGTAAGAAAAACTCGTCAAAACTCGTATATATAAATTTTATATTTTCGACAATGTGTGTATATTGTCTATTTATTTTCTCCCTTGTTTCACTCCTCAGAATTTTTTTTTCAATTAACTAAAATAATGTAATATAAATAAGACTCGACACAGTGTAGGATTGTGCGTTCGTTACAAGATCGCGTAGCATTTATTATAAACATATATTAACATAACAAATTTATTCAGTCTGTCATTTCTACCCCTAACAAATGCAAAATATATACGAGTAGTTGAAATTCTTTTGGCATTAATCTGGGTGTATGGACGAGGGATTATAACATCCAAATCACGAACTTTTGTCGTATTACAACTTGTAGCGAACGTCGCATTAATCGAGTACACCTAAAATTTTCTTTATATACTAACTGCCAAAATCGTTCGTGCGGAAAGTAATTCAATACTACAGCCTTTGTTAATTTGCATATCTATATCGTTTATGTAAACTTTATACTGTGAAGAAATTTAAATATCGTTTCCACGAAGTTATAGTGACTTACTTCGTTATCAACGAGTATACAATTCAAATATTTATATAATAATGTGGTCTTGTCCAGGTAATATGCCAAACTATTACCCAGGTTTGAGAGACATATTACCTCACCGACCTGGACAAAACCACATTAATATCATTATTATACTGAGTGTCTAATTGTCCAGGTAATATTCCAAAATATTACCCAGGGAATATGCCAAAATATTACCCAGGGAATATGCCAAAATATTACAGTAACAAATATCACTACAGAAACTTACACGAAGTATAATAATGTATTATAAAAAGAATCTCCCACTACTCAATTGATGCGCCTGAACAGCGACCACAAGTGAATGTAGCGCATTGAGTGCCAGCCGTGATGTCAGTGCCACAAAAAACATAAAAAATCAAGTGTTCGCGACAGTAGCAATTTAACATAGAAATAACGATTTTTTTTTATTGTACAAAGTAGTTGAAATTAGGAGCCATGGGGAATATTCATACTATGGATCAGGATTTATCACTTTTGAGATATTTCCTATTCATAGCTATTGTTGAATTGCAATATAACGATCAATAATAATACGATCAGTCGTATTTACATACTGACAAATCCGGTTCTTATAAATGAAACAACCAGTTTCTATGCATGTTTACAATTTGACAAAGTCGGATTTAAAAAAACATCTGTTGACATCAAGTTTTAGGCTATAACTAGTTACTAATTGACTTTTCCTCAACAAAATAATATCTCTAAGTAAAATAAATCATTCATTAATAATTTTTCTTTTTTGGCAACATTTCATTCATTCGTAAATGCAAGAAATAGCGATATTTCAATTTACTGTAATGATTTTGATGCCGGATTCCTTATAAGTTTTAGAAAAAAATCTAATTTTACACTGCAAAAAGCAATGATATTTGGACAAATAAATGACAATAATAATAATAACAATCATAAAGCATTATAATTCAAAACATTATAGATACAGTATATTCATAAAAACTGACGGTAATCGTCTGTGTCTTCTTTAAAAATACCGCTTTATAATATCCCGGATGTTGACGAAGTATTTTCGATCGGAGCTCTTTGACGACAGTGAGATCACAGTTCACAAATAACTAAGCTGCTAACCTAGTTATTGATTTGCCAGTCAGTATTATATCATCCGTGTAGATATTTATAATCAGCTTACATAATTGAGGATCAATCATGAAAAAAACATGAAATTTATGTTTTTACATGAAAATATTAACGTCTTGTTACTATGTAATAAGTTGCCTTAAGCATAATACTGAACAATACCCGTACAGTTCCCTTTCGTAGCCGCCACGATATAACTGAAATATTGTTGAAAGTGGCATTAACACACCGTAATCATAATCCTAACCTTTAGTAGCCAAAAGATGAGATAACCTTATATGGTCTTGCAGTTGAACACAAAATAATCGATGGTTGATCAATTGAAACTCTTGTATTTCCTGATAATCTTAATTTACAATTGAAGACTATTTAGAATAACGACAGTTATGAATGCTGGAACTACCTGTAAATGGATAGGGTTAGGGTGTTTAACGTCACTGTTCTTCTTCGATATGCGGATTCTGATTACCCATTTGGTATCTTCAAAATCTTCTTTCAAGTTATAACATTTCAATTGTATCGTGGAAGTCAGCTTTATTGGTGGAGGAAACCGAAGTACCCGGAGAAAACCACTGACCTGCCGCAAGTCACTGACAAACTTTATCACACAATACTATATCGAGTACACTTCACCAGATCAAATTTCGAACTCGCACTCGCAACTATCCAATCGTTACTGTATATCTTATATTTAATAAAAGTAAATAACAGCAAAATAATATGGAGAGTAAAATGTTGCATATTTAAACATAATAAAATGAAAAATAAAGGTAAAGCGCATTAGATATGCACAAGCCATATCCTGCTTTGCATGTCACGTCTTTTCTGCAGTCGAGGGAGATTATTTTTGTATTTGTCTGCCATATCTAATAGTGTACATTAATCAAATGTAAAATACATGTATATGTATATACAAATGTGCTTCCCCCAAAAAAATTCTTATCTCCTTATAATAACAATCTAAATTAAATTGCATATCTACATTTTATTACTACCCCTTGGTCACTCTGCTGGTGAACGATAAGATCCCGAGGATTTCACCGAACAAGTAATCAGTTTTTCTGCGCTCACATGGTCATTTATTATTGAACTTCACAGTCCCAAATAATGCAATTATTATTGGAACCAATGTTCATCTCTCCCTTAGAAATAGGTAGCCGTAGCAGATTTTAGTCCCTTTGGTTTTCTATCTCGGAAAGTAAGACCTTTAAGATGAGTTTGAAGATACTAAAGGTGCAAGAAGTAGGATGATCATTTTAAGTCTTTTTCACTGTCTTTTTAAACCATAATTCGTTGGTTTTTTGGCGATTTTCTCCTCTCTAAATTTTAAACGTCCATTGTCGCTCGCCTCGATCTCGACCTTTTCAAGAAGTAGGACACATAATACTATGGCCAAAAGAAAAAAAGAACAACAGTATAAACAATGATCTACAAAACACTACACAAATAATAAAGAAACACGAACCCCACTAAAACCCCGGGGTGAACTTAGATGTTCTGGAAGGGTAAGCAGTTCATTAAGCTTTTCAAACTTTTGAGCGTACAAAAGATGATTATTTAATAAAGGCGTCGTCTACACCAAATTAGATATCTACGATCCTATGTCTTTCTTAACTAAGCTGACATTGTCGTATTCCTCAACTTGATCAAGGGTTTACCATATCAATTACTCATACGATTTATTTTTGAATATCTAACAATAAATTGATGTAATTCACAAAATATTTAATATTTAACAAACAATGAAGTTTTTATTTAATAATATTAGTTCAATTTTCTATATGATCTAATTTAACAAACGTTAGTGAATACAGAAGGGACAATCAACAATGGACAATGCAGAGAAACTGGCAACATAGGGTACACAAGACGAAGACAAACAAAGCAATAACACGACACAAAATATGTTGGAAACCACCAAGTGCGAACAAACACCAATAACGTAAAGAAGCCATGAGCCCTCCTACAAACAACCGGAGGTAAAGACAGAAATCAGAACTTAAAGATACAAAATAGGACAACACAAAAAACTAATTAATGCTTTTCCCTGGTTATCTCTTTTGTATAATATTACTTAAAAAACTTGTTTAAGTTAGTGTAACAGACAAAAGTACGAAACCTCTTTTGTAATCTCTTTCCCGTGGATGGGAAATAAAAGTATAACGAAAGATGCCGAAACATGTAGGAGTTATGGTGTTCAACGCCACTTTTTACAATATGTCAGTTACATCGTGGTGGTCAGTTTTATTGGTGGAGGAAACCTACCCGGAGAAAACCACCGACCTGCCGCAAGTCACTGACAAACTTTATCACATAATAGTGTATCGGGTACATCTATCCGTGATTCGATTTCACAACTTTGGTGGTGATAGGCATTGATTACAAAGGTAGTTGTAAATCCAACTACCATGCGATCAAGATCACGACCGTCCCTATATATTTGAGAATAACTGTTGAAACGAAACAATGGTATCTCACAATAAAGTACAACAAAATAAAGAGTCAGAAACATGCTGGTCTCCCACGAAGACCATTACTTACTTTTGATGTTTATTACTAATTGATATTAAATCTGTTAGAAGAATCAGTTATTATTTTTTTGTCTAAAGAGTAATGATCGTTTACCTTCCTAGCAAGAAGTCAGTTAACTACCAGCATTCATTGCCCCTGCTATTGTATTGTCCATGTTTATGCTATCATTCATTTTTGTGAAAGCATGTGGTCATTTTAAGAGGAAGAGAATCTGTGCAGGTTTTTTTTTATCGTTTATTTATATATGTATCGAATTATCAAGAGGGGAGGGTTGAGAACACATTAACCGATTTAACACCGCCACATTTTTGTGCCTGTCCTAAAATCAGTGCCTGAATTTTCAACGCCATTTGTCGTGCTCTTAAGATGTGAGGTTATTGTTCGTGTTGTTGATATTGGTGGAATCGATGACCATCACCAAATTTCAGAAGTGAATAGAGTTGTACGACTGGGCTCTTTCAATTATCACGATAAATGTCACCACTCGTGATCGACCTACAGTAATAATTCACTCATGCGCCTCGATACTAGAATGATCTTCATTGACCCTTGAATTATTATTAATACTTGCAATATTGGCATAATTTGATTGTTTTGAACTCCTTTGTCAGTGTTTACGTGGTGATTTCCCTCCCGGTTTTTTGTCGAGGTCCGGGTTGCTTATTTAATAAAAGAAAGTTGTTTGTATTGTCTTATTATGTGTCCTTACGTTCTTAGTTCCGTGTTGTGATGTGCGTTTACATTTCCGGAAAAAACCGATGTCCTGTTCGTTCTTTATCTCCTGTTTTTTTTGTTGGAGGGTTCATGTCTTATTCAATTTATTTGTGTTTGTTTGTGTATAGTGGTGGTTTTGTTTTATTTGTTTTCCTTCTTGTATCTTGTGTACCTAATGTTAGCAGTTTAATCTGGATTGTCCATTTTTTGATTGCCCCTTCGGTGTTCTCTAACGTTTATTTTCTTCCTCCAGTAATTTTTGGAAAAGCTTTTGATCATCTTTCTTTTCATCAATTATAAATGTGGTTGACGTCCCATGGGGGTCTCTTTGAACCATCCGTTATGCGGTGGGTGATCGATGGAGAGGCCAAAGGGTGATTTATCTGTTGTCCTAGTTTGTGGACGGTGACTGTGACACATTACTGGGGCATGTTATAATAATAATAATAATAATAATAATAATAATAATAAAAAAAAGAAGAGGTGGAGTAAAAAGGGCAGACAATACAATGGTCAACAGACAAAAAACAAGAAGGCAGACAATGGTGGACAAACCACCAGTTCACCGGACAAAATACTACTACTGTTCACACCAATGCATAATTATAGTCTGAAAATAAATATACAATATTGGTGTATTGACGGTAAATATAGAATTGATGTGGTGAGGCTTAGAAACGGGGGAAAGGTAAACTCTAGCGAGTCTTTCTATCCGTTTCGTGCCGAGCCACAGACATTCTATATTTACTGTCAATACACCAATATTGTATTTATCCTGCAACAAATTTGCACCAGCAAAAAATGCTATTAGTTTAATAACAAACAAAAAAAGATAACGAAAACTCCATTGATATCTCAATAGTAGTTCCGGTAAGGGGCATGGCTTAATAGCTTTATTAGGCGAATGTGAAAAGTGTTATTATGACACCGTCATAATAAAGCTATTGTTTATTTCAACCCATTTATCATGACAAAAAAATAACCCTATTGCAGGATAAAATTTGTCAAAAGGCCATCATCATCATTGTATCAAAATAATGTATATCATACCACCATAGTGACCGAGAAATCAATCCAGCAAACATTTTAAAAATCTGTCGTTCAAGAAGTTGGAGAATACCCGCCCTTTTTAAAGAACAAACTTGAAGGTTTATTTGAAATATTGAAGCTAAAGGACTATTTTATCAGGTTAAACATACTTTAAACCATATAATCGGACTGAGTAATTAATTAAAAGTATATCTTGCAAGATGTATTGACCCTCCCCCCCCTTTTTTAAAGAACAAACTAGGTAGTGCTTTTGAAATAATAACAAAGACATGTGACTCTAGTTATCAGTAATGATGATCAATTATAATGGACGTTAAACCATTTACTCAGACAGAGTACTAATTAAAAATATGTGTTTCAAGAAATGTCAGACCCCCTTTTTAAAGAACGAACTTGATGGTGCATTTGAAATAATAGTGAAGCTAAGGGACTGCAGTTGTCAGTAACGGCAATAAATGTATGTTAAATCATATACATGTACTTCGAAATATTACTGATTTCAAAATCTGTCTTCTTTCAAGAAGCTTTAGTCCCTCATTTTAAAGAATAAATTCGATGATTTATTTGAAATAGTACCCAAGCCAAGGGATTTCAATTATCAGTAATGTTGTTTAATGTACACATTATACATATATATATATATCCAGAAAGATTACTGATAACAATATCTGTCTTTCAAGATGCCTTAGTCCCCTACACCCGTTTAAGGAACAAACTTGATGGCATATTTGAAATAAGAACGAAGAAGATGGACCCAAGTTAATAAACATTATACCATATGCTCACACAGAGCACTGCTTTAAAAACTCTGTCTTTCAATTTTTTTTTAACAAAGTGATGGTGTATTTGAAATAATTAACACAGCTAATTAACATAATTAACATAATTAACAGACTCCAGTTATCAGTAATTTGCGTCTAATGCACGTTGTGCTAAATACTCAGACAGTGAATTGATATAAAAAGCTGTCTTTCAAGATGTCTTAGCCCCTTACCCCCCTTTAAAGAACAAATCGAAATAATAACAAAACTAAGGGACTACATCACAACTAGCAATGGCGGTAAAAATACCAATAGAAAATAATAATATGAAATGTACATACATAATGCCATCATTATTAGAACTGTCAACATACAGGTGCAGACCAAAAAAACCTTCCGAATGAAACATGTCTTCATAGTTCCGAGTTATTTCATTGCCATCCATATCTAGTCATTTCTGTATATATGTCATTACCCCATGTCTTCCTATGTCAAACTAAAAGCATGTTTAAGTGGTTTCCTGTTTTGAATTTTAATAAGTATGTATATTTTTTTAATTTCATATGATATATACAAGCAATATGTGTAAATGAAAGGTATGTTAAATGTCTTGTATGATATTTTTAGAACGTGAGTGTAAATAGATTAATAAGCTAATTACACAATAATAGACAATATACTATGACTTAAATTTTATTCAAGCAGAACGATGCGGTTCAGTGGGTAATTTGCAATAACAGTTAAATACTCCACGAGCGGAGGTATTGACCCAGTGATAATAATAAAAACGTAGATATTTAAAGGGATATTGTCTACCACAATCGTAATTTTTTCATACCAAAATTATTGTCGTTTTTCGTACTGACCTTCATAAAATGAAGATTAAACACCGAATTATTGGCGAATACGCTACGAAACGTTATTTTTTCGATATAAAAAAGCTGACCATCGTTACTGGAAGCTAATTAATTATTCACTGACCTGAGCGAGGCCAAATCTATTTTTATCTATTTTTATGCCAGTAGCCCGGATGCTGCAGCATGGATGTTAAAATTCGTGTTTGCTTACCTCGCAAATACGGCCGTTTTATGCTATTCATTGACAATAATTTGCTGTTGCCAGGTGCAAGATTACATATATTGAATAATTTCTACCGAAAATGATCATAGGCATCATCATAAATTCATAAAATATGAAAAAACGATTGAGAAAAGAAGGAAAAAACATGTTCGGCTTACCTATCAAACAAAATATATGCAAATTCAGCGCGAGTTTGGACGCGTAGCACTTCCTTGAGTTCGTTCCAACGGTCCAACTGATCCCCTACATATTATATCCTGCATTTGTTCCATTTGGAAGATACTTCACTTCTATTCATCTTTCTCTCTGAATCCGTCAATGTCCGCTTTCTTCCACGCTTTTGCCCAAGAACCACATATTGTTTATTGTTTCTAAACAGTGCACATGCTCAAGACGTGTTCACATAGAAGGCCATATGAATAGATTTAAATATTGTCATCCAGGACAATAATTCTGATAACGATAGTTTTGGGTCTTTTTTGTCAAAAAATCGTATCTTTTGCAGCATAACTCGGTGTTAATCTTCATTTTATGAAGGTCAGTACGGAAAACGACAATAATTTTGGGTATGAAAAAATTACGATTTTAGTAGACAATATCCCTTTAATTCAATGTTAATTACGTGTTTCTAGAATAACCTCCATCAAGTACACTCATACTAAAATGAATAGAAAGCAAATTAATGTAAAAGTCTTTGAGAACAAGAAAAATGGGCCTAAACATGATGGCTAAAAATCGGCTAAAGTCAGATATATCTGAGTGTTAAAGTAATACATTTTAAATCTATATTATTATTCTTGGATACATGTCTATTAGTTCACATTTTACATAAGACAGCTGCAGCAGACATTTAATGGATTATGTAAGATTTGAAATTACACGGCACTGTGATATTTATTACTGTTATCTAAAGACTGGAGAGTTTAATTAGACACTTGTTGACCTCATGTTTATTACCATATAATGTCTCTTATACACTTGACATCGCAAAATTAATTAGGCTAATGTTTGGCTCCGAAGTATCAGTTCAGTTAGTCTTAATAGTAAAGATTAAAAATATCACTATCTTATTCTAAATGAAACTTAGCCTTGTAAAACTGAGGAAGAAGAATCTTAGTTTTGATTATAATTACATTACTTGGACATATAAATTCTGTATATTCTCATTTTTACTTTTCTGTGTTCTATTTGTCTGCGTCCTGTATCTTGTGTACCCAATATTACCAGTTGCTCTGGAATGTCCATTCTTGATTGCCCCTTCGGTTTTCTCTAACATTTATTTGTTTTGCTGGTCTTCGTCCTGTGTCTTGTGTCCCTAATGTTGCCAGTTTCTTTGGAATGTCCATTCTTGATTGCCCCTTCGGTTTTCTCTAACGTTTATTTGTTTTGCTTGCCTTCGTCCTGTGTCTTGTGTACCCAATGTTACCAGTTTCTCTGGATTGTCCATTCTTGATTGCCCCTTCGGTTTTCTCTAACGTTTATTTGTTTTGTTTGTATACGTCCTGTGTCTTGTGTACCCAATGTTACCAGTTTCTCTGGATTGTCCATTCTTGATTGCCCCTTCGGTTTTCTCTAACGTTTATTTGTTTTGCTGGTCTTCGTCCTGTGTCTTGTGTACCCAATGTTACCAGTTTCTCTGGAATGTCCATTCTTGATTGCCTCCTTCGGTTTTCTCTAACGTTTATTTGTTTTGTTTGCCTTCGTCCTGTGTCTTGTGTACCCATTTCTCTGGAATGTCCATTCTTGATTGCCCCTTCGGTTTTCTCTAACGTTTATTTGAACTAACAAGCAAAGTTGAACATAAGGGTCAAACCAAAGACTATGAAATTGCTATTTGTTGCTTCTCCACTAAGCACACAGCATTAAGGAGAAAGAGCAAAGACTTGTTGGCTCGGAATCAGGATAATGTGACCGAGTGGGGCGACATGTCTACCCGCGGACTGTTGTTTCAGTGAGTTAGTACTATAAAAATCCAACTAAGAGTGTTGGTCTAGTACAAAGCGGACCTCATCATCATCTCATTGAAAATTAACTTGTTCTCGCTATGATATAGCTGAAAAATTGCTGAGTAGGCGTTAAACAACAATCATTCATCACTCCTTTGGATAATTTATTATTAGCAAATCCATAATAATTCTACTTTGAGTAACAAATATTCTATACTGCTTATTCCATTAGGAATTAATGTTGTAATATTTTTTCATATGAATAAATATAATGCAATATTTGTTCCATTCCGGCGGAAATATGATCACATTACATCGTGTCTTATTGATACTGTGTTATATATAATGCAATACATGTATGAAAATAACAAATACTTTAAACATAAAAATTGTCAACATATTTTTGAAAAGTGGGAAAATAAAGGATTGAATCACAGGGACTCGTTTCTTATATATATTTGTTTACTATCTACCTCTATCCATAAAGAAAGGTCCTTATCGGTTTCGCGTCGGTTGCCTCAGTTCACGATCGAAAAAAAATGTTTTCGAATTTTTAAATGACCTTAAATTTATTCTCTACTTGAAATATGATAATTTTTCTACAACATGGTGTATGACACGCCTACCTTTGTTGCCATTTATCTACGTCAGAGCTCATTATATAATTCAACTTGAAATACACAAAAACACCTAATTTTTTTCCGGCAATACAGAATAAAAAAAAAAAAAATCACCTGTAAAAAATACACGAGGTTTTTTCTTGTTTTGTCTGTCAAATATCAATATTAGTGATGATAAAGTCTACAACTTTGTTGTCAATATCGTAGATTTAAATGAGTTTATAAGTTACTGTTATAAATACAACCAAACATTCCAAGTTTATTTTTGGATATTTCGATTGACCAATCAGAGGGCTCCATCCTATTTACGGCTGCGTCGGTATTTTTTTTGCCGGAAAAAAATTAGGTGTTTTTGTGTATTTCAAGTTGGTTTATATAATGAGCTCTGACGTAGATAATTGGCAACAAAGGTAGGCGTGTCATACACCATGTTGTAGAAAAATTATCATATTTCAAGTAGAGAATAAATTTAAGGTCATTTAAAAATTCGAAAACATTTTTTTCGACCGTGAACTGAGGCAACCGACGCGAAACCGATAAGGACCTTTCTTTATGGATAGACGTAGATAGTAAACAAATATATATATGAAACGAGTCCCTGTGGATTGAATCGTGAAATATAACCCACCGATCATTTGAATTTGGCGACAACATATTGTTCACAATACTCGTACAAATAGAAAAAAAGAAAGAATATTGTTATAATAAATATTGAAATTCAATAATATTTTGATGATAAGTAATAAACATAGATGATATTTAATGTCTTTTCAAATCACTTTTGAATAAAAAAAAGTAATTACATGGTTTCATTTTTGACAGCTTGAGTTTGTGTTTTTACAAGATTGACATGTTGTCAACAACAATACTAATTAGATCTAATATAAAATTATTTAGCTTTTAGGTAATTTAAGGTATTTTCACTATTTTCCACAAATTTTTTAATCATTTATAATCATTTTAATACATATTTATTTTTGATACATAACACAATTAGATTCTTTTTATGATATTTTGGTGGCCCTTAAAAGGGCCGTTGTTATATTTCTGGTTGATGTTGTCTTTAGAATGGGTACTGCTCTGAAATGTGTCTGCATAGGTTGCAGAAAGCACCTTTGGTGGTAGTTCCCCATCTGTCTCTCCACATTCTTTCGTCTAAGTAAGATGGTAGAGCGTCGGATCTTACACCTTTCATGACCTTGAATTTGTACTTGGTCGTGGCCCAATATGATTCTATGCTTTGGGTGTGGACGCCTGTAGATGGGTCGACGAAATTAACCGAATGGTTGACTGTCTCGAATCCCTTTTGGGATTCGAAGCCAGAGTTATTTTCTGATATTGCCTGCCTCCAAAAGGGATTAGACTGTCTCATGTTGTAGACCAAGTTTGGGTTGTATCTGTCGGTAGGCACGCCATTCGTCCGAGTAAACAATGGAGCAAGGTCGTACCACTTTCTGGATGATTGGCAGTAGAGTTGTTGCATCTCTCTTTGCTACAGTCTGCATGTATGTAACTGCCGCTTTGGTGGATGTGTCGGCGATCCTGAAGACCCATGTTTCTTTGTCTGGTCGTCTGCCTCTTTGGTATTTAGATTTGTGGTTAAATAGACTTTCGTCTATCTGCACAAAGACTCCTGGTCCGCCTAAGTCGGATGGGGGGTATTCAGTAGCTTGGTGCTGCAGACATCTCGCATGTACTGGTAGAGTTGTACTATGGTCTTTTGTGAGACACCAGTAGTATCGGCTGCACTCTTGACGGTGGTTTCGCCGCTCCACCAGTACACCAGATAGACCAATTTGGCAAGTGGAAGTCGAGAAATAAAGTCAATTACCAAGGCAAAAGACTTAGCATCAACCCTATAGCTTGAACAATCATAAACTTATGACAACAAACGTGCAGTGCAACTTCTTGTAGACATCCTGGGCACTGGTCACAGCATCAAGCGTACCAGAACAGATGATACAGAGAAGAAAGATACAATGGAAGAACTGGCAAGAAGTCAACCCATGGAGGTTAAAACTATAGACAATATGAGGCTTTCTTTACTAGCAATAGAAGTATATGAACGTTTGTAGTGACTTAATGTAATAGTTATTTATTTATTGTTACTTGTAACATATGTGCTCATATCTTGAAAATATTAACAAAAATGTTATATAGTTTTATATTCTTTCACACTACAATACAGGTAAATGACCCAGAGAGGCATCATTGTCAACCACAATAAACAAAAAACCTTGTGAAAACACAACCCAAGCTGGCACCAATCACAAAATTTTATTAAATTCTTTTTTTTTATACAAAAATCCTAATATTTATTACTTTTTTTTTTACCAAAAATACATTTTCATTGTCATTTTATTTTCTTGTGGACAATACTCGTATACGATATATTATTGTCGCAAAGTTCAAATGATTCTAACCCACTCTTCATACAACAGAATAAAACTTATGAAGATGGTTCTACTATATATATATATATATATAGAAGTCTAGAAGATTGTGCAACGATACCGATAAAGGTGTTACAAAAAATATAATGACAAAATTTCCGATCAACAAATGACCTTCCTCAGTGTCTATCAAAGTTAGACTGAGTTTGTAAAGATTAGATGGTATAATTACAACTCACTAAATAGTCAGGTGACAAAGTGTGACGTATTTAAAATATTACAAGTAAAGATAGGATGGTATAATTACCACTCACTAAATAGTCAGGTGACAAAGTGTGACGTATTAAAAATCTTTAACTCCATCATTTCACTGTAAAGATATGATGGTATAATTGTCACCTGGTAAAGTGTAACGCATTTGAGAATGCTAAGGATAATCGTTAATAAAAGGTGGTGAGCACAAATCTTTTAACTTTGCGACAGTAGTAAAATATTCGTTAACGACGATCCGTCACTCATTAAGTTCTCTGGTTGGTAGATCCCCTTAGACTTTATATATATATATATTAGAAGTTTTAACCAGTTTGTTCTATTTCCAGTACATTTTTAGTTAAATTTCTGCATGACCGTTCCTCCAATTTCCTGTCGAAGATCATCAGCGGTTTATATGTATACCAGAATGTACACAACATATAAGAACTATGAAATAATACACTCAGCTACGATATATTGCACACTTTATATCTGAGCTGTAGTTTTATTACTCTCAGAGAGCCGTACGCGTGGAATAATCAACGACCTAGATGTGATATTGTATGGTAATTTATACCACGGTTTTCCGAGTTAAACGGTTAAACAATCGAACGCGAAGAGCTAAGTGGTTAAACAATATCACGCTTCGCGTTCGATTGCTCCACCGTTTAACTCAGACAAGCGTGGTATGAATATTACATGTGAACAGGTGTCACAATGACATGCATGATTATCTACTACAAGTGTAATTAACCTGACAAAGGTGTTTGTAATCCACCCATGCATGACGAATATAATAAAATAGACATTATCGATGACCGATCATTTGTATATACATATATTATATCTTGTGAATACCATTTGAGACAAGCACACACATATTTTAACACTATATCTTGTTCCAAATATTATGAAAAGTAGGTATGCAATATAATAAAATGAAATACCACCTTGTAGGAACAGTTCCAAAATTTAACAGAAAAATCGTAAAAAAGAGACAAAATCGATACATAAAGAGACGGTCACTGTAATTTTAAATATATATATTTCATATAAAACCACAATTTTCTTTTTAAAAACAAAGGCAGAATTAAATGCAATTTTACACTGTTTTCAGCATAATCTTAAAATCATAGAATTTTAAGAGTTCGCGAGTTTAAAACAATCCAATGATAGTACTTTTGAAGACAGATAAGTTAAGTTTGTGTTAAATCGTGAATATTAAAATCCGTGCTTTTCAGAATAATCACAAAAAACTACACACGTTGTCGCTTTTCTTGGTGAAAAAAAATCACCCAACTCGAACAATAATTGACTTAGGAATAATGTTTTGAAAAATTTGATTTTATATGAAATATATAGTAAAAAATTACAATGATGGAATACTTTTTGCACGTCACTGTACATGAACACCACACACTCTCCTTGCAAGATACATTCATTTTAATTAAACGTAGCCGGGTTCTACCAGCTTTATGAACCCAAACATCCCTCTTAGTGAAACGATGAGGTCATGCAAGTGTTTTCCTAATTTTAGTAAAGTGCCAACCCTAAACAAAATATGGCATGTGATAATCACCAAGCAAAAAAATGGGAAGAGGGGGAGGGAGGGGGGGGGGGGGGGGGGGGGGGGTGGGAAACGTATTTAAAGTTTTACATGAATTTCTATTATTTTAATATTTTATGTTATCTTACTAAGATTAATTGTTTAAAATTTAGAAGAAAAATCATTAAGTTTGGATATGATCCTATTTTGCTTTCAAAGTGTTCCTTTCCACCGAAGTTCTTTGCTTATTTCAGAGCTAGCCAAAACACCTCAAGCCAAATTTATAAAAGAAATTATTGTTCTCTTGCAATGTGCAATGTTTCCTGAAGGAAACTTGACCTGTTCACCTGCTTCAAACACAAATGTTACAACCTAAACAGATATCCTATTCCCTCTGCCTATTCAAACAACAAAATCCAAAAAAACCGCAAAAATTTCACACCGCAGAAATTACCGGTTATATGGTATTTAATTGACCAATGAAACGTGTCTGAAGACATATTTAAATTGTATAAATTGTGTTTGAATCCGGAGCAAAGGTAAGGAACTAAGATAATAGAAAGGATACCATTGACCGTGTAAATGTACGTTTAGGGAGATTTTTGTTGTTTAGTTTGAACCTTTCAAATGTTAAACAGATATTTCAAATTAGGATTAAAATAAAAAAATAAGTACTTACTAGTGCATGCACATATCTGCAGAGCTGCCAAAATAATAGTGAAATGGTGAAACCAAAACTTATGTCGGCACATATTTATATATTAATTCCAACATTTGAATTTTCCATTTCCTTCGAATTATCTTGAGCATGCCACATGCCGTAATTTTCGCTGATCCCGAAACCGATAACACACACATATACATTAGTACCTACATGTCAAATTGTCATCAGTATATACATTTTATTATTATTGGTGGTGTCATCACCTTTTCGACCCTCAGGTACCACACAATACAAGGTTAAGGTAAGAAAAACCAAATGTAATTTTTCATGCAAACCGGACACAGAATGATGAAGAAAAAAGAGCTACAGTCCCGTACAAAGAGAATATTATTGAAATTATGATAGATTTACATGACGTTTTAATTTGTTGGCTATCTTTTCTTTCAATAGGTTCTTTGTTTGTATTTCTGTGTCACGTGAAATTCACATAAAGTATGTAAATACATCTTTAAAATTGTCAATGTTTCGACACTGATATGGTTTTATTTTTAGATATCTCTGTTATTGAAATTTAATGTTCCCATAAAATGTGATTAATATTATAACTAATATTATATACTCATATAAATATCTTGAATTTGATTTGATAAAACACTGTCACGTGATATTTATCCATTCGTTGGGTCAACCGCTAATCGTAAGGTCTCATAGTAAGGTTCATCGCTCGCGAGGAAATCCCAAGGAAATTCCCACGTGAGCCTCACGTGTTTCCAATTATAGTTACTTCCCTTGATTCAACAGACAACAAACATGGCGTTCAACGAAAGGTTCGTCGCTGTATATACTATATCGAATATTTTCGCAAAGCCGCAGGTATTCTATTACTTGGTGTCTGATGCAAAAATATTAGATATAATATACCAATTATCACTCTTGTTGGAGTGTGACCCGACGGTTGGTCTCCCTTTGAAAAGTTAGGTCACCCTCGGGTGACCTTACTTTTCTCTGGGAGACAAATCATCGGGTCACACTCCAACAAGGGTGATAATTGTATAAGACCCTCCTCCATCAGGTATAGGCAACCTTAGCCGATGCTAGCTGTCCTTACTAGACCATTTTTCTTGCTCCCAAAGACTTTTTAGTTGTTTGGCTTTCAATCTTTTGAAATTGAGCGTACATGATGAAGGTTATTCCAAAAGCGCGTCATGCGCACTAAGTTTCTTTTCATTGTATGGTCTTTCGACTTACGACTTTTGATTGCCTCTATAGTATCTTCAAACTTTTCATTCACATTAAAGATCTTATAAGATGCAGGAGCTGCTTACGTTTCGCGATCACCTTGGTTACCCGTGTTGCTCATCGTTTTAGTTTTCTGAGTTGTGTTGTGGTCTTGCTAATTGTTTGTCTTCGTCCTGTGTCCTGTGTGCCCAATATTGCCAGTGTCTCTGGATTGTATATTCTTGATTTCCCCTTCCGGTTTCTCTAGATTGTATATTCTTGATTTCCCCTTCCGGTTTCTCTAATGTTTACTTTAAACGCTGTTAATCTTGTTTGTCAAACCCATGTAAGTAGAAACAAAATAGTATAGCTTAAAATAAATCTACATGACCTTTCAAAATATGAAAAGTAAACAGTGAATTCTTCCAACCTCAAACAGTCTTTCCGGTTGGAAAAAAATTTCATAGTACATAATTTGCAAAATCAATTCATCATATGGATTTAACGTAAACCGAGTGTAAAGTTCACCAATGTAATTTTTCCACCACCTATAAAAATGCTATTTTAACTATTAATTTTTAAAGAAAACGACAAAAACACAAGTAATGCAACATACATGTATATACAAGTATGAAAGCGGTTATGGAGCTGTCTTGCTGAATTGTCAGTTGTACTGGGCGATTTTTGACCTTAGCCAATTTTGGCTATCATGTTTAGGCCCTTTGGTTTTATTGCTCCCAAAACTTTAAATTAATTGGCTTTCCAATCTTTCGATTTTGAGCGTACCCGATGAAGGTTATTCCAGAAACCCTTTGTGCGCACTAAATTAGATATCTATGTTTTTATTGATCACACAGCAGTATTCAAATATCATTTTCAGTTCTCAAAATAAAATACAACTTTAGTGGTGATAGGCACTGATTGTATAGGTAGTTGTAAATTCAATTATCATACGATCACGACAATAACGTGTACTGATGATAAACTCCCAGTAATGGTATATAATTTATTAAGCGATTCCAAATACTTTACAATTACAATGGAAAATATCAGCATAACAATGTGATCCACGACTGTATTTAATATCAACATAACAATGTGATCCACGACTGTATTTAATATCAGTATAAGAATGTTATCCACGACTGTATTTAATATCAGCATAACAATCTGATCCACGACAGTATTTAATAACAGCATAACAATCTGATCCACGACTGTATTTAATATCAGCATAACAATCTGATCCACGATTGTATTTCTTTAATATTTTCCTCTTACTAAAGTTGTCGTACCAATTTTACACAAATATTTCTACCCTTAAAAAATACTCCAATATCAACAGACATATCGTAGCATTGACATTGAGTAATAATATTCACACTTATTAATATATGTTTCGTTCAGAAATGTTTTTTCGGACAACACGAGAGTTAAAATATTTTTTTTCCAGAATTTAACATTAGGTTATATGACAAAAACTCTGAATTAGATTATTTTTTTTTCCTCCACCAAAATCATAATATTTTTTTCAGCAACATTGGGAATCAGAATATGTTTTTTAGAAAAAACTCCCCCTTCAAGTTAAATGGTCCGTCACTAAGTTACTATTACATTGCATATTCTGTACATTATGTTATATGTTGTATTATCGTGTACTCTGTTCTCTCTGACACGTATTGCATGTTATATGTTGTATGTCCTCATGTTACACAATTTGTGTCTGAGTGTTGTCACAAATTGTACTTATTACAATAATATTATTTTTTAAGTATTCTATTATATTTGTTGATGGTTACAATATTTATGTCATTTGTATCACATCACGTCAATAATTAAAATATTAAATATTAAATATTTGTTACAGCATGTCATTTGTATCACATCATGTCAATAATTAAAATATTAAATATTAAATATTTGTTACAGCATGTCATTTGTATCACATCACGTCAATAATTAAAATATTAAATATTAAATATTTGTTACAGCATGTCATTTGTATCACATCACGTCAATAATTAAAATATTAAATATTAAATATTTGTTACAACATGTCATTTGTATCACATCACGTCAATAATTAAAATATTAAATATTAAATATTTGTTACAACATGTCATTTGTATCACATCACGTCAATAATTAAAATATTAAATATTAAATATTTGTTACAACATGTCATTTGGATCACATCACGTCAACAATTAAAATATTAAATATTAAATATTTGTAACAACATGTCATTTGTATCACATCACGTCAATAATTAAAATATTAAATATTAAATATTTGTTACAACATGTCATTTGTATCACATCACGTCAATAATTAAAATATTAAATATTAAATATTTGTTACAACATGTCATTTGTATCACATCACGTCAACAATTAAAATATTAAATATTAAATATTTGTTTCAACATGTCATTTGATAAATTTTCAAAACAATAATTCAAAAATAGTAATAATTATAATAAAATATCCAAAATATAAAATAATAAAATAAACTTTTTAAATAAATGTTCAAATTAAGTAAGTCCAAAAGTCACTCGGAGATAAGGGGGAGATATTATATGAGTATAATGATATCTACCTCTGTGATTGCCGCGGCTTCTTCTGTGGCAAAATTGTCCATTACCACATTGATTATTACTTTGAACAATGCTCTGCTCTGGTTCCTATTTTGTTCCAGTATTGATATAAATACTGTTATAGTGACAGCCGGAACCTTTGAGCCGTAATGAAAGCGGGAGGTTTGGCGCTTTAAAATCTGATTCAACTCACCATTTCTTTAGAAATGCCTGTACCAAGTCAGGGTCATTACGGTTTTCACAGTTTTCCGGTTGTTGACTAATTTTGTCTGTTTACATACTTATGAGTTTTGACTTTCCCTTTGTAAGATTGTTCGCAGTTCGGTAATTTTGTTATTACCCTTATTTATGAAAATTTTGTAAAAAGTGCAAAAGTCACTCAGTGATATAACACTGGGTTAATAGGGGAACTGTAATGACAATAACACTTTCGGGGTGGTAATTTCCCTGATGTAGCCATTCATGTTCACTTCCGAGTAAGAAATTACAGAATGAGTTGGAGTCTTTAGTGCCATACGTGATGAAATTTTGCGGTTTTAACAAGTTTTCAATGTTAATCACAAGTGTCTGTATTTGTGATTCTAATGAGTTGCAATACAAGGTAGTTGGTTACAAGGTTGCATAGCGGACAAGTTTTTATTTGTGGAATTTCGGTCCATTATTTAGAGATGTATTTCGCCGATTGTGGCTTAGATCTGTTATTGACGTAAGTCCAAAATACAAAAGATTTTCCTTCCGAATACAAAGATCTGAATCGAATGAAGTTCTTGTTGTTTTGCATTCTTGTTGTCTTTTGGTCGTGTTCTTTCTGAACTATTTTTAATTTGACCATTTTCATCTATTGACGTAATATCAATCTCCAGAATAGTCTGATATCACAACCTGAGGCGTTGTCGATATATTGGAAGAATTTTTTCAAGGTACTGCTCGCATGCAAATAGTTAAGAATTACTAAATTCGTTATTAGCAACTTTGCATTCATTAAAGGATTGTTGTTAATGGTTGCGGGGTGTACCTTCTGAAGTACATTTTCACTTGCTTCTCGTTCGTTGCGATGTGTCTGTTTCACTTTGGGTGACCGTCTTAACAGCATTATAGGTCCCCGGGCAAAACAGTACACTGGTACCTTTACCTACACAACCAATCACAGGAATAAAAATGGAAATGGTGATAAAATAAAACATATATTTATTGTATTGGTACTTGCAACAAAATCAGTGTTTAAACATTAAAAAATATGCTGTATACAACATATATAGATTAACATGGGCCGCTATGCTCGTGGGGCTCCCGGACAACTGCTCAGCGGGACCATGCGTTAAGACGGCACTAGGCTGATATGATTTGGTCCTTCGGTTATAACGATTGAAGGTATATACTTGGAGGAAGACTTTATTAGCCTCGATGTAAATTTTTCAGCTAAATCATACTATTTCTACTGGCTTCTCTAACGTAATTAATCTTGAATCCAGAGTGTCATCAATATCCTGTTGATAAAGACCAAGGTCTGATTCGGAAGTTTTATGCCACGATGACCCAAAGCTATTCGACATATTTCCATTAATTGGAAGATCAAGTTTCTATAATAACCGATAGATGATCCGAAGTTAGGGTAAGTATGTCATCTTCAACAATTTTATATGACTGTATAAATAAACCGCATCATTTCACTAAGAGAGCGGATTGGATCTATGCAACTAGTTTAACCCCGCCATTTGTATTAAAGTGTCTGTACCAAGCCAGGAAAGTAAACGGTCATGTATTTGTGTGTAAGGGTTATCGATTTTGCCGCTTTCTAACATTTTGTTATTTGATTTTGGAACTGTTCCGACAGTGTGCTATTTTTGATTTTCATTTGATTAATAGACAATCAAAATATTTTTCCTCAATTCAATTGGAATAATAATCACAATAAATCACAATAAGCGGTATAATCCAAACGACGCGTTTTGATTGTAGCTGGAAAATGATGGAGACTATGTCTTTTGAAAACCCCCAAACCACACCGATAGTTATTATTAAAGGTGAGTGGTTTATTTTTATCCCAGATATAATTATAATAGGAACACACAAATATACTGGTCACGACCAAGTTGAATTATGTCAATATATAATTATTTTATCGCTTAATTACAATTTATATGGATTTATGTCGCGAGTCCAGTACCTCCTGCCTTTATAACCATACATATAGACACATGTTTACACAGACAATAATTCAACAATTATATGAGATTCACAAAGTGTCATTTTTTTTCTTCTTCGTCATGGTGTACTTGACATCGAATGTCCGCCATTGTATTTTTTTGGGGGGGGTCAATCTGACGGTTGGTTTGACAACCTCTTTGTAAGGTGACATTTGTGTTTGCATCATTGCTTAATGTTGTTGAAAACAAAACTAGCATTTCATGAGCGTGACATATGTTTGTTTTATTTCCGCTTGACAAAACGGAAACTGTTTATGTCATCTTTTGACGTCACATGTAACAATTCATATTCAAAATCGGATTTTTAATAAATTAAAACGTAGATATCCAGTTTAGTGCGCACAATACGTTTCTAGAATAAATTTCATCAGCAGGGGCGGATCCAGGGGGGGGGCCGCACCCGGCGCGCGCACCCCTAAAATTGGAAAAAATAAGATTTTTTGGCGTAAAATCGTGATTTTTCACACGAAATACCTCCAAAATTTTCGCGCCTCCCTCCGCTCGGCGCAATTTTTTTAAGTGCGCCCCCCTAACTTGAAATCCTGGATCCTCCCCTGATCAGATACGTTCGAAGTCGAAATGTTAGAAAGCCAAATAATTTTTTCTAAAGTTTTGGAAGTAAGTAAGGCTAAGGGCCTAAACAGGATGGACAAATTCGTCTATGGTCACCTATGCCTGATGGAGGACAACCTAAATATTGATTTAATATGTAGTTCGTCGTATGGTTTCTCTCGTATTTGTAATGATATATTGTAATCCACTAATTCTTCCGAAATCGACCTTTTCATACTTCGAGTGTCAGAAATTCAGGATTTCGTCTGCCCGTAGTTGGTAAGCACTTTTGTATTTTGTTTTAAGGGTGGGTTTATTTTTTTTAAAGTTTATGACCAAGTTCAAGTGAGAGATTGTTGCTTAGCACCAATTCAGCTATATCATGGTGAAAACAAGTTAATGTTCAATGAGATGATGACGAGGTCCGCTTTGTACTAGATCAACACGCTGAGGTGGATTTTCATAGTGCTAGCTCAATATCTCGATGACACCTCGCTTTCCAGTGTCGTCGGAAAGATGTGTACCAATATTTGATAAATTTAACGGCTGTGCTAGTTTGAGCGCCAATTTAGAGAAAGCGCAAGCTGTGTTGGTTAGCTCTGGGATGCGTGGGTCATAGAATACTTATCTTATTGCCATTTACTTTGGAATCACTCCGAATAATTCATAGTCTTGGGTATTGAATTTGGTTCCCCAAATAAGATTATTAACAATTGCTATGCAAAATCAAAATAATTAAATCGGATCCATAGAGGATAGTCATATACTGTAAACATTATAGTGATTAAAACATTGGCACTTCCTATTCTCACACAAATTCTTTCTGCTTTACCAAATCCCACAAAGAAACATTAACGGTTATATGTGAGGGTTGGCATTTTTCCTACGTGTGGAAAACACTTATATGACTGCATCATTTCCCTAAGTAGGGAGGTTTGGGACTATAAAACTAGTGTCACCCCGCTGCTTTACATTGAAGTGCCGGTACCAATACAGGAAAGTGCTTAGGGGTGTCTATTTGACCTCTGACTGCGATTTTGGAAATGTTCTGATGATGTGGTATAATTTGTGTTTCATTTAATTAATAGGCATTCAAAATATTTTCCTTTAATTCATTTGGAATCATAAAACAATCAAAAATCGAAATATGTGGTATAGTCGAAACGACGATTTTTGCGGCTGGAAAATGATGGAGAATATAATCTTTTGTAATAGTTACACAATCTCTTCAATGTAAATGGAGATTGACACCTTCCAAACACAGAACCCACTACGGTTTGTCGTAGTCATAATCCAGCCTTTTCCACTTCTGGAGAGGGAATTGCAAACCCTTTCGAAGCACCTCAGTTCACCATCGGTTTTAGTGGGGTTCACATGGTTCTATCTTTAGTGTTTCGAATAGTGTTTTGAAGATCATTGTGTATCTTTTTATCCTTTTTTATTTGGTCATAGACAAAAAAAAAAAAAAATAAAAAAATTAAATAAAAAATAAAAATAGAATAATTCCTAAGCTTGACACCTGAATAACTTACAAACTGACTTTGGGTGATTAACAGCGGTCGGACGATTTATATGTGACGAAGTCCTTCAACGTTATATGTCGTGGTCTTTCTTTTTCGTTTTCAGCGAATTAAGATGAGAGGTTATTCTTCGTTTTGTTGTTATTGGTGAAATTGTTGACCATCATTGTTTAAATTTTCTTTTTATTATAATCCCCAATTCATTATTTCACTAAGAGGGGAGGTTTGGGTTCATAAAACAAGTTTAACTTCGCCACATTTTATTGAAATGCCTGTATAAAGTCAAGAAAGTGAGCGATCATGTATATGCGCGTCAGGGCTATCAATGTTGCATCTCTTTATGATTTCTCCAATGGATATAGGAAATTTTCCCATAATGTTGTATTTATCGTTTTTTATTTTTTTAAATGTTTGCCTCACATTCCGACAAATGGACCTTCAGACTAATAGGACTAAGGACCAGTGAATCTTTTAACAAGCTAAGCAGAATCATTTCTTTACAGAGAGAATTATTTCAAATCCACGTGACAAAACCACCCATTCCTGTTTATATTCATCATATTAATATCATGATTATTTTTCAAATGATATCTATACTTTTATTATCTTTCACTTCAAATTTTACACAAATGCCACATATCGTTTTTGTGTTAAAATACATAATTTAAAGTTTGGAGGGAGGGGGGGGGGGCAATAAAGCAAAAGGGCCTAAACAGGATAGCCAAAATTGCCTAAGATCCCCTATACCCAAGGGAGGAGAACCTTAGTTTTATTTATTAATAATTACATTAATAAATATATATAATAAAGCATGTCAGTACCGAAGCACATAGTACTGGGCGGATGATACCATCGGGGACTAATTGTCTACCAGCAGAGATATCGCCCCAGTGATAGTAATAAAAACGTGAAGATGCTATACATTATTTTCTGGAATGTCCCTTATACCTGAACGAAAGAAGAACACTTCTGAGTAATTGCGACGATATCAATATCAATATTGAAACTTTGCTCTTTGGGAACGATATGTATAGTTATGACGTCAACTCCAAAATATTTGGAAAAGTTCGAACTTTTATAAATCAATCAAAAAGATTTTAGGGCTAATGTCAGCAATTTTTCAATTTTTCACTTTTTTTCACTTTTTCACTTTTTCACTTGTACTTACTTTCTTTCAGTGTCAAAATTTTAAATGTCTATTGTCTGTGTTTTGTTTTGCTGTCATTAATTCATGTGCATAATTTGTAAGGAGAGGACTTCATATAAGTTGGTATAACTTGCTGTCCAATCCTATTGTTTATGTACAATAAAATATTATTAAACTAAAAACGTGGATATAAAATTTAGTGCGCATGACGCGTTTCTGGTGCAACCCTGAACAGGTATAACATAATAAAGAACATTTAATCTCTTTATTAAAGCTATTTTACATTTTTAAAAAATAATTTTTTTATTTTAATGTAATAGATTACCTGGGTCAAACACGTATAAATTATTGCTTATTAGTTAGCCCCCTGGATATATGTCAAGACCTACATTATATCATTTAAAATTTCATTAAAGCACAAATTTATTTGATATTTCAGAACCCTTTGAGAGGTCGTGCTGATAGTGATCATATTGGTAGTTGGGTAGTTAAATTTACATCTATATGTACAAACAGTTCTTATCACCTTTCAATTTCGAAATTATGGTTAGGGTTTAACGCCACTTTCAACAATATTTCAGTTTTTATATCGTGGCTGTCAGCTTAATTTAAACAGGAGTACCCGAAGAAAACCACCGTCCTGTCTCAAGTCATTGACAAACTTTATCACTTAATGTTGTATCAAGTACATCTCGCCACGAACGGGATTCGAACTCACAACTTCAGTGGTGATATGCATTGATTGCACAGATAGTTCTAAATCCAACAACCATACGATCACGACCATGACGTCCCCCTTCATGATTATTAGTACAGGTGCATTGACGATTAATGTTTGTGTTTTCTGTAAATATTTGACAATCATGAAACCCATTTACAACTACTTATTTTTACTAGTAAAATAAACCCATGGTCCGTATTTATTAGGAAGAAATATTCCATGAACTACTTCAACAAGCAAACTTTATTTTGCTAGAAATATAGGACCAATCAGACTTATTTCAATTGAATCAATTTATGGCTTACATACATTTAGTTTGTGTAAGCCCACTGTTTATTGATATATACTAGGTTGAGACAATAATATAGCCATTGTAGTCTGTTAAACATGTAACCCATGACACAACTGAGTGACATTTATAACACACAAACATGTTAAACTATGTAATCATCACCTTTGTAACCATTGAGAAATAAATAATGAGAAGAAATAATTATGATAATGACCTTTCTATAATAAAAGTCAAACGTTAGAAACTTTATTTTTGCTTAAAAAGCGAATACTGTCGATCGTGGGTTCGAGCCTCGATCTCGTCAAATCAAAGATTATAAAATTTGCATTTGTTGTTTCTCCGTTAAGCACGCAGCAATAAGGAGAAAGAACAAAGACTGGTTGGTTTGGAATCATGATAATGTGTCCGAATGGGGCGACATGTCTATCCATAGACTGTTGTTTCAGTGAACTAGCGCTATTAAAATCTAACTCAGCGTGTTGGTCTAGAACAAAGTGGACGTGGACCTCATCATCATCTCATTGAAAATTAACTTATTCTCGCCATGATATAGCTGAAAATTTGCTGCTTTGGCGTCAAACAATTACTCACTCACTCACACGTAACAACCTACTCTATTTTATTTTCTAATTACGAAACGTTACTTTGAAAGTTTGTCACTTATAAATATGCATCCTATCTTTTTCTCAAAATAAAAGCATAGATATCTAATTTAGTGCACACGATGCGTTTCTGGTATAACCGTCAACTGGTACCCTCAATGTCAAAAGATTGGAAAACCAGATAATCAAAAAGTCTTTAGGAGCAACAAAAACCAAAGAACCTAAACAGGAAAACTATAATATACTAAGACCACTTATGTCTGAGTGAGGAGAACCTTAGGTTTAATAAATTACATTATTTTATATCAGTTCTAAATTCGACTTTTTCATTGGTGGTCATGTGTCATGCATTAATCTGCGTTAAAGAAATTCACCAGTCATTAACATGATAATGCCCGCGGGAATTATCATGTTAATGACCGCTCGAGGTTTTAGAGTTGCGACGTCCTTTCTTTAAAAACGGAACGGAGATCGTGCAGTTGTCAATGTAAACAAACATTGTACTAAAATGAACAAAATTATTTAGAAAGTCTTATTTCCTTCAATGAAATAAAAATAATAGTTACTTATGTATATGACATTATCGTGATAGATAAACTGCCCTTGGGACAGTAGTATTGACTTCAACACTAATAATGCCCTCGCCTGCGGCTCAGGCATTGTCACTGTTTCAGTAAATACTACTGTCCCTTGGGCAGTCTATAAATCACGATAATGCCCTATGCATAAGTAACTATTATAATCATTTAGGAACAGTAAATTTCAATAATATTATATCTAACAAATTATGACTACACACTGACTAATGGGCGGAAGAAACCCTCGGGGAATAATAGTCAACCAGCAGATGTATCGACTCATTGATAGTAATATAAACGTAGATATCGACCATTACACGATGTAAGAGAATGATCATATATTTCTTCATCATTATAATTAAGGTCATGGTTTTAACGCCACTTTCAACAATATTTCTGTACGCTCGGAATCAGGATAATGTGCCCAATGGAGTATATGTGTACCCGCAGACTGTTGTTTAAGTGAGCTAGCACAATAAAGATTCAACTCAGCGCGTAGGTCTGGTTCGTCTAATACAAAGCGGACACCATCTCCATGATATAGCAAAAAATCTTTCATTTAGTGTTAAACAACAATCACTCACACACAATAAGAACTCTGCTCACCCAGTTATATGCGAGGGTTGGCATTTTACTGCTCACCCAATTATATGTGAGGGTTGGCATTTAACTGCTCACCCAATTATATGTGAGGGTTGGCATTTTACTGCTCACCCAATTGTATGCGAGGGTTGGCATTTTACTGCTCACCCAATTATATGTGAGGGTTGGCATTTTACTGCTCACCCAATTGTATGTGAGGGTTGGCATTGTACTGCTCACCCAGTTATATGGGAGGGTTGGCATTTTACTGCTCACCCAGTTATATGGGAGGGTTGGCATTTTACTGCTCACCCAGTTATATGGGAGGGTTGGCATTTTACTGCTCACCCAGTTATATGGGAGGATTTTCATTTTACTGCTCACCCAATTATATGCGAGGGTTGGCATTTTACTGCTCACCCAATTATATGCGAGGGTTGGCATTTTACTGCTCACCCAATTATATGTGAGGGTTGACATCTTACTGCTCACCCAGTTATATGGGAGGGTTGTCATTTTACTGCTCACCCAGTTATATGTGAGGGTTGGCATTTTACTGCTCACCCAGTTATATGGGAGGGTTGACATCTTACTGCTCACCCAGTTATATGTGAGGGTTGGCATTTTACTGCTCACCCAGTTATATGGGAGGGTTGACATCTTACTGCTCACCCAGTTATATGGGAGGGTTGGCATTTTACTTCTCACCCAGTTATATGAGAGAGTTGGCATTTTACTACTCACCCACTTATATGTGAGGGTTGTCATTTTACTGCTCATCCAGTTATATGGGAGGTTTGGCATTTTACTGCTCACCCAGTTATATGCGAGGGTTGGCATTTTACTCACATTTGTTTCTCCTATTTTAAGATTGAATTTTGGAACTGTTCTGACAATCTGGTAATGCTTTGTGTTCCCTTTAATAGTAATAATGGTGAATAATGTACTTTAATATACGTGGTTTGGTTTATAGGATGCTTAACGCCACTTTAAAATATACTTCAGTAATATCTTTGTGTTGAATTTCATTGCAATTGTTGTTGGGGCGGGCGGGGGTAGAGGGAACCGGAGAACCAAGAGGAAACAGGGTAAATCACGGACTAAAATTCTTGAAATTCACTAATAGATGGCAATTTAACAGTTAGGCGATCACGACCTACATGATGGTGATGGTGGTTATGGTGTTTAACGCCACTTTCATCAACATTTCAGTTATATCGTGGCTGTCAGTTTTATTGGTGGAGGAAACCTGAGAACCTGGAGAAAATCACCGATCTGCCACAAGTCACTGACAAACTTTATCACATAATGTTGTATCGAGTACTCCTTGCCATGAGCGGGATTCGAACTCACAAGTGACTGCATTGGTAGATGTAAATCTAACTACCGTGCGATCATGATCACTACGGCCCCTCGCGGCCTCGAAAACTTCCTCTGTATAATATATAATCTTAAAAACTGTGCTTGATTACAAAATAGAATATGATTAAGCATTATAAGCAATTTCCCATTTTTTAATTAGCAACGGGTAACTAACAAATCATTCGAAATTAGAACAAGCGCCTTGATTTTGGAGAATGTGCGTGCACAAATCTATTCGGATCGTAAAATGAACGTGAAACTTTCATACTTTGATGTCCCTGATTTCTCTGTCGTTTTGTTTGTAAGTTATAAGCATCTGATAAACCAAGAAACTGAAGATTCATAACCATACTCTTTAAACGATCAGCCTTTTCCATGTCATCTACCGTTACAAATGGTGGCAGGTCAAAACGCTTCTTTATATCTCGTCCAGTTGTCTCCATAACAGGCAGATTTATGTTAACTATACCTGGAGGTAATGTAGGTGAAGGCGGACGTCTGTCGTTTTTAGTTTTCTGTCTCGGACGCTTTCTCCTTTTCGATTTTCCCTTTGATGATTTTCGACGTATGAATGCTTGATTGCCCTCTAGTGTGTCAGGGTTAGATACTCTAGTACGCATGAATGCTTGATTTCCCCCTAGTGTGTCAGGTTTAGATACTCTGTTGCGTATGAATGCTTGATTTCCCTCTAGTGTGTCAGGTTTAGATACTCTGTTACGTATGAATGCTTGATTGCCCTCTAGTGTGTCAGGTTTAGATACTCTGTTACGTATGAATGCTTGATTGCCCTCTAGTGTGTCAGGCTTAGATACTCTAGTACGCATGAATGCTTGATTTCCCTCTAGTGTGTCAGGTTTAGATACTCTGTTACGTATGAATGCTTGATTGCCCTCTAGTGTGTCAGGTTTAGATACTCTGTTACGTATGGATGCTTGATTGCCTTCTAGTGTGTCAGGTTTAGATACTCTGTTACGTATGAATGCTTGATTGCCCTCTAGTGTGTCAGGTTTAGATACTCTAGTACGCATGAATGCTTGATTTCCCTCTAGTGTGTCAGGTTTAGATACTCTGTTACGTATGAATGCTTGATTGCCCTCTAGTGTGTCAGGTTTAGATACTCTGTTACGTATGAATGCTTGATTGCCCTCCAGTGTGTCATGTTTAGATACTCTAGTACGCATGAATGCTTGATTTCCCTCTAGTGTGTCAGGTTTAGATACTCTAGTACGCATGAATGCTTGATTTCCCTCTAGTGTGTCAGGTTTAGATACTCTAGTACGCATGAATGCTTGATTTCCCTCTAGTGTGTCAGGTTTAGATACTCTGTTACGTATGAATGCTTGATTGCCCTCTAGTGTGTCAGGTTTAGATACTCTGTTACGTATGGATGCTTGATTGCCCTCTAGTGTGTCAGGTTTAGATACTCTGTTACGTATGAATGCTTGATTGCCCTCCAGTGTGTCATGTTTAGATACTCTAGTACGCATGAATGCTTGATTTCCCTCTGATGTGTCAGGTTTAGATACTCTATCTACGTTTAATTCGCCATGAGGAATTTCTACTATGCTTTTCGTGATGTCTGTTCCTTTGTTGCGGACATTAATGCTATCCGTTTGGACCTTTGGTGCATGGATTACGTGTGCTTTGATTTTCTTGGCATTCATGTAATTTGTCTCAATATGTTTCGAGCGTATCAAGTTTGCCTTTAGTATTCCCGCCAACCCGGAAGGAATCGTCGGTGTTGGCAAAGGAGGTTCAATTTTATGTTGGTTTGTTGATGACCCTTTGTCACTTTGATGTTCTGTTTTATGGTCATTCTGATCAATGCTATGCTCTTTATTATGATCAGGATGATATATTGGCATCCGCCGTGGTTGTACATGTTCGTCCTGACCATTCGTATGTTCTGAGTTTTTATTGGGATTAGATTTTGGCCTTTTTCGTCGTCGTCGTACAGATATGTACTTTGCCCTAACATTTTTAGCTTTTATTCGATCGGCTGTTATTTTATCGGCCTCCACAGATCCTGCAGCTATGTCACCGGCCATAATATCTTTGGCTTTGATACTACCAGTAGCAGAGCTTTTTTCCGCTTCACGCTTGTACCGCATTTCTCCAATATCTGTTTCTACTGGTGTGATAGTTAAGACACAAGTGCCTGAAATTCAAATCAGGAGCAAGTTGATATATATATATATATATATATACGTTTGAGACTATCGAAGGGACAATCAAGAATGGATAATCTACGCACAATGGAAACATTAGGAACACAAGAAACAGGACGAAGACAAAGAAAACACAACACAATACAATACACAAAAGTTCATATTAGTAATAAAAATATAGAAATCAAATAAATAATGAGGGAAAAACAAAATGAGTGCCGACTTTCAGGTACGTTTACCTCCGAACATACCTTTTCTATTGCAAGATACAAACAACTATTATACGATATTTACTACGACATGGCTTGATAATAGTATTTCGGTCATGAAACTTGTGAGCACGAGTTTGTATTCGTATCCCAACAAAAAATCCAACCAATCAGGACACCATCAACTAAAACATTGTTCTGATTGGACAATTTTATAACAGTTTTATGATTGTAAAGGCTAGTATTCATTTGTTATTGCAATTTTGTTGGAATCCATTTTGTTCCTGCCTTTGTTCGTTTGTTAGGAGTTGTCTTTATGCTTGTATTGCAGTTGGTTTTGTATCCCATTGTCTTTTAACTTAAATATGGTTTAATAGAAAACAAACCAGTTCTGTCTAGCTGTTGTATACTGCCTGACCTTTTTCTTTTTATTGTGGGAAGAAAAAAAAGGGGGGGGGGGGCGGGGGGAGAAAGTACCAACAGAAGACAACACGAACTCAACAACAGAAATTAATTCTGAAATAAAATGAACCTTGTCTGCGCTGAATTCCTAAAAGAAGTCGTAAGGTACATTTTTATGTATGACAATGTCCAGAATATACATAGTTTTTAATATGTTGGCATTGATACTGTCTGTTTTGCATTGCAGTGGTACTGGTTAGTGTATGTAAATAAACTTTAGAGAGAACCGAAGGGTCAATCAAGAATGTACAATCCAGAGACACTGGCAATATTGGGTACATAAAACACAGGACGAAGACAAATAAAACACAAAAAGCACAAGACACCACATAAAAGTAAAACGATGAGCAACACGAACCCCCGCCAAAAAAAGGGACCGGGGATGAACCCAGGTACTCGTGAAGGGTAAGCATTTCTTACCTCTTATTCCGGATTTTCGTAAGTCGAAACTACCTACCCACAAGAACTACAACTCGCATAGAAAATCATTACGAAAAGACAGAATAAGACCCGCAATGTTGGTCACATATTCAAGACGTGTTTGACACATCTATTCGAAAGCAAACCCATGAGTCCTCCTACAAACAACTGGGGGTAGAATATCCAAATGAAGCACTATGTTAGTAAATTTTAAATATATCACAATACGAAAACATCTACCATTTACGGTATAACATTTCAAGCATGAATACGTTACAAATAGATATATGATATGCTTGTACCTGTTGAATATCGACAAATTCACAAAACGGCTATTTCTCGTCAAATTTATCTTCTAGCACAACACTAGTCTACTTACGAGCCACTGGCTAATTAATTGTTAGAATTCTAACAATTTGTTTTATCCTTTCATGAACTGGAGGACAGAACGATTTCTTTTAATCACACATTTAAAATTTGGGAGAAACACACGAGAATGGGTTGTTTATATAAAAAAAACACGTCACATATGGTTTCCTGTCCCAACCCAGTATCCATTGGATATTATAATAAATAATAAGTAAATAAACAGTAACAAATATTACTCCGATAGAGTGAAATATATTGTCAGCAATAATATTATAAAAAAATATAACTTACATGCCGTCGATACAAATATAAAATATGTAACTAAGTTCGCCATTTTGATCGTCTGTGTACAATGTTCTACACGAGTTATGTACAAATACACAAATAGATACTTTCTTTCTATTAGAGAAGAAAATGTAATTAATAAGCTACAAGCAAAAATAGCTGATTTAATGTTTGTTAAAATAACGTTGAATAGTTATTTCGTTATAGGTAACTATATGTTACAATTGTATCAAGAACATGTCGAGGTTTTTGATAAGTACAATAAATCGAAAGCACCGACCGCGAAACCGACCTTATACCTTTGTTAAATATATAAATCACACTCATCATTGAACTCATCCAACTATGTAGATTGGGATACACCTATGCATAAAGCGGTTTGTCATTTGTATCCAAAGACAAAAGCGAATATCAATTATATTAAATAACACCCATGTACTACTAATGATTGATGTTGTGAAATGGAAAAATCCACACAAATATGAGGATCATTGCCTAGTGTAGGCAAAAGAGCATATATCAGTTTATAATGGCTTAAAGTTTAGCATATTAAGACAAGGACCCTAAGGTAAGTGATGGTAATGCATTATATGAATACTATGTAAAACACATTAGAGTGTGCAGCACTTTTGTAACGAAAAAAAAAAAAAAAAAAAAAAAAAAACAAGAAAAAACAGGATAATGAAAGACAAATGATAAACCATAAAACTACCGTAAATTCGCTTATTAGCTAGTGGTATGAGTTTTGTTGTCATCGAATACAAATTATTTAATAATATACAAATAAATAAATATATGAATGAAACGGAAAAACAAACAAATAAAAAATTATAACTGTATTCTCGCGCAATCAAATTAAAAAAAATACGTCTGAAATAATTTGCTTGTCAAGAAAAGAATGATCAAGAAGAAAAGACTTTATTTATAAATATTGTAGAAATATAAAATGAAAAAATATTTAGATGTGGAATAAATTTGTATGCGAACTATAAAAACTTCTGCGAACGAATTTGGTATTCAAGACTAATTTTACTGGTATTCAGGATTCAGAGGGGGAGAGAGTTACACCATAGCCGAAAACTTTTTTTACATGAGGCAAAAACACTTAATCTCCGAGCGGAGGGAGGTGAAAAAAATTGGGCGCGGGGTCTTGGTGCCGCCTAAGAACGCCTATCCAAGACTTTCATCGACCAGCTGTTCTTTTGTAGATAGAACATCAAAAGTGTCTACAAAACATCGAAAGGACACTGCATTGAATTTGAAAAAAAAAATCAAAGAAATATCACATTGTTTTTCTATATGTAAATTATACACTAAAGATATTTCCCCTAACCTGTACAGAAATGATTTTTGTACAACGAATATGTATATTTTGAAATCTTCCATATAGCGAATATGTATATTTTAAAATCTTCCATAATCCATTTAATTAGAATAATTCAGAAGAACTTCAGGGGAGGTTTCAGGGTTGGGGCAAGGGAGTCCGTCCCCCTTTAGGAACATTTTTTTGTCAACTTGCAAAATATACGGAAAATAAACAATACTTAGCATTCGAGTCCGGGCCCCCCTTTTTGAAAATTTTGGATCCGCCACTGAACTTAGCAACTTTAACGACAACTTATATAGCGTAAACGCCATCGAAATTTTGAACTTAAAAATAAATTGGACATAATTCCCGTAGAAAATATGAGCCACGCTGAATTTCAGTCAGACATTTCTATGGACCAAGCATTATAAGACACCGAAATAGAGATTTAGATTTTATATTTTTAAAATAAAATCTTTGTATAAGAAAAGTCGTCAATTTCGGTATGAGGCATTTGCCTGAAATGTAGTTACGCCCATGTACACCCCATCATATATATGGCAACATATTAATGGTCCATACAGTAATACACCACCTGCTCCTCCTTTCAATGCTATGTCGCTGCATAGGCAGTGTTTATGAGACTCAAACATACATGTAACACATAATAACCCTCCAAAAACCCAGCAAAAACAACGTTAAGTGTGGTGATTCTATTTTATGGCAAAAACATATATGTAGATGTTTACTGTCACTCGACCGATATTATTTTTAGGCCCCTACCCAAATGTTTTTGGTTGTTAAAGTGTTTTTTAACAATCACTGTTAAGGTCAACATATATCAGTAAACGTAAAAATAAATGTTAAAAAATGTCTATATACCGACCCTATTTATTTCCCAAGTAAGCCAAGTGTTAGAAATCACATATAATTTTCATTCGGTCTAGTCGTGATTTTTGACAAGTAAAATGCAGTTTGTAATTAAATAAATAAATATGAATTTATGTTCTGAAAGCCAAAACAATCGAAAACCTGATTTATCCATTGATTTAATACCTTGTGCAGTGCTACGAGAAATTGACACGATCGCAAAAACTTAATAAAAAAAGGGGGATGTTATATAATGCAGGGCATCATATTGATTGAATTTAAAATTTTCAAAATTAACACTGTTTAAATCTTTAACTTGGATTATATAATTTTTGAACACATATTTGGTGAATAAATGTTCCGTTTCAATGACTTACAGCGTATATACGTATTAGACCGGAAGACGTACATACTGTCTCTAAAGGCGAGATAACTCTGCAAGCGAACGATAACTCGTAATTCCGCAGAGGGAATATGTGAGGGTCGGTATTTCACTCACATCTGGATGCATGACCGCATCATTTCCCTAAGAGATGAGGTTTAGGCATATAGAACTAGTTGAATCCTGCCACTTTTTATTGAAGCGTCTGTACCAAGCCAGGAGAGTGAACGGCCATGCATATGTGTTAGGGGTATCGATTGTTCTTATGTACGATTTTCTGGTGTGTTTTTCATTTTAATACCATATTATACAACAAAGCAAAAAAAAAAAAAAGAAAAAAATAAAAAAAAAATAAAAAAAAATAAAAAGAAGAAAACAAACCTTTTAAGGATGAAATGTATTTACTATTTTTTTTTCCAGATGGATGACTCGTTTTACATTAACATAAAAAAGTCAAAATATTTTGCTAAATATAATCTGTTAATATATAATGCCTACTATGAGATATTGGTCTGGAATTTGATGGTTTACGTTAGGTCGTCGGCATACCAATAGGTAAAAATTGTGTCCCTCTTCTAGCCGATATATTTTTATACTCATATGAGTCGGAGTTTCTTCAAAAGCTTGTAAAAGATAAGAAGATTCATGAGACTAGAGCCTTTAATTTCACATACAGGTATATTGATGACGTTTTATCTATCAATAATTCTAGATTTGCAGAATTTCTTCCATTGATATATCCTCCAGAGCTGGAAGTTAAAGAGACCACAGATACAGCTTGGTCCGCATCATTGTTGGACTTATACCTCGAATTTGACGACAGTGGTCAACTCGGTACTAAAATTTATGATAAACGGGACGACTTCAATTTTTAAATCATAAATTTTCCAAATATGTGCAGCAACATACCAGCTTCTTCTGCATATGGTGCTTACATCTCGCAATTGATTCGTTATGCAAGGGCCAGTAGCAATTATTCTGATTTCCTGAAACGTCATCTTCATCTGAGAAACAGGTTACTGGACCAGGGCTATGAAAAGATTCGCCTTATTCGATCTCTTAAAAAGTTTATATTCCGATACCAAGATCTTGTCGAAGTATATTCCGTCTCTGCAGAGACGATGATAAACGATGCATTTTCACATAGTGAAAATGTATAAAGATAAGGTAGTCAACAAAAATATCAATTTTTTTTTTTTTATCAATGTGTGACGTAAAATTGTTTTTGACATTTGCTTCATTGGGTTTGGTACTGCTTTGACAACTATTTTACCTATTTTGTTCCAGTATTGTTATAAATAGTGTTATAGTGACACCCGGAACCTTTGAGCCGTAATGAAAGCGGGAGGTTTGGCGCTTTAGAATCTGATTCAACCCACCATTTCTTTAGAAATGCCTGTACCAAGTCAGGGTCATTACGGTTTTCACAGTTTTCCGGTTGTTGACTGATTTTGTCTGTTTATATACTTATGAGTTTTGACTTTTATAAGATTGTTCGGAGTTCGGTAATTTTGTTATTACCCTTATTTACAGAAATATGATGAATTTGCAACAAAAAATAGATCTTAATATTAACAGATGCTTATTAAAGACTGGTTGGTTCGGAATCATGATAATGTGTCCGAATGAGGCGACATGTCTATCCACAGACTTGTTTCAGTGAACTAGCGCTATACAAATTTAACTCAGCGTGTTGGTCTAGAACAAAGCGGACCTCATCATCATCTCATTGAAAATTAACTTGTTCTCGCCATAATATAGCTGAACATTTGCTGCGCTGGCGTCAAACAATTACATGTATATGTGAGGGTTGTCATTTTACTGCTCACCCAATTATATGTGAGGGTTGTCATTTTACTGCTCACCCAGTTATATGTGAGGGTTGACATTTTACTGCTCACCCAGTTATATGGGAGGGTTGGCATTTTACTGCTCACCCAGTTATATGTGAGGGTTGTCATTTTACTGCTCACCCAGTTATATGTGAGGGTTGTCATTTTACTGCTCACCCAGTTATATGGGAGGGTTGTCATTTACTGCTCACCCAGTTATATGTGAGGGTTGTCATTTTACTGCTCACCCAGTTATATGCGAGGGTTGGCATTTTACTCACATTTGTTTCTCCTATTTTAAGATTGAATTTTGGAATTGTTCTGGCAATCTGGTAATGCTTTGTGTTCCATTTAATAGTAATAATGGTGAATAATGTATTTAAATATATGTGGTTTGGTTTGTAGGATGTTTAGCACCACTTTAAAAAATACTTCAGTTATATCTTTGTGGTGAATTTGATTGCAATTTTTGCTGGGGCGGGCGGGGGTAAATAATAAATAAATAAATAAAAATCTTTATTTAGAGAGAGTAATTTATTTGGATTATACCAATTTTCAACAAGGCTCTCTGAAAACAATACACAAGTACATGGACATAGATATCAGCAAAGTATATATAACACTATACATTTATTGCATGCTGGTGAGGGAAATATGAAAATTTATTCACTCAAGAGAATCATATTTCCTGCACCCGCATGCTATAAATGTTTTATTATACCGAATGAAACCAAGAAAACACATACACCGGTATGTAAAATACTCCTGGCATTAAGTTCATTAGAACGTTGTCTCAGATATTTAAAAATCACATTGTAACGGTCGCATTCAAATGATGCGCTCCGAGTTCCTCTGACGTTTTCCTGTCAAAGAACAATCACTCTGGCGGGAAAACCCACGAGGCTTCCGAAGTGGTGGAATATGATTTTTGCCCTGTGTGATCACGTGTTCTGATTTTTACCTATTGTACAATCAAATTAATATATTTATGGTAATTAATATATGAGGTATAATAAAATTACATAGTCACATATTTTAGATAATACAACGCAAAAAAAAAAAAAAAAATCAGTTTAACAAACATAATAATTTGCAAGAGTTTTTGAATTCAAATACAGTTTTCGAGGTTCTAATTTCATTTGGTAGCGAGTTCCATACTTTTGGCCAACTAAAAGAAAATCACGGACTAAAATTCTTGAAATTCACTAATAGATGGTAATTTAACAGTTAGGCGATCACGGCCTAGATAATGATGATGGTGGTTATGGTGTTTAACGCCACTTTCATCAACATTTCAGTTATTTCGTGGCGGTCAGTTTTATTGGTGAAAGAAATCAGAGTACCCGGAGAAAATCACCGACCTGTCACAAGTCACTGACAAACTTTATAACATAATGTTGTATCGAATACACCTTGCAATGAGCGGGATTCGAACTCACAAGTGATCCAACTACCATACGATCATGATCACTACGGCCCCTCGCGACCTCGAAAGCTTCTTATAATAGCAAATCTTATAAACTGTGCTTGATTACAAAATATAATATGATTAATCATTATAAGCAATTTCCCATTTTTTTAATTAGCAACAGGTAACTAAAAAATCATTCGAAATTAGGACAAGCGCTTTGATTTTGGAGAATGTGCGAGCACAAATCTATTCGGGTCGAAAAAAGAACGTGAAACTTTCATACTTTGATGTCCCTGATTTCTCTGTCGTTCTGTTTGTAAGCCTTTAATATAATCATCTGATAAACCAAGAAACTGAAGATTCGTAACCATACTCTTTAAACGATCAGCCCTTTCCATGTCATCTACCGTTACAAAAGGTGGCAGATCAAGGCGTTTCTTTAAATCTCGTCCAGTTTTCCCAGTTTTAGCAGGCAGATTTACGTTAACCATGCCTGAAGGTAATGTCGGAGAAGGTGGACGTCTGTCAATTTTCTGTCTCGGACGCTTTCTCCTTTTCGATTTTCTCTTTGATGATTTCCGATGTCCTTTAGTACGTATGGATGCTTGCTTGCCCTCTAGTGTGTCAGGTTTAGATACTCTGTTACGTATGAATGCTTGATTGCCCTCTAGTGTGTCAGGTTTAGATACTCTATTACGTATGAATGCTTGATTTCCCTCTGATGTGTCAAGTTTAGATACTAAATCTGCGCTTGATTCACCATGAGGGATTTGTACAGTACTTTTCGTATTGTCTGTCCTTTTGTTGGGCTTAGATATTCTATCTAGGTTAAATTCGCCATGAGGAATTTTTGCTACACTTTTCGTGATGTCTGAACCTTTCTTGCGTACATTAATGCTATCCGTTTGCACCTTTGAAGCATGGATTATGTGTGCTTTGATTTTCTTGGCTTTCATGTAATTTGTCTCAATATGTTTCGAGCGTATCAATTTTGCTTTTAGTAGTCCCGCCAACCTGGGTGGAATGGTCGGTGTTGGCAAAGGAGGTTCAATTTCATGTTGGTTTGTTGATGACCTATGGTAACTTTGATGTTGATTCTGATCAATGGTATGCTCTTTATTTTGATCAAGATTAGATGTTTGCATTTGTCGTAGTTGTACATGTTCATTTTGGCCATTTGCATGTTCTGCATTCTCATCGGGATTAGATTTTGGCCTTTTTCGTCGTCGTCGTACAGATATGTACTTAGCCCTAATATTTTGAGCTTTTATTCGATCAGCTGTTATCTTATCGGCCTCCACAGATCCTGCTGCTATGTCACCGGCTATGATATCTTTGGCTTTGATACTACCAGTAGCAGAGCCTTTCTCAGCTTCACGCTTATACCGCATTTCTCCCATATATATTTCCAGTGGTGTGATAGTTAATACACATGTGCCTGAAATTCAAACGAACAGCACCATGATATAAATATATATATTTATATAAACGTTAGAGAAAATCGAAGGGGCAATCAAGAATGGACAAACCAGAGACACTGGCGACATTGGTAGCACAAGACACAGGAAGAAGACAAGCAAAGCACAAAAACGCAGCACAACACATAAAGGTTGAAATTAGTAATTAAAATTTAGAAATCAAATAATAATGGGGAAAAACCCAAAATGATTTCCTGTTACGGTTTACCACCGGACATACATGATCTATTACACGATAAACTATTGCACGATATTTAATACGAGATGGCTTTGACAATAGTCTTTCGGTCACATAATTTGTAAGCACGAGTTTGTACTCTTATCCGAACAAAAAACACCATCAAATAAAAACTTTGTTCTGATTGGACAATTTGGTGGTACGATATCCGTTCTATGATTGTAAAGGTCGGTATGTTCATTTTTTATTGCATTTTTGTGGGAATTCATTTTGTTAGTGCTTTTATTCGTTTATTTGGAGTTGTCGTTTTACTGGTATTGCAGTTGGTTTTGTATCCGATTGACCTGTTTCTTAAATATGGTTTTAGAGTAACCTGTCTTCGTTTTAAGGTATTCTGGTAGATGTGGATTTTAGATATTTAAATAAATAAAACAAAATTGTGATCTGATACAGTTCAGTCTTGCTGCTATATATGCTGTCTAACATATTTCTCTTTTTAGTGGGAAGGAAAGTACCAACAGATGACAACACGAATTCCACAACAGAGTTGGAGAAACATGTCTGTGCTGAATTTCTAAAATATTTCGTGAAGCATGCATGTATGAAGATGTTCAGAATATACATTGCATTTGATAAGTTGTCATTGATAATGTCTGTTTTGCATTGCAATCGTACAGGTGAGTGCATGCAAATGAACGTTAGAGAAAACCGAAGGGGCAATCAAGAAAGAACAATCTAGAGATTGAGCACACAAGACACAAGGCAAACAAAACTCAAAAGCACAACACAACACAGAAAATTAATAAAAAAGATGAACAACATGGACCCCACCAAACCCGGGGGAAAACCAGGTGGTCGCGAAAGGTATGCAATTCCTGCCTCTTAATCTGGATTTTGGTAAGTCAAACATATCTGCACACAAGAGCGATAACTTGCATAGAAAATCATTACGAAAAAAAAACCCGGAATAAGACACCCACAATATTACTCACATATGCAAGACATGCTTGACTGCACTATTTGCAAATAAACACAAATAACATAAGTAAGACATGAGCTCGCCTACAAACAACTGGGAGTGAAATATCCATATGAAGCACTACATTATTATGTGCTAAATACATCACAATACGAAAACATCCTACCATTGACGGTGTATATTTGAAGCATGAATACATTAAAATTAGATATATGATATGCTTGTTTCTGTTGAATTTTCAAAAATCCATGCAATGGCTAATTCTCGTCAAATTTGTCCTCTAGCACAACTCCAGTCTATTCACGACCCACCCGTGTTGGAATTATAGCAAATTGTTATCCCCTTTCATGAATTGGAGGACACAACCATTTCATTTCTTTTAAATTACAATCCGAATTAAATTGAACCTCTTAGCCCATTTTAGAAATCACATATCCTTCCCCGTTGTTTCACATACGATATTACTTGAAACTTATAATGAACTGTTTATATAAAAACAAAACGTCACATATTGTTTCCCTGTCGCAACCCAGTGTACACATATATTATAACGAATAAACAGTAAAGATATACGTCCGATAGGGAGAAATATATTGTCCACAATAACTTTAGAAAAAATTATAACTTACATGCCGTCGATACAAATATAAAATATGTAGCTAAATTCGCCATTTTGATCGTCTGTGTACATTGTTATACACGAGTTATGTACAAATACACAGATAGATACTATCTTTCCATTCGATGAGAAAATGTAATTAATAAGCTACAAGCAAAAATAACTTATTTAATGTTTGTGATTTATAACGTAAAATAGCTATTTCGTTATAGGTAACTATATGTTACAATTGTATCAAGGAAATGTCGAGGTTTTTGATAAGTACAATAAAACGAAAGCAACGACTGCGAAACCGACCTTATATCCTTGTGAAATACATAAATACAGACCACACTCATCCTTAAGCTCATCCATATATGTGGATTGGGATAAGCCTATGGAGAAAGCAATTTTTCATTTGTGCCCAAAGATCAAAGAGAGCATTAATCACTGGATTGTCCATGTTGATTACCCTTCGGTATTCTCTAGCGTATGTTATAATAAATGTGAGAATACTCATTTACTACTAATAACTGAAATGCAAAAATCCACACAAATATGAGGACCATTGCGGGAAATCTCTCGCCTCCTGTAGGTAAACGAGTATGTATCAGATTCTAACGGAAAACACAGCGCTACAAGTATTTCTCGATTTCCCGCTATTAAGTATTTTTATCTGAGCCAATTACTACATTTTGTACATCATGTTGTATTTGATGCACAGAAGAAAAAAACATAACCTCTTCACAGTGTCATATGTTGACCCATTTGCTGATATTTTTTTAGATAAAGATATTCTTGTGACTATTTTATTGAAATCACGAAAACACTACACAGGTCGACACATCTTTGGATGTCTATCTTGAACTTGAGATCAAAATACAATATACCAATAATAACACTCGCTGTTATGATATTATTGCGCATTCAATCAGTTCGGTGGCGTAAAGGTTAGCGTGCTCGCCTCGAGTGCATAGATCGTTGGTTCGAGCCTCGGTCGAATCAAGCCAAAGACATTGATGCGTTATTCTCACTCACGCACGCACGCACGCACGCACGCACGCACGCACGCACGCACGCACGCACGCACGCACGCACGCACGCACGCACGCACGCACGCACGCACGCACGCACGCACTCACTCACTCACTCACTCACTCACTCACTCACTCACTCACTCACTCACTCACTCACTCACTCACTCACTCACTCACTCACTCACTCACTCACTCACTCACTCACTCACTCACTCACTCACTCACTCACTCACTCACTCACTCACTCACTCACTCACTCACTCACTCACTCACTCACTCACTCACTCACTCACTCACTCACTCACTCAGTGTTACTTTATCAGTGTTACTTTATACAACCTATAAGCACGCACGTATTTCTAATAAAAAAACCTACGTTACAATGTTAATACGGATGACCTGTTTATATAAAAAACTAACTCCGGAGAGTTTCCACATTCCCTCCGAATTTGATTTTCTTCGCTGATTACAAGTGAAGAGTATGCGGATCGGAACTGGAACGGAAAGGAGGTTAATAGAAATATGTCCTAGTTTCTGTACTGTTGGAACTTCTTCGAAAAGAAAATATGTTTGTTGTGCGGAAGGAATCAACTACACACCTCACACTTAAAACGGAATGTAAAACGAGTGTCTTATGCATGGAGAAAATCACTTCCTTGAACGTACAGGGCAACTTGTATCAGCTTCTAAGAGAGAAAATTTTGGTACCATTGTAAGGCAAAAATTTTCGTTTTTCTCCGTTTTATTCTCTTTTTACATGTGGCAATCTAAGCATCCGTCGATATGCTGATTCCAGTGCCACAATTTTACCGCCATGATTTATTGTTTGTAAACCTGTATGAATATAGCTGAAATAATGTTCTGTTGTCATATTAGAGGTTTTGGTGACTGTGTGTGAATCTGTACATAATTGTTTGAAAGGAAAGTGGTTAGAGAATCGATAGGTTTACCCGCTAGATCTGCAGTCCCAACATTTTATGCCCTAATATACAGTCAAGCGTGCATATAAAGACCTTTCAATGGAAACTGAAAATGTGGCCTTTATGAACTTTTATATACAGGTTAAATTTATTGTTTGTAAACCTGTATGAATATAGATGAAATAATGTTCTGTTGTCATATTAGAGGTTTTGGTGACCTGTGTGTGAATCTGTACATAATTGTTTGAAAGGAAAGTGGTTAGAGAATCGATAGGTTTACCCGCTAGATCTCCAGTCCCAACATTTTATGCCCTAATATACAGTCAAGCGTGCATATAAAGACCTTTCAATGGAAACTGAAAATGTGGCCTTTATGAACTTTTATATACAGGTTAAATTTATATGCACTGTTCATTAATGAGAAAAAATGAGACTGCCATTTATAGACAGTGATGCGTTATATACAGGTGCCCTTAAAGGCATGCTTGACGGTATTATGAATACAGTTCAACATCAACTGTGCGCATCAAGTTATATGTGAGGGTTGACATTTTACTCACACCTGGAAAACACGTCCATTACAGATAGCATCCTTTCAATAATAGTGGGGGCTAAGTTCCATAAATGGAGTTGAACCCAGTCACTGTTTATTGAAATGCCTGTATCAAGCCAGGAAGGTGAGTGCCCATGGATATATTGTGCTAGGGGTATTGGACCGGTTTTGCATCTATGCTTCTGATTAGGTTTTGGAGTTGTTCTGACTGTGTGATATATATTGATTTTCATTTTAATACCATCTTTAAAAAAGAAGAAGAAACAAATCTTTTAAGGATACAATGTATTTTCTATTTTTTTTCAAGATGGATGACTCGCATTACCTTAACAGAAAAATGATGATGTCAAAAATATTTTGCTACATATAATCTGTTAATATCAAATGTCTACTATGAAATATTAGTCTTGAATTTGATGGTTTAATGTTTCAGAAATATGATGAATTTGCAACAAAAATAGATCTTAATATTAAAAGATGCTTATTACTACTATTTTTTCTAATTTTGGTATTGTATATATAGGGACAGGTGTGACTAATGTTAAGACAACTATACAATCTATGTTCAAGGGGGTTTATTCAACCAACTCAGAGGGCAACCGAGATATAAACACACCACCAAAACAACATTGAATTTGACAATACGAACCCCCAACAAATTAATATCACGACTACTAGGTATTTGTACTCGTGTTCTAAGCACGAGACAAGGGGTTAAGGTTTTGGTGTTTAACACCACTTTAATCAAAACCGCCACGATATAACTGAAATATTGATTAAAGTGGTGTTAAACACCATAACCCTAACCCCCTGTCTCGTGCTTAGAACACGAGTACAAATACCTAGTAGTCGTACTTTTAGTTTTGTTGGTGAAGGAAACCGGAGTACCCGGAGAAAACCACTGATTGTTTCATTCGAGAAGTGTATGTATATATGGTATGGTCAAGTCAAATCAATAATCTTGAGGAATATTCAGTAAACACTTCAAAATAAGATAAACAAATCTTCCATGTGTAAAATAGGAAAAAAAAAAGAAAGAAATTTAAATCGTAAAACGAAGGAGAGACAAAATGATGACCTAAAGAATGAGGACAAACAGACGATCTACAAAACACTACACAGAAAATTAACGATTGAGCAGCACAAACCGCTCAAAAGCCTTGGGTGAACTCAGATGATCCGAAACGATGGACAGTTCCTGTTCCACTAGTGGCACCCGTTATTACTTTTATACATTAACCAAAGAGTAATCAAAATCTTTACACATACAAAATATATAAAGCTTTCCTTTATAACTCACTGACCGTAATAAGGTTTCTATGAAAGCCCTTTTGTGTGTCTTGCCTGATTGGTGAACTTCCTGTTCAAAGAAAATATGCAGAGGAGCAACTATGGATGATCATATAATTTTCTTATTTAACTAAAATATGACCGTCCATGGATAAATGTGATTTTTTTCTGCAGGATAAACACAATATTGATTCAGTGTCTAAAAATAGAAACTAGGGGGATGATCGATTCACAAAGAATATATCCGCATAAACGATGCTCGGCTCGTCTTTACCTCTAGTTTAAGTTGTTTGTAGGAGGACTCATGTCTTATTGTGTTTTTTTTTGTGTATGTTTGCAGAAAGTGTTGTCCATCACGTTCTGTGTTCCGTGTTGTGATGTCCGCTACAATTTCCACGTACAAATAATGCTCGATTAGTCTTTGCCTCCAGTTGTTTGTAGGAGGTCTCATGTATTATTTATGTTTGCTTGCAACACGGATTATGTTGTGTTTTTGTTTTAGTTTTCTTCGTCTTGTGTACCCTATGTTGCCAGTTTCTCTGGATTGCCCATTTTGACTCTCTAACGTTTAGCTAAGGTTCGTGCATATACATGTTATATTTAAAGATACTACTATCATTACATACATATAATTAATACCAATTACCACTAATATTTGTGAGGTGGCGAGATGTACTCGGTACAACATACTGAAGGTTAATGATTTCTCCCGGTACACTGATTGATCCTTGCTAAAAATAAAACAATGTTAATATTATGTACGCAATAATTTATGTAAATTTCAATTAAATATATTTTTTTCTGTTTTTTTTCTCCCTTATCATAGCGATTCATTAGTACAAAAAATAACTGACAAGGTATATGAAACAATTAATAAACAAAAACAACAAAACTGATTATACAAACATTTATTAGAATGCGTTAATAATAATAATAAAAAAAGACCACTATTTATGATGAGAACTATCCACACTGTCATAATTAATAGTTACTTTAAGCATATTTTATTGTTCAAAAAGACAAAAGGATAAGACACAAGTTGAACAACTTAGACAGTCTTCTCCCATTAATAGTTGTTCACAGCAACTAAAGCAAAAACAAAACAACAAGGACAACAAATACTAATAGTGGTAATATAATGAATTTGTTGATTTTGATAAGCTCAAATATCAAACAATGGCGGGAGTCCCTAATCTGCGGAAAATGAAAAACCGGAAATATAGAAAAACCGGTATATTTTACCTTATAACGTCTAAGTTCTTCTGAGTGTTACTTTATACAGCCTATAAGCACGCACGTATTTCTAATAAAAAAAAACTACGTTACAATGTTAATACGGATGACCTGTATATATAAATAGCAAACTCCGGAGAGTTTCCATATTCGCTCCGAATTTGATTTTCTTCGCTAATTACAAGTGAAGAGTATGCGAATCGGAACTGGAATGGAAAGGAGGTTTGTAGAAATAGGTCCTAGTTTCTGTACTGTTGGAACTTCTTCGGAAAGGAAATCTGTTTGTTATGCGGAAGAAACCAACTACACACCTCACACTTAAAACGAACGTAAACGAGTGTCTTATGCATGAGAAAATCACTCTCTTGAACGTACAGGGCAACTTGTATCAGCTCCTCAGAGAGATAATTTTAGTACCATTGTAAGGCAATAATTTTCGTTCTTCTCCGTTTTATTCTCTTTTTACATGTGGCAATCTAAGCATCCGTCGATATGCTGATTCCAGTGCCACAATTTTACCGCCAAGATTTATTGTTTGTAAACCTGTATGAATATAGATGAAATAATGTTCTGTTGTCATATTAGAGGTTTTGGTGACCTGTGCGTGAATCTGTACATAATTGTTTGAAAGGAAAGTGGTTAGAGAATCGATAGGTTTACCCGCTAGATCTCCAGTCCCAACATTTTATGCCCTAATATACAGTCAAGCGTGCATATAAAGACCTTTCAATGGAAGCTGAAAATGTGGCCTTTATGAACTTTTATATACAGGTTAAATTTATATGCACTGTTCATTAATGAGAAAAAATGAGACTGCCATTTATAGACAGTGATGCGTTATATACAGGTGCCCTTAAAGGCATGTTTGACGGTATTATGAATACAGTTCAACATCAACTGTGCGCATTAAGTTATATGTGAGGGTTGACATTTTATTCACACCAGGAAAACACGTCCATTACAGATAGCATCCTTTCAATAATAGTGGGGGCTAAGTTCCATAAAACGAGTTGAGCCCAGTCACTGTTTATTGAAATGCCAGTATCAAGCCAGGAAGGTGAGTGCCCAAGGATATATTGTGCTAGGGGTATTGGACCGGTTTTGCATCTATGCTTCTGATTAGGTTTTGGAGTTGTTCTGACTGTGTGATATATATTGATTTTCATTTTAATACCATCTTTAAAAAAGAAGAAGAAACAAATCTTTTAAGGATACAATGTATTTGCTATTTTTTTTCAAGATGGATGACTCGCATTACCTTAACAGAAAAATGATGATGTCAAAAATATTTTGCTACATATAATCTGTTAATATCAAATGTCTACTATGAAATATTAGTCTTGAATTTGATGGTTTAATGTTTCAGAAATATGATGAATTTGCAACAAAAATAGATCTTAATATTAAAAGATGCTTATTACTACTCTTTTTTCTAATTTTGGTATTGTATATATAGGGACAGGTGTGACTAATGTTAAGACAACTATACAATCTATGTTCAAGGGGGTTTATTCAACCAACTCAGAGGGCAACCGAGATATAAACACACCACCAAAACAACATTGAATTTGACAATACGAACCCCCAACAAATTAATATCACGACTACTAGGTATTTGTACTCGTGTTCTAAGCACGAGACAAGGGGTTAAGGTTTTGGTGTTTAACACCACTTTAATCAAAACCGTCACGATATAACTGAAATATTGATTAAAGTGGTGTTAAACACCATAACCCTAACCCCCTGTCTCGTGCTTAGAACACGAGTACAAATACCTAGTAGTCGTGCTTTTAGTTTTGTTGGTGAAGGAAACCGGAGTACCCGGAGAAAACCACTGATTGTTTCATTCGAGAAGTGTATGTATATATGGTATGGTCAAGTCAAATCAATAATCTTGAAGAATATTCAGTAAACACTTCAAAATAAGATAAACAAATCTTCCATGTGTAAAATAGGAAAAAAAAAGAAAGAAATTTAAATTGTAAAACGAAGGAGAGACAAAATGATGACCTAAAGAATGAGGACAAACAGACGATCTACAAAACACTACACAGCAAATTAACGATTGAGCAGCACAAACCGCTCAAAAGCCTTGGGTGAACTCAGATGATCCGAAACGATGGATAGTTCCTATTCCACTAGTGGCACCCGTTATTACTTTTATACATTAACCAAAGAGTAATCAAAATCTTTACACATACAAAATATATAAAGCTTTCCTTTATAACTCACTGACCGTAATATGGTTTCTATTAAAGCCCTTTTGTGTGTCTTACCTGATTGGTGAACTTCCTGTTCAAAGAAAATATGCAGAGGAGCAACTATGGATGATCATATAATTTTCTTATTTAATTAAAATATGACCGTCCATGGATAAATGTGGTTTTTTTCTGCAGGATAAACACAATATTGATTCAATGTCTAAAAATAGAAACTAGGGGGATGATCGTTTAACAACGACTATGTTCGGATAAACGATGCTCGGTTCGTCTTTACCTGTAGTTTAAGTTGTTTGTAGGAAGACTCGTGTTTTATTGTGTTTTCTTTGTGTATGTTTGCACATAGTGTTGTCCATCACGTTCTGTGTTCCGTGTTGTGATGTCCGCTACAATTTCCACGTACAAATAATGTTCGATTAGTCTTTGCCTCCAGTTGTTTGTAGGAGGTCTCATGTATTATTTATGTTTAATTGCAACACGGATTATGTTGTGTTTTTGTTTTAGTTTTCTTCGTCTTGTGTACCATATGTTGCCAATTTATCTGGATTGCCCATGTTTGACTCTCTAACGTTTAGTTAAGGTTCGTGCCTATACATTTTATATTTAAGGATACTACTATCATTACATACATATAATTAATACCAATTACCACTAATATTTGTGAGGTGGCGAGATGTACTCGGTACAACATACTGAAGGTTAATGATTTCTCCCGGTACACTGATTGATCCTTGCTAAAAATAAAACAATGCTAATATTTCGTACGCAATAATTTATGTAAATTTCAATTAAATAGATTTTTTTCTGATTTTTTTCCTTATCATAGCGATTCATTAGTACAAAAAATAACTGACAAGGTATATGAAACAATTAATAAACAAAAACAACAAAACTGATTATACAAACATTTATTAGAATGAGTTAATAATAACAATAAAAAAAGACCACTATTTATGATGAGAACTATCCACACTGTCATAATTAATAGTTAATTTAAACATATTGTATTGTTCAAAAAGACAAAAGGATAAGACACAAGTTGAACAACTTAGACAGTCTTCGGCCATTAATAGTTGTTCACAGCAACTAAAGCAAAAACAAAACAACAAGGACAACAAATACTAATAGTGGTAATATAATGAATTTTGTGGATTTTGATAAGCTCAAATATCAAACAATGAAGGGAGTCCCTAATCTGCGGAAAATGAAAAACCGGAAATATAAAAAAACCGGTATATTTTACCTTATAACGTCTAAGTTCTTCTGAGTGTTACGTTATACAGCATATAAGCACGCACGTATTTCTAATAATAAAAAAACTACGTTACAATGTTAATACGGATGACCTGTATAGATAAATAGCAAACTCCGGAGAGTTTCCATATCCGATCCGAATTTGATTTTCTTCGCTAATTACAAGTGAAGAGTATGCGAATCGGAACTGGAATGGAAAGGAGGTTTGTAGAAATAGGTCCTAGTTTCTGTACTGTTGGAACTTCTTCGGAAAGGAAATCTGTTTGTTGTGCGGTAGAAACCAACTACACGCCTCACACTTAAAACGGAACGTAAACGAGTGTCTTATGCATGGAGAAAATCACTCCCTTGAACGTACAGGGCAACTTGTATCAGCTCTTCAGAGAGATAATTTTAGTACCATTGTAAGGCAATACTTTTCGTTCTTCTCCGTTTTATTCTCTTTTTACATGTGGCAATCAAAGCATCCGTCGATATGCTGATTCCAGTGCCACAATTTTACCGCCAAGATTTATTGTTTGTAAACCGGTATGAATATAGATGAAATAATGTTCTGTTGTCATATTAGAGGTTTTGGTGACCTGTGCGTGAATCTGTACATAATTGTTTGAAAGGAAAGTGGTTAGAGAATCGATAGGTTTACCCGCTAGGTCTCCAATCCCAACATTTTATGTACTAATATACAGTCAAACGTGCATACAAACACCTTTCAATGGAAGCTGAAAATGTGGCCTTTATGAACTTTTATATACAGGTTAAATTTATATGCACTTTTCAATAATGGGAAAAAATGAGACTGCCATTAATAGACAGTGATGCGTTATATACAGGTGCCCTTAAAGGCATGTTTGACGGTATTATGAATACAGTTCAACATCAACTGTGCGCATCAAGTTATATGTGAGGGTTGACATTTTACTCACACCTGGAAAACACGTCCATTACAGATAGCATCCTTTCAATAATAGTGGAGGCTAAGTTCCATAAAACGAGTTGAGCCCAGTCACTGTTTATTGAAATGCCTGTACCAAGCCAGGAAAGTGAGTATCCATGGATATATTGTGCTAGGGGTACTGGACCGGTTTTGCATCAATGCTTCTGATTAGGTTTTGGAGTTGTTCTGACTGTGTGGTATATATTGATTTTCATTTTAATACCATCTTTAAAGAAAAAAGAAGAAAACAAATCTTTTAAGGATACAATGTATTTGCTATTTTTTTTCAGATGGATGACTCGCATTACCTTAACAGAAAAATGATCATGTCAAAACTATTTTGTTACACATAATCTGTTAATATCAAATGTCTACTATGAAATATTAGTTTTGAATTTGATGGTTTACGTTTCAGAAATATGATGAATTTGCAACAAAAATAGATCTTAATATTAAAAGATGCTTATTATTATTTTTTTCCCCTAATTTTGGTATTGTATATATAGGGACAGGTGTGACTAATGTTAAGACAACTATACAATCTAGGTTCAAGGGGGTTTATTCAACCAACTCAGAGGGCAACCTAGATATGAAAACAACGACAAAACAACATTGAATTTGACAATACGAACCCCCAACAAACGAAAATCACGACTATTAGGTATTTATACTCGTGTTCTAAGCACGAGACAGAGGTTAGGGTTTTGGTTTTTAGCACCACTTTATTCAAGATCGTCACAATATAACTGAAATATTGATTAAAGTGGTGTTAAACACCAAAACCCGAACCCCCTGTCTCGTGCTTAGAACACGAGTACAAATACCTTGTAGTCGTGCTTTTAGTTTTGTTGGTGAAGGAAACCGGAGTACCCGGAGAAAACCACTGATTGTTTCATTCGAGAAGTGTATGTATATATGGTATGGTCAAGTCAAATCAATAATCTTGAAGAATATTCAGTAAACACTTCAAAATAAGATAAACAAATCTTCCATGTGTTAAATAGTAAAAAAAAGGAAGAAGTTTAAATCGTAAAACGAAGGAGAGACAAACTGATGACCTAAAGAATGAGGACAAACAGACGATCTACAAAACACTACACAGAAAACTAACGATTGAGCAGCACAAACCGCTCAAAAGCCTTGGGTGAACTCAGATGATCCGAAACGATGGATAGTTCCTGTTCCACTAGTGGCACCCGTTATTACTTTTATACATTAACCAAAGAGTAATCAAAATCTTTACACATACAAAATGTATAAAGCTTTCCTTTATAACTCACTGACCGTAATAAGGTTTCTATGAAAGCCCTTTTGTGTGTCTTACCTGACTGGTGAACTTCCTGTTCAAAGAAAATATGCAGAGGAGCAACTATGGATGATCATATAATTTTCTTATTTAATTAAAATATGACCGTCCATGGATAAATGTGATTTTTTTCTGCAGGATAAACACAATATTGATTCAGTGTCTAAAAATAGAAACTAGGGGGATGATCGATTAACAACGAATATGTCCGCATAAACGATGCTCGGTTCGTCTTTACCTGTAGTTTAAGTTGTTTGTAGGAAGACTCATGTCTTATTGTGTTTTTTTTGTGTATGTTTGCACATAGTGTTATCCATCACGTTCTGTGTTCCGTGTTGTGATGTCCGCTACAATTTCCACGTACAAATAATGCTCGATTAGTCTATGCCTCCAGTCGTTTGTAGGGGATCTCATGTATTATTTATGTTTGATTGCAACACGGATTATGTTGTGTTTTTGCTTTAGTTTTCTTCGTCTTGTGTACCCTCTGTTGCCAATTTATCTGGATTGCCCATTTTGACTCTCTAACGTTTAGTTAAGGTTCGTGCCTATACATTTTATGTTTAAAGATACTACTATCATTACATACATATGATTAGTACCAATTACCACTAATATTTGTGAGGTGGCGAGATGTACTCGGTACAACATACTGAAGGTTAATGATTTCTCCCGGTACACTGATTGATCCTTGCTAAAAATAAAACAATGCTAATATTTCGTACGCAATAATTTATGTAAATTTCAAATAAATAGATTTTTTTCTGATTTGTTTACTTATCATAGCGATTCATTAGTACAAAAAATAACTGACAAGGTATATGAAACAATTAATAAACAAAAACAACAAAACTGATTATACAAACATTTATTAGAATGAGTTAATAATAACAATAAAAAAAGACCACTATTTATGATGAGAACTATCCACACTGTCATAATTAATAGTTAATTTAAACATATTTTATTGTTCAAAAAGACAAAAGGATAAGACACAAGTTGAACAACTTAGACAGTCTTCTCCCATTAATAGTTGTTCACAGCAAATAAAGCAAAAACAAAGCAACAAGGACAAAAAATACTAATAGTGGTAATATAATGAATTTTGTGGATTTTGATAAGCTCAAATATCAAACAATGAAGGGAGTCCCTAATCTGCGGAAAATGAAAAACCGAAAATATAAAAAAAACGGTATATTTTACCTTATAACGTCTAAGTTCTTCTGAGTGTTACGTTATACAGCATATAAGCACGCACGTATTTCTAATAAAAAAAACTACGTTACAATGTTAATACGGATGACCTGTATATATAAATAGCAAACTCCGGAGAGTTTCCATATCCGATCCGAATTTGATTTTCTTCGCTAATTACAAGTGAAGAGTATGCGAATCGGAACTGGAATGGAAAGGAGGTTTGTAGAAATAGGTCCTAGTTTCTGTACTGTTGGAACTTCTTCGGAAAGGAAATCTGTTTGTTGTGCGGAAGAAACCAACTACACACCTCACACTTAAAACGGAACGTAAACGAGTGTCTTATGCATGGGGAAATCACTCCCTTGAACGTACAGGGCAACTTGTATCAGCTCCTCAGAGAGATAATTTTGGTACCATTGTAAGGCAACAATTTTCGTTCTTCTCCGTTTTATTCTCTTTTAACATGTGGCAATCTAAGCATTCGTCGATATGCTGATTCCAGTGCTTCTGTTCTGTTGTCATATTAGAGGTTTTGGTGACCTGTGTGTGAATATGTACATAATTGTTTGCAAGGAAAGTGGTTAGAGAATCGATAGGTTTACCCGCTAGATCTCCAGTCCCAACATTTTATGTACTAATATACAGTCAAACGTGCATACAAAGACCTTTCAATGGAAGCTGAAAATGTGGCCTTTATGAACTTTTATATACAGGTTAAATTTATATGCACTGTTCATTAATGGGAAAAATGAGACTGCCATTTATAGACAGTGATGCGTTTTATACAGGTGCCCTTAAAGGCATGTTTGACGGTATTATGAATACAGTTCAACATCAACTGTGCACATCAAGTTATATGTGAGGGTTGACATTTTACTCACACCTGGAAAACACGTCCATTACAGATAGCATCCTTTCAATAATAGTGGAGGCTAAGTTCCATAAAACGAGTTGAACCCAGTCACTGTTTATTGAAATGCCTGTACCAAGCCAGGAAAGTGAGTACCCATGGATATATTGTGCTAGGGGTACTGGACCGGTTTTGCATCTATGCTTCTGATTAGGTTTTGGAGTTGTTCTGACTGTGTGGTATATATTGATTTTCATTTTAATACCATCTTTAAAAAAAAAAGAAGAAAACGAATCTTTTAAGGATAAAATGTATTTGCTATTTTTTTCCAGATGCATTACCTTAACAGAAAAATGATGATGTCAAAAATATTTTGCTATATATAATGTGTTAATATCAAATGTCTACTATGAAATATTAGTCTTGAATTTGATGGTTTATGTTTCAGAAATATGATGAATTTGCAACAAAAATAGATCTTAAAATTAAAAGATACTTATTATTTTTTTTTCCTAATTTTGGTATTGTATATATAGGGGCAGGTGTGACTAATGTTAAGACAAATATACAATCTAGGTTCAAGGGGGTTTATTCAACCAACTCAGAGGGCAACCGAGATATAAAAACAGCGCCAAAACAACATTGAATTTGACAATACGAACCCCCAACAAACTAAAATCACGACTACTAGGTATTTGTACTCGTGTTCTAAACACGAGACAGGGGGTTAGGGTTTTGGTGTTTAACTGATTGGTTGATTTTATATACTATATGTGAAACTGATGCAAATGTTTCACAACGGTCATACTGTTTTTTTCATAATTTTTCATAAAGTCCAACACTTGAATCATATTACCCGAAATTACATTGGTACATTAAGAATATGATTATGGCAATTTTAATTTTTATATTAGCACCAGTTCACACGATTTCTCCTGTTTTTTCAAATAATTATTTTTTAATGAAAACATGAAACAAAATCAGAATTTTTTTTTTAAATTTGAATTAAATTTACATTTGTAAAAGTAAAGGAAATACACCGTATTGTTGAAATTAGCATATTTCAGTATTTAGAGAGAGAAAAATATCGAAATTATAGGTCTGGGAAAACAAATAAATAAAGATAATAAGCTAAGAAAAAGGTTCATATTTCAATATGGCATATTGAAAACCGCTTACATTGCATATAGTAGAATATGCATCTTGAATCGTATAAAAACATAAATTTAATACACAAAAGCAAAAATAAAAATTGACTTGACTATTAGTAACATGGTATTGTCTTAATAGAAACAGATACTGCTTACCTTCGTGAGAACCAATGTACATCTCCGGCTTTTTTGCTAGGATCCGTGTTTCTCATCTTTTTAATTTGATGCTATTTATGCCTTCGTTCTGTGTCTTGTGTTTAGTGTTGCCTATATTTCTGGATTGTCCATTCTTGATTGCACCTTCAGTCTTCTCTAACGTTTAATTGAAGCGTTCTCCTTCGTGGCAATGATCCTAAGGTAGTTTAGCTTGCATCTATCTATACGATCAATGTCTGTTATCACAAATGATTTATCGAAAGCTTAACAGAGTGACTCTAGTGGAGCAAGAACGGTTACCCTTCCGGAGCACCTGGGTTCACCCCGGTTTTTAGTCAGGTTCGTGTTGCTCGATCTTTTGTTTTCTGTGCCGTGCTTGGTACATCATTGTTTGTCCGTTTGTCCTTTTTCTTTTGGTCATTGTATTTTGACCGTCTGTCCCTTTTCGATTTATGGCTTCTGATTGCCCATTTGTTATCTTCAAACTTTTCTTAAGGGAGGTTATCAAATAATTTTAACATTTGTAAGGCAAAATGACCAAAGATACGAACTGCTTCGTTTTTCACTGTGCTTCTAGTATGCGTAGACATCAGATGGGTTGATAGATATAGTCGATATATGCAGGTTGTTTTAATATTTTTACCACCCTTGTATGTATGAACAGTAAATGAACATTTCCCAGATTACATCACTGTCTAGTATTTTTCACAGGTATCATTTAACATGTGCTACGGTTGGATATATGAGATGACGTAATGCATGATTTTTCTCCACCTTAATTAAATAATATATGATGTCTTTGACAGCACTGTTATAAGAGCAGTACATTTTGAAACAGTTAAATACTATATATCATATATATCAATCAAAATCAAACTGCTATAAACGGCAATTACATAATAATTATATGGCTTAGTTTTGAAGGTGTTGAATGGAGAAATATATGGCAGTTATTTAATAAGACGTGATATAAGATGAAAGATATTCGTCAGAAAGTTTCTTATAAATGAATCCTAATAATTATAATAGGTTTCTTGTTTGTCATTTATAATAGTCATGACAGCAATTAATGTCTGGTATTTTGATAAGGTCTCACCTTCTGTGTCCTCTTCATTCTTTAATATATAGGGTCTGTAGAAGATAGACTATCAGCTGTCAAAACCACGTTACATGTCATTTGTAAATGCATATCAACTTTCAAAGTGCACATTCTGTCTGAAATATAATTTTACGCAAAGGTTTTTTTTTCTAGAATATTATATTTATCCTTCTTCAACAACAAAAATATATTCATGAACATATACATAGCAATACTAAGGGCTCGGGTGGCTCAATGAGTTAGGTAGTTGGATTACCTAACAACTCATGCAAGCCTATCATCAAAATGGTGTGGGTTCGAGTCCGGCTTTGTAGATTACAAGAACGGTGCACTCGACTCGCCGCTGCAAGTCATAAAGCTTACCAGTTACTTGCCCATGGTCGGTGGTTCTCTCCGGGTACTCTGGCTTCTTCCACCACTAAATCTGGTTGCCATGATATAGCTGAAATATTGCTGATAGTGGCGTTAAGCACCAAAAAGCAATCAATCAATAATAGCAATTCTATGTACTTCACGATCTACATCTGGACAGAAATGTGCTTTCTATACCCAACAACCACATTCTTTCATAATTGTGCTATAAACCATCAAACACCAACATTCTGTCGATTACGGCCAGTCAACTTTCAATCCCATATTTTGTCGGAAATATACCGTCAATAATCAACATCGGCATTATGGTCGCACTCCAGTCCCCTTTATGGTTAATCGTGTTGTTCCGACATTTTGATTTGTCTTTGTAAAAGGATCTGTCAATTTTACCGGATCACTTTAGTTCACTCCCCATATTTTGGTGGGTTCGTGTTACTCTATCTTTGAGCGGTGCTTTGTGGACCATTATTTGTATTTTTCCCTTTTTAACATTAGCCATGGAGTTGTCCTCTTTTATTCGGTTTGTAGTTTCTGATTGTCATGTTGGTATCTTCAAACTATCCTTATTGATATTATTTTCAAGTGATTCAAAGTTATATTTCTGTGTGGTTGAATGACATGACCACATGTTGTACATTCTAATACCGGGGTATTTGTATCTCCATTAAATGAATCAAACAAACGATACCTTTTAGTGGTATGAAAATATTAAGGTATGCAAGACAAGCTTGAAGATGCCATAGGGGTAATCAGAAACCACAAATCGAAGGACAGACAACACAATGGCGAACAGGACATCCTGGTTCGAAACAGGCACTTCAATAAAAAGTATTGAGGTTAAACAAGTTCCAACACTAATCTTCACATTGAAATGATGCGCTTAGATACGTTATTAAGCTAACCACAACTGTCATTTCGACAATGTTTTTTCTTAAAAACATTTAGAAGATTTTACATATTGAAAAATTAAGAGCTAAAGCAGATAAATTATCTATATTTTGTTTTATTGTGCTAAAAGTTTTATTGTTATCTAATCTAATGTGTACTTAATTTACTATATCACAATCTCACAGAGATATACATATTAAAAAATAAACGTCAGGGAATACAAGTGGGACCGGTAATTTCCGTCCAATAATGTAAAGACACACAATATAAAATAGTCTCCATAAAAACTTCAAGGAAAGGAAACAAATGTTGAGGATAAAAATCGTAACTCCTTGACGGTCAACCATATGAAAATATAGTTTAAACAGTTACCAATTCCACCAATATCAACAAAGTGAACAGTGAACAGCCTCTCATCCCCAAGCCATACACCTCTCATAATATATCTACAACGACACCACAGATATAAATAAACGTTAGAGAATACCGAAGGGACGATCAAACAATGGACAATCCAGAGAAAATGGCAACATAGGATGCACAAGACGAAGACAAACACAACAAAATAAAGTCAGAGCACAACCTGTGTAAGAGGCCACTATACCCAAGCACACACATTCGATGTTAACTAGGAATATATTTCAACTCATCCAATCTAGCGTTGATTTCCCTTAATGCAATTCTTCACAACGAAATTTGTATTTATAATAGACTTGCAATGATTTCTTTTATCCGTTGCTGGTAGTCAGATATATTTAGTAAAATGTCTAATACATTCTTTTATATTCACAAATTAAAGGCATTTTCCACTATGAAGTACATGTGGTGTCAGAAGTCTTTTGTTCTATAGACTTGCCGTTTTTGGTAGTGAGACATATTTTGTCAGCATATCTATATTAAAGACATTTTCTTTAAGTTCCTGTACCAAGCGAGGAGAGTGATAGTTCGTGTATGTGTGTGTGCTATGGGTATCGATTTACCTCCACTTATTTGTAGGAGGGCTCATATCTTATTTGTGTTTGTTGCGTACAGTGGTGTCCAACTGGTATTGAAGAATATGGCGGGTGTCTTATCAGTGGCAGGAACTTCTAATCCTTCGTGGGCACCTGAGTTCATTCCGGCTTTTTGGTGGGGTCCGTTTTGCTCATCTCTTTAGTCGTAGGAGTTTTTACGTTCTGAGTTCCTTGTTATGATGTCCGTTAGGATTTTAGCATAAAAACGACGATGTTCTGTTTGTCTTTATCCTCAGTTGTTTGTAGGAGGGTTCATGTGTTATTTACGTTACTTGTGGTTGCTTGTGTACAGTGGTTCTCTTGAAATCGTTGTTGGTAGTCAGACATTGTTCATCATTAGATACATGTGTTGTCAGAAGTTTGAAAAGATAAGACTTCTATAACGCTTAGTCATATTGATATTATGCAACACTATTTCTAATTAACATTAATTAACAAATTTGTACCTGACATAACTTTCATGGAAAATGCGTCATCCATCACGTTTCTGCTATTATTAGAGTCACATGAACGACTTAATGTTGTATTTTTTTTATAATTAGAAAGACGGGATTATTATGGCAAAACCAACCACAAAGCATGTGTTATTTGTCAACTTACAAACTCGGTGACAAATCATTGACGACTATCACTTTATTCATGTAGTAGTGAAATATAAACTAATCTGGATTTGTTTGTTTTTCACGTACTTAATGTCATAATATTTATATAACAGAGGTACAGAAAAATGAATATTGAAAATATTACATTATATAGAATTGCCTAGGTACTGGTGACTGTATCCAAGACTTAACGTACAGAGCTGCCTAGTACGTCTCCATGTGTTGGATATGGGATGACCTGTCAATGGGGGTTTTACAGTTATAATACGGAAAGCCTATTCGTGGAATTTAGTGGGTACCGTGTTTTGAAAGTACCAAGCTTCATTTGTTGAATACACATATCATAGACATTGGAACGAGTAGACCCTTGTAGTCGATACAAAAGGCACATTTTGTCTTCCATTCCCATCTCTGTACAGTTTTCCAGTGGCAAGCCAGGTTGTCCTATTTCTCGCCTATGTTGTATAATAATATATTGTTGAATATACGTTAGGCAAAACCGACAGGACGGACAATCACGAATGGACAATCCTGAAAAACAGTAAACAATGGACACAAGACAAACAAAGCAAAACACAAAATACAGAAAACGAAAAAGATGAGCAACACGGACCCAACCACGAAAACCTGGGATGAGATTAGGTTCTTATCCTGAATATCCATGAGATATGTGGTGGACGTTGGGCAACCAATAATCATATATCAATAATTGTATAATTTATAAATTTGCTGTCTAATTTCAATCTTCAGACTACCTGTTATTATCACAGACAGAACTAACATTTTATATATAACAACGTATGTGTTACGAAGATTAGTTATCTTATGTATAAAGTTCCAGATTCTTTTCAGCAACACTGCACTCCCAGCTTTATGTTAATGTTGGCAAGTTACTGGCATCGTGAAAACAATTGCATGAACGCATGATTTCAATAAGAGGGACAGCTTGGGCCTATAAAACTAGTTTAACCCTGACACCTATGCCAAGCCAGGAAAGTGAGTGGTCATGTATATTCAATTCAATTCAATTCAATTCAATTCAATATATTCAATATTTACAATTATACTGATCATAGATAAGACAAAGCACATACAAAATAATCACACAAAAAAGATATATATCATAAGTCCACACAGAACATTACAAATTCACTACAGATTATAGTCTAAAACTGTAGACTACATTCAACAGTCAGTTGAAAATACAATTTAAAAATGTAAAAGCTACAGAGTGTCAGCTCTAAATTTTAATGCACGGCAAATATATTTACCTAAATTACATAATTGTTTTACATTTGTTATGTTAAATAATTGTAATAATATAAAAACTGATGGTTTTCTCCAATAATATGGCTTTATGAGATTACATCGCAAATTAGTATACATAGGACAAAGTAAAATAAAATGCATTTCATCTTCCATATCATCTATAAAAAAAATTACAATTTCTATTGTTTCTATTTACATTATAATACCTTCCTTGTTCAATAGCAAGGTTATGTGATGATAGTCTCATTTTAATTATATATTTCTTATACAATTCAGGTATAGGTTTAGCTAAATATGTTTATATATAAAATGTAGGTACAAGATACTGATATAAGTTACATTTAGTATATGTGCCTTGCCTCTGTTTCTATGATCTCTATTAGATTTTGAAAATGTTGCGATCACGTGGTATTCATTTGTTCTCCATTTTATTTATCAATAAAAACCATAATAAAGAAGCGTTCCATATCATACAATCTGCAAACCATTGTAAAGTCTCGAGAGTTATGCTGAAATCATTCGTATTATTCTTTACATAACACACTTGCGACCTAATGTCAATTTCTAAAACCTTCTGTGAATAAATCACAAAACAAAACAGCACCAATGACATATTAAATTTCAATGAGAGAAAATAGTACACAATAATTCCTAGTTCGTTCATAAGATTTATTGAAGGTTTTTATTAGTGTTGGTACATAGTAAAAGTACATGCAAATAGTAAAAGTACATACAAACAGGTCGTTGTCTTAGCATAGTTATTCATCGTTACATTTTAAAATAACCACTTTATTTGTGATATACGGAAATACAAAGATAGCATTTAAAACAAAATAACAAGAAGAAAAAAACCCTGACACAAATGGAAAAGAAATTAAACTATCTTGAACATTTATTGTTATCTCATTTTTTCCCGTCAATTTCCTAAGGAGGTGAATAAAGGGCATAACGTCAATTTCAAACAATATTTACGCTCATGGCGAAGTGCACTCGATATAACACCACGCTATAAAAGTTCGTAAGTGACTTGCGGTAGGTCGGTGGTTTTCACCATGTACTCCGGTTTCCTCCACCAATAAAACGGACCGCCATGATATCACTGACATATTGCTAAAAGTGACGTTAAACACCACAACCCCCTTCTTATTTACGCTGTTTGTGTTTGTTTGCGTGTAGTGTCGTCCAACACATATTACCTATGTGAATAACGTGGCGGGTGTCTTGTAAGAGGCAGGAGTTGTTTGTTTTCGGTAGGGTCCTTGTTCCTTGTCTTTTTTGCTTTTTTATTGAGTTTTTTGTTTTGTTTGTCTTTGTCTTGTGTGCCCGATGTTACCGGTTTCTCTGGATTGTCCATTCTAGATTGCTCCTTCGATTTCTCTAGCGTTGATTTATTATCTACAAAGTATAGCCACACTGAAAACCGGGGGTGAACTCAGGTGCTCCGGAAAGGTAGGCAGTTCCTGCCCCACTAGTGTTATATGTAAACGTTGTAATAGTACATAGATGTACTACACGTGAAACGTTTTGTACGTCATAATGGCATGTGTATAGTGGAAAGGATCTCTTATTATTTTTCCTGAAATTATAGTAAACGTCAGAGAATACCGAAGAGGCAATTATGGTATATTTGAAATTTTTGAACAGGTTATACAAGTATAACCTGTTCACAAATTAAAAATATTCCTTATAATTTAATTTTTACAACAGATTTCAATGATTCCTCGATTTTAATTACGATTATTTTATGTGACTATTTGAATTTGTCGTTGGCGAATGAATACGGTGGTGACGTCACAATACCAACCCAGGTTATCAAGCATAACCAAAATTTTCTCCAGGCGGATCAGCCAATGAGATTGCAGTATTCAAATCAAATTAAATTATTCAAAAATTGACAATCCAGAGAAACTGGCAATACAGCGCACGCAAGACGAAGACAAACAAAACAAAGACACCATACCCCTATATACGCAAACAAAGACACATAACGTAAATAGGACACGAGCCCTCCTACAAACAACTGGAAATGAAGAAGAACCGAACATCGTTGATAAGCACCATTTTGTGTATATATATGAAGTGGGACAAATGTTTTGCCCATATTTTCTCTCGTTATTACTAAATTTACCTGTACTTTTAATTTTATTCAAAGGGAGATAAACTCGTATTTATCATTATTTATCATAATAAATGTGATTTTTGATGAATTTATCACCTGTTGTGTGGGGGTCTAGCTAGTTTAAGGTACCTTTTCCGTCATTATGTAATCGAACGTATTGCGAAATTTGAATGCAAAATCAGCGATTGTGTCAATTAAAACAATAATTCTGGAAAATTATGTAGAAAATGGGATAAATTACCAAGTACACTTGTTCAATAGCAGGATGTGACATGCTTTTGTAAATGTTAAACATGACAAGCTATTGTCATCATCGAGGAAAAAAAATAAACAATTTATTGCTTTGTGATAATTGTCATCAAAAGGACGAAAAAATCAAACACAAACATCGCATTATACCTTGTCACTTAAATTACCATAGGATTAATAAATTACTTTTCAAGTTTACATGCGTCGCTTATTACAATTGGTCCATATAATTAATTTTAAATGAATTTTTATTAACAAGCCTATTAATAGACCAACCTTTCTGGATGTGTAGTGACGTTACATCTCACACTCTATCAACCGTAGACCACGAACCATCGGATTGTTAGCTTGGATTTCAATCATGAAAGAACTGGTATTGGCATGCATAGTTCTTCATTTGAGTTTTATCCATGCCAGTGAGTATTATTTTTACATAGATAATTTTTACATAGATAACAATCCATGTGTATTTGTGTGATAAATTAGAGGGCAAGGGTTATGGTGCTTAACGTCACTTTCAACAATATTTCAGTTATATCGTGGCGGTGATAAATTAGAAGAAGACATAATACTATAATTTAAGTTTTTTGAATTTACCGTTAATAGCTTTAGTAATGTAGTATTTTTAATCCAATATACATTTAAAAAAATGAATTGGCGATTGGGCCCATGACCCTAGCTTAACACCGCCACTTTTTATTTACAGAAGTGTCTGTACCAACCCAGGAAAGTGAGCGCCATGTATATGTGTGTTAGGGGTACAATATTTTGATTAAATTTTGGAGCTTTTCTTGTATTTTGTTTATTTTTCATTTTATTTCTATTCAACAATTATTTTGTTTAATTTTGAAAATATGCTATTTTTTTTTTTTAATTTAACATTTGTTTTTAGTTAGTGTAAACAATATTTATTGAATAAATTGCATTAGTTATAGCAATAGTACATACATATGTTTATAGTTCAAAACTAACCATTTTCAATCGTATATTAAAGGAAAGTATATTTTTTTGCTTTTAAATTCTTTATTGCGCGTTCTGTGGGGGCATTCGATACAGTGATATAATGGTATTTAGATATACATCTATTACCGCTAAAATGATGTGTTCGATTTCTGAACTTGGATAGGTGCATTTGATACGACATTGAGTGTTAAAGTTTATTAGTGACTTCCGGCAGGACAGTGGTTTTCTCTAGGTACATATGTAATCCGGTTTCCTCAAACAATAATACTGACTGCGAGTATACAGCTGATTTATTATTGAAAATGACATGAACTATTAAATATTCATGACCAATAACCTTATCGCACTGTCAGAATAATAACTAATCTCTGGGGTCCTTCAATGTTGGTTAATGACTAACATTGCTTTCAAATGATAGGCTAACGTTGTTTTGTACTCATTCAACGGATCAAGTGCACTACGAATTACAAAGCACTGCATACTCTGCTCATATGCTACCAATAGTGCTTATCCCGAAACATAGAACAAACATTTTACTTTTTCAACTATAAATTGCCTTCATATTATCAAAAATATTTGCATAATTAGCAAAATATATTCACATCATGTTAATTACTAGCTAATAAATTATATAAGACAGATAGTTGACATAGATAACTTTCTCTCGATACTCATTAATTACTCTCTAAATCAGGTGGCCATAATATATTGACATATTTACATATATTCAGCGGGGCTTGGTGAAGGTGTTCAGGGTTCAATCAATGTATCTGCTACTTAGTGCCTCCCCATGTGGTAATGGTGTGTGTATGTGTGGGGGAGGGTGGGTTCATGCTATAATACGAATGTTTAGCAATATACCATAGTGGATAAGATGTTTTATAGTACTACACCCCCGAATGTTAAATAGTTCTTTTGCAGACTCCGAAAAAGCGTAGACGAACCATAGCCGCTATAAATTACTAAATTTCTCGTCGTTATCCAACTATCCATACTTTCTCAATTGTAGTAAAAAATTCCTACCTCATTTCTGTTATGTTTATATATTATTGAACTTGCTCTCGTGCGGAATATGCACGAACTGTTTGTCGGTTGACATTAAGCTGCTAACAAGCAATATAGCAATCATATATTGATTTTTTCATGTATAGGGATTTACATCCTACACATTGGCATCTGAAGCATTATTGATTGAAATCTTGTTGTTCAATTTTAGCGTTCGAAGACCGTTTTAGAATTGTTACTGTATAGTAATCATTCAGCGATTTACATTTTAGTTGTGAGTTCGTACTCCGTTCATGGCGCCGTCTATAGTTACTTAGACGGTCAGTAAATTGTTGAAGGGTGAGCGCTTTAGCGCGAACCCTTCAACTATTTACTGACCGTCCAAATATTCATAGTCGGGCACGGGAGCTTAGAACATTTTTGTACGATGTTGCTGATCTATAACTTGAAACAGTAGCTAAGCTTTTTCCACGAACTATGTTTGACGGACTTTCTTGGAAGTTCTAAGGTTAAAGACGTAGTGGTCACTAGTCAAAATTAAGCATCGCCCACTGACATCGTTTCGTAATTGCACGTTTATCTATCATCTGCAAAGTTATTGTTATGAATGGAATGGTCACTAGACAAAAATAAGCACCGCCCACTGACCTTCTGTAATTTTCCGTCTGCATCGTTTCGTATCAGCAGCATGCTATTTTTATGAATGGAATTTTCCACTAGCCAGTAAAGCGTATTAATCTTATTCTAAAGATTTCCAAATATGGCTCTGCCTTCTTAGTTCTATCGTTATTTTTAGGAATGATTTTATCCAATCATAGGTGGTCAAATAAATCCAACATCGTGCAAAGATTTATTTCATGCATAGGGATTTCCATCCTACACATTGGCATCTGAAGCATTATTGATGGAAATCTTGTTGTTCAATTTTAGCGTTCGAAGACCGTTTTAGAATTGTTACTGTATAGTAATCATTCAGCGACTTGCATTTTAGTTGTGAGTTCGCACCCCGTTCATGGCGAGGTGTACTCGATACATCATTATGTGATAAAGTTTGTCAGTGACTTGCGACAGGTCGTGGCTTTCTCCGAATACTCCGCTTTCCGCCACTTATAAAACTGACTGCCATGCTATAACAGAAATATTGTTGAAAGCGACGTACAACACCATAAACCAATCCAAACCAAATATTATTTTTATTTAGAAATTGGATACAAAATATGTATAAATATGACATTTTGAAATAACAATATATATATTTATTGAATAATCTAAAAAATAATAATTTACAAAGACTAGTATTTTATGACTAACATAACATGTATTGAAATAGTGTTTGAAACCCGCGTTGCGCTAAATTCTTATTCTGGATCCCTCAAGACCTTTCAAAAGTCAAGTTACCTTCTGAAGGCTTTTGTTTAACCTTAACCACACTATAGACAATACATTCACTTATTGTATTACATTGTTTATTAAATGAATCATCTGTACGTCTTGCTTACATGAAATTAATAAATGTCAAGCAATCCACTAGATGTTGTGATATTTACATATTGAAGAAAACTTAGGGAAATTTATGTACATAAATAAATGACAGAACGTGTGAAATGTAAATTATGTAACACCCATTATGTCTTAATATAAAAATGTGCTTTTTACATCTCATTCTCCTTGCGAGAAATCTGCTTTAAATAAACGTTGGAGTGAGTCAGTGATTGTTGGTTAAGTCACAAATGAGCAATTTTGCTTGCAGCTATATGACGACGAGAACAAGTGGCAATCGATGAAATGATGATGATAAGGGACCGACCATTCGAACAACACGAGAGTTAGAATATAATTTTTTTTGTTGCGCAAAGCGAAAAACTCTGAATCAGATTATTCTTTTTTTCCTACACCAAAATCAGAATATTTTTTTCAGCAACATTGGGAATCAGAATAATTTTTTAGAAAAAACCATAACCCCCCCCCCCCCCCCCCCTTCAAGTTAAATGGTCGTTCCCTAATAATGTCCGCTTTGTACAAGACCAACACGCTTAGCTTGATTTTTATAGTACACAGGTAAAAATGTCGTTTCTCTCGGAAACATTATCTTGATTCCGAGCCAACCAGTCTTTTATCTTACTCCTTAAAAGAAAGTTTGAAGATGCCAGACCAGTAACCAGAAGCCGTAAATCGAAGAAGGACTTTAAAGCTGCGTGCTTCGTGAAGAAGCAGAAAATACAAATTTCATAGTCCTTGGTTGGAGCCGACCGCGGCTCGAACCTTCGATATATCACAATCGAGGCGAACACGCTTGTCTATACACCACCGATGCGCTTTGACAAAAGTTAGACGTTAACACATAGATAAACATATGTACAATAACCGCAGGTATATTTAATTGAAGGTGAAGGAATAATCCGTTTGAGGGAAAGAATAGAGAATGCTTAAATGGGCTCAAATTTGTAAGTGGTGGTTTGTATACCACAAAAGCAATATTGCAAGCAAAAAAGCAAAGCATAGCAAATGCACAAATGTCACTCGTAAAATTATATTTTCCAAAAGAGAAAGGAAGCAAATAATGGAAACCAATCTGCGATAAGCTGAAAAACACGAACTGGATACCCTTCTCGAGTACCTTGGTTCCCACCCAGTATTGTGATCCGTTTTAGCTTATCGTATTAACTTAGTTTTGTTTTTTTATTCTGTTAGTTTGTGTTCTGTGTCATGCGTCCAATGTTTCTTGTATCTCGGCGTTTTTCATTCTTGATTGCTCCAGCTGATTTCTCTAACGTTCAATACATACAGTTGAATATCACTATCAAAGAGTGCAAACTGTATTCATTTCTACCTTGCATAACGGCATTGTAAACAACTTTGTCCTTCAACTTCTTTGACATAAGCGACCATGTTGAGAATCATGCATGACAAATGATCTCAATTTCGACTGACAAATACAACAATCATATTCGTGTTAATGTTACGCCTTATAATATCATAATTGTGTAATAACGTCTTCCAACAAATACCAATTAACCTAGTTCTTATTAGACACGAACATTAGATATATGTCTATACTGATAGACATATTTACATCTAAAATTATTAATCTATATGAAGACATAGCATGACAAATTTAACCTTGGTGTTGATTGGGATGTAAAAGGTGTAAAAACTAATTAATTTCTAAATTGGTAATTATTCGAGCCTACCTGGTAATGTTGTCTGAAGTTTAACCTTTCCAACAGGCAATAAGCAAGAACGATTTTGCTCTGACGTTTCGCATGTAAAAGTATACAGATTTAAAAGAAAAAGAATCTACAATCTTAGGTCGTGACTTGGGACACGATATAAAAATGTAGCGATCGTACTATATAAGACAATTACTACAAATCTACAAATCTTGGTCATGACTTGGCATAGATATGAAAAATATAACTGTCGTTCAATATCAAACAAACAAAAATGTGTACAAATTACCTTTAACTAAAGCAACAATATATTGTGACAGACAGACGACATAGTAACACACACAGACAGTGCATCACGGTCAATGATTGTTTGAACATAATCAAATTATCTTTATATTATAGCTCAAAATGACAATGTAACACATGCAGACATTAGAGTACAACATCAGAGTCAAATGAATGTTTGTACTTAACAAAAAGAGTTTGAAGATACAAAAAGGGGTAAACAGAATCCGTAAGATTACCTTCACTCAACAACAATATACTGTCAATGAAAAAGGACAAAATAACACAGACAGACAGTAGAAAATCAGAGTCAAAGGAATGCTTGTACATGTTAAATAATTATAATACAGACGAACTTCGCTGTGTCAAAGTCGAACGGACCGACAATTTTACTTCGAAATACCGGGTTATTCGAGTTATCCGAATTAATTTGAATTAGATCTAAAACGAACAACGGAAGAACTGTTTGTCCTGTTGTTCTTTTTCTTTTGGTCATTGTTTTGTTTGTCCTTTTACGGATTCTGATTACCCGTTATGTATCTTCAAACTCTTCTTACTTCGAGATATCCAAAAATATGAATGTCCCAAGTACGAGTAAGCGAGGTTACACTATATTACTAATCAGAATATTAAATAATCAGACAGTTTCGAGTGGCCATGTGATAAAACGAGCTTATGAATCCCATTTCAGGGGCGGATCCAGGGGGGTGGGGTGGTGGCGCACCCTGCGCGCGCCCCCCTAAAATCGTGATTTTTCACACTAAAAACCTCAAAAATGTTCGCGCCTCCCTCCGCTCGGCGCAATTTTTTTTAAGTGCGCCCCCTAACTTGAAATCCTGGATCCGCCCCTGCATTTGTAGAGCATGAATGATTTATAGGGGTACATTGTATATAGTCATTTGTGAGAAATTAATCGAGCTGTATTGTTTACAATAGTGCTCAGATTTATTTTGATCTAAGCACGTTTGTGACTAAGTTATTGATAATCTAGCTTAACCTTATAATGTTTATTAAATTGCATGAACAGATTTATTATGAACAAAGCATTAAACTGCAGTAATAATGTCATATCGAGCCCACCAATATAGATTAGCCCGCCACTTATGTTTTATTTAAGTGTCTGTCCAAAGCCAGAAATATGAATGTTCATGTATATGTGTGCTAGGGGTATTGATTCTACGATTTTTTGATTAGATTTGGAACTGTTCAGACAGTGTAGTGTTCGGAAGAACTATTTTCAACTGTATATCATAAAAAAGTATTGTTTGCTTGTAGAACATTATTCAAATCTCAATTGCATTGAAATATTTGAAAACAATTAAAAATAATTTGAGGGTCTTTTGATTATAATTACTTCTCTATATATTGTAGATCCAAAAAATCTCAATCAGGTTGCAGAATTTTCTACAAAGGGACAAATCGTAGAACAGGAAAGATACGGACTTACTCAAGATGGGAATACACTAGTTGAAATCGATTTACTTAAAGATTACTACCCTTACGCTGGAAATCATATTATAAGGAAACGAAATGTTGGTGAACCCCTTGGTAATCCTGAAGCAGGGACACCTACAAAGCGACGGAGGCGAAGGCGAAGGAGGCGTAGGAAGAAGGTGTCTGACCGCAGTGGTCGTCCAAGTTATCCAGATCAATTAAAACCTTCAAATGAGAACCGTGAACGGCCAACTGTTCAGGCAATCTTTGAAGGTACGATTAATGGCCCCATAGACAACATTCTAGATCCTTCTAGTAGTAAGCGACGATCAAGTCGTCGTCGTAAACAAAGACCGCAAGTGGAAACCCCCGTCATAGATGCTCTACCAGGGAAACCAATGTTGAGCGAAATCGCTAGAGAGGACACAGATGGATTATTAAGAGCAAAGGAACTTCAGGCAAATTATATAAATACTGATATGATGAGGGCAAACAAATTAAAAGCCGACAGGATAAGGGCTGACAAAATAAAAGCACAAGATGTCGTTGTAACTGCAAAAAGAAGCCGACGAAAACGTCCACCAACGAGGGAATATATCCAACCAGAACCATTATACGAACGTACTGGTATCCAGAGATTTAACTCTGTCGTTGATGACCCTATATATGATCCACATACAGTCGCTATACCAGGGAGACAAAACGTTTATGATGCAATGTCTAATAGACCTCAAAATGATCATTCTCAAATTAATAATGAATTTATTCAACAGAGGTATCCTAACAGAGATATACTTTTTCCTCAGCAGGAAACATTTACAAAACGTCGATACGAAGAACCGAACGTCGTTAGTCATACTCTTCCTTTGATGGAGCACCATCCTGCTATTCGGCCGACGGAACCATTACCTGAATTTAGCTCGTCAAAAATTGTGAATAAGTATGCAGGTAAACAGCCAATAATGAGCGAATTTGTAGCAGAGCCACCATCATTCCGATCAAATATTCGACGTTTAGAACGAGAAAAAATAAGAGGCAGAACCTTAGAAAAATATAATCCGTCTACTGACTTTTTCGGTTTTGATAACCCGGATGCTCATTTCGGTACCGGAACAGGAAGTAGTAGGTCACATGACAAAACATCGAAAACATATATTACAAAATCTGACCCCTGGTACTTTAGATAGACAATGATTTTAAAAAGACATTTATATTAACAAATAATTTAATTCGCTTAATGGAACGAGTAACAAACAAAGGTCCGTAGTATGAATACAACGAAAGCCTGGAACGAGAAAAAAAGATTTTTGTTTTTTGCTTTTTTTTACAAGTCGTGTTCCGGTTATTGATGAAGACACAAATAATATGAATACAACGAAGACGATGTTTGTATTGATATATAACTTTTTGTTGTTTGTGGTTTTTCTAAATTATTTTAAATGTTTTTCATATCATGGTTTGTAAAAAAAAACTTGAAATAAAAATAAAAAGTAAAAACGATCTTTATTGAAAATAGCAATTGATCTGAATTGACCTGCTTTAGTGACCACCTTTATTAAGCAATAGTAGTATTTTCTTCACAGTGTATTTGATATATGTGGGGCCTTTTTGCGTAGGTTATTTGACCTGATCGTAGGCCATACCTGTCCTCATTACAGGATGACACTGAATTCTATATATAAATCATGGTGGTCATGAAACCGGAATGCACGTGTAAAATACAAATCTGCCCACATTTGAAAGGAATATATCAACCATAACATAATGATTAGAATATGATATGCATAGACTTTTCTACGAATAAGCCATTAGAAAAAAAGAACATTTATTGTAAGATAAAACAATTTTTGTCTGCAAATTTCCAGCATGATTAATGTATCAGTAATAGTATTATTTTTGTTGGTTCAAGAATGGACAGTATTGATTAATTAAATTATCTATGTGGTACATGCATGTTGCATGCGTGATCATGTACATGCAAAAATACCATATGCAAACATACATAAATGAAATAAACTTTAAATATATACAGTTAAACAATTATAAAATAGACAATCAAACTTATTTTGCCATAACAGAATACAGTATAGCCATTCAATTGAAAAGATTAAAATTCTATTAAAGGGTGGTATGTGGGAGGGTTTTCCCGGATAACCAACAAAAGTCTAACAAAAATGTTCTCCTAAGCTTTCTGGTTAGGAATTTAATGGCCGACTGATAGCGTGGGTTATTTCTTGCTGTAACCCAGTAACCCCTGTTAGCAGTAATCAAGTGACCAATCAGAAGGATGTACATGATCACGCATGCAACATGCATGTACCACATAGATAATTTAATTACTCAATACTGTCCATTCTTGAACCAATGAAAATAATACAATTACTGATACACTAATGATGCTGGAAATTTGCAGACACAAATTGTTTTATCTTACAATAAATGTTCTTTTTGTCGGCCAAAATTCCTTAACAGGTTGAACACAAACGACAGACGCCAAGGATACGAAGCTTGATTTGCATTACAAAGAAGTCTCAAGGTTGAGTGAAAGGTCATTTATTCTAACCCTAAAATAATACAATTACATGAACGAATATTACATAATATTGTACAACCATTTGAATAAATGACAATACAAGATTCAAAGGTGGGAGCTAAAAGTGCCAAGAATCCCTAAAAGGGAACCCCCACCCGAAGTATCCTGGGCGGAAGAGGAACTTCAACAAAAGAAAGATTGAAAGAGAAGATAAGGATTATAATTACATGGGTAACAACTACCAGAGCAAGCCATGTTAACCTCTGGTGGTAAAAAGACAAAAAAAAAGCAAACACCAAAATATAACATAAAAGAAAAAACAAAAACAAAGAAACAAACAGCATATATGTACAAATAAGTAGAGCAAGCCATGTTGACCTCTACTGTACTGTTACTAAGATCACAACTTGTACAATCTTATAAAATGCTGAAAAGCATTGGATTTCCATCTACCCATATGTTGCATCACTGATAAAGGAACTCCCCTTGTGGCCGCGGACGTAGTGGCCCCTGTCCTAAAACTATGTCCTTTGGAATAGTCTGAACTCAAGCCAACTGCCTGCAATAGCAGTTTTAAATGACGATTGAAATAATATGCAGTAATGGGAATTCCCTCTTGAAACTGAAGAAGAGGACCACTACTATGACCTGCCAACTTTAAATAATACAAAAGAGCTGACACGGACAAATAACATTACTTTTTTCCATAGTTAATAATAGTGTTTTCGACTGACCATTACAATGTTTGAAATTTCTTAGGTTAACACGAAGGTTTTGGTGTTGATCAGTTCCTTGTTCAAAATGAACATCATTAATTTGAATAACTTTTTGTGTGTCATGCGGTTTTTTTTTACCGCAGAATTCACCTATTCTCAAAAAAACAGTAGTAAGCTAATGACATCATAGCTTTCAAAATAGATGCATTGTAAGGACTTCTAATAATTTCTGGGACCGCATCCACAAGTTTGGATAAAATATCTTTAGTAATTGGTAATCTGACATCAGAAGACTGTCACACATTTCCGGACCCCTTTAAAATCTTTTCCACTAAAAATGAATCTGTAGGGTTTGACTAATCATTGATTTTATGTACAAAACTTATAGCTGAAACATAAGAAGCTATCATAGATGGTTGATAATTTTGAATAAACAAATAAGAAATAAATCGTGAAATCATGATATGAGTAGATGGAAACCCAGAAACTGAGGGAAACTATTCTTTACAAAATGATACATATGTTTTTACCATCCTATCATAAGAAGAACGTGTGGTGGCTGACAAAGAAGGGTTTAAAAGTTTGTTGCTCATAATGTCAAAAGATGAGATTGCACTGTGACTGCTGTAGGATTTAGCCAGTGGGCAATTTGGAAAGCTTCCTGAAATGGAAAAAAACGAGATAAACGATCACAAACTATGTTTGTTTTTCCTGGTATATATTTCGATCTAAAATGAATATTATATTTCAAAGCTGACAAAGCCAATCTGCGTACTAATTTCATAATTATCTTATCCTTAGAGGAGTTTTTATTAATAATAGCTGCTACTGCTGAATTGTCAGTCAAGAATAAAATCTTATGATTGGAAAGGAGGGGTCCCCATATATCAATAGCCATAACAATTGGGAAAAGTTCTTTAACAGTAATGTGTAAATCCTTCATCATACTAGGCCATTCACCTGCAAACCATTTATTGCCAAATACAGCTGAAAAACCTCCATGAACTCACGCAGAATCAGAAAAAGGTTTTAACACATCAGAAGATATCCAATCTTTAAACAAAAAACAAGATTTTCCATTAAGATTTCTAGCAAATTCATACCATATTTTCAGATCTAGTCTTGCCTCAGAATTCAGTGTGATTCCAATGATGACAGGTATGGCCTACGATCAGGTCAAATAACCTACGCAAAAAGGCCCTTCCTGGTACAATGACTCCACAGGGAAAATTCAACAATCCCAATAAAGATTGTAATTCTTTTAATGTAAGTTTCCTTTTTTTTCTGGCAATTTTGCAACAGAGAAATATTTTTTCCACTTTGTTTACAGACAATCGAGCAACCATTTCCATTGAATCTATTTCTATACCATAAATAGTAATCATAGTTGTGGGATATTGTGTTTTCTCTGCTGTGATAGGGATACCTAAACTGTCTGCCAAAGATAAAAATGTATTTAGCGAAGAAAGACATTCTGAGGTGTCAGCTTTTCCCACAAAGAAAAAATCAACGAGCAGGTGAGAAACTCCCTTTACATTGAATTTAGAGTTTATAATCCGCTGTAATGCTGAAGAAAATGATTCGAACATTTGACAAGAAGAAGAACCACCCATGGGTAAAACACGAGAATAATAAAATTGACCTTGCCAATGAAAACCCAACAAATGGCATAATATCTGTTTAAAAGAGAAAAAACAAAAAAAAGCCAACACGAAGGCTGTATTAATAATCCATATAATAGATATACATAACATGTGTACAATTTTATCTCGCACCCATAATTTTGAACAACATTTTGCATATACCTGTAAGACAAAAACAAATCAGATGTTGATCATAATTAAAACATTGACACTTTCATTTAATTCAAATTCGAAATGAAGCATTGTACATACTGTATACATGCATGTTAATTAAAATTATAATTACACATAACATAGATTCAGTAAGAAACCACAACCCGGAAGATTAAAAAGCCATGACTTATATAACCATAGTACTGATGAATGTGTTAAATAAACACAACCATATATAACCTCACAGCAAACCATAACCCTGTGAATAAACCATAAGCTCTAAGCAAGAGTAATAACAAAATTACCGAACTCCGAACAATCTTACAAAGGGAAAGTCAAAACTCACAAGTATACAAACGGACAAAATCAATCAACAACCGGAAAACTGTGAAAACCGTAATGACCCTGACTTGGTACAGGCATTTCTAAAGAAATGGTGGGTTGAATCAGATTTTAAAGCGCCAAACCCCCCGCTTTCATTACGGCTCAAAGGTTCCGGCTAAGTGAAATTGAATAAATAAACTCTTGATCAAGTTTCACATGAGAGCATCCATAAACAATAACATCTAAGCCATGTTAGTATATCAGTACGAACCATTATTTGAATAATGCCAAGTTGTGGTCTGAAACAATGTAACCGTAATAATCATAATGTGTAAAATTACACGTACTGATAACATGAATAAACCATTAAGACTGTGTAAATATGTACATGTATGTTTAATTAATGAAAATCTATCATTTATCTTGAAATCAATTGATCAGCATAAGGATTGTTACCATTATCAATATATAAAGGCGAAAAAAAAAAATCAAAAAAAAAAAAATCGATCTTCAATGTGTATGAAACAAGAGATGTAAAATGAAAAATTTTGTCAGTTGAGGATATGTCAACAACGAGGTCGACTACCTACCGCTGCTCGGACATTTCTCGCATATATTTCTAAACCTTCCTGGTTAAGATGTACCAAATCATTGAGTAACAAGTCGGGAGTGTTTTGCCACAATCCCCTATGTGACCAATATGCAATGTCATTTCGTGTACATACTATCCTTTGAGCCGTATTGTTTACATCGTAAACTTGTCCATTGCATTCATAATTAACTTCCGGTTCTCCGGAATATATCGGAAGTAATTGACCTACAACCACGTGACGTACATGATAACATGTTATTATGTAATCGGCAAAGCTAACGGTGTCCCTTGCTAATTTAGCAGGATCTGATTCACCGGCCAAATCGCTACCTCCAAGTTGCAGAAATACACAATGCAGCTTAAAATCAGAAATTATTTTGATTAATTGTTGCCTTTGAATGTATTTAGGGCCCGGTCGAAGCGTTCCACCTCACTGACCGTAAAATTCTTCAACTTGTATATATGTGCCATTGAGGCCTAAATTAAACCATCCCCGATGCCAATTATTGCAAGTAAATTAATGTAATCTATGAATAAATGAATGACCAAAGATTAGCGCTCGCTGGACCATGATTCAAAGGCAATTGAAAATTTAAATTAAGCTAAGATTCGCCTATGCCTTCAATATGAATCCAATTCGTCCTGTAACCTCCTCGCTGTTAGACCATTCACCAATTGTTTAATCAGAATTCTTCTTTCGGAATTATAAAGTGTCCAAACAATTTATTTAAGTGTTACTGTGTCAACGACAGCACACCTGTGCGTTTTTCCCGGATAACCAATAAAAGTCTAACAACAATTTTCTCATAAATTTTCTTGTCAGGAATTTAATGGCCGACTGATAGCGTGAGTTATTTCTTGCTGTTACCCAATAATCCCTGTTAGCAGTAATCAAGTGACCAATCAGAAGGATGCATGTACATAATCACGCATGCAGCATGCATGTACCATATAGATAATTTAATTAATCAATACTGTCCATTCTTGAACCAATGAAAATAATACAATTACTGATACATTAATCATGCTGGAAATTTGCAGACAAAAATTGTTTTATCTTACAATACATGTTCTTTTTTTCTAATGGGTTATTAGTAGAAAAGTCTATGCATATCATATTCAAATCAGTATGTTATGGTTGATATATTCCTTTCAAATGTGGGCAGATTTGTATTTTACACGGGCATTCAGGTTTCATGACCGCGATGATTTATCTTAGCTATTGTTGTCAGACACCAATGACATATTTTATCCCATTCTCTATTCAGAATTGTCGTTCCTGCTACGCTACGCAACATCTCTGTCAGCGCTCAATTTACAAGATTTTTGTAAAATGTAGAAACAGTAAGAAAAATGTACTTAAAATTGTTTTATTTATTGTAAATATCAATAAAGATGAAAATAAATCACTCATTTCAAATCAATTCTCTCTTAAAAATGATTTCCCCCCCATTTCTGGAGAACTATTTTGCGGAGGTAAAAATTAAAAAGCTAAAAACGATCACAAATCATTTTTAAGAGAGAATTGATTTGAAATGAGTGATTTATTTTCATCTTTATTGATATTTACAATAATTAAAACAATTTTAAGTACATTTTTTTTACTGTTTCTAAATTTTACAAAAATCTTGTAAAATGGGCGTTGACAGAGATGGAATGTAGCGTAGCAGGAACGACAACTCGGGATAGAGAATGATTTTATCCTTCCAAATATGTTTTAACCTTGTAAAGTCACGCAACACCAAATAATATACACACACGCGTTCAAATAAAAGAAACACATGTCAAGGCTAATGGACAAGCGGTAGAAAATCAAAAAATAAAATGTAGTGAACCCATGGGCTACACACCTATATCATATGTCATTGGAAAGAGGAATAACGAAACTCTCAGAATAATGATGCCGTAAAAGTCGGAAGTGGTCACGTTTTTGCATAATTAAGGTCAAAGGTCAAGAAAAAATTGTTTTTCGCTTTCGTTTTGGATGGGAATATGATTTTTCAATGCAGGTGACTCGTAGTTGCTTCCATAAAACAATGACCTTGACCCAAGGTCATCCCTATTTACGCTTTAATGACGTTTGTTTATGCTTCATTATACTTTGTATATATACTGTTCGATACAAGGAAGTAAATAAAAACATATCCGATTCGCCCAACACAGGTATTTTTTTGTAAATCTGTATTTTGTCAGTCCCTAGATAGCTATGAGCATTGTACATCTCATGTGAACCCTTGTAGTTTTTTTTATTAAAGCGATTCATAAATAAAAAAACACTCTTTTAGACATTTTGAACGCTTAAAACGTAAATATATATGTTTCATTCACCATCGTAATCCAAAACCCAATTATTATCAGAAAATTTGGGTGTTTGGATAATGCATTTGATCTGGTCAATCGCATATGGAGATATTCAGGGAATCAAATAAATACAGTTGTTTTTTTGATTTGCTTAAAAAAAGAACTCTTGCGTGCTTACGCATCGTCATCTTCCATATCTGTCCTGTGTGTAATCACATTGTGACAGAGGTCTAATGCTTGGCAAGGACAAAGTTCTGTGCAAGACAAATTCTGTTCAAAACAAACACAACCTTTACTACAAACGGATCTTCCGTTGCATACGAGGTCCTGCAAAAAGTCAGATGACATTTGACCTTCAAACAATATTGGTTCAAGACCAGACTTTCCATCTTTGCAACCATGCTCAAGAGGTGATCCAACTGCTGGCTTTGGAATATGTGCAATTAACCATATCTTTGTTTGGTACGAAGATCTAAGAACATGCTGTTTAAATGTGTCTTCACTCGGAGGAAGTCTCACCAAAGTAGAATCTTTGACACTTGCCAATTTTACCCGCAATTTGTTCAGATCGATATGGCATCGTTTCGACGTTCCCTTCGGATCATACAGCCTTGATATTAGTTTTCTGCTTAGATCGACCGAATCATGCTATTCGGGACAAATGACTAAACTGATTGGGGGGCTCTTTCAGAGCTTTGAACATAGAGTTTTTCCCGATACCAAAGAACGAAGAAGTGGTAGCACACTCTGTTAGAGCATGATCAGCTGGCAAGATCTCACACACAACGGGGCTCAATAACTTGCATAACTCGTGTACAGGGATATAACGTCTACAATCCTTAGTGCTCGTAATAAGTCCTGTTTGAAACCAAAGCTCACTTGCATTTTTCATATTTGGAAAATAATGTACTAAAAGGACAAGAACGTCCGTATCTGGGGATTTCACAACGATGCGACCTTGAACGTTATTCTCTTGATACAATTTGTCAGAATACAGTGCATGAAAAATTATGCGGGTATCCGCCTCTTCTTGTGTGCTTACCAAACAACTGCAATCTAACTTACCATTCTGATTCAACATTTTAACTGTTTCAGAATTAGAAAATAAACCGGCCAGGTAAAGTGATTGCCCTTCTTGGAGAGAACTGTTCTGACGAATATGTTTGGCAATGTAATCGCCGAGAAATCTAATAATATTTTCACCAGAACTAATAAACTTTTTCCAGTCAGGAATAACCCTACCTTCAATCAAATGCAGTGAAAACAGACTTGGATCGACGGTCCCGTTCTGCCTTTTTGATGGTTTTGAATGTCATATCTATCAAAGATATCGACGACAACGGATGTAAACTGAAAACAAGAGATCTGATTTTTTACAAAATCAAGTGTCATCTCACCAAAGGTTCTAAACCTTTTTGCATTTATTGACTGCAACAAAGGCATGTCATCTCTGATCAGAGTTGTTCTGGAAATATCAAAAACTAGGCAGTGTTTGTATTATAGAAACGTTCTGTTCCAGTTGATGTACAAGATCTGCCTTACTGGTTTTGCGCATTGTGCCATCGTCGTGAAACAATTATGTTGGAATCGGACCAATTGGAAAAGACAGAACCTTTTCAACAGTAACGTCCTCTCGACAATTTGCAAGAACCAGTTCCCGACGAAAAACTAGCTCAGGATTCATATGAACAGTGACTGTGTCTCCAGAACGACACTTCAGCTTAGTTTTGTGAGTCATATCTTCGAATGACTTCAACTTGGACCGTGTACTAGGATTGTAGAAACTACGAGACTGGCCCTCAGACAAAGAACCATCAACAAGTGATATGAACATTTTTGTACCTTCTTCAACACAATTCAATAATGATTCTTGAACTTCCCTAGATGGAAGAAGCTTAAGTTGGCTACCAAACTGTGCCATTTTCCGGAAAACACTCACAACAGTTCCGACAAATGATTTTCTAACAACTTGTAAACATTAATTAAATTCTCTACAAACAATATTTCAAACCATCTTTTGTAACTAAAACGTTACAATTGAAAACAGCAAATGTTAACAATGAAGGGTGACAACAATTAAATACAGATAACACAAGAATATAAGTAATTATTAAGAAAATATGCTTTGGTCTCGATGCAATAAGATTTTATCGAACTGAGGATTATAATTATAAAAAGTCACGGGCAAAATATCCGGAATTATTTTCTATTTTCGATATGTTGATGTGCATTTAAAAACGGTCCAAACCTCTTAAACTAGTAGACATTGGCGCTATAATGATAATGTTTTATGTAAATTATGTTTACACTTTTGTTTTTAAAAAAGTTTGAGATCAACTTAATGAAAGCATTTCTTCTGACATCATTTTAAAAGTGACCGTTATAATATTTAACACATCTGCTGGTTTCAAAGAAGCCAAACTGATGAAATAAAAGTTATTTTAATAAGATATTTTGAATTATTTTATTTTTTTAAGTTAGATTTAAAAACTACAAGCGCAACAAATTGCCGAAGATGCATAAATCATGTATAATATTGATCTTACTGAGTATGATCGGACTTTCTCCAAAAACGCAGTAATCCTAGAAAAATGTAGTTTTCGTGATAACGTGATCATACGATTGTATTACGGCATGTTAAATTTATTAGCTAAAAACATAATCTAGCGTTTGAAAGTATATTTAGGTGTGTAGTCGATGGGTTGATTTAACTCTTTAAATAAGCGACTTTTTAGATTTCGTTACTGGCCTATAAGCATCTTAATTTCTTGACGGTCAACCATAAAAAAAAAGAACTTTTAAGCAACCAATAATCCCACCAATATCAACTAACCGAGCAACCACCTCTCACCTTAAACCATTGAGCATAAAAAGATCATGTCATATTGGCTTTGGAATTCCAGGTTCTGGTTTTGGACAGGCAAATAAATGTGGCGGTGTTAAACCAGATAATTGGATCCCAAGCTGCCTCATAGTTATATCTCCAGCGACAATACATATATGAAGAAATAATTTAAAAAAACTCTACACAGATTTGCTTCCACTCAAACAAGCCACACACTATCACTCAAATCAAGCATATTACATGTATTAACGGTCACCACCATGACTTGGTTGACAACTATGGAATATCAGTGTCACAAATGACCACGGATATGTTCCACTTGCTGAAGCACTTCCCGTTCCTTTCCTAATTCATGACTTTTCACCGGGGTTGTAACTATATTGACACGACAGGTGCCACTAGTGGAGCAGGAACTGCTTACCCTTCTGGAGCACCGGAGTTTACCCTCCGTGTTACTCGATCTTCAGTTTCCTGTGTAGTGTTTAGTAGCTCGTTGTTTTTCCTTTTGTAAATTTTCTTTTGGCCAATGTGTTGTCTGTTCTTCTTCGATATACGGATTCTGATTACCACTTTGGTATCTTCAAATTCTTCTTCAGTCACATTTTATCTCGTATATAAAGCACAGAATCAAGATTTCTATCGATTTTTTCACTGTCATCTCCTTGTTCAGGAGTTCAACGATTACCAGCTGAATCATGGAAAGATAGTTTAATCAGAGATGGTCAAAAATTCCATTAATATCAACAAAACGGACAATCATTTCTCACCTTAACTCACTGAAGACGAAAAAGACTACGACATATGGTGTTGAAAATCCAAAATGTGACGGTGTTAAACTTGCTTAGGGGAATTGTGAGCTTTATTGTAACTGGTCATATTTTCGGTCATTACTATTGTTTTCACTTACAAATAAGGTATTTATTTTTGAATATTGTATTAGACCTCTCTCATTAATAAAAATTTAGATACCAAATTTACTGCTGAAGACGCGTTACTGGAATACATTTCATTAGGTACGTTCAAGATCAATGAGTGGAAGGACAAATAATGTAAAAAGTCATAGGGATCAAATAAACTTTACATCTACACTCAAGGGTAAAAAGTATTTCCGCACTAAGATATTTCCCTAGATATTTCATATAAAACCACCTATTTTCATAACATTCTCATGAAGTCATTCCTTAGCCGATTTTAATGAAATTTTCACATTTAATAGTAGAATTATTAGAGTTTATTTTATTATCTTCATGTAATTTTTTCGAACTTTTATGTACAAGCTTTTATGATTTAAGCAGAAATGTAAATTCTTGTGACTTCACAATTTTATATGATTATATAGTAAGATTTGGTGAATTTTTTTAACTTTGTTTTTAAATCAATTCTTAAGGGAAAGTAGAAATAAAATTAGTTGAAAATTATACGAAGAAGAAACTATATTTATTTCTGCACTTAATGCTGAAAATTTCATGAAAATCAGATAATGAATGACTTCAGGAGAATGTTTTGAAAACAAATGGTTTTATATGAAATATATAGGGAAATATCTTAGTGCGGAAATACTTTTGATCCTTGAGTGTAGCAAACACTATAGTTATTGGATGTAATAGTCTACAAAAATGGAAAGGGTACGTTAAGCATTAAATAATATAAAAAGTGATAATCTAGCGCTAAGAAATTTGAAAACGGTAGATACAAACGTAGATATCAAATTTAGTGAGGACGACGCGTTTCTGGAATAACCTTCACCAGGTACTCTCACAATCGAAAGATTGGAAAACCAAATAATTTAAAGTTTGGGAACGATGAAAGCAAAGGGCCTAAACAGGGTAACCAAAATCGGCTAAGGTCACCAATACCTGAAAGAGAATATAAAAAATCGCTTATATCTGATAAGAAGCAGGAACTACTTGCCCTTAGCGGACATTTGGGTTCACCCTCGTTTTTGGTAGGATTAGTGTTGCTCATCTTTTTGGTTTTCTGAGGTGTGTGGGGTTTTTGTGTGTGCTTTGTTTGTGTTCGTCCTGTGTCTTGTGTGCTCAATGTTGCCAGTGTCTCTGGATTGTCTATTCATGCTTTCCCCTTCGTTTATTTCTAGCATATATTCATTCAAAGCTGACAATTACTTTCAGAACAAAATTTCGATAACATAATAAATCATGTATCAGTATGGAATGCCGTAGCTCTCTTATGTGGTGATCCGGCTTTAATTATACTATGGTGTACGGTATTTACATCATATGCCGGGGTTTAGCACTTGTATGCGGTGGTCTAATCAATTATATGCGATGATATTAGAAAGCTCTGCAGTGATTTTATCATTTGAAGCCGTCGTATAATTGTTTTTTAATATTATTCTGTAGTCAAAAACACATCTTTATATTCCATGAAGCTTTCATTTTTATGCTTTGAGGACTTCATTATATTGAGCAGAAAGACACTTCTTTGTGTGAAGTGGTCAAATTCGAATTGCTTTGATAAGAATGTAAGATATGCGTACCGCGCACGAATATAAAGATAAAATGCCGCATATAGTGAAAATACAACACCATAAACTGATAAAACTACCACATGTAATGAAAATATCACTGCACAAAATACTATGTTCTCCCTATGTAATACAAGATCACTACATAAAACAGATATTACGTTTTACATATCTGTACTTAATAGGTAATGTTATGTTTTATTTTGATTTACCCCATTGCAGTGTCTCCACATCTCGTTCTATCTATATAAACACTTTGAACAATGGTCATGGTATAGCTACTTTTGCATTTCAGATAATATCAAAAATAGTTAACAAGTAACAGAGCAACGCAGTAATTCACGAATGCAGGAGCATGAGTGAATGAATTGTTGCTCGATTACAATTTATTATTATTATTTTTTATTCGGAATGCTAGCGTAGTTATAAACGTTATTTTCAATAAGGGCGAAGCACACAATTTAAATGGTCAAATTGATAAAAAAAAAAAACCACAAAATACAACAGGCACTATTTTAATGTATGTAAAGTTTTTTGTTTCGTAATGATTTATGTATACATTGTAAGCATAAATCATTACAAAACAACAACAAAAATTCACGCCTTTGACCGATTTATCACCTGTTGATTACACTGGAATATCCTTATTTGATATTCGGTTGCTCTGAGGTTTGTGATCTCAGATTGGTTTGTAGGCACTATTGATTATATATCATACATCGAAATGCTCTTTTATGGAGTTTTGAGATCAATTTATTGCGGTTTTCCATAATCTTTTATCCTTATATTAATAAGAAGGGAGTTTTGGGCCAATAAAACTAGTTTAATCCCGTCACTATTTTTTTTTATTGAAGTGCCTGTACCAAGCCAGAAAAGTGAGCAGTCATGTATTTGTGTTAGGAATATAGATTTTGCATCTTTTTGCGATTCTTCTTTTGGATTATGGAACTGTTCCGACAGTGTGGTTGTTTTCGTTTTTCATATTCATTATATAACGCCTGTGTACATGAAATTGTATGTAATCAAACTGTGTATTTCACACTAAAGTTATTTACATGAACTGGACATCATATCAACCACAAAAGGAGGGACAAAGGACAGATTTGAATTAATTACTTAAAATTTAAATGTAGAATAAGTTGTATGGTGAAGTGTAAAATTCTAGTCACGTACAGTCATTAAAAGAAAAACCATTTAAACATGTTAAACTCTTATAGACAAAAAATGTATTGTGGTTTCCTTATACTGCAGTTAGCTTCAGTTTCAGTTGTTGGAATAACGGCTCTTCTAACAGTTGGTATGTGTTTTTTATTGTTTTGTTCTTTCCTTTGTGTATTCTATGCTGTACGTGATACTGTATTTGTGAAATGAAATGTAACTTAAGGTGGTACCAAAAACTTCAGGAAAAATTTGATCTGCTCGTTTAATTTTCTTATTTTTTTGGCAGTGTGTTTGAATATATCCACGGTAATAAATATTACAATTTTAACAAATTCCAACCAACAGACTCAGAGCTATAAATTCACTAGCCACATAGCAGCTTTTCTACCTGTGGTTTTGATCACCGAGATGCTTCAAAACTGCATACAAACATCATATGCTCAAAACGTTCAACTGATTTTAAAGAGTTATCTCCCTGTAGTGTATGGTACCCTCTTAAAACATAAATTTCAAATTTAGTACACACAACACGTTTCTGGTATAACCTTCGTCAGGTACACTCAAAGCCAAAACAAATTGGAAAGTCAAATAATAGAAAAAATCTTTGCTCCCAAATAAACTAAATAGCATAAACAGGACAGTCAAGACATGATATATATAATAGGTCGACTCTCAATGTTTTCCTATGCGTACTCCTTAATGTAATTCAGTCCGCAGTTGATATGTTACCTGGATGTTGCTGACCAATGACTGAAAATGACATACTACAATGCGAAGCAGTGGGACGATATGGGTCGTGGGGCGATATGGGTCATGGGGTGATAAGCAGACCGACACCGAAAATGTCATCTATTTATAAACACCTATATTTTTAAATCTAAAGTATCTTTATCGTTTGTTGACATTTTATGCATTATGTAAACAGTACAGGTATATTTTCTGCAGGTAGCGATATTTATTTGCAGGGAGCTTAGGATAAGGAGGAATTTGCGATGTTCATAGTACATTATCCCTGTCTCGTGCCGAATAAAAGAATATTTTTATACTGCAGTTTAATATACTATTTAAAATATTTTACAAACCTTTTGTTTGCACAAACAGGGGTAACCTGATGCTTTATTCAATCTGTGTGTAATAATTATGTCCCCTTTGGGTAGGTACTACATGTACCATATAGTTTGCTCGTACACTTTTGGTAATTCATTGTTTGCAATCTTATTTCTACCCTACATTCCCTGAAACATTAAAAAAATTAATATATTTTTAGCAATCTTAAACAACGTTATCCTCTTTTGCACATATATTCTCCCATTCCATAGAAAAGTATATTTGCTTGTTTTCTTTCTACCATTGCATTTATGAGTCATAGTCGTGCTCGTATTGTAGTTGGATTTACAGCTACATATACCTGTGCAATGAGTGTTTATCGCCAAAAACGTTGTGAGTTCGAATCCTGCTCATGCGATGTGTACTCGATACAGCATTATGTGCTAATGTTTTTCAGTGACTTGTGGCAGGTCGGTCGTTTTCTCCGAGTACTCCGGTTTCTTCCACAAAGCACTTGACCGTCACGATATAGCTGACATATTGTTGAAATAGAGAAAAAATACAATAACTCTAACCGTAACCCAATTGAAATTATATCAAAACATTCCAAAGAAAGGCAACCCTTACAAAAATAAAAAATGGAGGATAATACATTCCAAAGATACCAAAGGGTAATCAAAATCCGTATATCGAATAAGACCAGACGATACAATGGCCAAAAGAAAAAGCACAAAAAGACAAACAACGATCTATAAAACATATGCATAACACTAAAGATCGAGTACCACGAACCCCACTTACCGGGGTTGAACCCAGGTGCTCCAGAAGGGTAGGCAGTTATGGAATATTATACTAGTTGTATAAGCCGTAAGAAAGCATAATGACATGAAATTCAACGTATAAATGACAGGGTTATTATTCTCCATCATTAACATTACAGATGACAGTATTCAAGTGGACAATTTTAAAAATGGCATTGGCAATTCACTTTCATCGAAGAAATATTTTATTGCTGAAAATCATATTTCCCAACCTGAACCTAATGGTCGACTCCTCGACAGACTTCATATAATTAGGAAAAGAAGTACCAACCAATCATTTAGATCGAAAAGAAGTCGACGCAAAGGACGTAAAAGGAATAAAAGTAAACGTTATCAGGACGACACAAGAAGACGAAAGCAGACGACATATCGTACTTCACGTGACGATCGTTCGCATTCTGCATCATCATCGAATGCACCACGTGATGACCGTAGATATGCTTCATATAAAAAAACACACGTACCACGTGATGATATTCGATATGCTGAATCAAAACCAGCGAAGGTTCAGTCGACACGCCGTACAAGAGATGGTATTCTTAAAGCGACGGAAGTAACAGCTAACAACATCAATGCAATTTCTATGACAGCAGACTATGTAGTAGCGAATACCATTTTTGCACAGAGAATTATCGGTGACGTCATCACCGTGATGACAAAAAGAACAAGAGGCCCATCAATGAGTGAATTCATATATAATGGCAAGATTAATAACTTGAATCAGAGAAGTTCGGAAGGAAACGATCGATCCCGATATAGATCATCCAAGAATACCAGATCATATAACGGAAAGGTACAGAATGGAAAATTAAATATGGACAACCATAAAAATTATATGGATTCTTCACCGTCTTATAAAGGAAAGGTACAGAAGAAAACATACTTAGCGAACGCATATTCTAATTTACACAGCATGGTAACAGATAATTACGGAAGGAGTTATAGAATACACAGACACTTATCTCCCCCTAGGCATGGTTTGGATGAAACGATCATCGATACATCAAATCATCCCTTTATTTCTTTTCAAAATGGGTATGTTAAACGAGAAAGAATAAGGAAACCCAATATTGGACTAAAATCAAGGAGAACTTACAAACAAGTGAAAAGGGGAAGGCAAAGAACGCACAGAAGACGCACAAAGCACCCAAGCTATTGGAGATAAATTCAATGTGTATGTATTCAAGATTGTCATAGTATTACAACTTAATATTAAGCTGTGTTATGTATTCTCACCACAAAAACGTCAATTTCTATACGTTCTAGGATTTAATATCATTCAGATAACAAATTTCGTACTTTGATAAGCAATGTTGATGCTGTGGAAGACATACTCTGATTTCTCCAAGAAAAAAGAAAAAAACAAATCCCAGGTTTTTGTTAATGAACAAACCAACTTGAATCTTAATTTTGAATCTAATATGAAATACATGCACCATTTGTCTTAAATATTGTAAATATTTTGGCCGCAAAAGCCGTTTTCAATAACGGCTCAATATGAATATCTATCCAGTGTATGTATATACAATGGTATGATTGTAAGAAAGTAGTGCAATACACAGGCAAAATAGACGGAAGACACGGAACGAAAACAAAGAAAAAAAAATACAACACAGAAAACTAAAAGGTTGAGCAACACGGATCATACCATAAAAACAAGAGACTAACCCAGATACTCGTGAAGGGTAAGAAGTTCCTGTAACTCAAGAGACGAACCCAGATACTCGTGAAGGGTAAGAAGTTCCTGTAACTCAAGAGACGAACCCAGCTACTCGTGAAGGGTAAGAAGTTCCTGTAACTCAAGAGACGAACCCAGATACTCGTGAAGGGTAAGAAGTTCCTGTAACTCAAGAGACGAACCCAGATACTCGTGAAGGATAAGAAGTTCCTGTAACTCAAGAGACGAACCCAGATACTCGTGAAGGGTAAGCAGTTCCTGTAGCTTATTGTCATGTCCAGTAAAAGTAATGGCAGTGATAGAGGAAAGAACATATTTACGTAAATGGGAAACGATCCATTACCATTTTAGAAATGGATACTTATATGCGGCCATCCAATTAGTAATGACGTCGTATGATTTTTGTTGCGATATCTTTAACTCAGAAGCACCATGATGAAGGTTATTCTAGAAACACGTTGTATACCTCACTTAGATATGTATGTTGTTATTTGAGTATGACAGAGGCGATATAAAAAAGGAATATAGCTGCAAAAAAAACCACTGAAACTACCTTTTACATTTAAAAAGATTGGTAGAACTGTTCCTGTTTGTTACTGCCTTTGAGATAATTGTTTTTCAAATGAGAAGTTCGTGCTGTTGTAGTTATTTAATATTGTGTCAACTAGTACTGTGCAGGCTCTTATTTTGAATAAACAAGAAAGATAAAATTGCAATTTTTTATTACTTTTCAAGATAACTAGATTCACATTGAGGAGACCAACAATTCTTCACCTTTTTGTCCGAATTAAGTGGGAATGGATGTGAAGAACAAACAATATTTAAACACACCCTAAAATCAGGTTTTACTAATATCTAATTCTAGATGTTACTTATATGTATGCCGAATTATGCATATTCATGAGGAGGCAGTTTCGATGATTTAGGGACTCTACCAATCCACGAATTTAAGACTGAAACGAAGATTACTATTTTCTTTCCATTTACGGGAGTATCACTGTTAAATAACACAACACTTTTTGTGTTTTTTTTACTTTGAAAATTCGAAATCCACGAAATTAGGAACTCATGAATATTCCTGATACGCACAATCCACGACAATTGATGTCCACAAATGTGGGTTTTTTTCATACTATATGAACAAGCCGTCATTTTCAATTCTGTCGTCTGTTAGAAAAAACTTACAAAGATTCACTTTTATTAAATTGTTGATATATTTTTCCTGATTGGCAAAGCAAAGTAATATTTTGAAATAAACATGAAACCCAGTAGTAATCAATACAGGCAAATCACCATGGATACAGCCAATCACCTAAAATTGCTTAAAATCGAAAAGACGGAAATGCTACTCAGTTTCTTCACCATATTTCCTGTTAAAGTACGCAGTAATTAGTGACGGAAAATCACTATAGATACTACCACTCACTTAAAATTTTTATAATCGAAAAGACGGAAATGCTACAATGTTTTCACCATGGTTCTTGCCAATGTACGCAGTAAGTATTTAGCACATGTACTTATACCGACAATTTTATACGCCAAAGTCATTTACAAATTGATTATTTTTAATAAACGTTGAGCCAGTGGCAAAAGGATCATAATCTAATACTTCTTTCGGTCTTCTGGAGATATATTTTGGTGTTGGTTCACGCCTGACTGCACCAAACGGGCCATTTATATGCATAATTCCTCTACGATGAGCTGGATAGGATTTAGAGGGAGTTCCCCACGAAGTCTTAAATGTAGGAATCTTCCTTTCTACAGAAAAATCGTGTCCAGGATACTCGAAATGCGCCAATTTAGGTTTTTTGCCCCTTGATCTCACTATTATAAATTTTGCGTCAATATTGTTGCTCTTGATAGCATCTGCACGAATTATTTTTGCCTCTGTATTCAAAGCACTGATACTTCCAGCTCTGATTTCTTTTGCTTTTAAGAGCCCAGCGTCAGAATTGTCCGAAGATGACCTTGATGGATCTATTTTTTCATTTGTAGCTCCAATTTCTTCCATTTCTGACATTTTTGGTAGTCCCTCAGGAAATAAGTCTTTAAAATTACGACCACGTTTTCTCACAAATTTGTTGGATGCATACTCAGGAGACTTCCTCCTAGATTTCATAGACGAAATGTCCTGACCATGTCTACGACGTTCAGATGTTTTGTGATTATCGGTCTTCTGCCGTGAATTGTCTCTCACGAAATTAGTTTCAGATATACCTGACGATGGACCATGTATGAAATGACTCAAATCAGGTTTCGAAGACTTTGTGTATTCAGATGAAGACTTTTTGTGCTCAGATGAAGGCATATTGTGCTCAGGTAGTTTGCTTTCTATCGCATTTTTTATGCTAAACTCATTGTGTTCGATTGCATTCGATGTATGAGAATGGCGATTGCCTGATTCTTGTTTCTTTTTGTTTCGAATGTCTCTGCCGACGTATACACTGTCTGCAATAATGTTGTCACCTAATATTTTGTCAGCGATCACGTTTTTGCTTTTAATGTAGAATGATTTAATTAGGCCTGCCTTAATGTTTTTAGATTTTAGCCATCCCGCATTTTTATCAGTAGCCCTCTTGACTCGATGGTCGTCATATCCAACACTAATATTGATATCATTGTCGCTCGGAATCAACAGCGTTTCAATAAGAGTATGATCACTTATTTGTCCAAGCTTTGTCAACCTTTTCAGGTAACCACGTGGAACTGAGGCGACATCTATAATACTAACCGGAACTTCATGTTTGGTTCTTTGCTGTGGTACAACATTGTAAGGTGTTCTGTCAACTAATGCAATTGAACCTGGGAAAGTAAAAAGATATATATGTACTTAAATAAAATATTAAGCCCATACACAATCTGCATGATAATATCATCGTACCTATGGAGTATCCTTTAGATGTCATTGTTTCAAACTGGATTATTATTATCAATCATAAAATAATTAGAACTCTTATGTTATAAAACACCACAAATATTTTCCATGAATATTTTTAATGCAGAGATCAAATGCATTCTATTACCATGTAATACAAATACATATATTTACCAATATTATGCAAATTAATATATTTTAAACAAATAATATTTATGATATACACTTCATATAATTGAACATATTTTGTAAATAGGTTAGGAATGTGTATTTTTTATTCTGGAATACTATATATTTTGAATTATTCCTCATAATTTATGTGGGTTCTTCGTGGTCGTGATAGTATGGTAGTTGAATTTAAAACTAGTGTTGTGATTTCGAACACACTCAGGCAAGGTGTATCGATACAACATAATGTGATAAAGTTTGTCAGATACTTGCGATAGATCAGTGGTTTTCTCCGGGTACTCCGGTTTTATCCACTAATAAAACTGACCGCCACGATATAACTAAAATATTGTTGAAAGTGGCGCTAAGCACCATAAACCAACCAAAATTATGCAAATTAATACATTTGTTAACATACTATTTATAAATTACACTTCAAATAATTTAACATATTTTGAAAATAGACTAGGAATGTGTATTCTTATTCTTGCATTCTATATATGTTTAATTAATCCTGATAATCTATGCGTAACTAGTATATCTCATAATGTCAAAAGGACCCATTGTTGTTCCAATAAAAAAACATTCTGCGATTCATTTCTGTGAAGCAAAATGCCTTGAAATATGAAGATTATGTTCAGTTATCTTGCCGATTATGAGGGGTGGGGTAGGGTTATGGTGTTTAACGTCGCTTTCACAAATATTTCAGTTATAAGGTGGAGGTAAGTTTTATTGGTGGAGGAAACGGGAATACCTGGAGAAAACCACCGACCTGCCGCTAGCCACTGACAAACTTTATCACATAATGTTGTATCTAGTACACATCGCCTGAGTTGTGTTCGAACTCACACCGTTAGTGGTGATAGGCACTGATTGCATAGGTAATAATAAATCCAACAACCATACGATCACGACCACTTTCCCCTGCTGATTTTGGAGAATCAAACAAGAAAATGATACTCGCACTAACATGATGCATGGAATCTAAATACACATCCTAATAGATGTTTTATGTCATATTTACTGGTTAAAAATATATTGTCCTTCCGACACGTATTTTATGCTAGACTTTACTCTACATCACTATATGACTAACCTCCATCAAGATTATACAGAAATGCACGTGCACATTATAAATAGCTAACTATTTGTATTTAAATGTGAAAAATTGCTATTTTCTGGCATATTTGTTAATTTTCATCCAGACAAGAAGAAACATTTATATTTGAGATAATCGGTTGATGGTCTCCGTTTGGTTGACTTTGGGAGAATTGTTGACCATCAATGTTTAAACTTTCTTTCAAAATGTCATTACTGAGAACAATCACTGACTCTGATGGGGTCGTCATGGTCGTGATCGTATGGTAGTTAGATTTACAAGTATCTGTGCAATCAATGCCTTTCACCAATAAAGTTGTGAGTTTGAACCCCGTTCATGGCAAGGTGTACTCGATGCAACGTTATGTGATGAAAATTGTCAGTGAATTGCGACAGGTCGGTGACTTTCGCTATGTGATAAAGATTGTCAATGACTAGCGACAGGTTGATGATTTTCTCTGAATACTCCGGTTTTCTCCGCCAATAAAACTGACTGCCATGATATAACTGAAATATTGTTGAAAGTCGCGTTAAGCACCATTAACCAACCTGAATCTGATATTGTACTGTCCGCTATGTTGTTGTTTCCATGAAATATAATTGACCAAAAAGGAGGTTCCATTCATCTGTGGAGTTTATGGCGTGATCAAATTGGCTTCTGACACTACTTGAATGACGATTTACATGTCTATGCCTACCCTAAGCCAGGCTATATATTACAGCCAGCTTCTGTCTATGTTCTGTTTGTGGCCAAGGGAGTGTTTTGTGTATTTTCTGTCGTACATATTCGATATCTGAACATTTGCCTGCTATCCATAATGATCAGAACAATTAATATCTGTCTTTGTTCTAATCAATTATCTAACTTTAGAAGTCAAACCAGTTTAAAATAGTAATCCGTGCTTATAAAATAATGGTCAGGCGCTGATATCAAATGGAAAGAAAAGATTGTAGATACCAAAGATGTAACCAAAAACCGTAAATCGAAGAACGACAGACAATGCAAAGACGAGAAGAAAAAAAGGTCAAAAGAACAAACATTCTTCCGTAAATGGCCGTTTTCGGGTTGAGACGACCGAGTTAAGACGAGTGCACGTGCACTCGTCTTTACTCGTTGTGACATCCAATCAGGACGCCTCTAACAAGAAAACAATCTTTTAAATATATATCTTAAGCCGGGAATGTCACACTATAGCTGATAGCTGAATAACAGATATATTACGGATTTAACCATTATTTTTTTTTCAAATACAGACTCCAACCGTATTAGATATATTCGTGTCTTTTATTTTAATTTTTTCGTATTTCTAGATATATAGGGTCTAACACCGGGAGAGGTGGAAGATAGTAAAATCTGTGACACACGAGGGTAAGATTTAAATCGTATCGGACGAGGCTGTCCGAGTCTGATATGATTTAAATCTTACCCGAGGGTGTCACAGATTTTACTATCTTGCACCTTTTACGGTGTTTGACTCTTTTTCTCACCCATTTCTACCGTGTCAATATTTGTTTACTTTTTGTGTAGTTTGTCGCATTAATTTGCGAACCGTATCACAGGACCAAAATGCCACGTAATAAAATAAAACAAGATTTTCATTTTACAACTTTAAAGAGGTTCAAAATAATAAAGTTAACAAACTTTTGATAGATTCTACAATAACAAAATTTTGCACCTTTTACGATGTGTGCCTCTTTTTCTCATCTCTTTCTATCGTGTCAATATTTGTTTACATTGAGAAAATATAGAGTGCTCTCCCTTGTTAGGTAACTAAAGTAAATAAAAATAATTTCCTCCCTTTGACCAACGTCAAATAACTTGTCTACAGGCATTTATCGCTGTTGTAGTAGCATTTATAATATATCTATAAAAAACATTTTGTATTTTATTGTGAAATACATTAAAAATACTGCCAAGACACTATAAATCGACAATTTAATTCAACAATGGAAAACAATTTTGCGGGAAAAACGGCGTGTAGCTTGACTTACCCTGGAGCCGGGGTAAGATAGAAAAATCTTTTTCACCTAAATTAACGGACTACTTTATCCAAGGGGTGAGCAGTCCCTTTCCGTACCTTTGACGTCATTCTTCAATGACGTCAAAATATGTGTCACGTCATATTTCATGTATGGGGTTTCTCATGAAGGAAAATACTGTACTTACAGCAGGTCGCCGCCATACCAATGGGTACGAATTGTGCCCCTCTTCTAGCCGATTTATTTTTATACTCATATGAGTCGGAGTTTCTTCAAAAGCTTGTAAAAGATAAGAAGATTCATGAGGCTAGAGCCTTTAATTTCACATACAGGTATATTGATGACGTTTTATCTATCAATAATTCTAGATTTGCAGAATTTCTTCCATTGATATATCCTCCAGAGCTGGAAGTTAAAGAGACCACCGATACAGCTTCTTCCGCATCATTTTTGGACCTGTACCTCGAATTTGACGACAGTCGTCAACTCAGTACTAAAATTTATGATAAACTTCAATTTTTAAATCATAAATTTTCCAAACATGTGCAGCAATATATCAGCTTCTCCTGCATATGGTGTTTACATCTCGCAATTGATTCGCTATGCAAGGGCCAGTAGCAATTATTCTGATTTCCTGAAACGTCATGTTCATCTGAGAAACAGGCTACTGGACCAGGGCTATTACAAGATTCGCTTTATTCGATCTCTTGAAAAGATTATATTCCGATACCAAGATCTTGTCGAAATATATTCCGTCTCTGCAGAAACGATTATAGGGGATGCATTTTCATATAGTGAAAATGTATAAAGATAGAGAAGTCAAGAAAAATGTCAAGGATATTTTTTTATTAATGTGTGACGTAAAAATATTTTTGACATTTACGCCACCGAATAAGGTACTGCTTTGACAACTATTTTACCTATTTTGTTCCTGTATTTAAATACTGTTATAGTGACAGCCGGAACTTTTGAACAGTAATGAGAGCGGGAGGTTTGGCGCCTTAAAATCTGATTCAATCCACCATTTCTTTAGAAATGCCTGTACCAAGTCAGGATCATTACGGTTTTCACAGTTTTCCGGTTGTTGACTGATTTTGTCTGTTTATATAATTGTGAGTTTTGACTTTCCCTTTGTAAGATTGTTCGGAGTTCGGTAATTTTGTTATTACCCTTATTTAGTGAGAAAAGCTCAAATATCAGTAGAAAGCTACTTAGTATATCAATCGGTGTCACATAAGTCAATTTTATGTGATGTGTATTTCATAGCGCTCAATTTTATGATATTGATCTGATAATTTATGCAAATTAGTTACTGATCAATTGAGAGGGTCTCTAGGAGTTCGCGATAGTGAAAGTTGTTGGTTTACGGAAGAAATAGGTACTTACATGCGTTGTTGGGAAAGCCCGGATGATCTTCCACTCGTGATAGAAATTTTTGTTTCTTTTCCACTCGCGAAAAGACATAAAATTTCTGTCACTCGTGGAAGATCACCCGGTCTTTCCCAAGAACGTATGTAACAACCTATTAATCATCATCAAAACATTAAGCAAACAACTAGATATTTAGCTATGCGATCCCAATAAAATCCAGGAGTGAACCCAGGTACATCGGAGGAGTAAGATATTCCTGGTCCAAATACGACAACCGTTGTGTCCAAATTGGGGTTAACGGTGATTAAATAAAATTGCGTTTTTTCTGAAAGAAAAAGTCAACGATATGATTTCATTTACGTTCATTCCAAATCAAGATCTTGTCTGTGTTTCTACGATTTTTCTTTTAGATTTTGGTCTTTTCTGACTTTTTGTTTCCCATGTTATTACTCAATTTTCTGACAGTGTGGTGTTTCGTTTTTAATTAATTAGTTTTCCGACGTTTTGCCTGCGGTCAATCATTCATATACTCTCTATTCAAATAAATCTCTCTGTTAAACCGATATGCTTTAACTTTATCCGTTGTTTGTGTTACTCCCACTTAATCCAGCTTCCTTTTGGATAAATCCAGCTTCAACACCAATCAATCCCTCATTACCATATAATTAGCATATATGCAAAATGATTTCCAGTTTTGATAATCCGCCGTATAACGTAAAATGCAGGTAGCGCATCACTTCCAAAAATGGATGAAATAATGTTAATGTCACAATGATGATGTAATGATAAAAAAAATCCCAATGTATATTACAGCATTAAAATTCAACGGTATCATACTCACAATTTAGCAAAGTTCCAAAAATAACTACCAAGAATATTGTCCTTCTGTCTAATTCCGACGCCATATTGTTATCAACCAAACAAACCAAAATGGATTAAACAACAGTCACACTACGTTGAATACTCCTATATATTAAACGAACAAATGTATCTCAAAATAGCAACATCATACGCTTATCCATCCTCTAAATTATATAATTGATCTTCACCCGAATGTAGCAAATTCCATGTCATTAACGTTTTTCCGCCTTTCAAATATTAACTATCTAATGTATCCAGGTAAAAGAAGCAGACGACGAAGAGTTAGATCAAATTTATATAAATAAAAACAAGCAATAAATACTATTTGTGGTTGTTTGTGGCAAGATAAGTATGTAATGTATATTTATTTCTTCCGTTACATCAAGGAAAAGATGACCTTGTTTGATGACGTCATATCATATGAAACAAAACCAATCTTATATACTTTGATTGAAAGCTACTGTAAAGGTATATCGTGTCGTGACATCTGCTCGGTCATGCAATAAATATATATATATCATATATCATATATTTAGATTAAAATACAGTTGTTTTGTATATGCATTATCAATGATTGTTCCAAGCCTATATCGTTTATACCCTATATCGCATAGCCTATATCGCATACCCTATATCGTATACCCAAAAAATTTCAAATTTCTAAATTTTCTAAAATTTCATAAAATTCAAAATTTTTCAAAAAAAAATTCTAAATTTAACAAATTTCAAATTCTCAAAAAAATAAAAAAAATTGCACAAGATTTCAAAATAAAAAATATTCAAAAAATTCAAAAAAATTCAAAATTTTCAAAAAAAATTTCATAAAATTTCATAAAATACATGTATTAGCAAAGGCATGGTTGAAATATATGATATACTGAACATTACATGTCAAAATCTGTATCACATGCCGTATCAATCCTCGACCTATATCACCCCTCGGGCGGTGGCCCTTGGGGTGATACAGTGTTCTCGGGTTGATACGGCATGTGATACAGATTTTGACATGTAATATTCAGTATAAATACAATAGACATGTCTTCCTACTCGGACACATTATCCTGATTCCGAGCCAACCAGTCTTAACTCTTTCTCCATAATACTGCGTGCTTATAGTTGAAGCAACAAATACACGAGCAACACAAGCCCCACTAAACACCGGAGTGAACTCAGGTATTCCGGAAGGGTAATCAGTTCCTGCTCCATTAGTAGCACCCGTCGTGTTACTCTAGCTTTGATCCTAGGGGTCTTTGTCCAGGGAGTTTGCTGTTTCCACTAAGATTATGCAGATATTCGTGAAGGGTAGGAAGTCCCTGTAGCGTATTGTCATGTCCAGTAAAAGTAATGGCAGTGATAGAGGAAAGAACAGATTTACGTAAATGGTATCCGTTGCCAGTTTAGAAATGGATACATATATGCGGCCACCCAATTAGTAATGACGCCGTATGATTTTTGCTACGATAACTTCAACCCAGAAGCATCACGATGAAGGTTATTCTAGAAACACGTTGTATGCACTCACTTAGATATGTATGTTGTTATTGGAATATGACAGCAGCAATATAAAAAAGGAATATAGCTGCAAGAAAAAACCACTGAAACTACCTTTGACATGTAAAAAGATTGGTAGAACCGTTCCTGTTTGTTACTACCTTTGGGATAAATGTTTTACAGATGAGAAGTTCGTGCTGTTGTAGTTATTTTATATTTTGTCAACTAGTACTGTGCAGGCTCTTATTTTGAATAAGCAAAGAAAGATAAAATTGCAATGTTTTAATGCTTTTCAAGATAACGAGATTCACATTGGGGAGACCAACAATTCTTCATCTTTTTGTCCGAATTAAGTGGGAATGGATGTGGAGAACAAACAATATTTAAGCACACCCTAGAATCAGACTTTACTAATATCTAAATCTAGCTGTTACTTATAAGTATGTCGAAATTATTGATATTCGTGAGGAAGCAGTTTTCGCAGATTTAGTGTCTCCAAACAATCCACGAATTTAAGACTCCAACGAAGAATAATATTTTCCTTCCATTTACGGGAGCATCGATGATAAATAACAAAACATATATTTTGGGGTTTTTTTTTACTTTGAAAATTCGAAATCCATGAAATTAGGAACTCGTGAATATTCCTGATACGTACATTCCACGACAATTGATGTCCACAAATGCAAGTTTTGTTTTCATACTATATGAACAAGTCGTCATTTTCAATTATGTTGTCTGTTAGAATATGGGGTGATAAAACTTACAAAGATATTTCAATTCACTTTTATTAAATTGTTGGTATTTTTACCTGACTGGCAAAGCAAAATAATATTTTAAAATAAACATGGAATCCAGTAGTAATCAATACAAGCAAATCACCAATCACATAAAATTGCTTATAATCGAAAAGACAGAAATGCTACTCAGTTTCTTCACCATATTTCCTGGTAAAGTACGAAGTAATTATTTACGGCAAATCATTATAGATACAACCACTCACTTAAAATTGTTCATGATAGAAAAGTATGCAGTAAGTATTTAGTGCATGCTCTTATACCGACAATGTTATACACCAAAGTCATTTACAAATTTGTTATTTTTAATAAATGTTGACCCTGTTGCGAATGGATCATGGTCTAATACTTCTTCTCGTCTTCCGGGTGTAGATTTTGGTATTGGTTCACGTCTGACTGCACCAATTGGGCCATTTATATGCATAACTCTTCTACGACGACCTGGATAGGATTTAGAGGTAACCCCCCACGAAGCCTTAAATGTAGGGATCTTCCTTTTCACAGAAAAATCGGGTCCAGGATATTCGAAATGCGCCAATTTGGGTCTTTTGCTCTTTGATCTCATTATTATAAATTTTGCGTCAATATTGTTGCTCTTAATAGCATCTGCACGAATCCTTTTTGCCTCTGTATTCAAAGCACTGATACTTCCAGATCTGATTTCTTTTGCTTTTAAAAGCCCAGCGTCAGAATTGTCCGAAGATGACTTTGATGGATCTATCTTTTCCTTTGTAATTCCATTTTCTTCCATTTGTGACATTTTTGGTAGTCCCTCAGATAATAAGGTTTTGAAATCACGACCTCGTTTTCTCACAAATTTGTTGTACGCATACTCAGGAGACTTCCTCCTAGATTTCATAGACGAAATGTCCTGAACATGTCTACGACGTTCAGATGTTCTTTGATTATCGATCTTATGCCGTGAATTGTCTCTCACGAATTCAATTCCAGATATACCAAGCGATGGACCATGTATGAAATGGCTCAAATCAGGTTTCGAAGATTTTATGTGCTCAGATGAAGGCTTTTTGTGCTCAGATGACGGCTTTTTGTGCTCTGATGAAGGCTTTCTGGGCTCAGATGAAGGCTTTTTGTGCTCGGATGATAGCTTTTTGTGCTCAGATGAAGGCGTTTTGTGCTCAGATGAAGGAATATTGTGCTCAGTTAGTTTGCTTTCTAACGGATGTTTTATGTTAAACTCGTTGTGTTCGATTGCATTCGATGTATGAGAATTTTGATTACCTGATTCTTGTTTCTTTTTCTTCCGAATATCTCTGCCGACGTATACTCGCTCAGCAATAATCTTGTCACCTAATATTTTGTCAGCGAGCACGTTTTTGCTTTTAATGTAGAATGATTTAATTTGGCCTGCCTTAATATTTTTAGATCTTAGCAATCCCGCATTTTCATCAGTAGCCCTCTTGACCCGAGGGTCGTCATATCCAGCACTAATACTGATATCATTATCTCTCGGTATCAACAGCTTATCAATATGGGTATGCTCATTTATTTGTCCAAACTTCTTCAACCGTTGCAGGTAACCACGTGGAATTGAGGCGACATCTATAATACTAAGCGGAACCGGACCTTCATTTTTGGTACTTTGTTGTGGTACAACATTGTAGGTTGTTCTGTCAATTAACGAAACTGAACCTGGGAAAATAAGAATAAAAAGATGTACTTAAGTAAAATATTAAGTCCATACACAATCTGTATAAGAATACCGTTGTACGTATGACGTATCATTAAGATGTCATGGTTTCAAACTGGATTATTATTTATCATCCATATAATAATTAAAAATCTTATGCAATGATCCACCACAAATCTTTTCCATGAATATATTTAATGCAGAGATCAAATGCAAAATCACCGACCTGTCGCAGGTCACTGACAAACTTTATCACATAGTGTTGTATCGTGTACACATCATTACCTGAGCGGGGTTCGAACTCACACCGTTAGTGGTGATAGGTACTGATTGCATAGGTAATTATAAATCCAACTACCATACGATCACGACCACTTCCCCCTGCTGAATTTGAAGAATCAAACAGGAAAATGATAGTTACACTAGAATTTACGGTCAGATGCGTGGAATCTGTATACCCTGGATACTCTGGTTTCCTTCCACCAATAAAACTGACTGCTACGATATAACTGAAATAATGTTGAGAGTAGCGCTAAGCACCATAAACCGACCGAACAAAACTCTGCTACGGTTACATGTGTCCCAGAAAGATTAATTAGTACAAAAACAATGTAGGTTTATCCATTGTATTTAACGTTGTTTTTAATTTTCTATTTTTATTACCATTTAAATAATATGAGACAGGCACAACCTGTTTGAAGGACGAAGTACACAACCTGTTTGTAGGACGAAGTACACAACCTGTTGGTAGGACGAAGTACACAACCTGTTTGTAGGACGAAGTACACAACCTGTTTGTAGGACGAAGTACACAACCTGTTTGTAGGACGAAGTCCTATAATTTTAAGAGGGAGGGTGAGAAGGGAATGTATTATTATTTTTCAAGTACTCTTTAAAGTTTTTTTTTAAATTATTTGGATGCAGTTATCTTTCTTTGACTTATGGCTGTTCCGTTCATTTTACCTACGCCGCCCTTCCGCCGAGAATCCCGTGGAAAGAAAAATTTTAACTAGAGTTTTATTTCAAGTTTATTTCGATTTTGCATAAAGTAAATAATTAAAGAAATGGGAATTTTTCATTGAAATATATATTTTTTGCGTTTCTAAATATCAATTGATCTATTTTTAAAACTTCCGGTGAAAATATATTTGGCTATGAATAGATAGAAAGGAGGAACAATCGTACAGCCTACAGCTAAAAGGACTTTTATTTTACATATATAGTCCAAACCTATGGTATCGCAGGATCTATGACAGTGTGTATTCACGTGCTATTTCAAGCAGTTTTGGTCGCCACATATTGTACTGTCTGTTAGTTAGTTGTCTCCATGGAATCTAATTAACAAGAAAGGAGGTTCCATTCATCAATGGAGTTTATGGCTTTTGATCACACCATGCTGGCTTCTGACACTACTTGAATGACGACTTATATTTATATGCCTATCCTAAGCCACTATTTATATTACAGCCAGCTGCTGTCTATGTTCTGTTTGTGGCCAAGGGAGTGTTTTGTGTATTTTCTGTCGTATATATTCGATATCTGAACATTTGCCTGATATCCATAATGATCAGAACAATTAATATCTGTCTTCGTTCTAATCAATTATCTAACTTTAGAAGTCAAACCAAAGACGTAACCAAAAGCCGTAATGCAATGATCAAAAGAAAAAAAGGTCAAAAGAACAAACAATCATCTACAAAACATTAAACAAGCAACTAGATGTTTAGCTATACGATCCCAATCAAATCCGGCAGTGAATCCAGGTACATCGGAAGAGTAAGATATTCCTGATCCAATTGCGACAACCGTTGTGTCCAAATTGGGTTTAACGGTGATTAAAGAAAGAAAAGAAAAAGTCAACGATATGATTTCATTTACGTTCACTCCAAATGAAGATCTTGTCTGTGTTTCTACGATTTTTCTTTTAGATTTTGGTCTTTTCTGACTTTTTGTTTCCCATGTTATTACTCAATTTTCTGACAGTGTGGTGTTTTGTTTTTAGCTAGTTAATTTTCAGACTTTTGCCTGCGGTCAATCAATAATATACTCTCTATTCAAATAAATCGCTGTTAAACCGATATGTTTTCACTTTATCCGTTGTTTTTGTTACTCCCACTTAATCCAGCTTCCTTGTGGAAAAATTCAGCGTCAAAATCAATCAATCCCTCATTACCATATAATTAGCATATATGCAAAATGATTTCCAGTTTTAATAATCCGCCGTATAAAGTAAAATGCAGGTAACGCATCACTTCCAAAAATGGATGAAATAATGTTAATGTCACAATGATGATGTAATGATAAAAAAAAATTCCCAATATAAATTACAACATTAAAATTCAACGGTATCATACTCACAATTTAGCAAAGTTCCAAAAATAACTACCAAGAATATGGTTCTTCTGTTTAATTCCAACGCCATATTGTTATCTACCAAACAAACCAAAATAAATTAAACAACAGTCACACTACGCTGAATACTCCTATATATTATACATACACATGTATCTCAAAATAGCAACATCATACGCTTATCTATCCTCTAAATTATATAATTCATCTTCATCCGAATGTAATAAATTTCATGTCATTAAAATTTTTCCGCCTTTCATACAATAACTATCTAATGTATCCAGGTAAGGAAGAAGACGAAGAGTTAGATCATCTTTAAACAAATCAAAAACAAACAAACAAAATCATTTTGTGGTTGTTTTTGGCAAAATAAGTATATAATATATGACAGTACACTCGAATTTAGTCGATGAAAATGTCATGCGCAGTGTAGCGCTTTACCGGAAGCAGATTAGACAGGAATGACGATACATTCGTATTGGAAAATTATTTGTTTATAGATTTTAATAAAAAATACAACCATTATGCACCTCGATTTTGTGTCTTTCTTTACATAACTGAATGACCCTGACCTAACTTCCTCTATGCCACACCACTCGAAATTCGACGATTCACAAAACATGCCATGAAAATAACAAACGGGAAAAAAAATTAAATATATTGAAGAAAAATCCCTTACCTTTATGTTGGGTTGTCCACAAAAATATTCATCATGTATTTATTTCTTCCGTTACGTCAAGGAAAAGATGACCATGTTTGATGACGTCATAGCATATGAAACAAATTCTATATACATTGATTTCCTCCACCAATAAAACTGACCGCCACGATAAAATTGAAATATTGTTGAAAGTGGCGTTTATCACCACAAACCAAACCAAACCTATATACATTGATGGAACGCTTCTGTAAAAGTATGTCGCTGGCATTTAATCATTGGACAAACACACCATCTTCCGGTTGTTCGTGCATTACGGCATTTTTTAAGATTCAATGGTATTTATTTTTTTACAGTTTCTAAGGTATGTATTCCTGAAGACATCAATGGATTTTAACAAAAGCAAAAACGTAACGGATGTTATTGTTATCATTAATTGTTATGGATTGATTGTTGAGTTACAATTATTCATATTAAGCACAATTGTACAAAACTAGCTTTCCTTCACTCATAAAGTGCTCAAGTGCTTGTTGCTTAACGCCACCTCAGCAAATTTTTTCGCTACATTATGGCGAGAACAAGTTAATTTTCAGAGATGATGATGAGGTTCGCTTTGTACTAACACGCTTAGTTGGATTTTTATAGTGCTACAGATCCCTCCAAGTGTATCAACGATCAAACACTCAGGTCGGACAGAGAGTTTTGTCGGACTTCACACCGACAAATGTCCGACAAATATCCGACCAAATTGTCCGACAAATGTCCGACCAAATTGTCCGACAATTGTCCGACAAATGACCGACCAAATCCTCCCAGGTCGGAGTGAGAGTCTCCACTCTCAGATAGTTAAACTGTAAAGAGGAAACGTCCCCAAATTCTGCTAACCAATAAATTTGTGCATAAAGAAACATGCGTATCATAGTAAAGCTGAAGTAAATGAGTGATATACAGTGGTACGGAAAGTATAGATATGTTAACGGCTGTCACGGGCGATATATACAATAATATCCATGAATAAAATGTATTAACATGCAGTACTCATGTTTTAAGTGCACTAGAAGTGAATATTAATATGTCCCTATGTACTCGCGACAATCGATGCCAAGGCCCTTTCACTTGCTGCAGACAGTTGCCGGTGCGTTTGCTCTTTTACGTGTTTGCCAAATGTAGGGCGAACGAACCCGGGTAAATAATTCTAATTTATACATTTATTTCTTTAAAGGCAAATTTGGATTAAAATTATTTAATAAAATTTAAGTTTTATTTTGTTCATGGCGAATGGGTCATAAATCCGTAAATCCCGTTTTTATCTTCTTGAGAATTGGCAGTCTGTGGAGTCCTGATATAGGTGAAATAATATTTTGTAAGTGTATTCTACGTTTTTTTTTTACAGTTTACCTGTCAAAACATCACCCATCTCAGCATGTTGTCGCATCGTGCATTCATGATATACAAATACACCTATCACAGGTGTTAAGAAAAACGTTGCTCAAGACTTTTTTTACTAAGACTTATAAACATAGATAACTATTCTACGTTTTCGATTTTCAAGCCGTCTTCCAATTTATTTGTACTTAAAAAATAAATTTATATCTTTTTTCTTATATATGTATATAAATATCTTAGTACAATAAATACATTTACGGTGAGAAATTATTATACGTCATGATATCGTTATTTAGATAAATACTTATTAGACAGATTTTTTTTTAAAACCATTTTTGTCTTTTTAATTGATAACTGACCCAAGCTAAATAAATGAAATGTGACTTAATGTGTTAATTATATAAATCCTTGCCTTCTATAAATTTTAATTTCTTATCTAATTCTTATTCTTATTTAGCAATATGGTCAGGTTGTTATTTTCATTGAATGGCTTCACAGTAGGAGCTCTTCTTGTATATTGATTACATCCTGTATATTACAACTGACTGCTAATGCATGACAAAGGCAAATTTGGATTAAAATTATTTAGTAAAATTTAAGTTTTATTTTGTTCATGGCGAATGGGTCATAAATCCGTAAATCCCGTTTTTATCTTCTTGAGAATTGGCAGTCTGTGGAGTCCTGATATAGGTGAAATAATATTTTGTAAGTGTATTCTACGTTTTTTTTTTACAGTTTACCTGTCAAAACATCACCCATCTCAGCATGTTGTCGCATCGTGCATTCATGATATACAAATACACCTGTCACAGGTGTGAAGAAAAACGTTGCTCAAGACTTTTTTTACTAAGACTTATAAACATAGATAACTATTCTACGTTTTCGATTTTCAAGCCGTCTTCCAATTTATTTGTACTTAGTACAATAAATACATTTACGGTGGGAAATTATTATACGTCATGATATCGTTATTTAGGTAAATACTTATTAGACAGATTTTTTTTAAAACCATTTTTGTCTTTTTAATTGATAACTGACCCAAGCTAAATAAATGAAATGTGACTTAATGTGTTAATTATATAAATCCTTGCCTTCTATAAATTTTAATTTCTTATCTAATTCTTATTCTTATTTAGCAATATGGTCAGGTTGTTATTTTCATTGAATGGCTTCACAGTAGGAGCTCTTCTTGTATATTGATTACATCCTGTATATTACAACTGACTGCTAATGCATGACAAAGGCAAATTTGGATTAAAATTATTTAGTAAAATTTAAGTTTTATTTTGTTCATGGCGAATGGGTCATAAATCCGTAAATCCCGTTTTTATCTTCTTGAGAATTGGCAGTCTGTGGAGTCCTGATATAGGTGAAATAATATTTTGTAAGTGTATTCTACTTTTTTTTTTTACAGTTTACCTGTCAAAACATCACCCATCTCAGCATGTTGTCGCATCGTGCATTCATGATATACAAATACACCTATCACAGGTGTGAAGAAAAACGTTGCTCAAGACTTTTTTTACTAAGACTTATAAACATAGATAACTATTCTACGTTTTCGATTTTCAAGCCGTCTTCCAATTTATTTGTACTTAAAAAATAAATTTATATCTTTTTTCTTATATATGTATATAAATATCTTAGTACAATAAATACATTTACGGTGGGAAATTATTATACGTCATGATATCGTTATTTAGGTAAATACTTATTAGACAGATTTTTTTTAAAACCATTTTTGTCTTTTTAATTGATAACTGACCCAAGCTAAATAAATGAAATGTGACTTAATGTGTTAATTATATAAATCCTTGCCTTCTATAAATTTTAATTTCTTATCTAATTCTTATTCTTATTTAACAATATGGTCAGGTTGTTATTTTCATTGAATGGCTTCACAGTAGGGGTTCTTCCTGTATATTGGTTACATTCTGTATATTACAACTGACTACTAATGCATGACAAACAATTTTAATCAGCCATCATTATCATGAAATACATTTTTTAATCTTTATTTTGATGACGGCACCTAATTCCAATCACCTAATCCAAATTAGTATAGTAGAGGAGTACCGTATTTTTCGGACGATAAATCTAGATAAAAATGACGATTTTGTTCACAGTACAAAAAATGTATACCTTTATTTTGCTGTAGGTTTATTTCTGAATAAGAAGACTCGTATCGTCGATGTTCTTGGTGTTATTTTTTTTTAAATAAAGCAATAAAAGTATACTAACAGGGGGGTGCATTTCTGGGGATAAAATATTCAACATTCGAAAAAATCAATATTCAATGATTGAAGTGTTATCGAAAATCAGTTCAATATTGTATTTTATAATAAAATATATACTATAAAAAATGTATCTTGTTGAAAAAAATCACAGGGTGGATCGATTTACAATATAAAATTATTATCACAAAATATCTAAATATAGCTATAGCTTTCCATCAAACACGAGCATGCGCACGTGATTGTAGTTAAACATGTCGGTTGCAATACATCTCACAGTGAACGTGTAGAACAAGCTTTTTATACTAAATATACTGGAAAATAATTTATATCAATTTCGTTACTTAATCGATATTTTATTGCAATAATTTATATGAGGCTATGGGTGTTTAAACGTCACTTCAACAATATTTCAGTTATATATTGACCTTTGAGCTACCTTTCCTGGCGCGAATATGGTGCAAGGTAAAAATACACTAGGGTATTTACGTACTCGCACATTCTACACACCGGAAAGAAAGTCCTGTTTCCACTAAGATTATTCATTGCGTTAGCAGTTTTGCAACACATGATCTACGCACAGGACAATAATGGGAAGCTGTGTTATCATGTTCCGAGTGAAGCCACAATCGTATTAAAGAATAAAACAATGACAAACAAACAATATCACACGGTCTGTTCGTTCCAATATTCCATCGAGAATCGTTGTAACAGAGGCAAAACAGTTAACGTTTATTTATTAAATGTTGAGTGGGAGAGTGATTGCTTTATAACATCAAATGGGCGAGAGCCAGTTACATTCGATGAGATGATGATGATGTTCGCGGATACACGTGCCGATCCACTCTGACACATTATCCTGAGTCCCAGCCAACTAGTCTTTGATCTTATTTCTGAATGTTATGTGCTTGGCAGAGAAACAGCAAATACCAATATCATAATTGTTGGCTTGACCTGACCGAGGCTCGAACCTATGATGACGAAGCGGGAACACTAGCCATGCACACCACCGATGCGGTCTACACACTGGAGATGATTGTAACGTCATAATTTAAAATATGGGATTGTATTTTACTCTAAGATGTCTAAATAACAGATAAACAAGTAAGTGTACTGACCAACGTTGTAGGTTATCACTGATGGCTGGTCCTTTGACATGATACAAGATTCTGATTTATACTGTAATATTCCTACTATATAATAAGACAAAATACATTCCTTTACAAAGTTAACAACTATATTAATCTGCCTTGTCCATGTAACAAGTATGGTGTTATGTTAATCTGACAATATATTAGATAAGTTACAAAATGGTCACTATACTGATAATAACGTAGATATTAAATTTAGTGCACACGACCCGTTTCTGGAATAACCTTCATCAGGTACGTTACTGGAATAACCTTCATCAGGTACGTTACTGGAATAACCTTCATCAGGTACGTTACTGGAATAACCTTCATCAGGTACGTTACTGGAATAACCTTCATCAGGTACGTTTCTGGAATAACCTTCATCAGGTACGTTACTGGAATAACCTTCATCAGGTACGTTACTGGAATAACCTTCATCAGGTACGCTGAAAGCCAAACTCTGTGAAAACCAAATACTTTTAATATCTTTCGGAACAAGGGAAAGAAAGGGTCTAAACAGAATAGCCAAATAATCAACTAAGGTCACTTATAAAACAAACATAATATTCGGTTATTGATCGACACAGTCGTCTTAGCACAGATACACATATAAAGTGTATGTGAACCCCCCCCCCCCCCCCCACCCCCCCCCCTCATGACTAGTTCTACAAACGCACATATTCATGTTGTCCATTGATATGGAAAATAATAGGGGTCGCCGTGGGCGTGATCGTACGGTAGTTGAATGTACAACTACCTATGCAATCAGTGCCTATCAACACTATTGTTGTGAGTTCGAATCTCGCTAATGGTGATGTGTACTGGATACAACATTATGTGATAAAGTTTGTCGGTGACTTGCGACAGGTCTGTTGTTTTCTCCGGGTCCTCCGGTTTCCTTCACCAATAAAACTGACTGCCATGATATAACTAAAATATTGTTGAAGGTGACGTTAAGCACATTAATCCACCAACCAAAGGAAATCACAAAAACTGACATTTATTAAAATTCGAATAAACGATAAAACAACAAATCTGAATGAATAAAAGGTAAAGTTTATACTTCCATTTAGCTAATACCACCAAGTGTTATTTATGATATTTATTAGAGTGAGTGGGTGATTGTTGTTTAACGCCAACTCAGCAATTTTTCAGCTATATCATGGCGAGACTAAATTAATTTTCAATGAGATGATTATGAGGTCCGCTTTGTACTAGACCAACACGCGTGGTTGGATCTTTATAGTGCTGGCTCACTGAAACAACAGTCACCGGGTAGACATGTCGTCCCACTCGGACAGATTATCCTGATTCAGATCCAACCAGTCTTTGCTGTTTCTCCTTAATGCTGCGTTCTTAGCGGAGAAGCAACACACGCCAATTTTATAGTCTTTGGTTTGACCCCACGATCTACCGCACTCGAAGCGAGCACGCTAACCATTACACCACCGATACGGTTTATATTTGATAGAAGATCCAGTCTTATTAGTGTGCAAAATTCTGATTGCTAGTAACGTCACGATAAATACCAAGAATGTAATAACCATTGAGTTACTAGCAATCATGATTATTTGCTTATTATGCGTTCCACTTTCAGCAATTGTGCAGCTATATTGTGATTACCAGATTAATTGTGAGATCTAAGCACGGGCGGATATAACAAACTGGCCGAAATATCCCCAAGCTTTGGTTACTTTTCTGGAAGCGTTAACACTTGAGATGGGTATGGAGACCTGAACTCACGTCAGATTTTAGATCAACCAATCAATAAACAGCTGAACAAGAAAACAACCAATAAACATGAACATAAATGAGGAGGTGACGGCTGTTCGAAGCACCTGGTATTGCTTTTGGTTTCATTCAACATCTTCTGGTTGTCCCAAAATTGTTTTATTTTATGTAGGATCAATAATTGTTGTTTTTATCCCATTGTGATTGTACTAATATGCTTGAAGCTAGACGACAACATAGGGGTGATAAGAAGCCGTATTTCGGAGGACAGACATTGCAATAATCAAAATAAAAAAGGACAACATGACAATGAATGATCTGGGAAAACTATGCAGAAAACTACAGGTCGAGCAACATGAAACCACCGAAATAAAAAAGAAGAAAGAAAAACAAAGAAAGAAAGAGATATATGTTTGCCTTTATTAATCTAAACTATTTGATAAAGATACATTCATGCCATTCATCATAAAACTATTAGCAATAGGTCAACAAAATAAATTTGTATATTTATATTTAATTACTTTTGACTGACATTGTACACTGCATGTGTATATAACAAAGAAAATAGGTGATTTGTTTTGTGGGATTTACACATGACAACATTATATTGTGTAAATACAAGGTAGTAAGAAAACAAACAATTTATCTTATACACAGACTGACTGTGGTTGTAAGTGAAAGTGTTATTCGTGACAAGTTTTGTCTACCTGTCTTGTTTTTCTTTTTTCCCAACTAATAGTCGAACAGGCGTTACTGCTGACCATCATAAAGAGGCTTTAGAAGAGTTTGAAGGTACCAAAAGGCTAATTGAAAAACTAAAATCGAAGACGGAGAGTCACTAAAATGGCCAAAAGAAAAAGGACGAAACGACAAGCGACGATTAAAAAACATCACACAGAAACCTAAAGATCGGGCAATACGAATTCCACCAAAACCAGGGGAGAACTCAGGTGCTCCGGAAGGGTAAGCACATGTGGCATCCGTCGTGTTACTCTTGTTATAAACCGGGTGCCAAGTCATGCATGAGGAAAAGACCGAATTGTGATTACGACAAGCGGAACATACCCGTGGTCACGTGTGACACAGATTCTACATAACGGTTAACCAAGTCATGGTGACGTAACAATGGTAACCTAGAATAAACCAACAGTGAATACAGTCTTCACTACCTATGTCATTTGAAACAGAGAATGGCATTGTACAATTCCTGTATACACAAGTTATTAAAAAAGCCATCAACACACAATTAAATCATTAATCATTAAAGGTTTGGGGCAACCACTACAAAAGACATTTCCATATTTATAAATAATTACTTTTGTCTGACATTGTACACTGCATGACTTTTCTATTGTGTATCTAACAAAGGAAATAATTCATTATTGTTACGGATTTCACACATTACCACATATTTTTGTATGCTTACAAAGTAGTAAGAAAGCAAACAATTCATCTTATAAAACGACTGACTGTGGTTGTAAGGAAAAGTGTTATTCGCGACAAGCTTTGTCTATTTGATTTTATGTCTTGTTCTTCTTCATATTATATATATATATATATAAGGGTAATAACAAAATTACCGAACTCCGAACAATCTTACAAAGGGAAAGTCAAAACTCATAAGTATGCAAACAGACAAAATCAGTCAACAACCGGAAAACTGTGAAAACCGTAATGACCCTGACTTGGTACAGGCATTTCGAAAGAAATGGTGGGTTGAATCAGATTTTAAAGCGCCAAACCTCCCGCTTTCATTACGGCTCAAAGTTTCCGGCTGTCACTATTATAACAGTATGTATAACAATACTTGAACAAAACAAGTAAAACAGTTGTCAAAGAAGTAGCATATTTATATTTGAACAGACGTTACTCGTGGCAATCGCATTCACATGCTACAATGGTAATAAACTTCTTTTTAAAATATCTGTCATTTTGAACATAAGACAGGACATCACATAAAAAACATAATGGAATATCTAAATACCGTATATTTCCAAGTCTTTTTATTGAACTTACTGAAGTTTGAAGATCACAAAAAGGGTAATCAGAAGTCGTAAATCGAAGAAAAACAGACAATACAATAACGAAAAGGGAAAAAACAAAAGGACCAAAACAATGATATAGAAAAAACTTAACATTGAGTAATATGAACCCCACTAAATACCGCGTGTGAACTCGGATGCTTCGGAATGGCAAACAGGAATGATGCCGTACATATCCAGTATGCAAAATAAAAAATAGCCACACTGACGGAACCGTTTCAAATTTCAAAAGAAAACCAGTAGAAACAGAAGCAAAATCGAAACTTCCAACGCAAATATACACGACTGCTCACTTTCCTGTCCTGACAGAAGTACACCAATAAAACATGGTGGGGTTAAACAAGCTTACTGGGACCAACCTCTTCCTCTCAGTAAACTGATGCAGTCATACAAGCAACAATATATCTCCCCACAACACGAACCCTTCCTCTGCACATCTCAAAATCATATGCACAGAATTATCAACGCTAGAAGGTGTTAGGACAGACAAAGCAAAGTGGCATAGCAGGACATGACTGGATAATGCTGCTTAAGTCTTCTTTGCTCATCATAATTGATAATAAAATAAAAGGATTGAGACTAAGGTCATGTAAAGTCAAGTCGCGTAAAGTCGTGTAAAGTCAAGTTGCATAAAGTCATGTAAAGTCAAGTCGCGTAAAATCGTGTAAAGTCAAGTCACGTAAAGTCGTGTAGAGTCAAGTCGTGTAAAATCGTGTAAAGTCAATTCGTGTAAAGTCGTGTAGAGTCAAGTCGCATAAAGTGGTGTAAAGTCAAGTTGCATAAAGTCGTGTAAAGTCAAGTCGCATAAAGTCGTGTAAAGTCAAGTCGCATAAAGTCGTGTAAAGTCAAGTCGCGTAAAGTCACGTAAAGTCGTGTAAAGTCAAGGTGCGTAAAGTCGTGTATAATCAAGTAACGTAAAGTGGTATTAAATTAAGTCGTGTAAAGTTGTGTAAAGTCAAGTTGCATAAAGTCGTGTAAAATCAAGTCGTGTAGAGTCAGGTAAAATCAAGTCGCATAAAATCGTGTAAATTCAAGTCACGTAAAGTCGTGTAAAGTCGTGTAATGTCAAGTCGTGTAAAGTCATGTAAAGTCAAGTCGTTTAAAGTCGTGTAAAGTCAAGTCGTGTAAAGTCGTGTAAAGTCAAGTCGCATAAAGTCTTGTAAAGTCAGGTCGCATAAATTCGTGTAAAGACAAGTCGTGTAAAGTCGTGTAAAGTCAAGTCGTGTAAAGTCGTGTAAAGTCAAGTCGCGTAAAGTCGTGTAAAGTCAAATCTCATAAAGTCGTGGAAAGTTAAGTCGCGTAAAATCGTGTAAAGGCAAGTCACGTAAAGTCGTGTAAAGTCAAGTCGTGTAAAGTCGTGTATAGTCAAGTCACATAAAGTCGTGTAAAGTCAAGTGGCGTATAGTCGTGTAAAGTCAAGTCGCATAAAGTCGTGTAAAGTCAAGTGGCGTAAAGTCGTGTAAAGTCAAGTCGTGTAAAGTCGTGTAACGTCAAGTCGTGTAAAGTTGTGTAGAGTCAGGTCGCATAAAGTCGTGTAAAGTCAAGTCGTGTAAAGTCGTGTAAATTCATGTCGCATAAAGTCGTGTAAAGTCAAGTCGCATAAAGTCATGTGAAGTCAAGTTTAACATCAACTCTAGCGTAACAAAGGTGACGTGAAGACTGTGTCTTGACGATAAACCCCCTCCCTCCAATATCAGTACTCGAATGTTGTCATTTCACCACTGCATTCAATGTCATAAGCATAGAGATCGGATTGTAGATGTTGAAGAAATTTCCACTGCAACCATATAGAATACTATTGCGAAACTCATACTCTAAGCGTTTGTGACAGTAAGACATGGCCTAATTTTATGTTCCATTTATGAAAACAATAATGAATTCACAGTTATCGAATTGCGCTTAGAAGCAATGGTAATCTCGTTTGATCTTTCCTGCGACTGTTTAGGTCCTTTGCTTAATTTTCTCTCAGAGATCTTTAAATAAACGTTGTTAATCTCGTTTGTTAAGCTCATAGTAAGTAGAAAGTTGTATAGCTTAATAACCCTTTATGACCTTGTAAATAAACGTTAGAAAATACATAAAGGACAATCAAGAATTGACATATCAGAGGCACTGGCAACGTTGAGCACACAAGACACAAGACGCAGATAAAATAAAGAAGGAAAAAAAAACAAAAAAACCACACACCTACACACATAAACCGCAGCAAAAACCACAACACAGCACAGAAAACTACAAAGATGAGCAACACGGACACCAACCAAAACTAGAGAGTGAATCGAGGTGCTCACGAAGGGTAAGCAGTTCCTTCTTTTCATAAGACACCAGTTGTATTACACACGTGAATAGTCCAGTCCCATACAATTATTGTTAGTGATAGGGGAAAGGAAAAATCTACGTAAAGAGGAAAAGATCCATTGTCATTTGAGATACGAATATTTCGTAAGTTATTTGTCTTTCCATTGTCTTGACTACGAGCGTACCGGATACAGATTACTCCAGAAAAGCGTGGTGAGCACTAAATTAGATTATGTCGTTAAAATTGGCGGGATGTGTACGGTGATACGAATAACCAAAATAACCCTGATTAACCGAAATAACCTGTTAATAACCAAAATAATGTGTATGAGTAAATTGAATCAGCATATCACCACAGACAGGGGCATGGGGTCGTCTTGGTCAATGATGCTATCATTATAAGATTAATAAGAAATGATATGGATGTAAAGGAACATGACATACTACCGGGTATTTAATAATACGACAGAAAGCTTTAGGACAGATACAACAAACAAGCGTACCAGAACATGACATGAGAACAATTCTGTTTACGTGTTATCATTATAGATAAGAAATACTGAGACAGAAAACATATACAGTCACATCTGTATAAAGAGGTCACCTTTGGGACCAATAAAAAGTGGCCTTATAAGACAGGTGACCTCTTAAAAGCGGTTCAATTCATATACAATTTTCTATTACTGGATAAGAAAAAGGTGACCTTTCAATACATAAGGGTAATAACAAAATTACCGAACTCCGAACAATCTTACAAAGGGAAAGTCAAAACTCATAAGTATATAAACAGACAAAATTAGTCAACAACCGGAAAACTGTGAAAACCGTAATGACTCTGACTGCTTAATAGAGGTGACGGCATGGACAGGTTTGACTGTATATGACAACTAATATAATGAAATAAAGGGAGAAACACACGAGCTAAAGTTAGGACAACATCAATTTTAGCGACACAAAGGAGAAGAGAAAACTACGCCTTGATGACGAAAAAAAAAAAACGTTGAAAACACCATAATTTTTTTCCCCGAATATATTTTATACATTATAATTATGAGATTGAATACATTTTTTCATAATTAATTACTAAATTAATGTTTTCTCCCTCAGGTATAGATGACCTTATCAAATTTTGGCTATCCTGTTTAGACCCTTTGGTTTACTTGCTCTCAAAGATTTTAAAATTATTTGGCTTTTAATTATGAGGTGAAGGTTATTCCAGAAACGTGTCGTGTTCACTAAATTAGATATCTACGTTTTTAATAGATATCAACATGTATATTATGTTATTAATATTTGTGGGGTATGCATGATTGTGTAAATTGAATCAACTTGCTACCACATTGATGTTGGTCGTCTTGGTCTATGAGACTTTCACGTTAAGATTAGTAAGATAGGATAAAAATGTAAATGAACATGACAAACTATCTAATTGTACACTTAAAGAAGAGCTTAAAGATACCAATGGGGTAATCAGAATCCGTATATCGAAGAAGAACAGACAACACAATGGCCAAAAGAAAAAGTACAAAAGGACAAACAACGATCAACAAAACATACATATAAAACTAAAGATCGGGTAACACGAACCCCACTAAAAAACCGGGGGTGAACTCAGGTTCTCCGGAAGGGTAGGCAGCTCCTGCTCCACTAGTGACACCCGTCGTGTTAATCTAGTTACAAATCCGGTGATAAGTCATGAACGAGGAAAAGACCGGGAGGTGTTTACGACAAGTGGAACATATCCGTGGTCATTTGTGACACAGATATTTCATAACGGTCAACCAAGCAACAGTGTTTTTATTGCTGGTCTGAATTTCACAATTACAGTTTGATCTTCAATAATGAACACATTGCATCTTACATAATATGTCACTATTTGAAACAACATAGATATTTTCAATAGAATCAGAATGTACTCAAGAGATCTTAATTTTGCAATGGATATTCGATAAATGAGTAAGAGAGTGATTGTTGTTTAACGCAAAATGACCACTTTTTCAGCTATATAATAGCGAGAACAAGTTATATGATGATGATGATGATGATGATGTCCGCTTTGTACTAGACCACTCGGACACATTATTCTGATTCCGAATCAAACTCTTGCTCATTGTTACTACGTGCTTAGCAACGAAACACTAAATACCAGTTGTATGGCTTTTGGTTTAACCTGACCTGGGCTCGAACTCACGATTTACCGCATTCGAGGCGAGCATATTAACTATTACAACACCGATGCGGTTTCGAGAAATGATTACATTACTTTTGATTTAATATATTATTATGATGCACTCTAATTACATAATAACATTGACACGAAGGTCGTTTCAATAACAGTTACGTACAAAAAGTTTATTTAAAAACGAGAATGTTCTGACTAATTTATGCATTTTCGTGATTTAAAGCATTACATGTATATATCTGGCCTGCTAACATCCGATTTAGTCACATATGCACTACGGTTCAAACTCTAGAAAATAAATCACGAAAAGAAAAAAAAAACTAGAAATAATTAATGATTAAATGTTAACTGAGTTATTGTTCTTGCACGACCCGGAAAAACGATCCTAAAATTAAATGTCATTGTAATATAAATAACCTTTTTACACTTTTTGATATTTTTGTGAGCTATTCAGCTTAAGCATGTGCTTGTAAAAAAACCATGGTTTATTATCTAGAGTTGACACTATACCATACTCAATTAACCAGCCATCAAAACATTCGTGTCCAAATGCAATGGGAGGGGCTTATGCCATGGTGCAGCATGCAGGTCTGAATGTTGTTCCATAGCTTAAGCTACGTGCCAAATATCAATCATGTTATTTCTGTTACTAAACATATATACCACATATCTTACTCATGAACTCATTTAAACAAACTCATTCTCCGAATTCGTTTGTTCTTAGAAGTTAATTCGTAAAAACCGTTATGTATTTATTACTTATTTAAAATATTAAAATGTCAATACGTGCTATCCCACTTGTTACATGACATCATCATTTCGTTGGTAGTGGAGACTACGAGGAAACATGAGTACCCGGAGAAAACCACCGACCTGATGCAAGTCACTGATAAACTTTATCACATAATGGTGTATCGAGTACACCTCGCCATGAGCTGGATTCGAACTCACACCTTTAGTGGTGTTAGCCAATGATTTCACATGTCGTTGTAAATCCAACTACCACGAGTGTACCGTTCCGACATGACAGTTATAATCATTTAATAAACGTTAGAGAATACAGAAGGGGCAATAAAAAATTGACAATTCAGAGAAACTGGCAACATTGGGGACACAAGACCGGAATCACTTCTTACAACGATGATGAATGCGTCATTATCTCATGCTTGTTGAAGAGGATACTTTTTCAGTTTTTGATATTTACATTTATTTATTTTACCATGTTCTGTATATATTCAAAGTAGCGATGATGTTAGGATCGAATATTTCATTTTTGATTCACACCATACTTCTGTTCTTGATGAATCTGTGTTTGTATTACCGAATGATTTCACTAAGAGAGGATGTTCGGGCCCAGAGAAATGGCATAGCCCGCCATCTGTCATTGAAATGTATGTACCAAGCTAGGCATGTCAGAGCTCATATGGTTATCGATTTTGCCTATATATATATTTTGACATATTACCTGGACAAGACCACATTATTATATAAACAGATAAATAGTAAAAAGACAGGGAGGGTAATATGTCTCTCCGACCTGGGTAATATTTTGGCATATTACCTGAACAAGACCACATTAATATTATTACTATACTGAGTGTCAGGTAATATGCCGAAATATTACAGTACCAAATATCACTACAGAAACTTACACGAAGTATAATAATGGATTGTAGTACTGCTACGACAGTGTGATATTTTTTTTTATTTCATATTTTATTACTTGTCGATTGTATTCACCAGTTTTCAAGAATTATTTATTTGTATAAGAATATTTAACATAAAATGTTATTTATCGACTTTTCTTTTCTGTCCTTTTTCTGTTTTCTATTTCTTTTTTCTTCTTTGATATTTCAATTCATTTTAAAACTTTTTAAAGAAAACAATGATTTCTGATGAATTCGTTATTCCAACCGAGTAGTGCAACTATATATATAACTCCAATCGATATTCTATGACTGATTGGTGCTTAACACCACTTTTAGCAGTATTTAAGCTATATCGTAGCGTGCAATATTCTATGTACAATGTAATGATATATAGTTACAATAATACATATATTGCACACAGTTCAAAGTCTTCAAGGCTTTACATGTGCATTGTAAAGATTTATATTATTAATAAATTGTACGCCATTTTAAATGACATTAAATTCAGATCACGTTCTTCATAATGACTAGGAAATTAGACAATACTATGTTGACGTCGAATTTATGTTTATTTTCATAAAAAATGTGGATTTAACCCCAAAAAATTCTTATTGAACACAAAATAATGAAGAAAACATTGATTATATTTTTCTTCATTCAAGTCTTACAGATTTGTAAGTATATTTTATTCTTTATTGAATCATATTTTCACGGAAATTTGCCTATTCTGTCATACGTGACATTAACACATTTTATCCATTACATAATTAAATTAGTTACTTTTAATGTATTTATTAAGATGAATTATTGTCCTCCATTTTGTCACGATACTGTCTAGTATAGTCATGTAACATTGGGGACGTGTATACATAAAATTAGAAAATAAATGTGGTAGTTATTGTTATGGTGTTTAACACAACTTTCAACAATATTTTAGTTATATTATGGCGGTCAGTTTTCTTGGTGGAAATAAATGTGGACACGGTTTAGCTAAAAGTTGTAATACCACTAAAGAATTCTCCATAGCCTTCTATCTTAAATATTATTTTTTTTAGATTTCATACAGGATTTACCTTAAGTTTAATCTAAGTGACACCCATTTCTCATGGAAGGGGTATCTAATTGGATGTTTAACTCCAAAAATCAACATGCATTTAATTGCATATAAGAAAAAAACAGGCAGTTCGAAGATGTCTACCGTCAAAAATCCTACTTTCACTTTTGATTTAACACAAATTCAGGTAGTTCCTTTCCAATGCAATCAATTCTTTATTTAAAGGACATCAAATATGGGCTTAAAATTATCCTAAAATCTGTATTTTGCAGTATCTAATAGAGTTTATTTTTTATCCAACAATGTAGGAATCCATTTTGTGTTTACGTACTACTTTCCCATACCTTCTTTTCGACTGGTACCCATGTTTAGTGGTGTTACACCTAAGAGCAATAAAAGCTTGTCTCTCTAACCTTTTCCTGGTCTTATTTATATTCCTATATCAATATCCAGTCACAAAAACTATATCAGATACATGGCAGTCCAATATTTGCAAGAATTAATATCCATATACACATATACAAAGGTACCTCCATGAAGCTTTTGATGAAAAAATCTGATTTTTCAGCTGTTGAGTTCAGATTGTGAAATAACATAACAATGACTTTTTATCTTAATATATTACAGTTATTAAGCTGATTTTCAACACAAGAATCATATGACATGTATTTACGCTTCATTTGTACATCTAACATCTAAATAATATGATTTATTTTTATTTTAAACTGACATCCCCCCCCTTTTTTTTGGCCTCATAGAAATGATCTCACAGTATACTAAACTATGTTAATTCATGCTATGTTCCCATTAATAATTCACTTTAAGACATTAAATAAGACCTACTACCTAGATATTAAGCAAAAATTACTTCAAACTGCCCCAAATTGGTAAAATTATGATTGTTGATTTTCAGGTTTCTGTTATTTCTTATGACTTGCAACTATAATTTCCCTCAAAACTCAATAACTGTATGCTCCTTGAACAATTTTTGTTATGTTACTTGTTAGCCGGATGTACAAATGTACATTTACAGTCAATTTATACTCTAAAATATAAAATCCACATTGACAATTTGAAAAATTAACAATAAATGTCCATTGACAAATGCAATTTTCCTGGGATCACTAAAATCACCTGCATTTAAGTACATAATTCTTAAATAAAGCTGCTTTCTATAGCCTTATATTGTTTCATATGCACATTGTACATGTGTTCTAACTATAACTACAAAAATTTATGAGGAAAAATAAGTATCATTAGAACATTTTCAAAAATGGTATCACCATATACCATATTTGAAGTCGACTAAATGAGGCAACATGAAATTGTTAAAATTCTTAATTTTAGCAATCTTTTTCAACATCATATGCCCCTTATCTGCAAAAGCATCTTTAAATCTACCATTCTCAATAATTGCAAAGTCATAAATAAGTATAAAATTATATTTCAATACCATCTGTGCATGTACATCTAGTGCATGGGGAATTTTTTCCCAAAATATTGCATAATATTCATATTGAAGCTGGTAACATGACACTTTGATGTATTTTGTAACATTTTGGTATGGAAAATGTCAAACTGGGTCTGTTGTGACTGTACAAAGCCAATTTGAGTGTGGTACCATCAAAATTAAATATCTTGTTTTTTGCCTAAAAGTTGTAATACCACTAAAGAATTCTCCATAGCCTTCTATCTTAAATATTTTTTTTTGAGATTTCATACAGGATTTACCTTAAGTTTAATCTAAGTGACACTCATTTCTCAAGGAAGGGGTATCTAATTGGAAGCTTAACTCCGAAAATCAACATATATTTAATAGCATATAAGAAAAAACAGGCACATCAAATATGGGCTTAAAATTATCCTAAAATCATTAGGTTTCTGCTGACAATCAGTATTTTGCAGTATCTAATAGGGTTTAGTTTTTATCCAACAATGTAGGAATCCATTTTGTGTTTACGTACTACTTTCTTTTCGACTGGCACCCATGTGTAGTGATATTACATCTTAAACATATCTTTATTAATTAATAAATAATATTGTATAAATAGATAAATTTCAACATGATATAATACATTTGATTAACAGAATTAGAAAACAAAGACATTTGCAATTAGTGCCTATCACCATTAACGTTGCACTTGCGACAGGTCGGTGGTTTTCTTCAGCCACTCCAATAAAGCTGATTGTCATGATATCACTGAAATACTGTTGAAAGTGTCATTTAACACTATAACCCTAAGGGACCAACCATTTAACTTGAAGGGGGGGGGGTATGGTTTTTTGTTTCGATCAGAATATTTTTTCGGACAACACAAGAGTTAGAATTATTTTTTTCCCCAGAATTTAACGTTAGGTTATATGACAAAAACTTTGAATCAGATTATTTTTTTTTCCTCCACCAAAATCAGAATATTTTTTTCAGCAACATTGGGAATCAGAATATTTTTTTAGAAATAAACCATACCCCCCCCCCCCTTTCAAGCTAAATGGTCGTTCCCTAACCCGTCAACAAAGTTTAGAGACCTACATATTTACCAATCCGCTTTCCTGATAGGATTTATGTGTAGTACTTTAATATTGATGTATCATGGCTGACAATTGTGGGCGATTTATAGTGCTTAACGCCACTTTCAACAATATTTCAGTTATATCGTGGCAGGGAAACTGAACTACAGGAGAAAACCCTCGACCGTCGGAAGTCACTGTTAAATTTTATCTCATCATGTTGTATCGAGTACACCTCGCCATGAGCGAGATTCGAACATAGTTAGAGGAGATAGGCATTGATGTTTAATGCCAAGTGAAAAAGTTGCAGGTATATTTGTATGGCGAGCACAATATGTTTTTGATGAGATAATGGTGATATCCGTTTTGTACAAGATTAACACTCGTAGCTGAGTTTTTATAATGCTAGCTCACTGAAACAACAGTCCCATGTAGATATGTCGATCTAATCGAGTATTTTTGGCCTTATCCCTAAATGCTATGCATATAGCTGGAACTTATCATTTAAACTAGCTGTTGCCTTTTTTGCAATTGATGTAGGGTTATAACACATATATTCAATTTTATTTCAGGTAACAGTGAAGATGAGAATCTTAAAAATCACAATATTGCTAAGCGAAGCATCATAGTTGTAAATAAAAACAACCAGGGACACCGAGGACAGAAACCTATGGTTAACAATAGTTTCATGAACAAATTAAGATCGGTTTTGTTTAATACGTTGAAATCATTGAATCAAGTCAACAGTAGGCTTGCTCGCTATTTCGTTCAACACCATCCTTCACTGAACAAAGTTTATAAGAAAATGACGGGACACTCGGTAAAACCACTCTTGGTAACCACAAACCGTATTGCTGACCTTAGACATAAAGACACTATAAACACAACAACTAAAAAAAATCCAAAAGTAGTGAAAAATACGCATAAAACTATGACTAACACCGTCCACCTTTTGCCCTCTGGGAAAATAAAGCCGGAAGTGGAAAATAATATTACTCATGCATCATATATTCATACTGAATCAAAACCTACTTTAGTGGAACTATCAGAGTTTGCAAAACAACAACCAATGCAGAATAAAGATCCTACAATGAATGTGAGAAATATTACAACTAGATCATTGACTGCGAACAGGGTATTTTCAACTGCTATAAGGGCTAATAAGATCATTGCCAATAATGTTGTTGTTAACCGGAAGCGGAAGCAAAATAAAAACACATTTCAGTACCAGGATCAAACTAAGCCGAAGAATGAAAGACGGATTCAACCTGTATCATTTTCGTTCCGAAACAATGATGTTAGTGGAAGTGGCTTTGGACTAATCCGACCACAGCCTATTATTTATTCGCGCAGTTTGTTTGATAATACTAAGCAATTTGACCGACGAAACTTTTTCCCACCTCGACACAATACAGGCCATAGCAACAATTACCTTGGTTCTCGTACGCTGTTAATATCACAACCTCGACAGATGCAACCAGTCCAGCGTAAGTTTAACATGCAATTACAAAATATGAATTCTCAACTAAATTTTCAAAGACAGCAATTATTTAGAAATAATGTTGCAACAGTTTCAATGGGAAATAGAAACCCTGATCCTCAATTTCGTTTTTCTATGCCAAAGCAAAAGTTTACACAGCAACAAAGAAAACTGCCAACTCAAATCCGAACTCAACCAACAAACCATCATAGAAAGCCTTGGTTTGATTCGTGGTCGGACTTTAGTGATTCAGACGATGAGTATTACGATGACGAATACGAGGAAAGCTCGGTTGAAACAGCCAAACAGTCTATTCTCAGAGGAACGAATATTAACGCTGGGGCTATTAATGCTCACAGTTTGGTTGCAAATTCAGTTAAGGCTGATATAATTGATGTACATCAAGTAATTGCAAACGATGTTGTTGTGTCGGCCAGATACGGAAAGTAATGAGACAAAGAAGGTTGTCGTATCATGTTGATACGAAAGTGATTATACAAAGGCTTTTATTGTAACAACCAGATACAGAAAGTAATGAGACAATAAAACAAAGTGTTGTATCAACGCGATATGGAAAATAATGAGACGTATAATGTAACTCGAGACATTAAGAATAACGGCACTTTTGAAGGTCGAGACAGACACTACCACTAAAATCAAAGCAAGTCCGAAAGTTTGAGTTGTGATATTAGTAATAATGGATGTCGAGCCCTTCAAAACGGACGTTATTGTTTTTATGTAATGTGATCGCACTGATCAATACTTTCCTGCATCAGCGCAACTAAGTTGATACTGACAAAATAACTCAGTGAGATCTAAGAAAATATTTCCAATTTACGGATAAATTTATCTAACGAAATTCTTTTTTGAAATTGTGTTTCCATGACGACAAACTCCACGGTTATCTGTCTAATCTGAACACCTGTCAATTATGAACTATTGAGAAGACCACAAGGGTGTGAAGCTTACACATGCTATGTAGTATTTACATGATTATTATATGAATTAGTCTTTAGATACAAATATATATAATAGGGTTCAGGATTACAACTTTGCGCAGCCGATTATATGTGAGGATCAGAATATTACTTACATAAAAACATTAGAATGACCGGATCATTTCACTCTGAGAGGGTTTGAGATCCATGGAAAACTAGTTAACCCCGCCACTTTTTATTGAATTGTCTGTATTAAATCAGGAGGGCATAAACGATATTATAGCTACAACAGAATGATGCAGTCCCAACACAAACATCCCGTGTTAGTGAAATGATGCGGTCATACAAATGCGTTCCACGTGGGAATAAAATGCATTTCATTAGAAATAACATATATTGTGTAATATCTGTATGCGTTGTCACACAATGTTTAGCGTATAATATATCAACAATAATATGTCTTCGTTCAGTTTTATTGCCCTATTACTTTCCGATTTAATATGAAATGTATATCATTATGTACTAGGCTCTGTGTATATTTATTTGTGACATCATACATTAAGTCATCCGCCATCAAGAAGAATTGTGGTAATAAATCCGTATACAGTCAAACCTGTGAAATGTGACCTTCCAAGGGAACAGTCAAATATGGTCACATTAGACAGGTGGTGGCTTAATACAGGCTTAATTGATATTAAATGCACTGTGAAGGGAAATAAAAATTCTGTAACTTAGTAGAGGTGTCACTAAAGCAGGTTCGACTGTAACTTAGTAGAGGTGTCACTAAAGCAGGTTCGACTATAACTTAGTAGAGGTGTCACTAAAGCAGGTTCGACTGTAACTTAGTAGAGGTGTCACTAAAGCAGGTTCGACTGTAACTTACTAGAGGTGGTCACTAAAGTAGGTTTGACTGTAAATTAGTAGAGGTGGTCACTAAAGTAGGTTTGACTAACTTAGTAGAGGTGGTCACTAAAGCAGGTTTGACTGTAACTTAGTAGAGGTGTCACTCAAGCAGGTTCGACTGTAACTTAGTAGAGGTGTCACTCAAGCAGGTTCGACTGTAACTTAGTAGAGGTGTCACTAAAGCAGGTTCGACTGTAACTTAGTAGAGGTGTCACTAAAGCAGGTTCGACTGTAACTTAGTAGAGGTGTCACTAAAGCAGGTTCGACTGTAACTTAGTAGAGGTGTCACGAATGCAGGTTCGACAGTAATTTAGTAGAGGTGTCACTAAAGCAGGTTCGACTATATATCTAATTTAGTGTGTGCAATGCATTTCTGGAATCAGGTTCGCTCATAATCAAAAGTTTGGAAAAACAAGCAACTTAATATACTTTGGTACGAGATAAAACCCAAAAGGGTCTAAGCATGATATTCAATAAAACCGTAGATGTCTAATCTAGAGCGAACAATGAGTATATGGAACAACCTTCATCGCGTACGTTCATTGATACACGCTTGGAAAGCCAATAAATTTAATAGTTTTGGCAGCGAGTAAGCCAATGGGCCCAAACATGGTAGTAAAATTAGGCTGTCCAACAGCTCCCAGTGTGCCTGTGGGGATGCAATTGAAAATAATTTCCATTATTTTTATGTTTGTCCATTGTTCATAAGACACAGAATACAACTTTTTAATTCTCTAAGAAAGTTTCAAGATGTTTTAAATTTGGATATATTATTGAAAGGCTCACCAATCCTTACTGTAAATGAGAATACTGAGATATTCGATGCTGTTCACCATTTCATTACTGGTAGTAGAAGATTCACATGATTCAATAGATTTTCCTTTTCTTTGTATTTGGTCATATAACATTGAAAAGTTTTCTATATATACATGTAGCTCCAAATCTTTAAATTTTTCAGCTTAATTAATAGCTGTAAATCTTTCAATTATTCAGGTCTCCCTTCCCCCTCCCCCCTTTTACCCAATTTGTACTTGCTTATCTCAATCACAATCACTATTTTGTTTAGATATTTCCCCCCTTATTTACTTATTTGTCTCTTCTTCCTCCATCTCTCCCAAATTCCCTTTATTCAATCATAAATATATATACTGAAAAAGAGTTAATTCATATTGATATGGTGGACTTCACTTAATTAGTGATTTTGATATCATAATTTCAGTTGACATGTTGTATCTATTGTGTGATTAAATGTAAGTTCAGTCTATCCATCATGCTATGCCAATTCATCATCATTAATATTATAAATATTAATAGCTTAAATGTAAAGCCACAATTTGGCTATTCCAAATTATATCATACCTATTAAAAAGGGGGAAAAAAAGGACAAAAATAACTTTATTTTGTATGATCCTGCTATTAATATACATATTATATCATACCTATTAATAAAAAAAAAAAGAAAAGAAAGGGAAAAATCTTTTTTGTTTTGTTTGTATTATTCTGCTATTAATATACATGTGTTTGCATGTATACATGATGGGTAGATTGCTCTATGTCTTATGTAAATTCTGTTCAAATGGTTCCATCTTGTTGTTGGAGAGGATTTGTATAGGCATAGCCTGTTATCCAATCCTATTGATTTATCAATAAAATATTTGAAATGAAATAAAATTAGGCTTTCCTGAGCTATGGATGAGGGTGGAGAGTTTAAATGATTACATTATTTAGGAACGGTAAATTTCGAACAATATATATCTAACAAACCAGTACCGAGGCACAGGGCGGATGATATCCCCCGGAACTAATAGTTTACCAGCAGAGTTATCGACCCTGTGTTAGCAATAAATACGTAGATATCTAATTTACTGTGCATGACAGTTTTTCTGGAATAACCTTCATAGTCATAACATTGGAAAGGCAAACAATTGGCTACTGAGCGTATGATACACTCGTGGACTAAATTATCAGATTATTTTGCACCGGTTTCATCATTCACTCTTCATGTCTTTATAAGGATTTGAAGAGACCAAAGGGGTTATCAGAATTCCTAAATTGAAGAATGACACAATAGCCAAAATGAAAAGTACAAAAGGACAAATAACAATCTACAAAACATTACATATAAAACTAAAGATCAAGTAACACGAACCAGGGGTGATCTCAAGTGCTTCGGTGTTTTTATATACTGTTGAAGTTCCCATCCTGAATATGCATGCAATATTAGCCACTGGACGCAAAGCAACCCGTAGTCAACCAAACAACCATCAGGTTATTGAATATGCATCACGAAAGATTGTCGGTACTGTGTTGTGGAGAGGACAACACATAGTGTCGGTCGTTAAGCAATATTTTATAATTAGGATTGAAGCAAGTTAAGATTATGGTTTCTGGTGTTTAACGCCACTTTCAACAATTTTTCATGAAACCACCGACATTCCGCAAGTCATTGATGAACTTTATCACATAATGATGTATAGAGTACACCTCGCCATGAACGGGGCTCGAACTAACAACTTTAGTGGTGAAAGGCACTGATTGCATATGTAGTGGTAAATTAAACTACCATACTATCACGGCCACGACGGCCCCTTACAGAAGGTTAAGCTGCCACGTCACATCTTAATTAGCTCACATCGCTTACACAATGTTACACAAGTAACATACTTCAGATAGTGGTATTGTGACGAACATATTCTCGAAATAGTGCCACAATCTTTAAAAAAAATGTATGTTTCAATATTTAATATGTTACAGATAAAACTTAGGACATATTTGTAGAAAGGAGGTTTGAGCCCATGACAGTAGTTTAACCCCGTCTCTTTTATTGACGTGTCTGTACCAGGCTAGGAAAATACGCGTTCATATATATGTGTGTTAACGGTATAGATTTTGTCTAAGTTTTTACGATTTTTCAATTGGATTTTGAAACTGTTATGACAGAGATATATTTTCTTTTTTTTATTGTATTATATTTATTTCTGGTGATTGCAAATTTGTTCATAGATACAACGTTCCTTTTGTAAATCAACCTGTCAACGTCAAAATACAAAAAAAAAATATATATTATAAATGGTACATGCACCAATTAATATGATTCGTTTCCGATGTGCATCCATCAGACAAATCTATCATTATATGTGAAAAAAAAACCAATTAGGCATAAATGCAAGGTTATGACAACGATTGGTAATATGTGTCAATCATATTTTTAACATTTCCTCGATTTATAATATGGGACAGGCAGAACCTGTTTGAAGGACGAAGTTCCATAATTTTAAGAGGGAGGCGTGGGAAGGGAATGTATCATTTTTTTTTCAAGTACTTTTTCAAAAGTTTGTTTATGGCTGGAGTTATCTCTCTTTGATTTATGGCTGTTCCATTCATTTTACCTACGCCGCTCTTCCGCCGAGAATCTCGTAGAAAGAGATGTTTTAATTAGAGTTTTATTTCAAGTTTATTTCGATTTTGCATAGAGTAAATAATTTAAGAAATGTGAATTTTTCATTGAAATATATATTTTTTTTGCGTTTCTAAATATCAATTGATCTATTTTAAAAACTTCCGGTGAACAGATATTTGACAATGAATAGATAGAAAGGAGGAAAAATCGTACAGCCTACAGTTAAAAGAACTTCGTCCTTTAATATTTTACATATATAGTCCGAACCTATGGTACCGCAGGATCTATAAGCGTAATAACAAAATTACCGAACTCCGAACAATCTTACAAAGGGAAAGTCAAATTAAAACTCATAAGTATATAAACAGACAAAATCAGTCAACAACCGGAAAACTGTGAAAACCGTAATGATCCTGACTTGGTACAGGCATTTCAAAAGAAATGGTGGGTTGAATCAGATTTTAAAGCTACAAACCTCCCGCTTTCATTACGGCTCAAGGGTTCCGGCTGTCACTATATCAGTATTTATAACAATACTGGAACAAAATAGGTAGAATAGTTGTCAAAGCAGTACCAAACCCAGTGAAGCAAATGTCAAAAACAATTTTACGTCACACATTGATAAGAAAAATATTTTTGACATTTTTGCTGACTACCTTATCTTTATACATTTTCACTATATGAAAATGCATCGTTTATCATCGTCTCTGCAGAGACGGAATATATTTCGACAAGATCTTGATATCGGAATATAAACTTTTTAAGAGGTCGAAAAAGCGAATCTCTTTATAGCCCTGGCCCAGTAGCCTGTTTCTCAGATGAAGATGACGTTTCAGGAAATCAGAATAATTGATACTGGCCACTGCATAGCGAATCAATTGCGAGATGTAAACACCATATGCAGGAGAAGCTGGTATATTGCTGCACATATTTGGAAAATTTATGATTTTAAAATTGATGTCGTCTCGTTTATCATACATTTTAGTACTGAGATTATTTTGATTTTTCATAGAATAAATAATTTAAGAAATGGGAATTTTTCATTGAAATATATATTTTGTGCTTTTCTAAATATCCATTGATCTATTTTTAAAACTTCAGGTGGAAAGATATTTGGCTATGCATAGATACATAGGAAAAATCGTACAGCCTGCAGTTAAAAGGACTTCGTCCTTTATTAAATGTTAAATTCAATATTAAAATCAACATAATGGCACTTATCAACATGAATATATTTTATATTAATTTCTCCATTCATAGTTATTAAATATTTGTTTCATGCTAATAACCGTTTATATCACATTAATCGTTCTTTCAAGATATGGTACTTATTGTTTAGAAGCGAAATACAATACATTATTGCACACTTATGTAAATCATTGTATGTCCTTTTTCTTTTGATCATCGTGTTGTCTGTCCTTCTTCAATTTACGTCTTCTGATTGCCCCTTTGATATCTTCAAACTTTTCTAACTGGTCAATGCTTATATTCTACATTTGTTTGTACATGAACGATTTGAATTGATGGATATGTCATTTCCTTTCCCTACAGAGATTTACAATTACCAGTTTATGCATATCTCAGTCTTGTGTTTTGTGAATGTAATATGATTATGTTTTCTTACGTTTTCTGATTACCTTCGTTTTGGCTGAACAGTGTAACATGCGGGTTAAAATTAAGAAAACGTTCTAATAGTTACACCTAGGTTAAGCTTCCGGCATAGAAGGATACCTTGCATTCGACACCATTGCTTTGATTAAAGTAGAATTTATAATTGAAAATGATACCAACAGAAATTTCATATAAAAGTTCCATTTTTTTTATTTCCAAGAAATACGTCCAATACACAAAGACGAAATGTAGTTATCGAATTCATTGTGCACTACGAGTTGCTGGAATAACAATCATCAGGTACAAACGCTTCAGAGCCCTAATGATTTAAAAGTCTTTGAAAGTGTTGAATCTGATTAACACGAAACACATTATTTAGGAAGAATTTGAAGATACAAAAGGGGTAATCAGAATCCGTCTATCGAAGGACAGACAACACAATGGCCCTAAGAAAAAGGACAATTGAACAAACAACGATCTACAAAAACACACAGATAAAACTAAAGATCGAGTAACACGAACCCCTCTAAAGACCGGGGGGGGGGGGGAACTCAGTTGCTCTGGAATGGTAAGCAGTTCCTGCTCCACTATTGCCAGGAAACTAACAAAATGACCCGATATACAATAATCATGTTGAATTATTTAAGCAAATATATACATATACGGCTTTAGAAAAAAAACAAATGAATAAAATCTGTCATGCATTTTAATTATTCTGCATATTTACATGTCAAAATGTACATGGTTTTCAAGAGTTCATTATGTTAATTTCATTTTTATTTTTGTCGCATTCATATTTCATTTCCACCTTTTTCAGGAACACGAGAAGTGTATATACTATTTGTCATCGTAATAGACGTATGACTCACTATTATCCCATTCACGTGAATCTGAGTCCGAGTAATATTCAAAGTACTCACTAGAGTAATCATTTGGAAAATAGTTTTTTCTTTTAAAGTTCTTATTATCTTCCTTTACGCCAGTTTTTAATCTGTTCCGAATATTAAAATCATCTGAACTATCTGAACTTTCCCAGTCATAATATTCAAAACTGTCAGAGTCTGACCAAAGACGCCGAGGAATTGATGGCTTAGATTCATCTTGTTTTATTTTATCGGGTCTAATTTGTTTACTGTGTTTTTCAAATCTGTTGTGGTAATCGGATGAATCCGATTCATATTCATGCGAACAATCACTGTCACTATCACTATCGTCACAATCATCGATCCACTCGAGTGAATCCGAGTCTAAATCAGTCGTAAAATATCCTTCCCTTTTATTGTTCATTTTTGTTTCACTTTTCACATCTACAAATGACACAGAAGGTTTATTGTTTTGCCTTCTATATTCGAATGAATCCGAGTCTGAATCAGTCATAAAATATCCCCCTCTTTTATTGTTAATGTTTGCTTCACTTTTCACAGAGGTTTTGATTTTTTGTCTTCTATATTCGAATGAATCCGAGGAATCGGACAAGTCGGACGAATATTTATAAGCACATTCGCTCTCTGATGAATCACAATCGTCAAAACTGACGGAGCTTATAGCTTCTTGTTTATTTTGCTTTGTAATATTGTTTTCGGTTGTAGCAGAAATTGGCATAGACTTCCGTCGTCGATTTTGAAACAGTTTAAGTCTTGTTAATATTATATTAATGTTAACTTTGCGTGGCCTCGTTCTGAGATATCCGTTGTCGCTGCCATAGCAATCGCTACTATCAGAATTACAATCAGAACTATCAGACCACTCATCACCAAAAGTAGAAATACTTTTCATGCTTTTTCTTTTCTTTTGTTTCTTTGCTACTTTAGGCTTTGGCCTAGCTGGTTCTGAATCACCACCATCAATTTTTGCTGTTTGTTTCACATTCCAACCAGGCCGTCCTTGACGTGATCTTAGCTTTGCAGTATCGGACAAAAAATCTACCCTTGATTCTATTTGGTCCTCGTTTCCATCATTGGTAGATCTTGTACCCTCACCTGACTGGTCGATTGCTAGACGCGGATCTTTTCGTTTTGGCTTAGGGATATTTATGCCATTGCCATTGTTACCTGCTGCAGCTCCGTCTGCGCCATTAAATCCATTTCCCCCATTCCCATTTGTACCTGCAACAGTTCTGTCCGCGCCATTAAATTCATTTCGTCCAGTCTCACTAGCACCGTTTACTCCTTGCCCATTTGTACCTGCAAAAGCTCGGACTATTTCGCTAAATCCTATTCCACGTGTGCCGGAAGAAGTTCTGCTTCTGTCATTCCTATTGCCGCCATTTTGTCTTGGGATTATATTTACTTTCCCATTACCGTTCTCTAAGAATAATGGTAAAACTTTTTCTAAATTTTCAGGTTTTCTTTCAAGGAAATTACGTCTTCTATGCTTTGCATTTCCGCTATTTTTATTTGATTTTTTAAATGGAGTTGGATTCCCATTATTACGACTAGCAATAGTGTTTCTGTTCTGTTCTGGAGCGTCATCTTTTTGTACCAAGTTTTTCGATAGAAAATATACTGGTATCTTTTCAAAATTTTCAGGTTTACGCTCAAGAAATGGTCGCTTTCGAAGTTTTCTCTTGCGATAATTTTGCTTCATAGAAACTGAAAGAAACAATAAATATATATGGCAATTATTTTCAGAATTGATTATTTCTGCATGTAACGTAAAAAGCATAGGAATACCTATAAATAGTCAAACTGGGTGTTCATTGTATTTTTGAACTGTTTGTAGCTAGAGTATCGCGACGGGTGCCACTAGCAGGAACTATTTATCCTTCCTGAGTTTTGCAGATGATTGTTTGTCCTTTTGTCCCTTTTCCTTTGGACATTGGATTGTCTGTCCTTCGATTTACGGCTTTTGATTACGCCTTTAGTATCTTCAAACTCGTCTTAAGCCACCTCTAGCAGAAACAATCAGTTGTACAATTTCTTCTGTTGTATAAATAAACGTTAGATAATAAATGGACAATCAAAAATGGACAATCCAGAAAATTGGCAACATAAGGTGCACAAGACGAAGACAAACAAAACAAAATATGTGTTGGACACCACTATGCACAACCAAACCAAAAGATGTGCTGGACACCACTATGCGTTAGCTAACACACATACCATAATTAAGACATGTGTCCACCTACAAACAACTGGATGTAAAGACGAACAGAAAATCGTGCTTATGCGGAAATCGTAAAGGACATCACAACACGGAAGTCAGAACGTTATGACACATAATAGGACAACACACAATTTGTCAAAGATTTAAAAAATGAGCAACACAGGGCAAACCGTAAAACCGGATGCTCGAGAAAGGCAAGCAATTCCTGCCTCTTATATTGAACATATGGGATTAGTACATTATAAATATAAATCAACTATAGTATTTTGTAGAATATCTAAATGATATATGAAACTCTCGTCATCTTATATCTATCCTTAGTTTTATGTTATGTTTTGTGATGTCCGCTGCGATTTGATCATAGATACGATGTTCGGTTCGTCTTTACCTGCAGTTGTTTGTAGGAGGGATCACGTTTTACTTACGTTATTAGTGTTTGTTTGCGTAATGTTGTGTCCAACACGTCTTGACAAAATGACTAACTGCTAACCCTTCGCGAGTACCTGGGTTCACCAGTGGTTTTTTGTTGTGGTCAGTGTTGCTAATACTTTTTGTTTTCTGCTTGTTTTTTTTTGTTTTGTTTTTCTTCTGTCTGTGTCGTGTATACCCTATCTTGCCACTGTCTCTGGATTGTTCATTCTTGATTGACCTTCAGTTTTCGCTAATGTTTATTTGAGATTAGGACAACTCTGTGTTGTTTACACATAGACCACGCTGCTAACTCAGTTATATGTGAGGGTCGGCTTGTAACTCACATGTGGTAAACACCTGCATGACCACATCATTTCACTACGCAGACCATAAATAAATTTTAATCTCCTCAATTATTAATTGAAGTGTCTGCACCAAACCAAAGGAATACGTGGTCATGTAAATGTATGTAACGTGTATCAATTTTGAATTATTATCAAATATAATCCGATTGGTTTTGATACTGTTAAGAAATAGCGTAGAACGTATTCTACTTCTTCATGTGAAGCATGTTGCTAAATGCATACATGTATATCTCTCAATCAATCTTACGCGATATTTTGTGTGGATGCTTCAACGAAAATATAAATTACAATCCTGTTCTTTCCTCATTCTTGACTTATCACTGGATTGGAAGCAAGGGTAACACGACGGATAACACTAGGATATCATACCCCTCCGAAACACCTGAGTTTACTACCGCTATTTTTATGGGGTTCGTGGTGTCCAATCTTTAGTTTTCTGTAGAATATTTTAGAGACCAGCTGCCCTTTTGTCCATTGTCTTTTGGTCTTTGCATTGTCTGTCTTTCTATGATTTGGAGTTTCTGATTATCCGTTTGTATTATCAAACTTTCCTGTAGTTACTAATATACAATTACCTCTAAATGTGTTGGTCTGACTACTTTGATATTGTATGTGTTGGGTAGGAGAGCTGTATGTTATAATTCAGGTCCTGTCCTCGTTCATGACTCAACTCCGGGTTTGTAACAAGGGTAACACGATAGGTGCCACTAGTGAAGCAAGAAAAACGTACCATTCTGGAGCCCCCCCCCCACTGACCATACTGGAGCTCCCTCCCATTGACCATTCTGGAGCACCCTCCCACTGACCATTCTGGAGCACCCTCCCACTGACCATTCTGGAGCACCCTCCCACTGACCATTCTGGAACCCTCTCCCACTGACCGTTCCGGAGCCCCCTCCCACTGACCATTCTGGGGCACCCTTTCCAGTTTTAGTTGTGTTCGTGTTGCTCAGTCTTTAGTTTTCTGTGTAGTATTATGTTAACCATTGTTTGTGGTTTTAACTTTTTTCTCGTTGTTATTGTATAATTTGTTCTTCTATGAATTAACGCTTTTGAATATCACTTTGGTATATTCAAACGTTACGTCCAGTTGTTTGTAGGAGTGCTCATGTCTTGTTTACGTTATTTGAGTGTGCTTGCGCATAGTGGTGTCTACACATATTGTGCTTCGTTTTTATTTTGATTGTTTTCGACTATGTTGCCAGTTTATCTGGATTGTCCATTATTTTTGCCACTTGGTATTCTCTAGCGTTTAATTAATTGTTGATGAAAATGCCATCATGGATTAATATTGACTGCAAGAATACATTTTGTGAAGCATAATAGCATGCATGAAAGGATTTTTTGTTCTATTAATGACAACATAAAACATACATTTAGGTAGAATAATAAACACTAGAGAAAACCGGAAGGCCAATCAAGAATGAACAATCCAGAGATACTGGCAACATTAAGCACACAAGACACAGAACGAAGAAAAATAAAACACAACACAGAAAATTGAACAACACGCCCCACCAAAAACATGGGAGTGAAACCAGATACTCGCGAAGGGTAAACAGTTCCTGTATCTTAAAAGACACCTGCCATGTTACGCATACAGTCAAGTCAAATGCTAGATCGCTTATCATCTGTATCATGTATATCAGAATTGATACACTCATGTAAATGTTGGTAAATAATGGTTGGCACACAGTAACTTTTGAATGGTGAACTCTATTCGTAATTGCACTCAAGTAAGACTTGATTCCATAAACATATTTTGCTAAGATTTAGGACAGTAATGGTAGCACTCAAAAAGACACACATATCACAAAACTAAATGACAACATAAACACGGACAGTGTAATGTTGGATTGTGTAATGACAACATAAACATGGACAGTATAATGTTGGATTGTGTAATGACATCATAAACATGGAAAGTGTAATGTTGGATTGTGTAATGACAACAGAAACATGGACAGTGTAATGTTGGATTGTGTAATGACAACATAAACATGGAAAGTGTAATGTTGGATTGTGTCTCATATTCATTTACAAACAGTGCAGTAATAGGGTTAGTACTTACGTTCATATGTTGTTGGAATATACAAAATAACCAAACATAATGATGCAATGAAAGATCCCCTCATTTGTAATGTTGGATAGTCTCTCATGTTCATCTATATCCATATCCTTTCATACGGACAGTACAATAACAGGGTTAGTTGATTGCCCTTTCGATATTCTGTAACATTTATTTGGTACTTACGTTCATGTGTAGTTGGAATATACAAAATAACCAAACATAATGATGCAATGAACGTTCCCCTCATTGTACAAAATTATACAATATTTCTATTTACATCTACTCAGATGACCATTAGTGAAGATGTTTACTGTTTTTACTTGTGTAATAATATTTTAACAGAATGTCACGAATACTAATTAGTAAAACATTTTAAGGCTTAATTTAGGTTAGATGAGATATGATTATAAAAACAAAAATCATTTTTCTAGACATATACAGAACAGAAGATGGAACAATCGTAGAAGGAGAAAAATTCGGTACCCCATTACACAAATACTCGACCTTTCACCTTCCTTTTCTAGCTTGGTACATGTACTTCAATAAAAAAAAGGGTGGCGAGGTTGGGCTAGTTTTATGAGTCAAAACGTCCCCTCTTATTGAAATGATTGATAGAAGTGTAGTCCACATGATAGAAAAAATTCCATCCTTCACATATAACTTGGTGAGAATTATTGTTGTAAGAAATCTCAAACTTTGCTCATACATGTAATATATTTAATAATCGTGACACAGAATTTGCCACATGTATGATGTCAGTTCTATAAAAAGAGAGACGATAGCCTGAATCATCAATATTAGGTATTAAAACGCATATTCATTACTATGAACAATTATTATGTTTTATTTCATAACAAATCCAATAAATTATGCTAAAAATAACAAAACAATCTACGTATACCACATACGAGTCATATTTGACAAAATACACATGAATTAAGGGATTTTGTTAAATTAAGATTGTATTGTACAACCTTGCCAGTTAGTGTAAAGTGAAATTGAATTGGAGATATCAATAAAGCATGCATTGATAAGTAGAATATTTAAAAATAAGGACTCATCTACTGTTAGCTAATAGAAACGAAGATATCAAATTGAGTGCACCCGACACGTTTCTGGAATAACACACTCGAAAGATTGGAAATCCAAAGAATTTAAAAGTATTTGGGAGCAATAAAGTTAAAGGGCATAAACAGGGTATTCAAAATCGTATAAGGACCATCCACTTCATTAACACAAAGGCAATCTTTTATTTCAACGAATTTAAAAATGTGACATGTATGTTTCAACTTTTAATATGCTACAGATAAAACTTTGGACGTATTTGTAGAAAGGAGATTTGAGCCCATGACACTAGTTTAACCCCATCACTTTTATTGACGTGTCTGTACCAGGCTAGGAAAATGTACGGTCATATATATCCTCGTCTGACAATAAGTCGGTCAGTCATTGGATAATACTTGATTATTTGTTTCATGTTTGAAAAGTAAACAGTTTTTCTTTTTAATTATGTTCCTCATCTATTCTTGCTCACATGTGTAAAGTTCCATGGAAAAAAGATCAATAATAATTACACACTGACCCATATTTGTTTTCTACCCATTTTCCAAATGGCGTCTTATTACGTCACATAAAGTCGTCAAAGGTCAATAAAGCACAATATTTGGTCATAGGCCAACCAAACTTAAAAAGTAAACCAGATTAAGAAAGGTTCAGTATTATAGCTTTTTCAGTGTAATTGTTTTGTCTGAAAAATTTGAAAAGATGTATTTTTTTACATAGTTTGAAATTGAAGTATTAAAAATTAATTATTTGATACAAATATTAAACTTGCTTACCCACATAAAAGGTATTTAATTCAGTGAATTTGATGTTTTTGCTTTTTTCAATACAATCTATTAGACTGACTACATCCTGCCATATTTTTTTTAAATAATTAATGACTGATTTCAATTTATTTTAATCACATTTATTATCACAGAGTGATAACAATACAGTTTTGTTGATGCTATTTGTAATAATGACAGGTTTTTTTTACCCAGAAAATCCCATTTTTCTGTCTGACTTAATTTAATTTTCTGTTCAATTTATGCTATACATTTTGATTATTGCTATGAAATTAATTCTTTTTCTATCTTCTCTGTGAATTTCATCTCATTACCCTAAGAAGTAAGGGGTATATTTGTTATTGAATCAGTAGTGGAAATGCATAATAATCTGCCATTTTTTGACTAATGGAGATGTATTTTTCCGGTAAAATCGGCTATTTTCTAGAAAATGGTGGAATCTGAATGATCAATCATCATATTGTCAAAGTATTTTAAAATACAATTTGCTTGGCCTACATTCCAGAAACGGTCATGAACTGTGATGACGATTATGTCAACAAACCGGAAAACATAAAAATGCTTGGGGAATACCATCGATGGAAACATATTTAGCAAGCATAATGATCAGTAAAAAAAGACATTAGTAAAAAGGATTTTTTTGGAATTGGAATTGGAATTTATTCATTTCAAACTTTTCTGTTTTAATCTCATCTTGTAATTTTGACGTTGAAAAGAATTCCCTCTGTGGCTATGTACACTATTAAAATACAGAATGACGTCATTGGTCTCGTGCTGCGCGAGAATTGTAAATCAATTTCGTCGAAGTTCTTACAATTTTTCAATTGGAATTTTAAACGGTTCCGACAGAGGGATATATTTTCCTTTTTTTATTGTATTATAATATTAATTTGTGGTGATTGCAATTTTTGTTCATAGATACAACGTTCCTTTTGTAAATAAATCTGTCAACGTCAAAATACAAAAAAAAAATGAAATATATTATAAATGGTACATGCATCAATTACATATAATTCATTTCCGATATGCATGCATCTGACAAGGTTATCATTATATGTGAAAATAAAAACCAATTAGGCATAAATGCAAGGTTATCAGAACAATTGGTAATATGTGTCAATAATATTTCTAGCATTTCCTCGATTTATATTAAATGTTAATTTCAATATTAAATTCAACATAATGGCACTTGAAATATATTTTATATTAATTTCTCCATTCACAGTTATCAAATATTTGCTTCATGCTAATAACCGTTTATATCACATCAATCGGTCTTTCAAGATATGGTACCTATTGTTTACAAGCGAAATGAAGACCCTTTTGCATCAAAAATACAATACATAATTGCAGATATATGCTAATCATTGTCTGTCCTTTTCCTTTTGGTCATCGTGTTGTCTGTCCTTCTTCAATTTACGTCTTCTGATTGCCCCTTTGATATCTTCAGACTTATATAACTGGTCCATGCGTATATTCTACCTTTGCTTGTACATGAACGATTTGAATTGATGGATATGTCATTTCCTTTCCCTACGGAGACTTACCATTACGTGGTCGCCATCTTTGTTTCTAACAGATACGCTGAGCTTCTTACCACACTTCTTTAATTTTGTCTCTATGTTTTAATAAGAACATCCAGTTTATGCATATCTCAATGTTGTGTTTTGTGAATGTAATATGATTACGTTTTCCTACGTATCCTGATTACCTTCGTTTTCGCTTAACAGTGCGACATGCGGGTTAAAATTAAGAAAAAGTCCTAATAGTTGCACCCAAGTTAAGCTTCCAGAATAGAAGGATAGCTTGCAATCGACACCATTGCCTTTATTGAAGTAGAATTTACAATTGAAAATGATACCAACAGAAATTTCATATATAAGTTCCATTTTTTTTGTATTTCCAAGAAATACGTCCAATAAGCAAAGACGAAATGTAATTATCGAATTCATTGTGCACTACGCGTTTCTGGAATAACAACCATCAGGTACGCTGAAAGTCAAGCGATTTAGAGCCCTAATGATTTAAAAGTCTTTGAAAGAGTTGAATCTGATTAACATGAAACACATTATTAGGAAGAATTTGAAGATACAAAAGGGGTAATCAGAATCCGTATATCGAAGGACAGACAACACAATGGCCTTAAGAAAAGGACAATTGGACAAACAACGATCTAGAAAACACACAGATAAAACTAAAGATCGAATAACATGAACCCCTCTAAAGACCGGGGGTAAACTCAGGTGCTCCGGAAAGGTAAGTAGTTCCTGCTCCACTAGTGCAAGGAAACTAACAAATTGACCTCGATCAACAAGCATCAATCCAATTATTTAAACAAATATATACATATACGGTTTTAGAAAAACAAATGAATAAAATCTGACACGCGTTTTACTTATTCTGCATATTTACAGGTCAAAATGTACATGGTTTTCAAGAGTTCATTATGTTAATTTCACTTTTATTTTTGTCGCATGTATATTTCATTACCACTTTTTTGAGGTACACGAAAAATGTATATACTATTTGTCATCATAATAGATGTATGACTCACTATTATCCCATTCACGTGAATCTGAGTCAGAGTAATATTCAAAGTACTCACTAGAGTAATCATTTGGAAAATATTTTTTTCTTTTAAAGTTCTTATTATCTTCCTTTACGCCAGTTTTTAATCTGTTCCGAATATTAAAATCATCTGAACTATCTGAACTTTCCCAGTCATAATATTCAAAACTGTCAGAGTCTGACCAAATACGCCGAGGAATTGTTGGCTTTGATTCATCTTGTTTTATTTTATCGGGTCCATTTTGTTTACTGTGTTTTTCAAATCTGTTGTGGTAATCGGATGAATCCGATTCATATTCATACGAACAATCACTGTCACTATCACTATCGTCACAATCATCGATCCCTTCGAGTGAATCCGAGTCTGAATCAGTTGTAAAATATCCTTCCCTTTTATTGTTCATGTTTGTTTCACTTTTCACATCTACAAATGACACAGAAGGTTTATTGTTTTGCCTTCTATATTCGAATGAATCCGAGTCTGAATCAGTCATAAAATATCCCCCTCTTTTATTGTTAATGTTTGCTTCATTTTTCACAGAGGTTTTGATTTTTTGTCTTCTATATTCCAATGATTCCGAGGAATCGGACGAGTCGGACGAATATTTATAAGCACATTCGCTGTTTGATGAATCACAATCGTCAAAATTCTCATCAGACCATGACCAACTGTCGGAGCTTATAACATCCTGTTTATTTTGCTTTGTAATATTCTTTTCGGTTGTAGCAGAAATTGGCATAAACTTCCGTCGTCGATTTTGAAGAAATCTAAGTCTTGTTAATAGTATTTTAATGTTAACTTTGCGTGGCCTCGTTCTGAGATATCCGTTGTCGCTGCCATAGCAATCGCTACTATCAGAATTACAATCAGAACTATCAGACCACTCATCACCAAAAGTAAAAATACGTTTCATGCTTTTTCTTTTCTTTTGTTTCTTTGCTACTTTAGGCTTTGGCCTAGCTGATTCTGAATCACCACCATCAATTTTTCCTGCTTGTTTCACTTTCCGACCAGACCATCCTTGACTTGATCTTAGCTTAGCAGTATCGGAAAAAAAATCTACCCTTGATTCTATTTGGTCCTCGTTTCCACCATTGGTAGATCTTGTACCCTCACCTGACTCTTCGATTGCTAGACGAGGACCCTTTCGGTTTCCATTTCCCCCATTACCATGTGTACCTGCAGCAGCTCCGTCCACGACATTAAATCCATTTCCTTCATTCTCACTTGCACCCCCTGCAACTCCGTCCGCGCCATTAAATTCATTTCGTCTAGCCTCACCAGCACCGTTTACTCCTTGCCCATTTGTACTTACAAAAGCTCGGACTATTTCGTTAAATCCAATTCCACGTGTGCGGGAAGAAGCTCTGCTTCTGTCATTCCTAATGCCGCCATTTTGTCTTGGGATTATATTTACTTCCCCATTGCCGTTCTCTAAGAATAATGGTAAAACTTTTCCAAAATTTTCAGGTTTTCTTTCAAGGAAATTACGTCTTCTATGCTTTGCATTTCCACTATTTCTATTTGATTTTTTAAATGGAGTTGGATTCCCATTATTACGACTAGCAATAGTGTTTCCGTTCTGTTCTGAAGCGTCATATTTTTGCAGCAAGTTTTTCGATAGAAAATATACTGGTTTCTTTTCAAAATTTTCAGGTTTACGCTCAAGAAATGGTCGCTGTCGAAGTTTTCTCTTGCGATAATTTTGTTTCATAGAAACTGAAAGACACAATAAATATATATGGCAATTATTTTCAGAATTGATTATTTCTGCATGTAACGTGAAAAGCATAGGAATACATATAAATAGTCAAACTGAGTGTTCATTGTATTCTTTAGCTGTTTGTAGCTAGAGTATCGCGACGGGTGCCACTAGCAGGAACTATTTATCCTTCCTGAGTTTTGCAGATGTTTGTTTGTCCTTTTGTTCCTTTTCCTTTGGGCATTGGATTGTCTGTCCTTCTTTGATTTACGCTTTTGATTACGCCTTTAGTATCTCCAAGCTCTTCTTAAGCCATATCTAGCAGAAACAATCAGTTGCACAGTTTCTACTCTTGCATAAATAAACGTTAGATAATAAATGGACAATCAAACATGGACAATCCAGAAAATTGGCAACATAAGGTGCACAAGACGAAGAAAAACAAAACAAAATATGTGCTGGACACCACTATGCGCTAGCTAATATAATTAAGACATGAGTCCACCTACAAACAACTGGAGGTAAAGACGAACCGAAAATCTTGTTTATGCAGAAATTGTAAAGGACATCACAACACTGAAGTCAGAACGTTATGACACATAATAGGACAACACACAATTTGTCAAAGATTAAAAAGATGAGCAACACAGACCCAACCGTAAAACGGATGCTCGAGAAAGGCAAGCAGTTCCTGCCTCTTATATTGAACATATGTGATTAGTACATTATAAATATAAATCAACTATAGTATTTTGTAGAATATCTAAATGATATATGAAACTGTCGTCATCTTATATCTATCCTTAGTTTTATGTTATGTTTTGTGATGTCCGCTACGATTTCAGCATGAACACGATGTTCGGTTCGTCTTTACCTCCAGTTGTTTGTAGGAGGGATCACGTTTTACTTACGTTATTTGTGTTTGTTTGCGTAAAGTTGTGTCCAACACGTCTTGACTAAATGACTAACTGCTAACCCTTCGCGAGTACCTGGGTTCACCATCGGTTTTTGGTGTGGTCGGTGTTGCTAATACTTTTTGCTTTCTGCGTTGTGTTTTTTTGTTTTGTTTGTCTTCTGTCTGTGTCGTGTGTACCCTATCTTGCCACTGTCTCCGGATTGTTCATTCTTCGTTTGACCTTCAGTTTTCGCTAATGTTTATTTGAGATTAGGACAACTCTGTGTTGCTTACACATAGACCACGCTGCTAACTCAGTTATATGTGAGGGTCGGCTTGTAACTCACATATGGAAAACACTTGCATGACCACATCATTTCATTACGCAGACCATAAGAAAACTTTAATCTCCTCATTTATTAATTGAAATGTCTGCACCAGACCAGAGGAATACGTGGTTATGTAAATGTGTGTAAGGTGTATCAATTTTGAATTATTTTCAAATATATTCCGATTGGTTTTGATACTGTTAAGAAATAGCGTAGAACGTATTCTACTTCTTCATGTGAAGCATGTTGCTAAATGCATATATGCATATCTCTCAATCAATCTTACGCGATATTTTGTGTGGTTGCTTCAACGAAAATATAAATTATAATCCTGTTCTTTCCTCATTCTTGACTTATCACCGGATTGGAAGCAAGGGTAACACGACGGATACCACTAGTATATTGAACCCTTCCGAAACACCTGAGTTTACGATCGGTTATTTTATGGGGTTCGTGGTGACCAATCTTTAGCTTTCTGTAGAATGTTTTATAGACCAGCTACCCTTTTGTCCATTGTCTTTTGGACATTACATTGTCTCTCTTTCTACGATTTGGAGTTTCTGATTATCCGTTTGGTATTATCAAACTTTCCTGTTGTTACTAACTCAACTCCGGATGTGTAACAAGAGTAACACGATAGGTGCCACTAGTGAAGCAAGAAAAACTGACCATTCTGGAGCCTCCTCCCATTGACAATGCTGGAGCTCCTTCCCACTGACCATTTTGGAGCACCCTCCCACTGACCATTCTGGAGCACCCTCCCCAGTTTTAGTTGTGTTCGTGTTGCTCAGCCTTTAGTTTTCTGTGTAGTATTATGTTAACCATTGTTTTTGTTTTTGCCTTTTTTCTCTTGGTTATTGTATAATTTGTTCTTCTTCGAATTAAGGCTTCTCAATATCACGTTGGTATATTCAAACGTTACCTCCAGTTGTTTGTAGGAGTACTCATGTCTTATTTACGTTATTTGAGTTTGCTTGCGCATAGTGGTGTCTAACACATATTGTGTTTCGGTTTTAGTTTGATTGTCTTCGACTTGTGCACCCTATGTTGCCAGTTTATCTGGATTGTCCATTATTTTTGCCACTTCGGTATTCTCTAGCGTTTATTTAATTGTTTATGAAAATGCCATCATGGATTAATATTGAATGCAAGAATAAATTTTGTGAAACATAGTAGCATGTATGAAAGGATTTTTTGTTCTATTAATGACAAAATAAAACATACATTTAGGCATAATAATAAACACTAGAGAAAACCGAAGGGCCAATCAAGAATGAATAATCTAGAGATACTGGCAACATTAAGCACAGAAGACACAGAACGAAGAAAAACAAAACACAACACAGAAAGTTGAGCAACACGGGCCCACCAAAAACAAGGGAGTGAACCCAGACACTCGCGAAGGGTAAGAAGTTCCTGTATTTTAAAAGACACTTGCCATGCTACGCATATAGTCAAGTCAAAGGCTAGATCGTTTATCATCTGTATCATGTATATCAGATTTGATAAAGTCATGTAAATGTTGGTAAATAGTGGTTGGCATACATTACTGCTCCTTAGCCATATTCCGCCGTTTCGTAAATTGACCATTATGTTCCGATGTGAAAGAGATAAACAGTCTATCTACGATGAATACATGTTGAATTAATGTACATGTATATTCCTGATGCAATAGCAATAGCAGTTGAACTGGGACCGTGATTACGGCAAACGGGAAATATCCGTGGTAATTTGTAACTTTTGAATGTTGAACTCTATTCGTAATTGTACTCAATTAAGACTTGATTCCATAAGCATATTTTGCTAAGATTTCGAACAGTAATGGTCAACAAATCAATCTAATTAACTACACAAGAAGCACTTATCACGTCAAATTGTTGAGCACAACTAAGTACCACGACATATGGCGATGGAAATCAAGATTCTGGCTTCAGACAGGTACAAACATTTGGCGGTGCTAAACCAGTTTATAGGAATCAAGCCCCTTCTAGATTATTGGATCGCCAATGATAACTCAGATATTAATAAATCATAAGAAAATACAACTGCACAGATTTGCTAGCACTCAAAAAGAAACACCTATCCAACACTAAATGACAACATAAACATGGACAGTGTAATGCTGGGTTGTGTCCCATAATCATTTACAAACAGTGCAGTAGTAGGGTTAGTACTTACGTTCATAAGTTGCTGGAATCTACAAAATAACCAAACATATTGATGCAATGAACTCACCCCTCATTGTGTAATGTTAGATATGTGTAGTCTATCATGTTCAGTTACATCCATGTCATTTCTTATAAACAGTCCAACAGAAGAGCCAGTACTTCCGTTCATCTGTTGTTGGAATATACAAAATAACCAAACATAATGATGCAATGAACTCACCCCTCATTTTGTAATGTTGGATAGTCTCTCATGTTCATCTATATCCATATCCTTTCATACAGAGAGTACAATAGCAGGGTTAGTTGATTGCCCTTTTGATATTCCCTAACATTTATTTAGTACTTACGTTCATGTGTTGTTGGAATATACAAAATAACCAAACACAATGATGCAATGAACGCTCTCCTCATTGTGCAAAATTATACAATATTTCTATTTACATCTACTCAGATGACCATTAGTGAAGATGTTTACTGTGTTTACTTGACTAATATCATTTTAACAGAATGTCACGAATACTAATTAGTAAAACATTTTAAGGCTTAATTTAGGTTAGATGAGATATGATTATGAAAAAAAAATCATTTGTCTAGACATATACAGAACAGAAGATGGAAAAATCGGAGAAGGAGACAAACTCGGTACCCCATTGCACAAATACACGTCCTTTCACTTTCATTTCAGGTACAGGTACAGGTACAGGTACTTCAATAAAAAAATGGTGACGGTTAAGCTAGTTTTATGAGTCAAAACTTCCCCTCTTATTGAAATGATTGATAGGTGTAGTTCACATGCTAGAAAAAAATCCATCCTTCACATATAACTTGGTGAGAATTATTGTTGTAAGAAATCTCAACTTTGCTCATACATGTAATATATTTAATAATCGTGACACAGAATTTGCCACATGTATAATGTCAGTTCTAAAAAAAGAGAGACGATAGCCTGAATCATCAATATTAGGCATTAAAACACATATTTATTACTATGAACAAATCCAATAAATTATGCTAAAAATAACAAAACAATCTACGTATACCACATACGAGTCATATTTGACAAAATACACATGAATTAAGGGATTTTGTTAAATTAAGATCTTATTGTACAACCTTGCCAGTTAGTGTAAAGTGAAACTGAATTGGAGATAGCAATAACGCATTCATTGATAAGTAGATTATTTAAATATAAGGACTCATCTACTGTTAGCTAATAGAAACGTAGATATCAAATTGAGTGCACCCGACACGTTTCTGGAATAACACACTCGAAAGATTGGAAATCCAAAGAATTTAAAAGTATTTGGGAGCAATAAAACCAAAGGCCATACACATGGTATCCAAAATCGTCTAAGGACCGTCCACTTTCCTAAGTAATGCAATTAGCATTAACACAAAGGCAATCTTTTATTTCAACGAATTTAAAAATGCGACATGTATGTTTCAACTTTTAATATGCTACAGATAAAACTTAGGACGTATTTGTCGAAAGGAGGTTTGAGCCCAAGACACTAATTTAACCCCGTCACTTTTATTGACGTGTCTGTAGCAGGCTAGGAAAATGTGCAGTCATATATATCCTGATCTGGCAATTAGTCGGTCAGTCATTGGCTAATACTTTATTATTTTTTTCATGTTTGAAAAGTAAACATTTTTTTCTTTTTAATTATGTTCCTCTTCTATTCTTGCTCACATGTGTAAAGTTCCATGGAAAAAAGATCGATAATAATTACAGACTGACTCATATTTGTTTACTACCCTTTTTCCAAATGGCGTCCTATTACGTCACATAAAGTCGGTCAAAGGTCAATAAAGCACAAGATTTGGTCATAGGCCATCCAAGCTTAAAAAGTAAACCAGATTAAGAAAGGTTCAGTATTTTAGTTTTTTCAGTGTAATTGCTTTGTCTGAAAAATTTCAAAACATGTTTTTTTTTAAATAGTTTGAAATTGAAGTATTAAAAATTAATTATTTGATGCAAATATTAAACTTGCTTACCCACATAAAAAGTATTTAATCCAGTGAATTTGCTGTTTTTGCTTTTGTCAATGCAATCTGTTAGTCTGACTACATCCTGCCATATTTTTTTTAAAACAATTAATGACTGATTTCAATTTATTTTAATCACATTTATTATCACAGAGTGGTAACCATACAGTTTTCTTGATGCTATTTGTAATAATGACAGGTATTTTTTACCCAGATAATCTCATTTTTCTGTCTGGTTTAATTTAATTTTCTGTTCAATTTAGTCTATAAATGTTGATTATTGCTGTTAAATTAATTCTTTTTCAATCTTCTCTGTTAATTTCATTTCATGACCCCAAGAAGTAAGGGGTATTTTTGTTTTAAAATCAGCGGTGGAAAGGCAAAATAATCTGCCATTTTTTGACTAATGGAGATGTATTTTCCCGGTAAAATCGGCTATTTTGTAGGAAATGGTGGAATTTGAATGATCAATCATCATATTTTCAAAGTATTTTAAAATACAATTTGCTTGGCCTACATTCCAGAAACGTCATGAACTGTGATGACGATTATGTCAACATACCGGAAAAAATAAAAATGCTTGGGGAATACCATCGATGGAAAAATATTTAGCAAGCATAATGATCAGGAAAAAAAGACATTAGTGAAAAGGATCTTTTATTACTTGCATGGAATTTATTCAATTCAAACTTTTCTGTTTTAATCTCATCTTGTAATTTTGACGTTGAAAAGAATTCCCTCTGTGTTTATGTACGCTATGAATATACAGAATGACGTCATTGGTATCGTGCTGAGCGAGAATTGTAGATCAAAACAAGTGACCGACTTTATTGCATGACCGAGCAGATGTCACGTTAGGATATGTGTGTAATGGTATAGATTTTGTCTAAGTTTTTACGATTTTTCAATTGGATTTTGAAACTGTTCCGACAGAGGGATATATTTTTTTTTATTGTATTATAATATTAATTTCTAATGATTGCAATTTTTGTTCATAGATACAACGTTCCTTTTGTAGATAAATCTGTCAACGTCAAAATACAAAAAAAAATGAAATATATTATAAATGGAACATGCATCAATTACATATGATTTATTTCCGATATGCATGCATCTGACAAATCTATCATTATTGGTGAAGAAAAAAAAACAATTAGGCATACATGCAAGGTTATGAGAACGATTGGTAATATGTGTCAATAATATTTCTAGCATTTCCTCGATTTATATTAAATGCTAAATTCAATATTAAAATCAACATAATGGTACTTGAAATATATTTTATATTAATTTCCCCATTCACAGTTATTAAATATTTGTTTCATGCTAATAACCGTTTCTTTCACATCAATCGGTCTTTCAGGATATGGTACTTATTGTTTACAAGCGAAATGAAGACCCTTTTGCATCAAAAATACAATACATTATTGCAGAGTTATGCTAATCATTGTATGTCCTTTTTCTTTTGGTCATCGTGTTGTCTGTCCTTCTTCAATTTACGTCTTCTGATTGCCCCTTTGATATCTTCAAACTTCTATTACTAGTCCATGTTTATATTCTACCTTTGCTTGTACATGAACGATTTGAATTGATGGATATGTCATTTCCTTTCCCTATGGAGATTTACCAATACGTGCTCGCCATCTTTGTTTCCAACTGATACGCTGAGCTTCTTACCACGCTTCTTTAATTTTGTCTCTATGTTTTAATAAGAACTTCCAGTTTATGCATATCTCAGTGTTGTGTTTTGTGAATGTAATATGATTACGTTTTCTTACGTATTCTGATTACCTTTGTTTTCGCTTAACAGTATGAAATGCGGGTTAAAAGTAAGAAAACGTTCTAATAGTTGCACCCAGGTTAAGCTTCCAGCATAGAAGGATACCTTGCAATCGACACCATTGCTTTTATTGAAGTAGAATTTACAAATGAAAATGATGCCAACAGAAATTTCATATATAAGTTCCATTTTTTGTATTTCCAAGAAATACGTCCAATAAACAAAGACGAAATGTAGTTATCGAATTCATTGTGCACTACGCGTTTCTGGAATAACAATCATCAGATACGCTCAAAGTCAAACGATTCAGAGCCCTAATGATTTAAAAGTCTTTGAAAGAGTTGAATCTGATTAACATGAAACACATTATTTAGGAAGAATTTGAAGATACAAAAGAGGTAATCAGAATTCGTAAATCGATGGACAGACAACACAATGGCCCTAAGAAAAAGGACAATTGGACAAACAACGATCTAGAAAACACACAAAAAAAACTAAAGATCGAATAACACGAACCCCTCTAAAGACCGGGGGTAAACTCAGGTGCCCCGGAAGGGTAAGCAGTTCCTGCTCCACTAGTGCAAGGAAACTAACAAAATGACCCCGATCTACAAGAATCAATCCAATTATTTAAGCAAACATATACATATGCGGCTTTAGAAAAAAACAAATGAATAAAATCTGACACGAGTTTTAATTATTCTGCATATATACATGTCAAAATGTACATGCTTTTCAAGAGTTCATTAAGTTAATTTCACTTTTATTTTTGTCGCATGTATATTTCATTTCCACCTTTTTCAGGTACACGAGAAGTGTATATACTATTTGTCATCATAATAGATGTATGACTCACTATTATCCCATTCAGGTGAATCTGAGTCCGAGTAATATTCAAAGTACTCACTAGAGTAATCATTTGGAAAATAGTTTTTTCTTTTAAAGTTCTTACTATCTTCCTTTACGCCAGTTTTTAATCTGTTCCGAATATTAAAATCATCTGAACTATCCGAACTATCCGAACTTTCCCAGTCATAATATTCAAAACTGTCAGAGTCTGACCAAATACGCCGAGGAATTGTTGGCTTAGATTCATCTTGTTTTATTTTATCGGGTCCATTTTGTTTACTGTGTTTTTCAAATCTGTTGTGGTAATCGGATGAATCCGATTCATATTCATACGAACAATCACTGTCACTATCACTATCGTCACAATCATCGATCCACTCGAGTGATTCCGAGTCTGAATCAGTCATAAAATATCCTCCCCTTTTATTGTTCATTTCTGTTTCACTTTTCACATCTACAAATGACATAGAAGGTTTATTTTTATTTCTTCTATATTCGGATGAATCCGAGTCTGAATCAGACAAAACATATCCACCTCTTTTATTGTTCATTTTTCTTTCACTTTTCACATCTACAAATGACACAGAAGGTTTATTTTTATGTCTTCTATATTCGGATGAATCCGAGTCTGAATCAGACAAAACATATCCCCCTCTTTTATTGTTAATGTTTGCTTTACTTTTCACGGAGGTTTTAATTTTTTGTCTTCTATATTCGGATGAATCCGAGTCTGAATCAGACAAAAAATATCCCCCTCTTTTATTGTTAATGTTTGCTTCACTTTTCACGGAGGTTTTAATTTTTTGTCTTCTATATTCGGATGAATCCGAGTCTGAATCAGACAAAAAATATCCTCCCCTTTTATTGTTCATTTTTCTTTCACTTTTCACATCTACAAATGACACAGAAGGTTTATTTTTGTGTCTTCTATATTCGGATGAATCCGAGTCTGAATCAGACAAAACATATCCACCCCTTTTATTGTTCATTTTTCTTTCACTTTTCACATCTACAAATGACACAGAAGGTTTATTTTTATGTCTTCTATATTCGGATGAATCCGAGTCTGAATCAGACAAAAAATATCCCCCTCTTTTATCGTTAATGTTTGCTTCACTTTTCACAGAGGTTTTAATTTTTTGTCTTCTATATTCGAATGAATCCGAGGAATCGGACGAGTCGGACGAATATTTATAAGCACATTCGCTCTGTGATGAATCACAATCGCCAAAACTGACGGAGCTTATAACATCTTGTTTATTTTGCTTTGTAATATTCTTTTCGGTTGTAGCAGAAATTGGCATAAACTTCCGTCGTCCATTTTGAAGAAATTTAGGTCTTTTTAATATTATATTAATGTTAACTTTGCGCGGCCTCGTTCTGGGATATCCATTGTCGCTGCCATAGCAATCGCTACTATCAGAATTACAATCAGAACTATCAGACCACTCATCACCAAAAGTAGAAATACTTTTCATGCTTTTTCTTTTCTTTTGTTTCTTTGCTACTTTAGGCTTTGGCCTAGCTGGTTCTGAATCACCACCATCAATTTTTCCTGCTTGTTTCACATTCCGACCAGGCCGTCCTTGACTTGATCTTAGCTTAGCAGTATCGGGCAAAAAATCTACCCTTGATTCTACTTGGTCCTCGTTTCCACCATTGGTAGATCTTGTACCCTCACCTGACTCTTCGATTGCTAAACGTGGACCTATTCGTTTTCTATTTCCCCCATTACCATGTGTACCTGCAGTAACTCCGTCCACGCCATTAAATCCATTTCCTCCATTCTCACTTGTACCCCCAGCATCTCCGTCCGCATCATTAAATTCATTTCGTCCAGCCTCACCAGCACCGTTTACTCCTTGCCCATTTGTATCTGCAAAAGCTCGGACTATTTCGTTAAATGCAATTCCACGTGTGCCGAAAGATGTTCTGCTTCCGTCATTCCTATTGCCGCCATTTTGTCTTGGGATTATATTTACTTCCCCATTACCGTTCTCTAAGAATAATGGTAAAACTTTTTCTAAATTTTCAGGTTTTCTTTCAAGGAAATTACGTCTTCTATGCTTTGCATTTCCACTATGTTTATTTGATTTTATAAATGGAGTTGGATTCGCACCATTAAATCCATTTCCCCCATTCCCATTTGTACCTGTAGCAGCTCCGTTCGCGCCATTAAATCCATTTCCTCCATTCCCACTTGCACCCGCAGCAACACTGTCCGCGCCATTAAATTCATTTCCTTCAGCCTCACCAACACCGTTTACTCTTTGCTCATTTGTAACTGCAACAGTTCCGACTATATCATAAAATCCAATTCCACGTGTGCCGGAAGCAGTTCCGATTCCGGGATTTCTAATACCGCCATTTTGTCTTGGGATTATATTTACTTCCCCATTGCCGTTCTCTAAGAATAATGGTAAAACTTTTTCTAAATTTTCAGGTTTTCTTTCAAGGAAGTTACGTCTTCTATGCTTTGCATTTCCACTATTTTTATTTGATTTTTTAAATGGAGTTGGATTCCCATTATAGTGACTAGCAATAGTGTTTTCGTTCTGTTCTGGAGCGTCATCTTTTTGTAACAAGTTTTTCGATAGAAAATATACTGGTATTTTTTCAAAATTTTCAGGTTTACGCTCAAGGAATGGCCGCTTTCGAAGTTTTCTCTGGCGATAATTTTGTTTCATAGAAACTGAAAGACACAATATATATATATATATATATGGCAAATATTTTCAGAATTGATTATTTCTGCATGTAACGTGAAAAGCATATATAGGAATACATATAAATAGTCAAACTGAGTGTTCATTGTATTTTTTGACTGTTTGTAGCTAGAGTAACACGACGGGTGCTACTATCAGGAACTATTTATCCTTCATCAGTTTTGCAGATGTTTGTTTGTCATTTTGTTCCTTTTCCTTTGGGCATTGGATTGTCTGTCCTTCTTCGATTTACGGCTTTTGATTACGTCTTTAGTATCTTCAAACTCTTCTTAAGCCATCTCTAGCAGAGACAATCAGCTGTACAGTTTATTCTCTTGTATAAATAAACGTTAGATAATAAATGGTCAATCAAAAATGTACAATCTAGAAAATTGGCAACATAAGGTGCACAAGACGAAGAAAAACAAAACAAAATGTGTGTTGGACACCACTATGCACAAGCAAACCAAAAGATGTGCTGGACACCACTATGTGCTGGCTAACAAACATACCATAATTAAGACTTGAGTCCACCAACAAGCATCTGGAGGTAAAGACGAACCGAAAATCGTGCTTATACGGAAATCGTAAAGGACATCACAACACTGAAGTCAGAACGTTAAGACACATAATAGGACAACACAAAATTTGTCAAAGATTGAAAAGATGAGCAACACAGACCCAATCGTAAAACCGGATGCTCGAGAAAGGCAAACAGTTCCTGCCTCTTATATTGAACATAAGGGATTAGTACATTATAAATATAAATCAACTATAGTATTTTGTAGAATATCAAAATGATATATGAAAATCTCGTCATCTTATATCTATCCTTAGTTTTATGTTATGCTTTGTGATGTCCGCTACGATTTCAGCAAAAAACACGATGTTCGGTTCGTCTTTACCTCCAGTTGTTTGTAGGAGGGATCACGTTTTACTTACGTTATTTGTGTTTGTTTGCGTAAAGTTGTGTCCAACACGTCTTGACTAAACGACTAACTGCTAACCCTTCGTGAGTACCTGGGTTCACCAGCGGTTTTTAGTGTGGTCGGTGTTGCTAATACTTTTTGTTTTCTGCGTTTTGTTTTTTTGTTTTTGTTTGTTTGTCTTTAATTTCACACACAGGTATATTGATGACGTTTTATCTATCAATAATTCTAGATTTGCAGAATTTCTTCCATTGATATATCCTCCAGAGCTGGAAGTTAAAGAGACCACCGATACAGCTTCGTCCGCATCATTTTTGGATTTATACCTCGAATTTGACGACAATGGTCAACTCATTACTAAAATTTATGATAAGCGGGACGACTTCAATTTTAAAATCATAAATTTTCCAAACATGTGCAGCAATATACCAGCTTCTCCTGCATATGGTGTTTACATCTTGCAATTGATTCGCTATGCAAGGGCCAGTAGCAATTATTCTGATTTCCGAAAACGTCATCTTCATCTGAGAAACAGGCTACTGGACCAGGGCTATTAAAAGATTCGCCTTATTCGATCTCTTAAAAAGATTGTATTCCGATACCAATATCTTGCCGAAATATATTCCGTCTCTCCAGAAAAAATTATAAGTGATGCATTTTCATATAGTGAAAATGTATAAAGATAAAGAAGTCAAAAATGTCAAGGATGTTTTTTTTTGTCAATGTGTGACGTAAAAATATTTTTGACATTTACGTCACGAATATGGTACTGCTTTGACAACTATTTTACCTATTTTGTTCCTGTATTTAAATACTGTTACAGTGACAGCCGGAACCTTTGAACCGTAATGAGAGCGGGAGGTTTGGTGCCTTAAAATCTGATTCAACCCACTATTTCTTTAGAAATGCCTGTACCAAGTCAGGGTAATTACGGTTTTCACAGTTTTCCGGTTGTTGACTGATTTTGTCTGTTTATATAATTATGAGTTTTGACTTTCCCTTTGTAAGATTGTTCGGAGTTCGGCAATTTTGTTATTCGTTATTGCTTCAACGAAAATATAAATTACAATCCTGTTCTTTCCTCATTCTTGACTTACCACGTTTGCCGGAAGCAGTTCCGATTCCGGGATTTCTAATACCGCCATTTTGTCTTGGGATTATATTTACTTCCCCATTGCCGTTCTCTAAGAATAATGGTAAAACTTTTTCTAAATTTTCAGGTTTTCTTTCAAGGAAGTTACGTCTTCTATGCTTTGCATTTCCACTATTTTTATTTGATTTTTTAAATGGAGTTGGATTCCCATTATAGTGACTAGCAATAGTGTTTTCGTTCTGTTCTGGAGCGTCATCTTTTTGTAGCAAGTTTTTCGATGGAAAATATACTGGTATTTTTTCAAAATTTTCAGGTTTACGCTCAAGGAATGGTCGCTTTCGAAGTTTTCTCTTGCGATAATTTTTTTTCATAGAAACTGAAAGACACAATATATATATATATATATGGCAAATATTTTCAGAATTGATTATTTCTGCATGTAACGTGAAAAGCATAGGAATACATATAAATAGTCAAACTGAGTGTTCATTGTATTTTTTGACTGTTTGTAGCTAGAGTAACACGACGGGTGCTACTATCAAGAACTATTTATCCTTCATGAGTTTTGCAGATGTTTGTTTGTCATTTTGTTCCTTTTCCTTTGGGCATTGGATTGTCTGTCCTTCTTCGATTTACGGCTTTTGATTACGTCTTTAGTATCTTCAAACTCTTCTTAAGCCATCTCTAGCAGAAACAATCAGCTGTACAGTTTATTCTCTTGTATAAATAAACGTTAGATAATAAATGGTCAATCAAAAATGTACAATCTAGAAAATTGGCAACATAAGGTGCACAAGACGAAGACAAACAAAGCAAAATATGTGTTGGACACCACTATGCACAAGCAAACCAAAAGATGTGCTGGACACCACTATGTGCTGGCTAACACACATACCATAATTAAGACTTGAGTCCACCAACAAGCATCTGGAGGTAAAGACGAACCGAAAATCGTGCTTATACGGAAATCGTAAAGGACATCACAACACTGAAGTCAGAACGTTAAGACACATAATAGGACAACACAAAATGTGTCAAAGATTGATAAGATGAGCAACACAGACCCAATCGTAAAACCGGATGCTCGAGAAAGGCAAACAGTTCCTGCCTCTTATATTGAACATAAAGGATTAGTACATTATAAATATAAATCAACTATAGTATTTTGTAGAATATCAAAATGATATATGAAAATCTCGTCATCTTATATCTATCCTTAGTTTTATGTTATGCTTTGTGATGTCCGCTACGATTTCAGCAAAAAACACGATGTTCGGTTCGTCTTTACCACCAGTTGTTTGTAGGAGGGATCACGTTTTACTTACGTTATTTGTGTTTGTTTGCGTAAAGTTGTGTCCAACACGTCTTGACTAAACGACTAACTGCTAACTCTTCGTGAGTACCTGGGTTCACCAGCGGTTTTTAGTGTGGTCGGTGTTGCTAATACTCTTTGTTTTCTGCGTTGTGTTTTTTTTTGTTTTGTTTGTCTTTAATTTCACATACAGGTATATTGATGACGTTTTATCTATCAATAATTCTAGATTTGCAGAATTTCTTCCATTGATATATCCTCCAGAGCTGGAAGTTAAAGAGACCACCGATACAGCTTCGTCCGCATCATTTTTGGATTTATACCTCGAATTTGACGACAATGGTCAACTCAGTACTAAAATTTATGATAAGCGGGACGACTTCAATTTTAAAATCATAAATTTTCCAAACATGTGCAGCAATATACCAGCTTCTCCTGCATATGATGTTTACATCTTGCAATTGATTCGCTATGCAAGGGCCAGTAGCAATTATTCTGATTTCCGGAAACGTCATCTTCATCTGAGAAACAGGCTACTGGACCAGGGCTATACAAAGATTCGCCTTATTCGATCTCTTAAAAAGATTATATTCCGATACCAATATCTTGTCGAAATATATTCCGTCTCTCCAGAAAAAATTATAAGCGATGCATTTTCATATAGTGAAAATGTATAAAGATAAAGAAGTCAAAAATGTCAAGGATGTTTTTTTTTGTCAATGTGTGACGTAAAAATATTTTTGACATTTACGTCACGAATATGGTACTGCTTTGACAACTATTTTACCTATTTTGTTCCTGTATTTAAATACTGTTACAGTGACAGCCGGAACCTTTGAACCGTAATGAGAGCGGGAGGTTTGGCGCCTTAAAATCTGATTCAACCCACAATTTCTTTAGAAATGTCTGTACCAAGTCATGGTCATTACAGTTTTCACAGTTTTCCGGTTGTTGACTGATTTTGTCTGTTTATATAATTATGAGTTTTGACTTTCCCTTTGTAAGATTGTTCGGAGTTCGGTAATTTTGTTATTCGTTATTGCTTCAACGAAAATATAAATTACAATCCTGTTCTTTCCTCATTCTTGACTTATCACTGGATTGGAAGAAATGGTAACACGACGGATGTCACTAGGATATCCTACCCTTCCGAAACACCTGAGTTTACTACCGCTATTTTTATGGGGTTCGTGGTGTCCAATCTTTAGTTTTCTGTAGAATGCTTTATAGACCTGCTGCCCTTTTGTACATTGTCTTTTGGTCATTGCATTGTCTGTCTTTCTACGATTTGGAATTTCTGATTATTCGTTTGTATTATCAAATTTTCCTGTAGTTACTAATATACAATTACCTCTAAATGTGTTGGTCTGACTACTTTGATATTGTATGTGTTGGGTAGGAGAGCTGTATATTATAATTCAGGTCCTGTCTTCGTTCATGACTCAACCCCGGGTTTGTAACAAGAGTAACACGATAGGTGCCACTAGTGAAGCAAGAAAAACTGACCATTCTGGAGCCCCCTCCTACTGACCGTTCTGGAGCACCCTCCCCAGTTTTAGTTGTGTTCGTATGGCTCAGTCTTTAATTTTCTGTGTAGTATTATGTTAACCATTGTTTGTGATTTTGACTTTTTTCTCGTCGTTATTGTATAATTTGTTTTTCTTCGAATTAACGCTTTTGAATATCACTTTGGTATATTCAAACGCTACTTCCAGTTGTCTTTAGGAGTGCTCATGTCTTGTTTACGTTATTTGAGTGTGCTTGCGTATAGTGGTTTCTAACACATATTGTGTTTCGGTTTTATTTTGATTGTCTTCCACTTCTGTATCCTATATGTTGCCAGTTTATCTGGATTGTCCATTATTTTTGCCATTTCGGTATTCTCTAGCGTTTATTTAATTGTTGATGAAAATGCCATCATAGATTAATATTGAATGCAAGAATAAATGTTGTGAATCATAATAGCATGTATGAAAGATTTTGTATTCTATTAATTACAAAATAAAACATACATTTAGGTAGAATAATAAACACTAGGGAAAACTGAAGGGACAATCAAGAATGAACAATCTAGAGATACTGGCAACATTAAGCACACAAGACACAGAGCGAAGAAAAAAAAGCACAACACAGAAAATTTAGCAACACGGGCCCACCAAAAACAAGGGGGTGAACCCAGATACTCGCGAAGGGTAAGCAGTTCCTGTATCTTAAAAGACACCTGCCATGCTACGCATATAGTCAAGTCAAAGGCTAGATCGTTTATCCTCTGTATCATGTATATCAGAGTTGATAAAATCATGGAAATGTTGGTAAATAATGGTTGGCACACATTACTGCTCCTTAGACATATTCCGCCGTTTCGTAAATTGACCATTATGTTCAGATGTGAAAGAGATAAACAGTCTTCGACAAATGCATGTTGAATTAATGTACATGTATATTCCTGATGCAATAACAACAGCAGTTCAAACGGGATTGTGATTACGGCAAACGGGACATATCCGTGGTAATTTGCAACTTGAATGTTGAACTCTATTCGTAATTACACTCAATTAAGATTTGATTCCATAAACATATTATGCTAAGATTTAGAACAGTAATGGTCAACAAATCAATCACGTATGACGTCAAATTATCGAGCACAATTAAGTACCACGACATATGGCGATGGAAATCAAGATTCTGGCTTCAGACCAGGTACAAACATTTGGCGGTGTTAAACCGGTTTATAGGAATCAAACCCTTCTAGATTATTGGATCGCCAATGATAACTCAGATATTAATAAGCCATAACAAAATAAAACTGCACAGATTTGCTAGCACTCAAAAACACACACCTATCACAAAACTAAATGACAACATAAACATGGACAGTGTAATGTTGGATTGTGTCTCATATTCATTTACAAACAGTGCAGTAATAGGGTTAGTACTTACGTTCATATGTTGATGGAATATACAAAATAACCAAACATAATAATGCAATGACCGATCCCCTCATTTTGTAATGTTGGATAGCCTCTCATGTTCATCTATATCCATATCCTTTCATACGGACAGTACAATAACAGGGTTAGTTGATTGCCCTTTCGATTATTCTCTAACATTTATTTGGTACTTACGTCCATGTGTTGTTGGAATATACAAAATAACCAAACATAATGCTGCAATGAACGCTCCCCTCATTGTACAAAATTATACAATATTTCTATTTACATCTACTCAGATGACCATTAGTGAAGATGTTTGCTGTTTTTACTTGTGTAATAATATTTTAACAGAATGTCACGAATACTAATTAGTAAAATATTTAAAGACTTAATTTAGGTTAGATGAGATATGATTATAAAAACGAAAATCATTTGTCTAGACATAAAGAGAACATTACACAAATACACGACCTTTCACCTTCCTTTTCTGGCTTGGTATACAAGGTGGCGGGGCTAACCCAGTGTTATGAGTCATCACTTCCCCTCTTATTGAAATGATTGATAGAAGTGTAGTCCACATGATAGAAAATATTCCATCCTTCACATATAACTTGGTGAGAATTATTGTTGTAAGAAATCTCAAACTTTGCTCATACATGTGATATATTTAATAATCGTGACACAGAATTTGCCACATGTATGATGTCAGTTCTATAAAAAGAGAGACGACAGCCTGAATCATCAATATTAGGTATTAAAACGCATATTTATTGCTATGAAAAATTATTATGTTTTATTTCATAACAAATCCAATAAATTATGCTAAAAATAACAAAACAATCTACGTATACCACATACGAGTCATATTTGACAAAATACACATAAACAAAGGGATCTTGTTAGATTAAGATTTTATTGTACAACCTTGCCAATTAGAGTAAAGTGAAACTGAATTGGAGATAGCAATAACATATTCATTGTTAAGTAGATTATTTACAAATAAGGACTTTGTAAGTATTTGGGAGCAATAAAACCAAAGTGCATAAACAGCGTATCCAAAATCGTCTAGGACCGTCCACTTCCAAAATAATACAATTAGCATTAAAACAAAGGCAATCTTTTATTTCAATGAATTTAAAAATGCGACATGTATGTTTCAACCTTTAATATGTTACAGATAAAACTTAGGACGTATTTGTAGAAAGGAGGTTTGAGCCCATGACACTAGTTTAACCCTGTCACTTTTATTGACGTGTCTGTAGCAGGCTAGGAAAATGTGCCGTCATATATATCCTCGTCTGACAATAAGTCGGTCAGTCATTGGATAATGTTTGAATATTTTTTTCAAGCTTGAAAAGTAAACATTTGTTTCTTTTAATTATGTTCCTCATCTATTCTTGCTCACATGTGTAAAGTTCCATGGAAAAAAGATCGATAATAATTACACACTGACCCATATTTGTTGACTACCCTTTTTCCAAATGGCGTCCTATTACGTCACATAAAGTCGATCAAAGGTCAATAAAGCACATGATTTTGTCATAGGCCAACCAAACTTTAAACGTAAACCAGATTAAGAATGGTTCAGTATTTTAGCTTTTTCAGTGTAATTGTTTTGTCTGAAAAATTTCAAAACATGTTTTTTTTTTTAATTGTTTGAAATTGAAGTATTAAAGATTAATTATTTGCTGCAATATTAAACTTGCTTACCCACATAAAAAGTATTTAATCCAGTGAATTTGGTGTTTTTGCTTTTGTCAATACAATCTATTAGACTGACTACATCCTGCCATATTTTTTTAAGCAATTAATGACTGATTTCAATTTATTTTAATCACATTTATTATCGCAGAGTGGTAACAATACAGGTTTGTTGATGCTATTTGTAATAATGACAGGTTTTTTTTACCCAGATAATCAAATATTTCTGTCTGGTTTAATTTAATTTTCTTTTCAATTTATGCTATAAATTTTGATTATTGCTGTTAAATTAATTCTTTTTCTATCTTCCCTGTGAATTCATTTCATGACCCCAAGAAGTAAGGGGTATATTTGTTTTTAAATCAGCAGTGGAAATTCAAAATAATCTGCCATTTTGTGAATAATGGAGCTGTATTTTCCCGGTCAACTAGGCTATTTGCTAGAAAATGGTCGAATCTGAATGATCAATCTTCATATTTTCAAAGTATTTTAAAATACAATTTGCTTGGCCTACATTCCAGAAACGGTCATGAACTGTGATGACGATTATGTCAACAAATCAGAAAAAATAAAAATGTTTGGGGAATACTATCGATGGAAACATATTTAGCAAGAATAATGATCAGGAAAAAAAGACATTAGTAAAATGGATCTTTTTTTACTTGCTTGGAATTTATTCAATTCAAACTTTTCTGTTTTAATCTCATCTTGTAATTTTGACGTTGAAAAGAATTCCCTCTGTGTTTATGTACGCTATGCTTATACAGAATGACGTCATTGGTCTCGTGCTGCGCGAGAATTGTAAATAAAAACAAGTGACCGACTCTATTGCATGACCGAGCAGATCTCACGTTAGGATATGTGTGTTAACGGTATAGATTTTGTCTAAGTTTTTATGATTTTTCAAATCTATCATTATATGTGAAGAAAACAACCAATTAGGCATACATGCAAGGTTATGAGAATGATTGGTAATGTGTGTCAATAATATTTCTAGCATTTCCTCGATTTATATTAAATGTTAAATTCAATATTAAATTCAACATAATGGCACTTGAAATATATTTTATATTAATTTCTCCATTCACAGTTATCAAATATTGGTTTCATGCTAATAACCGTTTATATCACATCAATCGGTCTTTCAAGATATGGTACCTATTGTTTACAAGCGAAATGAAGACCCTTTTGCATCAAAAATTCAATACATTATTGTAGACTTATGCTAATCATTGTATGTCCTTTTTCTTTTGGTCATCGTGTTGTCTGTCCTTCTTCAATTTACGTCTTCTGATTGCCCCTTTGATATCTTCAAACTTCTATTACTAGTCCATGCTTATATTCTACCTTTGCTTGTACATGAACGATTTGAATTGATGGATATGTCATTTCCTTTCCCGACGGAGATTTACCATTACGTGGTCGCCATCTTTGTTTCTTACAGATAGGCTGAGCCTGTTACCACGCTTCTTTAATTTTGTCTCTATGTTTTAATAAGAACTTCCAGTTTATCCATATCTCAGTGTTGTGTTTTGTGAATGTAATATGATTACGTTTTCCTACGTATTCTGATTACCTTCATTTTCGCTTAACAGTGTGACATGCGGGTTAAAATTAAGAAAACGTTTAATAGTTGCACCCAGGTTAAGCTACCAGCATAGAAGGATACCTTGCAATCGACACCATTGCTTTTATTGAAGTAAAATTTACAATTGAAAATGATACCAACAGAAATTTCATACATAAGTTCCATTTTTTCTATTTCCAAGAAATACGTCCAATAAGCAAAGCCGAAATGTAGTTATCGAATTCATTGTGCACTACGCGTTTCTGGGATAACAATCATCAGGTACGCTGAAAGTCAAAAGATTCAGAGCTCTAATGATTTAAAAGTCTTTGAAAGAGTTGAATCTGATTAACATGAAACACATTATTTAGGAAGAATTTGAAGATACAAAAGAGGTAATCAGAATCCGTAAATCGAAGGATAGACAACACAATAGCCCTACGAAAAAGGACAATTGGACAAACAACGATCTACAAAACACACAGAAAAAACTAAAGATCGAGTAACACGAACCCCTCTAAAGACCGGGGGTGAACTCAGGTGCTCCGGAAGGGTAGGCAGTTCCTGCTCCACTAGTGCAAGGAAACTAACAAAATGACCCCGATCTACAAGAATCAATCCAATTATTTAAACAAATATATACATATACGGCTTTAGAAAAAAACAAATGAATAAAATCTGACACGAGTTTTAATTATTCTGCATATATACATGTCAAAATGTACATGCTTTTCAAGAGTTCATTAAGTTAATTTCACTTTTATTTTTGTCACATGTATATTTCATTTCCACCTGTTTGAGGTACACGAAAAATGTATATACTATTTGTCATCGTAATAGATGTATGACTCACTATTATCCCATTCACGTGAATCTGAGTCCGAGTAATATTCAAAGTACTCACTAGAGTAATCATTTTGGAAATAGTTTTTTCTTTTAAAGTTCTTATTATCTTCCTTTACGCCAGTTTTTAATCTGTTCCGAATATTAAAATCATCTGAACTATCTGAACTTTCCCAGTCATAATATTCAAAACTGTCAGAGTCTAACCAAATACGCCGAGGAATTGTTGGCTTAGATTCATCTTGTTTTATTTTATCGGGTCCATTTTGTTTACTGTGTTTTTCAAATCTGTTGTGGTAATCGGATGAATCCGATTCATATTCATACGAACAATCACTGTCACTATCACTATCGTCACAATCATCGATCCACTCGAGTGAATCCGCGTCTGAATCAGTCGTAAAATATCCACCCCTTTTATTGTTCATTTCTGTTTCACTTTTCACATCTACAAATGACACAGAAGGTTTATTTTTATGTCTTCTATATTCGGATGAATCCGAGTCTGAATCAGACAAAACATATCCACCCCTTTTATTGTTCATTTTTCTTTCACTTTTCACATCTACAAATGACACAGAAGGTTTATTTTTATGTCTTCTATATTCGGATGAATCCGAGTCTGAATCAGACAAATCATATCCACCCCTTTCATTGTTCATTTTTCTTTCACTTTTCACATCTACAAATGACACAGAAGGTTTATTTTTATGTCTTCTATATTCGGATGAATCCGAGTCTGAATCAGACAAAACATATCCACCCCTTTCATTGTTCATTTCTGTTTCACTTTTCACATCTACAAATGACACAGAAGGTTTATTTTTATGTCTTCTATATTCGGATGAATCCGAGTCTGAATCAGACAAAACATATCCACCCCTTTCATTGTTCATTTTTCTTTCACTTTTCACATCTACAAATGACACAGAAGGTTTATTGTTATGTCTTCTATATTCGGATGAATCCGAGTCTGAATCAGACAAACCATATCCACCCCTTGTATTGTTCATTTCTGTTTCACTTTTCACATCTACAAATGACACAGAAGGTTTATTTTGGTGTCTTCTATATTCGGATGAATCCGAGTCTGAATCAGACAAAAAATATCCACCCCTTTTATTGTTCATTTTTCTTTCACTTTTCACATCTACAAATGACACAGAAGGTTTATTTTTGTTTCTTCTATATTCGGATGAATCCGAGTCTGAATCAGACAAAACATATCCACCCCTTTTATTGTTTATCTTTGCTTCACTTTTCACGGAGGTTTTAATTTTTTGTCTTCTATATTCCAATGAATCCGAGGAATCGGACGAGTCGGACGAATATTTATAAGCACATTCGCTTTCTGATGAATCACAATCGCCAAAACTGACAGAGCTTATAACATTTTGTTTATTTTGCTTTGTAATATTCTTTTCGGTTGTAGCAGAAATTGGCATAAACTTCCGTCGTCGATTTTGAAGAAACTTAAGTCTAGTTAATATTATATTACCGTTAACTCTGCGTACCCTCGTTCTGAGATATCCGTTGTCGCTGCCATAGCAATCGCTACTATCAGAATTACAATCAGAACTATCAGACCACTCATCACCAAAAGCAAAAACATTTTTCATGCTTTTCCTTTTCTTTTGTTTCTTTGCTACTCTAGACTTTGGCCTAGCTGGTTCTGAATCAGCGCCATCAATTTTTCCTGCCTGTTTTACATTCCGACCAGGCTGTCCTTGACTTGATCTTAGCTTAGAAGTATCGGACAAAAATTCTACCCTTGATTCTATTTGGTCCTCGTTTCCACCATTGGTAGATATTGTACCTTCACCTGACTCATCGAATGTTAGACGCGCATCTTTTCGTTTTTGCTTAGGGATATTTATACGATTGCCATTGTTAATTACACCATTGGACCTTGGATCATCTACGCTGACGCCATTAAGCCTACTTTCATTTGCCCCTTGATCATCTATTTGTTTACCGCTAAATCCATTTCCGGATCTTGGTACGACAGCGCCATTCCTACCATCACCGTTTAATACTTGAGCATCTGGCGGCTGACCGCTAAATCCATTTCCGGATGTTCCGACATCAACACCATTTCCACCGTTACCAATTCCATTTGTGAAAGATACAGAATCTGTTGCATCGTTTATGCCGTGTGTTACTATGCCGTATGAAACACCATTAGCACCATTCATTCCGTTGCCACTTAATGTTACGATGGAGACTTGTCCATTCTCATTTGTACCTGCAGCAGCTCCGTCCCCGCCATTAAATCCATTTCCCCCATTTCCATTTGTACCTGCAGCAGCTCCGTTCGCACCATTAAATCCATTTCCCCCATTCCCATTTGTACCTGCTACTGCTCCGTGCGCGCCATTAAATCCATTTCCCCCATTCCCATTTGTACCTGCAGCAGCTCCGTTCACACCATTAAATCCATTTCCCCCATTCCCATTTGTACCTGCAGCAGCTCCGTTCACACCATTAAATCCATTTCCCCCATTCCCATTTGTACCTGCAGCAGCTCCGTTCACACCATTAAATCCATTTCCCCCATTCCCATTTGTACCTGCAGCAGCTCCGCTCACACCATTAAATCCATTTCCCCCATTCCCATTTGTACCTGCTGCTGCTCCGTTCGCACCATTAAATCCATTTCCCCCATTCCCATTTGTACCTGCTGCTGCTCCGCGCGCGCCATTAAATCCATTTCCCCCATTCCCATTTGTACCTGCAGCAGCTCCGTTCGCACCATTAAATCCATTTCCCCCATTCCCATTTGTACCTGCTGCTGCTCCGTTCGCACCATTAAATCCATTTCCCCCATTCCCATTTGTACCTCTAGCAGCTCCGTGCGCGCCATTAAATCCATTTCCCCCATTCCCATTTGTACCTGCAGCAGCTCCGTTCACACCATTAAATCCATTTCCCCCATTCCCATTTGTACCTGCAGCAGCTCCGTTCGCACCATTAAATCCATTTCCCCCATTCCCATTTGTACCTGCTGCTGCTCCGTGCGCGCCATTAAATCCATTTCCCCCATTCCCATTTGTACCTGCAGCAGCTCCGTTCGCACCATTAAATCCATTTCCCCCATTCCCATTTGTACCTGCAGCAGCTCCGTTCACACCATTAAATCCATTTCCCCCATTCCCATTTGTACCTGCTGCTGCTCCGTGCGCGCCATTAAATCCATTTCCCCCATTCCCATTTGTACCTGCAGCAGCTCCGTTCGCACCATTAAATCCATTTCCCCCATTCCCATTTGTACCTGCTGCTGCTCCGTGCGCGCCATTAAATCCATTTCCCCCATTCCCATTTGTACCTGTAGCAGCTCCGTTCGCACCATTAAATCCATTTCCCCCATTCCCATTTGTACCTGCTGCTGCTCCGTTCGCACCATTAAATCCATGTCCCCCATTCCCATTAGTACCTGCAGCAGCTCCGTTCACACCATTAAATCCATTTCCCCCATTCCCATTTGTACCTGCAGCAGCTCCGTTCACACCATTAAATCCATTTCCCCCATTCCCATTTGTACCTGCTGCTGCTCCGTTCGCACCATTAAATCCATGTCCCCCATTCCCATTTGTACCTGCAGCAGCTCCGTTCGCACCATTAAATCCATTTCCCCCATTCCCATTTGTACCTGAAGCAGCTCCGTTCGCACCATTAAATCCATGTCCCCCATTCCCATTTGTACCTGCAGCAGCTCCGTTCACACCATTAAATCCATTTCCCCCATTCCCATTTGTACCTTTAGCAGCTCCGTTCGCGCCATTAAATCCATTTCCCCCATTCCCATTTGTACCTCTAGCAGCTCCGTTCGCGCCATTAAATCCATTTACCTCATTCACATGTGTACCTCTAGCAGCTCCGTTCGCGCCATTAAATCCATTTCCCCTATTCCCATTTGTACCTATAGCAGCTGCTTGCGCGCCATTAAATCCATTTCCCCCATTCCCATTTGCACCTATAGCAGCTCCATTTGCGCTATTAAATCCATTTTTCCCATTGCCATTTGTTCCTGCAGCAGCTCCGAGCGCACCATTAAATCCATTTCCCCCATTCCTATTTGTACCTGTAGCAGCTCCGTTCGCGCCATTAAATCTATTTCCTCTATTCCCACTTGCACCTCCAGCAACTCTGTCCACGCCATTAAATTCATTTCCTCCAGCCTCACCAACACCGTTTACTTTTCCCCCAATTGTAACTGCAACAGCTCCGATTATATCGTAAAATCCAATTCCACGTGTGCTGGAAGCAGTTCCGCTTCCGTGATTTCTAATACCGCCATTTTGTCTTGGGATTATATTTACTTTCTCATTGCCGTTCTCTAAGAGTAATGGTAAAACTTTTTCTAAATTCTCAGGTTTTCTTTCAAGGAAGTTACGTCTTCTATGCTTTGCATTTCCACTATTTTTATTTGATTTTATAAATGAAGTTGGATTCCCATTATAACGACTAGCAATAGTGTTTTCGTTCTGCTTTGGAGCGTCATCTTTTTGTAACAAGTTTTTAGAAGGAAAATATACAAAATTTTCAGGTTTACTCTCAAGAAATGGTCGCTTTCGAGGTTTTCTCTGGCGATAATTTTGCTTCATAGGAACTGAAAGACACAATATATATATATATATATATGGCAATTATTTTCAGAATTGATTATTTCTGCATGTAATGTGAAAAGTATAGGAATATATATAAATAGTCAAATTGAGTGTTCATTGTATTTATTAACTGAGTTTTGCTGATCAATGTTTGTCCTTTCGTCGCTTTTCCTTTGGACATTGAATTGTCTGTCCTTCTTCGATTTACGGCTTTTGATTACGCCTTTAGTATCTTCAAACTCGTCTTAAGCCATCTCTAGCAGAAACAATCAGGTGTACAGTTTCTGCTCTTGTATAAATAAACGTTAGATAATAAATGGACAATCAAAAATGGACAATCCAGAAAATTGGCAACAAGACGAAGAAAAGCAAAAGAAAATTGTGTTGGACACCACTAGGCACAAGCAAACCAAAATATGTGCTGAACACCACTATGCGCTAGCAAACACAACAAAACAACTGGAGGTAAAGACGAACCGAACATCGTGTTTATGCGGAAATCGTAAAGGACATCACAACACGGAAGTCAGAACGTTCAGACACATAATAGGACAACACACAGAGATTAAAAAGATGAGCAGCACAGACCCATCCGTAAATCCAGAAGCTCGAGAAAGGAAAGCAGTTACTACCTCTTAGATTGAACATATGGCATTAGTACATTATAAATATAAATCAACTATAGTATTTTGTAGAATATCTAAATGATATATGAAACTCTCGCCATCCTTAGTTTTATGTTATGCTTTGTGATGTCCGCTACGATTTCAGCATGAACACGATGTTCGGTTCGTCTTTAAATCCAGTTGTTTGTAGGAGGGATCATGTCTTATTGACGTTATTTGTGTTTGCTTAAGTAAAGTTGTGTCCAACACGTCTTGACTAAATGACTAACTGCTAACCCTTAGCGAGTACCTGAGTTCACCAGTGGTTTTTGGTGTGGTCGGTGTTGCTAATACGTTTTGTTTTTGCGTTGTGTTTTTTGTTTGTTTTGTTTGTCGTCTGTTTGTATCGGGTGTACCCTATCTTGCTCCTGTCTCTGGATTGTCCATTCTTGATTGACCTTTAGTTTTCACTAACGTTTATTTGTGATTAGGACAACTCTGTGTTCTTTACACATAGAACACGCTGCTAACTCAGTTATATGTGAGGGTCGGGTTGTAACTCATTTCACCACGCAAACCATAAAAATGCTTTAATCTCCTCATTTAATAATTGAAGTGCATACACTAGACCAGAGGAATACGTTGTCATGTAAATATGTGCTAGGTGTATCAATTTTGAATTATGTTCAAATATATTCCGATCGGTTTTGATACAGTTAAGAAATAGCGTAGAACGTATTCTACTTCTTCATGTGATGCATGTTGGTAAATGCAAACATGCATATCTCTCAATCAATCTTACGTTGGGTAGGGGAGCTGTATGTTATAATTCAGGTCCTGTCCTCGTTCATGACTCAACTCCGAGTTTGTAACAAGAGTAACACGTTAGGTGCCACTAGTGAAGCAAGAAAAGCTTACCATTCTGGAGCCCCCTCCCACTGACCATTATGGAGCCCCCTCCTACTGACCATTATGGAACACCCTCCCCAGTTTTAGTTGTGTTTGTGTTGCTCAGTCTTTGTGTTTGTGTTTTTTTCTTTTTTTCTCTTCTATTGTATAATTTGTTCTTCTTCGACTTAGGGCCTCTGAATATCACTTTGGTATATTCAAACGCTACGTCCAGTTGTTTGTAGGAGTGCTCATGTCTTGTTTACGTTATTTGAGTTTGCTTGCGCATAGTGGTGTCATAACACATATGGTGTTTCGTTTTTATTTTGATTGTCTTCGACTTGTACCCTATATGTTGCCAGTTTATCTGGATTTTCCATGATTTTTGCCACTTCGGTATTCTCTAGCGTTTATTTAATTGTTGATGAAAATGCCATCATGGATTAATATTGAATGCAAGAATCAATTTTGTGAAACATAATAGCATGTTTGAAAGGACTTTTTATTCTATTAATGACAAATTAAAACATACATTTAGGTAGAATAATAACTACTAGAGAAAACTGAAGGGACAATCAAGAATGAACAATCCAGAAATACTGGCAACTTTAAGTACACAAGACACAGAAAGAAAAAAAAACAAAACACAACACAGAAAGTTGAGCAACACGGGTCCACCAAAAACCGGGAGTGAACTCAGATACCCGCGAAGGTAAGCAGTTCCTGTATCTTAAAAGACACCTGCCATGCTACGCATAGTCAAGTCAAAGGCTAGATCGTTTATCATCTGTATCATGTATATCAGAGTTAATAAAATCATATAAATGTTGGTAGATAGTGGCTGGCATACATTACTGCTCCTTAGCCATATTCCGTCGTTTCGTAAATTGATCATTATGTTCAGATGTGAAAGAGATAAACAGTCTACGATAAATGCATGTTGAATTAATGTACATGTATATTCCTGATGCAATAGGAACAACAGTTCAACTGGGATTGTGATTACGGTAAACGGGACATCTCCGTGGTAATTTGCAACTTTTGAATGTTGAACTCTATTCGTAATTGTACTCAATTAAGACTTGATTCCATAAACATATCTTGCTAAGATTTCGAACAGTAATGGTCAACAAATCAATCAAATTAACTACACGAGAAGCACTTATCACGTAAAATTATAGATCACAACTAAGTATCACAACATATTGCGATGGAAATCAAGATTCTGGCTTCAGACAGGTACAAACATTTGATGATACTAATCCGGTTGATAGGAATCAAACCACTTCTAGATTATTGGATCGCCAATGATAACTCAGATATTAACAAACCATAAGAAAATAAAACTGCACAGATTTGCTAGCACTCAAAAAGGCACACCTATCACAAAACTAAATGACAACATAAACATGGACAGTGTAATGTTGGATTGTGTCTCATATTCATTTACAAACAGTACAACAGAAGAGCTAGTACTTACGTTCATCTGTTGTTGGAATATACAAAATAACCAAACATAATGATGCAATGAACTCACCCCTCATTTTGTAATGTTTGATAGTCTCTCATGTTCATCTATATCCATATCTTTTCATACGGACAGAACAATAACTGGGTTAGTTGATTGCCCTTTCGATATTATCTAACATTTATTTGGTACTTACGTTCATGTGTTGTTGGAATATACAAAATAACCAAACATAATGATGCAATGAACGCTCCCTTCATTGTGCAAAATTATACAATATTTCTATTTGCATCTACTCATATGACCATTAGAGAAGATTTTTTAATGTTTATGCTTGTCTAATAACATTTTAACAGAATGTCACGAATACTAATTAGCAAAACATTTTAAGACTTAATTTAGATTAGATGAGATATGATTATGAAAACAAAAATCATTTGTCTAGACACATACAGAACAGAAGATGGAAAATTTTTCTTCAGACTATAATTATATACAGTAACATTTCTGCTTCGATTCAAGATTAAATATTGTAAAACATAGCAATGTATTATTGAATAAAATGAAAAACAAGGCATTACTGCTCTGTCGGAACATTTCTAAAATCTTAATCGGAAAATTGTAGAGACGAAGACAAAATCGATACTCTCAGCATACATGTATAGACTTGAACGATGATTGTGTTTGCTTGAGTTATTACAGTTTTCACAGTTTTCCGGTTGTTGATTGATTTTGTCTGTTTATATACTTATGAGTTTTGACTTTCCCTTTGCAATATTGTTCGGAGTTCTGTAATTTTGTTATTACCCTTATTTGGTAAAGGCAAAAAAGTGGCGGGTTAAGTAAAAGTTGCATGGGACTAAATCGCTCCTATTGGTGAAACATGCGATCATGGAATTATTTTCCACATGCCAGAAAAATAACAATCCTCACATATAATTGGGTGAGCAGCGATTTTGTAATAAAATGAAAACAAAAAAATACCACACTATCAGAGCAGTTTACAAATCCAACAGAAAAATCGTAGGAGACAAATTCAGTACCCCATTACACAAATACACGATCTTTCACTTTCCTTTCCTAGCTTGGTACAGGTACTTAAACAAAAACAAGTTGGCGGGGTTAAACTAGTTTTATGAGTCAAAATCTGCCCTCTTATTGAAATGATTGATGGAAGTGCGAGAACAAATTCCATCCTTCACATATAACTTGGTGAGAATTATTGTTGTAAGAAATCTCAAACTTTGCTCATACCTGTGATATATTTAATAGTCATAACACAGAATTTGCCACATGTATAATGTTAGTTCTATAAAAAGAGAGAAATAGCCTGAATCATAAATATTAGCTATTAAAACACATATTTATTGCTATAAAAAATGATTATGTTTTATTTCATAACAAATCCAATAAATTATGCTAAGAATAACAAAATAATCTACATATATCACATACGAGTCATATTTGACAAAATACACATAAATTAAGGGATTTTGTTAAATTAAGATTTTTTTGTACAACCTTGCCAGTTAGTGTAAAGTGAAATTGAATTGGAGATAGCAATAAAGCATCCAATAGATTATTAAAAAATAAGGACTCATCTACTGTTAGCTAATAGAAACGTAGATATCAAATTTAGTGCACCCGACACGTTTCTGGAATAACAAAATCGCAAGATTGGAAATCCAAAGAATTTAAAAGTGTTTGGGAGCAATAAAACCAAAGGGCATAAACAGGGTATCCAAAATCGTCTAAGGATCGTCCACTTCCTAAGTAATGCCATTAGCATTAAAACAAAGCACTCCTCCCTCAAGCACAGGTAACCTTAATCCGCTTTGTCTACCATGTTTATGTCCTTTTGGTTTTTTCTTTGGCTTTGCGGTCTTTTCAAGTCTACCCGATGAGTGTTTTTCTAGAAAAAAAAGTTATCCACACTAAATTTGAAAACTACGTTTTTCTTAGTCTAATTTGTTTTAGCATGTTCTGGTTATTTGAGTCTTAGAGTTCGCCAAAAAATGACATTTTTGTCTACTCAACCTTTTGTCATTACTAACTGTTAAAATATATTAGTTGTCAAAAAATACATATGTTTCATACTGTTACATTGTTGTACTACATTTATATTGGTCATGGAAGAATTATCACGTGTATTTATTGTTTCATTTTCATTACATTCTTATTCTGCCATCACTGGATTACGATATTTCTCCACTCAGTATTGTCGACTGAAACGAAATTTGCGGAAATTAAGCCATCGTGGTTATCAAAAATAGATTGAAAACTTAATCAAGTGGTTAAACACGTGAAAAATATGAGCAAAGCATCATCTAATTGTTAAAATATATTTCAACATAATATCAAATGTAATGTATTTCTGCTGCTTGAAGCAGGCGTCAGATATCATAAAATAATTTAACCCTTTAATCGAAAATTTGTAGAAACAATCGATACCGTAATACACATGAAATATACATGAGCGTTCACTTTCCTGGTATGGTACAGGCACTTAGATAAAATATAGCAGAATAAAACTAGGTTTATGAACAAAAAAAGTAACGTCTTACTTAAAAATTAAACAAAAAACTAAATGTGAATGTGTTCAAGATTGCATCGTACATTATTGATAACCTTATACAATTATATGGGGGTCGCTTTATTTTTACCATGATTCGTCTTCCCATTCTTCGTCACTCCATATACTACTTTCACCAGTTTTTCCCTGGCGCTCTTTTTGTTTTTTACCACGTCTTACTTTCTTTCCGCTGTTATTGCTGGACTCACTGCTCCAACTCCAGTCGTCATCATCAGCTCTTCCGTTTCTTGCTAAGGCGTACCTAATACGATTACGAATAAAGTTTCTTTTCTTATCTTTGTTGTTTTGGTTGGTCCTTGTTTTTCCATTTCCTTTTTGGTTTTTAGCTATTCTATTTTCGTCAGATTCATCTTCATACTCATATTCATCGCTATATTTAAATAAATCACTGTCATCTGAAAAATATCCAAAATCATTTGATGTTTTTCGTTGATACTTGTTGTTGCTCGACGTTTTGATCCTATTATCTTGACTGTCCTCAAAACTACTGGAGTAAGAGTCATACCCGTCTGATGCCTTCCTAGAGGACTTTTTTCGTTGATACTTTTTGTTGCGAGACGTTTTGATCCTATTATCTTGACTGTCCTCAAAACTACTGGAGTAAAAGTCATATTCGTCTGATGCCTTCCTAGAGGATTTACCGTTATCTGATCTGAGCCTCTCAACTTTGTTATTTTCTGATGAAATTGCATTTGAATTCAACCCATTTTGTCGCCGTCCATTTGTTGTAGGTCTTATTGTATTGAATTCATCATCACTATCAGAATAGAATTCATTTGAATCAAAAATTCGTTTATTAGTGGTATATTTCTGCGCATTATGCTCACTATCTTCATCACTGTCAGAGTAAAACTCATACGAACTCGATGTTCCCCTCGTGATTTTCTTTGATCGACGGCTACTACCTCTATTGTTATCCTCATACATTTCTTCTGAACTGAACAATCCGGAGGAGGACTTATTATTTTTTAACCGGATTCCATTGTCGTCACTACTGTCTGAATAAAAATCATACTCGGAATCAGAATTATCTCCCCATGAAGAATCACTATTCTTGTAATTTCTTGATTTGTCTTTTGTCCCAACACCATTATTTTTCCTGAGTCGATTTAATTGTGACAAAAACAACATACCGGAATTACTGATGCGATTGTTTGGTTCACTACTGCTGTCCCATTCATCACTGTATTCAAAATCATAATCATCGTCACTGCTTTGCTTCATATTGAGTCCTTTCCTTGAAGTCTTTGACTGTTTCGACCCATTTCGTCTTGTGATGTCTGAAGAGGAGTCGCTATCGTCTTCATAATCACGACGATTTAGTCCTTTCCTTGAAGTCTTTGACAGTTTTGACCTATTTCGTCTTGTGATATCTGAAGAGGAGTCGCTATCGTTTTCATAATCACGACGATTTAGTCCTTTCCTTGAAGTCTTTGACAGTTTTGACCTATTTCGTCTTGTGATATCTGAAGAGGAGTCGCTATCGTTTTCATAATCACGACGATTTAGTCCTTTCCTTGAAGTTTTTGACAGTTTCGACCTATTTCGGCTTGTGATATCCGAAGAGAAGTCGCTATCGCCTTCATAATCAGGACGATTTAGTCCTTTCCTTGAAGTCTTTGACAGTTTCGACCTATTTCGTCTTTTGATATCTGAAGAGGAGTCGCTATCGTTTTCATAATCACGACGAGTTAGTACTTTCCTTGAAGTTTTTGACAGTTTCGACCTATTTCGTCTTGTGATATCTGAAGAGGAGTCGCTATCGTCTTCATAATCACGACGATTTAGTCCTTTCCTTGAAGTCTTTGACAGTTTTGACTTATTTTGTCTTGTGATATCTGAAGAGGAGTCGCTATCGTCTTCATAATCACGACGATTTAGTCCTTTCCTTGAAGTCTTTGACAGTTTCGACCTATTTCGTCTTGTGATATCTGAAGAGGAGTCGCTATCGTCTTCATAATCACGACGATTTAGTCCTTTCCTTGAAGTTTTTGACAGTTTCGACCTATTTCGGCTTGTGATATCCGAAGAGAAGTCGCTATCGCCTTCATAATCAGGACGATTTAGTCCTTTCCTTGAAGTCTTTGACAGTTTCGACCTATTTCGTCTCTTGATATCTGAAGAGGAGTCGCTATCGCCTTCATAATCACGACGATTTAGTCCTTTCCTTGAAGTCTTTGACAGTTTCGACCTGTTTCGTCTTTTGATATCTGAAGAGGAGTCGCTATCGTTTTCATAATCACGACGAGTTAGTACTTTCCTTGAAGTCTTTGAAAGTTTCGACCTATTTCGTCTTGTGATATCTGAAGAGGAGTCGCTATCGTTTTCATAATCACGACGATTTAGTCCTTTCCTTGAAGTCTTTGACAGTTTCGACCTATTTCGTCTTGTGATATCTGAAGAGGAGTCGCTATCGTATTCATAACCATGACTAGAAGACCTTTGGTCACTGATTCGTTGAAATAAATCTCGGATCTTACCTTTAAAATTGTATACAGTGTTAGAAAAATCAGAACTGTCGAAATCAAAATAATCACTACTGTCACTGTCACTGAACCACCACTTTTCTATTGATTTTAATGTTGTTGTTTCTTTTCCAGGTTCTGTTGGTGCTGTCGTTAGCTCCTTTGGTGTTGTAATTAGCCCACTTGGTGTTGTAGTTAGCTCACTTGGTGTTGTAGTTAGCTCACTTGGTGTTGTAGTTAGCTCACTTGGTGTTGTAGGTAGCTCCCTTGGTGTTGTAGTTAGCTCACTTGGTGTTGTAGGTAGCTCACTTGGTGTTGTAGGTAGCTCACTTGGTGTTGTTGGTAGCTCACTTGGTGTTGTAGTTAACTCACTTGGTGTTGTAGTTAACTCACTTGGTGTTGTAGTTAGCTCACTTGGTGTTGTAGGTAGCTCACTTGGTGTTGTTACTGGTTGATCAGATGTTGTATCAGGGCCTATTGTAGATTCTGAATCAGTAGTCATAGCCATACTAGTATCAGGTGTCATTATATCTGTAGTTTGGTCTGATGGAGGAGTTGTTGATAAAGGAAGGTCGGAAGATGCTGTAACATCCGGTGGTGTAGCCGTAAATTCTGATGGAGATGTCGTAAAATCGGGTGGTGTTGTCGTAAACTCTGTAGGAGATGCCGTAATGTCATCTCGGGGTGATGTCCCATAATATTCTGTTGTGGTAGGTTCCCCGTTAATCATGGAATCTGTAGCTGGGGGTGTAATATCGTGGTTAGTTTCTGCTAAAATATTGACACCATACCTATTATTGTTATCTTTATTGTTTATGTATTGGAAATATTTGGGATCATATTTATTTTTTCTTCTTCCACTGGATTTTCCAGGAGTTCGGTGGGAGTAAGACTTAGGTTTCCTTCTTCTCCTCCTTCGTCGTCTCCTCTGAGCGTCTGGTTCCTTATCTAAACTTTGCGAGGTTCCTTTCATATAGGCTACTCTGTCATATATCGTAGGCGTTTCCTTGATTCCATAAATATCCTTAATAGATTCACCTTTTGATTTCAGTAAACTGTCAATATTGAAAGAACTGACGTGACTCAGCTTAACTTTGGAACTTTTAGACGATGCTGAAATAAAAAAAAAGATAATTTGTTTTAGTATTTTCTATTTATATTGGCGTCATGTGGTATTGTGGTAGTTAAATTGAAGATATGTAAAATATTCTTTAAATATAAAATAAAAATAGAAACAAAACAGCGCTAAAGACACTGTAAAAGGTACAAATGTACTTTGTTGTTGTACTACGAAGAGTTTGAGGATACATAAGGAGTAACTAGAACCCGTAAATCGAAGAAGAGCAGACAACACAATGGTCAAAAGAAAAAAGAACAAAAGGACACAACGATCTACAAAACATTACAAATAAAACTAAAGATTGAGTAACACGAGCCCCAATAAAAACCGGGGGTGAACTCCGAAGGTTAATTAATCTTTCTCGTACACAGGTAACTTTACCTGATATCTTGTTAAAACCCTTTGCTTTGTTTGCTCACAAAGACTTTAATTAAAGTATTATGATATCCAGTTGTTTACCTCTGTTGGTGGACTATTAGTCCCCGAGGGTATTATCCGCCCAGTAATCAGTGTTTCGGCACTTACCTCGTCTTTTGATATATTCATTATTAAAATTTACAGTTCCTAAGCAATGTAATTATTATCGAAACTTCAGTTTTCCCTCTCGTGCATTGGCTATCCTGTTTAGGTCCCTTGGTTTTATTACTCTCAAATAGTCTTAGATTATTTGGCTTCCAAGTCTTTCGGAATTGAGCGCACCTGATGAAGGTTATTCCAGAAACGCGTCATGCACACTAAATTTGATATCTACGTTTTTATTTAGACAATGCATGTAGCTGATGAAGGTTATTCCAGAAGCGAGTCGTGCTCACTTAATCATATATTTATATCTATTTATACTTAAATGCAAGTCAAGTGTCGCTCAACAAAAAGTACAAGCTGCTTTAAGCGTCTTTTATTTAAGCCGCTGAAATTCCTATTTACCCAACAAATACACAACCATTTTTATAAAGATTGCATATTTTCAAAGAAAATAGTAAATAAAGAAAAAAACTTAAATGATAATTGTCATTTCGAGCTTACGAACAAGAACTCGTAATTACGATTATGGAGTGAAAACGTAGACATTGTTTTTTTTAATTTTTTTTTTAAATTTAGTGCACACGACGCGATCCTATAATAACCTTCATCAAGTACGCTCAAAATGTAAATAATTGAAAAATCAAATGATTTAAACGTCTTTGCAAGTAAGAAAATCAAAGGGTCAAAACAGGATAGACAAAATCTGCTATGTTTGAAGGATGAGAACATTAGGTTTAATAATAATTATAACTATTTAGGAACTGTAAATTTAAATAATACATATATCTAAGAAACCATGTAAGTGCCTAAACACTGACAGAAAAATAGCCACGAGGACTAGTACTCCACCATCAGAGATATCACACCAGTGATAGTAATAAAATGTAGATATCTTAATATTGGCAACGGATCACTCTACCAGTTTGAAGCGATTTTTCGTGGGAGTGTGATTTAGTGTGCACGACTCGTTACATTTTATTTATGAAGACTAGGTGATATCTCAATATGGAAGCATATGTACATACCCATTACATACATAGTGTGGTGGTACAAGACTTTGTATCAGGTCGAGTATGCTGTGTTAACCAGTATCACTACGAATCGCGATAGCGACGAGTTGTGATGCGGTTAATTCACGCAACAGACAAGACCTGATACACAGTCTTGTACCACCACACTATGTATGTAATAAGTTTATCTAGCATTTCAATAAAACCGAATTTTAAACAAATAGCAAGGGTTGAATTAAAATGTATACAATACTCTGAGGGAGACTACATTTTGTGTATGACGTCACGTTATTTTTTCCGTTTATTCACCGACGTCAGGTTACTGTGTTTTGTCTCACATTCCAATGGCATGACGTAATGTCAAAGTAGTTCGGCAGAGAACGTCTCGTGCAACGTCGCGCCATTCTTTTATCGCCACAGTGTGGTGATACAACATCTTGTATCAGACACCTTGTATCAGACAGGCGACTTTCGTTAATTTCAAAGGAAAACGTATATAATGTTAGATAAATATATTTGATTGAATTGCTTATCAGATTATCATACTTTACAACAAAATATACATATATTGTTCAAGGAAAAGAAAGAAAGATTGACTTACATGTAAAACTTAACTTTATACAGCATAATAAAGTCAACAAGCTGAAGAAAGTTAAAGTCATCCCAACCGGAAGTTCCATGCTAAGTGATGTTATACAAGCAAATGTGATCTATACTACAGATAAGAAGATCACTTTGACGACTGTCATTTAATTATGTTAATGAGATGCGCACGACATCAATAACCTATTGCAACATAATTATATCTTTATTAGAACAAACGTCTGACAGATAAAATAATTGGTGGTTAAAATTAATGAAGTGGTGTAAAATCTTTCTTTTTTTCCCCGGATACTGCTAGACGTGATGTACATGATCTACTAAGGTTATTTTTAGTTACAAAACAATTAAAAAAATATCTTATCATTTATCTTTCAGCAAAGAACAAACAATTGTAAATAAATAAATAAATAAATAAATGTAGAGGGAAAATGAGTTTTTGCAAGCATGTGTCCTTAAATTTAAATGTAATGTGTGACTTTTATGGGTTAAGGTATGGCATTTAACACCATTTTCAGCAATATTTCAGCAATATCGTGGCGCTCAGCTTTATTGGTGGAGGAAACTGGAGTACCCGTATAAGGAAATGTATTAGGAACAACAATGTTGCCCCAGTAATACTAAAAACAGAAAGTTAAGAAATAGAAGAAAAGAGAACAAAGAAAAAAAAATACATAAAAATAAAAAAAAAATACATAAAATTGAAATAAATCAAATCAGGCAAAATAAAGAAAATCTTTGTCACCACGAACTTCCACAAATGACGGATGAATAGTTTTTTTTTCAGAAATATTAAATGCTAGCTTTTTTTAAGTTAGTTTTGTCATGTTTATAGTTGACATTAATTATGATTAATCATTCTAGTTATTGTATTAATTTTGTGCCAATCTATTGTCATTGACAACACATTGTATTCGTTTTCAAATAAAAAAAGTTTTGCGCCTTTACTGATTTAAATAAACGTTAGAGAACACCGAAGGGACAATCAACAATGGACAATCCAGAGAAACTGGCAACATATCTTATACAAGACGTTGACAAACAAAGCAAAAACACAACACAATATGTGTTGGACACCACTATGTGCAAAACAAACACAAATAACGTAAATAAGACATAAGCCATCCTACAAACAACTGCAGGAAAAGACGAACCGAACATCTCTTTTTTGCGGAAATTGTAACCGAAATCACTAAACGGCACTCAGAACGTAAAGACACATATTAGGACAACAACAAAAGACAAAAAGATGAGCAACATAAAATATTCCTTACTTCAGATCAATGCTATAATAGAAATAACGCGTCACTAACAGAGTAAAAACGGGAGTTTGTATGAGCATATTTGCGGAAATAATGGGTATGGGAGATAATTTATGCCTTGGAGCAGAAAGTCACTGGCTACATGTACTTCCGGCAATATTTCCTCGTTAATAGTCTCTATACAGGATCTTATGATACAAGAATCCGATAGTGACAGGCTTTGTCAAAGGTTACCATATTATCCACGTTATGCATGAATATGGCCTTAATTTGTTGTTGGTTATTCATTATTATGTATTTTCCGAGGTTTTTCTTGTTACTATAGAAACTATAGATCACCTTACAAGCTTTGACATCTATTTTAAAGATGCTTTAGTTTTTGTTGATTTATTTTCACAATATGATGATTAAAAGTTATCAAACAATTATTGAGTATTGAAAAGATAGATAAAATTATCTAACATAGTGTCCACGTCGACTGTCTTGGATAAGTTTCATCAGGTACGCTCATAAACATAAGATTGGAAAACCAAATCAATTAAAAGTCTTTGGGAGAAATACAACGAAAGGGCCAAACAGAATAGGAAAAATCTAGACATAATACATATCTGCCGTTGGTCGGATAATGAAGAATTACTAAGTGAATAAGATTTAACGAACGAACCAGTAACCTTCGTGTTTAGTTAAACTGACGATATTTGTCAATATTTATAGAAAGAAATAATGTTTATCATACATAAAGCAACAATATTATTAAATTACTATTGAAAAACGTTTTATCTGATAACAGACTATCAGATAAGTAAGTAAACATACGGGTGCCACTAGTGGTGCAGGAACTATGTACCCTTCCGGAGCATCTGAGCTCACTTTCGATTGTACGTTGAATTATCGTATGGCATACAGTTTTCTGTGCAGTGTTTTTTTTTCACAAGTTTTGTTTTGCAAGTGTATTATATGTTCATCTTCGATCTACTGTTTTGACCCCTCCCCATGGGATTCTTAAAACTTTTTTTTTAAATCGTCTTAAAAATGACTTGATTGCGTTCGAGTTGGTTTTGTTATTCTTTACCGGTGACAATTTCGGTAACTATTGAGCTGCTTAGGTAAAGAGCATAATGCTGTAAAACCTACATTACTTGCGAACGGTACATTTTCAACATCGGCAGTTCTTTCCGAAAACAATTGCGTTTTTAAATATGCATATTCACAGGTGGGATTGTGTATCAATTATATTATGCAATATATACGACAGTTGTAATTAATCACTAGGTGTGTCTTTTATTAATTTTAATGAAGTCTAATTGTCTGATTTATTTATTTGATAGATATACGTCATAGTCTACTTTAAAATAACAACTTATATATCTAATTTAGTGTACACAGCACGCTTCTGGAATAACCTTCAACTTTTACTTCTACCGCTGAGTGGCCGTCATCAAATTTTTGATTATTCTGCCACTTTGCGGTGTGCGCATAAAAATAAATTACACAAAAAGTTCATCAGAGTGCTGTACATTTAACGAGGTGAAAGTAAAAACAACGCTCCTGTTATTAAGATTGGAGCAGAGTCTTGATCAGGTATGCTCAAAAGATGCGAAAACCAATTAATTTAAAAGTCTTTCAGAGCAGGTAAACCAATGGGCATACACAGGATAGCAAATGTCGGCTAATAGAATACTCGTTACGCTTAATGGAACTGGGTTGTCTTGTCTCCGGCCACAAGAGATAATAAAAAAGAAGAAATAAATTCCATGATTTTGCAATATAACAAAGACATCATAGCAGAGATGGGATCCTTATATCAAAACATTTTCTATATTCTAGACCGACGTTAATGAAGGTTATGGAGATAATATAACGAACAAACCAAAAAATACCACACTGTCTGAACAGTTCTAAAATGCAATAGAAATATCGCAGAAAGAGGCAAAATCGATACCCCTAATAAAATAGGTTCATTGTTACAAATTTACGAGAAAGACCAAATATTCTTCAATTCAAACATATTATGAATGCTTATAAAAAAAAAACTTAGAAAAATTATGTAAATTTATGCGAAATATAAATATATATTTTGTTCTCTAGGCTGTCTCACACCCATGTCTCTGTTGTATATACTGTATATATGTTAATATCTATTTTGTATTTGTCATTGTATATGTATGTCTTCTCTGTATCGTTGTATATGGTTATTGAGAATAAAGATAAAGAAGAAAGAATACAGAAATACACAACCGTTCACTTTCCTGATCCGGTACAGCCACTTCAATAAAATGTGGAGGAGTTAAGCCAGTTTTATACACGCAATACTCATCCTCCACTTGTTAGTGAAATGATGCTTTCATGGAAGTGAATATGCTTAATCAAACTAGACAGTCAAATTCAAAGATTAGAACCTTGAAGTCTGGAACACATGTGAGAAAACAATGTGATCATTCCAAAATGTGCAAGTCTTTTTGTAGCAAATCGCATAATTGATCATTACACCAATAAACTCAAGGCACACTATAAATCATTGTGTGAAGGATTACCAGGAACGGCCTATGTCAGTGAGAGCGGGTGTCATGTGTGATCATTCAAGTCTGCATTGTGTGAAGGATTACCAGGAACGGCCTATATCAGTGAGAGCGGGTGTCATGTGTGATCATTCAAGTCTGCATTGTGTGAAGGATTACCAGGAACGGCCTATATCAGTGAGAGCGGGTGTCATGTGTGATCATTCAAGTCTGCATTGTGTGAAGGATTACCAGGAACGGACTATATCAGTGAGAGCGGGTGTCATGTGTGATCATTCAAGTCTGCATTGTGTGAAGGATTACCAGGAACGGACTATATCAGTGAGAGCGGGTGTCATGTGTGATCATTCATGTCTGCATTGTGTGAAGGATTACCAGGAACGGACTATATCAGTGAAAGCGGGTGTCATGTGTGATCATTCAAGTCTGCATTGCGTGAAGGATTACCAGGAAACGGACTATATCAGTGAGAGCGGGTGTCATGTGTGACCATTCAAGTCTGAGTATAACAACAAGTAATTTAGTTACATGTACGTCCTATTGAATGGACTTGTTTCATTCGCAGCAATCTATGATATCTGCGAATGAAATGATCAAGACTGAATGTTGACAGAATCATGATGTCAGAGAACGGTAGCATATCAATAGATATGATATATTAAAGGTGTGTAAATTAGGTTCCAAGAGATAATAGGTCTTGATCTTTTTTGTGTTCAGTGGTTTGAGGTGATAGATAGTTGTTCGTTTTGTTGACGGGGCCCGGGTGGCTCAATGAGTTAGGTAGTTGGATTACCTAATAACTCATGCAAGCCTATTACCAATACGGCGTAGGTTCGCACCCGGCTTTGTAAATTACAAAAAAGGATGCACCCGACTCGCAGTCACAAGTGATGAAGATTACCAGTTGCTTGCCCATGGTCGATGGTTCTCTGCCGGTACTCCGGCTTCCTCCACCACTAAAACTGGTCGCCATGACATAGCTGAAATATTGCTGAAAGTGGCGTTAAACAGAACAAATCAAATCAAATCAAATCAAATCAATTCGTTTTGTTGATATTGGTGGAATTGTTGGCCATTATTGCTTATTTTTTCTTCATAGCATCACCATATAGTCATATTTCATGAATAAAAGTACCGAATGAAGTTTTCAATGACAGCGATGTTGTCACAAAATATTAAAACATTATACAGGTAAAAAAAAATTAGGATGTCAAAAGAAGTAATCAGAAGTCGTAAGTCGAAAAGGGACAGACAATACAATCATAAAAAAAGAGACAAAAATCAAACAATGGTCTACAAAGCATTAAACAGAAAACTAAGCATTGAGTCAAACGAACCCTCTTAAAACGAGGGCAAACACATGAAACATTAACAGTTCCAGCTCCGTTGATGACACCCGTCGTGTTACTATAGCTACAAACTCGGTGAAATGTCATGAATGATGACAGTACGGGATTGTGATTACGGCAAACGGAACATATCAGTGGTAATTTGTCTCACAGATATTCCGTAGCTCTCAATAACTAAATCATGGTGGCGACCGTAAATGACTTTTGAGCACAATACATGCGTTTTAGTGATAACCAATCCCTCGTTGCCAGTACAATAAAAGGGTGGGCTTAGGGATGGGTGAACTAATCCAAGAGCTTAGCTCAAAACAAAGCATAGTATTCATCAAGGGTGCAAAGACACATTAAATCAATACATTTGTCAATATTTATTTCTAGTAGACAAAATCCTTTCCATAAACAACTTAAATACATGCAATTCGTCAAGTCTTGGAGTTAAGTAAGAAAATTTTGATGGATAAAAATACAATCAAATGTGTATATAAAGCTTGCTGAAGGGAACCTGAAAATCTATCCTTCATGAACAGTTGTCCTTTATACACAGGTTAACATTATAAACGTTACTCATAAAATGAAGAAAATGAAACTAGTCATTATAGACAGTGATTTGTCATATACAGGTGCCCTTTCTAGACAGTGATTTTTCATATACAGGTGCCCCTTCTAGAAAGTGATTTGTCATCTACAGGTGCCCTTTATTGACAGTGATTTGGCATATACAGGTGCCCTTTCTAGACAGTGATTTGTCATATACAGGTGCCGTTTATAGACAGTGATTTGGCATATACAGGTGCCCTTTATAGACAGTGATTTGGCATATACAGGTGCCCTTTATAGACAGAGATTTGTCATATACAGGTGCCTTTATAGACAGTGATTTGGCATATACAGGTGCACTTTATAAACAGTGATTTGGCATATACAGGTGCCCTTTATAGACAGTGATTTTGGCAAAAGTTGCAGTTGAAACATAAAAACTCGCTATTTACGCTTCAAACATTTCATTATAACTATTACTGATGATCCCATTCCTTGTTAAATCGGTTTGGCTGAGAAATATATGCTTCTCAAAGGTAGCAACAACCTTGTTCAAATTTATCGATCGTTTGTCATAACCGGAAACTACGGAAGGCGGAGCTTTTCTAAATATGGTATTTCTTACTACGCTGCTTACGACGGCTGATGTAAACATTCACGCCTTAATCGCCAAATATGGTATCGACATCCAAATAGTGAGGCCGGAAATGACGAAATTCAAAATGTTCAGAGTAAAAGTAAACATGTATTTTTACTTTGTGGGAATTACATTCTAAAATACTGGTAGGTGATACAAACTTGTTATAATAATGGACAAAAGGAAAGGTTATGTCTTATTACTGATAAATGCAGGTGTCAGAAACTCTGTAAGCGAGCGCAAAAAATCTCGGCGGCGGCTCCATTACGTGTAATGGCATCCCGTTATAACCCTTGCGAGTAAGCGAGCATTTAGGGTTTTATTATTAGAACTAACAGGTACCCTTTCTAGACAGTGATTTTTCATATACAGGTGCCGTTTATTGACAGTGATTTGGCATATACAGGTGCCCTTTATAGACAGTGATTTGGCATATACAGGTGCCCTTTATAGACAGAGATTTGTCATATACAGGTGCCTTTATAGACAGTGATTTGGCATATACAGGTGCACTTTATAAACAGTGATTTGGCATATACAGGTGCCCTTTATAGACAGTGATTTGGCATATACAGGTACCCTTTCTAGAGAGTGATTTTACATATACAAGTGCCGTTTATAGACAGTGATTTGGCATATACAGGTGCCCTTTATAGACAGTGATTTGGCTTATACAGGTTCCCTTTATAGACAGTGATTTGTCATATACAGGGGCCTTTATATACAGTGATTTTGCATATACAGGTGCACTTTATAGACAGTGACTTGACATATACAGGTGCCCTTTATAGACAGTGATTTGGCATATACAGGTGCCCTTTAGAACAGGCTTGACTGTATATATGATGAATAATATCGTCTCAAATCCCTCAAGTCCAAGAAAATTCATTTTCATATTATATATAAGATATATTTATTATTGATATCTACTGTTCATAAATAATGTAATTATTATTAAATCTAAAGTTCGTCTCCCTTAGGCGTGTACTCGATACAATATTAAGTTTGTCAGTGACTTGCGACAGGTCGGTGGTTTTCTCCTGGTACTCCTCCGGTTTTCTGCACCAATAAATCTGACAACCACGATATAACTGAAATATTGTTGAAAGTGGCGTTAAACACCATAACTCTTAAGCATAGATTTTTGATGGGCTTCAATTGTGTTGCTCAATCTTTAGTTTTCTGTGTAATATTTTGTCAACCATTGCTTGTCGTTTGACCTTTACCTTTAGCTATCTTGCTTTGTATTAAATATTTACAGTCCCTTCTTACTCCTTTCGTATGTGCAAACTTTTCTTATCCGATTTTGGCTATCGTGTTTACGCCCTTTGATGTACACGCTCATAATCACTCTCCATTTTTTTTTACTTTCTAAGTGGTTGACTTTATATGATCCATAATTGCTAAATGGAATAATTTCTATTTCACAATGCATTTTCAAATATAGGTGAGAAGCTACTTTGTGCAAGCACAGCTCTATTTTCTTCATTATTTATTGGGGTAGGGGAGTTAACTGTTGATTGCAAAAATGATATTGTACAGCTAATGGTGTCAAAATATTGCACTCCAAAATGTTGTTTGAGAAGTAAAGAAAAATACACATTATTTAAGGATTTAACAACATATGCGAGAAATAAATATTGCATAATGCTGCAAGAATATAATAAATATTGGGATTTAAATAAAACTAGTGGACATATCTAGATCAAGATGTCAGTAGCTTCTTTTAAGATATAGCAAGATTAGAAATTAGAGTAGATACCATGCTACTTTATTTGTTCATACTAATCGTCATCACAAACTGGTAAGCCGTTACGAAATATACATTTCTCAAATGTCAATGTATCTTTTCTCTTTTACGCAGATTTGTTTCTTTCTCTTTAAACCGATAAGACTTCTATTGAACTTGAATATGAGTACCACTGTGGGTGTTTTATAAGAAACAGTAAATTGTTTACGATTCATGAGCACCTGGGTTGACCCACGGTTTTATTGGCGGGGTTCTTGTTGCCCATCTGTTTAATTTTCGGTGTTGTGTTGTTGTGCTGTTTGTCCTCGTACTGGTGTTGTCTGTGCCTATGGTTTGTCCAGTTTTGATCGCCCCTTCGGTTTTTTCGTGTGGATGTCGTATTTGACAACTGTAGGCAATAATCTTTGCATAAATAGAAACCACATCGGTGGTGCTCGCCTCAAATACGGTAGATTGTGGGTTCTAGTCCTGGTCGAGTCAAATTAAAGACCATAACATTGGTATTTGATACTTTTCTGCTAAGCACGCAACATTAAGGAGAAAGAACAAAGACTGCTTGCTTCGGACAATAACCCATTCACTCACTTAAAATCATTTTAACATTGTTCTTGAATCTTTGTATCCCAGAATTCATCATTATTGGCAGGATGCAATATCATATATCACCTGTTAATACAGAATAATATGACTTCTAAATAAAAGTTGTCAATCTATTATAAACATTTATAATAAGTATGCATATATCTATATTTCTTAACGTCAAGGAGGCAGTATTCCGGATGAATAAAAGTTCAACACTAAAACAAACTATATAAAAATATTTGTCCTAATTCTATTCATTTAGAAACGTAATACTAGTATATGAGAGTGAATCCAACAGATATCATTTTCAAAGTTCGATATATATATCCTAAGAGAACAGCTATTTAAATATCAAAGGCGGTGTATACCGGTATGTTTTTTAAAAACAATTATCTGTGTTATAGACGAAATACCTTAAAGGGGCATTATCTGCCAAAATCGTAAATTGTTGTTACCCATAAAAACTATCAGTTATGATTGATGCCTTAATAAAAACGTGTTTTTGTAACTTATAAATGTTATGAAATGTACGCGCATCGGGGAAAAAAGGTGCAACTGCTCGTGTTTTGAAATCGATCAAGAAATGGATGCCATCTTATTAATTATCAGCATTGTTTACGGAATTTGCAGAATCGTCATTAAATTAGTACAACAATGCACTTATTTCTTATTTTCTGTGAATCTGCTTTTAGTCGGCGTTAATTACGGACAAAGAACCATGCAAGTTTGCAGTTAATAAGCGACAAAATACAAATTATTCGTTTTTACCTGTCACTAATAAGGTCAGTTGTATACGAAAAACCGAGGTCAAATTATTTGCTTGCAAGGAAATAATAAATGGATGGTAATTTTCGTTCTCAAAAGGCGAAAAGTGGTACGATAAGCTGTTTAATGTGAAATATTTACCTTTATTTCATCATTTTAAAGCTATTTACCAATTTCCAAAACATATAATTTGCTTGGTCAAAATCGTAGCCAATGCCTCTTTAACCTAAAAGATGCACAAACAAAAAAAACAAAAAAAAAAAAACACAAAAAAAAAGAACAAAAAAAAATAAATAAATGAAAAAAAAAATAATCTAACACTACAAGTTTCAGCAAGTAGCTTTGTTAAAATTTTCAGAAAAAATACTGATATTAGAGGTAAAAAAATTTTATGAATTGTGCTTCGTATGAAAAACAATTCTGGCTTCCGGGGAACTATTGCTCCTCCCCTAAAAGTTAAATAGTCTGACCTCGAGATATGCACTTTAAGGTATGTGAACAAATGGCTATGCAAATAGAGTGATATTTGTCTTCGTTTGACCGCAAGGCTATAAATATCACGATTCAAGTGTGTTATTAATTTGTCTCTTATTTGTTACAACAGTTGTACCGGAGATATCTTTGCTATATTTATTTATTTACATATGAAATAGTCAAAACAAGATTATCCGCATCGGTGGTGTAGTGATAAGTGTACTCGTCTCGTTTGCGGCAGATCGTGTATTCGTAGCATTGTATGCATCATTCAGTGGTCAGACAAAGCACTGGTTGACTCGGAATCAGGATAATGATGATGATGCGTATTATCTTTTCTTGTAATACACCCACAATCATAGTTCACTGGCAGTAATCTGATCGTGGTAACTGCAGTTACGACGATCACAACATGGCGGAGGTAGAAATAGGTAAGATCGTGTTATGCTAATTTCTCCATTCTAACGTGTTGTTGTCAAGAATTACTCAGCTGCAATATTGATCGTAACTCCAAAAGAAAATAATCTATTTTTATATATTATAATTTATGGAGTTACGATTATCTTCCTTAAATTTCCGACGGCTATTTTCTTGGTAACGAGACCATATATGGTATCAAGAACACACACATACAACACAATCGTACAGATCAACCTTGCGGCTGAATAATGCTTGACAACAACACGTTAGAATGGAGAAATTAGCAGAAAACGATCTTACCTAGTCTACCTCCACCACGTTGTGATCGTCGTAACTGCAGTTAACACGATCAGTTTAATGCCAGTGATAGTTGCATTTTTGAGTTGCTAGCTCAGTCCTCATCCACATGCACAGGTAGATATATTTCCCCAATCGGTCACATCGTGACTTCTAGCCAGCCATTCTTTCCATTTGCTCCACGCTATTGTGTGCTTAGACCAGTGCCGGATTTAGATAAAGAGAGGTCCTAGGCTATTCCACTTGTGAAGTATGTTTAATCAATTTCAATAAAGGCAAAGATGTTTAAAATTCTGCAATATTCTGAAATGGAGTGCAACTGTGTAAAGAAAATTACTGAAGGATTGTTTAGAAAGTACAGAACGCTATGACAGTATAAGTGTGAAAGTCCAATAACAGTGTTAAAAATATTATACACCTTGGCCGGAGGCCCCCTAAATTTTGAGGCCCTAGGCTTCAGCCTGTCGAGCCTATAGGTAAATCCGGCACTGGCTTAGACAGTTCAAGCCACACTAGTGGCACACGTCGTGCTACCAACATCTAAAATCAAAATAGTCATGAATGAGCAAGTGTATTGTGAAAAGGGAAATCGATCTTACAATCAATTCGTGTTTGCGACTGAAAACCTTTTGAAGGGCGAACAACCGGAAGTACAGAGAATTTTGATTAATGACTACAGCATGTTAATTAAAAAAAATCTTGTATAGAAAATCACGGTTCAACCAAAGAGGGAGAGGCGTTAAGGTGCAAAATTGGCCCCACATTATATTCAAAAATAATGCTCGACATAGAATAAAAACAATTTACTAATTTAATTGTTAGATAAACAAATTTTCAAAAAATATAACTTTCCGTGAAATTGGGTGCGCTATGACGTCATAATGACATCATAATTAGACGGATAATGCTAAAAATGGACTACAGACGACATATTTAATGTACATTTTAGCTATTTTATATACCTCCACAGTCTTCCACCAACACCAAATTGAGCAGCTGTTTTGAGTATAGATGGTTAATGATTATATCAAAATATTTTGTTGGTGGAGGATTGTGGAGGTTGTTAAATATTAATTTATTTATAACCGCAGCCAGACCCTTAAAATCAATAGTTTCACTCTTCTGATTGTATATATGAGACCATTATATACACAATCTGTACATTTCATGATTCATTTCAAGTAATGAAATTCATCAGTAAATAACTTATGTTTCTGTAAATAATTGTATTTATTTTAAATACAGTTTATGTACATTGAAACCAAGAGAAAAACTCAGTGCATGCAATCCGGCGTCAATGCCATTAAAAGAACTGGGGACTATAATTGCCATATATGGCCCCATATTTAATGAATCATTATCTTAGAAAATACTTGATTAAAATTTGATGTATTATAGACGAGATCATACTTTTGATGTTAAAACTTGCTTCCAACAAACTCATACGTATTTGACGTCATTTTGACGTCATGAGCGTTATTTGTTTTCTGTATTTCGTGGAATTTTGCCCGCGATATTTGGACGGTTTTCGAAGATATTAAGCAAAAAAAATATTTTACCAGATTATTAAAATAAATAAAACACAAATACTGCTAAATATTTTTTTTGGTTTCACGAGGTGTTAAATTTCTTGAAAAAAGACGGAAAAATGTTCAAATATTGCAAGCGCTTAGATGACGTTTTGATATTTGAGAAGCAATCTTTGCCGTAAAAAAAGATGGTATGTCGGCACGTAACAGTTATATACAAATGTAAGATAAAAATAAAATAAACACCACTTCATCCAAAATAGTTTTTTTTCATAAGCCCCCAATGATTGATTATATATTTTCTTCCGAGATACTGAAATAGTTATTGCTACAGGGATACGGAGGTAGCCGTTTAACCCTCTTGCTGCCGGAGGGACACATGTGTCCATATCGACTCTGCCGGAGGGACACATATGTCCAAAATCAATTGATTTGACAACATTTAGTTTAGCTAATAAAATATATCATATTTGACTTTGTGGTATCCTTTAAAGACCAGGTAGATGTCGACGTCATACCCTTACGTCATTACGTGACGTCACGGGCAATAATAACGTAATTTTGCCCATTTCGACGTCACAAGTATTTTGCGGTAATGGCCCAAGCAATAATTCAACAACAGCCGGTTGACGGCGATTTTAATGATGCTGTTGATCCTGAATCGGATATCAGTGGTGACGACAGCGGGATGGAAACAGATGAAGATGATACTTTACAGTCCTGTACATGTAGGAGGAAATGGAACCCACGCCGTATTGGTGATAGGCTTGTATGAGTTGTTAGGTAATCCAACTACCTAACTCATTGAGCCACCCGGGCCCCAAATATTGAATAACTCATGTTAGTGGATTTTAAAATTTGTACCCCTTTTGATTTTAATATTACAAAATTTTGCATGCACCTAAATAAAAAACATATCTTTTATAGTCCGTTTTAAATGCGTTTGAAATTGGGTGTGTAGGTATGCAAAGGATCTTTGTCATGAAACAATTCGACAGACCAGACGTTTTTCACGGAAACTGCAGTGGAAGAAGGAGGACAAATTATCGATAGCGGAGTTCAAAGGATTCCTTGCCGTATTTTGCAACATGGGCTTAATTCGTAAAGTTTCCATTTCCGTTGTATGTTTTCGCGGAACAGATATCAAAACATTTTGAAATTTTTACACCTTGTAGACAAGAAGAAAATTCCAAAACGTAATGACTTGTCTTACAAGCCATCTTTAAGATTTAAACCGTTAATCGATTTTGTGAATAGAAAATTTCTCCATTATTACAACGCTCGCCGTGAATTGTCAGTTGATGAATCTCTTGTCGGAACGAAAGGAAAGACTAGTATGCTGCAATACATTCCAAGCAAACGCTTACGATTTGGAGTAAAATTCTGGATGTTGATCGAGTCCGTCACAGGCTACGTTTTACAGATGACTGTTTATCAAGGGAAACGTTTTAATCCTACCCCTGTTGGAACACTACAAGGAACGAACGTAGTTATGAATCTGATGAAGGATTCGCGACTTCTCGGAAAAGGGTTTCATGTTTTCTCCGACAGCTTCTTTTCCTCGTTAAATTTAGCCAATAAACTATTGTGGGAGCGTATATATTTAATCGGTACCTTAAGGAAAAATAGACCTATGCCACAAATGATAAAGAATGCACGTCCACAGGCGGGGGATGCTGTTTACGCACGTCAAGGACAGAATATGCCTTGTTGTTTCCGCGACCACAAGAGACAGAAACCAGTAACATTGGTATCTACTTTCTATAACCTACTAATACATTGAACGGTAAACCTAGGATCATATGCGCATACAATACATTCATGGGTGGGGTCGATCTTAGCGACCAAATTATCGTAGCATATAACGATCACAGGAAATGCAGCAAAGTATGGAAGAAGATAATATATCACATATTTCACCGTATCATGTTGAACTCTTATATTCTGTATTGTCAGAACACATCACAACCGATTATGTCACGACTTCAGTTCACACAATCAGTAATAGAAAGCTTAGCGTCTACTTATTTGACAAAAAGAAACGCCGGTAATAACGTGAATCCACAAGTAAGAGTGAAAAAACTTGACGGCCGAAAGGAACGGGATTGTGTAATCTGCTCAGACAGAAAGCGGAATATAAGAAGAAGATAGCGAACCTCATGTGCTCGTTGTACGAGGGGACTCCATGCCGCTTGCTTGAATGCCCGTCAAGTCGCCCCCAAGACAACTCGCCCCCTTCTTCCAAGACAAGTCGCCCCCTTCTCCCAAGACAAGTCGCCCACTAATTTAAAAAGATCACGTTCACATAAAATTTCTTCATCATCAACAGTTTACTTGAACACCAAGATACATTTTTGAAAAAATATACGAAAATAAATATTTTTAATAGTTATTTGATACCTTTTACACACAGAAAACGAACTTATACGAAAATAAATATTGTTTAATAGTTATTTGAAAACGAACTATCATTCACGAATGCGTTTTTCTTAAATCACTGTCGGTCAATTGAAAAATTATTTAAAATGCATTATTTCATGTCTTTGATACCTTTTACATAGCAAAAACTGAATTGTTCATTCACGAATGCGCTTTTCTTAAAAAAAGGTTAATATTGCACATCTCCTTTTACGTTAGGTCTTTTTACCGCCGACCATTGGAAAAATTATTAAAAATGCATTTTTGTTTAAAATTTGTTTAAATTAAATGAAATTTAATGTTTTTGATATTATTTGATACCTTATACATACTGAAAACTGACGTGTTCATTCACTAATGCGCTTTTCTTAATTTAACAATTTACCGCCGACCACTGCCGGCCGCTTGAATAAAGGTTGAAATGCATATCTCCTTATTTTAATATAGTTGAAACGATATTTGAAATTAATCGTTTTAAAAATAGTTGACATGAAAAACAGACTTATGCATTCACGAATCCACTTTTCACAAAACAATAATACAACTCGACTAAAATCTATTTGTAATTAGAATTTTTTTTATTTGATTATTTTTATGTTTAAAAAACCTAAAAAATCTTAGCCAAAATTGTGTTTCTTAAATAAAATCTAAAATATAATGGTTTCAAATGTAAAATAAGAAGTGTAATGTCAATTAATGTCAAAAACAATAAAATGGACACCGGACACAGTAGACCACCGACCTACCCAAAATTGTGAATTTGCAACAAATTTTATGCATTTTGGTTTAAAATATGTTTAAATTAAATGAAATTTAATGTTTTTAATATTATTTATTTTACATACTGAAAACGGACGTGTTCATTCATATCCAGTCGAAAATGACATCAAATTACGAATGATATCTTATTTGGGGTAGATTAATTTCAGGGAAAGACACTAAATTATCTTCAATTTGTTATAGACTTTTGCATTAGATTTATTCATAACAATGTGTGTCTTCCTGGGGCCGTGTTCTCGAAAGTATCCTAAGATATGCCTTAGGACGATTTTTAGGATGGTCTTAGAACCATCTTAGGACATGTCCTAGGAGTGATCTCGAAGCTGCCTTATGACTATCCTAACTTGGGATGTCTTAACTATGCCCTAAGTGTCAAGGCATTAAGTAAAATAATAGAAATATTGTGCACAACAATTATTTCCAATATTAATATATAGCAAATCCTTCATAAAAATACTCATAATAAATTATAAGATGCAAATAAAGATTTTTTTTTCAATTTCATTTATTTTTTACGCTCTACCCCATGAGCCTGTTTCTTGTTTTCTTTAATTTGCAACTACATGTATCTATATACGTAGTTCTGAGGTTCACATACGATATGGAACTAATGTGTAAAGCTTTTTTTTATGATTAAATACATTACCGTTATTTTTGTGTGGTTACTTTCGAGTGAACTGATTTCAAACTTTCAATGAATTCAGGCTTCTTTTTCTGCTCAATTTGGTACAGAAGTGCAGCATGTATTAAATGGAACAGCTACGTACAAAATAATGGACAAACAAAGTTTTACTTTCAATTTATAAAAAAATCTGCACGATTTTATCCTTTAAATCACTTTCATTAATATTATTTTATTAAATTATTATATGATTTTATTAGATTTTATACATTTCTTATCTAAGCATCACAATTAAATGAATGCAATATATAAATAAAATAAAATTTAATCTTATTAATTTATTTTTTATGTGATCTTTTGCGTAACACATTAATGTTTTATTTCAACTATATACGAGTTATTTCACTATTTTCTATCCATTGCAAGTTCATTTGAACAATTTTGAGGTGTATGTCGACATTTTCTAGGTGTATTTCGGCTTTTACAAGTGTATTTCGGCTAATGACAGTGTATTTCGGCTTTTCGAGTCACCCCAGAGAGAAGAAATGCACATGAAAGACAACACAAAAACTAAATTACATACGATAAATAACAAAATACTACGTTCACAAAACACAAAGTATTGTAGATTAATATTAAGAAATATTTTGTTTGATTGTATTTTATGTATCGTAAATATTATTTAATGTATGAAGCAAAATGTGTTGGTAGAAATAAAGTTGTCTATTTTTGGTAATATTCATTGTATTTCGTGGCAAATGCATTGCCTGTAGATAGCACTGGCAGCAATCAACTATCAGAATACAGAAAAACGGGAACGTTCAAATTGTTGGCATGTACTGTACCAACGTCGTAGCCAAAACGAACAGTGCTTTTTCTTGCTCCAAAACGTCAACAATTTACGACGTCAATATATTGTGGCGTACGCAACGTCGTTTGAAATTTGAATCTGGCAGCAAGAGGGTTAATGGTCTATCGATGCTACTTCTAAAATAAAGTAAAATAGCTTGATTCAAAAGGAGTAGATATGGGCACAATCCAACAGATAGCTCTCATATTATGACCCAAAGGTGTTTTATGTTATGCACTACATACACAAACGTTTGATCCATCATTAGTCCATTGGAGGTTAGGTGTTTAACACCACTTTCAAAAATATTTCATTTACTACTTTTGTGGCGGAAATTGGAATACCCAGAGAAATCCACAAACCTGTCGCAAGTCACTGACAAACTTTATCACATAATGTTTTATCGAGTAAACCTCGCCATGAATGGGGTTCAAACTCTCAACTTAAGTGGTGATAGGCAATGATTGCACAGGTAGTTGTAAATTCAACTACCATACGACCACGACGGCTCAAGTTCAGTTAAGATGAAAGGTAATTGTTTTATTGATATTGATGGAATTTATGATTATCACTGTTTATAAACTTTCTTTTCATATCAATCAATGAAAATAATTGGTTTGCTGAAAGTATGTTTTTTGTTGGGGTTCATTGAATGGAATTTGTATCTCATGTGAAGTTCCGTCGATTGCAGACACAACGTTAGGCATATCAGAACAATACCCTTTCTTTTGCCATCAGAATGGGATGGTTGGGCACTGAATTCACATAACATTTTCATAAATTATATAAAGTTTCCCCTTTTGCGTCCAAATTAAACTTTTAACTTCTATCAGTTCCATTCTCTTAAATCAACCTCCAATGGACAAATGATGGATCATAAGTTGGTGTATGTAGTGCATTGAAAATGCGTTCTGTCATGTGCATAAGTTATTGTTTGCATGATTGACAGACAATATTCATCATATTGTTTTCTAGCTTCTGAACTGTCGATCGAGAAAAAAAAATATTGTAGACAGGCAGCAAATAGCCAGTCAATGGGGTTTGCAATTAATTTTTGGCATGCACAATAGCGACCCCACACCACAAGGTGTGGAAAATAGAAATATTCTTCTGTGGCTTAAATGCGTATTAACTGCATTACATGTAAACTGTATGATTCTGTTTGAAAAAGTCCTTTAACTAGAACAGGAACAAAATGTTCACTTGAGTGAAATAGTATTATAATAAAAGATCGTGAACGTGATGTACAAGTATTAAAGAATGTCCAGGTATATTTTAAATGAGGTTGAAACAAGTCACCATTTGATATTAATTCGGTTGTATTTCATTTTGACGATTCTAATTACGGAAGACGACCACAACCATATTGTTTTTGATTGGATTAAAATTATAGCTGTATAATAATGTATAATATCCTATTATTATTAGAATCCTAACATGACGGCGAATTTTACATAAATAAAATAACAAATGGCTTTCACTAGGAAAACGCCGACTTTATGTGAAAGGGACACCAGACAGCTATGAGGAACGAATTTAATACATCCCTTAGCGCAGGATGTAAAGGACACACTCCTTACACGTGAAAGACAACTTTCAGCAGATTCTGATAGCAACAGTTTATTAGGAGTGCTGTTGTTGGTTTGTCACAAAGCAAAATAATATCTACCATCTCCTCTTTTTCTAGTGACAATCAAAACAATCATACATAGACTCATGGCAGCGACAAACATTTTACCTACACGATTAATCATATGGTTGTAAACTTGTTCTCGTCATAAATATATATGAAATACTTGATTGTAAAACAATTATCTATCGACAACCACTTTCTATGGGATATCTGTTTCCAACGCTTGTTATCAGTTTATCAAAAAAACAAAAATGATTCTCACAGTGTCCTTGCTAAAATCGTTACACATTAAACATTTTGCTTCACACCATTTCCAAATATTTCCATATTATAAAAAAAGCGGTCTTTAAATATTGGACATTTTTTTATAGATTTGTGATGGTTGTCCGTAAAAATGTACTGGAATATATCATCGCATTGGTTGTCGTTAAGAATAAAGTACGGTTAAAAAAGTGCTTAAACAAATTTCAAATACGACAAAGTTCTATTGTCCAAATAAATCTATCTATTACTTCGTTAAGATTAATACCAACATTTCGACCAGTTTTCGACGATCTATGTTAATAAGTTTCTGAATAGATACCCCAGGGACGGATCCTGGGGGTCCCACCCGGCGCCCCCCCCCCCCCCATAAATTTTGAAAAAAATATAATTTGTTGGCGTAAAATCGTGATTTTTCACACGAAATACCCCAAAATTTTCGCGCCTCACTCCGCTCGGCGCATTTTTTTTAAGTCCACCCCCTAACTTGAAATCCTGGATCCGCCCCTGATATTAACCTCAATATGTACAATATCAATGTCATAGCAGACGATGAATCCAAAATTGGTCTGTATGAGATTTAAGGTGACGAAAAAATTAATTACGAAAAACTACAATTTGAACGTGAAATAATAGATGTGGTACGTAGTTCTTACATTTAAAGATGACATTTTTAGATCAGATTTCATGAGATCATTCATGCAATTTCAGCATCATAATATAACCTCTGAAAAATTAAGCGATCAAAATAATGAAAAATTTTATCACGTGAAACAAACCGTCGAAAACAGGAGACCGTCGAAAATGGGTGACGTTGTGACATTACTATTCGTTCACTTTAATTTCATAATACAGTTTCGGAACATGTTTTTATTCCTGAAATCATCCACATTGCATATTATGTCAAATTTATGCTGTGTTTATTGAATTTTATTATGCTTTGTTTTTGTTTTTGTTTTTTTAATGATATGCATTATAATACAATGATACGTATGTTCTGTATAATGAAAAAAATGACGTTCATTGCTTTTAAATACCTGAATTTGTCGATCCGCTGTGAGGAATTAGATACACATATTAAGTAACTGTATTTATTTCTGAAAAGCACATATTGTGAATACATTTTGGCGAAAATGTTATCGACATCTGAAGTGGGGCCGATTTTGGCCCTTATAGCTCCCAGTCCTTTATGGGTAAGGTAAATTTCGGTAAAATATTATTACGTCAAGATGTTAGCGTAAAATCCTGTTAAAAAATATATATATCCTGTATCGTGCCGTGAATGTGAATAAATTTGATTATTTCCTTGTCTTCTAAGCAATTGCACATTCTTTTCTTCTACTTAACGAATCAATTAAATGACTACCTTTACATGATGGTTATCAGAGCGATAATGCAAAGGTAGTCACTTCATTGATTGGTTATGTCAATTGTTAGCATATACATGTATCTGTATTCTCTAATAGTACATGTATGAAGTCAGGAAAGGGATCGCCCATGTATTGGTGTGTTAGGGGTCATGTGTATGTGTGCTAGGGGTCATGTGTATGTGTGTTAGGGGTCATGTGTATGTGTGTTAGGGGTATCAGTTTTGCCTCTGTTTCTAAGATTTTCTATTGGGTTTTGTGATTGTAAAATAAAACCAGCTGAGTGACGATTGAGACATATTAAATAATAAAACATTGTAGATACCAGAATGGAAGGACAGACAATATAATAACAAAATCAATAAGCCAACACACAAACAATGACTAACACAAAATTACACAGAAAACTAAAGATTGAGCAACACTAACCCCAATACTACCCGACGGTGAATTCAGGTGTTCCAACGAACCCCAATACTACCCGACGGTGAATTCAGGTGTTCCAGAAGGACCAGCAGCTTCTAACTAATAGTGGCATCTTTCGTGTTATTCATGTAAAAAGGGGTTATATGTCATATTGTGGGATAAGTGATGATTAAAGGAAGGACGGGATTTGTGATAAGCTATTCCAGAGCGAACTCAAGACTTCATGTTGACAATTTAAGCTCCGGAATATCGTATTAATTGGGATGTTACTTCAGCTAGTTCACAGAACATTTAGGCCAATATATGAATAGTGGGTTTTGTCATTTTCATAACAGGAAGTAAAGATGCAAATAAACGTTAGAGGCAACCTAAGGGGAAAATCAAGAATGGACAATCCAGAGATACAATCAACAGTGAGCATAAGACAAAGAGTGAACACAAAATCGACACGAAGGAATACAAATATGTACCACACAGATCCCATCACATCAGCAGCTTCGTCCTAGAATAACATATGAGTAGTGAAAATTAAGTCCGTACGCTGGTAATGGAATAATGCTGCTGATGAATGGGAAGTTGGCTGTCGAAAACGTGAAGGCTGTAATCTTCTTCCGTTGTTGATGTCAAGGTAAGATCAGTGTTGACATAATTCTTTGCTTCAACCTCATTTGGATAGATAAAATGCAGATACTCACCAAATCGAGGATTTTTCAGTCACATCACCTATATAGCGGAAACTAGGATTACAGGTTTGGGCAATAAACAAACGTTATAGAATACCGAAGGGGCAATACAAGATTGATAATCCAGAGAAAATGGCAATATAAGGTACACAAGAAAAAGAAAAAGAAAACAAAAAAAACGAGAAAATGGCAACATAAGGTACACAAGAAAAAGAAAAACAAAACAAAGACACAACACAATATGTGTTGGGCAGCACTGGACGCAAACAAACACAAATAACGCACATTCTGTAGTCGCATCACTAGCAATAACATATCATAGGATGTACAGTTTTTAGATTACGTGATTTATTTTCAATATGTGTTTGTAGTGTGATTTGCTTCATATTACAAGGCGAAAACATGTTGTCAAAATAGTCAAATATCTTAAAGTATTTCAGTTTACTACGTTAAGGGAGATAACTGCCATTTGAATTGTGAACTGGCAAAATGATGTATCTTAAAACAGACACACGTCTATGTCTAGTGTGAAAAGCAACTTTTATTAACTTTGTTTTATAATTACATTCTTTTATTTAAAAAGGGTGAAATATAGCAGTCCTAACTAATCTCCGAAACAGAGTTGAACTCTGCCACTCTATATTGAAGTGCATCCACAAAGCGAGGAAACTGAAAGGTCATATATGTGTGTCATAGATGTATGGATTTTGACTCTTTCTGCGATGTTTCTATTGGATTTTGGAACTGTTCCGACAAGTGTGGTATTTTATGTTTTAGATTAAGTCATGGTGGAGAACATAGCTAACCACAACACGAGGCACTTCAAGTTAATGGACATGTAACTCTTGACATGAAATACATACATATATATACGTCTGAAAATTAAACCAAACAGTGTTAGAATTAGATTTTAGAGCTGTCAAATTTTTGTTCTTCCCTCGACGGGATTTCAACCCACACCATTGATACACTGCAGCACCATTCCCTTAGCCTTACGTCCAGCGCCCTAGACCATTCGACCACATCCACTCCCTATAAAAGGAGCTTCAATAGTCGTAGTGTTACCTTGTCTCGTAAGGAAAATCTAGGGATAGACGTAAGACATGTGTATAAGCGTGTGTAGATGGTACATATATACTTAATATTATAATTTGACAGCAATCTAACTCAGCAATTTTTAATATATTGAATAGGATAATGAAGAATTCATTATACAGTCACAGGAAATAAAGTATATTATACAAACGTCTAGAAGCAAGTGACAACCATACAATATATCTGTCCCACTGGATCTCAAAGTTACTTTAAAGGATACTAGGTTAATACTAAATATTATATATATATATAAAGGTTGGGGAGTTGTAAACGGGCTAGGGTTATGGTGTTTAATGCCACTTTCAACACTATTTCAGTTTTATTGGTGCAGGAAACTGGAGTACCCGGAGAAAACTACCGACATGTCGCAAGTTACTGACAAACTTTGTCACATAATGTTGTATCGAGTACACCTCGCAATGAAAGGGATTCGAGTTGTAAACGGACAAAGTTTTTAATATCAGTTTAAAGACAAAATCTACCCAATGTGAATAATTGTAATAATTACAAATTGCAGGGCAACTTTCAGGGACTGACCATTTTAATAGGATCAGGTTATTTTTGGACATGAAAAATAAGTATTTTTTCTTCAAATTGTACAACAATTTCTTGTTGAAAACTGTCGGATCAGATTATTAATTTTTTACATCTTTCAGATCAAGGTTTATTAGATATATTCCTTATCGATATTTACAGTTCACTAAATTGTGTAATTATTGTTAAAACTAAGGTTCTCCTCCACCAGGCAGAGGTGACATTAGCCGGTTTTGGCTGTCCTGTTTGTGCCCTTTGGTTTTCCTGCTCCCAAAGACTTTTAGATTATTTGGGTTTCACATATTTTGAACGTACCTGATGAAGATTATTCAAGGAACGCGTCGTGCGCACTAAATTTGATATCTCCGTTTTTATTGCTTTATATAAAAAAAACATAGCCCCGACCGAACAGTTAAGCTACACAAGACGCGATACTGGTTACTATGTATTAAGAAATTCTACGCTGCCAAATACGTTTTGTTTTCCTCTCGAACAATAATAATTTTAGCTGTCTACTACATTGAACAGTCTACTATGTCTTGTGTGTGATTCTTCTGGTTTTCGTCAAGTAATGATTGAGGGGATCAGACTTTTCTTTCATTGAGTTAGATAAAAAATGAGGCGAACAATTTTTTTCTTCTGAATGTGCATCAACAGGTCTTAGATACTGTCCTGACGTGAGAGGAGGATTGGGACCCCGTTAACTGCTCTAACCCTGCCACAACTTTGTGTCTGTGCGCAGACAGGACCTGAGATTCCAACGTCATATGCCATGCTCTATTTTTGTGTGTAGTGAATTCAGTTATGATGAGAGGCGATTGTTCGCTTTGTTGATATTGGTGGAATTATTGATCATCCTTGACTTGCGGCAAGTCGGTGGTTTTCTGCGGGTACTCCGGTTTCCTCCACCAATAAAACTGACCGCTACGACGTTATAGCTGAAATATTGTTGCAGCTGGAGTTAAACACCATAAATCAAACCAAACCAAACCAAACTTGATCATCCATGTTTAAACTTTCCTTTCACAATGAAACCCCCCACCGTAAGTGCAAGCTATCTTAATATATAAATATATATTGTACGTGACATATGACAGACACTCTAATGACATGAGATTGATTGGTGACACAAGACATTATAATACAAGGAGGAGGCTATATAAACTATATTAGTCCTATGCGTGTGGTGTCATATGCCGAAAACCAAATTGGGGAGCGTCGTGGTCATGATCGTATGGTAGTTTGATTTACAAAGAACTATGCAATCAGTGCCTATAACCACTGAAGTTGTGAGTTTGAATCCCGCTCAGGCGAGGTGTACTCGATACAGCATTAAGCAATAACGTTTGTCAGTGACTTGCGACAGTTCGGTGGTTTTCTACGGGGTACTCCAGTTTCCTCCACCAATTTAACTGACCGCGACGATATAATTGAAATAGTGTTGAAAGCGGCGTTACATACCATAACCCTAACCCTAACCCGAAAATCAACTTTAATTTGAGTAGTCAGCTGAAAAAAAGATGTAAAATGAAAATTTATAATTTCTATATTTGAAAGTTGTGAGAGAGTTAGGTAAAAACCAGAGGAGTTTGATAATGCTTCACCAATAGCAAGTAGTTGAAATTCTGGGTGGCGGGGCCCAATTTGTTGTGATATAACGAGTAGTTGGACAAGTGCAATTCTAGGTGATGGGGGTCAATTTATTGTGTTTTCATTGGTATGGTAGCAACAGGTGACAGTTTTATTGCACTGTGTGTTTACGTTAAGCGTACGGACCTACAGCAATGGGTCAAATGTCTTTCCACACTCAAATATTTCTCCATATCTTTCATTAAAAAATATATGATGAGATCATTTCACTAAATAATTCTAAGTTTGGTGATTCTGTTGATCGCGTCTATGCTATTAAGCTTGAAATAAAGGATACTACATATACAGCTAGATTTGCATCGTACATGGACATACACCTCGAAATTGAAATTGGGGATCGGTTAAGAGCTAAACTATAAGACAAAAGAGATGATTTCAATTTCCCCATTGTGAACTTTCCATTTATGTGTAGCAACATTCCAGCAGCACCCGTATTTGTAGTATATATCTCACAGTTGATCTGATATTCCAGAGCATGTGGTTCTTATCATGATTTTTTTGATAGAGAGTTGTTGGTAACACGGAAGTTACTGAACCAAGGGTTCCTAGTGGTTAAGTTGAAGTCATCACTTCAAACGATTTACGGTCGCCACCATGACTTGGCCATTACGGAATATCTATGTCACATGACCATGTATATGTTCCAGTTATGGTAATCACAATCCGGTCCTTTCCTCATCAATGGTTTATCATCGGGTTAGTGATAAGAGTAATACGGCGATTATTTAATAAATAAATCATGGAAGCCAGAATGCGTTGGGAGTTTTAACATGGATTGGCGGATATTAGTATTGTATCCCGAGCCATAAGCGAAGGATACAATTTACTAATATCCGCCAATCCATGTTAAAACTCAAAACACATTCTGGTTTCCATGATTTATTCCGATTCTGATATGTCTAAGAGTACAAATACTGTAGCATACTTTGATTGGAAGACGGTAATTTATATTTTCGCTTGCGGAAAATGTCGCACACAATTTATGTTGCCAATGGAAAAGTCAGTCACATTCACCGGCGCATGTGTTAATGAGATTATACCGAATGGATAACTCGCTCATTTGTTAACAAAGCGAAAGAAGGAGTTCGCGGTAGAATATTATATAATCAATATTTAATCCCAACATATTCATGACCTCTTTATTCTGATCATCAACTATCCAAAGACCATTAATTTTGTGCTAGCTCACTGAAATAGCAGTACGCGGATTAGTTTAATATTATTTTATTGCAAATAAATCAGCAATGGGATTGGACAAAAAGTTATCACAACTTATGGACTGTCCTCTCCCTACAAATAATACACATATAATAATATCAACAAAAATAGCACATACACAAATATAAATAATATTTAACACAATATAGTGAAACATGGGAAATAAATTGATGTAGATGTAGACCAGATGACCGACCACTGATTAAAATCTTTTTGTTTGTCTAATATATGCTCGAACTTTGTTGTAAATAGCTCTAAAATGATGAAATAAAGGTAAATATTTCACATAAAACAGCTTATCGTGCCACCTTTTGCCTTTTGAGAGCGAAAATGACCATCGATTTATTATTTCCTTGAAAGCAAATAATTTGACCTCGCTTTCTCCGTGTGCAACTGACCTTACTAGTGACAGGTAAAAACGAATAATTTGTATTTTGTCGCTTATTAACTGCAAACTTGCATGGTTTTTTGTCCGCAATTAACGCCGACTAAAAGCAGATTCACAGAAAATAAGAAATAAGTGCATTGTTGCACTGATTTAATGACAATTCGGCAAACCCCGTAAACATATCTGATAATTAATAAGATTGGCGTCCATTTCTTGATCGATCTCAAAACACGAGCAGTTGCACTTTTTTCCCCGATGCACGTACATTTCATAACATTTATAAGCTACAGAAACACGTTTTATTAAGGCATCAATCATATCTGATAGTTTTAATGGGTAACAAAAATTTACGATTTTGGCAGATAATGCCCCTTTAACATTTACTGTCGAGGAAAAAAAGCCCGACGTCGTATTGTCCTGTTTTAGGTGGTATTCATAGTAAATGACATGACAACATAATTGCCACCATCATATTTCGACAAATTTAATGGAGTGAGTGATTGATTGTTGTTTAACTCCGAATTGACAATGCATCAACTCTATCATGGCGAGAACAAGATACATCCGCTCAGTATTTAATACTTCGGCACTGCCATGGTTAACTAGATTTATTATTTCTTTATCAAAATTTACAGTTCTAAAATCATGTAATTATTATTAAAACTAAGGTTATCGCCCCCATCAAGCATTGGTGACCTTGACCGATTTTTGCTATGCTGCTTAGGCCCTTCGGTTTTCCTGCTCACAAAGGCTTTTAAATTTTTTGACTTTCCAATAATTTGACTTTTGATTGATTTTGATTGTGTTTAACGCCACTTTCAGCAATATTTCAGCTATGTCATGACGACAGTTTTAGTGGTGGAAGAAGCTGGAGTACCCGGAGAGAACCACCGACCATGGGCAAGCAACTGGTAATCTTGATCACTTGCGGCTGCGAGTCGACTGCACATGTTTTTTGTAATATACAAAGCCGGGCGCGAACCCACGCCGTATTGGTGATAGGTTTTTATGAGTTGTTAGGTAATCCAACTACCTAACTCATTGAGCCAACCGGGCCCTTCCAATAATTTGACATCGAGCGGACCGGATGAAGGTTATTCCTGAAACGCGTCGTGCGCACTGAATAAAATATCTACGTTTTTATTCAATTCGATGAGATGATAATGATGCCCTCTTTGTACTAGACCGATACACTTAGTTGGATTTGCATAGTGAAACAACGTGTGTGTAGAACATGTCGCCCTACTCCGACACATTACCCGAACTCCGACCAACCAGTCGTTGCTCTTTCTCCTTAGTGCTGCGTGCTTAGCAAAGAAGCAACAAATACCTATTTCATAGTCTTTGATTTGAGCCGATCGGGTTCGAACCCAAGATCTACTGCACTCAAGGCGAACACGCTAACTAAGGCACCACCGATACGGTTTACATTTACTGGATAATTTGTACATGATTGTCAATTAATCGTATTCATCTTCTAATAGTCAAATACATTCGAAGTCTGACAGTTGTTTTCTTTGATAACTCGAACTAAAACTAAAGACCCTCCTCTGTAGTAATAATAACTTCTATTTACCTCCCACAACTCGAATACCCGGTAATTTCGAATCAAATTCGTCAGTTTAATTAACTTTAACATAGTGAAGCTCGAACTCACATGTAATGATTTTAGTAAACATAATAAATTCGTGTACAGTTTCTAGGATTTACCATTACATATTGTCTAATCGCTCCAAAATAGAGGAAGAACTTTGCTTCGGTCTTCTCGGTTTTGTGTCCCATATTTGCGACAATAACGCAAAAAATCAGTACAACAATGTAGTTAAAAAGATAGTGAAAGACGATTTATTACAACAAAAACATTAATTTATATAATATAATATTATATGCTTTTTAAAACATGAAAGGTTCGTTTATTGTGTTAATAGATTTAGATGTACCGAATGATTTATAAGTGTCACTGACGTATTCTGTGTTACCAACGGAAGGGTCAACTCGATCGAACATAGATGGCGGTCCACTGACAAAATTCTCTTCAATTGCGATTGATTGTGGTGCTGGTTCCGACGGAACGTATCGTGATTTACTTTCAAAACGATATTTGAGTGGTTGCTTGATCACAGGCTGTTCTACATACATTTTGCGTTCTGGTGTGGTTAAGGTGGAGATTCCTAACATTTCAAGATTTGGGGGAATTTCGTGTTGTTTTGATTTACTATTGCTGAACCGGTCTAGACGAACGCGCGAAAGAAGTCCCTGTGTTGGCATGGCATCACGTGTCATTTGTGCAGAACGGTCACGCCCTCTGTATAATTGAGATTCAAATGGATAATTGTCTACCGCTGACTGTAAGTTATCAACTGTTCTATATCTCGGACGTGTTGGTTCAGCTAGTCCGCTGACAACGGACCCACTACCGGTAAGATCTGTCATCTGTGTATTTCTTCTTGAAGGCACACGATTGTCAAATGCATCATTTATATTTGAGGCTGAATTCTTAGGATAAACAAAAAACGCCATTTTGGCAGCACCACCTTCATTTACACGCAAATGTTTAGAGTTTACTCTCTGACTCTGAATTTGATCAGCGGTAATGGTGTCTGCGTTCATTGAACGAGTTCTAATGTCACCAGCAGATATTTCATTTGCTTGCAAAAGTCCTAACTCAGACGGCTGCTGCTCATGCATTGATTGGGACTCTAGAGGCTGCAACGAAAGGTCCCTGGCATCTAACATCGATCGGTCTCTCATAGCAACTGGTGCTACTGCTTCTCTAAAACCAATATTATCTTGTTTTCTCCTGGATTTTCTTTTACGAGATCTTAATAATCCTTGTGGATTAGCTTGCAGGGTATCTAAATTTCTCACTGCGTTATTTTCGTTTGGTGACATAAGTTTATCAATAATTGAATAACGAGGCGATTGTATGTCACCGAGTCCTCCTCTCCTTCTGTCATTTATTTCAAAAGGAGGTCGTCTATTTTGTAAAGAATTAGGATCCTTGTCTTCTGCTGGCAAGTGAATATTGATACGTACAGGCTGTTTGTCTGGCTGAATCAGTGCCTTAGGTCGTCTTTCTGCTGGTTGCTCTTCAAAAGATCTAGATTCAACTCTTGGTTGAGGGCGCCTGCGGCGGGCTGTTACCACGATTGTGTCTGATATGATAGTGTCACCTTTGATACGATCGGCTTTAACCCTTCTTGCATTGAGCGTTCCAGCTTTTAACTGCTTTGCTTTAATTTGTTTAGCTTTCAATAGACCATCTGCAGAACCGTCGTCATTCCTTCTTCGCTTCCTCTTCCTACGTCGAGAAGAAAATTCATCAGTACTACGTTTCGTAATCCAATGGTTAGACCCCAGTGTGCTCAGCGGTACAATATTAACAGATATTGGAACCAATGTCTTATCTCTCAGTTCAAACACTCTTTCCAGAGCTACAGCGGCATTACGATCCGATTGTTGAACTGCACCATATGAGCCTGAAATACATAACACATATGTCTTGATGTTCCATGCTTAATTCAACTGACATTGATATAACTATCCAATATTTAATATAGTTGTAAAACCATGTTAGTCATTTATCTCTGATAACGTTCGGTGATTGACTATAGGTATCAGTATAACTGTAAAACCGTGTTAGTATTTTAGCACAGATCATGTTCTGTGATTTACTATAGGTAGTAAGGGGTCGTCGTAGTGGTGATAGTATGGTAGTTGGATCTACAACTACCTATGCAATCAGTGTTTATCACCAGTAATGAATGCCGCTCAGGCGAGGTGTACTCAGTACAACATTATGTGATAAAGTTAGTCAGTGACTTGCGACAGGTCATTGGTTTTCTGCTGGTACTCTGGTTTCCTCCACCAATAACACTTACCGCCACGATATAGCTGAAATATTGTTGAAAGTGGCGTTAAATACCATAATCCCAAACCTAACCCAATATTTAGCATAATTGCAAAACCCTGTTAGTCTTTTACCACAGACAATGTTCGGTGACTTACTATAGGTAGCATTATAACTATAAAGTTCTGTTGGTGTTAGGCAGGGATTTATTATTAACGCCAAAATGAGCACATCTTCAGATACATTTTGGCGAGAACAATTTGCATTGAATGAAATGATGATGATGATGATGATGTAGTTCACCAACACGCTTACTTGGATTTTAGTAGTCCTAGATAACAATCCGCGGGTAGGCATGTCACCCCCATCCCGACATAATCCTCATCCCGACGAACAAGCCTTTGATCTTACTATTTAATGCATGGAATATCAATTGCATAATCTTTGGTTCGAGCCAACAGGGGCTCGAATCCACGATCAACTGCACTCGAGGCGAGCATTCTAACCATTACACAACCGATGCAGTTATCATGTACTAAGAATGGGTGACAATGGAAAGACAAAAAAAACAAACAAAAAAAAAACAAAAAAAACCCTCACAAAATTACCTGTTGAATATAGCATTGTACAACATCACAATCCAGATAGAATAGACAAAAAATTTAAGGAATAGTCAATTCATTTTTTAATCTCAAAATGGAAAAAAAAAGTTATTTATGAAACATGGCATAGGATAGATATTTTTTTCTTAATTTAAAAAAATTAATAAATCGCCACTGAATCATGATACAAAAAATCCTTACAGTATATCGTATAACACATATACAATGTATACATAATATATTTGTTTTGGATGGAGCAAGCGTCCACAGAGGTGTGGAGCCGGAAGGGAAGTGGGGCATATGCCCCCTCTTTCAAAACTATGTAATTGCCTTCCCCACTTTTGGGGCAAATGCTTAGAACAAGTTCAATTGGAAGTCTGGAATACAACAATAAGTCAAGAGATAAAAGGGCATGTTGGCAGCCAAATAATGTTTATCTTTATTTCTATATTACTTGTCAGTTTTAAAAGCTTCCCACGGGAAACTAATGTTTGACCCTCCCCCCCCCCCCCCCCCCCCCCCCCCCCCCTCCCACACACACACTTTCGAATCTGATTGAATTGTATAATAACGACGCCTATGAGGGTTAGGGTTGTGGTGTTTAACGCCACTTTCAACATTATTTCAGTTATATCATTATATCATGGCGGTCAGCTTTGTTGGTGGAGGAAACCGTCGCAAGTCACTGAGAAACTTTATCACATTATGTTGTCTCTCGACGCCTATGAAGTTATTATGTATATATAAACATATACATCAGACTGACAATGCCGGTTCATTTGTTTTGATGTCAAAAAGGATCAAAATACTATTAAACAAGATGGAGTCTAACACGATTGTCAAAATACCTCCATTAAGTCTGAAGTTGACAAATAATTGTATCATAAAGAATGATAATAGCATTTGGTTTATACGTATATACATTGTATCATATATATATATATATGCATTTACCATGTCATATTTGATAGGAGTCAGCAAAAGGAATATTAAATTCTCCGTTTCTGTGTGTGACCTCTCCGAATAATTATACGTATGGGACTTTAAAGATATTTATATTATTGAACTGGCTGTACCAAGCCTGGAAATGGCCAGGGTCGTCACCATCTTTGAAAGTAACAAATAAAAAGAACCTCGTTTTTGGAATCAATGATATTTATTTTCAAGAAAAATGGATATCCGATATTTATAATTATTCTAAAGGTATAATTTATAGATTATTGAAAAAACATTTGAATTTAAATAACGCTAAGATATAGCTGAAATACTGCCTAAACACCAATCAACCAATCAATTAATTTGTAAATTTTATCAGGACATGCAACAATAGACTGCCAATTCAAATATGACGTTGGCAATGTATTGAAAAAAAAAAAAAAAAATCATAAAAGTTGAAAATGATGTAATGTAACAGAAATAGGTGACGTACACAATGTATACCACTATTATATTTCAATATCCAACATTGAAAAACAAGATAAAACAATTTTTAGGCAAAATATAGAAATAATATTTTAATATTTGTTAATCGATTAAATTATAAAAATATACCTAAAAAAAAAAAAAATCTGTAAATTAATCAGAATAGTTTTAGTAAAAGCGTGTCTTCCAGGTTAAACACCTGTTTCTTGGGACTTTGGGTGATGATTAATTTTTTTTAACTTTGATAATAATGCATTTACTTTGTTTTCATTTATCTTGTCATGTAATACTGTATGTGATTTATGCTTGTATCCTCTCTGTACCATTTAATATTGTCATTTGCTATGGGTGATGAGAATAAAAATTCTTCCACATGGAAAGTTTGTTTTGACAAATGGCTCATTTTTAATATTTATTTGACAGGAAACAAACGTTAGCTATTTAATAGCGTGATTTAACCTGTGTAAATATCTAAATATACATTTTATATACAGATAAACCAACATGTGACAAAACGTGATAAATTAAGCAAAACGTCATAACAAAATAGACCGAGATAAAAGTGCCTTATTTAACCCACAATTATGACTGATTTTTCTAACATAATATTGGTGGTCCGTTTCATCAGAAACTGGTCCCTTTTAAATATTTTTTACAATTTAAGTGAGCCAAATTGCCGGAAAAGGCTTGCTTTCTTAGCAAAAATGTCCGCTCTATTGATATGCCAATCTGTGCTAGATTGGTAATGTGATCTGTGGGTCATACATTGCCCCCCCCCCCCCCCCCCCCCCCCCCCCCCTTCCCCATCATTATGCATACTTTATCTTTTCACACGTTTTCGTAGAGTTGGTAGATGCATACGAAATGCAACAAAGTGTCTAACTGGAATAGGAAACCCCCAAAAAATCATTAGAATCGAAAAAGAAAATAGGAGCGCACAATGAAATGCCTTATGTAAGAATCCATGAAACTGTTATTGAAAACCAGTCACTGGTTTCAAAAATAGCTGACGTGGGATTCCTACAATCATATAACAGGAATAACAATGTCCATTGTTTGATATGGGAAACCCCAAAAAACATTACGATCAAAAGCTAAAGTTGGTTTGTTCATAGTGCTTAGCGCCACTTTCAACAATATTTCAGTTATATCGTGGTGGCAAAAAATAGGAGGCGCACAAGGTCATGAATTACTAATGAAATCCAGGAAGTTTAATTGAATTCCAATAGCTGGTTGCAGATCAAGGTGCAAACAAACAATTAAATGTGCAGAAAGACGAGCGGAACTCATGAATACTATAACCCTCCTTCCTCCTCCCTCCTTCACTCAACACATACATATATAAACACACATTGCAAGCACAGAGAATAACAAAAAATTAAAAACATATCCTGCGTTTTACCCGTTATTCTGTATGTTAAACAGTTTGTCCAGATCTATTCGTAAGTTCATTTTTATACTCTGCATAAAAGGAAACGCATAGGTCCGATTAATTTCTAAAATAAAGTTGACAATAAATAAATGAATATTAAAGAATTAAACATTTAAAAATATAGAATGCCGGTACGAAAAATTTGGTAACTCAAGATCTTAAAATGAAGGTTACAGTTACTATGTAGAAGAACTGTATTCCATCGCAAACTTGTTGTTAATTCACCAATGAAACTATCGTGTTTAAAACTCGGGTGTTAAATAGTCAATTGTCATTGCTGTGAAATGCCACTATGCCAAGATTGGACCCTTTTCCACGTAGCAACGTCATCTGCCGTCTACAGGCTTGACAAACTCACACTGAAGTCGCCCGACAATTCAACGTTTATCAGAGCACAATTTCACACCTTTGGCAGAGATTTAATCAAACAGGATCAGCTCAAGATAGCTTAGAAGTGGTAGGTCACACATCATTACCAGAGCACAAAATATATATATTCGGGCGTTCCATCTACGTAATCGATCAATCATTGCTGCTGATATCCCAGGTTTACACAAAAGTGTGGTTCAGATAGTCCATAACAGGGTTCTCCAACGCGGAATTCGGCCAAGAAGCGCCTATGTTGGAGCAATTTTGACCCAGGAAAACGCTAAGCTACGCTCAATCACTGGGCGTAGCCAGTCAATCGTTGCAACATGAATGGCAAATCATACCATAGGTCCGAATACAAATTTGATTCGATCCATGCCAAGGAGATGCAGAACAGTGTTAGTCACACATGGTGGTCACAATAAAAACTGGAAATTGATTGTTTTTTTCCCAAATCTTTGTTCAGTATCATGTAATACATTCGTATGTGAAATATTAGCTCAACATACCAAAGAATCAATGTGCAAAAATCGATTTGAAGTACACAGAATAAAATTTTGAATAACAATTAGCATGCGCTCCTTTTTTGCAGAGTATTATGATAAGCGTACCTGATGATAGTTATTCCAGAAACGCGTCGTGTGGACTAAATTTGAAAATCTCTGTTTTATAATATAATATTGTACGATATAATAATATTTTTCCGATGAAATACACATTTCCGATTCATATATCTACATTAAAATGTACGTTTTGCTTTAAAGATAATACATCCTACTTTTCCCAATGTGATTATCCAAAATATTACCTTTAAAATGACGGATAATTAACTTTGAAATAATTAAAATAATTATCAAATGACAAATACACGAAATTGTATAAAATTTGAATGACATTTGTGAATTTCATAGAATGACCATGCATATTCATATTCGTTATTTTGATAGACATTTGAATATTATAATATTAATTTCCTTCGTTACGTATGATGGTGCGCTTGCAATATTTACCTCCAACAAACAGAATCAATGCCACAGACAAAAAGACGAAACTCTTCATTTTAAACAATTTCACAAGTCGTCCAGTTTGTCACACATCTAGAAAGGAATGTTCGGAACTCACCGGAAGTAGTCCGAATCACTTCACAATACCAATGGATATTAAGTCTAGACCATTATGACAAAATAACTTTTGTATAAATCAAGTATATATCTGTAGATCCTGAATAATTGTTTACCTGAATAGATGACAAATTATGTTATGTATAGGTAAAAATGCTACCTGTATTTATTTCTTTATCATAAATCAATGTTGATTGTCCATTTTGATTGACAGGTAAGTCTAAGACTATAAAATCACACCTTAAAAGCTTTGTCCCAATATATTAATGCATTTATGTAGATTTCTATGGGAATAATCATATGTCAATACTATCCAAATAACACGTTTTCTTGTTTTAAATAGATGATATTTTTGTCATTATGGTTTGGGCTAAGATTATGGTGTTTAACGCCAGTTTCAACAATATTTCAGCAATATCGTGGCGGTCAGTTTTATTGGTGGAGGAAACCGGAATACCCGGAGAAAACCACCGACCTGCCGCTTTTAGAGTTGTGTAATGCTCCTGATGGGCAAACCGAGCTGTGTAATCAAAAACCTGAATAATTTATGAACTACGTCAAATGTAATCTGACCATAATTCGAAGATTAAAATCCATACTTGTCTTCCAGGTCTGATACAACGACTGGTGTATTTTATTGAACTTCTGATGTTCCCATCCTGTCAGTTGTATATACAGTTACTTCTGATGTTCCCATCCTGTCAGTAGTATGTACAGTTACTTCTGATGTTCCCATCCCGTCAGTTGTATGCACAGTTACTTCTGATGTTCCCATCCCGTCAGTTGTATGCACAGTTACTTCTGATGTTCCCATCCCGTCAGTTGTATGTACAGTTACTTTTGATGTTCCCATCCCGACAGTTGTATGTACAGTTACTTCTGATGTTCCCATCCCGTCAGTAGTATGTACAGTTACTTCTGATGTTCCCATCCCGTCAGTTGTATGTACAGTTACTTCTGATGTTCCCATCCTGTCAGTTGTATGTACAGTTACTTCTGATGTTCCCATCCTGTCAGTTGTATGTACAGTTACTTCTGATGTTCCCATCCCGTCAGTTGTATGTACAGTTACTTCTGATGTTCCCATCCCGTCAGTTGTATGTACAGTTACTTCTGATGTTCCCATCCCGTCAGTTATATGTACAGTTACTTCTGATGTTCCCATCCTGTCAGTTGTATGTACAGTTACTTCTGATGTTCCCATCCAGTCAGTTGTATGTACAGTTACTTTTGATGTTCCCATCCCGTCAGTTGTATGTACAGTTACTTCAGATGTTCCCATATCGTCAGTTGTATGTACAGTTACTTCTGATGTTCCCATCCCGTCAGTTGTATGTACAGTTACTTCAGATGTTCCCATATCGTCAGTTGTATGTACAGTTACTTCTGATGTTCCGATCCCGTCAGGTGTATGTATAGTTACTTCTGATGTTCCCATCCTGTCAGTTGTATGTACAGTTATTTCTGATGTTCCCATCCCGTCAGTTGTATGTACAGTTACTTCTGATGTTCCCATCCCGTCAGTTGTATGTACAGTTACTTCAGATGTTCCTATCCCGTCAGGTGTATGTACAGTTACTTCTGATGTTCCGATCCCGTCAGGTGTATGTACAGTTACTTCTGATGTTCCCATCCCGTCAGTTGTATGTACAGTTACTTCTGATGTTCCCTTCCCGTCAGTTGTATATACAGTTACTTCTGATGTTCCCATCCCGTCAGTTGTATATACAGTTATTTCTGATGTTCCCATCCCGTCAGTTGTATGTACAGTTACTTCTGATGTTCCCATCCCGTCAGTTGTATGTACAGTTACTTCTGATGTTCCCATCCCGTCAGTTGTATGTACAGTTACTTCTGATGTTCCCATCCCGTCACTTGTATGTACAGTTACTTCTGATGTTCCCATCCCGTCAGTTGTATGTACAGTTACTTCTGATGTTCCCATACCGTCAGTTGTATGTACAGTTACTTCTGATGTTCCCATCCCGTCACTTGTATGTACAGTTACTTCTGATGTTCCCATCTCTTCAGTTGTATGTACAGTTACTTCTGAGGTTCCCATCCCGTCAGTTGTATGTACAGTTACTTCTGATGTTCCCATACCGTCAGTTGTATGTACAGTTACTACTGATGTTCCCATCCCGTCAGTTGTATGTACAGTTACTTCTGATGTTCCCATCCCGTCAGTTGTATGTACAGTTACTTCTGATGTTCCCATACCGTCAGTTGTATGTACAGTTACTTCTGATGTTCCCATCCCGTCAGTTGTATGTACAGTTACTTCTGATGTTCCCATCCCGTCAGTTGTATGTACAGTTACTTCTCATGTTCCCATACCGTCAGTTGTATGTACAGTTACTTCTGATGTTCCCATCCCGTCAGTTGTATGTACAGTTACTTCTGATGTTCCCATCCCGTCTGTTGTATGTACAGTTACTTCTGATGTTCCCATCCCGTCAGTTGTATGTACAGTTACTTCTGATGTTCCCATCCTGTCAGTTGTATGCACAGTTACTTCTGATGTTCCCATACCGTCAGTTGTATGTACAGTTACTTCTGATGTTCCCATACCGTCAGTTGTATGTACAGTTACTTCTGATGTTCCCATCCCGTCAGTTGTATGTAGAGTTACTTCTGATGTTCCCATACCGTCAGTTGTATGTACAGTTACTTCTGATGTTCTCATACCGTCAGTTGTATGTACAGTTACTTCTGATGTTCCCATCCCGTCAGTTGTGTGTAATTACTACTGATGTTCCCATCCCGTCAGTTGTATGTACAGTTACTTCTGATGTTCCCATCCCGTCTGTTGTATGTACAGTTACTTCTGATGTTCCCATCCCGTCAGTTGTATGTACAGTTACTTCTGATGTTCCCATCCCGTCTGTTGTATGTACAGTTACTACTGATGTTCCCATCCCGTCAGTGGTATGTACAGTTACTTCTGATGTTCCCATCCCGTCTGTTGTATGTACAGTTACTTCTGATGTTCCCATCCCGTCAGTTGTATGTAGTTACTTCTGATGTTCCCATCCCGTCTGTTGTATGTACAGTTACTACTGATGTTCCCATACCGTCAGTTGTATGTACAGTTATTTCTGATGTTCCCATCCCGTCAGTTGTATGTACAGTTACTTTTGATGTTCCCATCCCGTCTGTTGTATGTACAGTTACTACTGATGTTCCCATACCGTCAGTTGTATGTACAGTTACTTCTGATGTTCCCATCCCGTCAGTTGTATGTAGAGTTACTTCTGATGTTCCCATCCCGTCAGTTGTATGTACAGTTACTACTGATGTTCCCATCCCGTCAGTTGTATGTACAGTTACTTCTGATGTTCCCATCCCGTCAGTTGTATGTACAGTTACTTCTAATGTTCCCATCCCGTCAGTTGTATGTACAGTTACTTCTGATGTTCCCTTCCTGTCAGTTGTATGTACAGTTACTTCTGATGTTCCCATACCGTCAGTTGTATGTACAGTTATTTCTGATGTTCCCATCCCGTCAGTTGTATGTACAGTTACTACTGATGTTCCCATCCCGTCAGTTGTATGTACAGTTACTTCTGATGTTCCCATCCCGTCAGTAGTATGTACAGTTACTTCTGATGTTCCCTTCCTGTCAGTTGTATGTACAGTTACTTCTGATGTTCCCATCCCGTCAGTTGTATGTACAGTTACTTCTGATGTTCCCATCCCGTCTGTTGTATGTACAGTTACTACTGATGTTCCCATACCTCTCAGTTGTATGTACAGTTACTTATGATGTTCCCATCCCGTCAGTTGTATGTACAGTTACTACTGATGTTCCCATCCAGTCAGTTGTATGTACAGTTACTACTGATGTTCCCATACCGTCAGTTGTATGTACAGTTACTTCTGATGTTCCCATACCGTCAGTTGTATGTACAGTTACTACTGATGTTCCCATCCAGTCAGTTGTATGTACAGTTACTTTTGATGTTCCCATCCCGTCTGTTGTATGTACAGTTACTACTGATGTTCCCATACCGTCAGTTGTATGTACAGTTACTTCTGATGTTCCCATCCCGTCAGTTGTATGTAGAGTTACTTATGATGTTCCCATCCCGTCAGTTGTATGTACAGTTACTACTGATGTTCCCATCCAGTCAGTTGTATGTACAGTTACTTCTGATGTTCCCATCCCGTCAGTTGTATGTACAGTTACTTCTGATGTTCCCATACCGTCAGTTGTATGTACAGTTACTTCTGATGTTCCCATACCGTCAGTTGTATGTACAGTTACTTCTGATGTTCCCATTCCGTCAGTTGTAAATACAGTTATTTCTGATGTTCCCATACCGTCAGTTGTATGTACAGTTACTTCTGATGTTCCCATCCTGTCAGTTGTATGTACAGTTACTTCTGATGTTCCCTTCCTGTCAGTTGTATGTACAGTTACTTCTGATGTTCCCATCCCGTCAGTTGTATGTACAGTTACTTCTGATGTTCCCATCGCGTCTGTTGTATGTACAGTTACTACTGATGTTCCCATACCGTCAGTTGTATGTATAGTTACTTATGATGTTCCCATCCCGTCAGTTGTATGTACAGTTACTACTGATATTCCCATCCCGTCAGTTGTATGTACAGTTACTACTGATGATCCTATCCCGTCAGTTGTATGTATAGTTACTTATGATGTTCCCATCCCGTCAGTTGTATGTACAGTTACTTCTGATGTTCCCATCCCGTCAGTTGTATGTACAGTTACTTCTGATGTTCCCATACCGTCAGTTGTATGTACAGTTACTTCTGATGTTCCCATCCCGTCAGTTGTATGTACAGTTACTTCTGATGTTCCCATCCCGTCAGTTGTATGTACTGTTACTTCTGATGTTCCCATCCCGTCTGTTGTATGTACAGTTACTACTGATGTTCCCATCCCGTCAGTGGTATGTACAGTTACTTCTGATGTTCCCATCCCGTCAGTGGTATGTACAGTTACTTCTGATGTTCCCATCCCGTCAGTTGTATGTACAGTTACTTCTGATGTTCCCATCCCGTCTGTTGTATGTACAGTTACTTCTGATGTTCCCATCCCGTCAGTTGTATGTACAGTTACTACTGATGTTCCCATCCCGTCAGTTGTATGTACAGTTACTTCTGATGTTCCCATCCCGTCTGTTGTATGTACAGTTACTTCTGATGTTCCCATACCGTCAGTTGTATGTACAGTTACTTCTGATGTTCCCATCCCGTCTGTTGTATGTACAGTTACTACTGATGTTCCCATCTCGTCAGTTGTATGTACAGTTACTTCTGATGTTCCCATCCCGTCTGTTGTATGTACAGTTACTTCTGATGTTCCCATCCCGTCAGTTGTATGTAGTTACTTCTGATGTTCCCATCCCGTCTGTTGTATGTACAGTTACTACTGATGTTCCCATACCGTCAGTTGTATGTACAGTTATTTCTGATGTTCCCATCCCGTCAGTTGTATGTACAGTTACTTTTGATGTTCCCATCCCGTCTGTTGTATGTACAGTTACTACTGATGTTCCCATACCGTCAGTTGTATGTACAGTTACTTCTGATGTTCCCATCCCGTCAGTTGTATGTACAGTTACTTCTGATGTTCCCATCCCGTCAGTTGTATGTACAGTTACTACTGATGTTCCCATACCGTCAGTTGTATGTACAGTTACTTCTAATGTTCCCATCCCGTCAGTTGTATGTACAGTTACTTCTGATGTTCCCTTCCTGTCAGTTGTATGTACAGTTACTTCTGATGTTCCCATACCGTCAGTTGTATGTACAGTTATTTCTGATGTTCCCATCCCGTCAGTTGTATGTACAGTTACTACTGATGTTCCCATCCCGTCAGTTGTATGTACAGTTACTTCTGATGTTCCCATCCCGTCAGTAGTATGTACAGTTACTTCTGATGTTCCCTTCCTGTCAGTTGTATGTACAGTTACTTCTGATGTTCCCATCCCGTCAGTTGTATGTACATTTACTTGTGATGTTCCCATCCCGTCTGTTGTATGTACAGTTACTACTGATGTTGCCATACCTCTCAGTTGTATGTACAGTTACTTATGATGTTCCCATCCCGTCAGTTGTATGTACAGTTACTTCTGATGTTCCCATCCAGTCAGTTGTATGTACAGTTACTACTGATGATCCCATCCCGTCAGTTGTATGTACAGTTACTTCTGATGTTCCCATACCGTCAGTTGTATGTACAGTTACTTCTGATGTTCCCATACCGTCAGTTGTATGTACAGTTACTTCTGATGTTCCCATCTCGTCAGTTGTAAATACAGTTATTTCTGATGTTCCCATACCGTCAGTTGTATGTACAGTTACTTCTGATGTTCCCATCCTGTCAGTTGTATGTACAGTTACTTCTGATGTTCCCTTCCTGTCAGTTGTATGTACAGTTACTTCTGATGTTCCCATCCCGTCAGTTGTATGTACAGTTACTTCTGATGTTCCCATCCCGTCTGTTGTATGTACAGTTACTACTGATGTTCCCATACCGTCAGTTGTATGTATAGTTACTTATGATGTTCCCATCCCGTCAGTTGTATGTACAGTTACTACTGATGTTCCCATCCCGTCAGTTGTATGTACAGTTACTACTGATGATCCCATCCCGTCAGTTGTATGTACAGTTACTTCTGATGTTCCCATACCGTCAGTTGTATGTACAGTTACTTCTGATGTTCCCATCCCGTCAGTTGTATGTACAGTTACTTCTGATGTTCCCATCCCGTCAGTTGTATGTACAGTTACTTCTGATGTTCCCATCCCGTCTGTTGTATGTACAGTTACTACTGATGTTCCTATCCCGTCAGTGGTATGTACAGTTACTTCTGATGTTCCCATCCCGTCAGTGGTATGTACAGTTACTTCTGATGTTCCCATCCCGTCAGTTGTATGTACAGTTACTTCTGATGTTCCCATCCCGTCTGTTGTATGTACAGTTACTTCTGATGTTCCCATCCCGTCAGTTGTATGTACAGTTACTACTGATGTTCCCATCCCGTCAGTTGTATGTACAGTTACTTCTGATGTTCCCATCCCGTCTGTTGTATGTACAGTTACTTCTGATGTTCCCATACCGTCAGTTGTATGTACAGTTACTTCTGATGTTCCCATCCCGTCTGTTGTATGTACAGTTACTACTGATGTTCCCATCTCGTCAGTTGTATGTACAGTTACTTCTGATGTTCCCATCCCGTCTGTTGTATGTACAGTTACTTCTGATGTTCCCATCCCGTCAGTTGTATGTAGTTACTTCTGATGTTCCCATCCCGTCTGTTGTATGTACAGTTACTACTGATGTTCCCATCCCGTCAGTTGTATGTACAGTTACTTCTGATGTTCCCATCCCGTCAGTTGTATGTACAGTTACTTTTGATGTTCCCATCCCGTCTGTTGTATGTACAGTTACTACTGATGTTCCCATCCCGTCAGTTGTATGTACAGTTATTTCTGATGTTCCCATCCCGTCAGTTGTATGTACAGTTACTTTTGATGTTCCCATCCCGTCAGTTGTATGTACAGTTATTTCTGATGTTCCCATCCCGTCAGTTGTATGTACAGTTACTTTTGATGTTCCCATCCCGTCAGTTGTATGTACAGTTACTACTGATGTTCCCATCCCGTCAGTTGTATGTACAGTTATTTCTGATGTTCCCATCCCGTCAGTTGTATGTACAGTTACTTTTGATGTTCCCATCCCGTCTGTTGTATGTACAGTTACTACTGATGTTCCCATACCGTCAGTTGTATGTACAGTTACTTCTGATGTTCCCATCCCGTCAGTTGTATGTAGAGTTACTTCTGATGTTCCCATCCCGTCAGTTGTATGTACAGTTACTACTGATGTTCCCATACCGTCAGTTGTATGTACAGTTACTTCTAATGTTCCCATCCCGTCAGTTGTATGTACAGTTACTTCTGATGTTCCCTTCCTGTCAGTTGTATGTACAGTTACTTCTGATGTTCCCATACCGTCAGTTGTATGTACAGTTATTTCTGATGTTCCCATCCCGTCAGTTGTATTTACAGTTACTACTGATGTTCCCATCCCGTCAGTTGTATGTACAGTTACTTCTGATGTTCCCATCCCGTCAGTAGTATGTACAGTTACTTCTGATGTTCCCTTCCTGTCAGTTGTATGTACAGTTACTTCTGATGTTCCCATCCCGTCAGTTGTATGTACAGTTACTTCTGATGTTCCCATCCCGTCTGTTGTATGTACAGTTACTACTGATGTTGCCATACCTCTCAGTTGTATGTACAGTTACTTATGATGTTCCCATCCCGTCAGTTGTATGTACAGTTACTACTGATGTTCCCATCCCGTCAGTTGTATGTACAGTTACTACTGATGATCCCATCCCGTCAGTTGTATGTACAGTTACTTCTGATGTTCCCATACCGTCAGTTGTATGTACAGTTACTTCTGATGTTCCCATCCCGTCAGTTGTATGTACAGTTACTTCTGATGTTCCCATCCCGTCAGTTGTATGTACAGTTACTTCTGATCTTCCCATCCCGTCAGTTGTATGTACAGTTACTTCTGATGTTCCCATCCCGTCAGTTGTATGTACAGTTACTACTGATGATCCCATCCCGTCAGTTGTATGTACAGTTACTTCTGATGTTCCCATACCGTCAGTTGTATGTACAGTTACTTCTGATGTTCCCATCCCGTCAGTTGTATGTACAGTTACTTCTGATGTTCCCATCCCGTCAGTTGTAAATACAGTTATTTCTGATGTTCCCATACCGTCAGTTGTATGTACAGTTACTTCTGATGTTCCCATCCTGTCAGTTGTATGTACAGTTACTTCTGATGTTCCCTTCCTGTCAGTTGTATGTACAGTTACCTCTGATGTTCCCATCCCGTCAGTTGTATGTACAGTTACTTCTGATGTTCCCATCCCGTCTGTTGTATGTACAGTTACTACTGATGTTCCCATTCCGTCAGTTGTATGTATAGTTACTTATGATGTTCCCATCCCGTCAGTTGTATGTACAGTTACTACTGATGTTCCCATCCAGTCAGTTGTATGTACAGTTACTTCTGATGTTCCCATACCGTCAGTTGTATGTACAGTTACTTCTGATGTTCCCATCCCGTCAGTTGTATGTACAGTTACTTCTGATGTTCCCATCCCGTCAGTTGTATGTACAGTTACTTCTGATGTTCCCATCCCGTCTGTTGTATGTACAGTTACTACTGATGTTCCCATCCCGTCAGTGGTATGTACAGTTACTTCTGATGTTCCCATCCCGTCAGTGGTATGTACAGTTACTTCTGATGTTCCCATCCCGTCAGTTGTATGTACAGTTACTTCTGATGTTCCCATCCCGTCTGTTGTATGTACAGTTACTTCTAATGTTCCCATCCCGTCAGTTGTATGTACAGTTACTACTGATGTTCCCATCCCGTCAGTTGTATGTACAGTTACTTCTGATGTTCCCATCCCGTCTGTTGTATGTACAGTTACTTCTGATGTTCCCATACCGTCAGTTGTATGTACAGTTACTTCTGATGTTCCCATCCCGTCTGTTGTATGTACAGTTACTACTGATGTTCCCATCTCGTCAGTTGTATGTACAGTTACTTCTGATGTTCCCATCCCGTCTGTTGTATGTACAGTTACTTCTGATGTTCCCATCCCGTCAGTTGTATGTAGTTACTTCTGATGTTCCCATCCAGTCTGTTGTATGTACAGTTACTACTGATGTTCCCATACCGTCAGTTGTATGTACAGTTATTTCTGATGTTCCCATCCCGTCAGTTGTATGTACAGTTACTTTTGATGTTCCCTTCCCGTCTGTTGTATGTACAGTTACTACTGATGTTCCCATACCGTCAGTTGTATGTACAGTTATTTCTGATGTTCCCATCCCGTCAGTTGTATGTACAGTTACTTCTGATGTTCCCATCCCGTCTGTTGTATGTACAGTTACTTCTAATGTTCCCATCCCGTCAGTTGTATGTACAGTTACTACTGATGTTCCCATCCCGTCAGTTGTATGTACAGTTACTTCTGATGTTCCCATCCCGTCTGTTGTATGTACAGTTACTACTGATGTTCCCATACCGTCAGTTGTATGTACAGTTATTTCTGATGTTCCCATCCCGTCTGTTGTATGTACAGTTACTACTGATGTTCCCATCTCGTCAGTTGTATGTACAGTTACTTCTGATGTTCCCATACCGTCAGTTGTATGTACAGTTACTTCTGATGTTCCCATCCCGTCAGTTGTATGTAGAGTTACTTCTGATGTTCCCATCCCGTCAGTTGTATGTACAGTTACTACTGATGTTCCCATACCGTCAGTTGTATGTACAGTTACTTCTAATGTTCCCATCCCGTCAGTTGTATGTACAGTTACTTCTGATGTTCCCTTCCTGTCAGTTGTATGTACAGTTACTTCTGATGTTCCCATACCGTCAGTTGTATGTACAGTTATTTCTGATGTTCCCATCCCGTCAGTTGTATGTACAGTTACTACTGATGTTCCCATCCCGTCAGTTGTATGTACAGTTACTTCTGATGTTCCCATCCCGTCAGTAGTATGTACAGTTACTTCTGATGTTCCCTTCCTGTCAGTTGTATGTACAGTTACTTCTGATGTTCCCATCCCGTCAGTTGTATATACAGTTACTTCTGATGTTCCCATCCCGTCTGTTGTATGTACAGTTACTACTGATGTTCCCATACCTCTCAGTTGTATGTACAGTTACTTATGATGTTCCCATCCCGTCAGTTGTATGTACAGTTACTACTGATGTTCCCATCCAGTCAGTTGTATGTACAGTTACTACTGATGATCCCATCCCGTCAGTTGTATGTACAGTTACTTCTGATGTTCCCATACCGTCAGTTGTATGTACAGTTACTTCTGATGTTCCCATACCGTCAGTTGTATGTACAGTTACTTCTGATGTTCCCATCCCGTCAGTTGTAAATACAGTTATTTCTGATGTTCCCATACCGTCAGTTGTATGTACAGTTACTTCTGATGTTCCCATCCTGTCAGTTGTATGTACAGTTACTTCTGATGTTCCCTTCCTGTCAGTTGTATGTACAGTTACTTCTGATGTTCCCATCCCGTCAGTTGTATGTACAGTTACTTCTGATGTTCCCATCCCGTCTGTTGTATGTACAGTTACTACTGATGTTCCCATACCGTCAGTTGTATGTATAGTTACTTATGATGTTCCCATCCCGTCAGTTGTATGTACAGTTACTACTGATGTTCCCATCCCGTCAGTTGTATGTACAGTTACTACTGATGATCCCATCCCGTCAGTTGTATGTACAGTTACTTCTGATGTTCCCATACCGTCAGTTGTATGTACAGTTACTTCTGATGTTCCCATCCCGTCAGTTGTATGTACAGTTACTTCTGATGTTCCCATCCCGTCAGTTGTATATACAGTTATTTCTGATGTTCCCATACCGTCAGTTGTATGTACAGTTACTTCTGATGTTCCCATCCTGTCAGTTGTATGTACAGTTACTTCTGATGTTCCCACCCCGTCAGTTGTATATACAGTTATTTCTGATGTTCCCATCCCGTCAGTTGTATGTACAGTTACTTCTGATGTTCCCATCCCGTCATTTGTATGTACAGTTACTTATGATGTTCCCATCCTGTCAGGAGTATGTACAGTTACTTCTGAAGTTCCCATCCCGTCAGTTGTATGTACAGTTACTTCTGATGTTCCCATCTCGTCAGTTGTATGTACAGTTACTTCTGATGTTCCCATCCTGTCAGTTGTATGTACAGTTACTTCTGATGTTCCCACCCCGTCAGTTGTATGTACAGTTACTTCTGATGTTCAAATCCCGTCAGTTGTATGTACAGTTACTTCTGATTTTCCCTTCCCGTCAGTTGTATGTACAGTTACTTCAGATGTTCCCATCCCGTCAGTGGTATGTACAGTTACTTCTGATCTTCCCATCCCGTCACTTGTATGTACAGTTACTTCTGATGTTCCCATCCCGTCAGTTGTATGTACAGTTACTACTGATGTTCCCATCCCGTCAGTGGTATGTACAGTTACTTCTGATGTTCCCATCCCGTCAGTTGTATGTACAGTTACTTCTGATGTTCCCATCCCGTCAGTGGTATGCACAGTTACTTCTGATGTTCCCATCCCGTCACTTGTATGTACAGTACTTCTGATGTTCCCATCCTGTCAGTTGTATGTACAGTTACTTCTGATGTTCCCATCCTGTCAGGAGTATGTACAGTTACTTCTGATGTTCCCATCCTGTCAGTTGTATGTACAGTTACTTCTGATGTTCCCATCCCGTCAGTTGTATGTACAGTTACTTCTGATGTTCCCATCCTGTCAGTTGTATGTACAGTTACTTCTGATGTTCCCATCCTGTCAGGAGTATGTACAGTTACTTCTGATGTTCCCATCCTGTCAATTGTATGTACAGTTACTTCTGATGTTCCCATCCCGTCAGTTGTATCTACAGTTACTTCTGATGTTCCCATCCTGTCAGTTGTATGTACTGTTTCTTCTGATGTTCCCATCCCGTCAGTTGTATGTACAGTTACTTCTGATGTTCCCATCCTGTCAGGAGTATGTACAGTTACTTCTGATGTTCCCATCCCGTCAGGTGTATGTACAGTTACTTCTGATGTTCCCATCCCGTCAGTTGTATGTACAGTTACTTCTGATGTTCCCATCCCGTCAGTTGTATGTACAGTTACTTCTGATGTTCCCATCCTGTCAGTTGTATGTACTGTTACTTCTGATGTTCCCATCCTGTCAGGAGTATGCATAGTTACTTCTGATGTTCCCATCCCGTCAGTTGTATGTACTGTTACTTCTGATGTTCCCATCCCGTCAGTTGTATGTACAGTTACTTCTGATGTTCCCATCCTGTCAGTTGTATGTACAGTTACTTCTGATGCTCCCATCCCGTCAGTTGTATGTACAGTTACTTCTGATGTTCCCATCCTGTCAGTTGTATGTACAGTTACTTCTGATGTTCCCATCCCATCAGTTGTATGTACAGTTACTTCTGATGTTCCCATCCTGTCAGTTGTATGTACAGTTACTTCTGATGTTCCCATCCTGTCAGTTGTATGTACAGTTACTTCTGATGTTCCCATCCCGTCAGTTGTATGTACAGTTACTTCTGATGTTCCCATACCGTCAGTGGTATGTACAGTTACTTCTGATGTTCCCATCCCGTCACTTGTATGTACAGTTACTTATGATGTTCCCAACCCGTCAGTTGTATGTACAGTTAGTTATGATGTTCCCATCCCGTCAGTTGTATGTACAGTTACTTCTGATGTTCCCATCCTGTCAGGAGTATGTACAGTTACTTCTGATGTTCCCATCCCGTCAGTTGTATGTACAGTTACTTATGATGTTCCCATCCCGTCAGTTGTATGTACAGTTACTTATGATGTTCCCAACCCGTCAGTTGTATGTACAGTTACTTCAGATGTTCCCATCCCGTCAGTTGTATGTACAGTTACTTCTGATGTTCCCATCCTGTCAGGAGTATGTACAGTTACTTCTGATATTCCCATCCCGTCAGTTGTATGTACAGTTACTTCTGATGTTCCCATCCCGTCATTTGTATGTACAGTTACTTATGATGTTCCCATCCTGTCAGGAGTATGTACAGTTACTTCTGATGTTCCCATCCCGTCAGTTGTATGTACAGTTACTTCTGATGTTCCCATCCTGTCAGGAGTATGTACAGTTACTTCTGATGTTCCCATCCCGTCAGTTGTATGTACAGTTACTTCTGATGTTCCCATCCCGTCAGTTGTATGTACAGTTACTTATGATGTTCCCATCCCGTCAGTTGTATGTAGTTACTTCTGATGTTCCCAACCCGTCAGTTGTATGTACAGTTACTTCTGATATTCCCATCCCGTCAGTTGTATGTACAGTTACTTCTGATGTTCCCATCCCGTCATTTGTATGTACAGTTACTTCTGATGTTCCCATCCTGTCAGGAGTATTTACAGTTACTTCTGATGTTCCCATCTCGTCAGTTGTATGTACAGTTACTTCTGATGTTCCCATCCCGTCAGTTGTATGTACAGTTACTTCTGATGTTCCGATCACGTCAGTTGTATGTACAGTTACTTCTGATGTTCCCATCCCGTCAGTTGTATGTACAGTTACTTCTGATGTTCCCATCCTGTCAGTAGTATGTACAGTTACTTCTGATGTTCCCATCCCGTCAGTTGTATGCACAGTTACTTCTGATGTTCCCATCCCGTCAGTTGTATGCACAGTTACTTCTGATGTTCCCATCCCGTCAGTTGTATGTACAGTTACTTCTGATGTTCCCATCCCGTCAGTTGTATGTACAGTTACTTCTGATGTTCCCATCCCGTCAGTAGTATGTACAGTTACTTCTGATGTTCCCATCCCGTCAGTTGTATGTACAGTTACTTCTGATGTTCCCATCCTGTCAGTTGTATGTACAGTTACTTCTGATGTTCCCATCCTGTCAGTTGTATGTACAGTTACTTCTGATGTTCCCATCCCGTCAGTTGTATGTACAGTTACTTCTGATGTTCCCATCCCGTCAGTTGTATGTACAGTTACTTCTGATGTTCCCATCCCGTCAGTTATATGTACAGTTACTTCTGATGTTCCCATCCTGTCAGTTGTATGTACAGTTACTTCTGATGTTCCCATCCAGTCAGTTGTATGTACAGTTACTTTTGATGTTCCCATCCCGTCAGTTGTATGTACAGTTACTTCAGATGTTCCCATATCGTCAGTTGTATGTACAGTTACTTCTGATGTTCCCATCCCGTCAGTTGTATGTACAGTTACTTCAGATGTTCCCATATCGTCAGTTGTATGTACAGTTACTTCTGATGTTCCCATCCTGTCAGTTGTATGTACAGTTATTTCTGATGTTCCCATCCCGTCAGTTGTATGTACAGTTACTTCTGATGTTCCCATCCCGTCAGTTGTATGTACAGTTACTTCAGATGTTCCGATCCCGTCAGGTGTATGTACAGTTACTTCTGATGTTCCGATCCCGTCAGGTGTATGTACAGTTACTTCTGATGTTCCCATCCCGTCAGTTGTATGTACAGTTACTTCTGATGTTCCCTTCCCGTCAGTTGTATATACAGTTACTTCTGATGTTCCCATCCCGTCAGTTGTATATACAGTTATTTCTGATGTTCCCATCCCGTCAGTTGTATGTACAGTTACTTCTGATGTTCCCATCCCGTCAGTTGTATGTACAGTTACTTCTGATGTTCCCATCCCGTCAGTTGTATGTACAGTTACTTCTGATGTTCCCATCCCGTCACTTGTATGTACAGTTACTTCTGATGTTCCCATCCCGTCAGTTGTATGTACAGTTACTTCTGATGTTCCCATCCCGTCAGTTGTATGTACAGTTACTTCTGATGTTCCCATCCCGTCACTTGTATGTACAGTTACTTCTGATGTTCCCATCTCTTCAGTTGTATGTACAGTTACTTCTGAGGTTCCCATCCCGTCAGTTGTATGTACAGTTACTTCTGATGTTCCCATACCGTCAGTTGTATGTACAGTTACTACTGATGTTCCCATCCCGTCAGTTGTATGTACAGTTACTTCTGATGTTCCCATCCCGTCAGTTGTATGTACAGTTACTTCTGATGTTCCCATACCGTCAGTTGTATGTACAGTTACTTCTGATGTTCCCATCCAGTCAGTTGTATGTACAGTTACTTCTGATGTTCCCATCCCGTCAGTTGTATGTACAGTTACTTCTGATGTTCCCATACCGTCAGTTGTATGTACAGTTACTTCTGATGTTCCCATCCCGTCAGTTGTATGTACAGTTACTTCTGATGTTCCCATCCCGTCTGTTGTATGTACAGTGACTTCTGATGTTCCCATCCCGTCAGTTGTATGTACAGTTACTTCTGATGTTCCCATCCTGTCAGTTGTATGCACAGTTACTTCTGATGTTCCCATACCGTCAGTTGTATGTACAGTTACTTCTGATGTTCCCATACCGTCAGTTGTATGTACAGTTACTTCTGATGTTCCCATCCCGTCAGTTGTATGTACAGTTACTTCTGATGTTCCCATACCGTCAGTTGTATGTACAGTTACTTCTGATGTTCTCATACCGTCAGTTGTATGTACAGTTACTTCTGATGTTCCCATCCCGTCAGTTGTGTGTAATTACTACTGATGTTCCCATCCCGTCAGTTGTATGTACAGTTACTTCTGATGTTCCCATCCCATCTGTTGTATGTACAGTTACTTCTGATGTTCCCATCCCGTCAGTTGTATGTACAGTTACTTCTGATGTTCCCATCCCGTCTGTTGTATGTACAGTTACTACTGATGTTCCCATCCCGTCAGTGGTATGTACAGTTACTTCTGATGTTCCCATCCCGTTAGTGGTATGTACAGTTACTTCTGATGTTCCCATCCCGTCAGTTGTATGTACAGTTACTTCTGATGTTCCCATCCCGTCTGTTGTATGTACAGTTACTTCTGATGTTCCCATCCCGTCAGTTGTATGTACAGTTACTACTGATGTTCCCATCCCGTCAGTTGTATGTACAGTTACTTCTGATGTTCCCATCCCGTCTGTTGTATGTACAGTTACTTCTGATGTTCCCATACCGTCAGTTGTATGTACAGTTACTTCTGATGTTCCCATCCCGTCTGTTGTATGTACAGTTACTACTGATGTTCCCATCTCGTCAGTTGTTTGTACAGTTACTTCTGATGTTCCCATCCCGTCTGTTGTATGTACAGTTACTTCTGATGTTCCCATCCCGTCATTTGTATGTAGTTACTTCTGATGTTCCCATCCCGTCTGTTGTATGTACAGTTACTACTGATGTTCCCATACCGTCAGTTGTATGTACAGTTATTTCTGATGTTCCCATCCCGTCAGTTGTATGTACAGTTACTTTTGATGTTCCCATCCCGTCTGTTGTATGTACAGTTACTACTGATGTTCCCATACCGTCAGTTGTATGTACAGTTACTTCTAATGTTCCCATCCCGTCAGTTGTATGTACAGTTACTTCTGATGTTCCCTTCCTGTCAGTTGTATGTACAGTTACTTCTGATGTTCCCATACCGTCAGTTGTATGTACAGTTATTTCTGATGTTCCCATCCCGTCAGTTGTATGTACAGTTACTACTGATGTTCCCATCCCGTCAGTTGTATGTACAGTTACTTCTGATGTTCCCATCCCGTCAGTAGTATGTACAGTTACTTCTGATGTTCCCTTCCTGTCAGTTGTATGTACAGTTACTTCTGATGTTCCCATCCCGTCAGTTGTATGTACAGTTACTTCTGATGTTCCCATCCCGTCTGTTGTATGTACAGTTACTACTGATGTTCCCATACCTCTCAGTTGTATGTACAGTTACTTATGATGTTCCCATCCCGTCAGTTGTATGTACAGTTACTACTGATGTTCCCATCCAGTCAGTTGTATGTACAATTACTACTGATGATCCCATCCCGTCAGTTGTATGTACAGTTACTTCTGATGTTCCCATCCCGTCAGTTGTATGTACAGTTACTTCTGATGTTCCCATACCGTCAGTTGTATGTACAGTTACTTCTGATGTTCCCATACCGTCAGTTGTATGTACAGTTACTTCTGATGTTCCCATCCCGTCAGTTGTAAATACAGTTATTTCTGATGTTCCCATACCGTCAGTTGTATGTACAGTTACTTCTGATGTTCCCATCCTGTCAGTTGTATGTACAGTTACTTCTGATGTTCCCTTCCTGTCAGTTGTATGTACAGTTACTTCTGATGTTCCCATCCCGTCAGTTGTATGTACAGTTACTTCTGATGTTCCCATCCCGTCTGTTGTATGTACAGTTACTACTGATGTTCCCATCCCGTCAGTTGTATGTACAGTTACTTCTGATGTTCCCTTCCTGTCAGTTGTATGTACAGTTACTTCTGATCTTCCCATCCCGTCAGTTGTATGTACAGTTACTTCTGATGTTCCCATCCCGTCAGTTGTATGTACAGTTACTACTGATGATCCCATCCTGTCAGTTGTATGTACAGTTACTTCTGATGTTCCCATACCGTCAGTTGTATGTACAGTTACTTCTGATGTTCCCATCCCGTCAGTTGTATGTACAGTTACTTCTGATGTTCCCATCCCGTCAGTTGTATATACAGTTATTTCTGATGTTCCCATACCGTCAGTTGTATGTACAGTTACTTCTGATGTTCCCATCCTGTCAGTTGTATGTACAGTTACTTCTGATGTTCCCACCCCGTCAGTTGTATATACAGTCATTTCTGATGTTCCCATCCCGTCAGTTGTATGTACAGTTACTTCTGATGTTCCCATCCCGTCATTTGTATGTACAGTTACTTATGATGTTCCCATCCTGTCAGGAGTATGTACAGTTACTTCTGATGTTCCCATCCCGTCAGTGGTATGTACAGTTACTTCTGATGTTCCCATCTCGTCAGTTGTATGTACAGTTACTTCTGATGTTCCCATCCTGTCAGTTGTATGTACAGTTACTTCTGATGTTCCCACCCCGTCAGTTGTATGTACAGTTACTTCTGATGTTCACATCCCGTCAGTTGTATGTACAGTTACTTCTGATTTTCCCTTCCCGTCAGTTGTATGTACAGTTACTTCAGATGTTCCCATCCCGTCAGTGGTATGTACAGTTACTTCTGATCTTCCCATTCCGTCACTTGTATGTACAGTTACTTCTGATGTTCCCATCCCGTCAGTTGTATGTACAGTTACTACTGATGTTCCCATCCCGTCAGTGGTATGTACAGTTACTTCTGATGTTCCCATCCCGTCAGTTGTATGTACAGTTACTTCTGATGTTCCCATCCCGTCAGTGGTATGCATAGTTACTTCTGATGTTCCCATCCCGTCACTTGTATGTACAGTACTTCTGATGTTCCCATCCTGTCAGTTGTATGTACAGTTACTTCTGATGTTCCCATCCTGTCAGGAGTATGTACAGTTACTTCTGATGTTCCCATCCTGTCAGTTGTATGTACAGTTACTTCTGATGTTCCCATCCCGTCAGTTGTATGTACAGTTACTTCTGATGTTCCCATCCTGTCAGTTGTATGTACAGTTACTTCTGATGTTCCCATCCTGTCAGGAGTATGTACAGTTACTTCTGATGTTCCCATCCTGTCAATTGTATGTACAGTTACTTCTGATGTTCCCATCCCGTCAGTTGTATCTACAGTTACTTCTGATGTTCCCATCCCGTCAGTTGTATGTACAGTTACTTCTGATGTTCCCATCCTGTCAGTTGTATGTACTGTTTCTTCTGATGTTCCCATCCCGTCAGTTGTATGTACAGTTACTTCTGATGTTCCCATCCTGTCAGGAGTATGTACAGTTACTTCTGATGTTCCCATCCCGTCAAGTGTATGTACAGTTACTTCTGATGTTCCCATCCCGTCAGTTGTATGTACAGTTACTTCTGATGTTCCCATCCCGTCAGTTGTATGTACAGTTACTTCTGATGTTCCCATCCTGTCAGTTGTATGTACTGTTACTTCTGATGTTCTCATCCTGTCAGGAGTATGCACAGTTACTTCTGATGTTCCCATCCCGTCAGTTGTATGTACTGTTACTTCTGATGTTCCCATCCCGTCAGTTGTATGTACAGTTACTTCTGATGTTCCCATCCTGTCAGTTGTATGTACAGTTACTTCTGATGCTCCCATCCCGTCAGTTGTATGTACAGTTACTTCTGATGTTCCCATCCTGTCAGTTGTATGTACAGTTACTTCTGATGTTCCCATCCCGTCAGTTGTATGTACAGTTACTTCTGATGTTCCCATCCTGTCAGTTGTATGTACAGTTACTTCTGATGTTCCCATCCTGTCAGTTGTATGTACAGTTACTTTTGATGTTCCCATCCCGTCAGTTGTATGTACAGTTACTTCTGATGTTCCCATACCGTCAGTGGTATGTACAGTTACTTCTGATGTTCCCATCCCGTCAGTTGTATGTACAGTTACTTATGATGTTCCCAACCCGTCAGTTGTATGTACAGTTAGTTATGATGTTCCCATCCCGTCAGTTGTATGTACAGTTACTTCTGATGTTCCCATCCTGTCAGGAGTATGTACAGTTACTTCTGATGTTCCCATCCCGTCAGTTGTATGTACAGTTACTTATGATGTTCCCATCCCGTCAGTTGTATGTACAGTTACTTATGATGTTCCCAACCCGTCAGTTGTATGTACAGTTACTTCAGATGTTCCCATCCCGTCAGTTGTATGTACAGTTACTTCTGATGTTCCCATCCTGTCAGGAGTATGTACAGTTACTTCTGATATTCCCATCCCATCAGTTGTATGTACAGTTACTTCTGATGTTCCCATCCCGTCAGTTGTATGTACAGTTACTTCTGATGTTCCCATCCCGTCAGTTGTATATACAGTTATTTCTGATGTTCCCATACCGTCAGTTGTATGTACAGTTACTTCTGATGTTCCCATCCTGTCAGTTGTATGTACAGTTACTTCTGATGTTCCCACCCCGTCAGTTGTATATACAGTTATTTCTGATGTTCCCATCCCGTCAGTTGTATGTACAGTTACTTCTGATGTTCCCATCCCGTCATTTGTATGTACAGTTACTTATGATGTTCCCATCCTGTCAGGAGTATGTACAGTTACTTCTGATGTTCCCATCCCGTCAGTTGTATGTACAGTTACTTCTGATGTTCCCATCTCGTCAGTTGTATGTACAGTTACTTCTGATGTTCCCATCCTGTCAGTTGTATGTACAGTTACTTCTGATGTTCCCACCCCGTCAGTTGTATGTACAGTTACTTCTGATGTTCACATCCCGTCAGTTGTATGTACAGTTACTTCTGATTTTCCCTTCCCGTCAGTTGTATGTACAGTTACTTCAGATGTTCCCATCCCGTCAGTGGTATGTACAGTTACTTCTGATCTTCCCATCCCGTCACTTGTATGTACAGTTACTTCTGATGTTCCCATCCCGTCAGTTGTATGTACAGTTACTACTGATGTTCCCATCCCGTCAGTGGTATGTACAGTTACTTCTGATGTTCCCATCCCGTCAGTTGTATGTACAGTTACTTCTGATGTTCCCATCCCGTCAGTGGTATGCACAGTTACTTCTGATGTTCCCATCCCGTCACTTGTATGTACAGTACTTCTGATGTTCCCATCCTGTCAGTTGTATGTACAGTTACTTCTGATGTTCCCATCCTGTCAGGAGTATGTACAGTTACTTCTGATGTTCCCATCCTGTCAGTTGTATGTACAGTTACTTCTGATGTTCCCATCCCGTCAGTTGTATGTACAGTTACTTCTGATGTTCCCATCCTGTCAGTTGTATGTACAGTTACTTCTGATGTTCCCATCCTGTCAGGAGTATGTACAGTTACTTCTGATGTTCCCATCCTGTCAATTGTATGTACAGTTACTTCTGATGTTCCCATCCCGTCAGTTGTATCTACAGTTACTTCTGATGTTCCCATCCCGTCAGTTGTATGTACAGTTACTTCTGATGTTCCCATCCTGTCAGTTGTATGTACTGTTTCTTCTGATGTTCCCATCCCGTCAGTTGTATGTACAGTTACTTCTGATGTTCCCATCCTGTCAGGAGTATGTACAGTTACTTCTGATGTTCCCATCCCGTCAAGTGTATGTACAGTTACTTCTGATGTTCCCATCCCGTCAGTTGAATGTACAGTTACTTCTGATGTTCCCATCCCGTCAGTTGTATGTACAGTTACTTCTGATGTTCCCATCCTGTCAGTTGTATGTACTGTTACTTCTGATGTTCCCATCCTGTCAGGAGTATGCACAGTTACTTCTGATGTTCCCATCCCGTCAGTTGTATGTACTGTTACTTCTGATGTTCCCATCCCGTCAATTGTATGTACAGTTACTTCTGATGTTCCCATCCTGTCAGTTGTATGTACAGTTACTTCTGATGCTCCCATCCCGTCAGTTGTATGTACAGTTACTTCTGATGTTCCCATCCTGTCAGTTGTATGTACAGTTACTTCTGATGTTCCCATCCCGTCAGTTGTATGTACAGTTACTTCTGATGTTCCCATCCTGTCAGTTGTATGTACAGTTACTTCTGATGTTCCCATCCTGTCAGTTGTATGTACAGTTACTTCTGATGTTCCCATCCCGTCAGTTGTATGTACAGTTACTTCTGATGTTCCCATACCGTCAGTGGTATGTACAGTTACTTCTGATGTTCCCATCCCGTCAGTTGTATGTACAGTTACTTATGATGTTCCCAACCCGTCAGTTGTATGTACAGTTAGTTATGATGTTCCCATCCCGTCAGTTGTATGTACAGTTACTTCTGATGTTCCCATCCTGTCAGGAGTATGTACAGTTACTTCTGATGTTCCCATCCCGTCAGTTGTATGTACAGTTACTTATGATGTTCCCATCCCGTCAGTTGTATGTACAGTTACTTATGATGTTCCCAACCCGTCAGTTGTATGTACAGTTACTTCAGATGTTCCCATCCCGTCAGTTGTATGTACAGTTACTTCTGATGTTCCCATCCTGTCAGGAGTATGTACAGTTACTTCTGATATTCCCATCCCATCAGTTGTATGTACAGTTACTTCTGATGTTCCCATACCGTCAGTTGTATGTACAGTTACTTCTGATGTTCCCATACCGTCAGTTGTATGTACAGTTACTTCTGATGTTCCCATCCCGTCTGTTGTATGTACAGTTACTAGTGATGTTCCCATACCGTCAGTTGTATGTACAGTTATTTCTGATGTTCCCATCCCGTCAGTTGTATGTACAGTTACTTTTGATGTTCCCATCCCGTCAGTTGTATGTACAGTTACTACTGATGTTCCCATACCGTCAGTTGTATGTACAGTTACTTCTGATGTTCCCATCCCGTCAGTTGTATGTAGAGTTACTTCTGATGTTCCCATCCCGTCAGTTGTATGTACAGTTACTACTGATGTTCCCATACCGTCAGTTGTATGTACAGTTACTTCTAATGTTCCCATCCCGTCAGTTGTATGTACAGTTACTTCTGATGTTCCCTTCCTGTCAGTTGTATGTACAGTTACTTCTGATGTTCCCATACCGTCAGTTGTATGTACAGTTATTTCTGATGTTCCCATCCCGTCAGTTGTATGTACAGTTACTACTGATGTTCCCATCCCGTCAGTTGTATGTACAGTTACTTCTGATGTTCCCATCCCGTCAGTAGTATGTACAGTTACTTCTGATGTTCCCTTCCTGTCAGTTGTATGTACAGTTACTTCTGATGTTCCCATCCCGTCAGTTGTATGTACAGTTACTTCTGATGTTCCCATCCCGTCTGTTGTATGTACAGTTACTACTGATGTTCCCATACCTCTCAGTTGTATGTACAGTTACTTATGATGTTCCCATCCCGTCAGTTGTATGTACAGTTACTACTGATGTTCCCATCCAGTCAGTTGTATGTACAATTACTACTGATGATCCCATCCCGTCAGTTGTATGTACAGTTACTTCTGATGTTCCCATACCGTCAGTTGTATGTACAGTTACTTCTGATGTTCCCATACCGTCAGTTGTATGTACAGTTACTTCTGATGTTCCCATCCCGTCAGTTGTAAATACAGTTATTTCTGATGTTCCCATACCGTCAGTTGTATGTACAGTTACTTCTGATGTTCCCATCCAGTCGGTTGTATGTACAGTTACTTCTGATGTTCCCTTCCTGTCAGTTGTATGTACAGTTACTTCTGATGTTCCCATCCCGTCAGTTGTATGTACAGTTACTTCTGATGTTCCCATCCCGTCTGTTGTATGTACAGTTACTACTGATGTTCCCATCCCGTCAGTTGTATGTACAGTTACTACTGATGTTCCCATCCCGTCAGTTGTATGTACAGTTACTACTGATGATCCCATCCCGTCAGTTGTATGTACAGTTACTTCTGATGTTACCATACCGTCAGTTGTATGTACAGTTACTTCTGATGTTCCCATCCTGTCAGTTGTATGTACAGTTACTTCTGATGTTCCCACCCCGTCAGTTGTATATACAGTTATTTCTGATGTTCCCATCCCGTCAGTTGTATGTACAGTTACTTCTGATGTTCCCATCCCGTCATTTGTATGTACAGTTACTTATGATGTTCCCATCCTGTCAGGAGTATGTACAGTTACTTCTGATGTTCCCATCCCGTCAGTTGTATGTACAGTTACTTCTGATGTTCCCATCTCGTCAGTTGTATGTACAGTTACTTCTGATGTTCCCATCCTGTCAGTTGTATGTACAGTTACTTCTGATGTTCCCACCCCGTCAGTTGTATGTACAGTTACTTCTGATGTTCACATCCCGTCAGTTGTATGTACAGTTACTTCTGATTTTCCCTTCCCGTCAGTTGTATGTACAGTTACTTCAGATGTTCCCATCCCGTCAGTGGTATGTACAGTTACTTCTGATCTTCCCATCCCGTCACTTGTATGTACAGTTACTTCTGATGTTCCCATCCCGTCAGTTGTATGTACAGTTACTACTGATGTTCCCATCCCGTCAGTGGTATGTACAGTTACTTCTGATGTTCCCATCCCGTCAGTTGTATGTACAGTTACTTCTGATGTTCCCATCCCGTAAGTGGTATGCACAGTTACTTCTGATGTTCCCATCCCGTCACTTGTATGTACAGTACTTCTGATGTTCCCATCCTGTCAGTTGTATGTACAGTTACTTCTGATGTTCCCATCCTGTCAGGAGTATGTACAGTTACTTCTGATGTTCCCATCCTGTCAGTTGTATGTACAGTTACTTCTGATGTTCCCATCCCGTCAGTTGTATGTACAGTTACTTCTGATGTTCCCATCCTGTCAGTTGTATGTACAGTTACTTCTGATGTTCCCATCCTGTCAGGAGTATGTACAGTTACTTCTGATGTTCCCATCCTGTCAATTGTATGTACAGTTACTTCTGATGTTCCCATCCCGTCAGTTGTATCTACAGTTACTTCTGATGTTCCCATCCCGTCAGTTGTATGTACAGTTACTTCTGATGTTCCCATCCTGTCAGTTGTATGTACTGTTTCTTCTGATGTTCCCATCCCGTCAGTTGTATGTACAGTTACTTCTGATGTTCCCATCCTGTCAGGAGTATGTACAGTTACTTCTGATGTTCCCATCCCGTCAAGTGTATGTACAGTTACTTCTGATGTTCCCATCCCGTCAGTTGTATGTACAGTTACTTCTGATGTTCCCATCCCGTCAGTTGTATGTACAGTTACTTCTGATGTTCCCATCCTGTCAGTTGTATGTACTGTTACTTCTGATGTTCCCATCCTGTCAGGAGTATGCACAGTTACTTCTGATGTTCCCATCCCGTCAGTTGTATGTACTGTTACTTCTGATGTTCCCATCCCGTCAGTTGTATGTACAGTTACTTCTGATGTTCCCATCCTGTCAGTTGTATGTACAGTTACTTCTGATGCTCCCATCCCGTCAGTTGTATGTACAGTTACTTCTGATGTTCCCATCCTGTCAGTTGTATGTACAGTTACTTCTGATGTTCCCATCCCGTCAGTTGTATGTACAGTTACTTCTGATGTTCCCATCCTGTCAGTTGTATGTACAGTTACTTCTGATGTTCCCATCCTGTCAGTTGTATGTACAGTTACTTCTGATGTTCCCATCCCGTCAGTTGTATGTACAGTTACTTCTGATGTTCCCATACCGTCAGTGGTATGTACAGTTACTTCTGATGTTCCCATCCCGTCAGTTGTATGTACAGTTACTTATGATGTTCCCAACCCGTCAGTTGTATGTACAGTTAGTTATGATGTTCCCATCCCGTCAGTTGTATGTACAGTTACTTCTGATGTTCCCATCCTGTCAGGAGTATGTACAGTTACTTCTGATGTTCCCATCCCGTCAGTTGTATGTACAGTTACTTATGATGTTCCCATCCCGTCAGTTGTATGTACAGTTACATATGATGTTCCCAACCCGTCAGTTGTATGTACAGTTACTTCAGATGTTCCCATCCCGTCAGTTGTATGTACATTTACTTCTGATGTTCCCATCCTGTCAGGAGTATGTACAGTTACTTCTGATATTCCCATCCCATCAGTTGTATGTACAGTTACTTCTGATGTTCCCATCCCGTCATTTGTATGTACAGTTACTTATGATGTTCCCATCCTGTCAGGAGTATGTACAGTTACTTCTGATGTTCCCATCCCGTCAGTTGTATGTACAGTTACTTCTGATGTTCCCATCCTGTCAGGAGTATGTACAGTTACTTCTGATGTTCCCATCCCGTCAGTTGTATGTACAGTTACTTCTGATGTTCCCATACCGTCAGTTGTATGTACAGTTACTTATGATGTTCCCATCCCGTCAGTTGTATGTAGTTACTTCTGATGTTCCCAACCCGTCAGTTGTATGTACAGTTACTTCTGATATTCCCATCCCGTCAGTTGTATGTACAGTTACTTCTGATGTTCCCATCCCGTCATTTGTATGTACAGTTACTTCTGATGTTCCCATCCTGTCAGGAGTATTTACAGTTACTTCTGATGTTCCCATCTCGTCAGTTGTATGTACAGTTACTTCTGATGTTCCCATCCCGTCAGTTGTATGTACAGTTACTTCTGATGTTCCGATCACGTCAGTTGTATGTACAGTTACTTCTGATGTTCCCATCCCGTCAGTTGTATGTACAGTTACTTCTGATGTTCCCATCCCGTCAGTTGTATGTACAGTTACTTATGATGTTCCCATCCCGTCAGTTGTATGTACAGTTACTTCTGATGTTCCCATCCTGTCAGTTGTATGTACTGTTACTTCTGATGTTCCCATCCCGTCAGTTGTATGTACAGTTACTTCTGATGTTCCCATCCTGTCAGGAGTATGTACAGTTACTTCTGATGTTCCCATCCTGTCAGGAGTATGTACAGTTACTTCTGATGTTCCCATCCCGTCAGTTGTATGTACAGTTACTTATGATGTTCCCATCCCGTCAGTTGTATGTACAGTTACTTATGATGTTCCCAACCTGTCAGTTGTATGTACAGTTACTTGAGATGTTCCCATCCCGTCACTTGTATGTACAGTTACTTCTGATGTTCCCATCCTGTCAGGAGTATGTACAGTTACTTCTGATGTTACCATCCCGTCAGTTGTATGTACAGTTACTTCTGATGTTCCCATCCCGTCATTTGTATGTACAGTTACTTATGATGTTCCCATCCTGTCAGGAGTATGTACAGTTACTTCTGATGTTCCCATCCCGTCAGTTGTATGTACAGTTATTTCTGATGTTCCCATCTCGTCAGTTGTATGTACAGTTACTTCTGATGTTCCCATCCTGTCAGGAGTATGTACAGTTACTTCTGATGTTCCCATCACGTCAGTTGTATGTACAGTTACTTCTGATGTTCCCATCCCGTCAGTTGTATGTACAGTTACTTCAGATGTTCCCATCCCGTCAGTTGTATGTAGTTACCTCTGATGTTCCCAACCCGTCAGTTGTATGTACAGTTACTTCAGATGTTCCCATCCCGTCAGTTGTATGTACAGTAACTTCTGATGTTCCCATCCCGTCAGTTGTATGTAGTTACTTCTGATGTTCCCAACCCGTCAGTTGTATGTACAGTTACTTCAGATGTTCCCATCCCGTCACTTGTATGTACAGTTACTTCTGATGTTCCCATCCTGTCAGGAGTATTTACAGTTACTTCTGATGTTCCCATCTCGTCAGTTGTATGTACAGTTACTTCTGATGTTCTCATCCCGTCAGTTGTATGTACAGTTACTTCTGATGTTCCCATCACGTCAGTTGTATGTACAGTTACTTCTGATGTTCCCATCCCGTCAGTTGTATGTACAGTTACTTCTGATGTTCCCATCCCGTCAGTTGTATGTACAGTTACTTCTGATGTTCCCATCCCGTCTGTTGTATGTACAGTTACTTCTGATGTTCCCATCCTGTCAGTTGTATGTACTGTTACTTCTGATGTTCCCATCCCGTCAGTTGTATGTACAGTTACTTCTGATGTTCCCATCCTGTCAGGAGTATGTACAGTTACTTCTGATGTTCCCATCCCGTCAGTTGTATGTACAGTTACTTCTGATGTTCCCATCCCGCCAGGTGTATGTACAGTTACTTCTGATGTTCCCATTCCGTCAGTTGTATGTACAGTTACTTCTGATGTTCCCATCCCGTCAGTTGTATGTACAGTTACTTCTGATGTTCCCATCCCGTCAGTTGTATGTACAGTTACTTCTGATGTTCCCATCCTGTCAGGAGTATGTACAGTTACTTCTGATGTTCCCATTCCGTCAGATGTATGTATTGTTACTTCTGATGTTCCCATCCCGTCAGTTGTATGTACAGTTACTTCTGATGTTCCCATCCTGTCAGGAGTATGTACAGTTACTTCTGATGTTCCCATCCCGTCAGTTGTATGTACAGTTACTTCTGATGTTCCCATCCTGTCAGTTGTATGTACAGTTACTTCTGATGCTCCCATCCCGTCAGTTGTATGTACAGTTACTTCTGATGTTCCCATCCTCTCAGTTGTATGTACAGTTACTTCTGATGTTCCCATCCCGTCAGTTGTATGTACAGTTACTTCTGATGTTCCCATCCTGTCAGTTGTATGTACAGTTGCTTCTGATGTTCCCATCCTGTCAGTTGTATGTACAGTTACTTCTGATGTTCCCATCCCGTCAGTTGTATGTACAGTTACTTCTGATGTTCCCATACCGTCAGTGGTATGTACAGTTACTTCTGATGTTCCCATCCCGTGAGTTGTATGTACAGTTACTTATGATGTTCCCAACCCGTCAGTTGTATGTACAGTTACTTATGATGTTCCCATCCCGTCAGTTGTATGTACAGTTACTTCTGATGTTCCCATCCTGTCAGGAGTATTTACAGTTACTTCTGATGTTCCCATCTCGTCAGTTGTATGTACAGTTACTTCTGATGTTCCCATCCCGTCAGTTGTATGTACAGTTACTTCTGATGTTCCGATCACGTCAGTTGTATGTACAGTTACTTCTGATGTTCCCATCCCGTCAGTTGTATGTACAGTTACTTCTGATGTTCCCATCCCGTCAGTTGTATGTACAGTTACTTATGATGTTCCCATCCCGTCAGTTGTATGTACAGTTACTTCTGATGTTCCCATCCTGTCAGTTGTATGTACTGTTACTTCTGATGTTCCCATCCCGTCAGTTGTATGTACAGTTACTTCTGATGTTCCCATCCTGTCAGGAGTATGTACAGTTACTTCTGATGTTACCATCCCGTCAGTTGTATGTACAGTTACTTCTGATGTTCCCATCCCGTCATTTGTATGTACAGTTACTTATGATGTTCCCATCCTGTCAGGAGTATGTACAGTTACTTCTGATGTTCCCATCCTGTCAGGAGTATGTACAGTTACTTCTGATGTTCCCATCCCGTCAGTTGTATGTACAGTTACTTATGATGTTCCCATCCCGTCAGTTGTATGTACAGTTACTTATGATGTTCCCAACCTGTCAGTTGTATGTACAGTTACTTGAGATGTTCCCATCCCGTCACTTGTATGTACAGTTACTTCTGATGTTCCCATCCTGTCAGGAGTATGTACAGTTACTTCTGATGTTACCATCCCGTCAGTTGTATGTACAGTTACTTCTGATGTTCCCATCCCGTCATTTGTATGTACAGTTACTTATGATGTTCCCATCCTGTCAGGAGTATGTACAGTTACTTCTGATGTTCCCATCCCGTCAGTTGTATGTACAGTTATTTCTGATGTTCCCATCTCGTCAGTTGTATGTACAGTTACTTCTGATGTTCCCATCCTGTCAGGAGTATGTACAGTTACTTCTGATGTTCCCATCACGTCAGTTGTATGTACAGTTACTTCTGATGTTCCCATCCCGTCAGTTGTATGTACAGTTACTTATGATGTTCCCATCCCGTCAGTTGTATGTAGTTACCTCTGATGTTCCCAACCCGTCAGTTGTATGTACAGTTACTTCAGATGTTCCCATCCCGTCACTTGTATGTACAGTAACTTCTGATGTTCCCATCCCGTCAGTTGTATGTAGTTACTTCTGATGTTCCCAACCCGTCAGTTGTATGTACAGTTACTTCAGATGTTCCCATCCCGTCACTTGTATGTACAGTTACTTCTGATGTTCCCATCCTGTCAGGAGTATTTACAGTTACTTCTGATGTTCCCATCTCGTCAGTTGTATGTACAGTTACTTCTGATGTTCTCATCCCGTCAGTTGTATGTACAGTTACTTCTGATGTTCCCATCACGTCAGTTGTATGTACAGTTACTTCTGATGTTCCCATCCCGTCAGTTGTATGTACAGTTACTTCTGATGTTCCCATCCCGTCAGTTGTATGTACAGTTACTTCTGATGTTCCCATCCCGTCAGTTGTATGTACAGTTACTTCTGATGTTCCCATCCTGTCAGTTGTATGTACTGTTACTTCTGATGTTCCCATTCCGTCAGTTGTATGTACAGTTACTTCTGATGTTCCCATCCTGTCAGGAGTATGTACAGTTACTTCTGATGTTCCCATCCCGTCAGTTGTATGTACAGTTACTTCTGATGTTCCCATCCCGCCAGGTGTATGTACAGTTACTTCTGATGTTCCCATTCCGTCAGTTGTATGTACAGTTACTTCTGATGTTCCCATCCCGTCAGTTGTATGTACAGTTACTTCTGATGTTCCCATCCTGTCAGTTGTATGTACAGTTACTTCTGATGTTCCCATCCTGTCAGGAGTATGTACAGTTACTTCTGATGTTCCCATTCCGTCAGATGTATGTACAGTTACTTCTGATGTTCCCATCCCGTCAGTTGTATGTACAGTTACTTCTGATGTTCCCATCCTGTCAGGAGTATGTACAGTTACTTCTGATGTTCCCATCCTGTCAGTTGTATGTACAGTTACTTCTGATGCTCCCATCCCGTCAGTTGTATGTACAGTTACTTCTGATGTTCCCATCCTCTCAGTTGTATGTACAGTTACTTCTGATGTTCCCATCCCGTCAGTTGTATGTACAGTTACTTCTGATGTTCCCATCCCGTCAGTTGTATGTACAGTTACTTCTGATGTTCCCATCCTGTCAGTTGTATGTACAGTTGCTTCTGATGTTCCCATCCTGTCAGTTGTATGTACAGTTACTTCTGATGTTCCCATCCCGTCAGTTGTATGTACAGTTACTTCTGATGTTCCCATACCGTCAGTGGTATGTACAGTTATTTCTGATGTTCCCATCTCGTCAGTTGTATGTACAGTTACTTCTGATGTTCCCATCCTGTCAGGAGTATGTACAGTTACTTCTGATGTTCCCATCACGTCAGTTGTATGTACAGTTACTTCTGATGTTCCCATCCCGTCAGTTGTATGTACAGTTACTTATGATGTTCCCATCCCGTCAGTTGTATGTAGTTACCTCTGATGTTCCCAACCCGTCAGTTGTATGTACAGTTACTTCAGATGTTCCCATCCCGTCACTTGTATGTACAGTAACTTCTGATGTTCCCATCCCGTCAGTTGTATGTAGTTACTTCTGATGTTCCCAACCCGTCAGTTGTATGTACAGTTACTTCAGATGTTCCCATCCCGTCACTTGTATGTACAGTTACTTCTGATGTTCCCATCCTGTCAGGAGTATTTACAGTTACTTCTGATGTTCCCATCTCGTCAGTTGTATGTACAGTTACTTCTGATGTTCTCATCCCGTCAGTTGTATGTACAGTTACTTCTGATGTTCCCATCACGTCAGTTGTATGTACAGTTACTTCTGATGTTCCCATCCCGTCAGTTGTATGTACAGTTACTTCTGATGTTCCCATCCCGTCAGTTGTATGTACAGTTACTTCTGATGTTCCCATCCCGTCAGTTGTATGTACAGTTACTTCTGATGTTCCCATCCTGTCAGTTGTATGTACTGTTACTTCTGATGTTCCCATTCCGTCAGTTGTATGTACAGTTACTTCTGATGTTCCCATCCTGTCAGGAGTATGTACAGTTACTTCTGATGTTCCCATCCCGTCAGTTGTATGTACAGTTACTTCTGATGTTCCCATCCCGCCAGGTGTATGTACAGTTACTTCTGATGTTCCCATTCCGTCAGTTGTATGTACAGTTACTTCTGATGTTCCCATCCCGTCAGTTGTATGTACAGTTACTTCTGATGTTCCCATCCTGTCAGTTGTATGTACAGTTACTTCTGATGTTCCCATCCTGTCAGGAGTATGTACAGTTACTTCTGATGTTCCCATTCCGTCAGATGTATGTATTGTTACTTCTGATGTTCCCATCCCGTCAGTTGTATGTATTGTTACTTCTGATGTTCCCATCCCGTCAGTTGTATGTACAGTTACTTCTGATGTTCCCATCCCGTCAGTTGTATGTACAGTTACTTCTGATGTTCCCATCCTGTCAGTTGTATGTACAGTTACTTCTGATGCTCCCATCCCGTCAGTTGTATGTACAGTTACTTCTGATGTTCCCATCCTCTCAGTTGTATGTACAGTTACTTCTGATGTTCCCATCCCGTCAGTTGTATGTACAGTTACTTCTGATGTTCCCATCCTGTCAGTTGTATGTACAGTTGCTTCTGATGTTCCCATCCTGTCAGTTGTATGTACAGTTACTTCTGATGTTCCCATCCCGTCAGTTGTATGTACAGTTACTTCTGATGTTCCCATACCGTCAGTGGTATGGACAGTTACTTCTGATGTTCCCATCCCGTGAGTTGTATGTACAGTTACTTATGATGTTCCCAACCCGTCAGTTGTATGTACAGTTACTTATGATGTTCCCATCCCGTCAGTTGTATGTACAGTTACTTCTGATGTTCCCATCCTGTCAGGAGTATGTACAGTTACTTCTGATGTTCCCATCCCGTCAGCTGTATGTACAGTTACTTATGATGTTCCCATCCCGTCAGTTATATGTACAGTTACTTATGATGTTCCCAACCCGTCAGTTGTATGTACAGTTACTTCAGATGTTCCCATCCCGTCACTTGTATGTACAGTTACTTCTGATGTTCCCATCCTGTCAGGAGTATTTACAGTTACTTCTGATGTTCCCATCTCGTCAGTTTTATGTACAGTTACTTCTGATGTTCCCATCCCGTCAGTTGTATGTACAGTTACTTCTGATGTTCCCATCCCGTCAGTTGTATGTACAGTTACTTCTGATGTTCCCATCCCGTCAGTTGTATGTACAATTACTTCTGATGTTCCCATCCTGTCAGGAGTATTTACAGTTACTTCTGATGTTCCCATCCCGTCAGTTGTATGTACAGTTACTTCTGATGTTCCCATCCCGTCAGTTGTATGTACAGTTACTTCTGATATTCCCATCCCGTCAGTTGTATGTACAGTTACTTCTGATGTTCCCATCCCGTCAGTTGTATGTACAATTACTTCTGATGTTCCCATCCTGTCAGTTGTATGTACAGTTACTTCTGATGCTCCCATCCCGTCAGTTGTATGTACAGTTAATTCTGATGTTCCCTTCCCGTCAGTTGTATGTACAGTTACTTCTGATGTTCCCATCCTGTCAGTTGTATGTACTGTTACTTCTGATGTTCCCATCCCGTCAGTTGTATGTACAGTTACTTCTGATGTTCCCATCCTGTCAGGAGTATGCACAGTTACTTCTGATGTTCTCATCCCGTCAGTTGTATGTACAGTTACTTCTGATGTTCCCATCCCGCCAGGTGTATGTACAGTTACTTCTGATGTTCCCATTCCGTCAGTTGTATGTACAGTTACTTCTGATGTTCCCATCCCGTCAGTTGTATGTACAGTTACTTCTGATGTTCCCATCCTGTCAGTTGTATGTACAGTTACTTCTGATGTTCCCATCCTGTCAGGAGTATGTACAGTTACTTCTGATGTTCCCATTCCGTCAGATGTATGTATTGTTACTTCTGATGTTCCCATCCCGTCAGTTGTATGTACAGTTACTTCTGATGTTCCCATCCTGTCAGGAGTATGTACAGTTACTTCTGATGTTCCCATCCCGTCAGTTGTATGTACAGTTACTTCTGATGTTCCCATCCTGTCAGTTGTATGTACAGTTACTTCTGATGCTCCCATCCCGTCAGTTGTATGTACAGTTACTTCTGATGTTCCCATCCTCTCAGTTGTATGTACAGTTACTTCTGATGTTCCCATCCCGTCAGTTGTATGTACAGTTACTTCTGATGTTCCCATCCTGTCAGTTGTATGTACAGTTGCTTCTGATGTTCCCATCCTGTCAGTTGTATGTACAGTTACTTCTGATGTTCCCATCCCGTCAGTTGTATGTACAGTTACTTCTGATGTTCCCATACCGTCAGTGGTATGTACAGTTACTTCTGATGTTCCCATCCCGTGAGTTGTATGTACAGTTACTTATGATGTTCCCAACCCGTCAGTTGTATGTACAGTTACTTATGATGTTCCCATCCCGTCAGTTGTATGTACAGTTACTTCTGATGTTCCCATCCTGTCAGGAGTATGTACAGTTACTTCTGATGTTCCCATCCCGTCAGCTGTATGTACAGTTACTTATGATGTTCCCATCCCGTCAGTTATATGTACAGTTACTTATGATGTTCCCAACCCGTCAGTTGTATGTACAGTTACTTCAGATGTTCCCATCCCGTCACTTGTATGTACAGTTACTTCTGATGTTCCCATCCTGTCAGGAGTATTTACAGTTACTTCTGATGTTCCCATCTCGTCAGTTTTATGTACAGTTACTTCTGATGTTCCCATCCCGTCAGTTGTATGTACAGTTACTTCTGATGTTCCCATCCCGTCAGTTGTATGTACAGTTACTTCTGATGTTCCCATCCCGTCAGTTGTATGTACAATTACTTCTGATGTTCCCATCCTGTCAGGAGTATTTACAGTTACTTCTGATGTTCCCATCCCGTCAGTTGTATGTACAGTTACTTCTGATGTTCCCATCCCGTCAGTTGTATGTACAGTTACTTCTGATGTTCCCATCCCGTCAGTTGTATGTACAGTTACTTCTGATGTTCCCATCCCGTCAGTTGTATGTACAATTACTTCTGATGTTCCCATCCTGTCAGTTGTATGTACAGTTACTTCTGATGCTCCCATCCCGTCAGTTGTATGTACAGTTACTTCTGATGTTCCCATCCACTCAGTTGTATGTACAGTTAATTCTGATGTTCCCATCCCGTCAGTTGTATGTACAGTTACTTCTGATGTTCCCATCCTGTCAGTTGTATGTACAGTTGCTTCTGATGTTCCCATCCTGTCAGTTGTATGTACAGTTACTTCTGATGTTCCCATCCCGTCAGTTGTATGTACAGTTACTTCTGATGTTCCCATACCGTCAGTGGTATGTACAGTTACTTCTGATGTTCCCATCCCGTCAGTTGTATGTACAGTTACTTATGATGTTCCCAACCCGTCAGTTGTATGTACAGTTACTTATGATGTTCCCATCCCGTCAGTTGTATGTACAGTTACTTCTGATGTTCCCATCCTGTCAGGAGTATGTACAGTTACTTCTGATGTTCCCATCCCTTCAGTTGTATGTACAGTTACTTATGATGTTCCCATCCCTTCAGTTGTATGTACAGTTACTTATGATGTTCCCAACCCGTCAGTTGTATGTACAGTTACTTCAGATGTTCCCATCCCGTCACTTGTATGTACAGTTACTTCTGATGTTCCCATCCTGTCAGGAGTATGTACAGTTACTTCTGATGTTCCCATCCCGTCAGTTGTATGTACAGTTACTTCTGATGTTCCCATCCCGTCAGTTGTATGTACAGTTACTTCTGATGTTCCCATCCCGTCAGTTGTATATACAGTTACTTCTGATGTTCCCATCCCGTCAGGTGTATGTACAGTTACTTCTGATGTTCCCATCCCGTCAGTTGTATGTACAGTTACTTCTGATGCTCCCATCACGTCAGTTGTATGTACAGTTACTTCAGATGTTCCCATCCTGTCAGTTGTATGTACAGTTACTACTGATGTTCTCATCCCGTCAGTTGTATGTACAGTTACTTCAGATGTTCCCATCCCGTCAGTTGTATGTACAGTTACTTCTGATGTTCCCATCCCGTCAGTTGTATGTACAGTTACTACTGATGTTCTCATCCCGTCAGTTGTATGTACAGTTACTACTGATGTTCCCATCTCGTCAGTTGTATGTAAAGTTACTTCTGATGTTCCCATCCCGTCAGTTGTATGTACAGTTACTTCTGATGTTCCCAACCCGTCAGTTGTATGTACAGTTACTTCTGAAGTTCCCATCACGTCAGTTGTATGTACAGTTACTTCAGATGTTCCCATCCTGTCAGTTGTATGTACAGTTACTTCTGATGTTCCATCCCGTCAGTTGTATGTACAGTTACTTCTGATGTTCCCATCCTGTCAGGAGTATTTACAGTAACTTCTGATGTTCCCATCCCGTCAGTTGTATGTACAGTTACTTCTGATGTTCCCATCCCGTCAGTTGTATGTACAGTTATTTCTGATATTCCCATCCCGTCAATTGTATGTACAGTTACTTCTGATGTTCCCATCACATCAGTTGTATGTACAGTTACTTCAGATGTTCCCATCCCGTCAGTTGTATGTAGTTACTTCTGATGTTCCCATCCCGTCAGTTGTATGTAGAGTTACTTCTGATGTTCCCATCTGGTCAGTTGTATGTACAGTTACTTCTGATGTTCCCATCCCGTCAGTTGTATGTAGTTACTTCTGATGTTCCCATCCTGTCAGTTGTATGTACAGTTACTTCGGATGTTCCCATCCAGGCAGTTGTATGTACAGTTACTTATGATGTTCCCATCCTCTCAGTTGTATGTACAGTTACTTCGGATGTTCCCATCCAGTCAGTTGTATGTACAGTTACTTCTGATGTTCCCATCCTGTCAGGAGTATGTACAGTTACTTCTGATGTTCCCATCCTGTCAGTTGTATGTACAGTTACTTCGGATGTTCCCATCCCGTCAGTTGTATGTACAGCTACTTATGATGTTCCCATCCCGTCAGTTGTATGTACAGTTACTTCTGATGTTCCCATCCAGTCAGTTGTATGTACAGTTACTTCAGATGTTCCCATCCCGTCAGTTGTATGTACAGTTACTTCTGATGTTCCCATCCCGTCAGTTGTATGTACAGTTACTTCTGATGTTCCCATCCCGTCTGTTGTATGTACAGTTACTTCGGATGTTCCCATCCAGTCAGTTGTATGTACAGTTACTTCTGATGTTCCCATCCTGTCAGTTGTATGTACAGTTACTTCTGATGTTCCCATCCCGTCAGTGGTATGTACAGTTACTTCTGATGTTCCCATCCCGTTAGTTGTATGTACAGTTACTTCTGATGTTCCCATCCCGTCAGTTGTATGTACAGTTACTTCTGATATTCCCATCCTGTCAGGAGTATGTACAGTTACTTCTGATGTTCCCATCCCGTCAGTTGTATGTACAGTTACTTCTGATGTTCCCATCCCGTCAGTTGTATGTGCAGTTACTTCTGATGTTCCCATCCCGTCAGTTGTATGTACAGTTACTTCTGATGTTCCCATCCTGTCAGGAGTATGTACAGTTACTTCTGATGTTCCCATCGCGTCAGTTGTATGTACAGTTACTTCTGATGTTCCCATCCCGTCAGTTGTATGTACAGTTACTTCTGATGTTCCCATCCCGTCAGTTGTATGTACAGTTACTTCTGATTTTCCCATCCCGTCAGTGGTATGTACAGTTACTTCTGATGTTCCCATCCCGTCAGTTGTATGTACAGTTACTTCTGATGTTCCCATCCCGTCAGTTGTATGTAAAGTTACTTCTGATGTTCCCATCCTGTCAGTTGTATGTACAGCTACTTCTGATGTTCCCATCCTGTCAGGAGTATGTACAGTTACTTCTGATGTTCCCATCCCGTCAGTTGTATGTACAGTTACTTCTGATGTTCCCATCCCGTCAGTTGTATGTACAGTTACTTCTGATGTTCCCATCCCGTCAGTTGTATGTACAGTTACTTCTGATGTTCCCATCCCGTCAGTTGTATGTACAGTTACTTCTGATGTTCACAACCCGTCAGTTGTACGTACAGTTACTTCTGATGTTCCCATCCCGTCAGTTGTATGTACAGTTACTTCTGATGTTCCCATCCCGTCAGTTGTATGTACAGTTACTTCTGATGTTCCCATCTCGTCAGTTGTATGTACAGTTACTTCTGATGTTCCCATCCCGTCAGTTGTATGTACAGTTACTACTGATGTTCCCATCTCGTCAGTTGTATGTACAGTTACTTCTGATGTTCCCATCCTGTCAGTTGTATGTACAGTTACTTCTGATGTTCCCATCCTGTCAGTTGTATGTACAGTAACTTTTGATGTTCCCATCCCGTCAGTTGTATATACAGTTACTTCTGATGTTCCCATCCCGTCACTTGTATGTACAGTTACTTCTGATGTTCCCATCCCGTCAGTTGTATGTACAGTTACTTCTGATGTTCCCATCCCGTCAGTTGTATGTACAGTTACTTCTGATGTTCCCATCCCGTCAGTTGTATGTACAGTTACTTCTGATGTTCCCATCCCGTCTGTTGTATGTACAGTTACTTCGGATGTTCCCATCCAGTCAGTTGTATGTACAGTTACTTCTGATGTTCCCATCCTGTCAGTTGTATGTACAGTTACTTCTGATGTTCCCATCCCGTCAGTGGTATGTACAGTTACTTCTGATGTTCCCATCCCGTCAGTTGTATGTACAGTTACTTCTGATGTTCCCATCCCGTCTGTTGTATGTACAGTTACTTCGGATGTTCCCATCCAGTCAGTTGTATGTACAGTTACTTCTGATGTTCCCATCCTGTCAGTTGTATGTACAGTTACTTCTGATGTTCCCATCCCGTCAGTGGTATGTACAGTTACTTCTGATGTTCCCATCCCGTCAGTTGTATGTACAGTTACTTCTGATGTTCCCATCCCGTCAGTTGTATGTACAGTTACTTCTGATATTCCCATCCTGTCAGGAGTATGTACAGTTACTTCTGATGTTCCCATCCCGTCAGTTGTATGTACAGTTACTTCTGATGTTCCCATCCCGTCAGTTGTATGTGCAGTTACTTCTGATGTTCCCATCCCGTCAGTTGTATGTACAGTTACTTCTGATGTTCCCATCCTGTCAGGAGTATGTACAGTTACTTCTGATGTTCCCATCGCGTCAGTTGTATGTACAGTTACTTCTGATGTTCCCATCCCGTCAGTTGTATGTACAGTTACTTCTGATGTTCCCATCCCGTCTGTTGTATGTACAGTTACTTCGGATGTTCCCATCCAGTCAGTTGTATGTACAGTTACTTCTGATGTTCCCATCCTGTCAGTTGTATGTACAGTTACTTCTGATGTTCCCATCCCGTCAGTGGTATGTACAGTTACTTCTGATGTTCCCATCCCGTCAGTTGTATGTACAGTTACTTCTGATGTTCCCATCCCGTCAGTTGTATGTACAGTTACTTCTGATATTCCCATCCTGTCAGGAGTATGTACAGTTACTTCTGATGTTCCCATCCCGTCAGTTGTATGTACAGTTACTTCTGATGTTCCCATCCCGTCAGTTGTATGTGCAGTTACTTCTGATGTTCCCATCCCGTCAGTTGTATGTACAGTTACTTCTGATGTTCCCATCCTGTCAGGAGTATGTACAGTTACTTCTGATGTTCCCATCGCGTCAGTTGTATGTACAGTTACTTCTGATGTTCCCATCCCGTCAGTTGTATGTACAGTTACTTCTGATGTTCCCATCCCGTCAGTTGTATGTACAGTTACTTCTGATTTTCCCATCCCGTCAGTGGTATGTACAGTTACTTCTGATGTTCCCATCCCGTCAGTTGTATGTACAGTTACTTCTGATGTTCCCATCCCGTCAGTTGTATGTACAGTTACTTCTGATGTTCCCATCCCGTCAGTTGTATGTACAGTTACCTCTGATGTTCCCATCCCGTCAGTTGTATGCACAGTTACTTCTGATGTTCCCATTCTGTCAGGAGTATGTACAGTTACTTCTGATGTTCCCATCCTGTCAGTTGTATGTAGTTACCTCTGATGTTCCCATCCCGTCAGTTGTATGCACAGTTACTTCTGATGTTCCCATCCCGTCAGTTGTATGTACAGTTACTTCTGATGTTCCCATCCTGTCAGGAGTATGTAAAGTTACTTCTGATGTTCCCATCCTGTCAGTTGTATGTACAGCTACTTCTGATGTTCCCATCCTGTCAGGAGTATGTACAGTTACTTCTGATGTTCCCATCCCGTCAGTTGTATGTACAGTTACTTCTGATGTTCCCATCCCGTCAGTTGTATGTACAGTTACTTCTGATGTTCCCATCCCGTCAGTTGTATGTACAGTTACTTCTGATGTTCCCATCCCGTCAGTTGTATGTACAGTTACTTCTGATGTTCACAACCCGTCAGTTGTACGTACAGTTACTTCTGATGTTCCCATCACGTCAGTTGTATGTACAGTTACTTCTGATGTTCCCATCCCGTCAGTTGTATGTACAGTTACTTCTGATGTTCCCATCTCGTCAGTTGTATGTACAGTTACTTCTGATGTTCCCATCCCGTCAGTTGTATGTACAGTTACTACTGATGTTCCCATCTCGTCAGTTGTATGTACAGTTACTTCTGATGTTCCCATCCTGTCAGTTGTATGTACAGTTACTTCTGATGTTCCCATCCTGTCAGTTGTATGTACAGTAACTTTTGATGTTCCCATCCCGTCAGTTGTATATACAGTTACTTCTGATGTTCCCATCCCGTCACTTGTATGTACAGTTACTTCTGATGTTCCCATCCCGTCAGTTGTATGTACAGTTACTTCTGATGTTCCCATCCCGTCAGTTGTATGTACAGTTACTTCTGATGTTCCCATCCCGTCAGTTGTATGTACAGTTACTTCTGATGTTCCCATCCCGTCTGTTGTATGTACAGTTACTTCGGATGTTCCCATCCAGTCAGTTGTATGTACAGTTACTTCTGATGTTCCCATCCTGTCAGTTGTATGTACAGTTACTTCTGATGTTCCCATCCCGTCAGTGGTATGTACAGTTACTTCTGATGTTCCCATCCCGTCAGTTGTATGTACAGTTACTTCTGATGTTCCCATCCCGTCAGTTGTATGTACAGTTACTTCTGATATTCCCATCCTGTCAGGAGTATGTACAGTTACTTCTGATGTTCCCATCCCGTCAGTTGTATGTACAGTTACTTCTGATGTTCCCATCCCGTCAGTTGTATGTGCAGTTACTTCTGATGTTCCCATCCCGTCAGTTGTATGTACAGTTACTTCTGATGTTCCCATCCTGTCAGGAGTATGTACAGTTACTTCTGATGTTCCCATCGCGTCAGTTGTATGTACAGTTACTTCTGATGTTCCCATCCCGTCAGTTGTATGTACAGTTACTTCTGATGTTCCCATCCCGTCAGTTGTATGTACAGTTACTTCTGATGTTCCCATCCCGTCAGTTGTATGTACAGTTACTTCTGATTTTCCCATCCCGTCAGTGGTATGTACAGTTACTTCTGATGTTCCCATCCCGTCAGTTGTATGTACAGTTACTTCTGATGTTCCCATCCCGTCAGTTGTATGTACAGTTACTTCTGATGTTCCCATCCCGTCAGTTGTATGTACAGTTACCTCTGATGTTCCCATCCCGTCAGTTGTATGCACAGTTACTTCTGATGTTCCCATTCTGTCAGGAGTATGTACAGTTACTTCTGATGTTCCCATCCTGTCAGTTGTATGTACAGTTACCTCTGATGTTCCCATCCCGTCAGTTGTATGTACAGTTACTTCTGATGTTCCCATCCCGTCAGTTGTATGTACAGTTACTTCTGATGTTCCCATCCTGTCAGGAGTATGTAAAGTTACTTCTGATGTTCCCATCCTGTCAGTTGTATGTACAGCTACTTCTGATGTTCCCATCCTGTCAGGAGTATGTACAGTTACTTCTGATGTTCCCATCCCGTCAGTTGTATGTACAGTTACTTCTGATGTTCCCATCTCGTCAGTTGTATGTACAGTTACTTCTGATGTTCCCATCCCGTCAGTTGTATGTACAGTTACTACTGATGTTCCCATCTCGTCAGTTGTATGTACAGTTACTTCTGATGTTCCCATCCTGTCAGTTGTATGTACAGTTACTTCTGATGTTCCCATCCTGTCAGTTGTATGTACAGTAACTTTTGATGTTCCCATCCCGTCAGTTGTATATACAGTTACTTCTGATGTTCCCATCCCGTCACTTGTATGTACAGTTACTTCTGATGTTCCCATCCCGTCAGTTGTATGTACAGTTACTTCTGATGTTCCCATCCCGTCAGTTGTATGTACAGTTACTTCTGATGTACCCATCCCGTCAGTTGTATGTACAGTTACTTCTGATGTTCCCATCCCGTCAGTTGTATGTACAGTTACTTCTGATGTTCCCATCTCGTCAGTTGTATGTACAGTTACTTCTGATGTTCACAACCCGTCAGTTGTACGTACAGTTACCTCTGATGTTCCCATACCGTCAGTTGTATGTACAGTTACTTCTGATGTTCCCATCCCGTCAGTTGTATGTACAGTTACTTCTGATGTTCCCATCCCGTCAGTTGTATGTACAGTTACTTCTGATGTTCCCATCTCGTCAGTTGTATGTACAGTTACTTCTGATGTTCCCATCCCGTCAGTTGTATGTACAGTTACTTCTGATGTTCCCATCCCGTCAGTTGTATGCACAGTTACTTCTGATGTTCCCATCCCGTCAGTTGTATGTACAGTTACTTATGATGTTCCCATCCCGTCACTTGTATGTACAGTTACTTCTGATGTTCCCATCCCGTCAGTTGTATGTACAGTTACTTCTGATGTTCCCATCCCGTCAGTTGTATGTACAGTTACTTCTGATGTTCCCATACCGTCAGTTGTATGTGCAGTTACTTCTGATGTTCCCATTCGGTCAGTTGTATGCACAGTTACTTCTGATGTTCCCATCCCGTCTGTTGTATGTACAGTTACTTCTGCTGTTCTCATCTCGTCAGTTGTATGTACAGTTACTTCTGATGTTCCGATATCGTCAGTTGTATGTACAGTTACTTCTGATGTTCCCATCCCGTCAGTTGTATGTACAGTTACTTCTGATGTTCCCATCCCGTCAGTTGTATGTACAGTTACTTCTGATGTTCTCCTCCCGTCAGTTGTATGCACAGTTACTTCTGATGTTCCCATCCCGTCAGTTGTATATACAGTTATTTCTGATGTTCCCATTCGGTCAGTTGTATGTACAGTTACTTCTGATGTTCCCTTCCCGTCAGTTGTATGCACAGTTATTTCTGATGTTCCCATCCCGTCAGTTGTATGTACAGTTACTTCTGATGTTCCCTTCCCGTCAGTTGTATGCACAGTTACTTCTGATGTTCCCATCCTGTCAGTTGTATGTACAGTTACTTCTGATGTTCCCATCCCGTCAGTTGTATGTACAGTTATTTCTGATATTCCCATCCCGTCAATTGTATGTACAGTTACTTCTGATGTTCCCATCCCGTCAGTTGTATGTACAGTTACTTCAGATGTTCCTATCCCGTCAATTGTATGTACAGTTACTACTGATGTTCCCATCTCGTCAGTTGTATGTACAGTTACTTCGGATGTTCCCATCCTGTCAGTTGTATGTACAGTTACTTCTCATGTTCCCATCCCGTCAATTGTATGTACAGTTACTTATGATCATCCCATCCCGTCAGTTGTATGTACAGTTACCTCTGATGTTCCCATCCCGTCAGTTGTATGTACAGTTACTTCTGATGTTCCCATCCCGTCAGTTGTATTTACAGTTACTTCTGATGTTCCCATCCCGTCAGTGGTATGTACAGTTACTTATGATGTTCCCATCCCGTCAGTTGTATGCACAGTTACTTCTGATGTTCTCATCCCGTCAGTTGTATGTACAGTTACTTCTGATGTTCCCATCCCGTCAGTTGTATGTACAGTTACTTCTGATGTTCCCATCCCGTCAGTTGTATGTACAGTTACTTCTGATGTTCCCATCCCGTCAGTTGTATGTACAGTTACTTCTGATGTTCCCATACCGTCAGTTGTATGTGCAGTTACTTCTGATGTTCCCATTCGGTCAGTTGTATGCACAGTTACTTCTGATGTTCCCATCCTGTCAGTTGTATGTACAGTTACTTCTGATGTTCCCATCCCGTCAGTTGTATGTACAGTTACTTCTGATGTTCTCAGCCTGTCAGTTGTATGTACAGTTACTTCTGATGTTCCCATCCCGTCTGTTGTATGTACAGTTACTTCTGATGTTCCCATCTCGTCAGTTGTATGTACAGTTACTTCTGATGTTCCCATATCGTCAGTTGTATGTACAGTTACTTCTGATGTTCCCATCCCGTCAGTTGTATGTACAGTTACTTCTGATGTTCCCATCCCGTCAGTTGTATGTACAGTTACTTCTGATGTTCCCTTCCCGTCAGTTGTATGCACAGTTACTTCTGATGTTCCCATCCCGTCAGTTGTATATACAGTTATTTCTGATGTTCCCATTCGGTCAGTTGTATGTACAGTTACTTCTGATGTTCCCTTCCCGTCAGTTGTATGCACAGTTATTTCTGATGTTCCCATCCCGTCAGTTGTATGTACAGTTACTTCTGATGTTCCCTTCCCGTCAGTTGTATGCACAGTTACTTCTGATGTTCCCATCCTGTCAGTTGTATGTACAGTTACTTCTGATGTTCCCATCCCGTCAGTTGTATGTACAGTTATTTCTGATATTCCCATCCCGTCAATTGTATGTACAGTTACTTCTGATGTTCCCATCCCGTCAGTTGTATGTACAGTTACTTCAGATGTTCCCATCCCGTCAATTGTATGTACAGTTACTACTGATGTTCCCATCTCGTCAGTTGTATGTACAGTTACTTCTGATGTTCCCATCCTGTCAGTTGTATGTACAGTTACTTCTCATGTTCCTATCCCGTCAATTGTATGTACAGTTACTTATGAAGATCCCATCCCGTCAGTTGTATGTACAGTTACCTCTGATGTTCCCATCCCGTCAGTTGTATGTAAAGTTACTTCTGATGTTCCCATCCCGTCAGTTGTATGTACAGTTACTTCTGATGTTCCCATCCCGTCAGTTGTATGTACAGTTACTTCTGATGTTCCCATCCCGTCAGTGGTATGTACAGTTACTTATGATGATCCCATCCCGTCAGTTGTATGTACAGTTACCTCTGATGTTCCCATCCCGTCAGTTGTATGTACAGTTACTTCTGATGTTCCCATCCCGTCAGTTGTATGTAAAGTTACTTCTGATGTTCCCATCCCGTCAGTTGTATGTACAGTTACTTCTGATGTTCCCATCCCGTCAGTTGTATGTACAGTTACTTCTGATGTTCCCATCCCGTCAGTTGTATGTACAGTTACTTCTGATGTTCACAACCCGTCAGTTGTACGTACAGTTACTTCTGATGTTCCCATCACGTCAGTTGTATGTACAGTTACTTCTGATGTTCCCATCCCGTCAGTTGTATGTACAGTTACTTCTGATGTTCCCATCTCGTCAGTTGTATGTACAGTTACTTCTGATGTTCCCATCCCGTCAGTTGTATGTACAGTTACTACTGATGTTCCCATCTCGTCAGTTGTATGTACAGTTACTTCTGATGTTCCCATCCTGTCAGTTGTATGTACAGTTACTTCTGATGTTCCCATCCTGTCAGTTGTATGTACAGTAACTTTTGATGTTCCCATCCCGTCAGTTGTATATACAGTTACTTCTGATGTTCCCATCCCGTCACTTGTATGTACAGTTACTTCTGATGTTCCCATCCCGTCAGTTGTATGTACAGTTACTTCTGATGTTCCCATCCCGTCAGTTGTATGTACAGTTACTTCTGATGTTCCCATCCCGTCAGTTGTATGTACAGTTACTTCTGATGTTCCCATCCCGTCTGTTGTATGTACAGTTACTTCGGATGTTCCCATCCAGTCAGTTGTATGTACAGTTACTTCTGATGTTCCCATCCTGTCAGTTGTATGTACAGTTACTTCTGATGTTCCCATCCCGTCAGTGGTATGTACAGTTACTTCTGATGTTCCCATCCCGTCAGTTGTATGTACAGTTACTTCTGATGTTCCCATCCCGTCAGTTGTATGTACAGTTACTTCTGATATTCCCATCCTGTCAGGAGTATGTACAGTTACTTCTGATGTTCCCATCCCGTCAGTTGTATGTACAGTTACTTCTGATGTTCCCATCCCGTCAGTTGTATGTGCAGTTACTTCTGATGTTCCCATCCCGTCAGTTGTATGTACAGTTACTTCTGATGTTCCCATCCTGTCAGGAGTATGTACAGTTACTTCTGATGTTCCCATCGCGTCAGTTGTATGTACAGTTACTTCTGATGTTCCCATCCCGTCAGTTGTATGTACAGTTACTTCTGATGTTCCCATCCCGTCAGTTGTATGTACAGTTACTTCTGATGTTCCCATCCCGTCAGTTGTATGTACAGTTACTTCTGATTTTCCCATCCCGTCAGTGGTATGTACAGTTACTTCTGATGTTCCCATCCCGTCAGTTGTATGTACAGTTACTTCTGATGTTCCCATCCCGTCAGTTGTATGTACAGTTACTTCTGATGTTCCCATCCCGTCAGTTGTATGTACAGTTACCTCTGATGTTCCCATCCCGTCAGTTGTATGCACAGTTACTTCTGATGTTCCCATTCTGTCAGGAGTATGTACAGTTACTTCTGATGTTCCCATCCTGTCAGTTGTATGTACAGTTACCTCTGATGTTCCCATCCCGTCAGTTGTATGTACAGTTACTTCTGATGTTCCCATCCCGTCAGTTGTATGTACAGTTACTTCTGATGTTCCCATCCTGTCAGGAGTATGTAAAGTTACTTCTGATGTTCCCATCCTGTCAGTTGTATGTACAGCTACTTCTGATGTTCCCATCCTGTCAGGAGTATGTACAGTTACTTCTGATGTTCCCATCCCGTCAGTTGTATGTACAGTTACTTCTGATGTTCCCATCTCGTCAGTTGTATGTACAGTTACTTCTGATGTTCCCATCCCGTCAGTTGTATGTACAGTTACTACTGATGTTCCCATCTCGTCAGTTGTATGTACAGTTACTTCTGATGTTCCCATCCTGTCAGTTGTATGTACAGTTACTTCTGATGTTCCCATCCTGTCAGTTGTATGTACAGTAACTTTTGATGTTCCCATCCCGTCAGTTGTATATACAGTTACTTCTGATGTTCCCATCCCGTCACTTGTATGTACAGTTACTTCTGATGTTCCCATCCCGTCAGTTGTATGTACAGTTACTTCTGATGTTCCCATCCCGTCAGTTGTATGTACAGTTACTTCTGATGTACCCATCCCGTCAGTTGTATGTACAGTTACTTCTGATGTTCCCATCCCGTCAGTTGTATGTACAGTTACTTCTGATGTTCCCATCTCGTCAGTTGTATGTACAGTTACTTCTGATGTTCACAACCCGTCAGTTGTACGTACAGTTACCTCTGATGTTCCCATACCGTCAGTTGTATGTACAGTTACTTCTGATGTTCCCATCCCGTCAGTTGTATGTACAGTTACTTCTGATGTTCCCATCCCGTCAGTTGTATGTACAGTTACTTCTGATGTTCCCATCTCGTCAGTTGTATGTACAGTTACTTCTGATGTTCCCATCCCGTCAGTTGTATGTACAGTTACTTCTGATGTTCCCATCCCGTCAGTTGTATGCACAGTTACTTCTGATGTTCCCATCCCGTCAGTTGTATGTACAGTTACTTATGATGTTCCCATCCCGTCACTTGTATGTACAGTTACTTCTGATGTTCCCATCCCGTCAGTTGTATGTACAGTTACTTCTGATGTTCCCATCCCGTCAGTTGTATGTACAGTTACTTCTGATGTTCCCATACCGTCAGTTGTATGTGCAGTTACTTCTGATGTTCCCATTCGGTCAGTTGTATGCACAGTTACTTCTGATGTTCCCATCCCGTCTGTTGTATGTACAGTTACTTCTGCTGTTCTCATCTCGTCAGTTGTATGTACAGTTACTTCTGATGTTCCGATATCGTCAGTTGTATGTACAGTTACTTCTGATGTTCCCATCCCGTCAGTTGTATGTACAGTTACTTCTGATGTTCCCATCCCGTCAGTTGTATGTACAGTTACTTCTGATGTTCTCCTCCCGTCAGTTGTATGCACAGTTACTTCTGATGTTCCCATCCCGTCAGTTGTATATACAGTTATTTCTGATGTTCCCATTCGGTCAGTTGTATGTACAGTTACTTCTGATGTTCCCTTCCCGTCAGTTGTATGCACAGTTATTTCTGATGTTCCCATCCCGTCAGTTGTATGTACAGTTACTTCTGATGTTCCCTTCCCGTCAGTTGTATGCACAGTTACTTCTGATGTTCCCATCCTGTCAGTTGTATGTACAGTTACTTCTGATGTTCCCATCCCGTCAGTTGTATGTACAGTTATTTCTGATATTCCCATCCCGTCAATTGTATGTACAGTTACTTCTGATGTTCCCATCCCGTCAGTTGTATGTACAGTTACTTCAGATGTTCCTATCCCGTCAATTGTATGTACAGTTACTACTGATGTTCCCATCTCGTCAGTTGTATGTACAGTTACTTCGGATGTTCCCATCCTGTCAGTTGTATGTACAGTTACTTCTCATGTTCCCATCCCGTCAATTGTATGTACAGTTACTTCTGATGTTCCCATCCCGTCAATTGTATGTACAGTTACTTATGATCATCCCATCCCGTCAGTTGTATGTACAGTTACCTCTGATGTTCCCATCCCGTCAGTTGTATGTACAGTTACTTCTGATGTTCCCATCCCGTCAGTTGTATTTACAGTTACTTCTGATGTTCCCATCCCGTCAGTGGTATGTACAGTTACTTCAGATGTTCCTATCCCGTCAATTGTATGTACAGTTACTACTGATGTTCCCATCTCGTCAGTTGTATGTACAGTTACTTCGGATGTTCCCATCCTGTCAGTTGTATGTACAGTTACTTCTCATGTTCCCATCCCGTCAGTTGTATGTACAGTTACTTCTGATGTTCCCATCCCGTCAATTGTATGTACAGTTACTTATGATCATCCCATCCCGTCAGTTGTATGTACAGTTACCTCTGATGTTCCCATCCCGTCAGTTGTATGTACAGTTACTTCTGATGTTCCCATCCCGTCAGTTGTATTTACAGTTACTTCTGATGTTCCCATCCCGTCAGTGGTATGTACAGTTACTTATGATGTTCCCATCCCGTCAGTTGTATGCACAGTTACTTCTGATGTTCTCATCCCGTCAGTTGTATGTACAGTTACTTCTGATGTTCCCATCCCGTCAGTTGTATGTACAGTTACTTCTGATGTTCCCATCCCGTCAGTTGTATGTACAGTTACTTCTGATGTTCCCATCCCGTCAGTTGTATGTACAGTTACTTCTGATGTTCCCATACCGTCAGTTGTATGTGCAGTTACTTCTGATGTTCCCATTCGGTCAGTTGTATGCACAGTTACTTCTGATGTTCCCATCCTGTCAGTTGTATGTACAGTTACTTCTGATGTTCCCATCCCGTCAGTTGTATGTACAGTTACTTCTGATGTTCTCAGCCTGTCAGTTGTATGTACAGTTACTTCTGATGTTCCCATCCCGTCTGTTGTATGTACAGTTACTTCTGATGTTCCCATCTCGTCAGTTGTATGTACAGTTACTTCTGATGTTCCCATATCGTCAGTTGTATGTACAGTTACTTCTGATGTTCCCATCCCGTCAGTTGTATGTACAGTTACTTCTGATGTTCCCATCCCGTCAGTTGTATGTACAGTTACTTCTGATGTTCCCTTCCCGTCAGTTGTATGCACAGTTACTTCTGATGTTCCCATCCCGTCAGTTGTATATACAGTTATTTCTGATGTTCCCATTCGGTCAGTTGTATGTACAGTTACTTCTGATGTTCCCTTCCCGTCAGTTGTATGCACAGTTATTTCTGATGTTCCCATCCCGTCAGTTGTATGTACAGTTACTTCTGATGTTCCCTTCCCGTCAGTTGTATGCACAGTTACTTCTGATGTTCCCATCCTGTCAGTTGTATGTACAGTTACTTCTGATGTTCCCATCCCGTCAGTTGTATGTACAGTTATTTCTGATATTCCCATCCCGTCAATTGTATGTACAGTTACTTCTGATGTTCCCATCCCGTCAGTTGTATGTACAGTTACTTCAGATGTTCCCATCCCGTCAATTGTATGTACAGTTACTACTGATGTTCCCATCTCGTCAGTTGTATGTACAGTTACTTCTGATGTTCCCATCCTGTCAGTTGTATGTACAGTTACTTCTCATGTTCCTATCCCGTCAATTGTATGTACAGTTACTTATGAAGATCCCATCCCGTCAGTTGTATGTACAGTTACCTCTGATGTTCCCATCCCGTCAGTTGTATGTAAAGTTACTTCTGATGTTCCCATCCCGTCAGTTGTATGTACAGTTACTTCTGATGTTCCCATCCCGTCAGTTGTATGTACAGTTACTTCTGATGTTCCCATCCCGTCAGTGGTATGTACAGTTACTTATGATGATCCCATCCCGTCAGTTGTATGTACAGTTACCTCTGATGTTCCCATCCCGTCAGTTGTATGTACAGTTACTTCTGATGTTCCCATCCCGTCAGTTGTATGTAAAGTTACTTCTGATGTTCCCATCCCGTCAGTTGTATGTACAGTTACTTCTGATGTTCCCATCCCGTCAGTTGTATGTATAGTTACTTCTGATGTTCCCATCCCGTCATTTGTATGCACAGTTACTTCTGATGTTCCCATCCCGTCAGTTGTATGTACAGTTACTTCTGATGTTCCCATCCCGTCAGTTGTATGTACAGTTACTTCTGATGTTCTCATCCCGTCAGTTGTATGTACAGTTACTTCGGATGTTCCCATCCAGTCAGTTGTATATACAGTTACTTCTGATGTTCCCATCCCGTCAGTTGTATATACAGTTACTTCTGATGTTCCCATCCCGTCAGTTGTATATACAGTTACTTCTGATGTTCCCATCCCGTCAGGTGTATATACAGTTACTTCTGATGTTCCCATCCAGTCAGTTGTATATACAGTTACTTCTGATGTTCCCATCCCGTCAGTTGTATATACAGTTACTTCTGATGTTCCCATCCCGTCAGGTGTATGTACAGTTACTTCTGATGTTCCCATCCCGTCAGTTGTATGTACAGTTACTTCTGATGTTCCCATCCCGTCAGTTGTATGTACAGTTACTTCTGATGTTCCCTTCCTGTCAGTTGTATGTAGAGTTACTTCTGATGTTCCCATCCCGTCAGTTGTATGTACAGTTACTTCTGATGTTCCCATCCCGTCAGTTGTATGCACAGTTACTACTGATGTTCCCATCCCGTCAGTTGTATGTACAGTTACTTCTGATGTTCTCATCCCGTCAGTTGTATGTACAGTTACTTCTGATGTTCCCATCCCGTCAGTTGTATGTAGTTACTTCTGATGTTCCCATCCCGTCAGTTGTATGTACAGTTACTTCTGATGTTCCCATCCCGTCAGTTGTATGTACAGTTACTTCTGATGTTCCCATCCCGTCAGTTGTATGTAGTTACTTCTGATGTTCCCATCCCGTCAGTTGTATGTACAGTTACTTCTGATGTTCCCATCTCGTCAGTTGTATGTACAGTTACTTCGGATGTTCCCATCTCGTCAGTTGTATGTACAGTTACTTCTGATGTTCCCATCCCGTCAGTTGTATGTAGTTACTTCTGATGTTCCCATCCAGTCAGTTGTATGTACAGTTACTTATGATGTTCCCATCTCGTCAGTTGTATGTACAGTTACTTCTGATGTTCCCATACTGTCAGTTGTATGTACAGTTACATGTCTGATCAAGATTCTACTTCACGACAGTTATTACTGTTTGAGAAGTAAATAATCACCTCCTTTAGGGAGTTCGTGTCGCTAAGTTATATTATTATTATTATTATTATTATTATTATAATTATTATTATTATTATTATTATTATCATCAGCATCATCATCATCATCATCATTATTATTATTATTATTATTATTATTATTATTATTATTATTATTATTATTATTATTATTATTAATTATTATTATTATTATTATTATTATTATTTATTATTATTATTATTATTATTATTATTATTATTATTATTATTGTTTAGTCTTATTGGATCGAAGTCTTAATTCGCTATCAACTTAATGGGAGGATTTAAGAAAATCATATTAACGCCACTATGTACCACTATGTAGCTACAATACTGCTAGAGTTGGCGTTAAGTGTCAATCAACCATTCGATCAATCTATCAAATCTATGGATAGGAGTACGGAAATTGAAATAACGTATACAAATACAAAAATTAATGCATACAGTCGTGTGAATTAATATTACATGGTCACCATCTTTGCTTACCTTGCTTCGTTAAAGTTGCCTCAATGTTTTCAATAACAACTTTCTGTTTTTCTGAGGTATGTTTTTAGTTGAATATGACAATGTTGTCTTATATCGTCTGCTAATCTTTCGGCTTTCATATACCTACCAGTTGATATTAAGAAGAATTATAAGGACGTCCGACCAAGTGCACCCATTTTACACTTCCGCTATAAACAATGGCCGAAAAGTCTATCTTGTATCTTCTGTGATACGTGAACAAACACGTGCATTCGAGACGATTGCAATGAAGGATATGTCACTCTGGGTTTTATGCTGCACAAAAAGTTAATCTCTCAAATGCACTTTAGTTTTATGCATTGCGGTAAATAATTGAAGTAATCACTTCGAAAGATTTACGGTCGCCACCATGACATGATTGACCGCTATGGAATATCTGTGTCACAAATGACCACGGATATGTTCCACTTGTCGTAAACACTTCCCGGTCCTTTCCTCATTCATGACTTATCAGGGGGATTGTAACTAGATTAACTCGACGGTTGCCACTAGTGGCGCACGAACTGCTACCCCTTCCGGAGCACTTGCGTTCACACCCAGTTTTTAGTGGGGTTGATGCTACTCGATATTTAGTTTGATGTGTATGTTTTGTAGATCGTTGTTTGTCCTTTTATCCTTTTTGCTTTGGCCATTGTGTTGTCTGTCTTTCGATTTACGGATTATGATTACCTCTTTGGTATCTTCAAACTCTTCTTTCATTTCCGACCGTGACACAGAGTATAAAGCTGTTCAAAATTAACTAAAATCAAATAAGAATAACCATAAAATAAATAAACCGAAATAAAACTAGAGGTACTATTGTCACAGGTGCCCTGCTGGATTGTTTAGTGAACTAAAACATATGTTTCCCTTTCACTTGTCCCCATGATTCCGTCATTGATAAAAATAACTCATTTGAACTTGACATGTAAGATGCATACGCACGCGACACTCCGTCATGTCCTAATATACATACACAGTATGAAGGCACTGCGCTTTAAGACAAAGTAGTTCTACCCTGGATAAGATTGTATTAAAAGAAGCGAATTCGAAGTAAAACAATATGTCTCCATTCGGTGAAGGATAGATATAACAAGCATAAAATAACAAGAAAAAAATAAACAAAAAGAACAAATTATATAGTTAGTCTACAATGGTGGTAGATGGTATAGTATACATTTATGCATGATAAATAATGTTGGAACAGTTGATTGATTTATAGTATAGTGGTCGGTCATTTCTGACAAGATTAACCTGACTGTTAAACTAATCATAAAAATCTAAAACTTTAGTGTTTGTGTGACAGTGTTACGGGGTATGAGGAAAATGATCTACTTTCTCCGCTATGACATATAAGCCCTCCGAAAAATGAATTCGATCGATTTGTGGTACGAATCAAATACGTCACCCTCTTTTAGGACAGGGCGTAACAAGTGTATTGTGTACGGAGAATGTCACTCTCCTAGCACTCATGACAACTTGTAGCTGCTCTTCATGAGCAATAGTTTGTTTGAATTTGTCATTTATGGCCCGTAAAAGGCAACACATGTCGGTATAGCCCAATATATATTCTCTTTTTCCTTGGGGCAATCTAGCTCTCCGCTCACAAGCCAATTCCAGTGCCTCTTATTTACCTACATGATTGTATTTATTTGTTTGTAATGTTTGTCATGGATGTAGATGTTGATTCTTTGATATTAAACAACAATAAATCAATCCATCAATTGTGTGAAGTAATGTTATCAATATTGTGGGATACATTCGACAATTACATGGAGTATATATCTCTTAGTTGATCCGATTAACCAGAGCTTGTGGTTCCTTTCAGAATTTCCTGACTAAATGTGGATATTTACAAGGAAGCTACTGAACCAAGGTTTCCTATTGGTTAAGTTGAAGTCATCACTTCGAAAGACTATGACTCTTGGTTAACCGTTTCGGAATATTTGTGTCACTAATGACCACAGATATGTCCCACTTGTCGAAAGCAATTCCCGATCCTGTTCTTATTCATGACTTATCACCGGGTTTGTATCTAGAGTAACACGACGAAAGAAACTAGTGGAACTGGAACTGCTTACCCTTCCGGAGCACCTGAATTTTTCCCTGTTTGCAGTGGGGTGCGTGTTGCTCGATCTTTAGTTTTATGTGTAATGTATTGCTGATTGATCTTTGACCTTTTTCTTTTGGCATTTATGTTGTCTATTCTTCTTCGCTTTACGGATTTTGATTACCCTTTGGTATCTTCAAGCTCTTCTTGTGTAATCATATTTTCTACTGAATTACACGTATTGCTTTGAAAATATTTCATTTTTTTTAATTTCATACATGGATAGCATACCAGTAGAAACCTCGGGGAATAGAAATATGATCTACTTGTCTGTCTTTCTTCGATTTACGGTTCCTGATTACCCCTTTGGTATCTTCAAACCTTTCTCAGAGATATGTCTTCTCTGGTTGTGCTGGAATCATCGACTCATCATTTGAACGTATGAATGTTAAAAGATGCTGAAAGAAAGGTTTGACTATACCAAAGGGGTAATCAGAAGCGTATATCGAAGAAGAACAAGCAATACAATTGTCAATAGAAAAAGGACAGGCAATACAATGGCCAATAGAAAAAGGAAAGGCAATACAATGGCCAATAGAAAAAGGACATGCAATACAATGGCCAATAGAAAAAGGACAGGCAATACAATGGCCATTAGAAAAAGGACATTCAATACAATGCCAATAGAAAAGGGACAGGCAATACAATGGCCAAAAGAAGAAGGACAGGCAATACAATGGCCAATAGAAAAAGGACAGGCAATACAATGGCCAATATAAAAAGGACAGGCAATACAATGGCCAATAGAAAAAGGACAGGCAATACAATGGCCAATAGAAAAAGGACAGGCAATACAATGGCCAATAGAAAAGGAACAGGCAATGCAATGGCCAATAGAAAAAGGACAGGCAATACTATGGCCAATAGAAAAAGGACAGGCAATACAATGGCCAATAGAAAAAGGACAGGCAATACAATGGCCAATAGAAAAAGGACAGGCAATACAATGGCCAATAGAAAAAGGACAGGCAATACAATGGCCAATAGAAAAAGGACAGGCAATGCAATGACCAATAGAAAAAGAACAGGCAATACAATGGCCAATAGAAAAAGGACAAAAGGGCAAAACAATGATCTGCAAAACATTACACAGAAAATTTACTTTAGCAAAACGTAATTAAAATCCATATTGAGCTATTGTATTTACTTGGGCATATTACTTTCTATCATATTTGACTAGCGCTGTGAGTCATGAATCCCGCTCATGCGAGGTGTACTCGATACAACATTATGTGATATAGTTTGTCAGTGTCTTGCGGCAGGTCGATGGTTCTTTTCTGGGTACTCCGGTTTCCTCCACCAATAAAACTGACCGCCACGATATAACTGAAATATTGGTGAAAGTAGCGTTAAACACTATTAACCTATAAATCCCATTCGAAGTGAGGGAGACTTTATATTTCGCTCCGTTTCTTATCATTATATGTAATTTTCAAGTTAAAAGATCAACTATATTTCAAATATGTTAAAGACGAAAGCTCTTTAACCAAATTATTTTATCTTTTCGGATGTACATCGGTATTCATGATTCTATTTCTGTTCGTATATTTGCCACCAGTTAGCGGAACATTATTTTCCTCTTCATCGTAATATTCGTAATCATGATCATCGTAATATCCATCCTCATCGTCACTGTAATATTCATCATCGTCGTAATACTCATATTCGTCACCTGTAACAGGTCTTTTATTAGAATTAGGTAAATTATGCTTATGATATTTTTCAGTCTGAACCCGGCTGTGTGGTCGTGTATCAATTGGATGTATTTTATTTACTCCTGGCACGGAAGGATGTCTGAAATTTCGTGTCTGAAAATGATATCTGTTTCTATTCATGTGATGTTTCAAACCCATATTTCCGCGCCATTTATTTAAATCGTATCTCACGTGATTTAATCTGGCTTTTTTTATTTGGTCGTTATTTGACCTGCCACTCCACATTTTATTATATCTTGTATCGATGCGGCTTACATTCCTAATATTTTCATAAGCGCCATGTTTATTTCTATAATCATCATAATTATCTTCATCGTCAGCATCATCGTAATCCTCATCTACATATTCATAGTCGCTCTCATCTTCATACTCATAATTTTCATCGTAATTCTTTTGAAAATGTTTCCTCAATGTTGTAAGCTTTGAAAAATCATCGAGTAGTGTTGATTTAGACGTACCTGTTTCTTGCCGGTTCGGCGTCAATTGATTTCGTTTTGATTTTTGTAAAGGTGATAAAAATAACAAACCTTTGATTCTGCTTACACTATTTCGTTCATCCAGACTTTCATGACTTTCGTAAGAAAATCCATCGTCGTCGTAATCATCGTAATCGTTGTAATCATCGTAATCGTCGAAATCATCGGAATCGTCGTAATCATCGGAATCGTCGTAATAATCGGAATCGTCGTAATCATCGGAATCGTCGTAATCATCGGAATAGTCGTAATCATCATAATCACTGCCATGATCAACTTCGTAATCACTATCATCATACTCATAAGAATAATCATCGGTCATATTTGAATATGAACTAAATTTTGCAGTTTGATGACTCGGGGTATACACCCGTTCCTTCCTATTTAACGAAATGCTGTCAAGGGTAGCTTCAACCCTCGAGTTATTCAATGCATCCTCTGTTTTTGAATAATCAACATAATTATGATCCAATGGGATTGCATCGTCAAGTGCTGTTGTTTGTTCATTTAAAAAATTGGAGCGGTGAATTAAATGTGGGTAGAAACTTGCATTATGTCCAGGACTAGCTTCAAGTGTTGATATTGGTCTAAGGCTTAAATTATCCAATGTTTCTCTTTCAATTAACATATCTGTTGATGATTTTGAATTTGCTAAGTTATCCAAGGTATCTTTTTCTATTAATATATCTGTTAATAATCTTGAATTTGATAACTGGGTTACGTTAGGTTTGTCCGTTATTTCCGTATATTTTGTAGGTGTTTCCGTTGTCATCACATCTTTCCGTTGACTTTCCATATTCGAACGAATAATGGAATGTTGTACATCAGGAATAGGCAAAGGGCTCATGATAATGCGACTATCAGTACTTTTAGTATCAGGTATTGCATTAGAATCGAGCGATGTGACTGTAACCTGCAAACTTGCTTGTGTATTAGGTGTACCTGTAGAAAAAGGTGGCGGGTATAATTCACTTGTAGTTCTTACATCTGTATTTGTTCTTTCCGTTGGACGGTTCACATTTATCAATGAATCAGTATCTTGCCATTGTTCATCTTCCTTTACAGTTTTAGTGTCTTCAAATGGGCCCAAATACGCTGTTTTAAATTTCGATCTACCAATTGTACTCATAAGTTGCATTGGTGGTATAGTTAGATCATATTCAGTTCGTTTCTGTGTTGTCATTGGCGGTAAAGTTAGATCATATTGATTTGTTTTCTGTGTTGTCATTGACGGTAAATTTAGATCATATTCAGTTGTTTTCTGGGTTGTAATTGGTGGTAAGATTAGATCATATTCAGTTGTTTTCTTGGTTGTCATTGGCGGTAAAACTAGATCATATTCAGTTGTTTTCTGGGTTGTCATTGGCGATAGAATTTTATCATATTCAGTTGTTTTCTCTGTTGTCGATGGCGATAAATTTAGATAATATTCAGTTGTTTTCTTGGTTGTCAATGGCGGTATAATTAGATCATATTCAATTGTTTTCTTGGTTGTCGATGGCGGTAAATTTAGAACATATTCAGTTGTTTTCTTGGTTGTCAATGGCGGTATAATTAGATCATATTCAATTGTTTTCTCGGTTGTCGATGGCGGTAAACTTAGATCATATTCAGTTGCATTCTGTGTTGTCATTGGCGGTAAAATTTGATCATATTCAGTTGCTGTCTGTGTTGTCGATGGCGGTACAATTATATCATATTCAGTTGTCTTCTGGGTTTTCATTGGCGGTAAACTTAGATCATATTCAGTTGTTCTCTGGGTTGTCGATGGCGGTAAAATTAGATCATATTCGGTTGTTTTCTCTGTTGTCATTGGCGGTAAAATTAGATCATATTCGGTTGTTTCCTTTGTTGTCATTAGTGGAAAAATTAGATCATATTCAGTTGTTTTTTGTGTTGTTTTAGGCCTTCCTAAAAATGTAATTGAGTCATGAGTTGTTGGACTCGTGCTTGTTACCAATGGTAATGAATCTTTGACAGCATCACTTGCATTTGGAAAGTTCGATAACTCTTCATTCAAAAGTGTGTTTATAACAGTGATTGACTTTGGATTTGAGGCTACATTAGTAGCTAGACCAAATGGTGCTGACTGCATGCCATCTAGCGATCTTCTTGGGATAAATTTTGAGTCGGATTTTCTTATCCAATATTTTTCTCGTTTTCGTTTTCTAAAATTTCTATTTTCACTTTTAAATATCGATGCCGCGATACTTAAGTCGTAATCAGCGATATTATTGGTCGTTGCTAATGATGACATATCATTGATGTCAGTGATTACATTTTCAACACCAGTCGATACATCGTGTAAGATTATAACAGTATTTTGTGGCATAGGTGTAAATGAGTTTCTAGCAAAATTTTTACCGCCAGGAATGGCAGTTGTTGTGTCCATTAAATAATTGACCCACTTCGGCAATACATTATTGGGTTTTGATTGTAGTTGATATAGGGATCGCTCCTGGCGATAATTACCGTTTAATTGTATGTTGTTATCAGCACGATTTCTTGGATAATTTTCAAAAACTTGTCGGAAAGATGGTTGCCCAATAGAATATTTTTTCTTGGAATTTGAATATTTGCTTTCTAAATTCTTCATATTTATTTGATGTATATTATCTAGTTGAATTTGTCTTTTTGGATCGTCTTTCATTGTCATGAAATCGATGTTGATTTTTCTTTTACGAACAAAGCTAACTTTGGTTTTGTATGCGTTGTATAACATTTGAACGTCGTCATTGCTGAATAAAAGTAATGTATTATTTTTACCGGAAAAATTACCAGCGTTCAACGTTGTGGGAGGAGGATAAATAGAATTGTCCCGTTGTATTATGGGGAAGGCAACAACAGTCACAGCTGAAATAGAAAAAAAAGTCATCACATATCACAAAGAGGAGTACAAATAATAATAATAATAATAATAATAATAATAATAATAATAATAATAATAAAAATAATAATAATAATAATAATAATAATAAAATAAAAATAATAATAATGATAATAAAAAAAATAAATAATAATAATAATAATAATAATGATAATAATAATAAAAATAGTATAGCATTGCAGATTAAGATAAGATACGATAGATAAGTTGTATTTAAAGTCGGCATGTCAAAACAACGAATACAACACAAGCTCTAGTGAACTTTTGACCCCCATAAACAGCACAAAAATAAATAACAGTTTAAAACAACACATATTTGAAATTCATAAAAAATTGCTATAAATGTGGTATAAATAAAACAAAGCATCAAACAATTAATGAAGCATGACAAAATGGGTGGCAAATTCTGTAATATGTTTGTTTATCTGTTTTTTGTGTGTTTTCGTTGCTATTTTTGTTTTAGCATCGTCACGTCACATGAAAATAACTTTGTTAGTGTATGCTCCTCGTGGTTTGATGCACAACATTAGATGGCAGCCTATACTATTTAAAAATTATCTAGCAGGGGTTAGGGTTATGGTGCTTAACGCCACTTTCAGCAATATTTCAATTATATCGTGGCTGTCAGTTTTATTGGTGGAGGAAACCAGAGTACCCGGAGAAAATCACCGACTTGCCGCAAGTTCCTGACAAACTTTATCACTTAATGTTGCATAGAGGTGGGAGGTACTCATTGCACACGTAGTTGTACATCCATCTACTATACGATCACGACTACGACGGCCCCTTGCAGATCAACTATGCTAATTGTGAATTATCTGGCAAAAATCTCTTCGATGTCGATTGATTTAAAGATAGATTATTGTCAACTCTAACATGACGTGCTTCATTGGCTATATAGATATTAATAAAGCTATCGATGCATTTTAATTCGCACATGCGTATTGACGAACAAATACTAAACATAATTCCTAAGTGATTTCATGTATTCATACAGGATCGTGATCAATACAAACATAAAAATGCTCGTTTTGTTTGTTTATATATTAAATATTTCCCGAAAATAATACTAAAGACAACCATCTATCGACTTCGACTTTTGTTTTTTGTCGTCTTCCGGTAATATGGCTTAAGGAACGCTGGTGACATTGACACAAGCTGGTTACTCATTTATTTTACGATTTTATGAGCATTTTTCTTGTTTCAGTTGCTAAGATCAAAACGCCATTAAATTAGAAAATACCAGTAACTTAATTGCAATAGTTATCAGTATAAGAAACACAACTCTAAGAATGAATGGTAGTGGACTTTGTTATGACAAGCATTTCCATTACTGACTTCCACTTAAAAAAATAAGTTATATTTTTCTTACAAGAGTCGAAATAATTCATGGAATAACATGGGTTAGCAACATTATTTTCGTTGGATTTTACGAAAATAATGTTACCCATGTTAAAACTGGATACAAATTATGGCTCCCATGAATTTTTTTTTTTTTCAATATACACAATTGAAGTGAACACACGTTTTACAACTATATAAAGTCCTCTCAAGTCAATCGATTGAATCAAACGATTGAGTGCTGTTGGATGCACAGTGTTTAAAGATGATTCGTGTATAAAAACACATATTGTGAGAAAGAAATAAAATTTGGGAGTTTGTTGAATATGGCATAGCATGATTGAGAAACATGGAAGTAAGATATATTGTTTTCAAAGATATGACAAGAAACATATGATATGAAACGGGTGACATTAGTGGAGCATGAACTGTTTACCCTCCCGGATCACCTGACTTCATTTCCGCTTTTAAATGGGTTTGTATTGCTCAATCTTCAGTTTTCTGTGTCGTGTTTTCTAGGTCATCGTTCGTCATTTTGCATTTTTCTTGTTAGTCGTTGTATTGTCTGTCCTTCGATTTCGGCCTCTGATACCCTTTTTGGTATCATCAAGCTTTTCTTGTACTCAAACAAAACACCAGAACAGATGATTTCCCAATACTAACAAATTGGGAAACAAATATCATATATGCATAGTATTATTCTCATACAGCTGATGCATCTTTTCGTGATATTGTAGATTATTGGTTACATTTCAAATGCTATTTGGATTGAGGTTTATGGTATTTAACTCTACTTTCAACAATATGTCAGTTATATCGTGGCACTGAGTTTTATTGGTGGAGGAAACCGGGGTATACGGAGAAAACAACCGACTTACCGCAAGTCACTGACTAACTTTATCACATAATGTTGTATCGAGTACACCTCGTCTGAGCTGGATTCGAACTCACAACGTTAGTGGTGATAGGCACTGATTGCATAGGTAGTTGTAAATCCAACTACCATACGATCACGACCTCGATGGCTCCAAGTTGAGATTGAATTATGCATACCACCTGACAAATACATTCAATTGACAAATAATGTAGTGTCCGCAACCTTTAGAAAACGGTTTATTCTGCTCTCGCTTTGTCTTTGCACAAAACGATCATTATTAGAGTTATAGTGTCAAAGTGCAATATTATGACTCGGCGTTCTTAACACTGATCACTCAGTTATATGCGAGGATCGGCATTTTATGCACGTGTGGAAAACCATGACATGGCGCAATATTTTAACTAATAGGGGAAGATTGCGTCTATAAAACTAATTCAACCCCGCCACTTTTAGAAAAAAATAATTCAAGCTTATTTTATTGTCAAATTTATACAATAGGATTGAACATAAGTCTTACAAGTTTTCGCAAGTATCATATAAACATAGGTCTGACAGTGAGCATGACGGATAATAAATATCTATAAGCATTTATCATGTAAAAAAAATGATAACACATAAGTAAAATAGGGGTGGGCGTTATGTTCCTTCAGTGAATCGCCCATTGTTCTTAATGCATGTCTGTACTGCATTTGTTAATAACATAGTTTGAGCCTGGTCTTTTTGAGAGTCTCAAAATAATAAAGTTCTAATATCTCTCCGAACGTCATAGTTGTGTGAAGTGGCAGTACCAATCTGGGAAAGTGAGTTGTCATCTATATAGGGGCTTTTATTTTGTCTCATTCTCTATGATTTTTTCTATTAAGATTTTGAACTGTTCTGACGGTGTAATATGCTTTGCTTTTCTTTTACGTGGGGTTGAATAACAAAAAAACCCTGACCCTACCCAGTATATCATTAAGTAAATTATCTAAGCAGAAATTCTCGGTTATATCACTTGAACATGTCGACCTGATCAGCTCCAATACACAACATGTCGTTGTAAATTTAAGAAATAATTCATGGCAGGCATAGAGTTGTGGAAATTTACACATGGGCTGGACCTTTATATTCGAAATTTACCCCGAGCTTTAGCGAGGGGTAAAATCTAAGAATATAAAGGCCCAACCCATGTGTAAATTTGCACAACTCTATGCCTCCCAAGAATTATTTCGATTCTAATAGGACAAATACGGTAATTTTTAACCTTTCGTGAACTGTATACACACGGCATTTGGTGGCTGTTCCATTTACCTCCTTCGGAAATTTTAAATTGATTTTGAATTATTTGTTTTTGAACGAGATATTTTAAAACAAAGATATGGATGTTAATATGAAAAACATATTTATTGTGTATTTTCCAACATAGATTCGATTGAACAATTCTTGCGTAAAAATATTAAAAAAAAAGTCGGAGTTCATTCGTTCATCATTTCGTGCGCTAACAAGATGGCGGAGCGGAGTTGTCAAACATATTATAGAACACTTGAACAGTTGTTAATAATCGACAATTATTGTTAGATATGAAATAAAAAAATAAATGTCAATGAAAAAAAAAGCTTGAATTGTTGACATATAAACAAATTCCGGAAAAAATACTTAAGACAACCATCTATCGACTTTGACTTTTGTAATATATCGTCATCCTGTGACGTTGTTTACAAGGGACGCTGATTGACACAACCTGGTTACTGATTTATTTTACGATTTTGTGAGCATTTTACTTGTTTGAGTAGTAAAATTCAAAATGCCATCAAATTGGAAAATATCAGTAACTTAATTACATCACCGTCTAGTTATCAATGTATACGTAGGAAAACAAGATTAGTGCATTTTGTTATTCATGGCCGACACATATCAATGGAATGTATGTGTGCGTACTGGGGATCCCCAAATGTAAATTTTCAAAACAAATGATAAAAAAATACTTACTTACAGAATATTTATTTATAACTGAGGGGGGAATTTTTATTTTAAGGACTTTAAAAATACGCTATATGCCGGTGTTTTGTTTGTTTACACTCGGTCGTTACGGTAATTTCACAGCGGGAGTCACATGGAACAGCCAGATTTGTTGTGTACTGCACTTGCGCTAAATATAGAGTTGTTGAGTAATATCTTGTGTGCCGTTTTATAGACGTCATATTAGAATGAATGTTAATTTCTATCTGTTTTTCTTATTTTCAAATAACGAAAATATAATCACACAGATATTATCAAGCCATTGCTATATTTATAACAGATTTAACCTCGCCACATTCTATGCCTGTCATATATCGTTGCCTATTTTGTGTTCTGTGAGTTAATATAAGGTGAGAGGTCATTGTTCGTGACAATCAAAGATTAAACTATATTTTATAAAATAAAAACAAAAGCAAAATATTTTGAAATTTGATGCAAAAAGTAGAATTTACTTACGTATGAAACAAACACATCCAGACAACAGATAGCAGATAAAATACGGAATACACATAATTCTTTAAAATGGCTATACATCAATCTGACAATGAAATTTTAATTTCTTAATTAAATTAAACATTACATTAAGCTAGTATACTATATATTACGAGGTTTTTACCTGTTAATACAATGTACATATAAATCATATATATTATCTATTTTGATTAATTTTATTACTGTCTTCTATATAACAGATTTTAATTATTAGATTTTAATGTGAAAATGATTGTTAAAAGCTATCATACTCTCTCTCTCTCTCTCTCTCTCTCTCTCTCTCTCTCTCTCTCTGGATTAATTGGCCATTTTTAATTGGCCCTTCGTTATTCTCTAACGTTTATATACGAGATAGCAAGGTGTTTATTATAGTGCATTTTAGATGACGCCCTTCTCTCTTGTTAGTTTTGTGTATGTCTGTTGATTGTATTGTTGCTGATAACAATCCTTTGTTGGATTTCATATCAATAAAGAATTTGTTAGTGAGTGATTGAGTGAGTGTTTGTTGTTCACCGAGTTTTGAACCGCATTTGTAATTGTTAGAGTACTCATCTCAGTGCGATAGATCGTGGGTTCGAGTCCCAATCGGGTCAAATCAAAGACTGTAAAATTGATATTTGTTGCTTCTCAGCTCTTCACGCAGCATTAAGGAGAAAGAGCAAAGACTGGATGGCTCGGAATCGCGATAATGTGTCTGAGTAGGGCGATATGTCTACATGTGGACGATGCGGTTAACCTTGTTTTGACTATTTCCTATGTGTATAAATAAACATAGCAAAGATATGTCCGATACAACTATTATTACAAATAATATTTTGAAGAGGCAAATTAATAACTAGAATCGTGATATTTATAACCTTTTATTATTAAGGGGTTTGTTATCTGGTAATACAATGTACATATAAATCATATATATTATATATTTTGATTAATTGTATTGCTGTCTTTTATATAACAGATTTTAACTAATGTGAAAATAATTGTCAAAAGCTATCAAACGAGAGAGCAAGATATTCATAACATGCATCTTACGTCATGTCCTTCTTTCTTTTTAGTGAGTGAGTGATTGTTGTTCACCGAGTTTTGAACTACATCGATGGTGTAGTGGTTAGCGTGCTCGCCTCGAGTGCGGTAGATCGTAGGTTCGAGCCCCGATCGGGTCAAACCATAGACTATGAAATTGGAAGGGCCGTGATCGTAATGTAGTTGAATTTGCAGCTACCTGTGCAATCAGTGTCTAACACCACTAACGTAGTGAGTTCGAATATCCCGCTTATGGAAAGGTGTACTCGATACAACATTATGTGATAAGGTTTGTCAGTGACTTGCGACAGGTCGGTGGTTTTCTCCGGGTTCTCCGGTTTCCTCCACCAATAAAACTGACGGCCATGATATAACTGAAATATTGTTGAAAGTGGCGTTAAACACCATCAAACAAACAACTATAAAATTGGTATTTGTTGCTTCTCTGATAAGCATGCAGCATTAAAGGGAAAGAACAGAGACTAGTTGGCTCGGAATCAGGATAATGTGTCCGAGTGGTCGACATGTCCATCGGTGGTCTATTGTTGCAATGACCCTAGCACCATAACAATCTAACTAAGCGTGTTGATCTAGCACTAAGCAGACCTAACCATCATCTCATTGAAAATTAACTTGTTCTCGCCATGATATAGCTGAAAAATTGCTGAGTTGATGTTAAACAACAATCACCCAATCACTAACACACCGAGTTTTGTTAGAACAACATGTCTGGTTGGATCTTCATAGTGCTAGATCACTGAAAGAAGTCTGTTGTTGGACGTGTCGCTCCACTCTGGACACATTATCCCGATGGCAAGACAACAAAGTCTTTGTTCTTATTCCTTAAAACTGTGCACTTAGAAGAGAAGCAACACATACCAAATTTATAGTCTTTGGATTGACGCAACCGGGGCTCGAACTCACGATCTACCGCACTCAAGTTGAACACACTAACCATTACACCATCGATGCCGGTTTTTTTTCTTTATATGTAAAGCAATGAGCACGATATACCTATATACCTTGTATTTTTAATATTGAAATCTATTTTTAGTACATGTATGTCAATGAATAAGAGTTATTCTCGGCCATGCCAACTATTAATGTCGACGTTACCATTTGTCGTGTACACGAAACATAAATAATTACCCTGCCTATCATTTTTTCATATCCCCCATCGGGCTGCTCAGAAAAATGAATTACATTTTATGAAATTTATTTGAATTTTTTTTATTATCTTTTATGCTAAAAGAAGAAAAATGCAGTGTGGGAAAATTGCTGGGGATATCCTTGCTCAGAATAGTGAATTACATTTTAAGAAATTCATTTGACTTTCTTATACTTTTTAATGCTTTTAGAATAAATATATATAAAGCAACTTTTACGTTAAAGAAAAAAAAAGAAAAGAAAAATGTGTTGAACAATCCATTGTAACGAATGTTGAGAGAAAAAAATTTGAATAAAGTTGAAGCCAATTTCTATATTTGTTTTTGTTTGTTTGTTTGATGCTGATTAACGCCACTTTCAACACTATTTCAGTTATATCGTGGCGGTCAGTTTTATTGGTGGATGATCCGGAGAAAACCACCGACCTGTCGCAAGTTACTGACAAACTTTATCACATAATGTTGTATACCTCGTCCTGATCGAGATTCGAACTCACAACATCAGTGGTGATAGGCACTGATTAAATAGGTAGTTGTAAATCCAACTACGATAGATCACGACCCCCAATTTTTATAAGCTCAGAATATTTTAAGCAGTGATTTTAACATCTTTACAGAATGATGACTGATTTAAAATTATTATTTGGCCATGCTTGGAGAAAGGACAAACATGACGTTGAAGTATATACTGGATTCAATTACAATGTAACTGGTATAACTCCGCCACATTTCTGTGCCTGTTTCAAACTATTACCAGGATTTCCAATGTATATAGTTGTCACGCCTTTTTGTGCTCAATGAATTAAGGTGAGAGGTAATTGTTCGTTTGTTAATATTGGTGGAGTTATTGACTGTCATTGTTTAAACTTTCTTTTCATAATAACATTGCACTGAAATCCAAAGAAATTCTTATTTTTCATTGATGTCTCTTCTTTTCTTGAATAATGCTCATTTGCGCTTACTAAACATCTTATAAAACTGTTGAATATTTATATAATTCATGTAATAATAAACATGTCTATAATGTTCTTTTTTATGTGACTAGTGTGTATTGTACATGGCCTAAAGCGGTACATGTTAAAACTATCTTCGCTAATACATGGAGTTGTCAATTGTGATCCACAAGTGAAATATTACAATCTTGACACCTTCAGTGTGAAGACAGACATTTGTAGTTATGTATATCAAGACAATACAATATTGTAGAACAAATTATTTTTATAGTTAGTTTGTTCATTAAAATGTCGAATTACATTCGGCACCTACCATTTTCTGATAGAGGGGGAGAAGGATAGTGTATTGCATGTACAAATATATTTTGTCTACAGTCTGGACTAAAAAAAATCCAATATCTCCGTTTGCCTTGTGTCCTTATTGAAATTTGAAGGGAAACAACTACGTCGACCGAAAGAAGAAGAGTCTGAACAAAAGATCCCAGCCCCACCCTCAGATAATGAAATGGTTGCTTCCTCACTTGTTGTCCTTTGCAGTGACAGAAGAATATTTAATAATCTGTTGCTGCATACATTGGAATCGCTTAAAATAATACAATTTCCTTTTAGTCTCATAATGCAGGTTATTTCATTTATAAATTTAGATTTTATAAATATGCTAAGAATATAACATAAAACAAGCATAGGCTAGATAATATTATTTATGAAAACAAAGAATCAACAGTGATGGTCAACAATTCCACTTATATCAACTAGACGAACAACTACATCTGACCTCAAATAATTTAACACAAAACAGAACACGATATATAGCATTAAAAATCCACGCCTTGGATCGGAACGGATACAGAAGTGGTTAATGGAATGCCATCCCACGAATTGTATCTTCAACGACAATATAGATACCTATGGATATATCGCGAGGCTGTATAAGAGGGTTCGGATAAGAAATTAAACCCAACACGGTCAAGATGAGTTTTTGAGCTGATTATTTTTTTAATTCTCGCTTGATGGGTTCGAACTCACGACATTAATACACTACGTATACAGCACTAATCGCTTAGCATTATATTACCACTTGGCCACATCCGCTATAAATATAAATATATAAATAGACACACGCACACCACAATGCATAATAAAACGTAGATATCAAATTTAGTGCGCATGACGCGTTTCTAGAATAACTACATCAGGTATGTTTAAAATCGAAAGATTAGAAAGCCAAATAATTTAAAGTTTTGTGCGCAATAAAACCAAAGGGCCTGAACTGGAGAGTCAGAATTGGCTAGGTTACCTGTGCCATTTCATTATATTACAAAAGCTCATAAAAATAACACCAGCCTTAGTTTTTTTTATATTAGAAGTTGCAAACAATTAATCACAATATGTTCTATAAATTTTACTCATTAAAGAAAACAGTAACTGTCAATTGCTTTTCTTTCATAAATTTTAATTGTTTTCTTATTGTTAAGTTAAAAAGACGTTGATATCCAATTTAGTGCGCACGAAGCGTTTCTGGAATAACCTTCATCGAGTACGATGAACCGCCATGATATTACTGAAATATTGTTAAAAGTGGTCTTAAACACCATAAACCACCACGTCAATATTGTGTACTATTCTTATTTTTCTCAATAAAATATTAATTCGATTTAATTTGTTCTTTATTAATAGACATCCTTCTGTATCCTCTAATTTTAGAATTAGATGCAGAAGCGCAAATTACCTAGTCAAAGGGGAATAACTCGAATAAAAAAAGCGTAACATATCAACCAGTAGACGTGCATTTTCGCGTCACTTAGGTTCTATTTCTTACATGCCTGGAAATTCAAATCGCTCAAAATAGTTTTTGGCAGAAAATACAAAAACGACCAAAAATATTTGAGCAACTTTTTAGGTGGATTCGTGTTACTCGATCTGTAGTTTTATGTGTATGTTTTGTAGATCGTTGTTTGTCCTTTTGACCATTGTGTTGTTTGTTCTTTTTCGATTTAAGGATTCTGATTACTCCTTGGGTATCTTCAAACTCTTCTTACATTTTATAGTTAACAATTTGCAATAATATATTTTATAAAGTAAGGCGAGTGATAGAATTTGACTCAAGAATATTTTTTTCTGTTATACCGTATACCATGTACCATGGCGGATCTTGGCGGAAGTTCAAATTTTCACAGAGCCAACAAGGATATAACGGATAGGTCCGGCGCACTTTGCCTTGCAAGGGGCAACTAACGACAACTCCTAAGGGGCTGTTATTTATTAGTAGCTTTTAGAGGGGTTGGGGGTGTTATAACCGTTGGCTTGCGAAGCTGGAGATAATTAGTGTATTAAACAGGATACATGCACTCTTATCAGCCACGTTGATAAATAGAGTATAGAGGGAGTGATTGTTGTTTAACACAGTAACTTTGACGATGATACCCACTTTGCTTTGGACCAACACGCAGAGTTGGATTTTTATAGTGCTATCTCACTGAAACAACAGTACACGGGCTGACATGTCGCTCCACTCGGGCACATTATCCTGATTCATCGCCAGCCAGTCTTTGCACTTACTCCTCAATGCTACGTGCTTAGCAGATAAGCAACAAGTACCAATTTTATAGGTGTTTGTTCGACCCAATCGGGACTCGAACCCAAGATCTACCACACTCCAGGCGAGCGCGCCAACTGATGTTACCATCGGATTGCATGGATATGAACACGAAAACGTTAAATAAAAGAAAATGAGATGAACTAATTTAAGGAAGTTTATTGAAAATAAATATGCAAAACAGAAGAAAGTTAGAAAAAAAGTGCGGCATATTTCCATTCCTGTATCTAAGCACTTCAATTCATCATCGATTGCAAAAGAAAATATTTAACCCTGTAAACACAGCTTAATAAGATTGGACATACACAAATGCATGTAATTTCTAAATAAGCCAAGTAATTATTAGAAATTAAAAACAAAATTGTTTGTATAAATGTCCTAAAAATAAGTGTTCAGGGAGCTAGTAAAAATAACCTCATAGTAGTCGCTTCCACGAAAAGAAACGGAAAAGCTAAATCACAGACCAGGAAATAAATTAAAAACGGGATTTCTTACTGGGGATTACCAGTCACACAATAATGAGATAGATAAAGATATACACTCGTGTGTAAATTTACAGCAGTATATTTTTGACGTTTTGCTTTGTGAGTATGCACTTTTTTTTTAAATAATTTCTTTTATGGTATTTATTTTAGGATACATTACATTTTATTTCATGTTATGTTTGTTTTAATTTTGAAAAATTGCTCGAAAATTTAAAATTTATATTGAAATACGATTGGATTTTGTTTTGTTTTTTCACCAAAGGCAATCCCATTTTACACTTTCATAAAAGAAAAAAAGGGAAAAATGAGAAAAAGAAAATAATTGAGTATCAAAAAGTCAATATTGAATTATACATCCTTAAATAAATAAAATGAAACAAGGTCACTATGAATATTCATAGAATACCCTCATGCCCTGGGTACTGTTGAAGGCTCCCAGGGCTCAAACCCAACATAGCTGCTCAGTGCGTCTCCGGATGGGTGGTAGGGGCAACTGTCTCGATGGAAAGCCTGACTGTAGATCATAGGAGAGCATCATGCTCCCTTAACTCTAGACACCCCTTTTCAGTTTTCGAAAAGGAGTAGCGTTACAAAAGACTATTTTTTTCGTTCCTACCAAACTCTCCATACTTTTTGAGCGGAGGTAAAATGTCATTGACCCTGTTGACTCACCCCTCCTTTATTTCTATATGAATTGTGTTGAAAATTAATTTGTAGAACACTTGATGGATTATGGTGTTCAACGTCACTTTCAACAGTATTTCAGTTATATCATGGTGATCAGTTTTATTAGTGGAGGAAACCAGAGTACCCGGAGAAATCAACCGACCTGCCGCAAGTCAGTGATACTTTAATTTCTTCATCGGTTGAAAAATATTTGAATCGAATTTAGAGGAAACAGTTGACCTTGTCAGCAGTTGAATTAAATTGAACACACAAAAATAAATGCAATTTCTAAATAAGCTAATTCATGATTAAAAATTAAAAAAAAAATGTCTGTATAAAGGTATTAAAAAATTATGCAAATGTTGATTGCCAAATTTTGAAAAAGCTTAAGTGTTTAAGAAGCTAGTTAAAATATCCACCTAGTAATCAGTTCCATGAAAAAGAGCGGAAAAGCCGAATCACAGACCAGGAAATAAATTAAAAACGAAATTTCTAACTGGGAATTACCAGTGTCACACAATTTGACATAGATAAAAATATAAACTCGAGTGTAAATTTACAGCGGTATTATTATGACTTTTGTTTTGTGAGTATACCTCTTTTTTGAAAATATTTTCTTTCGATGGGTATATATTGTAGGTTGCATTACATTTTATTTCAGGTTATGTTTGTCTTAGTTATGAAAAATTGCTCGAAAATTTATATTGAAATACGAATGGTTTTTGTTTTGTTTTTTCACCAAAGGCAATCCCATTTTACACTTTCATAATAGAAAAAAAAAAAAAGAAGATTATTTAGTATCAGAAAGTCAATATCAAATTATATATTCTTCAATAAATAAAATGAAACAAAGTCAGTATGAATATTCATAGAATACCCTCATGCCCTGGCTACTGGTGAAGTTTCCCAGGGCTCAAACCCCACATAGCTGCTCAGTGCGTCCCCGGATGGGTGGTAGGGGCAACCCTCTCGATGGAAAGACTGACTGTAGATCATAGGAGAGTATCATGCTCCCTTAACTCTAGAAACCTCTTTTTTAGTTTTCGAAAAAGAGTAGGCCCCTTGTAGCCGTTACAAAAGACTAAACTGTTCCGTCCCTACCGAACCCTCCATACATTTTGAGTGGCAGTAAAATGTCGTGGACCCTGTTGACCTATCCCTTTCCTCATTTCTGCATAGTTTTTATAAATTTTTGAACTTGTTCTTGTCCTGTATACAGCTGAAATACTGCTCGCTGAACGTTAAACAATAATCAATCAATCATGCCATTCAATTATCAAAATGTATCTAAAACAACAATAACATATTTATTTTTGTTCGTTTTGTTGATATTAATGGAATAGATTACTATCAGTTTCTTTTCATAAACCAAATATATGTATCCAATGAATAAATATCACAAACAGATTTCAAATTCGAAAATTGAAACAGAAAGGAAGTTTTAAAAATAAGAAATATGTCTCCACGAAACTTTCAAAATTTAACAAACCAATATCGAGTTGTACATGTATTTTATTACGTGTCTGCATGTTATATGCTAATCCAAAGATTTAATCAACTCTTCCTGAACAAAAAATAATAAAGAGGAGCTACCATTCACGAACACATGGGGTCAACTCCGTTTTTTTCGGGGTCAACTCCGGATTTTTCAGTTGGGTTGGTATTACTAATTATTTTGAATTTCTGAGTTTTGTTATTTGTTTCTCTTTGCTTTGTGTCTTTTACCCAATGTTGTCTGTGGATTGACCATTCTTGATTGTCCGTTCAGCTTTCCCTCTGCGGCTCCAACGTTTATTTATTACAATAGCGAACTGTACATTCAAACCTCTATACAGCAGACATCTTTCCAGTTTAAAATAAAGGTGATGGTGTTTTCTTAAATATCATTTTCCATAATTAGCCATGGTCTTGCTTTCACCCTGTGTTGGCTTTAAGTGTACAATTTGATACACTGCTCTCGAATCGGGTATTAATACCTGAACTTGTACACAAGTTGACTAGCTATGGGGTAAGGGTTATGGTGCTTAACACCACTTTCAACAATAAACTAGTTATATTGTGGCGGTCAGGTTTATTGGTGAAGGAAACCGGACTACCCGGAAAATACCACCGACATGCCGCAGGTCACTGCCAAGCATTATCACATAATGTTGTATCGAATACACCTCGCCTGTGCAAGATTCAAAAACACAACTACCATACGATCACGACGATGACGACCACTGACCAGTTATGTTAAATATGGACTTGTATCTGGATACCAAATACCACCATTAATGTGTTAAGATCGTTATTACCTGATTTCAATGAATCGTGTTCAGACATGTTGCCTATTGTATAAATGAACCCCAGGTACAATGCAAATAGGGTAATTACAACGGGTATCATGCAGAGAGAAGAATCATGTTATCATTTTGGAACACGTAGTTTTATTTCATGAATCATACACTAAGAACGACAGCTTTTTGTTTTATTTATAAATGTTCAATTTTAACAGAAATGTAACTTTTTGGCCCACACGCACCTTTTACGTCGTTTGGTCCAATTGTAAAACACCGGTGGCAGATTATTTCTACCTATTGTTTCAATGAACTAGCTCTATAAAACCACAACTAATCGTGTTGATCTAGTATAAACAGAAAAACGTCATCTCATTGAAATACAACTAGTTTTCGACACGAATATAGCCGAACAATTGTAATTTGTTTGTTGTAAGCAGAAATCACACACTCTATCAGTCTTCAAATTGTTATTTTATGTTCCACTATTATTGTTTTGCTTGCATGGATCTCGATATTTCTGTACTGTTATTTTATTTTTCATTGGTGTTGTGTTGTCTAACAGAGTTGTCATTTTTGCACCCTTCACCCTTCACTATTTTACCTCATTTGTGTGTTTGTTCTATTCGAATGGTAAATATTTTGTATTATTATACCTTACATTAAACAATTATTGCCTTCAATGGATGCAAGCATCCAGAATTGTTAACCTGAAGGAGGTTGTTTTCCCCTTGAGTGTTAACAATTCTGATGTTTACAACCCATTGAAGGCAATAACTGTTTTATTATACCGAACAACAGACCAAGGATTGGGCATTTAAATAATACAGTTATCTAAACAAAATGTGTGTTTAATAATTTTTGACAAATATTTGACAAATGTTAAACTATTTCATGTTTAATTTAAAGTTCACAACACAACCAATGATATAGGGCACAAACCGGCCATCAGTAATAAATAATGTCATTTTCGTTAGCCTGTCCGAATCTAGAAGTAGAAGAATTAGCGACTGTCATCCTGCTGGTCCGACCAAATTGTAAACAAACAGACGACAATGTAACTTCCAGAAAGAGTTGTTTCCCTTTTGAGGCACGCAATGGGTTGCTTACCGGAGAACAATAAGGTTGTTACCCGGTAAACAACTAGTTGTTTCCCGTTTGTGTTAATTTTCACAAAACATTAAAATTGTTTCAGATCATGTGATTTAATTTAAGCCAATGAGAAGTTAGTGAGGTATAATAATATATCTTATATATAAAATAAAAGTGATGTTTTCACAAAATTGGTACCCCAGGGAAACATCACTGTTGTTCACCGGTCGACACATATGTGGTGTTCCATGTCTGTCCGGAAATGTATCCGCATTCCGGAATTACAATCTTGACCGGAAGTTAAAAACACAAATATGAAGTTTATGAAAACACAAGATAAAAACACACAAATAAGTGTTTATTGCATCCAACATTATTGTAAATAGAGTTTCGGTATAATAAAACAATTATTGCCTGCACTTGCGGTGAACATCGGGAAAACAACACCTCTCGGGTGAACAATTATGATGTTCACCTTAAGTGCAGGCAATAATTGTATAATGTTCATCATTCTGTTATTTAATTTGTTTCCATTCTTTTTTTTGTCTATAAGGTTCGGAATATTTTTGTTGTATTGTTTCTTCATATTGCGATCTTATGTGTTATCAGTATTGTCTATTCGAATTGTCATTTTTGTAATATTTCCCAGGTTTGGGCCAATAAAACTAGTTTGACACCAGTGAAAGTGAGCGGTCGTGTATTTGTGCTAGGGGTATCGATTTGGCATCTTTCTATGATATTTCTATTGGATTTTGGAACTGTTCCCACAGTGTGATATTTTATTCTTATTTTTCATTTTTATTTCCATATGGTACTTGTTTTGCTTTGTCCTCTCGGATTATGATTTTCCTACTGTTTTCTATAGTTTTATTTGAGCTACTTTTGTAGTTTCGTAATGTAATGTTTTGTTCCTGTTTCATTATTTTGTTATTTATACGTTTCAGCTGTTTTGTGTATCCGGTTTGTGATTGCATGTACTTATACGTATTTAAGGATGATTTTATGATAACAAAATGTGATACAAATGTAACCCAGTTGTGATGTCATGTGATGTTCCCTTATATTTAAATTTAATGACGAGTAAATGATGACAAAATGCGATAAACCAGTCGGATGAAATTGTAACAAGTCTATAATGTATTAAGATTGAGATTTGTACTAAGAATGTTTAAGTTAATATTCATCAGAAAAAAAGCGATACCTAATGAATGGTCTGATACATTACAAGCTCAAAACTCTATTAAAAGTGTTGTAAATTTTCAAAAAGATAAGTTTATTGTAAATGGAAAATGTATAGACCCTTCACAACTGTCCAACAAATATTTTTATAATGAATATATTAATGTACAATTTTTGAAACCAATAGGTATAAATACATGGTTAATGTACTTGTCTATAAATGAAAAACCAAACATGAGTCAGCTTTACTCCTTCATTTTTTATTATTTAGAAGAAAATAAGCTAAAAATATTCAGATGGAAATTATTGCAATATATAATTCCTACAAAGAAACTATTAATGAAATGGAGAATTGCTATTAATAGCCAATGTAATTTCTGTAGTCAAGATGAAGACTATCTACATTACTTTATTTCTTGTCCCTATCTGAAAGAATTTTGGGTGAAAATACAACAAATATTGAAAAAATCTAATATAGAAAATTTTGTCACATTAAGACATATTGTTTTTGGGTATAAGATATTTGATAAAGATTATTTTTATTTCAACTATTTTTTAACAATTTTAGGATTTTCTATATACAAAACATATTATGTATCTGAACAAAAGACTAAACAAGTAAACATATATTCTTTATTTGTGAGAGAATATATTACGAGAATAAGCCAGGTGCAAAAACTCCAAAATAGTAAACTGTTAGCAAAAATAAGGGAAAATATTGAAATGTAAATATGTATGCATTGTATATATGTATAGGTATATTCAATTAAAGTCTGATACTCATCAGTTATATTATATTATTTGAAAGTATTTTAATAATATAAGAAAATATTAATATGAAATACTTCATAAGTAGCTTGGGCTTTTGAAGTAAGAATGTAACAAGCATTTTGAACAAAAATATATTGTTGTTAAAAAAAATATTCATCAGAAAACACTTTACAGTAAACCCAGTCTTATGTGACCTTACAAGGGAAAATTAAGAAGGGGTCACATAAGACAGATAGTCACTAAGTACAGGCTTAATTGATATGAAATGTATTGTGAAGGGATATCAAAATAAGATCACATAATACAAATCATTACTTAATAGAAGTGGTCAATAAAACAGGTTTGAGACTGTCGTGTTCGCGATCGTATGGTATTTGGTTTAACCACTACATGTGCAATCAGTGCACCAAAGTTGTGAGTTCGAATCCCGCTCATGGCGAGGTGTACTTGATACAACATTATGTGATAAAGTTTGTCAGTGACTTGCAATGGATCGGTGGTTTTCTTCTGATATTTTGGTTTCCTCCATCAATAAAACTGAAATAGTGTTGAAAGTGGCGTTAAACACCATAACCCCATAAACCATGTTTTACTATAGTTCTTGACAAAGTATAAAGACAACTTTGAATTTGTAATGTGTTTTTAAATTTCTATTGTGTAAGATGGTAAAGTCAAGAATCTGTCATCTGAAGGGTACCTTAGTGTACCAACAGACTGTACAGTATAATAAAAAACACTTAATAGAACATACAGAGTATACAAGGGCATCGTATCCAACATGACAATAAAACAGATACAAAATTATCTTTTCAAACTTTTCTTAAATTTTATAATTTTAATTATTTCAATTGTAGTTTTAATACAAACAAGTATTTTGAATAAGTAATACATTTTGGCATATATAAATATATAAAATATCCCAACATATAATTTTAAATATGTACACAATAATGGAAGGACAGTTCAGTGCCCATACTTTACATTAAATATATCTTCTTGTCAAGCAATTATAGACAATGGATCAGACACAGGTTATAAACTTACGAGTTCTTCTCTGTTACATATAAATCATTAAAAAGACAATATATTACAAAAACATAACACTATTTCGTTCAAAATTATTTGAGAAAAATGACATAATACTGCAAGATTAATAGGTTATTATACAGTGTTATACACAATATGGAAATATATTGTACGAGTCTGTATTGTATTGAAAACCCGTATTGGAGGAGACGTCGAATCCAATACGGGTTTTCAATACAATACGAACGAGTACAATATATTTCCATATTGTACATAACACTGTATAATGACCTATTTATTATACAGCTGAAATGATCAATACTATAACAACAATTTTATGCTTAACTTTTAATACAGTCTAAATAGAACAACTGGACAACAGTATTTCGTTAGGAAAATGTTCTGTATCAATACAGATCTCGTAAACTCTAAACATGAATTAAAAACAGCAAAATAGCTTATCAACAATTATTCTAAACAACTTTCTTTTTTTCCTCAAACTGCTAAATATCGAACATGTTAATTTGATTGTAGATTAATGCTAACATTGAATGTCAAAAATCAACGAGTTACTTCCCTTACATAATGTACAATACGAAAAAAATACGGACTTATCGGGACGCCCAATACGGAAAAAATACGGCTTCCGGTTGTACAATACGGGAAAAATAATGTACGGTCACATGTCTTAAATGGGTGGCTTCGATTAGATTAAAATTACAGCGGTATAATACACATTGATATTGATGATGAGCCGATATTAAGTGTGCATATTAAAAGCATTGTATTAAAGCAAAAGAATTGATCACACTTTTTGTTCGGTTCATGAATAAATAACCTCAATCAGGTTGTACACACCGGGTAATAGCGGGTTACACAAGGGTGTGTACAAGCTGATTGAGGTTATTTCGAATTAACCGAACAAATAATTTCGATCAATCCTTATAAATTAATTCAAACCTTTTTTGTTTTGATATTGAAACATATCTTTATTTTTTCAAAATAAGGCAATTGGAAATAAGTTTAAATAACCCCAAAGGTGCCTCATTTAATGAAAATCGTTTGATGACAACGGCACGCGACGCCTTGAGAACGACATCTATTTTCAGATTCAGCACATATGAAAATAACCTCAACTTTTTAAGCCAATCAAAACACGTATAAAATGACATGTGACTCTAAAATAAATTTATAAAAAAATATTCTAAAGCATATCTAATATACAATGTAATTTCACCAGTGAGTTAACCTTGTTTCATTTATTTATTCATGACTAAATAAATCTTTATCTCAATATTAAGTAGAGCACGTTCAATAAATACACTTTCCGAAACATAGTGAATAAATGACTATTTACATAATATTTCAAAGAAGAATACACTTTGATATTCTAAACGATAGAACAAATCGAAGGGACAAGGAAGAATGGACAAACCAGAGAAACTGACAACATTGGGTACACAAGACACAAGACGAAGACAAACACAACAAATAAACGTTAGAGTAAACAGAAGGGGCAAGCAAGAATGGACAAACCAGAGAAACTGACAACATTGGGTACACAAGATACAAGACGAAGACAAACCAAACAAATAAACGTTAGAGAAAACAGAAGGGGCAAGCAAGAATGGACAAACCAGAGAAACTGACAACATTGGGTACACAAGACACAAGACGAAGACAAACAAAACAAATAAACGTTAGAGAAAACAGAAGGGGCAAGCAAGAATGGACAAACCAGAGAAACTGACAACATTGGGTACACAAGACACAAGACGAAGACAAACAAAACAAATAAACGTTAGAGAAACCCGAAGGGGCAAGCATGAATGGACAAACCAGAGAAACTGACAACATTGGGTACACAAGATACAAGACGAAAACAAACCAAACAAATAAACGTTAGAGAAAACTAAAGGGGCAAGCAAGAATGGACAAACCAGAGAAACTGACAACATTGGGTACACAAGACACAAGACGAAGACAAACAAAACAAATAAACGTTAGAGAAAACCGAAGGGGCAAGCAAGAATGGACAAACCAGAGAAACTGACAACATTGGGTACACAAGACACAAGACGAAGACAAACAAAACAAATAAACGTTAGAGAAACTCGAAGGGGCAAGCATGAATGGACAAACCAGAGAAACTGACAACATTGGGTACATAAGACACAAGACGAAGACAAACCAAACAAATAAACGTTAGAGAAAACCGAAGGGGCAAGCAAGAATGGACAAACCAGAGAAACTGACAACATTGGGTACACAAGACACAAGACGAAGACAAACAAAACAAATAAACGTTAGAGAAAACAGAAGGGGCAAGGAAGAATGGACACATCAGAGAAGCTGACAACATTGGGTACACAAGACACAAGACAATGACAAACAAAGTAAAAAACACAAACAAAACAACACAGCACATTATGTGTTGGACACAACTCTACACAAACAACTGGAGGTAAAAACGAACTGAACATCGTTTTATGCGGAAATCGTAAACGGACATCATGATCACGACTATACCAGTCCATGTATATCAAATCGTCAAAATTGACGGTCTGAAATTAGAAAATTTATGTGAAAATATTTACATATTATTGGTTTCTGCTATTCTTCTCCTCTAAGAAGAACGATACTTTTCAATATCATAAATGCCTTTCATATTCTAAAACATATGTTTTATATGGATTTTTTTCAATTGGAATAAAAGAAAAATAAGTCTCAGTGGTTAATAAGTATCACATGAATTCAACTCTTTAATACCAATCACATTTATGCACGTATATCATTCAGTAAACTTTGAAAGGAGGGGACCGCGGTGGTCATGCCCGTATGGTAGTTGGATTTACAGCTATCGGTGCAATCAGTGCCTATCACCACTAAAGTGGTGATTTCGAATCCTGCTCATGGCGAGGTGTACTCTATACCACATTATGTGATGACGCTTGTCAGTGACTTACGGCAGGTCGGTGTATTCCGGTTTCCTCCACCGATAAAACTGACCGCCACGATATAACTGAAATATTGTGGAAAGTGGCATTAATCATAACCATAGCCATTGAAAGGAAATTTGTCTTCATTATTTAATACAATAAACCATATGTGAGTTCTGGTATTTGGATCTACCGAACTACTGGTAGCTAATCATCTGACACAGACGTAAATAACAGTCGTGGTTAAGCATTGTGTTATCCAGTGTCACATCGTCGTCGGTAACCCGAAGTTGATCACTTTCGATTACCAAGGATTTGTATATTAGAAACATCCGATGGTGTCTAGTCAAAGAAAGAATGTGTTTACACGACCATTGACAATATTTCTAGGTGGAGAGTAATCGAAAGTGATCAGCCTTGGATTACCGACGATGATATGACACTGGACAACAAAGTAAATGAAAAAAGGATGAATTTGATCGTCTGAATGTTCCAGGTCTTTATTGTTTTCTTAATGAGAGAGTAATAATTGTTCACGGGTTCAGAATGGAATGTCACTTTTGAACAACCGATAAACACAATGCTTAACCTACTATACAAATCCTTGTCTCCACTCATCACCTGTTGGTCAGCTAGCAAAGAAATTCTCCTTTCGTTAAAAAAAAAGGCTATCACTAGTTACCAATCAGAATCATCGCTTGATATTGTTAATCTCCTTCTTTGGGATAAAAAACTATACAGACAAATGGCATCTCTCATAATTTGAGAGGAATGCCTTTCTTAATTTAGATACACTTATAAACTGCCATTTGATTGGCCATTAAGACTGTCGTCAGAACTTATCGAAGTGTATTAAAACGATCGCACGACTATGAGGAGATTACAGCCATTTGACACACGAGTGAAGAGTGGAGAGTAATCGGGGTGTGATTAGCTGTGGGTCACCTACGATGGTGTCACATGGGGTGGACAAATATATCATATTCTAAATTTAAAAATGAAAAGCCGGAAACACGGGTTTGGTCTTTTAACAATAGGAAATTCAGTTGGGAAAATCGAGCGGATATTCAGAACGACTTACAATAAACCTACGTGATATACTGTCGTACAAGTTTTGTTAGTGCTTCTTTGTAAAACCTGTCCCTATTATGAAACGACAACTTATGAGCCGATTTCATACCCATCGGAATTTCCATATTTTTTTCTGCCGAAACCGGTATGATTAAAGGTTTTTTATCATAAATAGCTGAATTAAAGTTTTTCATTTTGCAAATTTCAGGCCAGTACTTGCTTACAAAATCTTTGGAAAAGAGAATAAACACCAGTTTAGCATGAGGAATTTTGTTATTCGTTACATTTAAGAAATCATCTGTTAATTGTCCTCGGCCGACTATAGATTCACATATTAGAGATCCCTCCCCTTTGGCTTCTTTCAAATCGTCCTGGAATAAGGAAGACTGCTCAGCGTTTTCCTCTGCTGATATTATTATTACATCGTTGCAGGTTGGATCTGAAAAAAAAATGCATATTTAAATAAAAAAAGATGCTACCAAGAACCTGTATGCAGACCTGCTTTATATAGAGGGAAATGGGTTTATGGTGTTTAACGCCACTTTCAACAATATTTCAGTTATATCGCGCCGGTCAGTTTTATTGGTGGAGGAAACCTAAGTACCCGCAGAAAACAACCGCTCTGTCGCAAGTCACTGACAAACTTTATCACATAATGTTGTATCGAGTACACCTCGCCATGAACGGGGTTCGAACTCACAACTTAAGTGGTGATAGGCATTGATTGCACAGATGATAGTTTTGTCACTCTAAAGTGGATTTTGGGTTCTTTTGCAATTGGATTTTAAAGATTTGAATTTCATATTGATATTCACCTGTATTATGACTTGACTGGCTTGGTTCATGCTGTCTCCTGTATTCTATAAAAATTGAAAGATGTCATTATTATTCTGATTGAAAACAAACTGAAATCACATTTAATTAAAAATAACTACATTTATCTAACATACTGATCTAATATAAACAGAGTTTGTACTTTAGCAAAGTATTTGCAAGCTGAAAACTTGTCAACATATTATGACATACAAGTTGCTTATAATAACTTGCTAAAAATGTGTTTGTTTGCAAAATATTTTTATTCGACTAAATTTGACCTAAATATATAACACAGGTACCCTCGTTTGTAATTGTTACTGAAAATTGAAAGAAATAAAAACAATAACTATTCAGCGTATATTTCACCTGTACTATTGTATTAATGTGCTATGTTTGGTGGGTGTATTTTCCAGGAAACAGCAGGCATTCCAATGGGTTCTAACTGTGCTACACCTCTCCTCGACTTGTACCTTTATTCGTACGAATTGTGAACTTTCCATTTATATGTAGCAACATTCCACCAGCACCTCCATATGGAGAATATATCTCTGAGTTAATCAGATATTTCAGAGCTTGTGGTTCCTATCATGATTTCCTTGATAGAGAGTTGCAGCTATAACAAGGAGGCTACTGAAACAAGGGTTCCTAGTGGCTAAGCATATGTGTCACCAATGATGGATATGTTCCGTTTGTTGTAATCACTATCCTTTCTGTTTTCATGACATATCACCGGGTTTCTAACAAGAGTAACACGAAGAGTGCCACACGTGGAGCTGACTCTGCTTACCCTTCCGGAGCACCTGCTTTAACCTTCGAGTGAAGTTCCTGTTACCCTATCTTTAGTTTTATGTGTAATGTTTTGAAGATAGTTGTTTAACCTTTTGTTCTGTTTCCTTTGTCCATTGCATTGTTTGTTGTTCTTCGATTTACGGCTTCTAATAAATCTATTAGTACCTTTAATTTAATGCTTTATTTATTTCAAGAGGATTGCAAACAACCTGAAGCCTACACAGTTGATCTCCTCAACATACGTATGATACAAACATTATATACAAGTCAAGACAAGGCAATACACCAGACTATATCACACTCATTCACTCATAATAGTTAATACAAATTATATTTTCAATAGCAATTTAAAATATTTACAAAGCATAGAATCTATTGAAATCTAATGCTATTTTCAATGAATTCATATACACACTGAAATATAACTATGTTATCATCCATAGATAAATCATCATTTCCTTGAAGAAAAGGCTCAACTAAATGTGTGTTTAATTAATTTTTGAAACTATTTAAATTGACATTTGGACAGAGCAATGATTTAATCTTGTGAAAAAGAGTTTTTCTTAATTCATCATATTTATCGCAGTATAGAAAAGTGTTCAGAAGTTTCAGGCTTACTGTGGCTACACTTTTTGCATAATCGTGAGGGAATAAGATTATAACTATAAAGATGCTCATTTAAGCCACTTAGACCAAGTCTTAGACGTGTGTGATTAATTTTTCCTAGACCGAAGCCTTTCGAGTATATCTTTTTTCTGTTAAATTCATTTAAATGTTGACAAACCAGATCCTTAAGATTATTCAGAGAATTTGAATCCTTAATAAACGAAGGGAGAACATTATAGTCTCTAATGGTAGCTGGAAAGTAGGACGATTGCTATTTAACTGCACGTGTATATAAAGGTAAAACGATGTCCTTTCTGCGAAAGTTATAATTTTCTGTATTATGATTTACAAGTGGGCAAGAATCGCTAAGGTAATTTGGACATTGTTTGTTTTTTCTATTTTGTAGAAATTGGTACATTGAAGAATCTGCCGAATTTGACAAAACGAGATTCAGTGACATATATGTGTGCAAAGCTTATTTAAGTCTATACATATATACAATACCTTTATTGATAGTATTAGCTCTCTCAGTGGGTAGGGCATCTGTTGTAACGTCATTAATGGATCCTGAATCTAAATATGAACCTGAATCGATTAAAAATATTTATTATATAGATATCGATGAAATACCGTGATTTCCGAGTTAAATAAAAACGATAATTTCACTAGTGAAATTACCATTTTTATTGCACTCTCGCTATATATCGCGCCATATGCAGACTTCCAGTTTGAAACGTACAAATTAGACGTTATTTGGCTTCGTGTACGCTTCAATTGGGATCAAATTTAACTAAAATAATATGTCAAGGTAAGCATTTTAATTATTTTATTGTCGTGGGTGGGTGGCGCCATGTTTTTTGAAGCGATACACATAGTATAACCCTACGTTACACACGTAATGTAGCGCAATTAAACTCATTTCATATTAAATTCGAATCGAAACATTTTATTTTATCTATATAATAAATACTATAACTAATTGACGAGTTTCATTATAAAAAATATATCACTCATGACCAAATAACGTTGTAACTCACTCATGCGCTGCGCGCATTCGTGAGTTACAGTGTTATTTGGTCATTGGTGACATATTTTTGACAATGAAACTCGTCAATTAGTTATAGTATAATTAATATTCCATGTCATCTGTCTGACAGTAATTTCGACAAATAAAGTCTCATTAGTTGTTACAGTGATATCAACTACATGTAGTACTGTGAAAGTACTGTTATTCGTTGGCACCAAGTTTCGTGGTTTCTACAAATTGCATTGATCCATGAGTACTTGAATTCGTGGCTTCACACAATACAGGCAACAATCAATGTGAACATTGTATTTCCTTGGATCTTTTATTTTCGTCTTTTAAGTGAAAATTAGAACCCCACGATTAATAATAATTGATTGATTGGTGTTTAACGCCAACTTTAGCAAAATAATGATCTCACAGTAAAGTCTCAATAGAGTTTCAGTAAGCGATTAACTATTAAACGACTAATGAACAACACTAGTAGGTGGCATACATTGGTTAGTGTTATGATGCGTCTGTATGATGACATACATTGGTTAGTGTTATGATGCGTCTGTATGATGGCATACATTGGTTAGTGTTATGATGCGTGTGTATGATGGCATACACTGGTTAGTGTTATGATGCGTGTGTATGATGGCATACAGTAGTTAGTGTTATGATGCGTGTGTATGATGGCATACATTGGTTAGTGTTATGATGCGTGTGTATGATGGCATATATTGTGTAGTGTTATGATGCGTGTGTATGATGGCATACATTGGTTAGTGCTATGATGCGTCTGTATGATGGCATACATTGGTTAGTGTTATGATGCGTGTGTATGATGGCATACATTGGTTAGTGTTATGATGCGTGTGTATGATGGCATACATTGGTTAGTGTTATGATGCGTGTGTATGATGGCATACATTAGTTAGTGTTATGATGCGTGTGTATGATGGCATACATTGGTTAGTGTTATGATGCGTCTGTATGATGGCATACATTGGTCAGTGTTATGATGCGTCTGTATGATGGCATACATTGGTTAGTGTTATGATGCGTCTGTATGATGGCATACATTGGTTAGTGTTATGATGCGTGTGTATGATGGCATACATTGGTTAGTGTTATGATGCGTGTGTATGATGGCATACATTGGTTAGTGTTATGATGCGTCTGTATGATGGCATACATTGGTTAGTGTTATGATGCGTGTGTATGATGGCATACATTGGTTAGTGTTATGATGCGTGTGTATGATGGCATACATTGGTTAGTGTTATGATGCGTGTGTATGATGGCATACATTGTTTAGTGTTATGATGCGTGTGTATGATGGCATATATTGTTTAGTGTTATGATGCGTGTGTATGATGGCATACATTGGTTAGTGTTATGATGTGTGTGCATGAAGGAATACATTGGTTAGTGTTATGATGCGTGTGTAGGATGGCATACATTGGTTAGTGTTATGATGCGTGTGTATGATGGCATACATTGTTTAGTGTTATGATGCGTGTGTATGATTGCATAGATTGTTTAGTGCTATGATGCGTGTGTATGATGGCATACATTGGTTAGTGTTATGATGTGTGTCCATGAAGGCATACATTGGTTAGTGTTATGATGCGTCTGAATGATGGCATACATTGGTTAGTGTTATGATGCGTCTGAATGATGGCATACATTGGTTAGTGTTATGATGCCTGTGTATGATGGCATACATTGGTTAGTGTTATCATGCGTGTGTATGTGTAAGCAATAATTGTTTCCTGTTGAAATGTTATCCGGTGGAAAGAATCTAATATTAAAATTTATATTACGGTAAATATTTTATAATAAAATACTGTCCATTGCTATAAAAAAAAAGTATCCTAGTGTACAATAAACAGGTACATAATATTATTTCCGACGCTGATTATTAAATCACGAGACACATCTGTAATATTATTTCCGACGATAAATGATAAATCACATGAACCATCAAATGAGATAATCCGGATAATATGTTATACTAAGGTATGTAATATTATGTCTGATGCTGATTATTAAATCACGAGATGCATCTATAATATTATTTCCGACGATCATTGATAAATCACACGGGTGTGGATAAAGGACGAACAAACAATATCCACGACGGAAGGGCATTTCCAGTAAAAGAACGTTATGAAGAGAAAGTTTGTTTAAACGGTGATCGTCAACAATTCCACCAGTATCAATAAAACGATCAACCATTTTAAAATAAATATATAGACAACGATATATGACATCAGGCACACAAATGTGGCAGGGTTAAACAGGTTAATGTACATCTACCATTCAATACGAAACAACAATTAAATTGATTTTTTATCTGGATTACAAATATACCCCAAACCCAATATAGAACAGAATACCCTCATATTTAAGATATACAATTAAATTTAGTTAGATAAATATTAATAAACAACTTGATACATGATCAGGTGAAGATATTTCGGTGTTATATTTTATAAATTATTATCAGCTTGTGTTATGTGTGCTTAACGCCACTCTCAACAATATTACAGCTATATCATGGCTGTCAGTTTTTTAGGTGGAGGAAACCGGAGTAGCCTTAATTTATCGCCGAACTTCTGTACCGGTAAGTCCTGGACAAACATTATCGTCCATGTTGAATGGATAACAACACACTCTTCGCTTTGATGTATGGTGTGATCAATCAGATTTAGAAATTTATGTTAGCTACATACAAAATATTCATTTTAATAGCTGCACTCAATGAATACGTGTCCATAAATACACTTACAAGGATATAATATTCTTTATTTTTCAAATGTAGCGCCTATGGTTCCTGTACCCCTAATGGGCTTTCAACTCTATTATTGTGTCAGTAGTATAGTAGGGGCCGATTTGTATTGGCGATGGAAACATGAGTACCATCGACCTGCCAAAAACTCATTTAATATTCGTTCTTTCTGTGGAGGTTCGCAGCAACCAATGCTGTGTCATTTTAATGTCTTCTTGGTGCTACATTCCACTGATGTTGCAGGTCAGTGGTTTTCTCCGATTACTCGGGTTTCCTCCACCAGCAAAACTGACCGCCATGATATAGCTGAAATATTGTTGAAGGTGGCGCTAAACATCATAACCATAACCCTAACTTATTGTTTTGTCTGTACAGATCAAATTTGGTTTTGTTTTTCCCGTTCACAGTTTTCCCTGTTCTACCCATAGACGTAACAATATACTAGTATTTACCATTTTCATTGCTATTTCGCATCTGTCTAGGTTGATATTGAAGATTTTCACTTCTTGGATTGATTTGTAGTTCCAATTTACTTAATTCTAATTCTAAGTTGTTGATTTTCTGGGCGTATTCCTTTTTCTTCTTAAATTCGTCCTCATGTCGTTTGGAGAGCTCATTGTTCTTATATGTGGACTGGGAAATTAGATATTGAACATCACGATGTTCTTGTGACAATCTGTCAATATCATCAATTAAGGATCTTTCTGATTCCGATTTTTTCCTCTTTTCTTTCTGCAACTGTTTAATTTGAGCCTCTATTTGTTCTCGTTCATCTCTACATGTTTGTTCATTTTCCAGTTTTTGTGTCTTTTTTAGCTCAATTCTTGTCAGTTTAATCTTGTTGCTACTAATAATTTGTGTTTGTTCTTCCATATTTTCCTTGAGCTTTTCCAGCGTATTTGATACATTCGTTTGATGCTGCACGTTTTGTTGTATCTCAAGGTTCTTTAACTTTATAGATTGTTGTAAATGACGATTCTCACATGTACTGTCTGAAGAGACATATGTAGGATGTTCAGAAAAAAAAGAAAAAAATTAATAAATTGATTAAATTTAAAACCAAGAAAATAATAAAGGTTAGCGAAACCGAAAGGCAATCACAAGTGAACAAACCCGAGACACTGGTAACTATTGGTATACAAGACAAAGGACAAAGACAATAGAAAAATATGTTGTGTTCTGTCTGTAAATATAACTTGTTTTGTTCTGTTTGTAAATGTAACTTGTACTGTTCTGTTTGTAAATATAGCTTGTTATGTTCTGTTTTCTAAATGCAGCTTGTTATGGTGTGTTTGTAAATGTAACTTGTTCTTTTCTGTTTGTAAATGTAATTTGCATTTGCTATGTTCTGTCTGTAAATATAGCTTGCTATGTTTTGCGTGTAATTGTAACTTGCTATGTTCTGTCTGTAAATGTAACTTGTTTTGTTCTGTCTGTACATGTAACTTGGTCTGTTCGGTTTGTAAACATTGCCTGTTGTGTTCTGTTTGTAAATGCAACTTGCTGTGTTATCTCTGTAAATGTAACTTGCTATGTTCTGTCTGTAAATGTAACTTGTTATTTTCTGTTTGTAAATGTAACTTGCTATGCTCTGTTTGTAAATGTAACTTCTTCTGTTCTGTCTAGAAATGTATCTCTTTTTTGTTTGTCTGTAAATGTAATTTGCTAAGTTCTGTGTGTAAATTATATTGTTTTGTTCTGTTTGTAAATATAATTTGCTATGTTCTATCTGTAAATCTAGCTTGTTATGTTCTGTTTGTAAATGTAACTTATTATGTTCTGTTTGAAAATGTAGCTTGTTATGAACTGTTTGTAAATATAAATTCTGATGTTCTGTCTGTAAATGTATCTTGTTATACTCTGTCTGTAAATGTAACTTGCTATGCCTTGTCTGTAAATGTATCTCTGTTTGCTCTGTCTGTAAATGTAAATTATTATGTTCTGTCTGTAGATGTAACTTGTTATGTTCTGTCTGTAAATGTAACTTGTTATGTTCTGTTGGTAAATGTAGCTTGTTATGTTTTGTCTGTAAATGTAGCTTGCTATGTTCTGTTTGTAAATGTGAGTTGTTCTGTTCTGCTTGTAAATGTAACTTGTTCTGTTTGTAAATGTAACTTGCTATGTTCTGTTTGTAAATGTAACTTGCTATGTTCTGTTTGTAAATGTTACTTTCTATGTTCTGTTTGTAAATGGGAGTCATCCTGTTCTATTTGCAAATGTAACTTGTTCTGTTCTGTCTGTAAATGTTGCTTGTTAAGTTCTGTTCATAAATATAACTTGTTATGCTCTGATTGTAAATGTTACTTGTTATGTTTTGTTTGTAAATGTGAGTTGTTCTCTTCTGTCTGTAAATATAACTTGCTATGTTTGTAAATATAACTTGTTCTGTTTGTAAATATAACTTGTTATGTTTGTAAATATAACTTGTTCTGTTTGCAAATGTAACTTGTTATGTTCTGTCTGTAAATTTAGCTTGGTATGTTCTGTTTGTAAATGTAACTTACTATGTTCTGTTTGTAAATATGACTTGCTATGTTCTATTTGTAAATGTGAGTTGTTCTGTTCTGCTTGTAAATGTAACTTGTTCTGTTTGTAAATGTAACTTGATATGCTCTGTTTGCAAATGTAACTTGCTATGTTCTGTTTGAAAATGTTACTTTCTAAGTTCTGTTTGTAAATGTAACTTTCTATGTTCTGTGTGTAAATGGGAGTCGTCCTGTTCTATTTGCAAATGTAACTTGTTCTGTTCTGTCTGTAAATGTTGCTTGTTAAGTTCTGTTTATAAAAGTAACTTGTTATGCTCTGATTGTAAATGTTACTTGATATGTTTTGTTTGTAAATGTGAGTTGTTCTCTTCTGTCTGTAAAAATAACTTGCTATGTTCTGTCGGTAAATGTAACTTGTACTGTTCTGTTTCTAAATATAGATTGTTATGTTCTGTTTTGTAAATGCAACTTGTTATGGTGTGTTTGTAAATGAAACTTGTTATGTTCTGTCTTTAAATGTAGGTTGTTATGTTCTTTTTGCAAATGTAACTGGCTATGTTTTCTCTGTAAATGTAACTTGTTACCTTCTATCTGTAAATGTAGCTTGTTATGTTTGTAAATATAACTTGTTCTGTTGGTAAATGTAACTTACTATGTTCTGTTTCTAAATATAACTTGCTATGTTCTGTTTGTAAATGTAAGTTGTTCTGTTCTGCTTGTAAATGTAACTTGTTATGTTTGTAAATGTAACTTGTTCTGTTTGTAAATGTAACTTGCTATGTTCTGTTTCTAAATATAACTTGCTATGTTCTGTTTGTAAATGTGAGTTGTTCTGTTCTGCTTGTAAATGTAACTTGTTATGTTTGTAAATGTAACTTGTTCTGTTGGTAAATGTAACTTACTATGTTCTGTTTCTAAATATAACTTGCTATGTTCTGTTTGTAAATGTGAGTTGTTCTGTTCTGCTTGTAAATGTAACTTGTTCTGTTTGTAAAGGTAACTTGCTATGCTCTGTTTGTAAATATAACTTGTTATGTTCTGTTTTTAGATGTAATTTGCTATGATCTGTTTGTAAATATAACTTGTTATGTTCTGTTTGTAAATGGGAGTCTTCCTGTTCTGTTTGTAAATGTAACTTTTTCTGTTCTGTCTGTAAGTGTAGCTTGTTAAGTTCTGTTTATAAAAGTAGCTTGTTTTGCTCTGATTGTAAATGTTACTTGTTATGTTCTGTTTGTAAATGGGAGTCTTCCTGTTCTGTTTGTAAATGTAACTTTTTCTGTTCTGTCTGTAAGTGTAGCTTGTTAAGTTCTGTTTATAAAAGTAGCTTGTTTTGCTCTGATTGTGAATGTTACTTGTTATGTCTTGTTTCTAAATGTGGGCTGTTCTGTTCTGTCTGTAAATATAACTTATTATGTTCTGTTTTGTAAATGCAGTTTTTAATGGTCTTTTTGTAAATGAAACTTGTTATGTTCTGTCTGTAAATGTAGCTTGTTATGTTCTGTTTGTAGATGAAACTTGCTATGTTCTGTTTGTAAATATAGCTTGTTATTTCTGTTTTGTAAATGCAACTTGTTATGGTCTGTTTGTAAATGAAACTTGTTATGTTCTGTCTGTAAATGTAGCATTTTATGTTCTGTTTGTAAATGAAACTTCCTATGTTCTGTCTGTAAATGTAACTTGTAATGTTCTATCTGTAAATGTGACTTGCTGTGTTTGTAAATATAACTTGTTCTGTTTGTAAATGTAACTTGCTATGCTCTGTTTGTAAATGTAAGTTGCTATGTTTTGTTTGTAAATATAACTTGCTATGTTCTGTTTGCAGATGTAACTTGTTATGTTCTTTGTGTAAATGTAACATGTTATGTTCTGTTTGTAAATGTACCTTGTTATGTTCTGTTTTGTAAATGCATACTTGCTATGGCATGTTTGTAAATGAAACTTGTTATGTTCTGTCTGTAAATCTAGCTTGTTATGTTCTGTCTTGCTATGTTTTGTCTGTAAATGTAACTTGTTATGTTCTATCTATAAATGTAACTTGTTATGTTGTAAATATAACTTGTTCTGTTTGTAAATGTAACTTGTTATGTTCTATCTATAAATGTAACTTGTCATGTTGTAAATATAACTTGTTCTGTTTGTAAATGTTACTTGTTATGTTTCGTTTGTAAATGTAACTTGCTATGTTCTGTTTGTAGATGTAACTTGCTATGTTTTGTTTCTAAATGTAACTTACTATGTTCTGTTTGTAAATGTTACTTGTTATGTTGTAAATATAACTTGTTCTGTTTGTAAATGTAACTTGGTATGTTCTGTTTGTAGATGTAACTTGCTATGTTCTGTTTGTAAATATAACTTGCTATGTTCTGTTTGTAAATGTAACTTACTATGTTCTGTTTGTAAATGTAACTTGCTATGTTCTGTTTGTAGATATAACTTGTTGTGTTCTGTTTGTAAATGTGAGTTGTTCTGTTCTGTTTGTAAATGTAACTTGTTCTGTTTGTAAATGTAACTTGCGATGCTCTGTTTGTAAATGCAACTTGCTATGTTCTGTTTGTAAATATAACTTGTTATGATCTGTTTGTAAATGTAACTTACTATGTTCTGTTTGTAAATGTAACTTACTATGTTCTGTTTGTAGATATAGCTTGTTATGTTCTGTTTGTAAATTTGAGTTGTTCTGTTCTGTTTGTAAATGTAACTTGTTCTGTTTGTAAATGTAACTTACTATGTTCTGTGTGTAGATATAATTTGCTATGTTCTGTTTGTAGATGTAACTTGCTATGTTCTCTCTATAAATATAACTTGCTATGTTCTATTTGTAAATATAACTTGCTATGTTCTGTTTGTAGATATAACTTGTTATGTTCTGTTTGTAGATATAACTTGTTATGTTCTGTTTGTAGATGTAACTTGCTATGTTCTGTTTGTAAATGTAACTTCCTCTGTTCTGTCTATAAATATAACTTGCTATGTTCTATTTGTAAATATAACTTGCTATGTTCTGTTTGTAGATATAACTTGTTTTGTTCTGTTTGTAGATGTAGCTTGTTCTGTTTGTAAATATAACTTGCTATGTTTGTTTGTAGATATAACTTGCTATGCTCTGTTTGTAGATATAACTTAATATGTTCTGTTTGTAGATATAACTTGTTATGTTCTGTTTGTAAATATAACTTGCTATGCTCTGTTTGTAAATGTAACTTGTTCTGTTTGTAAATATAACTTGCTATGTTCTGTTTGTAGATATAACTTGTTATGTTCTGTATGTAAATATAACTTGCTATGCACTGTTTGTAAATGTACCTTGTTCTGTTTGTAAATGTACCTTGTTCTGTTTGTAAATATAAATTGCTATGTTCTGTTTGTAGATATAACTTGTTATGTTCTGTTTGTAGATATAAGTTGTTATGTTCTGTTTGTAAATATAACTTGCTATGCTCTGTTTGTAAATGTAACTTGTTCTGTTTGTAAATATGACTTGTTATGTTCTGTTTGTAGATATAACTTGCTATGTTCTGTTTGTAGATATAACTTGTTATGTTCTGTTTGTAAATGTAGCTTGTTCTGTTTGTAAATGTAACTTGCTATGTTCTCTTTGTTGATATAACTTGTTACGTTCTGTTTGTAAATATAACTTGCGATGCTCTGTTTGTAAATGTAACTTGTTATGTTTGTAAATATAACTTGCTATGTTCTGTTTGTAGATATAACTTGCTATGTTCTGTTTGTAAATATAACTTGCTATGCTCTGCTTGTAAATGTAACTTGTTCTGTTTGTAGATGTAACTTGCTATGTTCTGTTTGTAGATGTAACTTGCTATGTTCTCTCTATAAATATAACTTGCTATGTTCTATTTGTAAATATAACTTGCTATGTTCTGTTTGTAGATGTAACTTGTTATGTTCTGTTTGTAGATGTAACTTGCTATGTTCTGTTTGTAAATGTAACTTCCTCTGTTCTGTCTATAAATATAACTTGCTATGTTCTATTTGTAAATATAACTTGCTATGTTCTGTTTGTAGATATAACTTGTTTTGTTCTGTTTGTAGATGTCACTTGTTCTGTTTGTAGATATAACTTGTTTTGTTCTGTTTGTAGATATAACTTGCTATGTTCTGTTTGTAAATATAACTTGCTATTTTCTGTTTGTAGATATAACTTGCTATGCTCTGTTTGTAGATATAACTTAATATGTTCTGTTTGTAGATATAACTGGTTATGTTCTGTTTGTAAATATAACTTGCTATGCTCTGTTTGTAAATGTAACTTGTTCTGTTTGTAAATATAACTTGCTATGTTCTGTTTGTAGATATAACTTGTTATGTTCTGTATGTAAATATAACTTGCTATGCACTGTTTGTAAATGTAACTTTTTCTGTTTGTAAATATGACTTGTTATGTTCTGTTTGTAGATATAACTTGTTATGTTCTGTTTGTAGATATAAGTTGTTATGTTCTGTTTGTAAATATAACTTGCTATGCTCTGTTTGTAAATGTAACTTGTTCTGTTTGTAAATATGACTTGTTATGTTCTGTTTGTAGATATAACTTGCTATGTTCTGTTTGTAGATATAACTTGTTATGTTCTGTTTGTAAATGTAACTTGTTCTGTTTGTAAATGTAACTTGCTATGTTCTCTTTGTTGATATAACTTGCTACGTTCTGTTTGTAAATATAACTTGCTATGCTCTGTTTGTAAATGTAACTTGCTATGTTTGTAAATATAACTTGCTATGTTCTGTTTGTAGATATAACTTGCTATGTTCTGTTTGTAAATATAACTTGCTATGCTCTGCTTGTAAATGTAACTTGTTCTGTTTGTAGATGTAACTTGCTATGCTCTGTTTGTAAATGTAACTTGCCTTGTTCTGTTTGAAAATGTTACTTTCTATGTTCTGTTTGTAAATGTAACTTTCTATGTTCTGTGTGTAAATGGGAGTCATCCTGTTCTATTTGCAAATGTAACTTGTTCTGTTCTGTCTGTAAATGTTGCTTGTTAAGTTCTGTTTATAAAAGTAACTTGTTATGCTCTGATTGTAAATGTTACTTGTTATGTTTTGTTTGTAAATGTGAGTTGTTCTCTTCAGTCTGTAAATATAACTTGCTATGTTCTGTCGGTAAATGTAACTTGTACTGTTCTGTTTCTAAATATAGATTGTTATGTTCTGTTTTGTAAATGCAACTTGTTATGGTGTTTTTGTAAATGAAACTTGCTATGTTCTGTCTGTAAATGTAGGTTGTTATGTTCTGTTTGCAAATGTAACTTGCTATGTCCTCTCTGTAAATGTAACTTGTTATGTTCTCTCTGTAAATGTAACTTGTTATGTTCTATCTGTAAATGTAGCTTGTTACGTTTGTAAATATAACTTGTTCTGTTGGTAAATGTAACTTACTATGTTCTGTTTCTAAATATAACTTGCTATGTTCTGTTTGTAAATGTAAGTTGTTCTGTTCTGCTTGTAAATGTAACTTGTTATGTTTGTAAATGTAACTTGTTCTGTTTGTAAATGTAACTTGCTATTTTCTGTTTCTAAATATAACTTGCTATGTTCTGTTTGTAAATGTGAGTTGCTCTGTTCTGCTTGTAAATGTAACTTGTTATGCTCTGTTTGTAAATATAACTTGTTATGTTCTGTTTGTAGTTGTAACTTGCTATGATCTGTTTGTAAATATTACTTGTTATGTTCTGTTTGTAAATGGGAGTCTTCCTGTTCTGTTTGTAAATGTAACTTTTTCTGTTCTGTCTGTAAGTGTAGCTTGTTAAGTTCTGTTAATAAAAGTAGCTTGTTTTGCTCTGATTGTGAATGTTACTTGTTATGTTTTGTTTCTAAATGTGGGTTGTTCTGTTCTGTCTGTAAATATAACTTATTATGTTCTGTTTTGTAAATGCAACTTGTTATGGTCTGTTTGTAAATGAAACTTGTTATGTTCTGTCCTTAAATGTAGCTTGTTATGTTCTGTTTGTAGATGAAACTTGCTATGTTCTGTTTGTAAATATAGCTTGTTATGTTCTGTTTTGTAAATGCAACTTGTTATGGTCTGTTTGTAAGTGAAACTTGTTATGTTCTGTTTGTAAATGTAGCATTTTATGTTCTGTTTGTAAATGAAACTTGCTATGTTCTGTCTGTAAATGTAACTTGTTATGTTCTATCTGTAAATGTAACTTGCTATGTTTGTAAATATAACTTGTTCTGTTTGTAAATGTAACTTGCTATGCCCTGTTTGTAAATGTAAGTTGTTATGTTCTGTTTGTAAATATAACTTGCTATGTTCTGTTTGCAGATGTAACTTGTTATGTACTTTGTGTAAATGTAACATGTTATGTTCTGTTTGTAAATGTAACTTGTTATGTTCTGTTTGTAAATGTAACTTGTTCTTTTCAGTTTGTAAATATAGCTTGTTATGTTCTCTGTTGTAAATGCAACTTGCTATGGCATGTTTGTAAATGAAACTTGTTATGTTCTGTCTGTAAATCTAGCTTGCTATGTTCTGTCTTGCTATGTTTTGTCTGTAAATGTAACTTGTTATGGTCTATCTATAAATGTAACTTGTTATGTTTTAAATATAACTTGTTCTGTTTGTAAATGTAACTTGTTATGTTCTGTTTGTAAATGTAACTTGCTATGTTCTGTTTGTAGATGAAACTTGCTATGTTCTGTTTGTAAATGTAACTTACTATGTTCTGTTTGTAGATGTAACTTGCTATGTTCTGTTTGTAAATGTAACTTACTATGTTCTGTTTGTAAATGTAACTTGCTATGTTCTGTTTGTAGATATAACTTGTTATGTTTTGTTTGTAAATGTGAGTTGTTCTGTTCTGTTTGTAAATGTAACTTGCTCTGTTTGTAAATGTAACTTGCTATGCTCTGTTTGTAAATGTAAGTTGCTATTTTCTGTTTGTAAATATAACTTGCTATGTTCTGTTTGCAGATGTAACTTGTTATGTTCTTTGTGTAAATGTAACATGTTATGTTCTGTTTGTAAATGTAACTTGTTATGTTCTGTTTGTAAATGTAACTTGTTCTGTTCAGTTTGTAAATATAGCTTATTATGTTCTGTTTTGTAAATGCAACTTGTTATGGCATGTTTGTAAATGAAACTTGTTATGTTCTGTCTGTAAATTTAGCTTGTTATGTTCTGTCTTGCTATGTTCTGTCTGTAAATGTAACTTGTTATTTTCTATCTATAAATGTAACTTGCTATGTTGTAAATATAACTTGTTCTGTTTGTAAATGTTACTTGTTATCTTGTAAATATAACTTGTTCTGTTTGTAAATGTAACTTGCTATGTTCTGTTTGTAAATATAACTTGCTTTGTTCTGTTTGTAAAAGTAACTTGCTATGTTCTGTTTGTAGATGTAACTTACTATGTTCTGTTTGTAGATGTAACTTACTATGTTCTGTTTGTAGATATAACTTGTTATGTTCTGTGTGTAAATGTGAGTTGTTCTGTTCTGTTTGTAAATGTATCTTGTTCTGTTTGTAAATGTAACTTGCTATGTTCTGTTTGTAAATATAACTTGCTTTGTTCTGTTTGTAAATGTAACTTGCTATGTTCTGTTTGTAGATGTAACTTACTATGTTCCGTTTGTAGATGTAACTTACTATGTTCTGTTTGTAGATATAACTTGTTATGTTCTGTGTGTAAATGTGAGTTGTTCTGTTCTGTTTGTAAATGTAACTTGTTCTGTTTGTAAATGTAATTTGCTATGCTCTGTTTGTAAATGCAACTTGCAATGTTCTGTTTGTAAATATAACTTGCTATGTTCTGTTTATAAATGTAACTTACTATGTTCTGTTTGTAAATGTAACTTACTATGTTCTGTTTGTAGATATAACTTGCTATGTTCTGTTTGTAGATGTAACTTGCTATGTTCTGTTTGTAGATGTAACTTGCTATGTTCTGTTTGTAGATGTAACTTACTATGTTCTGTTTGTAGATATAACTTGTTCTGTTTGTAGATATAACTTGCTATGTTCTGTTTGTAAATGTAACTTGCTATGTTCTGTTTGTAGATATAACTTGCTATGTTCTATTTGTAGATATAACTTGCTATGTTCTGTGTGTAAATGTGAGTTGTTTGGTTTGTAGATATAACTTGCTATGTTCTGTTTGTAGATGTAACTTGCTATGTTCTGTTTGTAGATGTAACTTACTATGTTCTGTTTGTAGATATAACTTGTTCTGTTTGTAGATATAACTTGCTATGTTCTGTTTGTAGATGTAACTTGCTATGTTCTGTCTGTAAATGTAATTTGTTGTGTTAGTAAATGTAACTTGTTATGTTCTGTTTGTAGATGTAACTTGCTCTGTTCTGTCTGTAAATGTAATTTGTTGTGTTAGTAAATGTAGCTTGATATGTTCTGTTTGTAAATGTAACTTGCTATGTTCTGTTTGTAGATGTAACTTGCTATGTTCTGTCTGTAAATGTAATTTGTTGTGTTAGTAAATGTAACTTGTTATATTTGTAAATATAACTTGTTCTGTTTGTAAATGTAGCTTGCTATGCTGTGTTTGTAAATGTAACTTCTTCTGTTTTTAGATGTAACTTGCTATGTTCTGTTTGTAAACATAACTTGTTATGTTCTGTTTGTAAATATAACTTTCTATGTTCTGTTTGTAGATATAACTTGCTATGTTCTGTTTGTAAATGTAACTTCCTCTGTTCTGTCTGTAAATATAACTTGCTATGTTCTATTTGTAAATATAACTTGCTATGTTCTGTTTGCAGATATAACTTGCTATGTTCTGTTTGTAGATATAACTTGCTATGCTCTGTTTGTAGATATAACTTGCTATGTTCTGTTTGTAGATATAACTTGTTATGTTCTGTTTGTAAATATAACTTTCTATGTTCTGTTTGTAGATATAACTTGCTATGTTCTGTTTGTAAATGTAACTTCCTCTGTTCTGTCTGTAAATATAACTTGCTATGTTCTATTTGTAAATATAACTTGCTATGTTCTGTTTGCAGATATAACTTGCTATGTTCTGTTTGTAGATATAACTTGTTTTGTTCTGTTTGTAGATGTAACTTGTTCTGTTTGTAGATATAACTTGCTTTGTTCTGTTTGTAGATATAACTTGCTATGCTCTGTTTGTAGATATAACTTGCTATGTTCTGTTTGTAGATATAACTTGTTATGTTCTGTTTGTAAATATAACTTGCTATGTTCTGTTTGTAGATATAACTTGTTATGTTCTGTTTGTAAATATAACTTGCTATGCTCTGTTTGTAAATGTAACTTGTTCTGTTTGTAAATATAACTTGCTATGTTCTGTTTGTAGATATAACTTGTTATGTTCTGTTGGTAGATATAACTAGCTATGTTCTGTTTGTAAATATAACTTGCTTTGTTCTGTTTGTAAATGTAACTTACTATGTTCTGTTTGTAAATGTAACTTGCTATGTTCTGTTTGTAGATATAACTTGCTATGTTCTGTTTGTAAATGTGAGTTGTTCTGTTCTGTTTGTAAATGTAACTTGTTCTGTTTGTAAATGTAACTTACTATGTTCTGTTTGTAAATGTAACTTACTATGTTCTGTTTGTAGATATAACTTGCTATGTTCTGTTTGTAAATGTAACTTGCTATGTTCTGTTTGTAAATGTAACTTGTTCTGTTTGTAGATGTAACTTGTTCTGTTTGTAGATATAACTTGCTATGTTCTGTTTGTAAATGTAACTTGCTATGTTCTGTCTGTAAATGTAATTTGTTCTGTTAGTAAATGTAACTTGTTATGTTTGTAAATATAACTTGTTCTGTTTGTAAATGTAGCTTGCTATGCTGTGTTTGTAAATGTAACTTCTTCTGTTTTTAGATGTAACTTGTTATGTTCTGTTTGTAAACGTAACTTGTTATGTTCTGTTTGTAAATATAACTTTCTATGTTCTGTTTGTAGATATAACTTGCTATGTTCTGTTTGTAAATGTAACTTCCTCTGTTCTGTCTGTAAATATAACTTGCTATGTTCTATTTGTAAATATAACTTGCTATGTTCTGTTTGTAGATATAACTTGCTATGTTCTGTTTGTAGATATAACTTGTTTTGTTCTGTTTGTAGATATAACTTGCTATGTTCTGTTTGTAGATATAACTTGTTATGTTCTGTTTGTAAATGTAACTTGTTCTGTTTGTAAATGTAACTTGCTATGTTCTGTTTGTAGATATAACTTGTTATGTTCTGTTTGTAAACATAACTTGTTATGTTCTGTTTGTAAATATAACTTGCTATGTTCTATTTCTAGATATAACTTGCCATGTTCTGTTTGTAGATAAAACTTGCTATGCTCTGTTTGTAGATATAACTTGCTATGTTCTGTTTGTAGATATAAATTGTTCTGTTCTGTTTGTAAATATAACTTGCTATGCTCTGTTTGTAAATGTAACTTGTTCTGTTTGTAAATATAACTTGCTATGTTCTGTTTGTAGATATAACTTGCTATGTTCTGTTTGTAGATATAACTTGTTATGCTCTGTTTGTAAATATAACTTGCTATGCTCTGTTTGTAAATGTAACTTGTTCTGTTTGTAAATATAACTTGCTATGTTCTGTTTGTAGATATAACTTGCTATGTTCTGTTTGTAGATATAACTTGCTATGTTCTGTTTGTAGATATAACTTGTTATGTTCTGTTTGTAAATGTAACTTGTTCTGTTTGTAAATGTAACTTGCTATGTTCTGTTTGTAGATATAACTTGTTATGTTCTGTTTGTAAATGTAACTTGTTCTGTTTGTAAATATAACTTGCTATGTTCTGTTTGTAGATATAACTTGTTATGTTCTGTTTGTAGATATAACTTGTTATGCTCTGTTTGTAAATATAACTTGCTCTGCTCTGTTTGTAAATGTAACTTGTTCTGTTTGTAAATATAACCTGCTATGTTCTGTTTGTAGATATAACTTGCTATGTTCTGTTTGTAGATATAACTTGCTATGTTCTCTTTGTAGATATAACTTTTTATGTTCTGTTTGTAGATATAACTTGTTATGTTATGTTTGTAAATATAACTTGCTATGCTATGTTTGTAAATGTAACTTGTTCTGTTTTTAAATATAACTTGCTATGTTCTGTTTGTAGATATAACTTGCTATGTTCTGTTTGTAGATATAACTTGCTATGCGCTATCTGTAAATGTAACTTGCTCTGTTTGTAAATGTAACTTGCTATGCTCTGTCTGTAAATGTAACTTGTTATGTTCTGTCTGTAAATGTAACTTGTTATGTTCTGTCTGTAAATGTAACTTGTTATGTTCTCTTTTGAAAATATAACTTGTTAAGTTCTGTCTGTAAATATAATTTGCTATGTTCTGTCTGTAAATGTAGCTTGTTATGTTATGTTTGTAAATGTAACTTGCTATGCTCTGTTTGTAAATGTTACTTGTTATGTTCTGTTTGTAAATGGGAGTCATCCTGTTCTGTTTATAAATGTAACTTGTTCTGTTCTGTCTGTAAATGTAGCTTGTTAAGTTCTGTTTATAAAAGTAGCTTGTTATGCTCTGATTGTGAATGTTACTTGTTATGTTTTGTTTCTAAATGTGAGTTGTTCTGTTCTGTTTGTAAATATAGCTTGTTATGCTCTGTTTTGTAAATGTAACTTGTTATGGTCTGTTTGTAAATGAAACTTATTATGTTCTGTCTGTAAATGTAGCTTGTTATGTTATGTTTGTAAATGAATCTTGCTATGTTCTATCTGTAAATGTAACTTGCTATATTTGTAAATATACCTTGTTCTGTTTGTAAATATAACTTCTTATGTTCTGTTTGTAAATGTAAGTTGTTCTGTTCTGTTTGTAAATGTAACTTATTATGTTTGTAAATGTAACTTGCTATGTTTGTAAATGTAACTTGTTATGTTCTGTCTGTAAATATAACTTGCTATGTTATGTTTGTAAATGTAACTTGCTATGTTCTGTTTGTAAATATAACTTGCTATGTTCTGTTTGTAAATGTGAGTTGTTCTGTTCTGTTTGTAAATGTAACTTGTTATGTTCTGTTTGTGAATGTGTCTTGTTATGTTTTGTTTGTAAATGTAACTTGTTATGCTCTGTTTGTAAATGTAAGTTGTTCTGTTCAGTCTGTAAATGTATCTTGTTATGTTCTGTTTGTCAATGTAACTAGCTATTTGCTGTTTGTAAATATAAATGTTATATTCTGTTTGTCAATATTTTGTAGATCGTTATTTGACCTTTTGTCCCTTTTCTTTTGGCCATTGTACTGTCTATCATTCCTTGATTGATGGCTTCTAATTATCCATTGGTAATACCTTTGATATCTCTAAGCTGTTCTTGTTATGTTCTGTCTGTAAATGTAACATGCTATGTTCTGTCTGTAAATGTAACTTGCTATGTTCTGTCTGTAAATGTAACTTGTTATGTTCTGTGTGTAAATGTAACTTGTTATGTTCTGTCTGTAAATGTAACATGTTATGTTCTGTCTGTAAATGTAACTTGTTATGTTCTGTCTGTAAATGTAACTTGTTCTGTTCAGTTTGTAAATATAGCTTATTATGTTCTGTTTTGTAAATGCAACTTGTTATGGCATGTTTGTAAATGAAACTTGTTATGTTCTGTCTGTAAATCTAGCTTGTTATGTTCTGTCTTGCTATGTTCTGTCTGTAAATGTAACTTGTTATTTTCTATCTATAAATGTTACTTGCTATGTTGTAAATATAACTTGTTCTGTTTGTAAATGTTACTTGTTATCTTGTAAATATAACTTGTTCTGTTTGTAAATGTAACTTGCTATGATCTGTTTGTAAATATAACTTGCTTTGTTCTGTTTGTAAATGTAACTTGCTATGTTCTGTTTGTAGATGTAACTTACTATGTTCTGTTTGTAGATATAACTTGTTATATTCTGTGTGTAAATGTGAGTTGTTCTGTTCTGTTTGTAAATGTATCTTGTTCTGTTTGTAAATGTAACTTGCTATGCTCTGTTTGTAAATGCAACTTGCAATGTTCTGTTTGTAAATATAACTTGCTATGTTCTGTTTATAAATGTAACTTACTATGTTCTGTTTGTAAATGTAACTTACTATGTTCTGTTTGTAGATATAACTTGCTATGTTCTGTTTGTAAATGTAACTTGCTATGTTCTGTTTGTAGATGTAACTTACTATGTTCTGTTTGTAGATATAACTTGTTATGTTCTGTGTGTAAATGTGAGTTGTTCTGTTCTGTTTGTAAATGTAACTTGTTCTGTTTGTAAATGTAATTTGCTATGCTCTGTTTGTAAATGCAACTTGCAATGTTCTGTTTGTAAATATAACTTGCTATGTTCTGTTTATAAATGTAACTTACTATGTTCTGTTTGTAAATGTAACTTACTATGTTCTGTTTGTAGATATAACTTGCTATGTTCTGTTTGTAAATGTAACTTGCTATGTTCTGTTTGTAAATGTAACTTGTTCTGTTTGTAGATGTAACTTGTTCTGTTTGTAGATATAACTTGCTATGTTCTCTTTGTAAATGTAACTTGCTATGTTCTGTTTGTAAATGTAACTTGCTATGTTCTGTCTGTAAATGTAATTTGTTGTGTTAGTAAATGTAACTTGTTATATTTGTAAATATAACTTGTTCTGTTTGTAAATGTAGCTTGCTATGCTGTGTTTGTAAATGTAACTTCTTCTGTTTTTAGATGTAACTTGCTATGTTCTGTTTGTAAACATAACTTGTTATGTTCTGTTTGTAAATATAACTTTCTATGTTCTGTTTGTAGATATAACTTGCTATGTTCTGTTTGTAAATGTAACTTCCTCTGTTCTGTCTGTAAATATAACTTGCTATGTTCTATTTGTAAATATAACTTGCTATGTTCTGTTTGCAGATATAACTTGCTATGTTCTGTTTGTAGATATAACTTGCTATGTTCTGTTTGTAGATGTAACTTGTTCTGTTTGTAGATATAACTTGTTTTGTTCTGTTTGTAGATATAACTTGCTATGCTCTGTTTGTAGATATAACTTGCTATGTTCTGTTTGTAGATATAACTTGTTATGTTCTGTTTGTAAATATAACTTGCTATGTTCTGTTTGTAGATATAACTTGTTATGTTCTGTTTGTAAATATAACTTGCTATGCTCTGTTTGTAAATGTAACTTGTTCTGTTTGTAAATATAACTTGCTATGTTCTGTTTGTAGATATAACTTGTTATGTTCTGTTTGTAGATATAACTTGTTATGTTCTGTTGGTAGATATAACTAGCTATGTTCTGTTTGTAAATATAACTTGCTTTGTTCTGTTTGTAAATGTAACTTACTATGTTCTGTTTGTAAATGTAACTTGCTATGTTCTGTTTGTAGATATAACTTGGAATGTTCTGTTTGTAAATGTGAGTTGTTCTGTTCTGTTTGTAAATGTAACTTGTTCTGTTTGTAAATGTAACTTACTATGTTCTGTTTGTAAATGTAACTTACTATGTTCTGTTTGTAGATATAACTTGCTATGTTCTGTTTGTAAATGTAACTTGCTATGTTCTGTTTGTAAATGTAACTTGTTCTGTTTGTAGATGTAACTTGTTCTGTTTGTAGATATAACTTGCTATGTTCTGTTTGTAAATGTAACTTGCTATGTTATGTCTGTAAATGTAATTTGTTCTGTTAGTAAATGTAACTTGTTATTTTTGTAAATATAACTTGTTCTGTTTGTAAATGTAGCTTGCTATGCTGTGTTTGTAAATGTAACTTCTTCTGTTTTTAGATGTAACTTGTTATGTTCTGTTTGTAAACATAACTTGTTATGTTCTGTTTGTAAATATAACTTTCTATGTTCTGTTTGTAGATATAACTTGCTATGTTCTGTTTGTAAATGTAACTTCCTCTGTTCTGTCTGTAAATATAACTTGCTATGTTCTATTTGTAAATATAACTTGCTATGTTCTGTTTGTAGATATAACTTACTATGTTCTGTTTGTAGATATAACTTGTTTTGTTCTGTTTGTAGATATAACTTGCTATGTTCTGTTTGTAGATATAACTTGTTATGTTCTGTTTGTAAATGTAATTTGTTCTGTTTGTAAATGTAACTTGCTATGTTCTGTTTGTAGATATAACTTGTTATGTTCTGTTTGTAAACATAACTTGTTATGTTCTGTTTGTAAATATAACTTGCTATGTTCTATTTCTAGATATAACTTGCCATGTTCTGTTTGTAGATATAACTTGCTATGCTCTGTTTGTAGATATAACTTGCTATGTTCTGTTTGTAGATATAACTTGTTCTGTTCTGTTTGTAAATATAACTTGCTATGCTCTGTTTGTAAATGTAACTTGTTCTGTTTGTAAATATAACTTGCTATGTTCTGTTTGTAGATATAACTTGTTATGTTCTGTTTGTAGATATAACTTGTTATGCTCTGTTTGTAAATATAACTTGCTATGCTCTGTTTGTAAATGTAACTTGTTCTGTTTGTAAATATAACTTGCTATGTTCTGTTTGTAGATATAACTTGCTATGTTCTGTTTGTAGATATAACTTGCTATGTTCTGTTTGTAGATATAACTTGTTATGTTCTGTTTGTAAATGTAACTTGTTCTGTTTGTAAATGTAACTTGCTTTGTTCTGTTTGTAGATATAACTTGTTATGTTCTGTTTGTAAATGTAACTTGTTCTGTTTGTAAATATAACTTGCTATGTTCTGTTTGTAGATATAACTTGCTATGTTCTGTTTGTAGATATAACTTGTTATGCTCTGTTTGTAAATATAACTTGCTATGCTCTGTTTGTAAATGTAACTTGTTCTGTTTGTAAATATAACTTGCTATGTTCTGTTTGTAGATATAACTTGCTATGTTCTGTTTGTAGATATAACTTGCTATGTTCTCTTTGTAGATATAACTTTTTATGTTCTGTTTGTAGATATAACTTGTTATGTTATGTTTGTAAATATAACTTGCTATGCTCTGTTTGTAAATGTAACTTGTTCTGTTTTTAAATATAACTTGCTATGTTCTGTTTGTAGATATAACTTGCTATGTTCTGTTTGCAGATATAACTTGCTATGTGCTATCTGTAAATGTAACTTGCTCTGTTTGTAAATGTAACTTGCTATGTTCTGTTTGTAGATATAACTTGTTTTGTTCTGTTTGTAGATATAACTTGCTATGTTCTGTTTGTAGATATAACTTGTTATGTTCTGTTTGTAAATGTAATTTGTTCTGTTTGTAAATGTAACTTGCTATGTTCTGTTTGTAGATATAACTTGTTATGTTCTGTTTGTAAACATAACTTGTTATGTTCTGTTTGTAAATATAACTTGCTATGTTCTATTTCTAGATATAACTTGCCATGTTCTGTCTGTAGATATAACTTGCTATGCTCTGTTTGTAGATATAACTTGCTATGTTCTGTTTGTAGATATAACTTGTTCTGTTCTGTTTGTAAATATAACTTGCTATGCTCTGTTTGTAAATGTAACTTGTTCTGTTTGTAAATATAACTTGCTATGTTCTGTTTGTAGATATAACTTGTTATGTTCTGTTTGTAGATATAACTTGTTATGCTCTGTTTGTAAATATAACTTGCTATGCTCTGTTTGTAAATGTAACTTGTTCTGTTTGTAAATATAACTTGCTATGTTCTGTTTGTAGATATAACTTGCTATGTTCTGTTTGTAGATATAACTTGCTATGTTCTGTTTGTAGATATAACTTGTTATGTTCTGTTTGTAAATGTAACTTGTTCTGTTTGTAAATGTAACTTGCTTTGTTCTGTTTGTAGATATAACTTGTTATGTTCTGTTTGTAAATGTAACTTGTTCTCTTTGTAAATATAACTTGCTATGTTCTGTTTGTAGATATAACTTGCTATGTTCTGTTTGTAGATATAACTTGTTATGCTCTGTTTGTAAATATAACTTGCTATGCTCTGTTTGTAAATGTAACTTGTTCTGTTTGTAAATATAACTTGCTATGTTCTGTTTGTAGATATAACTTGCTATGTTCTGTTTGTAGATATAACTTGCTATGTTCTCTTTGTAGATATAACTTTTTATGTTCTGTTTGTAGATATAACTTGTTATGTTATGTTTGTAAATATAACTTGCTATGCTATGTTTGTAAATGTAACTTGTTCTGTTTTTAAATATAACTTGCTATGTTCTGTTTGTAGATATAACTTGCTATGTTCTGTTTGCAGATATAACTTGCTATGTGCTATCTGTAAATGTAACTTGCTCTGTTTGTAAATGTAACTTGCTATGCTCTGTTTGTAGATGTAACTTGCTATGCTCTGTCTGTAAATGTAACTTGTTATGTTCTGTCTGTAAATGTAACTTGTTATGTTCTGTCTGTAAATGTAACTTGTTATGTTCTCTTTTGAAAATATAACTTGCTAAGTTCTGTCTGTAAATATAATTTGTTATGTTCTGTCTGTAAATGTAGCTTGTTATGTTATGTTTGTAAATGTAACTTGCTATGCTCTGTTTGTAAATGTTACTTGTTATGTTCTGTTTGTAAATGGGAGTCGTCCTGTTCTGTTTATCAATGTAACTTGCTCTGTTCTGTCTGTAAATGTAGCTTGTTAAGTTCTGTTTATAAAAGTAACTTGTTATGCTCCGATTGTGAATGTTACTTGTTATGTTTTGTTTCTAAATGTGAGTTGTTCTGTTCTGTTTGTAAATATAGCTTGTTATGCTCTGTTTTGTAAATGTAACTTGTTATGGTCTGTTTGTAAATGAAACTTATTATGTTCTGTCTGTAAATGTAGCTTGTTCTGTTCAGTCTGTAAATGTAACTTTAACTTGTTGTGTTCTGTTTGTAAATGTAACTAGCTATTTGCTGTTTGTAAAGATAAATGTTATATTCTGTTTGTCAATATTTTGTAGATCGTTGTTTGACCTTTTGTCCCTTTTCTTTTGGCCATTGTACTGTCTATCCTTCCTTGATTGATGGCTTCTAATTATCCATTGGTAATACCTTTGATATCTCTAAGCTGTTCTTGTTATGTTCTGTCTGTAAATGTAACATGCTATGTTCTGTCTGTAAATGTAACTTGCTATGTTCTGTCTGTAAATGTAACTTGTTATGTTCTGTGTGTAAATGTAACTTGTTATGTTCTGTCTGTAAATGTAACATGTTATGTTCTGTCTGTAAATGTAACTTGTTATGTTCTGTCTGTAAATGTAACTTGTTCTGTTCAGTTTGTAAATATAGCTTATTATGTTCTGTTTTGTAAATGCAACTTGTTATGGCATGTTTGTAAATGAAACTTGTTATGTTCTGTCTGTAAATCTAGCTTGTTATGTTCTGTCTTGCTATGTTCTGTCTGTAAATGTAACTTGTTATTTTCTATCTATAAATGTTACTTGCTATGTTGTAAATATAACTTGTTCTGTTTGTAAATGTTACTTGTTATCTTGTAAATATAACTTGTTCTGTTTGTAAATGTAACTTGCTATGATCTGTTTGTAAATATAACTTGCTTTGTTCTGTTTGTAAATGTAACTTGCTATGTTCTGTTTGTAGATGTAACTTACTATGTTCTGTTTGTAGATATAACTTGTTATATTCTGTGTGTAAATGTGAGTTGTTCTGTTCTGTTTGTAAATGTATCTTGTTCTGTTTGTAAATGTAACTTGCTATGCTCTGTTTGTAAATGCAACTTGCAATGTTCTGTTTGTAAATATAACTTGCTATGTTCTGTTTATAAATGTAACTTACTATGTTCTGTTTGTAAATGTAACTTACTATGTTCTGTTTGTAGATATAACTTGCTATGTTCTGTTTGTAAATGTAACTTGCTATGTTCTGTTTGTAGATGTAACTTACTATGTTCTGTTTGTAGATATAACTTGTTATGTTCTGTGTGTAAATGTGAGTTGTTCTGTTCTGTTTGTAAATGTAACTTGTTCTGTTTGTAAATGTAATTTGCTATGCTCTGTTTGTAAATGCAACTTGCAATGTTCTGTTTGTAAATATAACTTGCTATGTTCTGTTTATAAATGTAACTTACTATGTTCTGTTTGTAAATGTAACTTACTATGTTCTGTTTGTAGATATAACTTGCTATGTTCTGTTTGTAAATGTAACTTGCTATGTTCTGTTTGTAAATGTAACTTGTTCTGTTTGTAGATGTAACTTGTTCTGTTTGTAGATATAACTTGCTATGTTCTCTTTGTAAATGTAACTTGCTATGTTCTGTTTGTAAATGTAACTTGCTATGTTCTGTCTGTAAATGTAATTTGTTGTGTTAGTAAATGTAACTTGTTATATTTGTAAATATAACTTGTTCTGTTTGTAAATGTAGCTTGCTATGCTGTGTTTGTAAATGTAACTTCTTCTGTTTTTAGATGTAACTTGCTATGTTCTGTTTGTAAACATAACTTGTTATGTTCTGTTTGTAAATATAACTTTCTATGTTCTGTTTGTAGATATAACTTGCTATGTTCTGTTTGTAAATGTAACTTCCTCTGTTCTGTCTGTAAATATAACTTGCTATGTTCTATTTGTAAATATAACTTGCTATGTTCTGTTTGCAGATATAACTTGCTATGTTCTGTTTGTAGATATAACTTGCTATGTTCTGTTTGTAGATGTAACTTGTTCTGTTTGTAGATATAACTTGTTTTGTTCTGTTTGTAGATATAACTTGCTATGCTCTGTTTGTAGATATAACTTGCTATGTTCTGTTTGTAGATATAACTTGTTATGTTCTGTTTGTAAATATAACTTGCTATGTTCTGTTTGTAGATATAACTTGTTATGTTCTGTTTGTAAATATAACTTGCTATGCTCTGTTTGTAAATGTAACTTGTTCTGTTTGTAAATATAACTTGCTATGTTCTGTTTGTAGATATAACTTGTTATGTTCTGTTTGTAGATATAACTTGTTATGTTCTGTTGGTAGATATAACTAGCTATGTTCTGTTTGTAAATATAACTTGCTTTGTTCTGTTTGTAAATGTAACTTACTATGTTCTGTTTGTAAATGTAACTTGCTATGTTCTGTTTGTAGATATAACTTGCAATGTTCTGTTTGTAAATGTGAGTTGTTCTGTTCTGTTTGTAAATGTAACTTGTTCTGTTTGTAAATGTAACTTACTATGTTCTGTTTGTAAATGTAACTTACTATGTTCTGTTTGTAGATATAACTTGCTATGTTCTGTTTGTAAATGTAACTTGCTATGTTCTGTTTGTAAATGTAACTTGTTCTGTTTGTAGATGTAACTTGTTCTGTTTGTAGATATAACTTGCTATGTTCTGTTTGTAAATGTAACTTGCTATGTTATGTCTGTAAATGTAATTTGTTCTGTTAGTAAATGTAACTTGTTATGTTTGTAAATATAACTTGTTCTGTTTGTAAATGTAGCTTGCTATGCTGTGTTTGTAAATGTAACTTCTTCTGTTTTTAGATGTAACTTGTTATGTTCTGTTTGTAAACATAACTTGTTATGTTCTGTTTGTAAATATAACTTTCTATGTTCTGTTTGTAGATATAACTTGCTATGTTCTGTTTGTAAATGTAACTTCCTCTGTTCTGTCTGTAAATATAACTTGCTATGTTCTATTTGTAAATATAACTTGCTATGTTCTGTTTGTAGATATAACTTACTATGTTCTGTTTGTAGATATAACTTGTTTTGTTCTGTTTGTAGATATAACTTGCTATGTTCTGTTTGTAGATATAACTTGTTATGTTCTGTTTGTAAATGTAATTTGTTCTGTTTGTAAATGTAACTTGCTATGTTCTGTTTGTAGATATAACTTGTTATGTTCTGTTTGTAAACATAACTTGTTATGTTCTGTTTGTAAATATAACTTGCTATGTTCTATTTCTAGATATAACTTGCCATGTTCTGTTTGTAGATATAACTTGCTATGCTCTGTTTGTAGATATAACTTGCTATGTTCTGTTTGTAGATATAACTTGTTCTGTTCTGTTTGTAAATATAACTTGCTATGCTCTGTTTGTAAATGTAACTTGTTCTGTTTGTAAATATAACTTGCTATGTTCTGTTTGTAGATATAACTTGTTATGTTCTGTTTGTAGATATAACTTGTTATGCTCTGTTTGTAAATATAACTTGCTATGCTCTGTTTGTAAATGTAACTTGTTCTGTTTGTAAATATAACTTGCTATGTTCTGTTTGTAGATATAACTTGCTATGTTCTGTTTGTAGATATAACTTGCTATGTTCTGTTTGTAGATATAACTTGTTATGTTCTGTTTGTAAATGTAACTTGTTCTGTTTGTAAATGTAACTTGCTTTGTTCTGTTTGTAGATATAACTTGTTATGTTCTGTTTGTAAATGTAACTTGTTCTGTTTGTAAATATAACTTGCTATGTTCTGTTTGTAGATATAACTTGCTATGTTCTGTTTGTAGATATAACTTGTTATGCTCTGTTTGTAAATATAACTTGCTATGCTCTGTTTGTAAATGTAACTTGTTCTGTTTGTAAATATAACTTGCTATGTTCTGTTTGTAGATATAACTTGCTATGTTCTGTTTGTAGATATAACTTGCTATGTTCTCTTTGTAGATATAACTTTTTATGTTCTGTTTGTAGATATAACTTGTTATGTTATGTTTGTAAATATAACTTGCTATGCTATGTTTGTAAATGTAACTTGTTCTGTTTTTAAATATAACTTGCTATGTTCTGTTTGTAGATATAACTTGCTATGTTCTGTTTGCAGATATAACTTGCTATGTGCTATTTGTAAATGTAACTTGCTCTGTTTGTAAATGTAACTTGCTATGTTCTGTTTGTAGATATAACTTGTTTTGTTCTGTTTGTAGATATAACTTGCTATGTTCTGTTTGTAGATATAACTTGTTATGTTCTGTTTGTAAATGTAATTTGTTCTGTTTGTAAATGTAACTTGCTATGTTCTGTTTGTAGATATAACTTGTTATGTTCTGTTTGTAAACATAACTTGTTATGTTCTGTTTGTAAATATAACTTGCTATGTTCTATTTCTAGATATAACTTGCCATGTTCTGTCTGTAGATATAACTTGCTATGCTCTGTTTGTAGATATAACTTGCTATGTTCTGTTTGTAGATATAACTTGTTCTGTTCTGTTTGTAAATATAACTTGCTATGCTCTGTTTGTAAATGTAACTTGTTCTGTTTGTAAATATAACTTGCTATGTTCTGTTTGTAGATATAACTTGTTATGTTCTGTTTGTAGATATAACTTGTTATGCTCTGTTTGTAAATATAACTTGCTATGCTCTGTTTGTAAATGTAACTTGTTCTGTTTGTAAATATAACTTGCTATGTTCTGTTTGTAGATATAACTTGCTATGTTCTGTTTGTAGATATAACTTGCTATGTTCTGTTTGTAGATATAACTTGTTATGTTCTGTTTGTAAATGTAACTTGTTCTGTTTGTAAATGTAACTTGCTTTGTTCTGTTTGTAGATATAACTTGTTATGTTCTGTTTGTAAATGTAACTTGTTCTCTTTGTAAATATAACTTGCTATGTTCTGTTTGTAGATATAACTTGCTATGTTCTGTTTGTAGATATAACTTGTTATGCTCTGTTTGTAAATATAACTTGCTATGCTCTGTTTGTAAATGTAACTTGTTCTGTTTGTAAATATAACTTGCTATGTTCTGTTTGTAGATATAACTTGCTATGTTCTGTTTGTAGATATAACTTGCTATGTTCTCTTTGTAGATATAACTTTTTATGTTCTGTTTGTAGATATAACTTGTTATGTTATGTTTGTAAATATAACTTGCTATGCTATGTTTGTAAATGTAACTTGTTCTGTTTTTAAATATAACTTGCTATGTTCTGTTTGTAGATATAACTTGCTATGTTCTGTTTGCAGATATAACTTGCTATGTGCTATCTGTAAATGTAACTTGCTCTGTTTGTAAATGTAACTTGCTATGCTCTGTTTGTAGATGTAACTTGCTATGCTCTGTCTGTAAATGTAACTTGTTATGTTCTGTCTGTAAATGTAACTTGTTATGTTCTGTCTGTAAATGTAACTTGTTATGTTCTCTTTTGAAAATATAACTTGCTAAGTTCTGTCTGTAAATATAATTTGTTATGTTCTGTCTGTAAATGTAGCTTGTTATGTTATGTTTGTAAATGTAACTTGCTATGCTCTGTTTGTAAATGTTACTTGTTATGTTCTGTTTGTAAATGGGAGTCGTCCTGTTCTGTTTATCAATGTAACTTGCTCTGTTCTGTCTGTAAATGTAGCTTGTTAAGTTCTGTTTATAAAAGTAACTTGTTATGCTCCGATTGTGAATGTTACTTGTTATGTTTTGTTTCTAAATGTGAGTTGTTCTGTTCTGTTTGTAAATATAGCTTGTTATGCTCTGTTTTGTAAATGTAACTTGTTATGGTCTGTTTGTAAATGAAACTTATTATGTTCTGTCTGTAAATGTAGCTTGTTCTGTTCAGTCTGTAAATGTAACTTTAACTTGTTGTGTTCTGTTTGTAAATGTAACTAGCTATTTGCTGTTTGTAAAGATAAATGTTATATTCTGTTTGTCAATATTTTGTAGATCGTTGTTTGACCTTTTGTCCCTTTTCTTTTGGCCATTGTACTGTCTATCCTTCCTTGATTGATGGCTTCTAATTATCCATTGGTAATACCTTTGATATCTCTAAGCTGTTCTTGTTATGTTCTGTCTGTAAATGTAACATGCTATGTTCTGTCTGTAAATGTAACTTGCTATGTTCTGTCTGTAAATGTAACTTGTTATGTTCTGTGTGTAAATGTAACTTGTTATGTTCTGTCTGTAAATGTAACATGTTATGTTCTGTCTGTAAATGTAACTTGTTATGTTCTGTCTGTAAATGTAACTTGTTATGTTCTATCTGTAAATGTAACTTGTTATGTTCTGTTTGTAAATGTAACATGTTATGTTCTGTCTGTAAATGTAACTTGCTATGTTCTGTTTGTAAATGTAACTTGCTATGCTCTGTCTGTAAATATAACTTGTTATGTTCTCTCTGTAAATATAACTTGTTATGTTCTGTTTGTAAATGTAACTTGTTATGTTCTGTTTGTAAATGTAACTTGCTATGTTCTGTTTGTAAATATAACTTGCTATGTTCTGTTTGTAAATGTGAGTTGTTCTGTTCTATCTGTTAATGTAACTTGCTATGCTTTGTTTGTGAATGTATCTTGCTATGTTCTGTTTGTAAATGTAACTTGTTATGTTGTGTCTGTAAATATAACTTGTTATGTTCTGTTTGTAAATGTAACTTGCTATGTTCTGTTTGTAAATATAACTTGCTATGTTCTGTTTGTAAATGTGAGTTGTTCTGTTCTATCTGTTAATGTAACTTGTTATGCTTTGTTTGTGAATGTGTCTTGTTATGCTCAGTGTGTAGATGTAACTTGTTGTTTTCTATCTGTAAATGTAACTTGTTTTGTTTGTAAATATAACTTGTTGTTTTCTATCTGTAAATGTAACTTGTTTTGTTTGTAAATATAACTTGTTCTGTTTGTAAATATAACTTGTTATGTTCTGTCTAAATTAACTTGCTTTGTTCTGTTTGTAAATGTAAGTTGTTCTGTTCAGTCTGTAAATGTAACTTGTTGTTTTCTATCTGTAAATGTAACTTGTTATGTTTGTAAATATAGCTTGTTCTGTTTGTAAATATAACTTATGTTCTGTCTAAATTAACTTGCTTTGTTCTGTTTGTAAATGTAACTTGCTATGTGCTGTTTTATAAATATAAATGTTATATTCTGTTTGTCAATATTTTGTAGATCGTTGTTTGTCCTTTTGTCCCTTTTCTTTTGGCCATTGTATTGTCTATCCTTCTTTGATTGATGGCTTCTAATTATCCATTGGTAATACCTTTGATATCTCTAAGCTGTTCTTGTTATGTTCTGTCTGTAAATGTAACGTACTGTGTTCTGTCTGTAAATGTAACTTGTTATGCTCTGTCTGTAAATGTAATTTGTTATGTTCTGTCTGTAAATCTAACTTGTTATGTTCTGTTTGTAAATGTAACATGTTATGTTCTGTTGTAAATGTAACTTGTTATGTTCTGTCTGTAAATGTAACTTGTTATGTTCTGTTTGTAAATGTAACTTGCTATGTTCTGTTTGTAAATGTAACATGTTATGTTCTGTTGTAAATGTAACTTGTTTTGTTCTGTTTGTAAATATTACTTGTTCTTTTTCTGTTTGTAATTGTGATTTTCAGTAGTTTTCTATTTGGTTGTCATGGCGATTTTGAAGTTGAAATTGAGGACGACCTTACAAGCCAAATCTAATTACCCGATTTTGGTTGTCTAGGTTTTGCATCAACCGCTTCAACTGACTCTTTGTCATAGTTGTTCACTTCCCTCAGGAGATCATATCTCTTCATATGATCCAAAAGTGTCTTGATAAACGATAACTTGTTGATACCAAGTAGATCCCTGTCTTGTAGTACGCGTATTAAGTCCACACAATTGGTCACTTTCTGTAACGATGCTCTACCAAACTGTTGGTTGTATTTAATTTGCAAATATTGCTTGATTTGGTGAAGTTCATCTGACAAAACAAAATTCAAAACGTCAATATAAAAACCACTTCCTAAATACAGGTATAAAATGACCTCTTCAGCTCTCAAATATAGGTTGGTTGGTTTATGGTGTTTAAGGCAACTTTCAACAATATTTCATTTATATCATGGCGGTTAGATTTATTGGTAGAAGAAACCGGAGTACCCGGGGAAAACCACCGACCTGTCATAAGTCATTATTCAAATATATGATTGGATCAGAATTTTTCGGTTCAAAATATCAATCGATAGGGAAATTTAAGATATGGAATATCAATGGGTCATCTTGCAGTTTTTCATTGTCGAGACAATTTCTATATAACTATTAGTGTTTTCTCCACGTTTTACATATCCTTCCGAGTTTGGCATATCAATATGATGGGGGTGTTTAGTGAAAGTTTGTGGTATGTTCAGTACTGATATAAGAGATATTTCTTAGTGTTGAATAAACATTACCACAAAACACTGACAAAAATGATAATGTACTCACCTTCAGTAATATTGTCCCATATTTGTTTACACAAATTAAAAAACCGTCCTGTCTGTTCATCTAATAAAAACAAAACAATATAAGATTTGAAATACACATTTTCGTGACTTTTTGTCATATCGGTAACGGCACGTGTTAATATTCAGATTTGTTTTCCAAATCCATGTGTTAATTCCTAGCCAATTAAAAACAATATATACAAATGTTTGAGAAGAAATGTGTTGGTATCTTAAAGTCAAAATGATTATATCAAAAGAGGTTTTAGGAAGCACACCGGAAGGAAAGCCATGGTTGGTTTGGACGATCCTATCTAAGCCATGAGATCTCAAGCAAATGTACCTGAACAATTGGGTGTCCGAAACCTCGATTGAATGTTTCTATGCTATACAATCCATCATCGTCACTAACTCAGGGCTCCTATTCTCTCCAATCATCATCCGTTCGACAATTCGAGTTTGTTCCGTAACTGATCTGGGCTTAGTAGTTTCCATAATAACATGACAATGTAGCATTTAATGGTGTCCTCTAGTTCAAAGTGTCCGCCGGACACCTTTACATATGTCATAACGTCTAGCAGACACTATTTCATATCGCAATCTCTATAAAATATTGTCCCGGGGGGAAGGGACACTTTAACACAGGACACTATTATGTCTTACCCTAACCCTAACCCTAGCCTTATACTAGGACACAATTTCATAGCACCTGACAGTATTTCATATCACAATCTCTATGTCCGGGGGGACACTTTAACATAGAACACTATTATGTCTTACAACAACACTCACATTGTCATACTAGTCGAATTAAACATATTATGAAATATGGCATTCATCGTGGATAACTCATGGGACATTGCCATTCATTCATCTGTTTTTTTCATATTAATGTGCAAGGAATTCCCTTTCTTTTTTTAAAGATGTGATTTGATTTGCTGTAAAACCGTCCATGGGAACAAATCAAATGTTTTAAAATGAAAGATAAATAATTCATGACTACGAGGACAGAGGTGCAGGAGTGGACCGAAAAGTAGGGAGGGTGTAAGTTTTAGGTTGCAGGAGTGGGCGGACCGAAAAGTTGGGGGGCCAAGCTTTTTGAAACTGTCAAGCAAAAAAAAAACTGGATTCAAGCTATGCCCTTATATTACAATTTTCTCAAATTTTCTAATCCCATTTTATAAATTCAGGTTTTTCTTAAATTTTAGCCAAATATGTGTGTGGAGGGATTACATAATTTCAATGGGATAATATCTGCTCTGAACTAGACCAACACGTTTATTTGGATTTGTATAGGGTTAACTCACTGAAATAAAGCTCCGTGGGTAGACATGTCGTTCCACTCGGACACTTTATTCTGATTCCGAGTTACATGTAACCAGTCATTGCTCTTACAACTTTATGCTGCGTGTTTAGCTGAGATGCAACAAATACAAATTGAATAGTGATTGACCTTACTGGGGTTTGAACCAACGATCTACCGCGTTCGATGCGACCACGTGAACAATTACATCACCAATTCGGTTAAATTTATAATATTGAACAAACCTACTCCTGTGCTAGGGATTTGCCAGACCGCGATTATTTTGTTGTTGCATGTGTATGTGCATATACAACTATTAGTATCTATCATATTTGAGGTTTGTTAGTTGAACTTCTAACACTCGAAACGCGAACTCGATACAACTTTATGTGATAAAGCTTATCAGGGACTTACGGTGGGTCTGTGATATTCTCCGGAGACTCCGGTTTCCTCTGTCAATAGACCTGACAACCTCGACACATCTGAAATATTGTAGAAAGTGGGTTTTAATAAACATAACCTAGTCTTCTCACTCCCCATGCCAGCTTATTAACATGGAGTAAACCAAAATACATAACAATCGTAGTTATACGAACTATTTTTTCAGTTCTAAATGCGCACAGGAAGTGCGCAATAATATCATATTGTCCGTGTGCATCCGCTGTACAAATATTCTGGATAATTATGGATATTACCTGACCCCTTCCTGCCCTGGAGAAGAAAAGCAGTTGTTAATAGAAAAAATATTGGTGAGTAAATAACGTAGATTTAGAAAACCTCTGTTTTAATCTAAAAGGGACACAACTCCATACAGAATACTGCTGCTTTTAATTTATACTTAATACATAATTACAGTTAAACCTGTCTAATGTGACCTTCCAAGGAAACAGTGAAATATGGTCACATAAGACAGGTGGTCACTTAATACAGGTTTAATTGATATGAAATGCACTGGGAAGGGGAATAAAAATTAAGGTCACATAATACAAGTTATTGCTTAATAGTGGTGGCTAATTAAGTAGGTTTGACTGTATGTTAATAAGAATCATCGTTACCTCCAGTAGCTCCTTCTTCAGGACACTCTCGTTCATATTGAAGCCTTTGGTCTGAAACAACAACAAAATAGAAAGTCTACATAAGCGGCGATCGTGCTATAATAGCAATTGTGATATGAATAACGATTGTGACATAAAACGATCTTTTAAAGGTGGGCAGGCAGTATGGTCCTTTTTTTGCAAAGTTTAATTTTTTTTCATTAACACTTTTTTTTCTATAATCTGTTTAAAGTTTTAACACAACTTGTGAACTATCTACTTGCTAAAAAATTATCCTCTGATGTCTTATAAGGTTCAATATCTACAATTATGAGAAACATGTCCTCAAATTTGTTGCTCTTGCTAGATCGTGTACAATTTTCGAATCAAACCAGGAATGTGTCAATGGGTATATTTTATTAATGTTAAATAAGTCGAATATTGCGGCATCTTTGATTATTCTTCCGTATCAGAGTTCAATAGTGTGCACAATATCATCTAAGCATGACCACCAACTGAAAATCAACATAATTAAAAGAATCTCAAATTAAAACAAATGTATAAGAAGGGACACAAAAATAATCTGTTAATACTAGAATTTGATTGAATGAAGCACTTTATTTGAAAACATAAATTATTATTACTTTAACAATAAAAAAGGGGTGGGGTGGACATTTCAACTTTGATTATTATTTGTTTTTAACCTCAAACAATCTTCCCATATATATGTTTATTTAGACTAACTATCCCTTTCCATGGGGGCACATACAGGTGGAGTACATACAGTGCGTCTAAAATATAATTATGTATATAATCGTAAAAACAATCTCTTTAGTTATATAACATTATATTGTATACTAGAAGGCAATGTCTAAAGGTTACCTTAAGATATAAATACAAATAATAGTTTAGGTAATACATTAAAAATACATTTCAATCAATATTTAAAACACTTGATCGGCAAACATACATCCTTTCTAGCATACTTTTATCTATCCGAATGAAGAAATCACCACACACTTGGTTAAAATAATAACTTGTGTCACCAATCAAAAATTGTAGTTTTTGTGAAATCCAGACAGGGCAGAAACACATGCATATGGTCAACCATTTCTTGAAAACATTGATCTTATATTTTCATATGCCGGACATTCAAGTAAGAAGTGTTGAAGCAATGCGGTGTCATTACAAGGACACGCTTCGCATACCGGACTGTCACATAACTTCATTCTATTAAGTGTAGTGTTCAGAGCAATAGTATTAGTTCTTGCTAGTACAAAGATGTATCTTGAAATTTGACGACTGAAATTCTACAACATTAGACAAGTACGGTTGCTTGCCTTGATAAATACAAACATTTTTGAAAATTTCAAGACTGCACTTTTTATTAACGCAAGCGAATTATTCTCTTTTACTTACAGAAGACATAAAGAATCTTGTGAAAGTATTTAAATTAATTTCATTATTAAAAAAATGATCAAGACCAATATTATTAAAAACGAATTTGAATAGTCTAGATATGTCCAACGAGATGAATTATCATATATATTCTACCTCCGTGAGAACTAATTTACACAGTCTGGCGATCGGTAGCTTCTTAATCATAGGTAGGAAATCCTCTGTCTGTCTAGATAATCATTGTTTTATCGGTTTCCATCCCAATTCTAAGAATGAAGCTGACTTTGGGATCTTTATATTGGTGTCTAGAATCAACTTGGTGACTTTATATTGCCACGATGCTAAAGATGCTATACTTCCATTGGAAGATGGTATCCAAACTGCACAGATATGAGGAATTGATGGACGAATAATGATTTCCATAAACCATCACCAAAAGAAATTCATGTTCACCTTACAGTTCTATTATATACTAATACTTTTTCTCAAGATTTTCTTTGAGATAGCAGTTTATGTGGTAGATAAAACCCATAGATCTGACCACCAAATGAAAATCAACGTAATTGAAAGAATTTCAAATAGAAAATATACGAAGGGTCACACAAATAATCTGTTAATACTAGAATGTGACTGAATGAAACACTTCATTTTGAAAAATGAAATTATTATTACATTAATTATAAACCAGAGGCTCACAGGAGCCTGTAATCGCTCACCTGCATCAAAGCAGACGATGTAGGCCTACTGTCGTACTGAGTGATTATAGAACAGTGCAATGCCAATGATTTTGCGCATGCTGTATTTAATTTTATTTTCCTAACTGAGGAAAAGATTAAAATGTGAAAAGCTAACGAACAGCAACCATCTTGAATGGAGGGCGGGGCTCTCAGACACAATTTTGAAAGGGGCCCACCCAGGGACCATCCCTGCAAGGTTTGATTTAATTTGGTTCAGGGGTTTCAGAGGAGAAGATTTAAATGTGATCTTTTATCAAAATATGCCTAATTTGCATAATCGGTATAAATCGGCTGAAAGAAAAATTTCACAGGAAAACACGGAATATATGTTAAACTACTCCTTGCCATGTAGTTGCAGTTAAAATTTGAGCTCATTTTGACTTATACTAAAGCAGCAATGGACAATTACAATGTTACCCCCCCCCCCCCCCCCCCCCCCTTTTTTTCTATTTTTAGTTTGGCGGCCATATCTTGGTCGAAAGTCGGGATCACCGGACACAATTTTGGAAGGGGGCCATCCAAGGACCATTCCAGCAAAGTTTGGTCTAAATTGGCTCAGTGGTGTCTGAGGAGAAGATTAAAATGTGAAAAGCTAATGACAGACGACGACGACAGACGACGGACGACGGACGACACCTGATGGCTTAAAAGTGGGTTGGGTGAAAATTTCAACTTCGATTGTTATTTGTTTTTAAATTAAACATTCTTCCCATATGAAGAGAATATCCAATGACATATTTTACAAAACACAAAGCGCTAAGGTCTTATAATAGACGGCGAGGGCCGTCGTGGTCATGCTCGTATGGTATTGGTATCGGTAGTTGGATTTAAGACTACATATACAATCAGTGTCTATCTAATGGTGTGGGTTCGAATCCCGCTCATCGAGAAGTGTACTCGATACAACATTATGTGATAAAGTTTGTCAGTGACTTGAGACAGGTCGGTGGTTTTCTCTGTGTACTCCTGTTTCCTCCGCCTTTAAAACTGACCGCCACGATAATCGACATAACTCAAATATTGTTGAAAGTGGCGTTAAACACCATATCCCTAATTCTAACCCTTAAAATAAGCGGAGACTACATCCGGAGTAAAATGAAACTTTTATATATTTGACCTTCTTCCATTTGTAATAGGTCATTGTAATTTACTTCCTAATTTCAATATCATCCAACCTATAACTAATGTCCAATTTAAACAATTTAAAAAATGAGGGATTTCTGTGTTAAATATATCAGTGACTTACCCATATTCTTTGTTTTAATCTAGAATCTCTCTAATGTTCTACACAATGGTCAACAAATATGGAAAAAGGAAAGTAAATTCCCAATGTATATAAATAATAATTTACGTCACTTCCGAATGGGTCACAATCTATAAATATACTAAAATAAAGAAATATGTTGTCAAATACAAAGAAAAGAAAAGAAGAGAAAAGAAAGGAATTGAAAAGAAAAGAAAATCTAAATAATTTAAAAAAAGAAGAAAAACTTAAAGGAATATTGAACAGTCAAATGGCGTTGTTTGTAAAAAATGTTTTTATTACGTCTCAAATTTAAATAGCCCTACAATCTTTCTAATAAGGAAGTTGTACTATAAATATATATTAGGCTTATTTATAGAGGGTGGGAATGAATTACCTTTACCCACGCCGGGTATTCGGACACTTGGAACCGGGTCGAACACTAAGAACCGGGTCAGACAAGTGACAACAACGTTGTCAGGTGAGTATGCTATTTTTATCCTCAGCGACCGTCAGCGATATTAACAACAGAAATAAATTGACACATCGTCTTTGCTATTAACGTACTAGGTTTATATTTAGCTTTGAGTATTATAAGTGGATAATAAATCGACAAGAATGTTTTAATATCGAAGTGTTAGAAAAAAATATGTGAATCTTTAACTTTAGTCGCTTATATCTACTCACGGAGAGCGAGTTCCATGATTGTTTTGGTCGATATACCTCCCATAATCTATACTAGACTATTCATTAATATATAGGCTTTTGACTTGCGGTTTCTAGCGCAGCATCCATCTTTTTATAACAATGGGTGCATGAAATCGGACACAAAGGACCGCGGGTAACCTTAAGTGAAAGATACTATGAACGTGGGTGTCGGACACTAAGAACAAATCGCATGCAAGAGCAGGTCGGGGATTTAAGCCGTGGATGGCCAACATAGTGTTGCACCACTGAGGTGGTAACGATATAAGTATAAAAACTGATTGTACAATCACCCTGGTAGTGGGTTATTTCTATTTCTGGTAGCGTAATCTGCACAAGCTCAAGGCCCTGGTAAAACTTAATGTTTCATACTTGTACAACAAATAACAAGAATATGGAATAGATTCTCATGAAATTTATTATAACAACAACTGATAATTTAACCAATACAGTTTTAAAATACTACTGAGCACTATAAAATACCGAGCCCCCCCTTTTGGACAAATGTCAATATTAGCGTAAAGTCGTACGAACGTAGTAAAAATATATAGGTCACAGGTCGAAATATTCTATCTTAAGGGAAACGTACCAATCTAAATAACAGAAAGATTACTGTAAAAATAACTGATATCTATCTAGCTGGTAGCGCTCATGTTAATTGCAAGGTGCTTAAAAGATGTAATTGCCCTGGTCTTGGGTTAAAGTGTCTCTCCTCAGTAACAGACGTTTGGTCTTTATATACACAGGGCCCATATCTGAATGTGGGTCAAACGCTGCTGATTGGTTGGTTACTCCTGAAGTTCCCACGGTAATTATAACCGTTAACGGGGCCGCAAACAGAGCCACATAAGTGTGAGGTAACATACATGCGCACTAAAAATTACACGTAGGATACATGGCGGAAAGTATAAACAAGTTGTTTGTCATGTCAAGAGGAAGAGAAAACGGACTTAATAAAGTTTACCCTTATAGAAAACAAGCCCAAGAACAATATATAAACCTAGCGTAAATGAATGAAATAGGTAAGAAAATGTGACAAGGTTAATAAGGAGAAATAAAGATGGGACTGTCGTAGGCCCCCTTTGGTCAAACAATGAGGACGAACTTTATCTTAACCAGCAAACTTTTCCATATAAAATAACAATATACATACAATAAATATTCGCGATCACGATGCCTGAAATATAAATAATAGTTCATTCATACACATATACGCGCTGTGCTACTCGGACGGCTGTACACGCATCACGAATGAAATAACAACTGAACAAGAAAAAGTAAATCATGAGCAGCACATAGAAAATCTAATAAATATACATACAAACAATCAATTATCTTATCCCTAACTCCTAAATCGTAACAATAGGATTATAATCCGGCGGTTGTCAGGCGAGACTGGTAAATTTAAGTCGTTCCCTTATGAAATTTATTTAAAAAGATACCTGTTTTAAGGATGTTCGGATATGGGAAAATGTCCTAATTTATTTGAGATGGCTTGAATTTATGGCCGTTTTACCACGATTTGTCACCTTATTTCAAACATTTTAGAATATAGGCATAAAGTGACTAACCGTGGTAAAATGGGTGTTCTCACAAAGCCTTTAAAACGTCGTATTAAAATGGGTTATACATGTATGAGATATGAAACAAAATTCAAGGGGACATGATAATCATGAATAATTAACTGTTAAATATATGGGGTTTAATCCGCCAACTTCTCTACAATACGCTCCTTCCTAGGGAATTACTCTACACTCAAAGCAGTTTGTTAGTGTATATTCTTTTATGCCCACAACCTAAGACTTAAAAAAATAACAAAGCAGTACTATCATTAAAAAAATCAAAATAAATTTTGTTGTACACTATTTACTCCACACTTCCGCGTGTGATAGTGCAATATTATAACCTATTTTTTCCCCTTTTTCAAACAGAAATGTCAGAGGAACCCTTCGATGATATTGAACTAGAGGAGGCGGAGCCAGTTGACGGCTCCTGTTTGGACGTATCTCTTGTAGAAGAGGTGAACTCAAATTCACAAGAGAACTACTGCTGCGATGTTTGTAATGAGGTTTTCAGACGTAAAGCCCATTTGGTACGCCACAATCCACCTTAGTTTTCAACAGATTTAATAAACCTTTCTCCGATGTTCCATCCAAAACCTGTCCAAAGTTGCGGATCCCTGACATAAAGCGGAGGAATTTGCCATGAAATAACCGATATCTAATTTGCCAAAACTTAACGGTTTCGTGTCCATATCTCATATGTGTGGTTGAATCGCACGAAAACCATTCAACAATATCTAAGAAGAGAAGGTAGCATTTGTTATGTAACGGAAATGTTCCGGATGCTAATAGTCCCATAATTTTTTAGAATGATTCTTTTTGTCCAACATTTTCAAGAGATTTCAGTACCTTAGGCAACAAATCAATCATGTCATTGATCACAATAGATTATGAATCGCATTGGGGGATTTCTTTCACTGAAGAACAACATACTTCCATTTGAATTTCATCGTTCGCAAAGTCATTTCCTTCATTTTGGTTACTTTTCGGAGTTTGAAAAAGATTCTTACAGAAATTCTCCCTTACTGGAGTATTCAGCTTCTTTCTTTTGGATTCCTTATCAAGTATGTAAGCTAAGCCATCATTAACGGTAATGCATATGCCATATTTGGTTAGATTAGATGGTGTTACTGCTTCGTGTATTTTTGATTGATATCTTTGTATTCCTGTGTTTTCGTCTAATATCAGTTGCCTATATTTTAATGTTTCTTCTCCGTGTGACAGTTTACAATGTTCAATAATACTCTGCAAGGAACCTCCTTTTATTCCACAATAATAACACTTGTGCATGTTTTCTTCGTACTTCAACTTGTTAATAGGTGAGAAGCGGCATTAATTTGGGATAGCTAGTCCAACTTTGTTTTATGAGTTGTGTCATTTTTATATATATATTGAGTTTATTTTCTGTAAGATTTATTACATTGTTATTCTATTATGAAGCAAAACTACAATTGCAATGTTATAATTAGCGAATGTAATCCGCGTTCTTAGTATCCACGGACACACAAGATCCCGCTTTCCATTGTATCATAACCCGAGGTCCTTTGTGTTCAATTTCATGCACCCGTTGTTATAAAAAGATAGATGTTGCACTAGAAACCGCTAGTCAAAAGCCTATTTTTTTAATGAATAGTCTAGTATAGATTATTGGAGGTATATCGACCAAAACAATCATGGAACTCGCTCTTCGTGAGTAGATATAAGCGACTAAAGTTAAAGATTCACATATTTTTTCTGAAACTTCCGATATTAAAACGTTCTTGTCGATTTATTATCCACTTATAATCCTCAAAATTTGGCATACGTTAATAGCAAAGACGATGTGTCAATTTACTTCTGTTGTTAATATCGCTGACGGTCGCTGAGGATAAAAATAGCATACCCGGCGTGCTTACCGTCAAACGTACTTTTCTCACAGCCGTTAGCGTTGAATTCGTAACATTTAATACTTGTTGGAATTCTACATACCCAGTTTTACGAGTTAACGTTATTTTGCAATTGACATTAAATTGTAAAGTTACCGTTGATTTGTTGTCAAAAATTGTTCGTGAATTGCTTAACCACATACCACCCCCCTCATTACCAACCCCATCTAAAATTATCCAGATATTTGTATAATATATAAATCACAATGAACACATAATCATTTCTTAGCTGGATCGGGTATTGAAATGTGTGTGTGTGTGGGTGAGGTGGGGTGGGAGGGAGACATAGGTAATATTTGAGGAGGTGGAGGGGGCCGTGAGACATGATAACTGTAATGTTATATAATAGTTTGTAATCTGGAACTATTTCAAAATAGATACACACCTACATTTGTAAATAGTATATAGAGTGTAATATTTAAGTCATAAGAATTACATATTATTTTGATAGTTGAATCGGGGCAATATTGGTGGTGGGTGAAATATTGTTTAAGCGGAAATTTATACATTTAGTTTCCACCATGTTTATTGTTAAATAGGATTATTCACAATTATCATTTCAAGCCATTTTTTTCATTATGCATTTTTATAATATACTATTTTGTATGTCTAGATCATGAGTCGGGCCAAAACAAAACCTTATTGAAGTGGTATGTGTTGCTCTTTCGCTAAGCACACAGTATTTAGAAATATAAGCAACGATTTGATGGTCTGGAATCAGGAGAATGTATCCGAGCGGAGCGACATGTCTATCCGTTGAGGGTCGCTTCAATAACCTAGTACTAAAACAATCCAACTACATGTAACCGTATTGGTCTAGTACAAAGTGGACATCGTCATCATCCCATTGAAATATCACTTGTTCTCACTATGATATAGGTGACAAATTACTGACTTGGCGTTAAACAACAATCACTCATTCACTTTAAGTTTTTTTGCAACTTGTGTCTCATTTTGGATATTAAGTGATTATCGATGTTATATAAAACGAGAGGACTTTCCTGAGTCATCTCTCATCGAAGGGCGAATTCCTGACATGAGTGATGATTGAGAAACGTCCTCGGGTTTTAGAAAACATCTTTAATTATTGTATCGCTATATTGTATTCCTAATTAAATAATTTTTGTTGAGATACTGATATTTTTTTAAACACAATTAATATTTTATATCGTAAATCACTTATTATAAAGGATTTGGTAATGTGTCGTCATTATAACGTCATATTAGAAAACAGCGATAATACTACGTGCGTCCTTGACAACGCTTAGCGATCAACGATAATTTTTCATCTCACTCTACTAGCGTGAGATGGAAAATCTCAGATAGCAAGATCAAAGGAAAATACCGCAAAATAGTGATAAGTATATGTTATCTGGATGTGAATTGATTGATACCGAAAATATCAGCATGCCGAGCCAGAATATGAAGATTGTTGTCGAGTGAGCGAAGCGAACAAGTCACAAACTTCATATTCTGTCGAGCAGGCTGATATTTTTCAGTATCAATCATATTCACATTCAGATGATAATGTTTATCATCCTTAAATCAAACATAAAGACGGATACATCTATAGGTTTCGATATTTGTATTTTCGCGGGAAAAATCACATGTTTCAAAATATTAAAAATACGCTTCCCCAAGATATAGTTTATAAGTAGTTTGCAAATATACTATTCATTTTAACAGATTTATATAAATGTTAAGTATGGAGAATTTCCCCCCTTTAATGGTGATATTCATTGTTTTTTTAATTACAAACACAGTCACCATTTGCATTAAAGGTTTTGTTTACTAATGTCGCTAATGACGTTCCGGTTTAGAAAGCACAAACGGCACGACCTCGATTATGACCAAAGTAAAAACAGTTGTCCCAGCAGAGGTTATCAAGAGTTGTGTCAAGTCCATTTTTGTAGGACGATGTTTGTTGATATTTCTGACACGACAGTTCCTAATTTGATTTATGTTTAAAATATGAAATGTTACCTAGCTGATGATGCTGATGAATTTTATCTACTTTTGTCATCTTCACAGGAATCATCGTTTAAATGTTGGGAGAAATTGGTGATAACTCCTGCTGACTGTTGATAAGTCCTGCTCAGCTCACGCGAACTTTGATACGATTTTTGCTTTAGGAGTCAGTAGGTAGATATAGCGGAGGGAAGGATGATAAGAGGAATTATTGTCTGGTTTGACCACAATAACATTTTTCTACTGTGCAAACATTTTATTTGTATTTTGAATAAATGTCAAATTATTCAATTTTAATTTCATTTTGTTTATTTTGCTTAAAATTTACCATTATCCGATTCTAATGAAATCATGAAATGTTTAAAGCGGAATAAATGTGAGAGTCAAAATACAAGCAACAGGTCAACACGCTCACATTATCAAAAGCTATCATTTTATATAATCGCCTCGACTTTTTCCAAAATAAAAACCATTTGACTAAAACACCCCGTTATTTTTACCAAAAATACTCCCACATTTTAAAAAAAACAGAAATGATTAAGCCAAACACGCCCCCATTTCATATTACCAAGCAGTGCCAATTATTTTTGTTTTTTGTGATTCAAAAGTTATTAAACTAATATGAGACAGGCACTACCTGCAAGATCAGAAAGGCTTAAATATCATTGATACATCATACTATGATTCATAGGCAAAGCAGTCAGTTTTCAAATAAATACACATTAATATATAATCTGGTTTGCCTCTGTCACAGTTTGGTGACAGGTTGCCGGGTTTCTAGACCAATATATATATCATAGCCTCATAGGGTATATTAAATATATGTATGCAATAAGATAAATAACTGAACAAAGAGCCTAGAGAAGGGGCAGAAAACGGGGTAATAAGCATAGCATTCGTGTTCAGTAATAGTAAGAAAATATTGGTGTTGACATTTTACACAAAAGTCCAGAAGTTATTTTTTGTCTTTCTCTTGCTATAGTTAACATTTAAAAATCCATTATTGTATACCCCATTAACCTTCTATCCAGGATTTCCTCTTATTATAGATCAATGCTTGATAAAAAAGAACAAAAAATACTTACCAGGGACGGATCCAGGATTTAAAGTTAGGGGGGCGCACTTAAAAAAATTGCGCCGAGCGAAGGGACGCCCGAAAATTTTTGGGGTATTTCGTGTGAAAAATCACGATTTTGTGCAAAAAAATCATATTTTTTCCAATTTTAGGGAGGGGTTGGGTGGGGCGTGCGCCGGGTGCGCCCACCCCCATGGATCCGCCCCTGCTTACATACACATTGAAAATGGTGTTGACAACTTTTCCTTTGTGCACCCATGCTGGAGTGATGTTTATTTCAGTAAGCCTGTTACCTGTAAAAGTCAGAAATATTAGTTGTATAAGAAATACAAATTTGACATATTACATTCATTGTAGACTGTATGACTTCCTGAAGACTGATTCAAGTATTGGGAAGCTTAAAATAGGGATGTTTTGTAGTAGGTCTTAACTGCTTAAAGTTAAAACACATCATTACACTTAAATATCAATGTATGCTAATAGGGGCTAAATTTGAATGTTGGTTAATAACTCCAATTAAACATTGGGGAAAGTATCAACACTTGTATATGCATGTTCCTACTGTTTCATTTAGAATATAAACCCTTTGTCTTAATTTTGGTAAAGCACAATAAACACATGCACAATGACTCATATGAATGTACCTTAACATGCAGAAAGATAGAAACAATTAGAAAGAAAGAATAAAGAGAACACACCACATTAATTAATACATAATGCATGCATGCACAGAACTTTAAAATAAGGTTCAGAATGATTGTAAATAACTGACACAAATTTTCACATATTCCATACTACTTTTTTTAATTAAAATTAAATAAAAAAGTTAACTTTCAAGACAAATATAAATAATTTATTCATATCTTTTTCAGTCTGACTTTTTACATTGTAACAAGGCTGTCTATCATTCATCAATCATTTTGACCCTTTTCACCTGTTATCACTCATCTCCTGTATATTGATGTACATATGGGACAGCCTTAAAAACTTATTGATAAAATGTAAAAATTGGAATGTTACATAAGAATAATTAAACAGAACCAAGAAGATGAGCTCAAATACAGTGTTCCAAATCTATGAACACAAATATGGGGATTATGCCATACAACTCTTAGCTTACATGTACAGTATATAGGTATCTATGTCAGCAAAGGCAAGACTCCAGATCTCATATGACAATGTTTTAGCTATTAATTTGGGTTTCAATTTTTAATGTTTCAATTTTATATATTCAAAAACAAAAATGAATGCCAGAAGATATTTATGCCACCACCACTTTCCTTAAGTCATGAACCAAAAAAGATAATAAAATTAATGACAGTATTACTGTTCTTTGTTTCTCTTTATTTAATATTTGAAGATTGTCTTTACTTAACAATTTTTATATTTTGTGACTTAGAAAATAAATTCATTTCTGGTGATAAGACTTGCAGGCTTATCTAGTAAAAAGCAGAGAGTAGTCCAGAATATAATATTATGTATTTAATATTATATTTTATATTTAAACTAATAAAAATATACATTTATATTTAACAATAGACATTTTGTAAAAGACGAAATCAATGTTAACTTTTGAAAATTGATGACAATATTATTATAATTCTTTTTAAAACTTTACTTTTGATTTTTTAACAAATAATATACAATAACGATATTTGACTTTTGAATATTAAAAAAATTAATAAATGATTTAATAAAGAACTGTAGCATTATGAATACTTCATTGTAACAATAATTTAATAAATAACTTTAACATTATGAATACTTCATTGTAACAATAATTTAATAAAAAACTTTAACATTATGAATACTTCATTGTAACAATAATTTAATAAATAACTTTAACATTATGAATACTTCATTGTAACAATAATTTAATAAATAACTTTAACATTATGAATACTTCATTGTAACAATAATTTAATAAATAACTTTAACATTATGAATACTTCATTGTAACAAATAATTTAATAAAGAACTTTAGCATTATGAATACTTCATTGTAACAAATAATTTAATAAAGAACTTTAGCATTATGAATACTTCATTGTAACAATAATTTAATAAATAACTTTAACATTTTGAATACTTCATTGTAACAATAATTTAATAAATAACTTTAACATTATGAATACTTCACTATCAACAATTAATTAAAAAGCTATAACAGTTTAAAAATGAATATAGGTAATTTTGAAAAGCAGAGTCTGATATTCTATTTCAACATGTTCAAAAAACTTTAGACGGTTAGCGATTTTCACATCACCCACCTTCTATTCAACAAGTGTTGCATTATTTTAGAAAATCCCGAATTAGGACCGTTATTGTCTTCATTCCCTCCATAATCAACTCATTTGAAAATGTATGTCTTATATTTAATAGTTATAAGATTATAAAAATAAATATAGCTCATTTTTTTAACAACATAGCTCAATATTCGATTTAAAAAAGACTTTGAACTTTATGAAGATAATTATGGTATTGTTTTCAGAAGGTTAGTGATTTTCACATCACCCACATTCTATTCACTTTCAACAAGTGTTGCATTATTTAATAAAATCCTTAATTAGGACCATTATTGTCTTCATTCCCTCGATAGCAAACTCATTTAAAATGGATCACTTATATTAAATAGTTATAAGATAATAAAAATAAATATAGCTCATTTTAGAACTACATAGTTGGATATTGAATATTCTATTTAAAAAAAAAAACCTTTGAAAATAATTTCTGGTATTGTTTTCAGAAGATTAACAATTTTCACATTCCCAGATGTGTTTCGAAGTAAACATTCATCGCCTTTTAGAACCCCAGCTATCATCAATATCATCCTCATTCTCTTCATTTTCCTCCATAGCCAACTCATCTGAAAATGTATCATTTATATCATTCACTATGGACTGGCAGAGAGCACAGTACCATATGCTACTTAAAAATTGAGATGTGTGAACACCATCATACAAGTCCCTATAAACATATACAGTTTTGATATTCATTCGTCTGATATGAGGTTTTTCTTACACCTCTTGTCCTAATTCGGAATTTTCTTACATCTCTATTCCACATAACAGTTCTTACTGAATTATCAGCATTTAATTTATAAATAAATTCATTTAAAATTTCAATATCTTGCTCTAACTGTTTTTGTTCTTCGGCTAATTTTATAAGTTCCTTGTCAGTGAAATTTTTATTAAAATATTTAGAAATTTTTAATAAAGATGCTGGTGGTATCATGGCAAAGTTTTGCAAAACATTATACTCCTGAAATGCTCCCAAGCTGTTAATTATATCATTCCTGACTGATTCTACTCTTTCAGAGGAGGTTTTAACTTCATAATTTAGAAAATAGCCACCCCCTCTATGTGTTTTTGGGTCAAATTGCACATTCCAGCAGCTATCATAACTACAATTTTACTATTAGATTCAAACTAACAAAATAACTTTTATTACACACGGGTTACGAGTTTCAGTGGTATCGGACGTACGATTGAGGGTAGAAGATTTAGGATCACCTTTGCGCTTTATGTTAAGAAGATCTTCATTAGTTGAATGTGTTAGTGTGCTACACGTAACGTGTTTACAATGCGCAGATTTTTTTCATTCATCAGTATGTGCAGCCATGTTTGTCAAAAAATCTAAAGTACACATTGTATGCCATAAAGAGTTCGATGACGTTCGCATATTACCTGATTTCAATGAATCGTGTTCAAAAATGGTGCCTATTATATAAATGAACACAGCTACTTTGCAAATAGGATATTTACAACGGGTATCATGAACAGAGAAGAATAATGGTATCCTTTTGGAGCACATAGTTTTATTTCATGTATCATACACTAAGAACGAGAGCCTTTTTTTAATTTTATTTATATACATTGGATATTCAATTTTGACACAAATATCCGGTTTGTGATTGCATGTACTGTTCCCTAATATCAGCATTTAAGGATGATTTTATGATGACAAAATGTGATACAAATGTAAGTAACTCCAGTTGTGATTTCATGTGATGTTCCCTAATAGCAAGAATGGACAAACCAGAGAAACTGACAACAATGGGTACGAAAGGCACAACACGAAGACAAACCAAACAAATAAACGTTAGAGAAAACAGAAGGGGCAATCAAGAATGGACAAACCAGAGAAACTGACAACATTGTGCACACAAGACACAAAATAAAGACAAACAAAACAAAAAACAAAAACAAAACAACACAACACATTATGTGTTGGACACCACTATACACAAACAACTGGAGGGAAAGATGAACTGAACATCGTTTTATGCGGAAATCGTAAACGGACATCATGATCACGACTATACCAGTCCATGTATATCAAATCGTCAAAATTGACGGTCTGAAATTAGAAAATTGATGCGAAAATATATACATATTATTGGTTTCTGCTATTCGGGTCCCTTAAGAAGGACGATACTTTTCAAAATCATAAATGTCTTTCATATTCTAAAACAAGGCATATGTTTTATGTGTTTTTTTCAATTGGAATAAAAGAAAAATAAATCTCAGTGGCTAATAAGTGTCACATGAATTCAACTCTGTAATACCAATCATAATTATGCAAGTATATTATTCAGTAAACTTTGGAAGGAGGGGGCCGCGGTGGTCATGACCGTATGGTAGTTGGATTTACAGCTACCTGTGCAATCAGTGCATATCACCACTAAAGTTGTGAGTTCGAATCCTGCTCATGGCGAGGTGTACTCGAAACAACATTATGCGATTAAGCTTGTCAGTGGTTTACGGCTGGTCGGTGTACTCCGGTTTCCTCCAACAATAAAACTGAACACCACGATATAACTGAAATATTGTTGAAAGTGGCATTAACCGTAACCCTAACCATAACCCTTGAAAGGAAATTTGTCTTCATTATTTAATACAATAAACCATATCTGAGTTCTGGTATTTGGATCAACCGAACTACAGGTAACTAATCACCAGAGACAGACGTAAATAACAGTGGTGGGTAAGCATTGTCTTTATCAGTTGTTCAAAAGTGGCATTTCATTCTGAACTAGCGCATTATACATATAGGTCATTACGGTAGCTTTTTATGTTTGTTTTTAAAGTTAAAATCTGACACTTACTTCTATCTGGTGTTGTCATATACTTTACACTAGACATGCGATTATTACCAGAAATGCCCTTTCCTCTAACATATTCATTTGCAGCTTTAACCAACACCAACATTCGTGTTTCGTCACCGCCGGCTTTAATCCTTTGCCTCACTTGTTGATGTAAATCGTCCTCAACATTATCACCGTTAACTTCAATAATTATATCTCCGTCTTTTAATCCTCCAGCTTCAGCTGGTGAATTGGCATAAATTTGAACAATAAATTGACCTTTCCCCACCCTTTCAGCATGCAAATTAAATCCATATCCCTGAAAATCTGACTATTTTTTAATGTGACACAAACGAGGATAATAAACGGACCATAAATCTTCTTCTTGTTTTGTATCATTGGTGACATTTTGAATTTCCTCAACTTGTGATACACCATTTTCTACACCCTCTACAAATAAAAGTCAAACTAACATGTGGCATGGGATATACATGTATCAACAAAAGTTATTATCATGTGGTATGGGATATACATGTATCAGCAAAAGTTATTAACATGTGTCATGGGATATACATGTATAAACACAAGTTATTAACATGTGGCATGGGATATACATGTATAAACAAAAGTTATTAACATGTGGCATGGGATATACATGTATAAACAAAAGTTATTAACATGTGGCATAGAATATACATGTATAAACAATAGTTATTAACATGTATCATGGGATATACATGTATAAAAAAAGTTATTAACATGTGGCATAGAATATACATGTATCAACAAAAGTTATAAACATGTGTCATGGGATATACATGTATAAACAAAAGTTATTAACATGTGGCATGGGATATACATGTATAAACAAAAATTATTAACATGTGGCATGGGATATACATGAATCAACAACAGTTATTAACATGTGGCATGGGATATACATGTATAAACAAAAGTTATTAACATGTGGCATAGGATATACATGTATAAACAAAAGTTATAAACATGTGACATGGGATATACATGTATAAACACAAGTTATTAACATGTGGCATGGGATATACATGTATAAACAAAAGTTATTAACATGTGGCATGGGATATAAATGTATAAACCAATGTTATTAACATGTGGCATGGGATATAAATGTATAAACAAATGTTATTAACATGTGGCATGGGATATACATGTATAAACACAAGTTATTAACATGTGGCATGGGATATAAATGTATAAAAAAATGTTATTAACATGTGGCATGGGATATACATGTATAAGCAATAGTTATTAACATGTGGCATGGGATATACATGTATAAACAAAAGTTATTAACATGTGGCATGGGATATAAATGTATCAACAAATGTTATTAACATGTGGCATGATATATACATGTATAAGCAAAAGTTATTAACATGTGACATGGGATATACATGTAAAAACAAAGTTATTTACATGTCGTATGGACTATATAATTATTAACAAAAGTTCATTTCTATATATACCTGTATATATAATTCCCTATACTAATTTAGTCATACATAAAAATGTACATGTACACAATAAATATGGCATGATTCTTCAACTTTCAATTTTAGTCCTACATGTATAAGACCACCCCGTCTACAATGAAAGAGTGACCTCCGTTGAGTTGGACATTAGTACCCCTTTTATAAGGCCATCCCTCTAATTAGACCAGATGTCAGATACACTAAATGTTTCCCTCAAGAGAGATCAGCGCTCTTATATGGCCACTCTTTCAGTATATCTGAAATCTGGACTGACAAGTGGGGTGGTCATTCGTGGGAGATGTCTTATTAGAGGAGGACCATTGTACCCGTGAGTGATAAGAAGGCACCAGTAGAAACATAATGTTACTAAGTCTGCCAAAAACATTTTGACAAACTAGCACAAACAACATTTTAGAAGAATGTTTTCTATTTGATTAAGCACATTTTATGCAATTTTTACTAGCTGGAACAAATTTTTTACTAGACTAGGGCTCAGGGCAAGTGATTGTTGGCACATACTGATTACTAACTGTTGTTAAAATGAGCGCTGAAAGAAGATCTGCACAGGAAATTTTATGTGAGTTTCTTTTTGGTTGAGAAATTTCAAGACACATTTGTTGGAGCTGGTCTTGCTAAGTTTTTCTATGCTTTTAAAATAGTTATGCTTTTATTTATTTTTTATTTGTTGGGGGAATTTATTTCCTTAGAAAAAAGCTAGAGAGTACACATACATATGTATGCATGCACATGTATATTTAAATTTAACAATTTAATCTCCCATAAATAAAGATTTAAATGCTGAAAGATCTATTTACATATTTGGCGTCACATTTTAATAAGGAAGTATTTAGATATATATAAAAAAAATTGTGAAAATTAAAAAACAATAATTTGAAACTGAGGCAAAAATCTAAAGGTTATATAATACAAAATTAAACCAAACAGTGTTAGAATTAGATTTTAGAACTGTCAAATTCTTGTTCTTCCATCGACAGGATTTTATCACTCGACCACATCCACTCCCTAAAAAAGGAGCTTCAATAATCGTAGTGTTACCTTTTCTCGTAAGACAAATCTAGGGATAGGGGTAAGACATGTGTATAAGCGTGTGTAGATGGTACATACATACTTAATATTATAATTTGACAGCAATCTAACTCAGCAATGCTTAATATATTGTATAGGATAATGAAGAATTCATAATACAATCAGAGGAAATAAAGTATATTATACAAACGTCTAGAAGCAAGTGACAACCATACACTATATCTGTCCCACTGGATCTCAAAGTTTATTATAAAGATACTAGGTTAATACTAACTATTATATACGTCTGAAAATTAAACCAAACAGTGCTAGAATTAGATTTTAGAGCTGTCAAATGTTTGTTCTTCCCTCGACGGGATTTGAAACCACACCATTGATACACTGCAGCACCATTCGCTTAGCCTTACGTCCAGCGCACTAGACCACTCGACCACATCCACTCCCTAAGAAAGGAGCTTCAATAATCGTAGTGTTACCTTTTCTCGTAAGACAAATCTAGGGATAGGCGTTAGACATGTGCATAAGAGTGTGTAGATGGTACATATATACTTAATATTATAATTTGACAGCAATCTAACTCAGCAATTATTAATATATTGTATAGGATAATGAAGAATTCATTATAGAGTCACAGGAAATAAAGTATATTATACAAACGTCAAGAAGCAAGTGACAACCATACAATATATCTGTCCCACTGGATCTCAAAGTTAATTATAAGGATACTATATATATATATATATATACGTCTGAAAATTAAACCAAACAGTGTTAGAATTAGATTTTGGAGCTGTCAAATGTTTGTTCTTCCCTCGACGGGATTTGAACCCACACCATTGATACACTGCAGCACCATTCGCTTAGCCTTACGTCCAGCGCTCTAGACCACTAGACCATATATATATATATATGTGTAATCTTGGTGTTTATTATAGATAGAAATAAACTATTTACATCGATAAGTAAATCTTGACATTTACATGACATCTTCAAAATATTATTATATAAATAAGCAAAGCAAATAATAAAGTAAGCATAATCATATTAAAAGCAATAATCAAAAATACAATTAGGAAAATAATAAAAACAACACAATAGCTTACCTCACATGAGGTGTAAAGGTCTTTGTAATAATTTGGCATATAATCAATGTGACTCTGGTAAACTCATGAATAGTAGAAAACCTGTATTGCAAAATTAATATTATAAGTCATGTGTTTCATGACAAGATAAAGGTTTTAATCATTTAATATAATACATCATTTAAAGTGACAGTTACTATTTAATTAAACTTAAACTTTAACATTGCAATAAGTTGAAAATAATACTTTTATGTTTTAATTGTTTAATCAAACTGGTTTTACCTGTAAACTTTCCAATGCCTAATTTATGATGTATTTTTTATTCATTTTATAACTTTCATTTAAAACTCTTGCATATTAAATAAATCATGACTGTTAAAAATGCTTAATATAGAAATGTAAAGAAACTGACCTTCAGATTATAATAATGACAATCCATATAATTATACAAGAAAATGAGACATGTCCAGCTACTAAACCAGAACAGAAATATATCAATAGAAACGAAAGAGAGTTTCCCGCCTAAAACAATCAGTAAATGCATATACCTGGGCGAGTAAAGACTTCCTTGTTTTGGCTCAGAAATGTTTCTGATAACAATAGTATTTGCCACAAAAATTGGTATGCATACTCATCAACACATGTTTTACCAATTCACATCCATAATTTACCAAAAAGAGTGTGTAATCCACAAATTCAAAACCTGTGATATTGACATTTCTTACCGCCAAAATCGTATCACGTGACCACCATAAAAATAAATAAACCGGAAGTAAACAAAAGTAACACACACGACTGTCCTGTCTGCTTTACTTTAGATCAATTAACAAGGCCAATCTTTGTGTATGTTATCCTGCACCCTTGAGTAGCCCAAGGGACGAAGACCTAAGTTGTGATACTTTTATTAACATCATATCCGGTTGTATTCGTTGCATCTGCACTTATTATATGCACCTGAACCCAACCAAGGTCCACCAAAATATCCATGTGGAGCTTGTAATAAAGCTGTCACTTGGAAGCTTAAATCTATATGCTGCGATGGCTGTGAGCAGTGATACCATATATACTGCCAGGGTATATATCAATATATGTATGAACTATTAAATAACAGTAATTTATCATGGCAAATGTGCAAAATGTGGTATGCCAAACTTCTCAACCACATTCTTCAACAGCACTATAGGAACATCAAACACCTTCTTAGCACTAGATGATGAAGAATGTATTCAAGATTCTATATGTAAACCATCTCACCAATGTTCGCCTATACATAGACAAACCTTTAAGTCAAAGAGTTCCAAAATAGACAGTCCATCACCATTCAGAGTACTTACTATAAGCTTCCAATATATTAATAGTAAGAAACCAGAACTAGATCAAACAATAAAATCATGTAAACCTAATTGCAATTTCCAATGTATACATAACATCACATGTCACAGAATTAGACACAAACTGTGAGATAGTGTGGGCAACAATAAAGTCAACGGGAAACAAAACTCTATATCTAGAAACCTAATACAGACCACCTTCAGATAAAGGGGAATCACTAGAACAACTAAATGACTCCTTAAGCAGAGTGTGCAATAAAACAAATGTAAACATATGGTTAAGAGGAGATTTCAATCTAGGCCACATTGACTGGAGCATTCCATAAGTTGTACCAAGTAAACCAGATCCATTCCTGCACCAAAACTTACATGATATATTAAATGACCAGAATCTAGCACAAGCCATAGACAAACCAACAAGAAACGATCGAACTCTAGATCTTCTGTGTATGTCAAATCCATCTTTCATAAACAGAATTGAAACGCTACCACCTATGAGTGTTCACGATACTATCTTCAGTGAAATCGATCTACCACTTCCTAAAATAAAACAAAGCCTCACAAAGGTTAACTGGGGAAAAATAGAGCAAGACTTACAAACCACTCACTCACATATGAAAGAAAATCTAAATCATATGGATGTAAATGATCTATGGAATTATTTCAAAAACTCCACTACTGATTCCATAAAGAAAAACATTCCAACAAAATCAATTGGTAATAAAACAACACTACCATGAATAACACCTCAAATTAAAAAGCTAATAAACAAGAAAAACTAATTATTTAAAAAGAAAACCTCAAACAGTGAACATACTAAAATATACAAAGAAGTTAAGTCAAAACTCCAGAAAGAAATGCGTAATTCATACTGGAATTACATTGAAAATATGACTTTTGACCTAGACATAAACGAACCAGACCAACAAAAGTTCAATAAACAACCCAAAACTGTATACTCCTATATAAAAAGCCAGAAAAAAGAAAACACCAGAATAGCACCTCTCAGAAGTGAAGGAGTCTTGCATGTAGATCCAACAGAGAAAACCAATATCTTAAATAGGCAATTCCAATCAGCCTTTTCATCAGAAGCGAACACAGAAATTCCAGATAAAGGTCCTAGTACACATCCAATCATGAAAAATATCTCAATTTCCAAAAAAGGCATACTGAAACTCATCAACAACATCAACCCCAAAAAAGCTGTAGATCCAGACAACATCGCTGGTAAAATACAAAAAGAAAATGCAGACATTTGCTCAGACATAGTTACCATCAATTACAAAAAAATCAGTGGAAACAGGGCAAGCTCCACTTGATTGGAACCATACAAATGTAACACCATTAAAAGGGAGACAAACACCATCCAGCAAATTACAGGCCAATATCTCAAACCTGTATTTCCTGCAAACTGCTAGAACATGTAATGGCTAGTAATATGATGGAACACCTGGAATCAAACAACATCTTGTACGAAATGCAACATGGTTTAAGATCGAATAGGTCATGTGAATCACAAATAATATCACTTGCTCACCAACTAGCACAAAACAATGATAACAAACTTCAAACTGATTTAATAATAATGGACTTCGCAAAAGCGTTTGAGAAAGTGCCACACAAAAGACTCATCTCCAAGCTAAAATATTATGGTATATCTGACCAAATAGCAATCTGGATAACATCTTTTCTTGCAAACAGAACACAGACAGTACTTTTCGAAAACACAACATCTGTTAAAATTGCAGTCACCTCTAGCGTGCCCCAAGAACTGTACTAGGACCCATACTGTTTCTAATATACATAAACGACCTACCAGAGTACATTAAGCACAGCCAAAATAAGACTCTTTGCAGATGATAGCATTATATATAGACCAATTAAAACGCAAGCAGATTGCATAAAACTACAGGAAAACCTTGAATCAGATGTCAAATGGGAACAGGATTGGCAAATGGTATTTCACCCAGACAACTATAACATCTTAAGAGTAACAAGCAAAGAATCGCCACAACATTTTTACTACAACATGCATGGGCACATCTTAGAATCAGTGCAATCAGCAAAATATATGTGGGTCACACTATCAGCAGATTTAAATTGGAACAATCGCATTCAACAAATGACGTCCAAAGCAAATAAATATCTTTCATTCATCAGACGAAACCTCCAAATTAATTCAAAATCACTTGTACGACCCAAACTAGAATACTGCTGCTCTGTATGGGACCCATATATCACCAAAAACATCCATAAAATCGAACAGGTCCAACGACGAGCAGCAAGATATGCATGCCAGACACCAAAATACTAGCAGCGTCACAGAAATGATACACTCACTTGATTCACCAACACTACAAGAAAGACGTCTAAAAACTAGATTACATATATTCTATAAAATAATCAACAACAAAATTGCAGTTCCATATGATAACATCCTAATACCTAGCCAATCCAGAACAAGATCTATCCATTCAAATACCATCAGATAAATACAGTGCAACAAAGATTCATTCAAATTTGCATTCTTCAGCAGAACGATCAAAGATTGGAATAAATTACCTGAACATATTACAAACAGTACCTCTACATAAATGCTGAGGGAGAGACTGACACATGATGTCCTCCTTAAAACATTTCCATACCTGATATAATAGGCTACAACATGTTGTTATCTTTTACTAAATAAAAAGAAAAAGAAAAATGGTAAAAAATGAAAATTAATAAACATTGTTAAAAATGATAATTAATAAAAAATTGTCATGCCAAGCATGCACCGGAAAGTAACCTTCGTCAAGTTGAAGTTTTTCTGTATTGAAAGAAGAACACAGGAGTTCCATATGTGTGAATAAACAAGAAAAATGTGACATTTGATTAAAAAAAAATGAATTTTCAAAAAACTGACAGTGAATTAAACTGATTGTCAGGAGTGAAAATAAAGCAATTAATTTCATGGTACTGGCTACGATTACCTGGATTAGGTAATAATAACGAAAAATTAGGATTACCTGGGAGACTAAGTGCCGGAATACAATTCCGGTTCAGGAACCTATTTCACGGAAAAATATCGGGTAATCGTAATTTTATTTGTTAGAGTTACCTGGTCTTATTATTACCCGGAAGTTCTAGGGATTTCATTATTGAACATATAGAATTGAAAGAATTATTATTATTATATATCAATTTGAAATTGATAATACATTTTAAATCAATACATCAAAAAGATATGAAATATACTTCGTAAATATATTTATGCCCAAGAGCACATTAACCACTGCAGCAAGCTTGGTTTGCCTTCTTATAATATATAAATAAAACTAACACAATCTTGGAAGAAATTGGGCCACCTAGTGTGGCCAAAGTTTTATTATTCTAATTAATATGTTTACATATCATTTCACAAGAAGGCAAAGGTGGGGTTAAAAAAATTGGCCCCAACCATATACATGTACAAATACACATCTAACAAAACACACTTCTAGAAGTATTATACTAATTAAATACTACAAACATATCAAACAAAAAACACAATTATATACATGAACTAAAGGGTGGAGGAGGAGATTGGGCGGAAAACAAATTTTGTTTTTAAAAACACATGAATTAAATTGATTTTCGATAGATACATTTTTGTAAATAATTTCCCTTTATCGATTGATAGCAATAATAGCATATGGGATTTACAATTTCAACACACGGGTCAATCATAACAATGGGAGTTATTGTTTTATAATGCATGGACTCTCCTTAACATGCATGAGGGTCCATAAGGGGAATTACAACTCAAATAATGAGAGTTACAAGGGAAATTAAAACCCGAGCTCTACGCATAAAGGAATTTATTTTTCAAATAAATTCAAATTTATGCCGAAGAGCAAATTAGCCAGTGCACCAAACTTGTTTTGCCTTTTTTTTATATATAAATAAAACTAACACAATCTTGGAACAAATTGGGCCACCTAGTGTGGCCAAAGTTTTATTATTCTAATTAATATGTTTACATTTCATTTCACAAGAATACAAAGGTGGGGTTAAACAATTTGGCCCCAACCATATACATCTACAAATACACATCTAACAAAACACACTTCTAGAAGTATTATACTAACTAAATACTACAAACATATCAAACAAAAAACACAATTATATACATGAACTAAAGGGTGGAGGAGGAGATTGGGCGGAAAACAAATGTTGTCTTTAAAAACACATGAATTAAATTGATTTTCGATAGATACATTTTTGTAAATAATTTCCCTTTATCGATTGATAGCAATAATAACATATGGGGTTTACAATTTCAACACACAAAAAGGCAAAGGTGGGGTTCAAAAATTTTCCCACGAGATCGTAAGATCCCCCCACCCGCAGCTGCACGTAATTAATCATAAGTTATAATTTACCCTCAAGTCCTGAAATGACTGCTCCTGCTCGTCATACAGATGTACAATGTAAACAACATGAATTCGAAGAGCATAAAGACACATATATAACAAAGAAAAAATGACAAGTATTAACAATACATTGTAAATGTAAAAAAGAGAATGACTGTTCATGCTCGCCATTATAAGGTCACACATGCTTATCTTCAATAATATATCCACAAAAATACATGTACAGCGTTACATTGACAAATTGGTTTAAGATGCCCTTCTAACAAATGCAACCTATATGTGGTATACAATTACAATGTCACATTATCAGGTTTAATGTACCTTAAAAATGCATTGCAATGCCATCGCCCCAACAATCTAATTTGTGCTTCTGATTTTCCTTGTTCCATAGCATGACAACAGGCTCCAATTCTAAAACTATGTGACTTATAACAACCATCTGATCAGCCTATATGTGACAAAGTTTTCTGTAACATTCCTACAAACTGATCACGGCCTACTAAAGAACCATCAATATTTATAAATACTGGGCCCATTACATTACCCCTCAATCTATAATAACTTTCTAACTAATAAACAGGGCAACTATGGCCATCTTGCCTTTTAATAACACATTTCGTGATGTTCCCTGGTGCTAAATGTGTGTAAGACTGAAAATTAATTACACAGCCCTGTTTGTCAACAACCACATCTCTATACTGTAAACAGTGGCCATCATTATTAGCAACATCGGATGTCATTTCACCAACCCTAAGAAATGCATGGAAAGCAACTAAATGCATCGCTTTATATAGAGCTTTGTAATAAGGGTGAATGCAAACTTTGTCAACAGCATCAACCAACTTATGCAAAATAAGAAGGGTGATAGGTAATCTACTATCTATAGACGGTTTTTGTTTTTTGATCCCTTGGATTAACTTCGAAATAAAAAACGAAGTAGATGTATCAGCAGCATGTTCTAATTTGTGATAATAGCCAACAGCTGAGTTGTATGAACTAACCTTTGTTATGTAAGTAAGCTAAATACAATGCTAAGGTAGAAATAGATACTGGAATTTTCAGTTGCTTGGACAAATATTGTTGACAAAATGTACTTTAGTCGGACCATACTCGCTCATACATTTTTCTGGTTCGTGGGGCTAGTGATGACTGTATTAGCTGTCTAACAGAATAGCTTAACATGGTAACTTTGGAAGTGTTGGAACTGCCATTTGGAACTGATCTGCTTCTGGCATCAAGGCGAGAAACTCCTGAATCTGCAAACGGGAAAGAGCATCACTCTATTTATTCTTTTCACCAGGAATATGAACTGCTTTGAAAAGAATGTTATATTTCAAAGATAAAAATATTAACTTCCTTAATAATTTCAAGAAATGTGTTTCATGGCTTGCAAGGTTATTAATCACATAAGCTAAAGCCTCATTGTCACAATGAAAACAAATGGCCTTACTAGCCATTTTATCACCCCATAACTCTACAGCTAATATAACAGGATAAAATTCCTTTACAGTAATATTATAATTCAACCACTCTTCATTTCATACTCCATAAAACCAAGAACTTCCAAAAACATCTCCATAACCAATTTTTCCAGAAGCATCAGGAACAAGTTCAAGTCTATCAGAGGAAACCCAAGTTGCATCCATAAAAACGCATTTTCCATTAAACTGAGACAAAAACTCTTTCCAAATTTGCAAATCATTGCTACAACCTTCTGATAACTTGACTCTATGATGAGGTTTCCATAAGTTAGGTCATACAACGCCTCAAAAATGGGCGTCCAGCAACAACAACCTTAGTTGCGAAATTCAACAAACCACATAACATTTGAATTTCCTTCAATGTGACTTTCCTTCGTGGTAAAAACAAATCAATTTGTTCCAGAGATTTTACAATTTGTTCTTATGGTAGGCGAGCTTCATACTTGATTGTGTCAAGCTCAGGTCCAAAAAATGTCAAAACCTGAACAGGCCCTACAGTTTCTCTAGGTGCCCTTGGTGTACCAATTTGCTTGCATATGTATAAAAACCTATCTAGGTACATCTTGCACAAATCTTTCCCTGGAGCAATAATCAAAAAGTCATCCAATATATGAATGATTTCCCCATTGGGCATATACCAATGGCCAATCCATTTCAAAGCAGAACTAAACCGTTCAAAAATCTGACAAGCCGATGCACAACCCATAGCAAGGCATTTGTCAAAATAATAAACTCTATTCAAAAACATACCAAATGTATGATATTCAGAAGGTGACAGGGGCAAATTTATATAAGCCATTGCAATGTCATATTTTGCCATATAAACAGGTGAATCATAAAGTTTTATGGTAGAAATAGCATCATCAATCCTAGTATAATTAACAGATTTCATTTCTGGTAAAATGTGATCATTTACTGAGATCCCTTTAGGGTATGATAAATGGTGAATCATTCGATATTTGTTGGGTTCTTTTTTAGGACACAAACCAACTGGTGACACCTGAAAATTCTGAAATGAGGGGTCTACAAATGGACCCATAAATCGACCAGAAGCTACTTCAACCTCAATTTGTGGGGTTACAAGATCTGGTCTTTCAACCGCTGATGGTAAATTTCTACAACAAGTATTAGTGTAAATTAAATCACTAAAAATTTGAAAACCTTGAGAAAACACATTTAGGAGATAATCTGCCTCTAATTTATCATAACCTTCAAGATAAGCACTAACAATTGTGCAGTTGATTGGTGTAGGTAACTCTTTGTCGAACGTGTTTGACATGTCTTGGATTTCGATGCACTGGCCTTGGGCCAAGAAAATTATTTCCAACGACTGGCCTACTAAAACCTGACACACCATTCGGTCCAATAATTCTAGGTGAAAGACTATTTGACCCTCCAGAAGCCATAGTAAAACGAACACTGACATGCAATTTGTTGCACTTATAACAATTATGATTATACTTGCATGTTAAACGGTAATAGTTACCTAAGTGAAAATTTACACAATACCCAACAGGCACAATAGCTTGGCGAATGCCACTGTTTACCTTTAAACCACATCACTGCTAGCCCCCTTGTTATAAGTCATGTAGGGATCGGTCAAGCAAAGCCCCAACATATAACTCTTGGTGTGTCATTTGCCAACTTATTTGCACCTGGAATTTAGTTGAGCGAAATTCATGGTCATAATACCACCAATTGCTCTTTTTCCTGGCAATTTACAGGACAACCTCCATGTATTGAATTAACCCCTGGGCCGCCTCAGGATGGTTTGCAGCATAAATAGATATAAAAACTAAAAAAACTGTTTGCCAAAGATCTAAGGAGGAAATGGTTGTATTATGGTCCTTTACAGTTAGAACAGGATTAGCTAAATTTTCTATGACCACATTTTTTGGTTTTAAAGTTTTGTCCATTGTCTCTGGAAGCAGTGTGCTTAGTTCCACAAATTCATCAGCCCAAATTAACCTTCTAACATTGTCCGGCACTGTTGCACCAAGAGGAATTGCATGATGCATATACAGCCTAGAGCTGGATGCCATACCTTGGTTTTGAATCGTACATGCATAGTTCATTGCCCCTGTACGATCGGTTAGCACATCTACCGGAATTATAGGTTAACCTGTTGACGATTGTTGCTCATTCTCTCCTGGCTGGTCAACACTGGTGAGTTGTGATGTCATGTTAGATTGTTCTTGCGAGTCCATTCGCGATTGCAAATCTCCAACTTGTTTTTTTTTGACTAGAAATGGACTGTACTAATGACTGAACACTTGTCTAATCTAAAATTAAATTTTGCGGTGTTCTTTCCTCAATCCTCTTCATTTTCTTGGCATTCTGAAATTAAAATAAATTCTAAACAGTTGCAAATATCAACTAAGTGAGCTATCTTGAATAAAATCAATTATGCAAGGCCAATAAAACACTTTTCAACAATTGTTTCATTTTTTGGGCCAAGCATATGTTATTATATTATATATTGTAAATGAGTTGTATACATGTATGCATGTTTTTAAGTTCATTATGTATAATAGCAATACATATGAACCGATATGTACATGTAGATTACATCATCATGCTTACAATATTAGCTTTAAGTCATCTACGTATTCAAGATAATAACTGATTTATTTTTCAATTTTTAATCATTAATATAATATATGCCTGTATATGTATATATTTATATATATTTGTATATATTTGTATATATTTGTATATATTTGTATACATATATATATATATATCTATCTATATGATATGTGATACCGTATGGTGGTGTATATTTCTCTTTATCCTTTTATTCATTAGTATACCATATATTTGTGCATGTATATAATTCGTACATGTACATGTACGTTCATGAATAATAATTGCACATTTATTCATTCATAATTCATATCATATTCTTAACTTCCTCATTTCACACCAGAACATATCCACATATTTTTACTCTGTACAATATAAATTCCAACATTTTCAACTGAATGTAAAGGTCATTCATATCTCAATTAAAGCAACATATTTACATGTACTGTACATGTCATGTGTATTCACGCTTTGTCTCTGACTGCACTGTATGTATAAAACATGCACACAATATTGACATCTTACCTACTGGGGGATTTGAACATTGTCTGACTATAGACAATTCTGAGGATATCGTCATTCCTTTAGACTTGTAATAGTCGTCACCTTCTCTATCCAGGACCAGTAGTATTGTCTGATCTCCACTCGCTTTAATTCGTTGGACCACCTGTTGATGCGTCTCATTTTCAATATTAACTCCATTTACTTCAATAAGTATGTCCCATTCTTTTAGACTCGCTGCATCAGCCGGGGAATCATCATGTATTTTAGCAATGCATTGTCCAACACGATCTTGTTCGCCGCGAAGGATGAAGCCGCATCCTTGAAAATGTGGCCATTTTGTAACCTTACAATTTCGTGGTAAATGTTCGGATGCTAATTTCTCCTCTTTTTCAATTTCCACCTCATGTACAGCAGCAACCATTGCTTCTACCTCTGGTTCAGGTTCTTGTGGCTCAGATTTCCTGTCTTCTTCCCCACTAACTGAACTCCTTGGGCTTGCTTGAACTTCATCTGGAAAAGAAAATGATAGAAAAATATTAAATAAAAACAAGATGAACTGTGAGCTAATGCTCACTTATGATACCACCCCTCCTCGGCAAGCAGGAAGTAGGAATCTGAGGAGTCAGAAAACGCTTCCCACGATATGGGGTACCTATATGAAATTTGTGACCACATATCAAATGTCTGCCATCAATAGTTGCTGGGAAAAATGCGACTAAAAATGGGCATATACAAAATGTATGTTCAACGTGAATAAAAATCAACAAAGTCGGCAAACAGGAAGTATCAATCTGATGGGTCCAAAAACGCTTCCCACAATATGGCATACCTATATGAAGCTTTTGACCAACTATCAGATTCATGTCATCAATAGTTGCTGAGAAAAATGCGACGGAAAATGTGCATATACAAATGTATGTTAAATGTGTATAAAAATCAACAAAATCGGCAAACAGGAAGTAGGAATCTGATGGGTCGAACAACGCTTCCCACCATATGGGCTACCTATATGAAGCTTGTGAACAAATATCAGATTTCTGCCATCAACAGTTACTGAGAAAAATGCGACGGAAAATATCTTGGACTGACGGAAAGACGGACGAACGAAGGACGGACGGACGGATGGACAGTGGTAAAATAGTATACCCCCTCCCCCTTCGGGGGTATAATACAACGAACAATCTTTTTACAATAATTATATAGACAACGACATATGACATCAGGCACACAAATGTGGCGGGGTTAAACAGGTTAATGACATACAAAATAAAAGTACATCTACCATTCAATACAAAACAACAATTAAATAGTTTTTTTTATCTGGATTACAAATATATCCCAAACCCAATATAAAACGCATTACCCTCATATTTAAGATTTACAATTAAAATTTAGTTAGATAAATGTTGATAAACAACATGATACATGATCAGGTGAAGGTACTTCGGTGTTATATTTTATAAATTATTATCAGCTTGTGTTATGTGTGTTTAACGCCACTCTCAACAATATTACAACTATGTCATGGCTGTCAATTGTATAGGTGGAGGAAACCGGAATACCCTTAATTTATCGCCGAACTTATGTACCGGTAAGTCCAGGACAAACATTATCGTCCATGCTGAATGAATAACAACACACTATTCGCTTTGATGTATGGTGTGATCAATCAGAGTTAGAAATATATTTTAGCTACATACAAAATATTCATTTTTTATATCTGCACTCAGTGAATATACGTGTTCATAAATACGCTTACAAGGATATAATATTTTTCATTTTTTTAATGTAGCACCTATAGTTCTTGTACCCCCAATGGGCTTTCAACTCTATTATTGTGTCAATTGTATAGTAGGGGCTTCTTTTCATTGGCAATGGAAATAAGAGTACCATCGACCTGTCAAAAACTCATTTAATATTCGTTCTTTGTGTGGAGGTTCGCAGCAGCCAATGCTGTGTCATTGTAATGTCTTCTTGATGCTACATTCCTCTAATGTGGCAGGTCAGTGGTTTTCTCCGATTACTCTGGTTTCATCCACCAGTAAATTTGACTGCCATGATATAACTGAAATATTGTTGAAGGTAGCGCTAAACACCATAACCCTAACCCTAACTCATTGTTTTGTTTGTATGAATTAATTTTTTGTTTATTTTTCTCTTTCACAGTTTTCCCTGTTCTACCCATAGACATGACACTATACTAGTATTTACCGTTTTCATTGCTATTTGGCCACTGTCTAGGTTGATATTGAAAATTGGTTTGTAGTTCCAATTTATGTAATTCTAATTGTAATCTGTTGATTGTCTGAGAGCATTTTTTTTCCTTCAGAGATTCGTCCTGATGTCGTCTGGACATCTCCCTTTTCGTACATCTGGACTGGGAAATTAGATATTGAAGATTACGTTCTGTTTGTGACATTCTATGAATAACATCACGTAAGGATCTTTCTAAATGACATTTATTACTACTTTCTTTCTGCAACTGTTTAATTTTAGCCTCTATTTGTTCTCGTTCATCTCTATATTTTAATTCAGTTTCCTGTTTTTGTTTCTTTTCTAGTTCAAGTCTTGTCAGTTTATTTTCGCTGTCAGCAATAATATCAGTTTGTTTTTCTATATCTTCCCTTAGTTTTTCCAGCTTAGTTGATAATTTCGATTCATACATGTTTTCGTTTTTTATCTCAAATTTCTTTGCATTAATAGATTGTTGTAAATGACGACTGTCTGAAAAAGCATCAGTAGGAGCTTAAAAAAATAAAATAAAAAAGACATGCATTAGATTAAAAATAAAAATAAAAACGTTAGAGAAACCAGAAGGCAATCACGAGTGGACAACCCCGAGACACTGGCAACAATAGGCATGCACGACACAGGACAAAGAAAACAAAACACCATGTAACACATAAAACGTAAAAGGTAAGAAACAAGAACCAAACAAAAAACAGTTTGTATAATTCATGACATTTTAGATATGAGATCGTCAATCCCCCCATTTGTTGTGGGGTTCGTCTTGCTAAATATTAAGTCTTCTGCTAATTTCTTTTTAGATCATTGTTTGTACTTTTTCTTTTGGTAATTGTATTGTCTATTCTTCTTCGATATACGGCTTCTGATTTCCGCATTACAATCTTCAAATTATTCAGGTATGTAACTTGTTCTGTTCTGTCTGTAAATATAACTTGTTATGTTCTATCTGTAAATGTAACTTTTTATATTCTAAATATAACTTGCTATGTTCTGTCTGTAAATGTAGCTTGCTATGTTCTGTCTGTAAATGTAACATGCTATTTTCTGTTTGTAAATGTAACTTGCTATCATCTGTCTGTAAATGTAACTTGTTATGGTCTGTCTGTAAATGTAACTTGTTATCTTCTGTTTGTAAAAATAGCCTGTTGTGTTTTGTCTGTAAATGGTCCTTGCTATGTTTCGTTTGTAAATGCAACTTGCTATGTCGTGTCTGTAAATGGATCTTGTTCTTTTTTGTTTGTAAATATAACTTGTTATGTTCTTTCTATAAATGCAACTTGCTATGTTCTGTTTGTAAATGTGACTTGCTAAATTCTGTCTGTAAATGTAACTTGCTTTGTTTTGTCTGTAGATATAACTTGTTATGTTTTGCTTGTAATTATAGCTTGCTATGTTATGTCGGTAACTCTATCTTGTTCTGTTCTGTCTGTAAATGTAGCTTGCTATGTTCTCTCTGTAAATGTAACTTGCTATGCTCTGTCTGTAAATGTAATTATTCTGTTCTGTTTTTAAATATAGCCTGTTGTGTTCTGTCTCTAGATGTAGCTTGCTATGTTCTGTCTGTAAATGTATCCTGTTGTTTTCTGTCTGTAAATGTAACTTGCTATGTTCTGTCTATTAATGTAACTTGTTATGTTCTGTTTGTAAATGTAACTTGTTCTGTTCTATTGTAAATATAGCCTTTTGTGTTATGTCTGTAAATGTAACTTGTTATGTTCTGTCTGTAAATGTAGCCTGTTGTTTTCTGTCTATAAATGTAACTTGCTATGTTATGTTTGTAAATGCAACTTGTTAAGTTCTGTCTGTAAATGTAACTTGCTTTGTTTTGTCAGTAAATATAACTTGTTATGTTTTTCTTGTAATTATAACTTGCTATGTTATGTCGGTAACTCTATCCTGTTCTGTTCTGTCTGTAAATGTAGCTTGCTATGTACTTTCTGTAAATGTAACTTGTTATGCTCTGTCTGTAAATGTAATTGTTCTGTTCTGTTTGTAAATATAGCCTGTTGTGTTCTGTGTGTAGATGTAGCTTGCTATGTTCTGTCTGTAAATGTAGCCTGTTGTTTTCTGTCTATAAATGTAACTTGCTATGTTATGTTTGTAAATGTAACTTGTTATGTTCTTTCTATAAATGCAACTTGTTAAGTTCTGTCTGTAGATGTAACTTGCTTTGTTTTGTCAGTAAATATAACTTGTTATGTTTTTCTTGTAATTATAACTTGCTATGTTATATCGGTAGCTCTATCCTGTTCTGTTCTGTCTGTCAATGTAGCTTGCTATGTTCTCTCTGTAAATGTAACTTGTTATACTCTGTTTGTAAATGTAATTGTTCTGTTCTGTTTGTAAATATAGCCTGTTGTGTTCTGTGTGTAGATGTAGCTTGCTATGTTCTGTCGGTAAATGTAGCCTGTTGTTTTCTGTCTGTAAATGTAACTTGCTATGTTCTGTCTATAAATGTAATTTGATATGTTCTGTTTGTAAATGTAACTTGTTCTGTTCTATTGTAAATATAGCCTGTTGTGTTCTGTCTGTAAATGTAACTTGTTATGTTCTGTCTGTACATGTAGCCTGTTGTTTTCTCTCTATAAATGTAACTTGCTATGTTATGTTTGTAAATGTAACTTGTTATGTTCTTTCTATAAATGCAACTTGTTAAGTTCTGTCTGTAAATGTAACTTGCTTTGTTTTGTCTGTAAATATAACTTGTTATGTTTTTCTTGTAATTATAACTTGCTATGTTATGTCGGTAACTCTATCTTGTTCTGTTCTGTCTGTCAATGTAGTTTGCTATGTTTTCTCTGTAAATGCAACTTGTTATGCTCTGTCTGTAAATGTAACTTGTTCTGTTCTGTTTGTAAATATAAATTATGATGTTCTTTTTGTAAATGTAATTTGTCATGCTCTGTCTGTAAATGCATCTTGCTATGCTCTGTCTGTAAATGTAAATTGTTCTGCTTGTAAATGTAACTTGCTATGTTTGTAAATGTAACTTGTTCGGTTTGTAAATGTAACTTGTTATGTTCTGTCTGTAAATATAGCCTGCTATGTTCTGTTTTTTAATGTAACTTGCTATGCACTGTTTGTAAATGTAACTTGTTCTGTTCCGTTTGTAGATATAACTTGTTATGTTCTGTCTGTAGATGTTACTTGTTATCTTCTGTCTGTAAATATAACTTGCTATGTTCTGTCTGTAAATGTAATTTATTCTCATATGTTGTGTTTGTAAATATGAATGTTATATTCTGTTGATAAATATTTTGTAGATCGTTGTTTGTCATTTTGTCGCTTTTCATTTGGCCATTGTATTGTCTGTCCTTCTTTGATTTACGGCTTCTGATTATCCATTGGTAATACCTTTGATATCTCTAAGCTGTTCTTGATATGTTCTGTTTGTAAAATTAAACTTGTTATGTTCTGTTTGTAAATTTTACTTGTTCTGTTCTGTCTGTAAATGTAACTTGCTATGTTCTGTCTATAAATGTGACTTGTTATGTTCTGTTTGTAAATGTAACTTGTTCTGTTCTATTGTAAACATAGTCTGTTGTGTTCTGTCTGTAGATGTAACTTGCTATGTTCTGTCTATAAATGTAACTTGCTATGTTCTGTCTATAAATGTAACATGTTATGTTCTGTTTATAAATGTAACTAGTTATGTTCTTTCTATATATGTAACTTGTTCTGTTCTGATTGAAATGTAACTTGCTATGTTCTGTCTATAAATGTAACATGTTATGTTCTGTTTGAAATGGAACTTGCTATGTTCTGTCTATAAATGTAACATGTTATGGTATGTTTGTAAATGTAACTTGCTATGTTCTGTCTATAAATGTAACTTGTTATGTTATGTTTGAAATGGAACTTGCTATGGTATGTCTATAAATGTAACATGTTATGTTATGTTTGTAAATATAACTTGCTATGTTCTGTCTATAAATGTAACTTGTTATGTTATGTTTGTAGCTAGTTATGTTCTTTCTATAGATGCAACTTGCTATGTTCTGTTTATAAATGTAACTTGTTATGTTCTGTTTGAAATGTAACTTGCTAAGATCTGTCTGTAAATGTAACTTGCTTTGTTTTGTCTGTAAATATAACTTGCTATGATTTGTTTGTAATTATAACTTGCTATGTTATGTCGGTAGCTCTCTCTTGTTATGTTCTGTCTGTAAATGTAGCTTGCTGTGTTCTCTCTGTAAATGTAACTTGTTATTCTCTGTCTGTAAATGTAACTTGTTCTGTTCTGTTTGTAAATATAGCCTGTTGTGTTCTGTCTGTAAATGTAACTTGCTATGTTCTGTCTGTAAATGTATCCTGTTGTTTTCTCTCTGTAAATGTAACTTGCTATGTTCTGCCTATAAATGTAATTTGCTATGTTCTGTCTATAAATGTAATTTGTTCTGTTTTATTGTAATTATAGCCTGTTGTGTTCTGTCTGTAAATGTAACTTGCTATGTTCTGTTTGTAAATGTAGCTTCCTCTGTTCTGTCTGTAAATGTATCTTGTTTTGTTGTGCTTGTAAATGTAACTGATTATGTTTTATTTGTAAATGTAACTTGCTATGTTATGTTTGTAAATATAGCTTGTTATGTTCTGTTTTTAAATATAACTTGCTATGTTCTGTTTGTAAATGAAACTAGCTATGTTCTGTGTGTAAATGTAATGTGTTAAGTTCTGTCGGTATATGTATCTTGTTTTCTTCTGTTTGAAAATATAACTTGCTATGTTCTGTCTGTAAATGTAATTTATTATGATCTGTTTGAAAATGTAACTTACTATGTTCTGTTTGTAAATGTAAATTATAATGTTCTGTTTGTAAATGTAATTTGTCATGCTCTGTCTGTAAATGCATCCTGTTATGCTCTGTCTGTAAATGTAAATTGTTTTGTTTTTTAATGTAACTTGCTATGCACTGTTTGTAAAGGTAACTTGTTCTGTTCTGTTTGTAGATGTAACTTGTTATGTTCTGTCTGTAAATGTAACTTGTTATCCTCTGTCTGTAAATATAAATTGCTATGTTCTGTCTGTAAATGTAATTTATTCTGTATTGTTGTGTTTGTGAATATGAATGTTATATTCTGTTGATAAACATTTTGTAGATCGTTGTTTGTCATTTTGTCGCTTTTCATTTGGCCATTGTATTGTCTCTCCTTCTTTGATTTACGCCTTCTGATTATCCATTGGTAATACCTTTGATATCTCTAAGCTGTTCTTGTTATGTTCTGTTTGTAAGATTAAACTTGTAATCTTCTGTTTATAAATGTAGCTTGTTCTGTTCTGTCTGTAAATGTAACTTGCTATGTTCTGTGTATGAATGTAACTTGCTATGTTCTGTTTGTAAATGTAACTTGTTCTGTTCTATTGTAAACATAGCCTGTTGTTTTCTGTCTGTAAATGTAACTTGCTATGTTCTGTCTGTTAATGTAACTAGTTAGGTTCTGTCTATAAATGTAGCTTGCTATGTTCTGTCTATAAATGTAACTTGTTATGTTCTGTTTGAAATGTAACTTGCTATGTTCTGTCTATAAATATAACTTGCTATGTTCTGTTTGTAAATGTAACTAGTTATGTTCTTTCTATAAATGGAACTTGCTATGTTCTGTCTGTAAATGTAACTTGCTATGTTCTGTTTGTAAATGTAACTAGCTATGTTCTTTCTATAAATGTAACGTGCTATGTTCTGTCTATAAATGTAACTTGCTATGTTATGTTTGTAAATGTAACTTGCTATGTTCTGTCTGTAAATGTAGCTTGTTATGTTATGTTTGCAAATGTAACTAGTTATGTTCTTTCTATAAATGCAACTTGTTAAGCTCTGTCTGTAGATGTAACTTGCTTTGTTTTGTCAGTAAATATAACTTGTTATGTTTTTCTTGTAATTATAACTTGCTATGTTATGTCGGTAGCTCTATCCTGTTCTGTTCTGTCTGTCAATGTAGCTTGCTATGTTCTCTCTGTAAATGTAACTTGTTATACTCTGTTTGTAAATGTAATTGTTCTGTTCTGTTTGTAAATATAGCCTGTTGTGTTCTGTGTGTAGATGTAGCTTGCTATGTTCTGTCTGTAAATGTAGCCTGTTGTTTTCTGTCTGTAAATGTAACTTGCTATGTTCTGTCTATAAATGTAATTTGGTATGTTCTGTTTGTAAATGTAACTTGTTCTGTTCTATTGTAAATATAGCCTGTTGTGTTCTGTCTGTAAATGTAACTTGTTATGTTCTGTCTGTACATGTAGCCTGTTGTTTTCTGTCTATAAATGTAACTTGCTATGTTATGTTTGTAGATGTAACTTGTTATGTTCTTTCTATAAATGCAACTTGTTAAGTTCTGTCTGTAAATGTAACTTGCTTTGTTTTGTCTGTAAATATAACTTGTTATGTTTTTCTTGTAATTATAACTTGCTATGTTATGTCGGTAGCTCTATCTTGTTCTGTTCTGTCTGTCAATGTAGTTTGCTATGTTCTCTCTGTAAATGCAACTTGTTATGCTCTGTCTGTAAATGTAACTTGTTCTGTTCTGTTTGTAAATATAAATTATGATGTTCTTTTTGTAAATGTAATTTGTCATGCTCTGTCTGTAAATGTAAATTGTTCTGCTTGTAAATGTAACTTGCTATGTTTGTAAATGTAACTTGTTCGGTTTGTAAATGTAACTTGTTATGTTCTGTCTGTAAATATAGCCTGCTATGTTCTGTTTTTTAATGTAACTTGCTATGCACTGTTTGTAAATGTAACTTGTTCTGTTCCGTTTGTAGATATAACTTGTTATGTTCTGTCTGTAGATGTTACTTGTTATCTTCTGTCTGTAAATATAACTTGCTATGTTCTGTCTGTAAATGTAATTTATTCTCATATGTTGTGTTTGTAAATATGAATGTTATATTCTGTTGATAAATATTTTGTAGATCGTTGTTTGTCATTTTGTCGCTTTTCATTTGGCCATTGTATTGTCTGTCCTTCTTTGATTTACGGCTTCTGATTATCCATTGGTAATACCTTTGATATCTCTAAGCTGTTCTTGTTATGTTCTGTTTGTAAGATTAAACTTGTTCTGTTCTATTTGTAAATTTTACTTGTTCTGTTCTGTCTGTAAATGTAACTTGCTATATTCTGTCTATAAATGTGACTTGTTATGTTCTGTTTGTAAATGTAACTTGTTCTGTTCTATTGTAAACATAGTCTGTTGTGTTCTGTCTGTAGATGTAACTTGCTATGTTCTGTCTATAAATGTTACTTGCTATGTTCTGTCTATAAATGTAACATGTTATGTTCTGTTTGTAAATGTAACTAGTTATGTTCTTTCTACATATGTAACTTGTTCTGTTCTGATTGAAATGTAACTTGCTATGTTCTGTCTATAAATGTAACATGCTATGTTCTGTTTGAAATGGAACTTGCTATGTTCTGTCTATAAATGTAACATGTTATGGTATGTTTGTAAATGTAACTTGCTATGTTCTGTCTATAAATGTAACTTGTATATGTTATGTTTGAAATGGAACTTGCTATGGTATGTCTATGAATGTAACATGTTATGTTATGCTTGTAAATATAACTTGCTATGTTCTGTCTATAAATGTAACTTGTTATGTTATGTTTGTAAATGTAGCTAGTTATGTTCATTCTATAGATGCAACTTGCTATGCTCTGTTTATAAATGTAACTTGTTATGTTCTGTTTGAAATGTAACTTGCTTTGTTTTGTCTGTAGATATAACTTGCTATGTTTTGCTTGTAATTATAACTTGCTATGTTATGTCGGTAGCTCTATCTTGTTATGTTCTGTCTGTAAATGTAGCTTGCTGTGTTCTCTCTGTAAATGTAACTTGTTATTCTCTGTCTGTAAATGTAACTTGTTCTGTTCTGTTTGTAAATATAGCCTGTTGTGTTCTGTCTGTAAATGTAACTTGCTATGTTCTGTTTGTAAATGTAGCCTGTTGTTTTCTCTCTGTAAATGTAACTTGCTATGTTCTGCCTATAAATGTAATTTGCTATGTTCTGTCTATAAATGTAATTTGTTCTGTTCTATTGTAATTATAGCCTGTTGTGTTCTCTCTGTAAATGTAACTTGATATGTTCTGTTTGTAAATGTAGCTTCCTTTGTTCTGTCTGTAAATGTATCTTGTTTTGTTGTGCTTGTAAATGTAACTGATTATGTTTTATTTGTAAATGTAACTTGCTATGTAATGTTTGTAAATATAGCTTGTTATGTTCTGTTTTTAAATATAACTTGCTATGTTCTGTTTGTAAATGAAACTAGCTATGTTCTGTGTGTAAATGTAATGTGTTAAGTTCTGTCGGTATATGTATCTTGTTTGCTTCTGTTTGAAAATATAACTTGCTATGTTCTGTCTGTAAATGTAATTTATTATGATCTGTTTGAAAATGTAACTTACTATGTTCTGTTTGTAAATGTAAATTATAATGTTCTGTTTGTAAATGTAATTTGTCATGCTCTGTCTGTAAATGCATCTTGTTATGCTCTGTCTGTAAATGTAAATTGTTCTGTTTTTTAATGTAACTTGCTATGCACTGTTTTTAAAGGTAACTTGTTCTGTTCTGTTTGTAGATGTAACTTGTTATGTTCTGTCTGTAAATGTAACTTGTTATCCTCTGTCTGTAAATATAAATTGCTATGTTCTGTCTGTAAATGTAATTTATTCTGTATTGTTGTGTTTGTAAATATGAATGTTATATTCTGTTGATAAACATTTAGTAGATCGTTGTTTGTCATTTTGTCGCTTTTCATTTGGCCATTGTATTGTCTCTCCTTCTTTGATTTACGCCTTCTGATTATCCATTGGTAATACCTTTGATATCTCTAAGCTGTTCTTGTTATGTTCTGTTTGTAAGATTAAACTTGTAATCTTCTGTTTATAAATGTAGCTTGTTCTGTTCTGTCTGTAAATGTAACTTGCTATGTTCTGTGTATGAATGTAACTTGTTATGTTCTGTTTGTAAATGTAACTTGTTCTGTTCTATTGTAAACATAGCCTGTTGTTTTCTGTCTGTAAATGTAACTTGCTATGTTCTGTCTGTTAATGTAACTAGTTATGTTCTGTTTGAAATGTAACTTGCTATGTTCTGTCTATAAATATAACTTGCTATGTTCTGTTTGTAAAAGTAACTAGTTATGTTCTTTCTATAAATGGAACTTGCTATGTTCTGTCTATAAATGTAACTTGCTATGTTCTGTTTGTAAATGTAACTAGCTATGTTCTTTCTATAAATGTAACGTGCTATGTTCTGTCTATAAATGTAGCTTGCTATGTTATGTTTGTAAATGTAACTTGCTATGTTCTGTCTATAAATGTAGCTTGTTATGTTATGTTTGCAAATGTAACTAGTTATGTTCTTTCTATAAATGCAACTTGTTAAGTTCTGTCTGTAGATGTAACTTGCTTTGTTTTGTCAGTAAATATAACTTGTTATGTTTTTCTTGTAATTATAACTTGCTATGTTATGTCGGTAACTCTATCCTGTTCTGTTCTGTCTGTCAATGTAGCTTGCTATGTTCTCTCTGTAAATGTAACTTGTTATACTCTGTTTGTAAATGTAATTGTTCTGTTCTGTTTGTAAATATAGCCTGTTGTGTTCTGTGTATAGATGTAGCTTGCTATGTTCTGTCTGTAAATGTAGCCTGTTGTTTTCTGTCTGTAAATGTAACTTGCTATGTTCTGTCTATAAATGTAATTTGGTATGTTCTGTTTGTAAATGTAACTTGTTCTGTTCTATTGTAAATATAGCCTGTTGTGTTCTGTCTGTAAATGTAACTTGTTATGTTCTGTCTGTACATGTAGCCTGTTGTTTTCTCTCTATAAATGTAACTTGCTATGTTATGTTTGTAAATGTAACTTGTTATGTTCTTTCTATAAATGCAACTTGTTAAGTTCTGTCTGTAAATGTAACTTGCTTTGTTTTGTCTGTAAATATAACTTGTTATGTTTTTCTTGTAATTATAACTTGCTATGTTATGTTGGTAACTCTATCTTGTTCTGTTCTGTCTGTCAATGTAGTTTGCTATGTTCTCTCTGTAAATGCAACTTGTTATGCTCTGTCTGTAAATGTAACTTGTTCTGTTCTGTTTGTAAATATAAATTATGATGTTCTTTTTGTAAATGTAATTTGTCATGCTCTGTCTGTAAATGCATCTTGCTATGCTCTGTCTGTAAATGTAAATTGTTCTACTTGTAAATGTAACTTGCTATGTTTGTAAATGTAACTTGTTCGGTTTGTAAATGTAACTTGTTATGTTCTGTCTGTAAATATAGCCTGCTATGTTCTGTTTTTTAATGTAACTTGCTATGCACTGTTTGTAAATGTAACTTGTTCTGTTCCGTTTGTAGATATAACTTGTTATGTTCTGTCTGTAGATGTTACTTGTTATCTTCTGTCTGTAAATATAACTTGCTATGTTCTGTCTGTAAATGTAATTTATTCTCATATGTTGTGTTTGTAAATATGAATGTTATATTCTGTTGATAAATATTTTGTAGATCGTTGTTTGTCATTTTGTCGCTTTTCATTTGGCCATTGTATTGTCTGTCCTTCTTTGATTTACGCTTCTGATTATCCATTGGTAATACCTTTGATATCTCTAAGCTGTTCTTGTTATGTTCTGTTTGTAAAATTAAACTTGTTCTGTTCTGTTTGTAAATTTTACTTGTTCTGTTCTGTCTGTAAATGTAACTTGCTATATTCTGTCTATACATGTGACTTGTTATGTTCTGTTTGTAAATGTAACTTGTTCTGTTCTATTGTAAACATAGTCTGTTGTGTTCTGTCTGTAGATGTAACTTGCTATGTTCTGTCTATAAATGTAACTTGCTATGTTCTGTCTATAAATGTAACATGTTATGTTCTGTTTGTAAATGTAACTAGTTATGTTCTTTCTATATATGTAACTTGTTCTGTTCTGATTGAAATGTAACTTGCTATGTTCTGTCTATAAATGTAACATGTTATGTTCTGTTTGAAATGGAACTTGCTATGTTCTGTCTATAAATGTAACATGTTATGGTATGTTTGTAAATGTAACTTGCTATGTTCTGTCTATAAATGTAACTTGTTATGTTATGTTTGAAATGGAACTTGCTATGGTATGTCTATAAATGTAACATGTTATGTTATGTTTGTAAATATAACTTGCTATGTTCTGTCTATAAATGTAACTTGTTATGTTATGTTTGTAAATGTAGCTAGTTATGTTCTTTCTATAGATGCAACTTGCTGTGTTCTGTTTATAAATGTAACTTGTTATGTTCTGTTTGAAATGTAACTTGCTAAGTTCTGTCTGTAAATGTAACTTGCTTTGTTTTGCCTGTAAATATAACTTGCTATGTTTTGCTTGTAATTATAACTTGCTATGTTATGTCGGTAGCTCTATCTTGTTATGTTCTGTCTGTAAATGTAGCTTGCTGTGTTCTCTCTGTAAATGTAACTTGTTATTCTCTGTCTGTAAATGTAACTTGTTCTGTTCTGTTTGTAAATATAGCCTGTTGTGTTCTGTCTGTAAATGTAACTTGCTATGTTCTGTCTGTAAATGTAGCCTGTTGTTTTCTCTCTGTAAATGTAACTTGCTATGTTCTGCCTATAAATGTAATTTGCTATGTTCTGTCTATAAATGTAATTTGTTCTGTTCTATTGTAATTATAGCCTGTTGTGTTCTGTCTGTAAATGTAACTTGCTCTGTTCTGTTTGTAAATGTAGCTTCCTTTGTTCTGTCTGTAAATGTATCTTGTTTTGTTGTGCTTGTAAATGTAACTGATTATGTTTTATTTGTAAATGTAACTTGCTATGTTATGTTTGTAAATATAGCTTGTTATGTTCTGTTTTTAAATATAACTTGCTATGTTCTGTTTGTAAATGAAACTAGCTATGTTCTGTGTGTATATGTAATGTGTTAAGTTCTGTCGGTATATGTATCTTGTTTTCTTCTGTTTGAAAATATAACTTGCTATGTTCTGTCTGTAAATGTAATTTATTATGATCTGTTTGAAAATGTAACTTGCTATGTTCTGTTTGTAAATGTAAATTATGATGTTCTGTTTGTAAATGTAATTTGTCATGCTCTGTCTGTAAATGCATCTTGTTATGCTCTGTCTGTAAATGTAAATTGTTCTGTTTTTTAATGTAACTTGCTATGCACTGTTTGTAAAGGTAACTTGTTCTGTTCTGTTTGTAGATGTAACTTGTTATGTTCTGTCTGTAAATGTAACTTGTTATCCTCTGTCTGTAAATATAAATTGCTATGTTCTGTCTGTAAATGTAATTTATTCTGTATTGTTGTGTTTGTAAATATGAATGTTATATTCTGTTGATAAACATTTTGTAGATCGTTGTTTGTCATTTTGTCGCTTTTCATTTGGCCATTGTATTGTCTCTCCTTCTTTGATTTACGCCTTCTGATTATCCATTGGTAATACCTTTGATATCTCTAAGCTGTTCTTGTTATGTTCTGTTTGTAAGATTAAACTTGTAATCTTCTGTTTATAAATGTAGCTTGTTCTGTTCTGTCTGTAAATGTAACTTGCTATGTTCTGTGTATGAATGTAACTTGTTATGTTCTGTTTGTAAATGTAACTTGTTCTGTTCTATTGTAAACATAGCCTGTTGCTTTCTGTCTGTAAATGTAACTTGCTATGTTCTGTCTGTTAATGTAACTAGTTAGGTTCTGTCTATAAATGTAGCTTGCTATGTTCTGTCTATAAATGTAACTTGTTATGTTCTGTTTGAAATGTAACTTGCTATGTTCTGTCTATAAATATAACTTGTTATGTTCTGTTTGTAAATGTAACTAGTTATGTTCTTTCTATAAATGGAACTTGCTATGTTCTGTCTATAAATGTAACTTGCTATGTTCTGTTTGTAAATGTAACTAGTTATGTTCTTTCTATAAATGGAACTTGCTATGTTCTGTCTATAAATGTAGCTTGCTATGTTCTGTTTGTAAATGTAACTAGTTATGTTCTTTCTATAAATGCAACTTGTTATGTTCTGTTTGAAATGTATCTTGCTAAGTTCTGTCTGTAAATGTAACTTGCTTTGTTTTGTCTGTAGATATAACTTGTTATGTTTTTCTTGTAATTATAACTTGCTATGTTATGTCGGTAACTCTATCTTCTTATGTTCTGTCTGTAAATGTAGTTTGCTATGTTCTCTCTGTAAATGTAACTTGTTATGCTCTGTCTGTAAGTGTAACTTGTTCTGTTCTGTTTGTAAATATAGCCTGTTGTGTTCTGTCTGTAAATGTAACTTGGTATGCTCTGTCTGTAAATGTAACTTGTTCTGTTCTGTTTGTAAATATAGCCTGTTGTGTTCTGTCTATAAATGCAACTTGTTATGTTCTGTTTGAAATGTATCTAGCTAAGTTCTGTCTGTAAATGTAATTTGCTTTGTTTTGTCTGTAGATATAACTTGTTATGTTTTGCTTGTAATTATAACTTGCTATGTTATGTCGGTAACTCTATCATGTTATGTTCTGTCTGTAAATGTAGTTGCTATGTTCTCTCTGTAAATGTAACTTGTTATTCTCTGTCTGTAAATGTAACTTGTTCTGTTCTGTTTGTAAATATAGCCTGTTGTGTTCTGTCTGTAAATGTAACTTGCTATGTTCTGTCTGTACATGTAGCCTGTTGTTTTCTCTCTATAAATGTAACTTGCTATCTTCTGTTTGTAAATGTAGCTTCCTCTGTTCTGTCTGTAAATGTATCTTATTTTGTTGTGCTTGTAAATATAACTGATTATGTTTTATTTGTAAATGTAGCTTGCTATGTTATGTTTGTAGATATAGCTTGTTATGTTTTGTTTTTAAATATAGCTTGCTATGTTCTGTTTGTAAATGAAACTAGCTATGTTCTGTCTGTAAATGTAATGTGTTAAGTTCTGTCGGTGTATGTATCTTGTTTTCTTCTGTTTGAAAATATAACTTGCTATTTTCTGTCTGTAAATATAATTTATTATGATCTGTTTGAAAATGTAACTTGCTATGTTCTGTTTGTAAACGTAAATTATGATGTTCTGTTTGTAAATGTAATGTTCATGCTCTGTCTGTAAATGCATCTTGTTATGCTCTGTCTGTAAATGTAAATTGTTCTGTTTGTAAAAGTAACTTGCTATATTTGTAAATGTAACTTGTTCGGTTTGTAAATGTAACTTGTTATGTTCTGTCTGTAAATATAATTGTTATGTTCTGTTTGTAAATGTAACTTGCTATGCACTGTTTGTAAATGTAACTTGTTCTGTTCTGTTTGTAGATGTAGCTTGTTATGTTCTGTCTGTTAATGTAATTTGTTATCTTCTGTCTGTAAATATAACTTGCTATGTTCTGTTTGTAAATGTAGTTTATTCTGTTATGTTGTGTTTGTAAATATGAGTGTTATATTTTGTTGATAAATATTTTGTAGATCGTTGTTTGTCATTTTGTCGCTTTTCATTTGGCCATTGTATTGTCTGTCCTTCTTTGAGTTACGGCTTCTGATTATCCATTGGTAATACCTTTGATATCTCTAAGCCAAATCTAATTACCCAATTTTGGTCGTGGAGGTTTTGTAGGTGGTGTAGGTTTTGCACCAGCCGCTTTAGCTGATTCTTTTTCATAGTTGCAAACTTCCTTCAGGAGATCATCTCTTTTCATATGTTTCAAAAGTGTCTTAATAAACGATAACTTGTTGATACCATATAGATCTCTCTCTCGTAATAGGGGTAATAGGTCCACACCATTCCTCACTTTTTCCAATTCTGCCTTACCAAACTTTGGGTTGCCCATCATTTTCAAATATTCCTTGATCTGTTTAAGTTCCTCTGACAAAAATAAAATAAAAACGTCAATATAAAAACAACTTCCTATATACAGGACTAAAATGTGTATGGTATAAGTCGACCTCTTCAGCTTTCAAATATATGATTGGATCAGAATTGTCCGGTTCAAAATATCAATCGGTAGGAATGTTAAAGCTATGGAATATTAATGGGTCATCTTGCAGTTTCTTGTTCCCAAGACAATTTTTATATAACTAATTGTAATAAGGGACAAAATTGGCAAACGATTGATTGATTGATCGATTGGTTGATTGACTCATTAACGCCCAGCGAGCAGTAATTCAGTTATATTCAGGACTAAAATCTAGAGAAGTCCAATATTATATTAAAACTATAGAGAAATGAGAGAATGTGTGGGTCAAGCGGAACAACTATTTTGACTGTCACATAAGAATGAATAAAACCTAGATGAATAACCTCGTACGAAAGATGCGTTTCATAAATAACCTGTAGTAGGTACGATCAAAGTCAAATAGTTAGATCGTAGGTTCGAGCTGCGGTCCGGTCAAACCATGTAGAAAATAAAATTGATATCTGCTATTATTCCGATAAGCATGCAGCATTGAGGAGACTCATCGAAATAGGAGGTGTTCTCTCCATAATATAATTCACAAGTGCTCACTGGACATTAGACTAGAAACATTCGATCAGTAACACCACTGAAGATAAATACAAAAAATGTGCATCTGATGCACTATGTGTAATCAGTACTGATACAATAGATATTTAGGATAAAACATTGAAAAAAATTATAATGTACTCACGTTCATCAATTTTGTCCCAGATTCTTTTACATAAAGTAAAATACCGTCCTGTCTGCTCATCTAATAAAAACAAAAAACAATATAAGATTTGAAATGCATAGTTTCGTGAATGTTTGTCATCACTGGTAGGGACACATATCTATAACGCAGATTTTCAGTAGGTTTCTGAATCCACATGTTAATATTTAGCCAATTAAAAAGATTATATACAAATGTATGAGAAAGCAATGTGTTGGGATCCTGAAGTCGAAATCATCAGATCTAAAAAAATAGACAGAGGCTTTAAGAGGCACACCGGAAGGAAAGACATGGTGAGCGGTTGGCTTAGACGATCCTATCTAAGAAGAGTTTGAAGATACCATAGGGGTAATCAGAATCCGTATATCGAAGAACAGACAACACAATGGCCAAAAGAAAAAGTACGAAAGGTCATTCATTCATTTGTTGTTATCATATTAATGTGCAAGGAATTCCCTTTCTTTTTCAAAGATGTGATTTTATTGGCTGTAAAACCGTGCATGGGAAAAAATCAAATGTTTTAAAATGAAAGATAAATAATTCATGACTACGAGAACATAGGCACAGGAGTACACCGAAAAGTATGCAGGGTGTAAGTTATAGGTTCCGGGAGTGGGCCGATCGAACATTTGGGGGCCAAGATTTTTGAAATTGTCAAGCAAAAAAATATGGATTCAAGCTATGCCCTTATATTACAATTTTCTCAATTTTTCTGATCCCATTTTATAAATTCAGGTTTCTCAAAAATTTTAGCCAGAAACGTCTGTGGGGGGACTACTTAATTTCGATGGGATGACATCTGCTTTCAACTAGACCAAGGCGCTTATTTGGATTTGCATAGAATTCAGTCACTGAAAAAAGTGGTGTATAGACATGTCGTTCCACTCGGACACTTTATGCTGATTCCGAGCTAAATGTAACCAGTAATTGATCTTACTACTTAAGAAGCAGCAAATAAAATTTTTATAGTTTTTGACCCGACTGGGGGTTTGAACCAACGATCTACCGCATTCGGTGGGACAATGCGAACAATTACACTACCGATGAGGTTAAATTTATAATATTGGACACAACTACTCCTGTGCTATGTGTTTCCAAGGTTGCAATTCTTTTGTTGTTGGGTTTGTATCTGCAACAATTAGACAAATCACCTCTGAGGTTTTCTAGGCGCAAGGCGAACTCGATACAACTTTATGTGATACAGCTTATCAGGGACTTACGGTAGGTCTGTGATATTCTCCGGAGAGTCATGTTCCCTCTGGCAATACAACTGAAAACTGCGACACATCTGAAATATTGTAGAAAGTGTGTTTAACCAAATAATAATCATAGTCTTCTTACTCCCCATGCCAACTTATAGGCATGGGGGTAACCAAAATACGTTTACCTATGTCTTAATCTAAAAGGAACACAACTCCATTCATAATACTGCTGGGTTTGATTCATTCTAAATACATAATTATGTCAATAAGAACCATCGCTACCTCCAGTAGCTCCTTCTTCAGGACACACTCGTTCATATGGAGGCCTTTGGTTTGAAACAACAACAACACAATAGAAAGTCTACATATTTGGTGGTCGTGCTGTAATAACGATTGTGATATAAATAGCGATTGTGATATAAATAACGATATATTCGCTGATGTTTCAAATATCTACAAATTATCAGAAAAATTACTCAAATTCGTTGCTCCTGCTAGACCGTGTACAATTTTCGAATCAAATAGAGAATGTTCAAAGAGTATATTTTATTAATATTAAATAAGTCCAATCTAAACAAAATTCTATTTTTAATTGCTCCCAGTTTTGTACTTGAAGGGTGACATAGCAAAACCGAGAGCAATTAAAGATCGAATTTTAATAAGATTGAAACAAGTCGAATCCTGTGCCATCTCTGTTAAGGTGTTTATTCTTCCGTTTGATTGTTCAACATTGTGCATAATCTATATATATGTATATGCTTATCTAGAATGACTAACCCTTTACTTCGGGGTCACATATAGGCGGGGGTACCTGCAGTGCGTCTTAAATATAATTATGCACACTTCACAATATCACAATATAATATGACTGGGGTGGTATTATTAACAATCAGACTGACTTGGATATAACGGTATCTTGTAATCATCTGTTTACTAAATAAGTAATATTTAGAGTACTTTTAATTTCGTGTATGTGCTGATAAACTGATCGAGGGCGTGCCGGAGACCAGTTTATCTGCGCATACACGAAATTAAAAGTATTCTAAATGTTTTGTTTCATAACCAATCAAACGGAAGCAAATGTGTGATTGATGTCTGTCGCACTTGACCAACTTTTGAGAAGACTGATCTTGGTCACGTACGCCAACAGTCAGTGACGTGGGAAAAAGTTTTTAATAGAACACGTGGTTAACGTCAAAACGTTAAATGGCAGCGAACATGACGGACGATCTTTTGTTTTAATTTTTTTATTGAAATTGAAAATTTTAGAGGCGAAGGTAAAATGTTGATGCGGCACACACATGACACTACTTTTTCTGAAAAAAATTCTTGATTTTTACAACATTTTAGAAGAAAGCGAACAGTGTTTCATTTTATTTTTAAATTAAAATGGAAAATCTGAGGCGGTTTTTCATCATTTTTGAAGTGCGAGCGAACCCAAAGAACTAATTCTTAAATTGGTGTGGACTTAGCATACGAATATTTTATTTATTTTTAGCTTCCTATTTTGCAGGTACTCAAATATGATCACTTTTGTATTGCAAAACTGATAATTTCCGTTGCGTACGTGAATTGGGCATTATTTTTTTCTATAGGCCTACAGTGCATGTGCATTGAACAAGTCAAAACTGAGACTAATTTGTCTTGTTTGAATAAACAAAAATGTTTGTTAAAGTTAAAGAATTGGTCATGTGTTTGTATGTCATCTGCATGAACAAACACGTGGGAATCACTTTGTCAGTCTTGTTGTTTGGTTTATTGTTTTTTCCAGTGTCAGATGTATGAAAACTTGCACTTAGTACCACTTTGCACCCAAAATGTTTATCACTTGTCATAAAATTACAGTGTGTATCAATTGTCCCAACAAAAGCTACAATGTGTTTATTTCTGTGTTCTATCAAAATTAGGTCACAGCTAAAGCACGCTAAATAGAAAATGCTTTGCCCAAAAATAGCTATCTTGACTACACCTTCTGTATGGCTATTTTCATTTAGAAAATAATAAAGATCAAAGGAAAACACACTGGGTTATGATACAATTCATGCAAATTGCACATGAATGTATACACACTAACTGTGTTACCATTAGACCTAACGATAAGATGTGGATGACATCTGAGATTAGAAAGGAAATACGAATCCGAGATCGTCTTAGGAAAAAGTATATTTAGAAATAAAATAGGCACAAATGAATGTAAATATAAAAATCAACGGAACAAAGTGAATAATTTGAAGAAATCTGCAAAGGAAAACTTTTATGTTAGTATAAATGAATCTTTGTCCGAGATAAAAAATACAAATTGCAAACAATATTGGAAAACTATAAAAATGCTCATTAAAGGCGAGGGACAATCTCCGGAATATCCCCCATTACGTAGTCCAAACCAGAACGACGCAAGTGCAATTCTGACATATGCAACTTGCTTGACGATTACTTGTGTTCCATAGCCGACCTGCAAGACGAAAACATACCATTACCAGACTTTGACGACCGGTGTCCCAACACTTTAACTGAAATTACTGTTGTTGAACAAGATATTATTGAAATAATCTCATTACTTGATCCCAATAAGGCAGTTGGCCCCGACCGTATTAGTAACAAGATGCTTAGCGAAGAAAAGTATGAAATCGCTGGTCCTTTGTATTTCCTTTTTAAGAAGTCACTGAGAGATACCATATTTCCAGCGATTAGAAACTTGCCCATATTATTCCGATATTCAAATTTGGCGACAAATCGTCCGTGTCCAATCATCGATCTGTTGCTTTACTAAGTACTATAAGCAAGGTGTTTGAGAAGGTTGCTTACAAACATATATTTAATTTTCTAATAGAAAATGCATTGATAAACAAATTCCAGTCTGGATTTCTCCCAGGCCATTCTACAACACACCAGGTTATAGAGCTTATTAATGAAATATTTATGGCACTCGATAATCGTGAACTTATATGCTTAATATTGTGTGATGTGAGTAAAGTTTACGACAGAGTGTGGTTACGAGGCTTATTATTGAAATTAGAAAGATATGGTATTAAAGGAAATCTTCTCCAGTGGATCTTCTCCAGTGGTTAGGTAGTAAAACAACAGGTAATAATAAAAAATGCGATTTCTGGGAACGGTAATCTTAATACAGGGGTCCCCAGGGGTCCATCCTTGGTCCGTTCTCTTCTTAATATTTATTAATGACATTGCTGATGAAACGATTGGCTTGTGCAGATTGTTTGCAGATGACACATCCATAGGAGAAAAATCGTATGAAATTAATAGCTTTTGCAACATGGTAAATACTGACTTAAACTATATTTCAGAATGGTCCAAACAATGGTTAGTCAAACTTAATCCTACTAAAACTGACATTTTCTATTTTAATACTACAGACAGTTTGTTCTGAATAGAAAATACTAGAATTTATCTGGTAAAATGCCATAAACATTTAGGTATCACTTTAAGTGCAGATTGTAAGTGGTCAAACCACGTAAATACTATTATTGCAAAAACATCCAAACAAGTGGCAGTTCTGTGAAAACTTAAATTTAAGGTTTCTCGAAATTTCTTTGAAACTATGTATTTAACTAGTATTCGTCCACTTTTAGAATATGCAGGAGAGGTTTCGGATATTTGTACTCTTGCCGATTCAGAACGGCTTGAAAAAATTCAACTTGAAACCGCACGTATAGTAACCGGTTTAACGTCTTATGCGAGTATATTTTCTATCTATAAGGAAACGGGATGGGAACAACTTTCAGCTAGGCGTGAAAAGAGAAAACTTTCATTATTCTATGACATAGTCAGTGGCCAATCACCTGATTATCTTCAAGATTTATTACCTATTACGGTGGGTCAAACCAATAACAATAACTTACGAAACTCTAAAAACTTCACAATTCATCCAGGAAAATGTTACGTGGAAAATGACGTCATGTACGCGGAAAACAAGTAACGTTGCATTTCAAACGTTGCAGTTGGAAAAAGTACGGTAAAATGAAATGTCTTATGACGTCATATACACGGAAACAAGAAACGTTGCAAGTTATATTCGTTTTACAGAGCTTTAATATGCTTAAATAAATTGCACTGTTCTGAAAGTTAACACCACAATATCATAGTCATGGCGTATGAAGTTAGAATTATAATCATTCTTTTATATTTCCAGAATTAGTAAAACAGAATTAATCTTGGAAAATCAGCAAACATGGAAAGAAGAACATTCTGATTTGAAAGAATCATTAGAAACAATGAAAAAAAGATATGGAACATATGGAAAAAACGTAAGTTGAATAGTGAAAAGATATCGAAAATATGGATGAAAAGTCAGTTGAATAGTGAAATGATTTGGAAAATATGAAAGAAAGGTAAGTTGAATAGTGAAAAGATATTAAAAATATGGGAGAAAAGTAAGTTGAAAAGGAAAAAGATTTGGAAAAGTAGGTTGAATAGTGAAATGATATGGAAAATGTGGAAGAAAAATAAGTCGAATAGTGAAATGATATGGAAAATATGGAAGAAAGGCAAGTTGAATAGTGAAAAGATATTAGAAATACGGAAGAAAAGTAAGTTGAAAAGTGAAAAGATTTGGAAAATACAGAAGAAAAGTAAGTTGAATAGTGAAACGTTATGAAAAATATGAAAGAAAAGTAGGTTGAATAGTGCAAAGATATGGATATTATGGTAGAAAAGTAAGTTGAATAGTGAAAAGATATGGAAATTATGGAAGTAATGTAAGTTGAAATGTGAAAAGATTTGGAAAATATGGAAGATTTCTGTTTGTCATAAACACACCCAAAGAGACCTCCTCCTCCCTCCTCCTCCTCCCTTCCTCCCGCCTACATTTTCCTCCTCCTCATACCTCCCACCCTCCTTCCCTCCATCATCCTCCTCCTCCTCCCTCTATACATGCATATACATTGTTTTTCAGAATTGAGAAGAATCATCCTGGAATAGTTTTGTGTTAGAGACTATGCAATTAGGAGTCAAAAAGAGAGGTGTTAAGGTGCAAAATTGGCCCCACATTATATTAAAAAGTATTGCTTGATATAGAATAAAAACAATTTACTAATTTAATTGCTATATGAACAAATTTGCAAAAAAATATATCTGTCCGTGAAATTGGGTGCGTTATGACGTCATAATGACATCATAATTAGACGAATAATGCTAAAAATTTACTACAAACGACATATTTAATGTACATTTTAGCTATTTTATATACATCCACAGTCTTCCACCAACACCAAATTGAGCAGTTGTTTTGAGTATAGAGGGTTAATGATTATATCAAAATATGTTGTTGGTGGAGGATTGTGGAGGCTGTTAAATATTAATTTATTTATAACCTCAGCCAGACCTTTAAAATCAATATTTCCACTCTTCTGATTGTATATATGAGACCATTATATACACAATCTCTTTGCATTTCATGACTCATTTCAATTAATGAAGTTCATCAGTAAATAATTTATGTTCAGTAAATAATTGTATCTATTTTAAATACAGTTTGGGTACATTGAAACCAAGAGAAAAACTCAGTGCATGCAATCCGGCGTCAATGCCATACAAAGAACTGGGGACTATAAGTGCCATTATATGGCCTCATATTTACTGAATCATTATCTTAGAAAATACTTGATTAAAATTTGCGGTGTTTTATATTATAGACGACATCATAATTTTTATGTTAAAACTTGTTTCCAACAAAATCGATACGTATTTGACGTCATTGTGACGTCATGAGCGTTATTTGTTTTGTGTATTTCGTGGTAATTTGCCCGCGATATTACGACGGTTTTCGAAGAAATTAAGCACCTCCGCAGTCGTGCACCAGAGAAATATTTTACCAGATTATTAAAATAAATAAAACACAAATACTGTTAAATTATTTTTTTTGGTTTCACGAGGTGTTAAATTTCTTGAAAAACGACGGGAAAATGTTCAAACATTCCAAGCGCTTAGATGACATTTTGATATTTGAGAAGCAATCTTTGCGGTAAAAAACGACGGTATGTCGGCACGTAACAGCTATATACAAATGTAAGATAAAAATAAAATAAACACCACTTCATCCGAAATATTATTTTTTTCATAAGCCCCCAATTATTGATTATATATTTTCTTCCGGGATACTGAAATAGTTATTACTACAGAGATACTGAGGTAGGTTTAATGGTTTGTCGATGCTACTTCTAAAATGAAGTAAAATAGTTTGATCTAAAAGGAGTAGATATTTGTTGGGCACAATCCAACAGATAGCTCTCACATTTTCATTTACAAGCTCCTTTTTCAAGGTGCTCTCCAAAGCAAAGGACAAATACCCCGATTTTAAATATATAGATATTTTAAATTCCCAATTACAATCATTTCAGTTAAAATTCACAGAGAGACTTTAAAACAGACTTTCAAGTAAGACTTTTAAAGTTATGTTATCAAATAGAAAATTGACAGGGAGGAAGCGAATTGCTTTTGAGAGTAATGTGCATAGGATCGCAATATTCTCAGATGAGATAGAAAATGTAAAACAATTAAATTTTAGTCTACAAAAGTTTGAAAGCGACAACATAGAATTTGAAACAAAAGTGTTCTGATTTACATAATAGTTTACAGGAAGAAATATGTCTTAAGGGGGTTTTGCTAGAAAAAAACAGAATCTGTCAAATCAACTTGACAGTCTGAAAGATACGAATAGTCGTCTTATAGATTATGCAAAATCAATATATAAAAAAGCTGGATCCGCGAATAGTGGAAAAGAGTTTTCGGAAATTACCGAAAAAAACAAATGAAGGAAAATAAAAGAATTTAAATCGAAGGCTGAAACTGCGCTTTGGTTTGTAGAGTACTATGGCCTTGTACCCCAGTACTTAAAATTAGAAAGTACTGATGGGCAGACTGTTAAAGTCGATTTCAATCCGTCGTCCAGCAAATCTTCATACTAAGATTTGTCTGAAGAAGAAAGACAAAAAATTTAAGATTGTTATTTATTTTGGAAAAAAATAATGTTAGCGAGAGCGCTTATAGGGAACTGACAATATTTTGTGATGGGCTACCACGAACATATCTGGTGTCATCAATTCCAGGAAGATATTAACAGTTTATATCACTATGAAAGAATTCCGGGAAATATGTTAGTCTAGAAAGCGAACTTATCCGGTACCACAAGTATCATGCAAATCCTGAAACAGACAAGATACAAATAAAAATTTCGGGGGACGGGTCAAAAGTTAGTCGAAATTGAAACTTTGTCGTGTTGTACTTTTCTGTAATTACCGATGATTTGACATTATCATCAAAAGATCAAAATGTTTTTTTGCATTGTAAACTGCAAAGAAGATCATGATCATTTAAAACTTGCTTGCAAACCCATTTTTCAGAAAATAAACACATTTTACGAAAAAGCAAATATTGAAGTTGAGGGGAAACATTTTGATTTATGCATTTTGACGGGTGATGATATGAATTTTTTGCAACTTGTGCTTGGGTTGGGTGGATCTCTATGTAATTATTTCTGTCCATGGCATAGGGTCCATAAAAACCATGTTATTGCCCTCGTAAAATGTTATTGCCCGGAGGCAAATAACACGCCGCAAATTATGCTTTTATTACACATGCAAATTCGGCGTTATTTCAATAAAATATGTTAAAAGATGCAGTAAACACTGAAGCATAATTTTGAGATCATGGAGATAATTTAATTTTATTATTAATTAAAAATTTGAAAGTGAAGTTGTTTCTTTTTCAGTACATTGTTTAATGATATGATATGTGTATAACAGTTCCCATAATTGTGTGGGAAACAATATTGTTGCAGTATTATTGGTACCTGTAAAGATATGCCACAATATGACCCAAAGGTGTTTTATGTTATGCACTACATACACAAACTTTTGATCCATCATTTTTCCTTTGGAGGTTAGGTGTTTAACACCACTTTCACAAATATTTCAGTTACTACTTTTGTGGCGGAAATTGGAGTACCCAGAGAAATCCACAGACCTGTCGCAAGTCACTGACAAACTTTATCACATAATGTTTTATCGAATACATCTCGCCATGAATGCACAGGTAGTTGTAAATGCAACTACCATACGACCACGACGGCTCAAGAATAGTTAAGATGAAAGGTAATTGTTTTATTGATATTAATGGCATTTATGATTATCAATGTTTATATACTTTCTTTTCATATCAATCAATGAAAAGAATTGGTTTGCTGAAAGTATATTTTTTATTGGGGTTCATTGGATGGAATTTGTGTCTCGTGTGAAGTTCCGTCAATTGCAGACACAACGTTAGGCATATCAGAACAATACCGTTTCTTTTGCCACCAGATTGGGATGGTTGGCCACTGAATTTTACGATTACACACTTTCTATAAGTCTACCCATGTTGAATTTAAAACTCTGTCAGCAGTTGAAACACTAACACCAGTGCATCAATAAATAAATAAATAAATAAATAAATAAATAAATAAATAAATAAATAAATAAATAAATAAATAAAAAATACTGCATGAACCGTGCTATTTATCTAAGTGAATCTCATGATCATCGATGAGCTAAAACAATTGACGAAGGTGGTCCATTGCTGAGCATGAGCAGTATAAAGCTGGGGTTCTTAAAAGAAAACGACAAGTAAAACAAAGTGGAAATATTTTAAAATAACATTACTATCATTTGAAATAACGGGCATACATATGCATTAAAGTGTAGAAAAGTAGATGAATGGATTTGAATCTGAGGATCACTAAAATTCACATCACATTTTCATAAATTATATAGTTTCCCCTTTTGCGCACAAATTAAGCTTTTAACTTCTATCAGTTCCATTCTCTTAAATCAACCTCAAATGGACAAATGATGGATGAAAAGTTTGTGTATGTAGTGCTTTTAAAATGCTTCTGTCATGTGCATGAGTTATTGTTTGCATGATTGACAGACAATATTCATCATATTGTTTTCTAGCTTCTGAACTGTCGATCGAGAGAAAAATTAAATATTCTAGACAGGCAGCACATAGCCAGTCAATGGGGTTTGCAATTATTATTTCGCATGCACAATAGAGACCACACACCACAAGTTGTGGACAATGAAAATATTCTTCTGTGGCTTAAATGTGTATTAACTGCATTACATGTAAGCTGTATGATTCTGTTTGATAATGTCCTTTAACTAGAACAGGAAAAAAATGTACACTTGAGTGAAACAGTGTTGTAATAAAATATCGTGAACGTGATGTACAAGAATGAAAGCATGTCAAGGTATATTTTAAATGAGGTTGAAGCAAGTCACCATTTGATATTCATTCGGTTGTATTTCATTTTGACGATTTTAATTACGGAAGACGATCACAACCATATTGTTTTTGAATGCATTAAAGCTATAGCTGTATAATAATGTATAATAACCTATCATTATTTGAATCCTAACATGAGTGCGAATTTTGCTTAAATAAAATAACAAATGGCTTCCTCTAGGAAAACGCCGACTTTATGTGAAAGGGACACCAGATAGCTATGAGGAACGAATTTAATGCATCCCTTAGCGTGGGATGTAAAGAACACACTCCTTACACGTAAAAGACAACTTACAACAGATTCTGATAGCAACAGTTTATTAAGAGTGTTGTTGTTGGTTTGTCACAAAGCAAAATAATATCTACCATCTCCTCTTTTTCGAGTGACAATCAAAACAATCATACATAGACTTATGGCAGCGACACACATTTTACCTACACGATTAATCATATGGTTGTAAACTTGTTCTCATCATAAATATATATGAAATATTTGATTGTAAAACAACTATCTATCGACAACCACTATCTATGTGATATCTGATTCCAAGGTATGTTATCAGTTTATCAAAAAAAACAAAAATAATTCTCACAGGTTCCTAGCAAAAATCGATACACATTAAACATTTTGCTTCACACCATGCCCCAAAATATTTCCATATTATTAAAAAAAAAAGCGATCGTTATATATTGGACTTCTCTCAACCCGCACCTTGCCCTTTTTTTTTTAGATTTGTGATGGTTGTCCACACAAAATGTACTGGAATATATCATCGCATTGGTTGTTATTAAGAATAAAGTACGGTAAAAAAGTGCTTAAGCAAAATTCAAATATGACAAAGTTCTATTGTCCAAATAAATCTATCTATTAGTTCTTAAAGATTAATACTAAAATTTCGACCAGTTTTCCACGATCAATGTTAATAAGTTTCTGAATTGATATGACCTCAATATGTACATTAGCAATGTCATAGCAGACGATGAAACCAAAATTGGTCTGAATGAGATATATTTTTTAAATGATTAAAGCTTTGTTAAGGTAACGAAAAAATGAATTACGAAAAACTACAATTTTAACGTGAAATAATAGATGCGGTACGATGTTATTACATTTAAAGATGACATTTTTAAACCCTAACTATAGCCCTTAAAATAAGCGGAGACTACATCCGTAATAAAATCAAACTTGTATATACATATATGACATTCGTACACTTGGTCATTGTAATTTACTTCCTAATTTCTATGTCTTCAAACTCATGAATAATGTACGTCCGATTAAAAACATTTAAAGATGGGTGATTCCTGTGTTGAATATGTCAGTAACTTACCCATATTATATGTTTTAATCTAGAATATCCCTACACAATGCAAGATATGGGAAAAGGAAACACTAAATGTCCCAATGTATATAACTAAAAATTGATGTCACTTCCGATTAGGTGACAATCTATTAATGTTCTAAAAATATAAAATAAACTATGTTGTCAAATACAAAGAAAAGAAAAGAAAATATAAAAAAAGGAAAAAAAAGAAAAAAGGTATTCAGGAGGAGGAAGGGTGGGAAGACAGATGTAGTATATTTGAGGGGGGGGGGGGGGTTGTGGAGGGGGTGAAACATCATAACAGGAATGTTATATAATATTTTGAACTCTGGAGCTATTTCAGAATAGATACACATCTTAATAGTAAATAGAGTGTAATATTTCAGTCACAATAAATACATACTATTATCATAGTTAAATTGGATAATATTGGGGGGTGGGGGTATGGGGTTGGGTTGCGATACATGATAAGCGCAATATTATATAATGTTTTGTATTCTAGATAAATTTCATATCAGTGCATATCTAAATAATATATACTTTATCAAGTAATTACTGGCGTGTAGTAATTTGTTCTATGTGGATAGTTATTATGGATAATTAAAAAAAATTTCTGGTTCAAATATTTCATCTTTTCTTTCTTTTCTGTAGTCGTTTCATATCTTTTTAAGTGTGCTCTGACGTACTGAAAATAATTGGTGATGGTGTTTAATGTCATTATCAACAATATTTCAGCTATATGGTGGCGTTCCGTTGTCATGGCGAAGAAATTGGAATACCCGGATAAAAACACCGACCTGTCGCAAGTCACTGACAAACTTGATCACATAAAGTTATATCGAGAACACCTCGCCTGAGCGTGGTTCGAACTCTAAGCGTTAGTGGATTTAGACACTGATTGCACAGGTAGTTGTAAATTCATCTTCCATAGATCACAACCACGACGACCCCAAATTACTTTAGTGTATATCAAATCAAAATCATAAGGGCTACTGCAAGCTAAGGTTGCACTTTTAGTGGCCACTGAGTGTGAAAAATGAAACACATTTAATCATTCCAAATTTTCATAATTTTTTAACATAAACATCATATCTGCAAGATTCAAACTGATCAGGGATAGTTTCCATCATTTTGATTGAAAAAATGTATTAAAGATAATGCTGTCAAAAAATCTGTCTGTATGGGACAATCACTTATGATTATTATTTTTTGTTTCCTCTAAAGACTTCATCAATTGTTTTAATATATTTTGAAATCAGAACTAGTTTGCTTTCAGCACTATAGAACGTGCCGCTGGAATGAAACGGACTTTCTAATACATCATTGGGTCTTACATTTGTCACTCCAATATATCAATGAGTGAGTAATTTTGAGCTACGATAGATTCACCAATGGCAATAAGTCATATTTCTACAAGTCCATGCAAATTCTGTATTGCCAAGACCAATTCTACTACAAATATATAATCACGAGGACGTTTCAAAACTTGTGTTGTTATATAGTCAGATAAAGTATAAAATTGATATTTATGAGTTTTTTTGGGGGGTTCATAAAACTGGTTTAACTCTGCCACTTGTTAGTAATGTGCCTGTATCAAGCCCGGAAAGTGAGCGGTCATGTAGATGTGTGTTAGTGGTATCGATTTTGCCTCTTTCTATGATTTCTCGATTGGATTTTTGAACTGTCTCAACAGTGTGGTATATTTTTTGTTTTTCATTTTATTATGTAAATATGAATGGTTTCTTCTATCTATTCAAACTTTTTAAAAATACATATTACAGGTTTTCCCACTTACAAATAACAATAAATAATTATTGCTTTCAATGGATGTAAACATCCAGAATTGTTAACCTGAAGAGGGTTGTTTTCCCGAGGGCTTTAGCGCGAGGGAAACAACACTTTGAGGGTTAACAATTATGATGTTTACAATCCATTGAAGGCAATAACTGTTGTATTATACCGAACAACAGACTAAGGATTGAGCATTTAAATAAATACATGTATTTAAGCAAAATGTGTGCTTAATAACTTTTGACAATTTTTTTAACATATGTTAAACTATTTCATGTTTATATTAAAGTTCACAACACAACCAGTGATATAGGGCACAAACCGGCCATCAGTAATATTTTCAAGAGATTAAAATGTGTGTTTAATAACCTTTGACAAATTCTGCACGCAATGTGTTGTTTACCGGGGAACAATAGGGTTGTTACCAGGTAAACAACTAGTTGTTTCCCGTTTGGGTTAATTTTCAAAAAACATTAAAATTGTTTCAGATCATGTGATTTAATTTAAGCCAATGAGAAGTTAGCGAGGTATAATAATAGCTTTTGTTGCATCGAGACTTTAAAATACAATTAAGCTTGAAAGACGAGGAAATATTTTCTGGTATGACCACAATAGCGTTTTTTTCCGTGAAAACATTTTATGTGTATTTTAGCAAATGTCAAATTATTCTAATTATTCAATTTTAATCATGTCTTTCCAGATAGGTCAATTATATTTGGCATGTGGGTGCAAGGTCAAAAAATTGTTTTATAAATAGTAATTTCTTGTCATGGCCATAACATTTTTGTGTTTCGAGATAGGTCAATGATATTTGATATGTGGGTGCATGACCAGAAGGCGGTATGTTGCGTACCGTCATGACCTTCATGGGACCTTGACCGTTGACCTCAAGGTCAAATAATTGTGTTTTACATAGTATCATTCAACTCATAATGTGTAACTTATTGTTGTACAGATGGCTGCATTAAGAGGAGACATAAGTCTTAGGTATCTAAAACAGTTCTTCCTAGTTTTATTTGGTTTAGAAGTAACCATTATCCGATTCTCATAAAATCATAAAAATGTTTAAAGCACAAAGAAACGTGAGAGTCAAAATAAAGGCAATAGGTCGAAACGCCTCAATCATTTTCCACATCTCACCGACTTTTCCTAAAATAAAAAAAATACCCCCACATTTTTCAAAAATAAAAATGATTAAATCAAAACGCCCCCATTCCATATCACCAAGCAGTGCCAATTATTTTGAGTTTGTTTTTTTTATTCAAAATTTAGTAAATTATTAAATGATAACAAAAGAAATGTCCATTTAAGTACAAAGGATTGTTTTTTCTTGTATTGTACCCATCCAAATATTTTCGATATTAAGGTTCTTATCTTAATTATTTATCCAAAATATCAAACGTTCAATAAAATACACCAGCGGTTGGACCTGTGCAATCAGTGACTATCACCACTAATGTTGAGGATTTCCGCTCATGGGCGGTGCACTCGATTAAATATTATGTAATAAAGTTTGTCAGTTACGTGAGACAGGCCGGGTGTTGTCTGAGGGAACTCGGGTTTCTTCCACCAATATAACTTAAATATTGTTGAAAGTGCCATTAAGCACTCTAAATCCACCAACCAAAATATCATTACTGAACACAATTTAGATATAAATCATATCCAGTATACACAGCTTGTCATATTGCTATTTTAATTATGTATATTCAAAATGTAGAAATATAATTTAGTACGCACACCAAAATCTGCCAGAAATATATTGATCTTAGTTTTAGATAAATTATGTCATTGTAGAAGCTTTGACTACTGGGTGAATGATACCCTCGGAGCCTAATACTCTACCAGCAGAGGAATAGCCCCATTGATAGTGATAATGTTGACTTAGCTCAGTCCGCATTGTCAGTTCTGTTACATATCTCTCATTGGTATTAAACCTACCACATAACTGAAATTTAAATGATGTGGAACATCTTTTTTTAATATCTATCCCCGAAGATCTTAACCTAGACATCCCTAACACACACATACCTGAGCGCTCACGGTCCTGCTGTGGGACGAAGTACTTCAAGAAGCATTGTCATATATGACACAATGACAACAAACAAAGGTTATTATATCTGTTGACATTTTGTCACATGTGACAATGTTTCCTGAAGTAAAGTGCATGTACTAAGGCAGGAATGTGGGCAGTCGTGTAAATGTGTGCCAGGGGTTGTTTCTTTCAACAATTTTCTATTGAATTTTGGAATTGTGGTATTTTTGGTATTTGTTTATATTTAATGTAACACTGGTTCTAATAATACGTTATTATTGTTTTTCAAACTGGTTGAACCAGGTTAATATAATATGTGACCATGTCCACATAGACTGTACCATTGATGCAAGATTACAACTAGCCTACGAAACTTTACAACACATAACTATTGGACAACGAAGAGAAGAACATGGTGAGAACTGTTGACTTCCACTAAAGAAAAGATAAATATTATTTGCGTGCTGAGTACTGGTGACCCTTTCTTGAGTTCAACCCAGTGGCTCACCAGGTGGCGGGTAGTGAGTACCTTCTCGATTTGATGGATGATAGTACGGAAAACCAAACAGTTTGCCATTTTGGGTAGCGTGTGTGGAGAGTGTTGCCCTCTCTGTACGTTAAAGGCATCGTTGATAGTTGTCGAAAAAAAAGGCATATCGTTACTGCAACAAAACCGAGTGACTTCCCAGGTGCCGGATACAGAGCAATATAACTTTGAGCTGAATATTCTGATCTATTGCCTGGCTACACATGAAATAACTGTATATAGTTCCCTATGTTGATATTGGTAAAATTAATGGTCATTGCTGTTTAATCTTTCTTTTCATAAACCAAATGTATGCGTCCAATGAATAAATATAACACATATATTGAACATTGAAACAGAACGGAAGTGAAAGAAAAGAAATATCCGCACGAAACTTTCATATTTTCACAAGCAACTTGTTTTAAGATGTCTGCATGCTATGATACACTCCCATAATCACAAGATGGGGTCAACTCCTCCTGAACGAATAAGAAAGAGGAGCTGCTTACCATTCATGATCCTTTCAGTGGATCACGATGGTTCGAGTCCTGGTCGTGTCAAATCGAAAATTATGAAAATGGTGTAAGGTGCTCCTCCGCTAAGCGCACATCAATAAGGAGTAATAGCAAAAACTGGTTGGTTCCGATTCAGGATAACGTGACCGACGGTGAATTACATTTTGCCCGTATCATATGCGTGACCATTGTATCATGTGACCAAACATAGCTTTGTTTACATGAGCCCCCTATCTATTATCATAGATAAATAATAGGTGTTTAATGTTATATGCTACCATGCATACAATGTGAAGAAGCACTACACAAGATCGTTGAGGTTGTAATCATTGCAAATGTAACCGATTCCACATAGGACAAGCATTCTGTTTAACTGGTATTGTTTTGTCAATAGAGATTGTGATATTTGTTACCGGTGGCGATGTATTGTTATATTTATCACTGGTGTTGCGTTGTCTATTCGAGGAGTCATTTGTGTACTGTTGTCTGTCATTTTATGTTGCACACGCTGGTGTCGTTTTGTCTACACGGATCATGATATGTTCGTACTGTTGCGTCACATTGCCATTTCTGTTTCAATGGTGTTGTGTTCAGTGGCGGACTGAGTCTGAAAATATTGGTTGCCAGGAGACAATGGGTGCCCACCTACATCTACAATGCTATCATTTAATTTTTATAACGAATAAATACAATTTTAAAAAAAAATGTGGAAGGCAAAACGTGCAACTCTAATTTATGCAACACTTATTTGTTTATTAAGTACAGTATACACGTATGGTTGAAGAGTATGAGGTCGCTTACGCAAATTAGAATTAAAAAAAATATATGATCAACATGCTCGAGTTTTGGTGGACATGTTTTACAACAGACAGTCGGTATACCTATGAGTACAAACTGTGCTCCTCTTCTCGCCGATTTGTTCTTTTATTCGTATGAGACAGACTTCATACAGGGGCTTCTCAAGAAAAACGAAAAGAAGCTATCCCGATCCTTTAATTTTACGTTCCGCTATATATATGATGTCCTTTCACTAAATAATTCTAGGTTTAAATAAAGGATACCACAGATGCAGATAGGTCTGCTTCATACCTTGACCTACACCTCGCAATTAACAGTGCTGGGCGGTGAAGAACGAAACTTTACGACAAAAGAGATGATTTCAATTTTCCCATTTTGAACTTTCCATTTGTGTGTAGCAACATCCCAGCAGCACCTGCATGAGGAGTATATATCTCTCATTTGATAGATATTCCAGAGCTTGTGGTTCCTATCAGAATTTCCTTGATAGAGGGTTGCTGCTAACAAGGCAGCTACTGAACCAAGGGTTACTATTGGTTAAGTTGAAGTCATCACTTCGAAAGTTTCACAGTCGCCATCATGACTTGGTTGACCGTTATGGAATATATATGTCACAAATGACCACAGCTATGTTCCACTTGTCGTAAGCACTTCCTGGTCGTTTCGTCATTCATGATTTATCATGGGGTTTGTAACTAGATTAACACAAAGGTGCCACTAGTGGAGCAGGAACTGCTTACCCACCCGGAGTACCTGAGTTCACTCCCGGTTTTAAGTAGTGTTTGTCTTACTCGAGCTTTAGTTTTATGTATATGTTTTGTAGATCGTTGTTTGTTCTTTTGTACCTTTTCTTTTGGCCATTGTGTTGTTTGTTCTTCTTCGAAATACGGATTCTGATTACCCCTTTGATATCTTCAAACTCTTCTTCTATGCATGTTACAGGCAGTGAACAGAAATACCAAATGTGAATACTGAATTTAATAATTGAATTTTATATAAGTTGTTGATGGATGTATAGTATACTGTTATTCTGGAACTATACTGTTATTTTGAGGGTTTTTATCCAACTTGAAAATAAAGTCCAAACTATCTATCAGTTTCAATATTTTTAATGAATACTTCTTACTGCCAAAGATTAACAAATAGTTCAAAAGTACAGAAGTGCATTACATGCAGTCCACTGTATTAAGGGCAAGTTACACTCATGAGTTTCTGCTAACAGATAAGATCTAACAGAAATCATTCGTAAATTCAAACAAGTTTTGCAAACAATCCCATACCTTGCTAATGCACAGTGTACATCAGGAAGCTATTTCATACCATGATAGCAGCAAATGCTATCTGGATGCTGATGTAAATGTAGCAAGGCCCAGTGTTGTATTTTAACCTCTCTCACACACATAATCCGGGACCCATATTGTCTAATGTCTAGGGTGGTCCACTTGTCATTGGACAAGCCGACAAGCTGGCCAGTCTGCCACTGGTTGTATTGTCTAACCGAGTTGTTATTTCTGTACTGTTCACTCACATTGACATTTTTCTTCATTATTGTGGTTTTTTTTCTAATCGATTGGTAATGTTTTGTAATGTTCGTGGTGTGATTTTATGCCACTAGATTCTTTGTCTATAAGGATCGGAATCTTTGTGTATTAATTCCTCATATAGTCATATTGTGATCTGATATTTCATTAGTGTTGCCTATTACAATGTTCATGTTGTAGCATTTCCTAGCATTGGGCCCTTAGCACGGGTTTAAGCAGCCACTTTTAAAAAAAAGTGTCAAATTCAAGCCAATTAAATGAGTGATCATGCATTTATTTGCTAGGGGTGTCAATTTTGCCACTTTCTAGCGATTTTTCAATAGGATTTTGGAACAGGTCCATATTTGTTATTTTCATTTTATTCCCCATAGGACTGTTTTATTTTACACTGGTTTTGTTTTCCCTCTGGGAATATGATTTTTTCACTGTTCACTCAGTCATTGTTTTGAATTTTCGCAATGTAATGTGTCGGATTGTTTCCTTACTTGGTTATTATACGTTTCAGTTGTTAAGTGTATCCGCTTTGTGATTGTATACACTGTTCCCTAATATTGGTATTTAGCGATGATTTTATGATGACTAAATGTGATACAAATGTAACCCAGTTGTGATGTCATGTGATGTTCCCTGATATGTAAATTTAATGATGAGTAAATGATGACAAAATGCGATAAACCAGTCGGATGAAATTGTAACAAGTCTAGAATGTATTAAGATTGAGATTTGTACTAAGAATGTTTTAGTTAATATTCATCAGAAAACACTTTACAGTAAACCCAGTCTTATGTGACCGTACAAAGGAAAATTAAGAAGGTGTCACATAAGATAGATAGTCACTAAGTACAGGTTTAATTAATATGGAATGTATTGTGAAGGGATATTAAGATAAGGTCACATAATACAAACCATTATTTAATATAAGTGGCCACTAAAACAGGGTTGGGACTGTCGTGTTCGCGATCGTATGGTATTTGGCTTAGCCACTACATGTGCAATTAGTGCACTAAAGTTGTGAGTTCGAATCCTTCTCATCACAAGGTGTACCTGATACAACATTATGTGATAAAGTTTGTCAGAAACATGCCATGGGTCGGTGGTTTTCTTCTGATATTTCGATTTCCTCCACCAATAAAACTGACAGCCACGATATAACTGAAATAGTGTTGAAAGTGGCGTTAAACACCATAGTCCCATAAACCATGTTTTACTATAGTTGTTGACAAAGTATAAAGACAACTTTGAATTTGTAATGTGTTTTTAAATTTCTATTGTGTAAGATGGTAAAGTCAAGAATCTTTCATCTGCAGGGTACCTTAGTGTACGAACAGATTGCACAGTATAATAAAAAAACAATAGAACATACAGAGTATACAAGGGAATCGTATCCAACATGACAATAAAACAGATACAAAATTATATTTTCAAATTTTCTTAAATTTTCATTTTTAATTATTTCAATTGTAGTTTTAATACAAAGAGCACCCTGAATAAGTAATACATTTTGGCATAATATAAATATGTAAAAAAATCACATAAATATAATTTTAAATAATTACACAATAATGGAAGGACAGTTCAGTGCCGATACTTTGTTTTACTTTACACATATTTTATTGTCAAGCAATTATAGACAATGGATCAGACACACGTTATAAACTTACCCTGTTACATATAAATCATTAAAAAGAATGTCAAAATTATTTGAGAAAAATGACATAATACTGCAAGATACATTGATATTGATGTTGAACCGATGTTAAGTGTGCATATTAAAAGCATTGTATTAAAGCAAAAGAAAAATCATCAAAAATATTCTAAAACATATCTAATATACAATTTAATTTCACCAGTGAGTTAACCTTGTGTCATTTATTTATTCATGACTAAATAAATCTTTATCTCAATATTAAGTAGAGCACGTTCAATAAATACACTTTCCGAAGCATAGTGAATACATGACTATTTACATAATATTTTTAAGAAGAATACACTTTCATATTCAAAGCGATAGAAAAAATCGAAGGGACAAGGAAGAATGGAGAAACCAGAGAAACTGACAACATTGGGTATACAAGACACAAGACGAAGACAAACAAAGTAAAAAAACACAAGCAAAACAACACAGCACATTATGTGTTGGACACCACTATGCACAAACAACTGGCGGTAAAGACGAACTGAACATCGTTTTATGCGGAAATCGTAAACGGACATCATGATCACGACTATACCAGTCCATGTATATCAAATCGTCAAAATTGACGGCCTGAAATTAAAACAATTATGTGAAAATATATACATATTATTGGTTTCTGCTATTCTTCTCCCTTAAGAGGACAATACCTTCAAAATCATCAATGTCTTTCATATTCTAAAACGAGGCGTATGTTGTATGTGTTTTTTCAATTGGAATAAAAGAAAAATAAGTCTCAGTGGCTAATAAGTATCACATGAATTCAACTCTTTAATACCAATCATAATTATGCAAGAATATTATTCAGTAAACTTTGAAAGGATGGGGCCGCGGTGGTCATGACCGTATGGTAGTTGGATTTACAGCTACCTGTGCAATCAGTTCCTATCACCACTAAAGTTGTGAGTTCGAATCCTGCTCATGGCGAGGTGTACTTAATACAGCAGTATGCAATAAAGTGTGTCTGTGACTTACAGCAGGTTGGTGGTTTTCCCAAGGTACTCAAGGTTTCCACCAATAAAACTGACCGCCACGATATAACTGAAATATTGTTGAAAGTGGCACTAATCATAACCTTAGCCATAACCCTTGAAAGGAAATTTGTCTTCATTATTTAATACAATAAACCATATCTGAGTTCTGGTATTTGGATCAACTGAACTACAGGTAACTAATCACCAGACACAGACGTAAATAACAGTGGTAGGTTAGCACTGTGTTTATAAGTTGTTCAAAAGTGACATTCCATTCTGAACCCGTGAACAATTATTACTCTCTCATTAAGAAAACAATAAAGGCCTGGAACATTCAGACGATCCAATTCAGTCTTCTGTCATTTTCGTTGTTGTCCAGTGTCATATTATCGTCGGTGCCCCGAAGCTGATCACTTTTGATTACTCTCCACTCATCACCCGTTGGTCAACTGGCAAAGAAATCCTCCTTTCTATGAATAAGAGGCCATCAATAGTTACCAATCAGAATCATCGCTTGATATTGTTGATCTCCTTTGGGGTGGAAACTATGCAGACAAATGGCATCTCTCATAATTTGCAAGGAATTCCTTTCTTAATTTAGATACACTTATAAACTGCCATTTGATTGGCTATTAAGACTGTCGTCAGAACTTGTCAGCTGTGGGTCATCTACGATGGTGTCACATGGGGTGGACAAATATGTCATATTCTAAGTGTAAAAATGAAAAGCCGGAAACACGGGTTTGGTCTTTTACCAATACGAAATTCAGTTTTTAAAATCGAGCGGATACTCAGAACGACTTACAATAAACCTACGGGATATACTGTCGTACAAGTTTTGTTAGTGCTTCTTCGTAAAACTCGTCCCTATTATGATTATGAAACTTATGAGCCGATTTCATACCAATCGGAATTTCCGTATTTTGTTCTGCCGAAACCGTATGATTAAAGTTTTTTTTATCATAAATAGCTGCATTCAAGTTTTTCATTTTGCAAATTTCAGTCCAGTACTTGCTTACAAAATCTTTGGAAAAGAGAATAAACATCAGTTTAGCATGAGAAATTTTGTCATTCATTACATTTAAGAAATCATCTGTTAATTGTCCTCGGACGACTATAGATTCAGATATTAGAGTTCCCTCCCCTTTGATTTCTTTTAAATCGTCCTGGAATAAGGAAGACTGGTCAGCGTTTTCCTCTGCTGATATTATTATTACATCGTTGCAGGTTGGATCTGAAATTTTGTTGGGATATTTAAATAAAAAAAAGATACTACCAAGAACTTGTATGCACACCTGCTTTATATAGAGGGATATGGGTTTATGGTGTTTAACGCCACTTTCAACAATATTTCAGTTATATCGCGCCAGTCAGGTTTATTGGTGGAGGAAACCGGAGTACCTGCAGAAAACCACCGCTCTGTCGCAAGTCACTGACAAACTTTATTACATAATGTTGCATCGATTACACCTCGCCATTAAAGGGGTTCGAACTCACAACTTAAGTGGTGATAGGCATTGATTGCACAGATGATAGTTTTGTCACTCTAAAGTGGATTTTGGGTTCTTTTGCAATTGGATTTTAAAGATTTGAATTTCGTATTGATATCCACCTATATTATGACTTGACTGGTTTGGTTCATGCCGTGTCCTGTATTCTATGATAATTGCAAGAGGTCAATATTATTCTGATTGAAAACAAACTGAAATCATATTTTATTAAGAATAACTACATCTATCTAAACTACTGATCTAATATAAACAGAGTTTGTACTTTAAAAAAATATTTGCAAGCTGAAAACTTGTCAAAATACTATGACATACAAGTTGCTTATAATAACTTGTTAAAAATGTGTTTGTTTGCAAAATATTTTTATTCGACTAAATTTGACCTAAATATATAAGATAGGTACCCTCGTTTGTAATTGTTACTGAAAATTGAAAAAATGAAAACAATAACTATTCAACGTATATTTCACCTGTACTATTGTATTAATGTGCTATGTTTGGTGGGTGTATTTTCCAACAAACAGCAGGCATTCCAATGGGTTCTAACTTTGCTATACCTCTCATCGATTTGTTCCTTGTTACTTTATTGTACGAATTGTTAACTTTCCATTGATATGTAGCACAAAACGTGGAAATACTAACATTTATAGAAATTCATTTTTTGTAAAGACAGTACACGATTGGAACCAACTGGACAACTCGACTGTTAGTGTAACTTCTGCAGAGGCCTTTAAAGCCTGCCTCTCGCGCGACAAATTTACATGCATTCTCTCCGGTTGACCATATGTCAGTAGTGGATCATTGTCAACGTACTTTGATACAGATGCAGTTACAAATACAGATATGTAGCAACATTCCATCAGCACCTCCATATGGAGAATATATCTCTGAGTTAATCAGATATCTTAGAGCAGAGTTTTATGTGTAATGATTCGAATTTTACCTCGAGCGAGAGCGAGGGTTAAAATCTAAGAATATAAAGGCCCATCCCATGTGTAGATTAGCACAACTCTATGCCTGCCATGAATTATTTCAATTCTAATAAGACGCATACGGTAATTTTCAACCATTCGTGAACTTTATGCACACGGCATTTGGTGGCTGTTCCATTTATCTCCTTCGGAAATTTTGAATTGATTTTGAATTATTTGTATTTGAACGAGATATTTTAAAACAAAGATATTGATGTTAACACGAAAAACATTTTTATTGTGTATTTTCCAACATAGATTCGATTGAACAATTCCTGCGTAAAAAATATTAAAAAAAAAAGTCGGAGTTCATCATGATCATTTGGGGACTTGGGACAGCTTGTGGCCAGTCTCAGCTGCTTAGTACTACTGTTCATTACTAAATCAAATATTTCAATTTCCATTTAATTTTCTAATAATGTTTATCATATTCAGTAAACAGGTATATTATATTTCATTAATCATTGTTTATTTCAAATTTTCATATAAAGATGAAAAGAAACAGCACACATTTGCATTTTCTGTATGCTAGGATTTCAGAGATCATTGTAGCTTGACTAGATGAGATCTGGATTCACCATTTGCAGTGAGGACTCAGTCCACTCACTAAGGTTTTCAAAATTTAGATTTTTACAACCGTGGGACAATTTTCAGAAATATCTTCTGGATTTATCAAAATAAACCAGTGCAAAGCGTGGCGTATCTCCTCGCCTAGATATTTGACCCGGTGACCTTGACCTTTGACCTTGAAAATCAATAGGGTTCCAAAATCTCTTAAGGACTTAGTATGCACCAAGTTTGATCAAAATCCATTGAAGGATGTTGATTCTAGAGTGTTCACAAGGATGTTACGGAAGGACGGACTATATCCCTTCGCAACTTCGTTGGTAAGGGGATAATAAATGTATTCCTGTATTTAGCCGATAGGTAGCTATAGCATCAACAGCATAAATGTTGGTATACATATACAGGGGGACAAGCCACTTTTGGTCTCAAAAATATAGGATTATAGGATTTTTTTCTTTAATTTATAGGGTAAATATAGTGATTTTGGAAGAAATATATATGAATATATAGGGTTTCTAGTATATAATTTGTGTTGAAAGTCCATTCTTTAACCCTGGAAATCTGACAATTTATGTATTAACATGAGAGTGAATGTACATAATACTTAACATGCTACAAGCATAATATAAACTTTAGCACTGGCCTCCTCCTCCCCTACAGCCATTTGCTCTCCTCCCATTTATTTCTTATTTTCAACTTTCATTTTTAAGTAACTCTTCATAACATGAAAAATTAAAGGGAACACTGGCCGAACGTCGATGAAGGTCTAGATACCGCAACTCTGACCAGTGTATCCTTAATGCTTTTAGGTCGCCGGAACGCTACAACGGGTGGTTCATTGAACAACTTGGCCAGCGTTTCACTTTTTCCAATTTCTTTCCAATGATGACGGAAAATGCCTGAAATTTTCTCTAAAGAAGGATGGTAAGTATGTGGTGACAAGCGTTGCAAGTGCTGTCTCCAATTGCAACAAGCACAAGTGTTCCATAGCAAGATGACAGGAAAGGTGTATAAGATATTTTGCAATTGCAAAACACCTAATGTGGTTTACCTCATTGATTGTCATGTCTGTCGTTCGCAATACGTAGGAGAAAGTGTCCAACCATTCAACGAAAGGATAAATGGACACAGAAGTGACCTTGCGAAAAAGACGCTCTTGCCCGTGATTCAACACTTTGTGTCGCTGGGGCACTCATTGGATGACTTTGGCAGATCCGAAATTTATATCATTGACCACAATCCAAGTTGGAAAGAAAATCAAAGACAAAAAAGAGAGATATTTTTTAGATCCGCGAGTTACAAATGTACAAAGATTACATCCGGAAGGCATAAACAAAAAGGCCTAAATCTTTTGTTTTTTAACTTTTTAACCAGTGCCTGGTCCTTAGCTAGTTGGTAAATTTCATCATTACATTTCATCATTCTTTTCATATTGTTTACCAATTAGTGTACATATATACTTGAATAATATAAAGTATAAAGTTCAAGGTTATGATTTTTAGTAATGTACGTCACGATAACTGATGGTCACGTGACAATTTTTCAAATCAGATTACAGACGCTGATGAAGTTGAAGTTGGTCGATCAAGCGAAATATCCGTCGATTTATTTATAATTACATTGTATAGTCTTTTTTGTAGACTTATAGTTATTTTTGTTACATCTTAGCATCTTTTTTTGATATCGTTGTGCTAACATTTTAGACGTTTATTTATCATTGATGTTTGTTTGCACATAATCGTTAACCATTGTTTCCGAAATCCCGTAGATTCATGTTTTGGCTACTTTTTCAGACGTTTTTATATATATATATATATATATAATCATGGTGTTTATCATAGATGTAAATAAACAATTCTCTCAGGTTGTAGATACTTTATTTGCGAGTCCAATCATCAACAGTAATACTATATATACACTATTACTTTTTATCTGTAAATCATAACCCTGCAAACACATAAGTTAAAATAACGTAAACTAACGGCACAAAGAAAGATAACTCTAATTTGAATGTGTCAAAAGTGCTTGTGTAAATAAAAATATACCAATTTGAACCAAACAATATAATAATCTTGTATTTCATTAAAAAATAGCTTACCTCACACGAGGTGTAAAGGTCTTTGTAATAATTTGGCATATAATCAATGTGACTCTGGTAAACGCATGAATAGTAGAAAACCTGTATAGCAAAATTAATATTATAAGTCATGTGTTTCATGACAAGATAAAGGTTTTATACGTTCAATATAATACATCATTAAAAGTGACAGTTACTATTTAATTAAACTTAAACTTTAACATTGCAATAATTTGAAAATAATACTTTTATGCTTTAATTATTTAATCAAACTGGTTTTACCTGTAAACTTTCCAATGCCTAATTTATGATGTAATTTATATTTATGCTATAACTTTCATTTAAAACTCTTGCATTCTATTGATATTAAATAAATCATGACTGTTAAAAATGGATAATATAGAAATGTAAAGAAACTGACCTTCAGATTATAATAATGACAATCCATATAATTATACAAGAAAATGAGACATGTCCAGCTACTAAGCCAGAAAAGAAATATATCAATAGAAACGAAAGAGAGTTTCCCGCCTAAAACAATCAGTATATGCGCATACCTGGGCGAGTGAAGACTTCCTTGTTTTGGCTCAGACAAATTGTTCTGATAACAATAGTATTTGCCACAAAAATTGGCATACATACTCATCAACACAATGTGCAAAATGTTGTATGCCAAACTTCTCAACCACATTCTTCAACAGCACTATAGAAACATCAAACAGCTTCTTAGCACTAGATGATGAAGAAGGTATTCAAGATTCTATATGTAAACCATCTCACCAATTTTCGCCTATACATAGACAAACCTTTAAGTCAAATAGTTCCAAAATAGACAGTCCATCACCACTCAGAGTACTTACTATAAACTTCCAATCTATTAAAAGTAACTAGATCAAATAATAGAATCATGTAAACCTACAATAATTTTTGGCTCAGAAACATGGCTGTCAGATAACATTTAACCATATGAATACTTTGATCCAACTAAATATACTGTTTAGAGTAAAAACAGGAAAGATGGCTACCGGGGAGTTCTAATTGCAATTTCCAATGAATACATAACATCACAAGTTACAGAATTAGACACAAACTGTGAGATAGTGTGGGCAACAATAAAGTCAACGGGAAGCAAAACACTATATCTAGGAACCTATTACATACCAACTTCAGATAAAGGGGAATCATTAGAGCAACTAAATGACTCTTTAAGCAGAGTGTGCAATAAAACAAATGTAAACATATGGCTAAGAGGAGATTTCAATCTAGGCCACATTGACTGGAACATTCCATCAGTTGTATCAAGTAAACCAGATCCATCCCTGCACCAAAACTTACTTGATATATTAAATGACCATATTCTAACACAAGTCATAGACAAACCAACAAGAAACGATCGAATTCTAGATCTTCTGTGTATGTCAAATCCATCTTTCATAAACAGAATTGAAACGTTGCCACCTATGGGTGATCACGATATTATCTTCAGTGAAATCAATCCATCACTTCCTAAAATAAAACAAAAGCCTCACAAAGTATTTCAGTACAAAAAGGCTAACTGGGGGAAAATAGAGCAAGACTTACAAACCACTCGCTCACATGTGAAAGAAGATCAAAATCATATGGATGTAAATGATTTATGGAATTATTTCAAAAACTCCACTACTGATTCCATAAAGAAAAACATTCAAACAAAATCAATTGGTAATAAAACAATACTACCATGGGTAACACCTCAAATTAAAAACCTAATAAACAAGAAAAACTAATTATTCAAAAAGAAAACCTCAAACAGTGAACATACTAAAATATACAAAGAAGTTAAATCATAACTCCAGAAAGAAATGCGTAATTCATACTAGAATTACATTGAAAATATGATTTTTGACCTAGACATAAACGAACCAGACCAACAAAAGTTCAATAAACAACCCAAAAATGTATACTCCTATATAAAAAGCCAGAAAAAAGAAAACACCAGAACAGCACCTCTCAGAAGTGAAGGAGTCTTATTTTAGATAGGCAATTCCAATCAGCCTTTTCATCAGAAGCGAACACAGAAATTCCTGATAAAGGTCCTAGTACACATCCAATCATGAAAAGCATCTCAATTTCCAAAAAAGGCATACTGAAACTCATCAACAACTTCAACCCCAAAAAAGCTGTAGGCCCAGACAACATCGCTGGTCAAATACTAAAAGAAAATGCAGACATTTGCTCAGACATACTTACCATCAATTACAAAAAATCAGTGGAAACAGGGCAAGTTCCACTTGATTGGAACCATACAAATGTAACACCAGTAAAAGGGAGACAAACACCACCCAGCAAATTACAGGCCAATATCTCTAACCTGTATTTCCTGCAAACTGCTAGAACATGTAATGACTAATAATATGATGGAACACCGGGAATCAAACAACATCTTGTACGAAATGCAACATGGTTTAAGATCGAATAGGTCATGTGAATCACAAATAATATCACTTGCTCACCAATTAGCACAAAACATTGATAACAACATTCAAATTGATTTAATAATAATGGACTTTGAGAAAGTGCCACACAAAAGACTCATCTCCAAGCTAAAATATTATGGTATATCTGACCATATAACAATCTGGATAGCATCTTTTCTTGCAAACAGAACATAGACAGTACTTTTCGAAAACACAACATCTGAAAAAATTCCAGTCACCTCTTGCATGCCCGAAGGAACTGTACTAGGGCCCATACTGTTTCTAATATACATGAACGACCTACCAGATTACATCAAACATGGCCAAACAAGACTCTTTGCAGATGATAGCATTATATATAGACCTATTAAAACACAAGCAGATTGCATAAAACTACAAGAAGACCTTGAATCAGATGTCAAATGGTAACATAATTGGCTAATGGCATTTCACCCAGACAAATGTAACATCTTAAGAGTAACAACCAAAAAATCGCCACAACATTTTTACTACAACATGCATGGGCACATCTTAGAATCAGTACAATCAGCAAAATATCTGGGAGTCACACTATCAGCAGATTTAAATTGGAACAATCACATTCAACAAATGATGTCCAAAGCAAATCAATCTCTTTCATTCATCAGACGCAACCTCCAAATTAATTCAAAATCTGTTAAAGATAGAGCATACCAATCTCTTGTGCGACCCAAACTTGAATACTGCTGCTCTGTCTGGGACCCATATATCACAAAAACATCCATAAAATTTAACAGGTCCAAAGACGAGCAGCAAGATATGCATGCCAGACACCAAAATACTAGCATCGTTACAAAAATGATACACTCACTTGATTCACCAACACTACAAGAAAGACGTCTAAAAACTAGATTACATATATTTTACAAAATAATCAACAACAAAATTGCAGTTCCATATGATAACATCCTAATACGTAGCCAATCCAGAACAAGATCTATCCATTCAAATACCATCAGATAAATACAGTGCAACAAAGATTCATTCAAATTTGCATTCTTCTGCAGAACTATCAAAGATTGGAATAACTTACCTGAACATATTACGAACAGTACCTCTTCAGAAATTCTTAGGGAGAGACTGACACATGATGTCCTCCTTAAAACATTTCCATACCTGATATAATAGGCTACAACATGTTTGTATCTTGTACTAAATAAAAAGCAAAAGAAAAATGGTAAAAAATGAAAATTAATAAACATTGTTAAAAATGAAAATTAATAAAAAATTGTCATGCCAAGCATGCACGGAAAGTAACCTTCGTCAAGTTGAAGTTTTTCCGTATTGAAAGAAGAACACAGGAGCTCCATATGTGTGAATAAACAAGAAAAATGTGACATTTGATTAAACAAACTGAATTTTAAAAAACTGACACGGTGATTTAAACTGGGTTGTCAGGAGTGAAAATAAAGCAATTAATTTGATGGCACTGGCTACGATTACCTGGATTAGGTAATAATAACGAAAAATTAGGATTACCTGAGAGACTAAGTGCCGGAATACAATTCCGGTATAGGAACCTATTTCACGGAAAAATATCGAGTAATTGTAATTTTATTTGTTAGAGTTACCTGGTCTTATTATTACCCGGAAATTCTAGGGATTTCATTATTGAACATATAGGATTGAAAGAATTATTATTATTATATTTCAATTTGTAATTGATAATACATTTTAAATCAATACATCAAAAAGATAGGAAATATACTTCGTAAATATATTTATGGTCAAGAGCACATTAACCAGTGCAGCAAGCTTGTTTTGCCTTCTTATAATATATAAATAAAACTAACACAATCTTGGGAGGACCCGAATCGTAACCCTTGGCTAGCGAAGATGCATCACTGCTAGCACCCTGTTGTAAGTCATGAAGGGATCGGTCAAGCAAAGCACCAACATATAACTCTTGGTGTGTCACTTGCCAACCTATTTTCACCTTGAAATTAGTTGAGCGAAATTCATGATCATAATACCACCAATTGCCCTTTTTCCTTGCAATTTCCCGGACAACCTCCATGTATTTAATTAACCCCTGGGCCGCCTTAGGATTGTTTTCAACATAAATAGATATAAAAACAGAAAAAAGCTGTTTGCCAAAGATCTAAGGAGGAAATGGTGGTATTATGGTCCTTTACAGTTAGAACAGGATTAGCTAAATTTTCTATGACCACATTCTTTGGGTTTAAAGCTGTGTCCATTGTCTCTGGAAGCAGTGTGCTTAGTTCCACAAATTCATCATCCCAAATTAACCTTCTAGCATTGTCCGGCACTGTTGCACCAAGGGGAATTGCATGATGCATATACAGCCTAGAGCCGGATGCCATACCTTGGTTTTGAATCGTACATGCATAGTTCATTGCCTCTGTACGATCGGTTGGCACATCTACCGGAATTATAGGTTGGTCTGTTGACGATTGTTGCTCATTCTGTCCTGGTTGGTCAACACTGGTGAATTGTGATGCCATGTTAGATTGTTCTTGCGAGTCCATTTGCGATTGCAAATCTCCAACTTGTTTTCTTAGACTAGAAATAGATTGTACTAATGACTCAAGACTTGTCTGATCTAAAATTAAATTTTGCGTTGTTCTTTCCTCAATCCTCTTCATTTTCTTGGCATTCTGAAATTAAAGTAAATTCTAAACAGTTGCAAATATCAACTAAGTGAGTTATCTTGAATAAAATTTAATTATGCAAGGCCAATAAAACACTTTTCAACAATTGTTTCATTTGTTGGGCCAAGCATCTGTTATTATATTGTATATTGTAAATGAGTTGTATACATGTATGCATGTTTTTAAGTTCATATTGTATAATAGCAATACATACAGATATGTAGATGTAGATGACATCATCATGCTTATAATAATAGTTCTAAGTCATCTACGTATCCAAGATAATAACTGATTTTTTTTCAATTTTTAATCATTAATATAATATATGCCTGTAAATGTATATATTTATATATATTTGTATATATTTGTATATACATATATATCTATCTATATGATATGTGATACCGTATGATGGTGTATATTTCTCTTTATCCTTTTATTCATTAGTATACCATATATGTGTGCATGTATATAGTCCGTACATGCACATGTACGTTCATGAATAATAATTGCACATTTATTCATTCATAATTCATATCATATTCTTAGCTTCCTCATTTCACACCAGAACATATGCACATATTTTTAAATAAGATACTAAGCATGTAATTTTAACGCTGTACAATATAAATTCCAACATTTTCAACTGAATGTAAAGGTCATTCATATCTCAATTAAAACAACATATTTACATGTACTGTACACGTCATGTGTATTCACGCTGTGTCTCTGACTGTACTGTATGTATAAAACATGTACACAATATTGACATCTTACCTGTTGGGGGATTTGAACATTGTATGACTATAGACAATTCTGAGGATATCGTCATTCCTTTAGACTTGTAATAGTCGTCACCTTCTCTATCCAGGACCAGTAGTGTAGTCTGATCTCCACCCGCTTTAATTCGTTGGAACACCTGTTGCTGCGTCTCATTTTCAATATTAACTCCATTTACTTCAATGATTATGTCCCCTTCTTTTAGACTCGCTGCCTCAGCCGGGGAATCATCATGTATTTTATAAATAAATTGTCCAACACGATCTTGTTTGGTGCGAAAGCTGAAGCCGTTTCCTTGAAAATGTGGCCATTTTGTAACCTTACAATTTCTTGGTAAATGTTCTGATGTTAATGTCTCTTCTTTTTCAATTTCCACCTCATTTACAGCAGCAACCACTGCTTCTACCTCTGGTTCAGGTTCTTGTGGCTCCGAGTGCTCCGATCTTTCTGATTTCTCAGATTTCCTGTCTTCTTCACCACCAACTGAACTCCTTGGGCTTGCTTGAACTTCATCTGGAGAAGAAAATGATAGAAACATATTAAATAAAAACAAGATGAACTGTGAGCTAATGTTCACTTATTATACCACCTCTCTTCAGCAAGCAGGAAGTAGGAATCTGACGGGTCAACAAACGTTTCCCACGACATGGAGTACCTATATGAAGCTTGTGACCAAATATCAGATTTCTGCCATCAAAAGTTGCTGAGAAAAATGCGACTAAAAATGGGCATATACAAAATGCATGTTCAATGTGAATAAAAACAAAGTCGGCAAACAGAAAGTATGAACCAGATGGGTCCAAAAACGCTTCCCACAATATGGCATACATATATAAAGCTTGTGACCAAATATCAGATTGCTGTCATCAATAGTTGCTTAGAAAAATGCGACGAAAAATGTGCATATACAAATGTATGTTATATGTGAAAATCAACAAAATCGGCAAACAGAAAGTAGGAATCTGATGGGTCCAACAACGCTTCCCACGATATGGGGTACCTATGTGACGCTTGTGACCAAATATCAGATTTCTGCCATCAATAGATGCTGAGAAAAATGCGACGAAAAATGTGCATATATGTTCAATGTGTATACAAATCAACAAAGTCAGCAAACAGGAAATAGGAATCTGATGGGTTCAAAAACGCTTCCCACCATATGGGATACATATATGAAGCTTGTGACCAAATATCAGATTTCTGCCATCAGCAGTTACTGAGAAAAAATGCGACGAAACATATCTTGGACGGACGGAAGGACGGACGAACGGACGGACAATGGTAAAACAGTATATCCCCTCCCCTTTCCGGGAGCGGAGGTATAGTAAAACGAACAATCATTTTAAAATAAATATATAGACAACGACATATTACTTCAGGCACACAAATGTGGAGGCGCTAAACAGGTTAATGGCATAAACAATAAATGTACATCTACCATTCAATACAAAACAACAATTAAATTGTTTTTTTTTTATCTGGATTACAAATATACCCCAAACCCAATATAGAACACATTACCCTCATATTTAAGATATACAATTACAATTTAGTTAGAAAAATATTGATAAACAATTTGATACATGATCAGGTGAAGGTACTTCGGTGTTATATTTTATAAATTACTATCAGCTTGTGCTATGTGTGTTTAACGCCACTCTCAACAATATTACAATTATGTCATGGCTGTCAGTATTTTAGGTTGAGGAAACCGGAGTACCCTTAATTTATCGCCGAACTTCTGTGCCGGTAAGTCCTGGACAAACATTATCGTCCATGTTGAATGAATAACAACACATTATTCGCTTTGATGTATGGTGTGATCAATCAGATTTAGAAATATATTTTAGCTACATACAAAATATTCATTTTTATATCTGCACTCAGTGAATATGCGTGTCCATAAATACGCTTACAATGATATAATATTCTTCATTTTTTTAATGTAGCACCTATAGTTCCTGTACCTCCAAAGGGCTTTGAACTCTATTAGTGTGTCAGTTGTATAGTAGGGGCCGCTTTTTATTGGCTATGGAAACATGATTACCATCGACCTGCCAAAAACTCATTTAATATTCGTTCTTTGTGTGGAGGTTCGCGGCAGCCAATGCTGTGTCATTTTCTTGATGCTACATTCCACTGATGTAGCAGGTCAGTGGTTTTCTCCGATTACTCTGGTTTCATCCACCAGTAAATCTGACTGCCATGATATAGCTGAAATATTGTTGAAGGTAGCGTTAAACACCATAACCCTAACCCTAACTCATTGTTTTGTTTGTATGAATTAAAATTTGGTTTTGTTTTTCTCTTTCACAGTTTTCCCTGTTCTACTCATAGACATGACAATATACTAGTATTTACCGTTTTCATTGCTATTTGGCATCTGTCTAGGTTCATATTGAAGATTTTCACTTCTTCGATTGATTTGTAGTTCCAATTTATATAATTCTAATTGTAAGCTGTTGATTGTCTGAGAGCATTCTCTTTCCTTCCCAGATTCGTCCTTATATTGTTTGGAGATCTCATTTTTCTCACTTTTGGACTGGGAAATTAGATTTTGAACATCTCGTTCTGTTTGTGACATCCTATCAATATCATCACGTAAGGATCTTTCTAAATCCAATTGTTCACTACTTTCTTTCTGCAACTGCTGAATTTTAGCATCTATTTTTTCTCGTTTATCTCTACATGTTCGTTCATTTTCCCGTTTTTGTTTCTTTTCTAGTTCAAGTCTTGTAAGTTCCTTTCCGATGTCAGCAATAATATCAGTTTGTTTTTCCATATCTTCCGTTAGTTTTTCCATCTTAGTTGATAAATGCGATTGATACTGGATTTTGTGTTGTATCTCAAGTTTCTTTTTATCAATAGATTGTTGTAAATGACGACGTTCACATCTACTGTCTGAAGAAGGATAAATAGGTTCTTCAAAAAAAAAAATAAAAATTAAGAAAGAAATGCATTAGATTAAAAAAGGAAATAAAACGTTAGAGAAACCAGAAGGCAATCACGAGTGGACAACCCAGAGACGCTGGGAACAATAGGCATAAAAGACGCATGACAAAGACGAAAAAACACCATGCAACACATAAAGCTAAAAAGTTAAGAAACAAGAACCCTAAAAAAAACATGGATTGAATAACTCGTAACAGTTTGTATAATTTATGACATCTTAGATATGAGATCGGCAATCCCCCCATTGTTTGTGGAGTTCGTCTTGCTAAATATTAAGTCTTCTGCTAAGTTTTTCTTAGATCATTGTACTTTTTCAATTGGTAATTGCATTGTTTATTCTTCTTCGATATACGGCTTCTGATTTCCGCTTCAACATCTTCAAACTGTTCAGCTATGTTCTGTCTGTAAATGTAACTTGATATGTTCTGTTTGTAAATGTAACTTGCTATGTTCTGTCTCTAAATGTAACTTGTTCTGTTCTGTCTGTAAATGTAACTTGCTATGTTCTGTTTGTGGATGAAACTTGTTATGTTCTGTTTGTAAATGTAACTTGTTGTGTTTTGTATGTAAATGTAGCTTGTTATGTTCTGTTTGTTAATGTAGCTTGTTTTTAAATGTAACTTGTTATGGTCTGTCTGTAAATTTAACTTGATATGTTCTGTTTGTAAATGTAACATGTTATGCTCTCTCTGTAATTCTAACTTCCTATGTTCTATTTGTAAATGAAACGTGTTATGTTCTGTTTCTAAAAGTAACTTGTTATGTTCTGTCTGTAAATGTAACTTGCTATGTTCTATTTTGAAATGTAATTTGCGATGTTCTGTCTGTAAATGTAACTTGCTATGTTCTGTTTGTAAATGAAACTTGTTATGTTCTGTTTGTAAAAGTAACTTGCTATGTTCTGTCTGTAAATGTAACTTGCTATGTTCTGTTTGTAAATGAAACTTGTTATGTTCTGTTTGTAGATGTAACTTACTGTGTTCTGTCTGTAAATGTAACTTGTTATGTTCTGTCTGTAAATGTACCTTGTTTTGTTCTTTTTGTCAATGTAGCTTGCTATGTTCTGTTTGTTAATGTAACTTGCTATGTTCTGTCTGTAAATGTAACTCGTTATGTTCTCTTTGTAAATGTAGCTTGTATGTTCTGTCTGTAAATGTAACTTTCTATGTTCTGTTTGTAAATGAAACTTGCTATGTTCTCTCTGTAGATGTAACTTGCTATGTTCTCTCTGTAAATGTAACTTGATATGTTCTCCTTTGTAAATGTAGCTTGTTATGTTCTGTCTGTAAATGTAACTTGTTATGTTCTGTCTAAATGTAACTTGTTATTTTCTGTCTGTAAATGTAACTTGCTATGTTCTGTTTGTAAATGAAACTTGCTATGTTCTGTTTGTAGATGTAACTTACTGTGTTCTGTCTGTAAGTGTAACTCGCTATGTTCTGTCTGTAAATATAACTTGCTATGATCTGTCTGTAAATGTATCTCGCTTTGTTCTGTTTGTAAATCTAACATGTTATGTTCTGTTTGTAAATGTAACTTGTTATGTTCTGTTTGTAAATGTAACTTGCTATGATCTGTCTGTAAATGTACCTCGCTTTGTTCTGTTTGTAAATCTAACATGTTATGTTCTGTTTGTAAATGTAGCTTGTTATGTTCTGTCTAAATTAACTTGCTTTGTGTTGTTTGTAAATATAAATGTTATATTCTGTTTGTCAATATTTTGTAGATCGTTGTTTGTCATTTTGCGCCTTTTCTTTTGACCATTGTATTGTCTGTCCTTCTTTGATTGATGGCTTCTGATTATCCATTGGTAATACCTTTGATATCTCTAAGCTGTTCTCTCTATGTTCTGCTTGTAAAATTTAACTTGTTATGTTCTGTTTGTAAAATTTAACATGTTATGTTCTGTTTGTAAAATTTAACATGTTATGTTCTGTTTGTAAAATTTAACTTGCTATGTTCTGTTTGCAAAATTTAACTTGCTATGTTCTGTTTGTAAAATTTAACTTGTTATGTTTTGTTTGTAAAATTTAACTTGTTATGTTCTGTTTGTACAATTTAACTTGTTATGTTCTGTTTGTAAAATTTAACTTGTTATGTTCTGTTTGTAAAATTTAACTTGTTATATTCTGTTTGTAAAATTTAACTTGTTATGTTCTGTTTGTAAAATTTTACTTTTTATGTTCTGTTTGTAAAATTTAACTTGTTATGTTCTGTTTGTAAAATTTAACTTGTTATGTTCTGTTTGTAAAATTTAACTTGCTATGTTCTGCTTGTAAAATTTAACTTGTTATGTTCTGTTTGTAAAATTTAACTTGCTATGTTCTGTTTGTAAAATTTAACTTGCTATCTTCTGTTTATAAAATTTAACTTGCTATGTTCTGTTTGTAAAATATAGCTTGTTATGTTCTGTTTGTAAAATTTAACTTGATATGTTCTGTTTGTAAAATTTAACTTGTTATGTTCTGTTTGTAAAATTTAACTTTTTATGCTCTGTTTCTAAAATTTTACTTGCTATGTTCTGTTTGTAAAATTTAACTTGCTATGTTCTGTTTGTAAAATTTAACTTGTTATGTTCTGTTTGTAAAATTTAACTTGTTATGTTCTGTTTGTAAAATTTAACTTGTTATGTTCTGTTCGTAAAATTTAACTTGCTATGTTCTGTTTGTAAAATTTAACTTGCTATGTTCTGTTTGTAAAATTTAACTTGCTATCTTCTGTTTATAAAATTTAACTTGCTATGTTCTGTTTGTAAAATATAGCTTGTTATGTTCTGTTTGTAAAATTTAACTTGATATGTTCTGTTTGTAAAATTTAACTTGTTATGTTCTGTTTGTAAAATTTAACTTTTTATGCTCTGTTTCTAAAATTTTACTTGCTATGTTCTGTTTGTAAAATTTAACTTGCTATGTTCTGTTTGTAAAATTTAACTTGTTATGTTCTGTTTGTAAAATTTAACTTGTTATGTTTTGTTCGTAAAATTTAACTTGCTAAGTTCTGTTTGTAAAATTTAACTTTTTATGTTCTGTTTGTAAAATTTAACTTGCTATGTTCTGTTTGTAAAATTTAACTTGCTATGTTCTGTTTGTAAAATTTAACTTTCTATGTTCTGTTTATAAAATTTAACTTGTTATGTTCTGTTTGTAAAATTTAACTTGCTATGTTCTGCTTGTAAAATTTAACTTGTTATGTTCTGTATGTAAAATTTAACTTGCTATATTTTGTTTGTAAAATTTAACTTGCTATGTTCTGTTTGTAAAATTTAACTTGTTATGTTCTGTTTGTAAAATTTAACTTGCTATGTTTTGTTTGTAAAATTTAACTTTCTATGTTCTGTTTGTAAAATTTAACTTGTTATGTTCTGTTTGTAAAATTTAACTTGCTATGTTCTGCTTGTCAAATTTAACTTGTTATGTTCTGTTTGTAAAATTTAACTTGCTATATTTTGTTTGTAAAATTTAACTTGCTATGTTCTGTTTGTAAAATTTAACTTGCTATGTTCTGTTTGTAAAATATAGCTTGTTATGTTCTGTTTGTAAAATTTAACTTTCTATGTTCTGTTTGTAAATGAAACTTGCTATGTTCTCTCTGTAGATGTAACTTGCTATGTTCTCTCTGTAAATGTAACTTGATATGTTCTCCTTTGTAAATGTAGCTTGTTATGTTCTGTCTGTAAATGTAACTTGTTATGTTCTGTCTAAATGTAACTTGTTATTTTCTGTCTGTAAATGTAACTTGCTATGTTCTGTTTGTAAATGAAACTTGCTATGTTCTGTTTGTAGATGTAACTTACTGTGTTCTGTCTGTAAGTGTAACTCGCTATGTTCTGTCTGTAAATATAACTTGCTATGATCTGTCTGTAAATGTATCTCGCTTTGTTCTGTTTGTAAATCTAACATGTTATGTTCTGTTTGTAAATGTAACTTGTTATGTTCTGTTTGTAAATGTAACTTGCTATGATCTGTCTGTAAATGTACCTCGCTTTGTTCTGTTTGTAAATCTAACATGTTATGTTCTGTTTGTAAATGTAGCTTGTTATGTTCTGTCTAAATTAACTTGCTTTGTGTTGTTTGTAAATATAAATGTTATATTCTGTTTGTCAATATTTTGTAGATCGTTGTTTGTCATTTTGCGCCTTTTCTTTTGACCATTGTATTGTCTGTCCTTCTTTGATTGATGGCTTCTGATTATCCATTGGTAATACCTTTGATATCTCTAAGCTGTTCTCTCTATGTTCTGCTTGTAAAATTTAACTTGTTATGTTCTGTTTGTAAAATTTAACATGTTATGTTCTGTTTGTAAAATTTAACATGTTATGTTCTGTTTGTAAAATTTAACTTGCTATGTTCTGTTTGCAAAATTTAACTTGCTATGTTCTGTTTGTAAAATTTAACTTGTTATGTTTTGTTTGTAAAATTTAACTTGTTATGTTCTGTTTGTACAATTTAACTTGTTATGTTCTGTTTGTAAAATTTAACTTGTTATGTTCTGTTTGTAAAATTTAACTTGTTATATTCTGTTTGTAAAATTTAACTTGTTATGTTCTGTTTGTAAAATTTTACTTTTTATGTTCTGTTTGTAAAATTTAACTTGTTATGTTCTGTTTGTAAAATTTAACTTGTTATGTTCTGTTTGTAAAATTTAACTTGCTATGTTCTGCTTGTAAAATTTAACTTGTTATGTTCTGTTTGTAAAATTTAACTTGCTATGTTCTGTTTGTAAAATTTAACTTGCTATCTTCTGTTTATAAAATTTAACTTGCTATGTTCTGTTTGTAAAATATAGCTTGTTATGTTCTGTTTGTAAAATTTAACTTGATATGTTCTGTTTGTAAAATTTAACTTGTTATGTTCTGTTTGTAAAATTTAACTTTTTATGCTCTGTTTCTAAAATTTTACTTGCTATGTTCTGTTTGTAAAATTTAACTTGCTATGTTCTGTTTGTAAAATTTAACTTGTTATGTTCTGTTTGTAAAATTTAACTTGTTATGTTCTGTTTGTAAAATTTAACTTGTTATGTTCTGTTCGTAAAATTTAACTTGCTATGTTCTGTTTGTAAAATTTAACTTGCTATGTTCTGTTTGTAAAATTTAACTTGCTATCTTCTGTTTATAAAATTTAACTTGCTATGTTCTGTTTGTAAAATATAGCTTGTTATGTTCTGTTTGTAAAATTTAACTTGATATGTTCTGTTTGTAAAATTTAACTTGTTATGTTCTGTTTGTAAAATTTAACTTTTTATGCTCTGTTTCTAAAATTTTACTTGCTATGTTCTGTTTGTAAAATTTAACTTGCTATGTTCTGTTTGTAAAATTTAACTTGTTATGTTCTGTTTGTAAAATTTAACTTGTTATGTTTTGTTCGTAAAATTTAACTTGCTAAGTTCTGTTTGTAAAATTTAACTTTTTATGTTCTGTTTGTAAAATTTAACTTGCTATGTTCTGTTTGTAAAATTTAACTTGCTATGTTCTGTTTGTAAAATTTAACTTTCTATGTTCTGTTTATAAAATTTAACTTGTTATGTTCTGTTTGTAAAATTTAACTTGCTATGTTCTGCTTGTAAAATTTAACTTGTTATGTTCTGTATGTAAAATTTAACTTGCTATATTTTGTTTGTAAAATTTAACTTGCTATGTTCTGTTTGTAAAATTTAACTTGTTATGTTCTGTTTGTAAAATTTAACTTGCTATGTTTTGTTTGTAAAATTTAACTTTCTATGTTCTGTTTGTAAAATTTAACTTGTTATGTTCTGTTTGTAAACTTTAACTTGCTATGTTCTGCTTGTCAAATTTAACTTGTTATGTTCTGTTTGTAAAATTTAACTTGCTATATTTTGTTTGTAAAATTTAACTTGCTATGTTCTGTTTGTAAAATTTAACTTGCTATGTTCTGTTTGTAAAATATAGCTTGTTATGTTCTGTTTGTAAAATTTAACTTGATATGTTCTGTTTGTAAAATTTAACTTGTTATGTTCTGTTTGTAACATTTAACTTGTTATATTCTGTTTGTAAAATTTAACTTGTTATGTTCTGTTTGTAAAATTTAACTTTTTATGTTCTGTTTGTAAAATTTAACTTGTTATGTTTTGTTTGTAAAATTTAACTTGCTATGTTCTGCTTGTAAAATTTAACTTGTTATGTTCTGTTTGTAAAATTTAACTTGCTATGTTCTGTTTATAAAATTTTACTTGCTATGTTCTGTTTGTAAAATATAGCTTGTTATGTTCTGTTTGTAAAATTTAACTTTATATGTTCTGTTTGTAAAATGTAACTTGTTATATTCTGTTTGTAAAATTTAACTTTTTATGCTCTGTTTGTAAAATTTTACTTGCTATGTTCTGTTTGTAAAATTTAACTTGCTATGTTCTGTTTGTAAAATTTAACTTGTTATGTTCTGTTTGTAAAATTTAACTTGTTATGTTTTGTTTTTAAAATTTAACTTGTTATCTTCTGTTTGTAAAATTTAACTTGTTCGGTTCTGTTTGTAAAATTTAACTTTTTATGTTCTGTTTGTAAAATTTAACTTGTTATGTTCTGTTTGTGAAATTTAACTTGTTATGTTCTGTTCGTAAAATTTAACTTGCTATGTTCTGTTTGTAAAATTTAACTTTTTATGTTCTGTTTGTAAAATTTAACTTGCTATGTTCTGTTTGTAAAATTTAACTTGCTATGTTCTGTTTGTAAAATTTAACTTTCTATGTTCTGTTTTTAAAATTTAACTTGTTATGTTCTGTTTGTAAAATTTAACTTGCTATGTTCTGCTTGTACAATTTAACTTGTTATGTTCTGTTTGTAAAATTTAACTTGCTATGTTCTGTTTGTAAAATTTAACTTGTTATGTTCTGTTTGTAAAATTTAACTTGCTATGTTTTGTTTGTAAAATTTAACTTTCTATGTTCTGTTTGTAAAATTTAACTTGTTATGTTCTGTTTGTAAAATTTAACTTGCTATGTTATGCTTGTAAAATTTAACTTGCTATGTTCTGTTTGTAAAATTTAACTTGCTATGCTCTGTTTGTAAAATATAGCTTGTTATGTTCTGTTTGTAAAATTTAACTTGATATGTTCTGTTTGTAAAATTTAACTTGTTATGTTTTGTTTGTAAAATTTAACCTGTTATGTTCTGTTTGTAAAATTTAACTTGTTATATTCTGTTTGTAAAATTTAACTTGTTATGTTCTGTTTGTAAAATTTAACTTGCTATGTTATGCTTGTAAAATTTACCTTGTTATGTTCTGTTTGTAAAATTTAACTTGCTTTGTTTTGTTTGTAAAATTTAACTTGCTATGTTCTGTTTATAAAATTTAACTTGCTATGTTCTGTTTGTAAAATATAGCTTGTTATGTTCTGTTTGTAAAATTTTACTTTATATGTTCTGTTTGTAAAATGTAACTTGTTATATTCTGTTTGTAAAATTTAACTTTTTATGCTCTGTTTGTAAAATTGTACTTGCTATGTTCTGTTTGTAAAATTAACTTGCTATGTTCTGTTTGTAAAATTTAACTTGCTATGTTCTGTTTGTAAAATTTCACTTGTTATGTTTTGTTTTTAAAATTTAACTTGTTATCTTCTGTTTGTAAAATTTAACTTGTTATGTTCTGTTTGTAATATTTAACTTTTTATGTTCTGTTTGTAAAATTTAACTTGTTATGTTCTGTTTGTAAAATTTAACTTGCTATGTTCTGTTTGTAAAATTTTACTTTTTATGTTCTGTTTGTAAAATTTAACTTGTTATGTTCTGTTTGTAAAATTTAACTTGCTATGTTCTGCTTGTAAAATTTAACTTGTTATGTTCTGTTTGTAAAATTTAACTTGCTATATTTTGTTTGTAAAATTTAACTTGATATGTTCTGTTTGTAAAATTTAACTTTTTATGCTCTGTTTGTAAAATTTTACTTGCTATGTTCTGTTTGTAAAATTTTACTTTTTATGTTCTGTTTGTAAAATTTAACTTGCTATGTTCTGTTTGTAAAATTTAACTTGCTATGTTCTGTTTGTAAAATTTAACTTTTTATGTTTTGTTTGTAAATTTTAACTTGTTATGTTCTGTTTGTAAAATTTAACTTGCTATGTTCTGTTTGTAAAATTTAACTTGTTATTTTCTGTTTGTAAAATTTAACTTGCTATGTTCTGTTTGTAAAATTTAACTTTCTATGTTCTGTTTGTAAAATTTAACTTGTTATGTTCTGTTTGTAAAATTTAACTTGCTATGTTCTACTTGTAAAATTTAACTTGTTATGTTCTGTTTGTAAAATCTAACTTTTTATGCTCTGTTTGTAAAATTTTACTTGCTATGTTCTGTTTGTAAAATTTTACTTGCTATGTTCTGTTTGTAAAATTTAACTTGCTATGATCTGTTTGTAAAATATACCTTTTTATGTTCTGTTTGTAAAATTTAACTTTTTATGCCCTGTTTGTAAAATTTTACTTGCTATGTTCTGTTTGTAAAATTTTACTTGCTATGTTCTGTTTGTAAAATTTAACTTGCTATGATCTGTTTGTAAAATGTACCTTTTTATGTTCTGTTTGTAAAATTTAACTTGTTATGTTCTGTTTGTAAAATTTAGCTTGTTATGTTCTGTTTGTAAAATGCAGCTTGTTATGTTCTGTTTGTAAAATTTAACTTGTTATGTTCTGTTTGTAAAATTTAACTTGTTATGTTCTGTTTGTAAAATGTAACTTGTTATGTTCTGTTTGTATATGTAACTTGTTCGGTTCTGTTTGTAAATGTGATTTCCTGTACGTCTTCTATTTGATTGTCATGGCGATTTTGAAGTTGAAATTGATGACGACGTTACAAGCCAAATCTAATTACCTGATTTTGGTCGTCTAGGTTTTGCACCAGCCTCTTTAGCTGATTCTTTTTCATAGTTGTACACTTCCTTCATGAGATCATCTCTGTGCATATAATTCAAAATTTTCTTTTTTAAACGATAAATTATCGATCCCAAGTAGATCCCTGTCTTGTAGTAGGGGTAATAATTCCACACAAGTCTTCACTTGCTCCAACTTTGCTCTACCAATCTTTGAATTGCCCTGCATTTTCAAATATTCCTTCATATCTTTAAGTTCCACTGACAAAAACAAATTAAAAACGTTAATATAATGACCATGGGGAGGGGGTATCAATTCATATATACAGGACTAAAATGTGCATGGTATAAGTCGACCATTTCAGCTTTTAAATATATGATTGGACAAATCTCTTCCGGTTCAAAATATCAAAAGGTAGGAAAGTTTAAGCTATTGATCATCAATGTGTCATCTTGCAGCTTCTTACTGCCAAGGCAATTTTTATATAATTATTAGTGAAAGTTTGTGGGATAATCAATACTGATATAAGGTGTTAAATAGACATTTAAGAGAAAGCATTGACAATAATGATACTGTACGTACTCACCTTCAGTAATATTGTCCCAGATTTGTTTGCGCAAATTTAAAAATCGTTCTGTCTGGTCATCTAATAAAAACAAAAACAATATAAAATTTGAAATGCATAATTTCGTGACTTTTTGTCATACTGGTAAGAACACATACATGTATTTATAACGTAGATATTCAGTAGTATTCCAAAGCCAAACCACGTGTCAATTTCAAGCCAATCAAAACGATATTATACAAATGTTTGAGAAAGCAATGTGTTGGGCTCCTGATGGCAAAATCATAACATTTAAAGAATGGAAAGAGGATTTAGGAGGCACACCGGAAGGAAAGCCATGGTGAGCGTTGGTTTAGACGATCCGATCTAAGAAGAGTTTGAAGATATCAAAGTGGTAATCAGAATCCGTACATCGAAGAAGAACAGTTAACACAATGGACAAAAGAAAAAGTACAAAGGGACAAACAACGATCAACAAAACATACATATAAAACTAAAGATCGAGTAACATGAACCCCACTAAAACCGGGGGTGAACACGGGTGCTCCATCGTCAGTAACTCAGGGCTTAGCATGCTCTCATTCTCTCCACTCATCATCCGTTCAACAATTCGGGTTTGTTCCGTAACTGTTCTGGGCTTAGTAGTTCCCATAATAAAATGACACCACTCACATTGTCATACTAGTCGGATGAAACAGATAATGGAGTAGTTGATATGGCATTCATCGTGGCTAACCCATGGCAAATTGCCATTCATTCATCTGTTTTGATTATAAATTAATGTGGAAGGAATTCCCATTCTTTTTGTTAAAGATGTGATTTTATCGGCTGTAAAACCGTGCATGGGAACAAATCAAATGTTTTAAAATGAAAGATAAATAATTCATGACTACGAGAACAGAGGCGTAGGAGTGGAACGAAAAGTAGGGGGGGTGTAACTTTTAGGTTCCAGGAGTGGGTTGATCGAAAAGTTGGAGGCCAAGTATTTCGAAATTGTCAAGCAAAAAAATGGATTCAAGCTATGCCCTTATATCTTTTCAATTTTTCTGATCCCATTTTATAAATTCAGATTTTTCAACAAATTTAGCCAAACATGTGTGTGGGGGGATTACATAATTTCGATGGGATGATATCTGCTTTCAACTAAATCAAGACACTTATTTGGATTTGCATAGGGTTAACTCACTGAAAAAAGTCCGTGGGTAGACATGTCGTTCCACTCGGACACGTTATGCTGATTCCGAGCTACATGTATCCAGTAATTGATCTTACTACTTAATGCCGTGTGCTTATCGAAGAAGCAGCAAATACAAATCTTATAGTCTGACCCGACTGGGGGTTTGAACCAACGATCTACCGCATTCGATGCGACCATACGAACATGCGGTTAAATTTATAAAATTGGACACAGCTACTCCTGTGCTATGTGCTTCCCAGGCTGCGATTATTTTGTTGTTGCGTTTGTATATGCCTATGTAACAATTAGACATACCACCTCTGAGGTTTTTTAGGTGCAAGGCGAACTAGATACAACTTTAAGTGATAAGGCTTATCAAGGACTTACGGTAGGTCTGTGATATTCTCAAGAGAGTCATGTTCCCTCTGTCAGTAAAACTAAAAATCGCGACACATCTGAAATACTGTAGAAAGTGGGTTTAACCAAACATAATCATAGTCTTCTTACTCCCCATGTCAGCTTATAAGCATGGGGGTAACCAAAATACCCTAATATATGTGTTAATCTAAAAGGGACACAACTCCATACAGAATACTGCTGCTGTTAATTTATTCTAAATACATAATTATGTCAATAAGAACCATCGCTACCTCCAGTAGCTCCTTCTTCAGGACACACTCGTTCATATGGAGGCCTTTGGTTTGAAACAACAACAACAAAATAGAAAGTCTACATATTCAGTGGTCGTGCTATAATAACGATTGTGATATAAATAACGATTGTGACATAAATAACGATATATTCGCTGATGTTTCAAATATCTACAAATTATGAGAAAAAATACTCAAATTCGTTGCTCCTGCTAGACCGTGTACAATTTTCGAATCAAATCGAGAATGTACAAAGAGTATATTTTATTAATATTAAATAAGTCCAATCTAATCAAAATTCTATTTTTAATCGCTCCCGGTTTTGTACTTTAAGCGCGACATAAGAAAACCGAGAGCAAGTAAAGATCGAATTTTAATAAGATTGAAATAAGTCGAATATTATGCCATCTCTGCTAAAGTGGTTATTCTTCCGTATTGTTCAATATCAATGGAGCGGATGTGGTCGAATGGTCTAGGGCGCTAGACATAAGGCTAGGCGATTGGTGCTGCAGTGTATCAATGGTGTAAGTTCAAATCCCATCGAGGGAAAAACGAAAAATTGACAGCTCAAAAATCTAATTCTAACACTGTTTGGTTTAATTTTCAGACGTATATATATATATATATATATATATATATATATATATATATGTTTATTTAGAGTAATGAACCCTTTACATCCGGGACACATACAGGCGGGTGTACCTGCAGTGCATCTAAAATGTAATTATGTACATATCACAATATAATCTTGATTACAATACAGTAACATTTAAAAAGTCTCTTTAGTTGTAAAACATTCCATTGTATACGTCTAAAGGTTATCTTTAAATATAAATATATATAATAGTTTAGGTACTACATTAAAAAAAACATTTCAATCAATATTTAAAACACTTGATCGGCAAAAATACATCCTTCTTAACATAATTTTACCTATCCGATCGAAGAAATCACCACACACTTGGCTAAAATAATAACATGTTACTGTCCCCAATTAAAAATTGTAGTTTTTGTAAGGACGACAACTCTGTGAAATCCAGACAGGGCAGAAAGACATGCATATGGTCAACAATTTCATGAAAACATTGATCTCATATTTTTATATTCCGGATATTCAAGTAAGAAGTGTTGAATCAATTCGGTGTCATTACAAGGACACGCTTCGCATACCGGACTGTCACATAACTTCATTCTATTAAGTGTAGTGTTCAGAGCAATAGTATTAGTTCTTGCTAGTACAAACATGTATCTTGAAATTTGACGACTGAAATTCTACAACATTAGACAAGTACGTTGCTTACCTTGATATATACAAACATTTTAGAAAATTTCAAGACTGCACTTTTTATTAACGCAAGCGAATTATTCTCTTTTACTTACAGAAGACATAAAGAATCTTGTGAAAGTATTTAAATTAATTTCATTATTAAAAAAATGATCAAGACCAATATTATTAAAAACGAATTTTGAATAGTCTAGATATGTCCAACGAGATGAATTATCATATATATTCTACCTCCATGAGAACTAATTTACACAGTCTGGCGATCGTTAGCTTCTTAATCATAGGTAGGAAACCCTCTGTCTGTCTAGATAATCATTGTTTTATCGGTTCCCATCCCAATTCTAAGAATAAAGCTGACTTTGGGATCTTCATATTGGTGTCTAGAATCAACTTGGTGACTTTATATTGCCACGATGCTAAAGATGCTATACTTCCATTGGAAGATGGTATCCAAACTGCACAGATATGAGGAATTGATGGACGAATAATGATTTCCATAAACCATCACCAAAAGAAATTCATGTTCACCTTACAGTTCTATTACTAATACTTGTTCTCAAGATTTTCTTTGAGATAGCAGTTTATGTGGTAGATAAAACCCAGAGATCTGACCACCAAATGAAAATCAACGTAATTGAAAGAATTTCAAATAGAAAATATACGAAGGGTCACACAAATAATCTGTTAATACTAGAATGTGACTGAATGAAACACTTCATTTTGAAAAATGAAATTATTATTACATTAATTATAAACCAGAGGCTCACAAGAGCCTGTAATCGCTTACCTGGATCAAAGCTGACGATGTAGGCCTACTGTCGTACTGAGTGATTATAGAACAGTGCAATGCCAATGAGTTTGTGCATGCTGCATTTAATTTAATTTTCCTGATTGAGGAAAAGATTAAAATGTGAAAAGCTAACGAACAGCAACCATCTTGAATGGAGGACGGGGCTGTCAGACACAATTTTGAAAGGGGCCCACCCAGGGACCATCCCTGCAAGGTTTGGTTTAATTTGGTTCAGGGGTTTCAGAGGAGAAGATTTAAATGTGATCTTTTATCAAAATATGCCTAATTTGCATAATCGGTATAAATCGGCTGAAAGAAAAATTTCACAGAAAAACCCTGAATATATGTTAAACTACTCATTTCCATGTAGCTGCAGTACAAATTTGGGATCATTTATATTGATAATAAAGCAGCAAGAAGAAAGTTCTATTTTTAGTAACAGCCGCCATCTTGATTGAAGGGCGGAGCTGTCAGACACAATTTTGAAATGGGACAACACAAGGACTATCCCAGCCAAATTTGGTTTAATTTGGTTCTGAGGTTTCAGAGGAAAAGATTTAAATGTGATCATTTATCAAAATATGCCTAATTTGCATAATCGGTATAAATCGGCTGAAAGAAATATTTCACAGACAAGCCCGGAATATATGGTAAACCACTCCTTGCCATGTAGCTGCAGTTAAAATTTGAGCTCATTTTGACTTATACTAAAGCAGCAATGGACAATTACAATTGTAACCCCCCTTTTTCTATTTTTAGTTTGGCGGCAATCTTGGTTAGAAGTCGGGATCACCGGACACAATTTTGGAAGGGGGCCATCCAATGACCTTTCCAGCAAAGTTGGTCTAAATTGGCTCAGTGGTGTCTGAGGAGAAGATTACAATTTGAAAAGCTAATGACAGACGACGACAGATGACGGACGACGGACGACACTTGATGGCTAAAAAAGTGGGTTGGGTGAAAATTTCAACTTCGATTGTTATTGTTTTTAAACTAAACATTATTCCCATATGAAAAGAATATCCAATGACATATTTTAAAAAAACACAAAGCGCTAAGGTCTTATAATAGACGGCGAGGGCCGTCGTGGTCATGATCGTATGGTATTGGTATCGGTAGTTGGATTTAAAACTACATATGCAATCAGTGCCTATCACCACTAATGGTGTGAGTTCGAATCCCGCTCATGGCGAAGTGTACTCGATACAACATTATGTGATAAAGTTTGTCAGTTACTTGAGTCAGGTTGGTGGTTTTCTCTAGGTACTCCTGTTTCCTCCGCCTTTAAAACTGACCGCCACGATAATCGATATAACTCAAATATTGTTGAAAGTGGCGCTAAACACCATAGCCCTAATTCTAACCCTAATGGTCTACACAATGGTCAACAAATATGGAAAAAGGAAAGTAAATTCCCAATGTATATAAATAATAATTTATGTCACTTCCGAATGGGTCACAACCTATAAATATACTAAAATAAAGAAATATGTTGTCAAATACAAAGAAAAGAAAAGAAGAGAAAAGAAAGGAATTGAAAAGAAAAGAAATCTAAATAATTTAATAAAAAGAAGAAAAACTTAAAGGAATATTGAACAGTCAAATGGCGTTGTTTGTAAAAAAATGTTTTTATTACGTCTCAAATTTAAATAGCCATACAATCTTTCTAGTAAGGAAGTTGTACTATAAATAGATATTCGGCTTATTAATAGAGGGTGGGAATGAATTACCTTTACCCACGCCGGGTATTCGGACACTTGGAACCGGGTCGAACACTAAGAACCGGGTCAGACAAGTGACAACAACGTTTTCAGGTGAGTATGCTATTTTTATCCTCAGCGACCGTCAGCGATATTAACAACAGAAATAAATTGACACATCGTCTTTGCTATTAACGTACTAGGTTTATATTTAGCTTTGCGTATTATAAGTGGATAATAAATCGACAAGAATGTTTTAATATCGGAAGTGTTAGAAAAAAATATGTGAATCTTTAACTTTAGTCGCTTATATCTACTCACGGAGAGCGAGTTCCATGACTGTTTTGGTCGATATACCTCCAATAATCTATACTAGACTATTCATTAATATATAGGCTTTTGACTTGCGGTTTCTAGTGCAGTATCCATCTTTTTATAACAATGGGTGCATGAAATCGGACACAAAGGACCGCGGATAACCTTAAGTGAAAGATACTAAGAACGTGGGTGTCGGACACAAAGAGCAAATTGCATGCAAGGGCAGGTCGGGGATTTAAGTCCTGGATGGCCAACATAGTGTTGCACCACTGGGGTGGTAACAATATAAGCATAACAACTGGTTGTACAATCACCCTGGTAATGGGTTATTTCTATTACTGGTAGCGTAATCTGCACAAGCTCAAGGCACTGGTAAAACTTAATGTTTCATACTTGTACAACAAATAACAAGAATATGGAATAGAGTCTTATGAAATTTATTATAACAACAACTGATAATTTAACCAATACAGTATAAAATACTACTGAGCACTATAAAATACCGAGCCCCCCCTTTTGGACAAATGTCAATATTAGCGTAAAGTCGTACGAACGTAGTAAAAATATATAAGTCACAGGTCGGAATATTCTATCTTAAGGGAAACGTACCAATCTAAATAACAGAAAGATTACTGTAAAAATAACTGATATCTATCTAGCTGGTAGCGCTCAGGTTAATTGCAAGGCGCTTAAAAGATGTAATTGCCCTGGTCTTGGGTTAAAGTGTCTCTCTTCAGTAGCAGACGTTTGGTCTTTATATACACAGGGCCCATATCTGGATGTGGGTCAAACGCTGCTGATTGGTTGGTTACTCCGGAAGTTCCCACGGTAACTATAACCGTTAACGGGGCCGCAAACAGAGCCACATAAGTGTGAGGTAACATACATGCGCACTAAAAATTACACGCAGGATACATGGCGGAAAGTATAAACACGTTGTTTGTCATGTCAAGAGGAAGGGAAAACGGACTTAATAAAGTTTACCCTTATAGAAAACAAGCTCAAGAACAATATATAAACCGAGCGTAAATGAATGAAATAGGTAAGAAAATGTGACAAGATTCATCAGGAGAAATAAAGATGGGACTGGTCAAACAATGAGGACGAACTTTATCTTAGCCATGCAAACTTTTCCATATAAAATAACAATATACATACAATAAATATTCGCGATCACGATGCCTGAAATATAAATGTGCTGTACGCGCATCACGAATGAAATAACAACTGAACAAGAAAAAGTAAATCATGAGCAGCACATAGAAAATCTAATAAACATACATGCAAACAATCAATTATCTTATCCCTAACTCCTAAATCGCAACAATAGGACTATAATCCGGCGGTTGTCAGGCGAGACTGGTAAATTTAAGTCGTTCCCTTATGAAATTTATTTAAAAAGATGCCTGTTTTAAGGATGTTAGGATATGGGAAAATGTCCTAATTTATTTGAGATGGCTTGAATTTATGGCCGTTTTACCATGGATCTGTCACCTTATTTCAAATATTTTAAAATATAGGCGTAAAGTGACTAACCATGGTAAAACAGGTGTTCTCACAAAGCCTTTAAAACGTCGTATTAGAATGGGTTATACATGTATGAGATATGAAACAAAATTCAAGGGGACATGATAATCATGAATAATTAGCTGTTAAATATATGGGGTTTAATCCGCCAACTTCTGTACAATACGCTCCTTCCTAGGGAATTACTCTACACTCAAAACAGTTTTTTAGTGTATATTCTTTTATGTCCACAACCTAAGACTTAAAAAATTAACAAAGCAGTACTTTGCAGACGTAAAGCCCATTTGGTACGACACAGTCCAACTTAGATTTCAACAGATTTAAAAACCTCTCTCCGATGTTCCATCCAAAACCTGTCCAAAGTTGCGGATCCCTGACATAAAGCGGAGGAATTTGCCATGAAATAACCGATATCAAATTTGCCAAAACTTAACGGTTTCGTGTCCATATCTCATATGTGTGGTTGAATCGCACGAAAACCATTCAACAATATCTAAGAAGAGAAGGTAGCATATGTTATGTAACGGAAATGTTCCGGATGCTAATAGTCCCATAATTTTTCAGAATGAATCTTTTTGTCCAACATCTTCAAGAGATTTCAGTACCTAAGGCAACAAATCAATCATGTCATTGATCTCAATAGATTCTGAATCGCATTGGGGGATTTCTTTCACTGAAGGACAACTTCCATTTGAATTTCATCGTTCGCAAAGTCATTTCCTTCATTTGGTTACTTTTCGGAGTTTGAAAAAGATTCTTACAGAAGTTCTCCCTTACTGGAGTATTCAGCTTCTTTCTTTTGGATTCCTTATCAAGTATGTAAGCTAAGCCATCATTAACGGTAATGCATTTGCCATATTTGGTTAGATTAGATGGTACTACTCCTTCGTGTATTTTTGATTGATATCTTTGTATTCCTGTGTTTTCGTCTAATATCAGTTGCCGATATTTTAATGTTTCTTCTCCGTGTGACAGTTTACAATGTTCAATAATACTCTGCAAGGAACCTCCTTTTATTCTACAATAATAACACCTGTACATGTTTTCTTCGTACTTCAACTTGTTAATAGGTCAGAAGCTGCATTAATTTGGGATAGCTAGTCCAACTTTGTTTTATGAGTTGTGTCATTTTCATATATATATAGAGTTTATTTTCTGTAAGATTTATTACGTTGTTATTCTATTCAGCCTGCTACATTGCTTTTATGAAACAAAACTACAATTGCAATGTTATAATTAGCGAATGTAATCCGCGTTCTTAGTATCCACGGACACACAAGATCCCGCTTACCATTGTATCATAACCCGCGGTCCTTTGTGTCCATTTTCATGCACCCGTTGTTATAAAAGGATAGATGTTGCACTAGAAACCGCTAGTCAAAAGCCTATTTTTAAATGGATAGTCTAGTATAGATTATTGGAGGTATATCGACCAAAACAATCATGGAACTCGCTCTTCGTGAGTAGATATAAGCGACTAAAGTTAAAGATTCACATATTTTTTCTGAAACATCCGATATTAAAACGTTCTTGTCGATTTATTATCCACTTATAATACTCAAAACTTGGCATAGACCTAGTACGTTCATAGCAAAGACGATGTGTCAATTTACTTCTGTTGTTAATATCGCTGACGGTCGCTGAGGATAAAAATAGCATACTCACCAGAAAACGTTATTGTCACTTGTCTGACCTGGTTCTTAGTGTTCGACCCGGTTCCAAGTGTCCGAATACCCGGTGTGCTTACCGTCAAACGTACTTTTCTCACAGTCGTTAGCGGTGAATTCGTAACATTTAATACTTGTTGGAATTCTACATACCCAGTTTTACGAGTTAACGTTATTTTGCAATTGACATTAAATTGTAAAGTTACGTTGATTTGTTGTCAAAAATTGTTCGTGAATTGCTTAACCACATACCACCCCCCCCCCCCCCCCCCCCCCCCTCATTACCAATCCCATCTAAAATTATCCAGATATTTGTATAATATTTAAATCACAATGCACACATAATCATTTCTTAGCTGGATCGGGTATTGAAATGTGTGTGTGGGTGGGTGAGGTGGGGTGGGAGGGAGACATAGGTAATATTTGGGGAGGTGGAGGGGGCCGTGAGACATGATAACTGTAATGTTACATAATATTTTGTACTGTGGAACTATTTCAAAATAGATGCATACCTACATTTGTAAATAGTATATAGAGTGTAATATTTAAGTCATAAGAATTACATATTATTTTGATAGTTGAATCGGGGCAATATTGGTGGTGAGTGAAATATTGTTTAAGTGGAAATTTATACATTTAATTTCCACCATGTTTATTGTTAAATAGGATTATTCACAATTATCATTTCAAGCCATTTTTTTTATTATGCATTTTTATAATATACTATTTTGTATGTCTAGATCGTGAGTCGGGCCAAAACAAAACCTTATTGAAGTGGTATGTGTTGCTCTTTCGCTAAGCACGCAGTATTTAGAAATATAAGCAACGATTTGATGGTCTGGAATCAGGAGAATGTATCCGAGCGGAGCGACATGTCTATCCGTTGAGGGTCGCTTCAATAACCTAGTACTAAAACAATCCAACTATATTGGTAACCGTATTGGTCTAGTACAAAGTGGACATCGTCATCATCCCATCGAAATATCACTTGTTCTCACTATGATATAGGTGACAAATTACTGACTTGTGTCTGATTTTGGATATTAAGTGATTAACGATGTTATTTAAAACGAGAGGACTTTTTTCTTTAATTATTGTATCGCTATATTGTATTCCTAATTAAATAATTTTTGTTGAGATACTGACATTTTTTTAAACACAATTAATATTTTATATCGTAAATCACTTATTATAAAGGATTTGGTATTGTGACGTCATTATAGCGTCATATTAGAAAACACCGATAATACTACGTGCGTCCTTGACAACGCTTTGCGATTATCGATAATTTTCCATCTCACTCTACTAGCGTGAGATGGAAAATTCTCAGATAGCAAGATCAAAGGAAAATACCGCAAAATAGCGATAAGTATATGTTATCTGGATGTGAATTGATTGATACCGAATATATCAGCCTGTCGAGCCAGAATATGAAGATTGCTGTCGAGTGAGCGAAGCGAACGAGTCACAAACTTCATATTCTGTCGAGCAGGCTGATATTTTCCAGTATCAATCATATTCACATTCAGATGACATGTTTATCATCCTTAAATCAAACATAAAGACGGATACATCTATAGGTTTCGATATTTGTATTTTTGCGGGAAAAATCACGTTTCAAAATATTAAAAATACGCTTCCCCAAGATATAGTTTATAAGTAGTTTGCAAATATACTATTCATTTTAACAGATTTATATAAATGTTAAGTATGGAGAATTTCCCCCCTTTAATGGTGATATTCATTGGGGTTTTTTTTATTACAAACACAGTCACCATTTGCATTAAAGGTTTTGTTTACTAATGTCGGTAATGACGTTCCGGTTTAGAAAGCACAAACGGCACGACCTCGATTATGACCTAAGTAAAAACAGTAGTCCCAGCAGAGGTTATCAAGAATTGTGTCAAGTCCATTTTTGTAGGACGATGTTTGTTGATATTTCTGACACGACAGTTCCTAATTTGATTTATGCTTAATATATGAAATGTTACCTAGCTGATGATGCTGATGAATTTTATTTACTTTTGTCATCTTCACAGGAATCATCGTTTAAATGTTGGGAGAATTTGGTGATAACTCCTGCTGACTGTTGATAAGTCCTGCTCAGCTCACGCGAACTTTGATACGATTTTTGCTTAAGGAGTCAGTAGGTAGATATAGCGGAGGGAAGGATGATAAGAGGAATTATTGTCTGGTTTGACCACAATAACATTTTTCTACAGTGAAAACATTTTATTTGTATTTTGAATAAATGTCAAATTATTCAATTTTAATTTCATTTTGTTTATTTTGCTTACAATTTACCATTATCCGATTCTCATAAAATCATGAAATGTTTAAAGCGGAATAAATGTGAGAGTCAAAATACAAGCAACAGGTCAACACGCTCACATTATCAAAAGCTTTCACTTTATATAATCGCCTCGACTTTTTCAAAAATAAAAACCATTTGACTAAAACACCCCGTTATTTTTACCAAGAATACTCCCACATTTTAAAAAAAAACAGAAACGATTAAGCCAAACACGCCCCCATTTCATATTACCAAGCAGTGCCAATTATTTTTGTTTTTTGTGATTCAAAAGTTATTAAACTAATATGAGACAGGCACTACCTGCAAGATCAGAAAGGCTTAAATATCATTGATACATCATACTTTGATTCATAGGCAAAGCAGTCAGTTTTCAAATAAATACACATTAATATATAATCTGGTTTGCCTTTTCCACAGTTTGGTGACAGGCTGCCGGGTTTCTAGACCAATATATATATATATCATAGCCTCATAGGGTATATTAAATATATGTATGCAATAAGATAAATAACTGAACAAAGAGCCTAGAGAAGGGGCAGAACGCGGGGTAATATGCATAGCATTCGTGTTCAGTAATAGTAAGAAAATATTGGTGTTGACATTTTACACAAAAGTCCAGAAGTAAATTTTTGTCTTTCTCTTGCTTAGTTAACATTTAAAATTCCATTATTGTATACCCCATTAACCTTCTATCCAGGATTTCCTCTTATCATAGATCAATGCTTGATAAAAAGAACAAAAAATACTTACCAGGGACGGATCCAGGATTTCAAGTTAGGGGGCGCACTAAAAAAAAATGCGCCGAGCGAAGGGACGCCCGAAAATTGTTGGGGTATTTCGTGTGAAAATCACGATTTTATACAAAAAAAACATATTTTTCCCAATTTTAGGGAGGGGGTGGGTGGGGCGTGCGCCGGGGGCGCCCCCCTCTCCCCATGGATCCGCCCCTGCTTACATACACATTGAAAGTGGTGTTGACAACTCTTCCTTTGTGCACCCATGCTGGAGTGATGTTTATTTCAGTAAGCCTGTTACCTGTAAAAGTCAGAAATATTAGTTGTATAAGAAATACAAATTTGACATATTACATTCATAGTAGACTGTATGACTTCCTGAAGACTGATTCAAGTATTGGGAAACTTAAAATAGGGATGTTTTGTAGTAGGTCTTAACTGCTTAAAGTTAAAACACATCATTACACTTAAATATCAATGTATGCTATAGGGGCTAAATTTGAATGTTGGTTAATAACTCCAATTAAACATTGGGGAAAGTATCAACACTTGTATATGCATGTTCATACTGTTTCATTTAGAATATACACCCTTTGTCTTAATTTTGGTAAAGCACAATAAACACATGCGCAATGACTCATATGAATGTACCTTAACATGCAGAAAGATAGAAACAATTAGAAAGAAAGAATAAAGAGAACACATCACATTAATTAATACATAATGCATGCATGCACACAACTTTAAAATGAGGTTCAGAATGATTGTAAATAACTGACACAAATTTTCACATATTCCATACTACTTTTTTTAATTAAAAATAAATGAAACAGTTAACTTTCAAGACAAATATAAATAATATATTCATATCTTTTTCAGTCTGACTTTTTACATTGTAACAAGGCTGTCTTTCATTCATCAATAATTTTGACCCTTTTCACCTGTTATCACTCATCTCCTGTATATTGATGTACATATGGGACAGCTTTAAAAACTTATTGATAAAATATAAAAATTGGAATGTTACATAAGAATAATTAAACAGAACCAGGAAGATGACCTCAAATACAGTGTTCCAAATCTATGAGCACAAATATGGGGATTATGCCATACAACTCTTAACTTACATGTGCAGTATATAGGTATCTATGTCAGCAAAGGCAAGACTCCAGATCTCATATAGCAATGTTTTAGCTATTAATTTGGGTTTCAATTTTTAATGTTTCAATTTTATATATTCAAAAACAAAAATGAATGCCAGAAGATATTTATGCCACCACCACTTTCATTAAGTCATGAACCAAGAAAAGATAATAAAATTAATGACAGTATTACTGGTGATAAGACTTGCAGGTTTATCTAGTAAAAAGCAGAGAGTAGTCCAGAATATAATATTATGTATTTAATATTATATTTTATATTTAAACTAATAAAAATATACATTTATATTTAACAATAGACATTTTGTAAAAGACGAAATCAATGTTAACTTTTGAAAATTGATGACAATATTATTATAATTCTTTTTAAAACTTAACTTTTGATTTTTTAGCAAATAATATACAATAACGATATTTGACTTTTGAATATTAAAAAAAATTAATAAATAATTTAATAAAGAACTGTAGCATTATGAATTCTTCATTGTAACAATAATTTAATAAAGAACTGTAGCATTATGAATACTGCATTGTAACAATAATTTAATAAATAACTTTAACATTATGAATACTTCATTGTAACAATAATTTAATAAATAACTTTAGCATTATGAATACTTCATTGTAACAATAATTTAATAAATAACTTTAACATTATGAATACTTCATTGTAACAATAATTTAATAAATAACTTTAACATTATGAATACTTCATTGTAACAATAATTTAATAAATAACTTTAACATTATGAATACTTCATTGTAACAATAATTTAATAAATAACTTTAACATTATGAATACTTCACTATCAACAATTAATTAAAAAGCTATAACAGTTTAAAAATAAATATAGGTAATTTTGAAAAGCAGTCTGATATTCTATTTCAACATGTTCAAAAAACTTAAGACGGTTAGCGATTTTCACATCACCCACCTTCTATTCAACAAGTGTTGCATTATTTTAGAAAATCCCGAATTAGGACCATTATTGTCTTCATTCCCTCCATAACCAACTCATTTGAAAATGTATGTCTTATATTTAATAGTTATAAGATAATACAAATAAATATAGCTCATTTTTTAACAACATAGCTCAATATTCGATTTAAAAAAGACTTTGAACTTTATGAAGATAATTATGGTATTGTTTTCAGAAGGTTAGTGATTTTCACATCACCCACATTCTATTCACTTTCAACAAGTGTTGCATTATTTAATAAAATCCTTAATTAGGACCATTATTGTCTTCATTCCCTCGATAGCAAACTCATTTAAAATGGATCACTTATATTAAATAGTTATAAGATAATAAAAATAAATATAGCTCATTTTAGAACTACATAGTTGGATATTGATTATTCTATTTAAAAAAAACCTTTGAAAATAATTTCTGGTATTGTTTCCAGAAGATTAACAATCCCAGCTATCATCAATATCATCCTCGTTCTCTTCATTTTCCTCCATAGCCAACTCATCTGAAAATGTATCATTTATATCATTCACTATGGACTGGCAGAGAGCACAGTACCATATGCTACTTAAAAATTGAGATGAGTGAACACCATCATACAAGTCCCTATAAACATATACAGTTTTGATATTCACTCGTCTGATATGAGCTTTTTTTTACACCTCTTGTCCTAATTCGGAATTTTCTTACATCTCTATTCCAAATAACAGTTCTGACTGAATTATCAGCATTTAATTTATAAATAAATTCATTTAAAATTTCAATATCTTGCTCTAACTGTTTTTGTTCTTCGGCTAATTTTATAAGTTCCTTGTCAGTGAAATTTTTATTAAAATATTTAGAATTTTTGAATAAAGATGCTGGTGGTATCATGGCAAAGTTTTGCAAAACATTATACTCCTGAAATGCTCCCAAGCTGTTAATTATATCATTTCTGACTGATTCTACTTTTTCAGAGGAGGTTTTAACTTCATAATTTAGAAAATAGTCACCCCCTCTATGTGTTTTTTGGGTCAAATTGCACATTCCAGCAGCTATCATAACTACAGTTTTACTATTAGATTCAAACTAACAAAATAACTTGTATTACACGCGGGTTACGAGTTTCAGTTGTATCGGACGTACGAGAGAGGGTAGAAGATTTAGGATCACCTTTGCGCTTTATGTTAAGAAGATCTTCATTAGTTGAATGTGTTAGTGTGTTACACGTAACGTGTTTACAATGCGCAGATTTTTTTCATTCATCAGTATGTGCAGCCATGTTTGTCAAAAAATCTAAAGTACACAATGTATGCCATAAAGAGTTCGATGACGTTCGCATATTACCTGATTTCAATGAATCGTGTTCAAAAATGGTGCCTATTATATAAATGAACACCAGCTACTTTGCAGATAGGATATTTACAACGGGTATCATGAACAGAGAAGAATAATGGTATCCTTTTGGAGCACATAGTTTTATTTCATGTATCATACACTAAGAACGAGAGTCTTTTTTTAATTTTATTTATATACATTGGATATTCAATTTTGACACAAATATCCGGTTTGTGATTGCATGTACTGTTCCCTAATATCAGCATTTAAGGATGATTTTATGATGACAAAATGTGATAGAAATGTAACTCCAGTTGTGATTTCATGTGATTTTCCCTAATAGCAAGAATGGACAAACCAGATAAACTGACAACAATGGGTACGAAAGACACAACACGAAGACAAACCAAACAAATAAACGTTAGAGAAAACAGAAGGGGCAATCAAGAATGGACAAACCAGATAAACTGACAACATTGGGTATACAAGACACAAGATAAAGACAAACAAAACAAAAAACAAAAACAAAACAACACAACACATTATGTGTTGGACACCACTATACACAAACAACTGGAGGGAAAGATGAACTGAACATCGTTTTATGCGGAAATCGTAAACGGACATCATGATCACGACTATACCAGTCCATGTATATCAAATCGTCAAAATTGACGGTCTGAAATTAGAAAATTGATGCGAAAATATATACATATTATTGGTTTCTGCTATTCTGGTCCCTTAAGAAGAACAATACTTTTCAAAATCATAAATTTCTTTCATATTCTAAAACAAGGCATATGTTTTATGTGTTTTTTTCAATTGGAATAAAAGAAAAATAAATCTCAGTGGCTAATAAGTGTCACATGAATTCAACTCTGTAATACCAATCATAATTATGCAAGTATATAATTCAGTAAACTTTGGAAGGAGGGGCCGCGGTGGTCATGACCGTATGGTAGTTGGATTTACAGCTACCTGTGCAATCAGTGCATATCACCACCAAAGTTGTGAGTTCGAATCCTGCTCATGGCGAGGTGTACTCGAAACAACATTATGCGATTAAGCTTGTCAGTGGCTTACGGCTGGTCGGTGTACTCCGGTTTCCTCCAACAATAAAACTGAACACCACGATATAACTGAAATATTGTTGAAAGTGGCATTAACCGTAACCCTAACCATAACCCTTGAAAGGAAATTTGTCTTCATTATTTAATGCAATAAACCATATCTGAGTTCTGGTATTTGGATCAACCGAACTACAGGTAACTAATCACCAGAGACAGACGTAAATAACAGTGGTGGGTAAGCATTGTCTTTATCAGTTGTTCAAAAGTGACATTCCATTCTGAACTAGCGCATTATACATATAGGTCATTACGGTAGCTTTTTATGTTTGTTTTTAAAACTAAAATTTGATACTTACTTCTATCTGGTGGTGTCATATATTTTACACTAGACATGCAATTATTACCAGAAATGCCTTTTCCTCTAAAATATTCATTTGCAGCTTTAACCAACACCAACATTCGTGTTTCGTCACCGCCGTCTTTAATTCTTTGCCTCACTTGTTGATGTAAATTGTCCTCAACATTATCACCGTTAACTTCAATAATTCTATCTCCGTCTTTTAATCCTCCAGCTTCAGCTGGTGAATTGGCATCAATTTGAGCAATAAATTGACCTTTCCCCACCCTTTCAGCATGCAAATTAAATCCATATCCCTGAAAATCTGACTATTTTTTAATGTGACACAAGCGAGGATAATAAACGGACCATAAATCTTCTTCTTGTTTTGTATCATTGGTGACATTTTGAATTTCCTCAACTTGTGATACACCATTTTCTACACCCTCTACAAATAAAAGTCAAACTAACATGTGGTATGGGATATACATGTATCAACAAAGTTATTATCATGTGGTATGGGATATACATGTATCAACAAAAGTTATTAACATGTGTCATGGGATATACATGTATAAACACAAGTTATTAACATGTGGCATGGAATATACATGTATAAACAAAGTTATTAACATGTGGCATGGGACATACATGTATAAACAAAAGTTATTAACATGTGGCATAGAATATATATGTATAAACAAAAGTTATTAACATGTGTCATGGGATATACATGTATAAAAAAGTTATTAACATGTGGCATAGAATATACATGTATCAACACAAGTTATTAACATGTGTCATGTGATATAAATGTATAAACACAAGTAATAAACATGTGTCATGGGATATACATGTATACACAAAAGTTATTAACATGTGGTATGGGATATACATGTATAAGCAAAAGTTATTAACATGTGGCATGGGATATACATGTATACACACAAGTAATTAACATGTGGCATGGGATTTACATGTATCAACAAAAGTTATTAACATGTGTCATGGGATATACATGTATAAACACTAGTTATTAACATATGGCATGGGATATACATGTATAAACAAAAGTTATTAGTATGTGGCATGGGATATACATGCATAAGCAAAAATTATTAACATGTGGCATGGGATATACATGAATCAACAACAGTTATTAACATGTGGCATGGGATATACATGTATAAACAAAAGTTATTAACATGTGGCATAGGATATACATGTATAAGCAAAAATTATTAACATGTGGCATGGGATATAAATGTATAAACAAATGTTATTAACATGTGGCATGTGATATACATGTATAAGCAAAAGTTATTAACATGTGGCATGATATATACATGTATAAGCAAAAGTTATTAACATGTGACATGGGATATACATGTTTAAACACAAGTTATTTACATGTCGCATGAACTATATAATTATCAACAAAAGTTCATTTCCATATATACCCGTATATATAATTCCCTGTACTAATTTAGTCATACAAAAAAATGTACATGTACACAATAAATATGGCATGATTCTTCAACTTTCAATTTTAGTCCTACATGTATAAGACCACCCCGTCTACAATGAAAGAGTGACCTCCGTTGAGTTGGACATTAGTACCCCTTTAATAAGGCCATCCCTCTAATTAGGCCAGATTTCAGATACACTAAATGTTTCCCTCAAGAGAGATCAGCCCTCTTATATGGCCACTTTTTCAGTATATCTGAAATCTGGACTGACAAGTGGGGTGGCCATTCGTGGGAGATGCCTTATTAGAGGAGGACCATTATACCCGTGAGTGATAAGAAGGCACCAGTAGAAACATAATGTTACTAAGCCTGCCAAAAACATTTTGACAAACTAGCACAAACAACATTTTAGAAGAATGTTTTCTATTTGATTAAGCACATTTTATGCAATTTTTACTAGCTGGAAATTTTTTTTACTAGACTAGGGCTCAGGGCAAGTGATTGTTGGCACATACTGATTAATAACTGTTGTAAAAATGAGCGCTGAAAGAAGATCTGCACAGGAAATTTTATGTGAGTTTCTTTTTGGTTGAGAAATTTCAAGACACATTTGTTAGAGCTGGTCTTGCTAAGTTTTTCTATGCTTTTATTTATTTTTTATTTCTTGGGGGAATTTATTTCCTTAGAAAAAAGCTAGAGTGTACACATACATATGTATGCATGCACATGTATGTTTAAATTTAACAATTTAATCTCCCATAAATAAAGATTTAAATGCTGAAAGATCTATTTACATATTTGGCGTCACATTTTAATAAGGAAGTATTTAGATATATATAAAAAAAATTGTGAAAATTAAAAAACAATAATTTGAAACTGAGGCAAAAATCTAAAGGTTATATATACAAAATTAAACCAAACAGTGTTAGAATTAGAAATTAGAGCTGTCAAATTCTTGTTCTTCCCTCGACAGGATTTTATCACTCGACCACATCCACTCCCTAAAAAAGGAGCTTCAATAATCGTAGTGTTACCTTTTCTCGTAAGACAAATCTAGGGATAGGGGTAAGACATGTGTATAAGCGTGTGTAGATGGTACATACATACTTAATATTATAATTTGACAGCAATCTAACTCAGCAATGATTAATATATTGTATAGGATAATGAAGAATTCATTATACAATCACAGGAAATAAAGCATATTATACAAACGTCTAGAAGCAAGTGACAACCATACACTATATCTGTCCCACTGGATCTCAAAGTTTATTATAAAGATACTAGGTTAATACTAACTATTATATACGTCTGAAAATTAAACCAAACAGTGCTAGAATTAGATTTTAGAGCTGTCAAATGTTTGTTCTTCCCTCGACGGGATTTGAACCCACACCATTGATTCACTGCAGAACCATTCGCTTAGCCTTACGTCCGGCGCACTAGACCACTCGACCACATCCACTCCCTAAGAAAGGAGCTTCAATAATCGTAGTGTTACCTTATCTCGTAAGGCAAATCTAGGGATAGGCGTTAGACATGTGCATAAGAGTGTGTAAATGGTACATATATACTTAATATTATAATTTGACACCAATCTAACTCAGCAATTTTTAATATATTGTATAGGATAATGAAGAATTCATTATACAGTCACAGGAAATAAAGTATATTATACAAACGTCTAGAAGCAAGTGACAACCATACAATATATCTGTCCCACTGGATCTCAACGTTAATTATAAGGATACTATATATATATATATATACGTCTGAAAATTAAATCAAACAGTGTTAGAATTAGATTTTGGAGCTGTCAAATGTTTGTTCTTCCCTCGACGGGATTTGAAACCACACCATTGACACACTGCAGCACCATTCGCTTAGCCTTATGTCCAGCGCTCTAGACCACTAGACCATATATATATATGTGTAATCTTGGTGTTTATCATAGATAGAAATAAACTATTTACATCTATAAGTAAATCTTGACATTTACATGACATCTTCAAAATATTATTATATAAATAAGCAAAGCAAATAATAAAGTAAGCATAAGCATATTAAAAGCAATAATAAAAAATACAATTAGGAAAATAATAAAAACAACACAATAGCTTACCTCACATGAGGTGTAAAGGTCTTTGTAATAATTTGGCATATAATCAATGTGACTCTGGTAAACTCATGAATAGTAGAAAACCTGTATAACAAAATTAATATTATAAGTCATGTGTTTCATGACAAGATAAAGGTTTTAATCATTTAATATAATACATCATTA